>OX376700.1:5398525-6877227 GCA_947389925.1 Coelopa pilipes
GGAAGGAGAGAAAGAGGGAGAGAGAGCGAGAGAGAGAGGAAGGAAAAATCAAACAAAGGCGATGGGCTGCAACAACAACAACAACAATAAGAAGAAGAAGAAGAAGAAGAAGAAGAAGAACAAAGGAGACTTGACCAACAAACATGGCGACGTTCACAACAACAACAAAACGAGAGCCACTCTGTCCACATTAGAGCCGGAGAGAGGGAGAGAGGGAGAGAGGGAGAGAGGGAGAGAGGGAGAGAGGGAGAGAGGGAGAGAGGGAGAGCAAAAGGGGGAGAGCGAAAGTCGGTGCTGGAGAAGGGGGAAAGGAGAAGAGAACGAGAGCGAAAGGAGGTGAACAAGAGGAACAAGAGGAGGAGTGGACAAGGACAATGGGAGAAACCAGGAAAGTGAAAACGCGACCGGAGAACAAGCAGCAAATGCTCGGCTCAGGGGAGGGCGGCAGAGGGCGAGGGGGTGAGAGGGGAGCTGGAGGGGAGCTGGAGGGAGCTGTGAGAGAGAGGGAGGGCGAATGCTGCAGACGGCGCCTCCTTCCGGGGTCCGCGCGACGCCTTCGACCCTCCCAGGACGGGCCCAAGTCAAGCATGTGTGGCGCGACGTCGCCGCCGAGCCGTGGATGCTGGCGGTCTCCCTCTGTGCACCCTTCGCCTCTCTCTCTCTCTCTCTCACTCTCTCCCTCTCTCCCTCTCTCCCCATCCTTCTGCTTCGCTCTGGCCACCCCTCGCTCCTTCCGTCCACGCCGTCCACCCTTCGCCCGCCGCACCCCGGAGCCCAGCTCGGCTTCAACTCGAGCAGCGTCGACGACGCACACCTCGAACGCGACGGGAGGGAGACGAGGGCGTGAGGAGAGGGCGGAGGGATGGGCGCGCGAGCGAGAAGGAGGACAAGGAGCTGCATCGCAGGACGTCGCGTGGCTGGCGGGACCCGGTCCCGAGTCCTGCGCTCTCAGCTGGAGGCAGTTTTCGCAGTGGAATTTCTTGTAATTGTTCTCGTTGCAGTCGTTGTTGTTGTTGCTGCAGTTTCTGTTGTTGTTGTTGTTATTGTTGTTGGCGTTATTGTTGCATTGGCTGTTGCCCTTGTTGTTGTTTTTCGTGCCGTTGTTCCTTTTCCTTCTCCAATCACAAAGTATTTCTTTACTCGTTGCTGTTGTTGTTGTTGTTGTTGTTGGTTTTGCCCCGATTACTTTGAATGCATTTTGTGTTCAAATTAGAAAGGATATTCCGGAAAATCCATTATTGTTGTTTTGTTGTTGTTGTTGTTGTTGTTGTTGTCTTGTTAGCCGTCTTCGCTGCTGCCATTTGTGGCTGTCATAATTCACTGCCGTTGTTGTTGTTGTTGCGTTTGTTGCTTTTGTTTTCTGAAATGTCTGTCATAAAAGCCGCCAGTCGTCGCGAGTGTTGTTGTTGTTGTTGTTGTTGTCGTCGGCATCTTCCTACCGAAACGAAACGTGGCGCGAGCAGCGAAACATGAACCGGAAGTGGCCGGAAACGGAAGGACACCGCGAAAACGGCGTCTTGTGCTTTATGATTTTTTAGCTTTCTTTGTCTCCTTCTTTTTTTGACCCATATTTGCAAAGGTTTCCAGGATTCTTCTACTGTTCCTATATTTTGTATATAATTTTAAAAATATTTCCCATTTTTGTTATGCACATTTCCTCAATTCTCTGTCATTTTTTACACATTATTTTTATGTTTCCTACATTTTGCATATAATTTTAAAAACATTTTTAATATCCCATTTTATTATTTATTCTTTTTTCATTTCTCCATCACTTCATTTATTCCAATTCACGACCATCGATCGATTCACTCAAATAATTATTTTCGAAAAATTCACATTTCACTTGCTCTGCTTTGTTTTTGATGTTTTATGATTTTTTTTAATATCCTCACTACGTGTTCTTAATTCGTAAATTCGCCACTTGTTTTGAAGGCGACTTATTGTAAGTCGCACTTAATGATAATTAATCAAATTACAATGAAATAATCAAATGTTTAAAAAAATATCAAACGATAAAAAAAAAATAATTCAATATAAATAAAATAATGGCGAAATAAACAATTGAAACGAAAACCACTGGCGAAATAAACTGCAAAAATAACTGAAAAAACAAGCTTCAAAATTGAACTGAAAATCAACTGGTAAAATGACTGAAAAAATCAACTGAAAAAATAACTGAAAATTGAACTGAGGAGACGGGCGGAAAAATAAACTGAAAGAGCAAACATGAAATGCGCACGAAAATAATTACGCCGGGAGTCATAAATAATTAAATTAAGAACCAGCAAATGACAAATAGCAAAACGAGATGCGGGGCGAGAATGCGTGGGAAATGGAGGAAAACGCGACGTTTGGATCGTTTTTTGGCGCCGCCTCGCGCGCGACTCGCGGCAAGGCTCGCGTTGCCAATTTCCGTTCGCTCATTTGGCCGCTGCATGGCGTCCGGTCCAGCGTGTTCGATTGAATTTAATCAAACTCGATTCCACGTGAAATTTCCGCTTTCCATATGGAGTCGCTGGTGATTCCTTTATTCACAACTGCCAACACACACACAAACACACACACACACACACGGCACACGAGCACGTTCACATTCACGTTCACAACAAACAACATCCTTCGCCGGAAGCCGCGTTGCCAACCGCGAAAACACCGCAAATGAGCGCGGAGACCCTCAAGCGCTTCGGAAGAGGAGACCGAGACAGGGAGGGCGAGAGGGCGAGAGGGGGAAAGCGAGCGAATAATTAATTAATTTATCATTTATGCGGAGGACTCGGAGGCAGATGGCCAGACGAACGGATTGATGGACAGTTGGACACTTGGACAGTTGGACAGGTGGACAGGTGGAGGGACGAACTGTTGCAGCGATGGACCGACGATGGAGACGACGAAAGGAAGGAGACAGCAAGTACGAAATGAAGCCTCGAAATTAAGCACTCGCGCCTGCGGGCCAATTAAATATCCTCGCCCCCCTCTCCCTCTCCCTCTGCCTCACTCTCTCCTCACACTCCGCGAGCGATCCGAAGCGAGGCGACGCGTCCGGGTCGGCAGCCGAAAGAGCACGAACTTAATTCGAGCTCGGGCTCGGGCCCGTGCTCGGGCATCTCGCGGCCGTCGACGTCTCGCCAGCGGCCCGACAAGCAGCAGACGGACGGACGGACGGACGGACAGCTCGATAATTCCCAGGCAGACCGACAGAGATGGAATTAGACATTCAAGTGTCTTCGAATGTCCCCTCACTCCCTCGCTCTCCCTCTCTCCCATGTCTCATGTCTCAGTTCGCTCGCATTGAACTTTTCCGTTCATTCAAATCCTTCGCTCCTCCCTATTCACGGTCTGGGTTCTCTCTCTCTATCTCTCTCTTGCCTGTCCCCCGCTGTCCCCCCGTCCCCCCCTCCCGCTCTCATTATGCCCTTTTCTTCTTCTTCTCCCGCTCCCGCTCCCGCTCCTCCGCCTTCGCTCGGGCTTTTCTTCATCCGTTCATCGCCGCATCATTCATCATTTCAACATCTGCCGCCGTCGCGATTTCGCCCACCGTCTTCATTTCCCCTGCCTTCTCCGCCCTCTCCCTCTCCTTCTCCGCCCTTCCTCCCTCTCCGTCCTCGCCGTCCCTCAAGCTTCCTCCTCCTGTCTCTGCCCTCGCGCATTTGTCTCCATCAGCCCCCTCCACGTATCGATTCATCACCTTCCTACCTTTCGCTCTCCCTCTCCCTCCGACCCTCCCGCCGACCACTCATTAGGCGCCCCTCACTGTGACGCGCTCATCCATCCATCCATCCACCCATCCATCCATCCATTCGCTGCGGCTTTCGTCGGCCCTCGGACTCTCCGTCGTCCATCCCTTTGTCCTTGAGTCTTCCTCGCCCCCTCCCTGCCTTCCTCTCTCTCCTTCGCTCTCTCGGTCCCTCGTCCGCCAGTCGATCTGTCATTCCCCCCACCCCTCGTCGTGCTCTCTCCTCTCTCTCTCTCTCTCTCTCTGTCTCTCTCCCGCTCGTCGTGGTTCATGGACGAGGAATTAATTTTTATGGGATTCCATTACTAACCAACTACGACCATTACAATTGAGAGGCTTTCAATACAACGACGACGACAACAACAACAACAACAGCAACAGCAACAGCAACTATGTAATGTCAGCTGCAACAACAAGAACGAAATAATGACAGCAGCCACGACAACAACAATATAATGACAGCAGCAACGAAATAACAATGTCAAAACAACAACGACAACAACAACAACAACAACATGGCAACGTTTGCCGTTTCCTCCCCGAGGACATTCGATTCCAGGAATTATGGGGAAAAAAATTAAACCGCTACTTAATTAATAAGCCTACAGGCGGCGAACGCACACACGTACACACAGATGTAGTCGTTTGCGTGCGTTTGCGTGCGTTCCTTGATTCAATTAATACCGCGTGTTTTATTAAAAAGCTGCGGCGGCCGCCAATCGATTGATGGACAAGCGCGAAAATTGATGTCGTCGGTGGCTGAAACCGCAAAAATCCACAACAAAAATCGAACAACAGCACAAACACACACACACACGCACACCCATGCATACATAAATGTAATAAATATAATATAAGTCGTAATTTTTTATTTTATTCGTGTTAATTTTGATTTCGCGCCGTTCATTTATTTCCAGTTAATTTTCATGAATATTTCGAGCTCTGTTTGTGACTTTCGGATTCATTTAAATAACTAATTAATCTTAATGCTGACTAGAAAGTCAGGAATCGGCTTTGACATTGTTTGAATGACAGGAGCAGGCTTTAATTTGACTGAATGATTATTGTATTATTATATTTTTTTATTTAATTTTTTTTAACATTTTCTCCTGAAATTTGTTTTTTTTTGTGTTACGACTTTTTACTTTAATCCCAGGTGTTCAATAAATCTAATCAAAAATCCGTTAATCCCGAAATTAGTTTACTCTTCAATGGACGTCAAAACAAGTCCGTAAATTTTTTATTGCCGAAAGTGAGTTTAAAAATAAAAAGTGCTCGAAAGCGAGGGGAACAACACAGAACCCAGAACAGGGAGGCAAGAGCAGAACGCGATCTCCTCGTTCCTTCTCGCTCGCTCGCTAGCACAGATTTTCTTCGTCTCCTCACTCGGCAGGTCGGAGGCTTCCATCATCGCGTTTCGAAGTCGGATTCGTTTTTTGGCAGTTGCTCAACACTTGTCAGCGCCCTCGGGCGATCATAATTTTTTTGCTTCTGCCGAGCACGCAACAACAACGACAGTGAGAAATTGCTTCCGAAAATCTGTGCAAAATTTTCTAAAAATACAGGCATGGCTTGTTGTTGTTGTTATGGTGGTTGTCGTTATTGTTGTTGTTATTGTTGTTGTTGTTTTATTCACTCGTAAAACGCGTTTTTCGCTGTTTGAAAAGTTGTTGCTGTTGGGCTTACGCCGTGCTGTTGTTATTGTTTCAATTTCGCGGTTGTTGTTGTGCCTTGCTTTGTTGTTCGCTTTTGACTTCGTTGTTGTTGTGGTGGTTGTGTGGCTGGTGGAGGCCGCCGGGCGCCCTCTGGCGAGCACTCGAAGCGCCAATGTCACGGATGATGATGAGTGCGCGTCGTTAAAATAAAATTTGTTTCATTTTCGAAACGTGAAGAATTTCGCTTTATTGTTTTCTCTGTTGATTTTTCCTCTTCGTTGGTTTATAAGGTTTTTGTTTTTTTTTTTTTATTTTATTATTTTTTTTTTCTTCCTTAATTTTTCTTATTTCCATTTTGTTATTGTTTTGTTTCGCCGTTGTTGTTGTTCCTGTTGATTTCTTCTGTCATATATAGATTTTTTCCCGCCTCTGTGGGTTGTTGTTGCTGTTGTTGTATGTGGTAATTGTTGTTGTATCGGCACGTCCTAATATTTTTGTTGTTGTCGTCGTTTCACGATGCCACTGACGATTTTGAGTGAATCGCGAATGTAGGGATTTCCTCCTCAGCCACAGCCACAGCGCCAAAAACGTCCACAACAACAAGAACAACAAAAACGTCCGAAAACGTCAAAAACATCAAAAACAAAAACAGAAAACAACAAAAACAATGTCAACAAAATATAAATAGATTTCGGTAGAAGAAGAGAACTGTCGTGACGTTTTTTTGGCACATGCAATCCGAGTGTCACTTGTTCCTTATAATTTTATTATTCTCATTGTTGTTGTTATTATTGTTGTGTTCTTCAGCAACAGAACGAAAAATTGAAGTGTCTGTGGAGAATTTAAAAATAAAAATGAAACTACCGAAATTCATCCACAATTCCATTAAATCTTAATCAATCTTCGTGGAAAGATAGTGAAATTGAAAAAAAAAAAAACATACAGAAACAAATTACAGAAATGTGTCAAACAATTAATTTCTATTATTAAAAACATCAGTTTTTATTATGAAACTGTCACAAAGATCACCACACACAATATTTTAAATGAAATAAAAAATAAATAAAACCCGAAAAATTGAACACATGTCATAAAATGTCATAAAATTATTCGTCAAATGTTCGTAGAAATCAAAACTACAAAAATCAAATCACAAAAATACCGCAAATGTTTCGGATTCTCAAAATACATCTCACGTAATTTAATTTACAATAATTTCTCAAAAGTCACGGTCAGTAGTGAACACACACACTCACACTTACAAGGCACGCACACGCGCTCACGTGTGGACATCTTATAATATGGGAATTTATATTTTCATATAGAAAGCATCAAGATCAAGCTAATGACCTGATTTTCCCTTGGGTGCAGATACGAACTCCTCCTAAGTAGTCATATTAAATAAAATCCAGAAAAACTTCTTTGATAAATTCTGAAAAAATACTATAAAATTTTCTGCCATAAAAAATATTGTCAAAACTATTGTTTTTTTACAAGTTCTTTGCGTTATTTTTCCGGCTTATGATTGTCTCCTAAGAAATAAGTTTTCTCATTTCATGCATCGTTTACTATTGAACTTTATATGGATCTTAAAATGTTCAAGATTTTATTTAATCATTTTAATTTATTCACATTGGTCTTTTTGTGATTCTTTTTGTTATTTTACTTTCTGCCTTTCAGCTATTTCTACTAGTTTTTTCCCTACTGTGTTGGTTTTTTTCCGTTTTTTTTTTTTATTTGTAACTTGGGGCCAATTATTCAATTTGTGAGCTTCTAAGGCAATCGAGTTATCGTGTTCTCACTATTTTCTGTACTTTCTGTGCCCCCACCTTCCCTTCAGCTCACCTCCCTTCACCACACCTCCATTCACCTCACCACACCTCACTTCATCACTTTTCAAATCCATTCCTCTTTTCTTCGTCTGTGGTCTGCCCTGTTCGCTTCAGCCCCAATCTATTCTGTAATTTATTTATTTTATTTTTCGCCACACTTTGCATTCGAGTTCGTTTAAATTCACGTTTTTCTTCTTTAAACGGTTTTATTGGATTCGCTGTTGAAACCTCATCATAATTTAAATTAAATACAACAAACACGACGACGACGATGACGACGTCGATTGTTGTTATTAATAGAGTTCTCTCTGTTATTGTTATTATGTCCATCAATCTCTTATTGTGCAATCTATTATTTGCAGCCTCCTCTTATTTTCTCCACTGGTTTTTTTTCTTTTTTTTCTTCTCATACTGATTTAAATTTTCAATTCGATTAATTCTTACAAATGTGTTTTCTGGGCGCGCTGCCTTTTATGGTGGATACTTTGATAAGATAATCGATCGGTTGCCCTTCGAGGAGACTTTTTTGTGTTTTCCCATTAGTTTCTGTGACGATCGTCGGAGCCGAAACTGGATTTGATCGAGTTGTTTGGGACGGTTCGTTGCTCTTGAGTGGCTCGAAATCGTGGCTGGGAGACACAACGAAGTAGGTCAAAAGGTCGCTGGAGAACCTGTTGCTCAGAGGTGGGCAACTCCTCCCACTGCCGTTCGTACTAATTTCAATTACAATGGGAAAATTCTCAGTAGTTTCTTCCTTTGTCCACTGCTTTCTCAAGTGTCTGCCGAGAATTTTGAAACGTTTCCAAAATGAATCGCCAAGCGTTTTTGTTTTCCTGCTGGAAAATTATTTTTAAGCCGAATTTTCCAAGAATTTTAATTGCAGGCATTTCCAAGGTTTCGTTTTCGCAAAGAAATCCATTTCAAAATAAACTCAAGGGAAGAAAAACACCAACAACAAGAAGAAGACACGACAAGTAAATCAAGGGAAAATATACATGGAACAATTTATTGATGCAATAAGGGAATTTCGGAGCGGGCTCCGATGTGATTTCAGCAAAAGTCTAAATGTGAAATTCGAAACTCGAGACGCACTCACTGTTATTTTCTATTTCCTTTTAGCTGTCGCTCGTGCTGCTTCTAGCGGAGATTTCCATCGGGCGGAAAGAGAAGGAACATTAATTATTCATTGTTTCTGCTCGCTCGCTTCGGGTCGGAGCAGGAAGAAAGAACTTCATTGAAATGCAGTGCAAATATGATACAGCAACAGCAACAGCAACAACAAAGACCACCACGAAAACTACACGAGTAAAGCACAAAAAACAAAGAACGAAACGAAAAACGAAATTAATCCAGATGCAAATTCGACCGGAAACACTAACTTTTTTCAAATTTATTTTAATTTTGTTTCTTGGAGCGAGATTGTTCACTTTTCAAAGAGAGTTAATATTTGTGTTCCGTAAAAAAGAATTTTTTGTTTCAGTTTAATTGTTTGTATACCAAAAATTAATTTGGAAACTATCGATAATTGCATGAATATTTTATTGCAAATTCAAATTTAGCCCGAAAACGAAATGTTTTCAAGAAACATATTTTTTGACGACTGCTATAAATTTTCAAGTCCTCTGAATTCCGCTGTTGATTATTCAATCGATTCCATATTTTCTGGTTATTTGTTGTTGTACTTTTTTCACGAAGATGCACCGAAAAAAAAACATACACAAACACTCGCACACACTCTCAGCACGCGACAAACAACGAAAACCGCGTAATATGCTTAAAATTATTCAACATTGAAGGAAAATTGGCACTTTCTGCAAACGATTTCCTGCCTTTCAGTTTCCGTTATATTTCTCGATTTTCTTATATTTTCCTGAAAATTCGCAAACGTTGCTTTCGAATTTCCGAGCGCGAAGAGACTGAATTTTCGGATCGCGAGCGCTCGTTAATCCATAGAATTTGGATCACAGAACAGCGAGCGAGAGAGATAGAAGAGAACCACAAAATTAGACAGAGAGAGAGAGCGCGAGAGCTTTGATGGATCGCGCAAGGTGCGAAAAGCTCATTAAAGCTTATGTTGAGGACAGTGGGAAGAGCAAAGACGCAAAGAGAGAAAGAGAGCTGTGGCACGAATTCGTATATCGTGTGAAAGCATCGTCTCTTTATTGCTCTTTTCATGCATTGAGTACAAAATCCCAGCTACTTCTTCGCCTCTTTACTGATTGCCAGATGCACCAGGTTGTAGTCGAGGACTCCACGTATCTTCGGCTCCAGGCAGGCTGCGTAGACGTCGCCCGTTAGCTCCGCGACGGGAATCTCCGAATCCTCCCTGGCCTTCTTTGAGGCCTGGTCGATTTCTTGATTGATTTTGGCGTCGATTTCCTTCATCTCGGCCGGCGTCATCAGCCCGTTGTCAGCGCAGAGATCTCGGAACGTGGAGATCGGGTCGCGTTTCAGTCGCACCTCCTGGATCTCGTCGCGGGTCCGGTAGCTGGTGCCAGGGTCGGACATCGAGTGACCCGAGTAGCGATAGGTGTTCGTCTCCATGACCAGCGGACCGTTTTTGGTGACGTAGTCAATGGCAAACTCGGTGGCGCTGCGCACGGCCAACACGTTCATTCCGTCCACCCAGATGCCGGGCAGGACGTCGCCCCTAGTATAATAGTTGGTGTTGCTGGCTCCTCTCGAGGTGCTGGTGCCCATAGCTGTAAAATAACGATGTGAAAACACAGCTTAAATCCGGATAAAATTCACCATAATTGTTGTTCTCGCATACGAAGATGCAGGGGAGCTTCCACAGGTACGCCATGTTGTACGCCTCGAATACCTGGCCCTGGTTCGCCGCTCCATCCCCATAGATCGACAAACAAACACCGCCGCTTCCCGTGTATTGGGACGCCAAGGCCACACCGGCTCCAACAGGAACCTGCAGATAAAATTTCCCACTTTATTCCAATGAACACTTACATAAATGTCCACCCACCAACCTGAGCGCCGACAATACCGTTGCCGCCGTAGTAATTCTTCGAGTACATGTGCATGGAGCCGCCTTTGCCGCGTTGGCAGCCGCTCTGACGGCCCGTCAGCTCTGCCAGGACGCCCAGGACCGAGATGTCCATGAGGTACGACCAACCGTGACATCGATAAGCAGTTATGATTCCATCCACATCGCGCATGGCCGCCTTCATGCCTAAGAGAGAACATAATTATCATGGAAACAGGAAAGACATCGGACCCTTGCGCCCACCTACGGCACACGCTTCTTCGCCGCTGTAGAGATGGCAGAACCCCCGTATGACCTTCTCCTTGTAGAGCGAGGCGGCGGCGAGTTCCATGCGGCGAATGGTCTGCATCTGAGTATAATAGCGCTGAGCAGCCTCAATTGTAAGATTCACGTCCATAGCGGGGCCGTCACTCAGATTGTGCAGCTTAAAGGGCGTCCTCAGCTGGATGTTGATGCCGTCCCCAGTCGGCACCTGCTGCTTTGGCTGCTCTCCCTCGTTGTCCTTGCACTCGCTCGGTTTGTTTTCTTCTTCCGTGCATTCACCAGGACTCGTCATGAAGCAGTCGAGGAAGGAGGAACGCTTGCCGAGCTTCGCGTGGCTGCTGATCGAGAAGAGTCTGATGGATAGTTTGGAGCCTTCCAATTGCTTATGGCTAGTCGCGGACTTTGTTATTGTATTTCTGATGGAAATCCCAAGTGTCCGAAGCAATCTAGGCCAATGGCGATCACTTGCGTTGCATGCTTTTAGGCGAAACATGTTTAACGTTCCTCTCATTCAAATGTAAATTACTTAGAATTCATTGAATTAATTCACAAAAATTAAATAACATTTATTTATTCAAAAAACTGACAGTTAATGCCATTTTCGAAAATTCAACTTTTACAACCATCAATGACAAACGGAACTCAACCAGTGCTGCCAAAATATAACAATAATCGGTTTCAGAAATCGACTAAAAAGTTAAATCTTAATTATTTTCAAGTTTCCTTGTCGCTTAGTGATTCGATCCTTTGTTAATTTGTATGTGGGGGAGGTCGAAACCAAGAATATTCCTGATCTTCGGCTCCAAATTATTGGAGTAAATATCCGCGGTTAACTCCTTCACGTCGATTTCCGAGTCCGCTTTTGCCTTCTCCGCGGCGTCGTCGATTTCCTTGCGGACCTTATCGTCGATGGCCTGCATTCAAACAGATATACATATATTTCATCTTCCACCTGTCATGGCCATCCTCACCTTGAACTCGTCAGCCGTCAAGAGGCCCTTCTCCTGGCACAAGTCCCTGAATGTCGTAATGGGGTCGCGTTTTTGGCGTACCTCCTGAACCTCGTCGCGTGACCGGTAGCTCGTGCCCGGGTCGGACATCGAGTGACCAGAGTAGCGATACGTGTTCGTCTCCAGGACCAGCGGACCGTTTTTGGTGACGTAGTCAATGGCAAACTCAGTGGCGCTGCGCACGGCCAAAACATTCATTCCGTCGACCCAGATGCCGGGTAGGACGTCGCCCCTGGTATAGTAGTTGGTGTTGCTGGCCGCTCGCGAGGTGCTGGTGCCCATAGCTAGAAGATAACAATGGTAAAACACAGTTTGCACTCAGTTAGTATTCACCATAGTTGTTATTCTCGCAGACGAAGATGCAGGGCAGCTTCCACAGGTACGCCATGTTGTAGGCCTCGAACACCTGGCCCTGGTTCGCCGCTCCATCGCCATAGATGGACAAGCACATGCCCCCATCGCCCTTGTACTGGCAAGACAAGGCAACACCAGCTCCTACTGGAACCTAGTTAAAGAATCTCAATCATTCAGAGAATTTTCATGAAATTTCTCTCCTCCCACCTGGGCCCCAACGATCCCGTTGCCACCGTAGTAGTTCTTAGAATACATGTGCATAGACCCGCCTTTGCCACGTTGACAGCCGCTCTTGCGCCCCGTCAACTCAGCCAGGACGCCCAGGACCGAGATGCCCATGAGGTAGGACCAGCCGTGGCATCGATATGCAGTGATGATGTGATCCGTGTCACGCATAACAGCCTTCATGCCTGCAATAAGTCGACACGATTACTTGAATGATGCCATGGGAATTTGTCAAGAAAACGCCCACCGACGGCACACGCCTCCTCGCCGCTGTAGAGATGGCAGAAGCCCCGTATGACCTTCTCCTTGTAGAGCGCTCCGGAAGCAGTCTCCATGCGGCGAATGGTCTGCATCTGCGTGTAGTATTTGCTGGCATCTTCCTTGTTGAGCTTGACACTAGTGGCAGGTCCATCTTCCAGAAGATGCAATTTGAAGGGCTGGAAATGGAGACACCGTTACCGCATGAAATAAGGAAACCTTCTGTTCCACGACTGGGAGTACATTTTGCAATTCCACCGTAGCTTCAGATGAATAGAATTTCCCAGTTATCCTTGGGATTTTGCCGTGAACAGCGAATTTTGCACGTTTCAGAATAAGCAACATGTTTAACGACTTCAAATTTAAATTTTATGACAATAGATACCTGATACGTTTTGAATATACCTTTTTTGTTTTTTTCTGTGGAGAGTTTCGAAATGAACGAGCCATAGGTTTTGTCGGTATTTTGTGATTTCATATTTATTTTGTCTATAGTTTTCGGTCGATTAGGTTTCATGTTTAAATAAATATTTACATACAAAGCTGTTTGGTGTTATTTAGGACAAAAAAAATATATATAAACTTTGCTAAGTTTCAAATATTTTACTTAAATTTACATTAGCAATAGTTTTTCAAAACAATACCAATTGGAGATTTTCGTTTGAGTACAATAATTGCAAAATATATGGATGTATTTTTACTTCATTCGCTAGACTTTCAACTTAATAATTAGATAATTTTGCATAATATCGTTTGTTGTCTTCATTCGAAACCTATTAATGATTGCAGCCCTTCCTTTCTTGAATGTGATTGATATTGAAGCCACTGACGCCACGGATTTTCGGTTCTAAATTCTTTGAATACACATCCGTCCACAAGCCAGACAAAGGAAGTTCCTTATCAGCCTTGGCTAGGGCGGTAGCCTCGTCGATTTGCTTACGCACGGTGGCGTCGATGGACTGAAAATTTTTACCAATAGTAAGAGTTTTAGCTATAGTATAGAGTTATCACAAGTAATTCAGCCTACAAACCTTAACCTCGTCCGCTGTCATGAGACCCAATTCGATGCAGAGCTCCTTGAATGAGGTGATGGGATCGCGTTTTTGACGCACTTCCTGAATTTCCTCGCGTGTACGATAGCTGGTTCCGGGATCGGACATCGAGTGTCCGGAGTAGCGGTATGTGTTCGTCTCCATGACCAGTGGGCCGTGTTTGTTGACATAGTCAATGGCGAACTCGGTGGCACTGCGAACGGCGAGCACGTCCATACCATCAACCCAGATACCGGGGAGGGCATCGCCACGGGTGTAGTAGTCTGTATTGGATGAGGCGCGCTCAGCGCTGGTGCCCATACCTAGAGTAGACACCAAAAACGTTCAGATCAAATCGTGCGGATGACATTTGTAATCTGGACCAACCGTAATTGTTGTTCTCGCACACGAAAATGCAGGGCAGTTTCCACAAGTAAGCCATGTTGTAGGCTTCGAACACCTGGCCCTGATTGGCAGCACCATCACCGTAGAGAGCCAAGCACATGCCGCCGTTACCCTTGTACTTGCAGGCCAAAGCGACGCCAGCACCCAATGGAACCTGAAGAGAACGGAACCATTAAATGTCGGGGATCTTAAATGAATGTCAAATTGATGCGAAACATACTTGAGCACCAACAATGCCATTGCCGCCAAAGAAGTTTGGAGAGTACATGTGCATGGAACCGCCCTTCCCGCGAGCACAGCCGCTCTGGCGACCAGTCAACTCAGCCAAGACACCCAGTGGCGGAACACCCATCAGATAGGTCCAACCGTGAACACGATAGGCAGAGATAATGTTGTCCACATCGCGCATTGCAGCCTTCATGCCTTTATAAAAGTAAAATTTATCATTGACGGAAAACAATTGTTAAAAGTTTTGAAGAGAAAACCGAAAGAAAAATAACTCACCGACAGCACAGGCTTCCTGACCTGAGTACAAGTGACAGAAACCACGGATAATTTTCTCCTTGTACAGATTGCCGGCAGAGGTTTCAATGCGACGAATTGTCTGCATTTGTGTGTAGTACTTGATGGCCTCATCCTTGGTCAACTTGACGGAGGTCTCGGGACCCTGGTCGAGTTTGTGCAACTTGAAGGGCTGTTGGGAAGAGGAAAAATGCAAATAAGCGTACACTCCATCGACACGTATCATTGTTAATCACGTAAAAAATAATTAAGGAAACCCATTTAATTAATTATGACGAATGACATGACATCACAACTGGGAGTTTAATGACCAATAACACAGCTGAAAGACATTGACCCACACACAGGTATTTACTCGGGAATTCAAATTCGGAAAAAAATCTACATATGTACACAAACATTTAAAACTGATTGTGTCCAATATCGGACTCGTAAAAGACCCAACTGATAGGCAGGGGTTGAACAACAAAAATCAGCTGGCCGAACGGAGCTGATAACAGCATTTCTCGGCGAGAAAAACGCATGATTCCATTCGCATTGCATGACCTTCAGCGAAGAAAAGCACTAACGACGAGGGATGGACGAGGGCAGGAGTGCAACGATAAGGTTTCACGTGTTTGCATGTGAAACTGTTGCGAGCTTCGTCTGCCTTCACTTCCTCATATGTTGTTATATTGTACTATTGTACTAACGAATATTGGGAGATTTTCCAAAAATCTAGGAAAACATCACCCGAACTCCTCGTAACCGAATATCACAGTCGTCCCCTTGGGGTTTTTTCCACTTTTCTCATGTCCAACAAATCAAAGCAGATTCATTATGTAACTGTGGAGAGTGAAAAAATAACACTTTCGACCGAGCCTTACGCGATTCACTTGGACGGTGGCCTCCGTGGCATAGTTGTTGGTTTTTTGCACTCCTGCCTGTGCCGCATTCTGGAAGAAACCGAAAAATGACGATGAGTATTTCCTGAACAATGGCACGGAGAAGAGCGGCCTCGGCGAGGCGTACAGCAGCGGCTTTGAATGCAAGGTGTGCAGGGAACGAGCTCTTGATGTTCCTCTTTGCATTGCAATGGCACTCTTCGCGCGGTTGCTGTAGGTACCCACTTTTTGCAATTGTTTGACCACAAGTGGTAGCTCACTTCGTGTGATGGAACGCAACATTTTTTCCAAAAGTTCGAAAAGCTTGATAAAATAAATTTCGGTAGAAAATCGCGTAACAACACACGATGGCAATTGGCAAAAAAGTATTCCCCACTCAGCGGCTGACAGCTCTCTCGTTGACAGTTCTAATGTCAGTAGTTTCCTATTGGAATTATAATAGATGGCAGCTGCTATCGATAGCGAGCAAGCTTACCATAACTTAGAAATATGGTTCATCTATATAAAAGTTTTAATATATTTGATATATTGATGTAAAATACTCCTATCGCAATGATTTTACATTACAATAAGAGTATTTTACTAGCATTTTACTAATTAATTATATATCGAATAATTCGATAACGTAAACAAACCAATTGAACTCCTGGCAACCACGCCAAGAATTCTCTCTTGCTCTCTCTTATTGCACGTTGCCATAAAAACAATATTTTGACATTTCTCTTCGCATGCGACGGTCAAAACAGTCGGTCGTGTGTTGTAAATATATAAGATTTTAAATTCAGTTTCATCTTTATTTTTAAAAATATTTCCGTGCACTACAACCCAAAATGCCGAAGGAACAGTTTCGCGAAGCAGATGTCATAAAAAAAATGTAATTTACGCACTCATTTCAATGAGATAACCATGTGAAAAACTATACAATTTCAGCTCCCATGTGCAGTTCTGTGTCAGCAGCCCGGAGGAGATTCAACAGGAGTCCCATCTGCGCATCGTCTCCAAGAACTTATATCAAGGGCAGAGACAGCCGGTTCCATATGGAGTGCTAGACAAGCGCATGGTAATTTTATTTCTAAGAGGTGTTCTTTTGTTGATCATCATTGTGTATTAAATACAGGGTGTCAGTACCAAGGATGCAAATTGTGACACCTGTGGCCAGGGTTTGAATGAATGCATAGGGCACTTCGGCTACTTGGATCTCGCACTGCCCGTTTTCCACATCGGTCACTTCCGTTCTACGATTTCTATTTTGCAAATGATTTGCAAGAGTTGTTCACATGTCATGCTCAAGGAGGCGGATAAGAAGATGTACGAGAAAAAGCTTTTGAATCCTAACTTCTCATATCTGGCCAAGAAGTCTTTACACTCACAAATTCTCACCAAGGCGAAGAAACAGACGAAGTGTCCGAATTGTGATGCCATCAATGGAGGTGTTAAGAAAGGACCGGGTTTGTTGAAAATCCTACACGATCCGTTCAAGAGCAAGAAAACAGATTCATTGTTTACAAATGCTTTGGATGAACTACTACAAGCAACCGAAGGAAATCGCGAATTGAATCAGATGATGAGTTCGTACAATCAGGTCGAGGAGCTGAACCCGTTGACTGTCCTAGAATTATTCAAAAGCATTCCGAAGCGAGACATTCCTTTGCTCGGTATGACTTCCGAAGGGGCAAATCCATCGAACTTGATCGTGACCCGTGTCTTTGTACCACCAGTGTGTATTCGTCCATCTGTGCTATCGGAGGTGAAAGCCGGCACGTAAGTAAATTGCGGTTCCCTTCAATGGAGAAATGTTACCCACAAGTTTTTTCCCTATTCGAAAGGACTGAGGACGATCTCACAATGAAGCAGAGTGAAATTCTCCTCATCAACGATGTCATTCAGAAGCACATGACCAGCGGTGGGAAGATCGAGCTCATCCAAGAGGACTGGGACTTCTTGCAACTACATGTCGCCCTTTATTTCCACAGTGAAATCTCTGGTATTCCGTTGAACATGGCTCCAAAAAAATCGACACGTGGTATTGTGCAACGTCTGAAGGGCAAACAGGGTCGTTTTCGTGGAAATCTTTCGGGAAAACGTGTGGACTTCTCTGGCCGAACTGTTATCTCACCGGACCCCAATCTAATGATTCACCAGGTGGGCGTCCCGGAGCGTGTCGCCAAAATACTCACCTATCCCGAGCGCGTCAACCCTGCCAATATTCAGAAAATGAAGGAACTCGTCAAGAACGGCACACAAAAGCATCCGGGTGCCAATTACGTGCAACAACGCGGCTCCACATTTAAGAAATACCTTGCCTACGGCAATCGCGACAAAGTGGCCCATGATCTCAAGTGCGGCGACATTGTGGAACGGCATCTCTGCGATGGCGACATTGTGCTCTTCAATCGACAACCATCGTTGCACAAAATGTCGATTATGTGCCATCAGGCAAAAGTTCAACCGCAGCGTACGTTCCGTTTCAATGAATGCGCCTGCACCCCATACAACGCAGATTTCGATGGTGACGAAATGAATTTGCATCTGCCGCAAACAGAGGAGGCCCGTGCAGAAGCCCTCATTCTCATGGGCAACAAGTCTAATTTGATTACACCGAAAAATGGGGAAATCCTCATTGCGGCCACACAAGATTTCATCACAGGTGGATATTTGCTGACGCAAAAGGACGAGTTTCTCACCAGGGAGCAGGCCATGAAGTTGGCCGCTTGCTTTCTGGCCGGACCAGATTCCAACATGGAAATCGATATGCCACCACCGGCCATAATGAAACCACGCCGACTTTGGACTGGCAAGCAGATCTTCAGTTTGCTCCTGCGGCCGAACAAGAAGTGTCCGGTTAAAGTGAACCTGATTACCAAGGGCAGGAACTACACGAGCAACTATGATCTGTGTGTGCGGGATTCTTGTAAGTTATTGCAACACAACATAAAACCAACTTTCTTCCATAATTTAATTCCAATCTCATCACAGGGGTTATTGTGCGAAACTCTGAACTGATTTGTGGATCCATGGATAAAGGCACCATGGGCTCGGGAACGAAGAACTGTATTTTCTATGTGATTCTGCGTGACTTTGGCGAGTTGTACGCCACCAAATGCATGTGGCGACTGGCTAGGGTGAGTTGAAAAAATTTCTCAGTTTCCTTTTCAAACAACGCTTGAACATGTTGAATTTCCATATCAATTCGTTAGCAGCGTACTGCTTTTAAAAATATAACAAAAACCTAATTGATTCTATGTCATTACGATTGTTGACTTCAAATAAGACACTTGAGCAAATAATTGAGCTCCTGAACATCAATTTAAACTAGTGCAATGTTTTCATTTTCATCAATACAAATGTGTATATAATAAACAAACACTTTGGAGATAACGTTCATTTACCTAAACTTCCCTTAGCATTATTGAAATGATATTGATGTTTAATTGTTCTTTCAACCAATGATCATCGTTCGAAGTCGCAAATAATTCTGCTGTCAAATCGAATATTCAGTCTTTTGTTTCGTTGGAAAATTAAAATCAGATAAAATAAATGTCGCTGTCGTCAGACAAAAACGTATTATCACAATGTCTTATCGAATCTTGGTCAAAAACTAAGTAGCTATTGACAAACAACAATCCAATAAATGTGAACTGATGTCATTCCCACTGTCCATGCTAATTAAAACCTGAAATTTATCTGCTCCGATATTGTACTTTATTAATTGAAAAAACCAAAAAACAAAACCTTTTGCCCTATGAACTAAAATCGATTTGGGTGGTCTGGGAAATGAAGTCCAAAAACGATGTCAGGCGCGCATATCCAGAAGGATAACCCTCAGTGCACATGTCCTGGGCCACAAACGAATTTATGCCGATCTGCATGAAATTTCCGCTGGCATCGCGTGCGATCAACGGACCTCCAGAGTCCCCACTGCAGATGGACATATTGGTGCCGTCGTAGCCTGTGGCGCATAGGGTGGAGCTGATCACAACGTCTGACCCAAAGACCGACACGCACTGGCTGTTGTCGATGATCACGACCTGTGCATATTGCAGCGTCTGCGAGAATTCCAAGTACTCATCGTCGGTCAGACCGAAGCCGGCCACGGTCGCAACAGTGCCCTGGAAATTATTCGACGTCTGGGTCGTGGGAACCAAGCTGATCGGTTGGATGGTGCTCGAGAAGGTCAGAGAACTGGGCAACAGAATGAGCGAGACGTCGTTGTTCAAATTCGCGTTGTTATATTGCGGATGTATGAAGAGTTGGGTCGAGGTCATCGCCACCGTCTCGTTGTCCAGAAGTACTGCCCCGAAGATCAAATAAATGGAGCTCAAGCCATAGGTGCAGTGGGCGGCTGTGAGCACCCAGGTGTCCGAGATGATGGAACCACCACAGAGCAAGTCGTCGATTTCATCCTTTTTCAGAATCACCTGCCAGGGGAACTGCCCGGGAGCAGCCGGTGTCCCATTAATAATTCGGTGTTGCTGGAAAAAAGTACAGAAAATAATTACTGTGATCCTAATAAAAAGTTCGATGTTTGTGGATTTTTCCAGACAAAACTTTGATTTAGGTATACAATCTACAATTATTTCAGACGTGATCACAATCTTGAAGCCCTTATCATGAACTCTTGAAATTGTACAGGCATCGTGATAAACATTTCACTAATTTATTAATTTTCCAGCTAACATCTTTTTCTATATAAATTAATGAATATATCCATAATAATTTAGGTTCAAAGATGCGATGAGGATTCCTGATATGAGATTCTTCTATGGATATTTCATATTTAACTCACAATTCCACGACTTTCTACATTTTGAAGAGAAATGCACAAAATTAGGCAAACAAAGACCACGAACACCAAATATTTCATGCCCTGCAAGCGGTACTTTCAGTCCTATATATATGGAATATTCCTGAAATCTATATTATTCTTCGCGCTGTGTTGCTCCTGTCGCAACGGCGAGTGACTGATAGACTATTCGCAACGTTTTGCAATTCGAATTTAAACCTTCATTAACTTTTAACGCTTCCACTCTCTGCCGTACTTCTCTCTCTTTCTATTGCTCTTTCCAACCTGGCTATCTCTCTTGATATGGCTAGCTGTCCCCTCCAACTCACCTCGATCGTGTGCTAAATACGATTTGTATCGTTCTTATCTTTCATTCATATTCATATTTTCCTGAAGTGACATCTGATTTCTTATCAAACACCTTCTTAACACCTGTCTACACCCGTCGCTCTCTCCCTCGGTAGCGCAAAAAATGTATGTCTATACTGTTGATCAAGATTTTGTTTTCTTGGAATCAGGAAAGCCCCTCTTACTCCCTTTCTAGGGGATCTCACCCTCCTTGACCCAACTCATAATAATAAAAATCGACACGATCATATGAAGCAAAGGTTTTATCAAATGTAGGTTTAATTATTTTTACTTAGATTTTTATGAATTTTGCGGAATTTAGTAGACTCCGCCGAAGATTGCATCGTAATATCTTTTTATTGACGTCTATATAATTCTATGGCAACCTAAACTGTGTTTTCTCTGCCATCCAGATCGCCTCGTACTTCATACAGAACCGCGGCTTCTCGTTCGGCATCAGCGATGTGACGCCCAGTAGCAAGCTCCTGGAGGAAAAGCAGAAGCTACTCGAGCGTGGCTATCGCAAGTGCGACGAGTATATCCAGGAAATGAAGAAGGGCACGCTGCAGTGTCAGCCGGGTTGCACGCCGGAGCAAACACTGGAGGCGGTGATGCTGCGCGAGCTGTCCAGCATTCGTGAGCAGGCGGCGAAGGCTTGTTTCCGCGAACTCCACCCCACGAACAGTGCCCTGATCATGGCGCTCTCCGGGTCAAAGGGTTCCAACATCAACATCTCGCAGATGATTGCCTGCGTCGGCCAACAGGCCATTAACGGCAAGCGTGTCCCGAATGGATTCGAGAATCGCGCTCTCCCCCACTTCGAGAAGTTCTGTAAGTTGTGGTCGCGGTTGTTTTTTTCAATTTCGCAACGTGAAAAAATCTCTAACTTCCATTGCAGCGGCCATTCCGGCAGCTCGTGGCTTCGTCCAGAACAGTTTCTTCTCGGGCTTGACTCCCACCGAGTTCTTCTTCCACACGATGGCTGGACGTGAGGGTCTCGTCGATACGGCTGTGAAGACGGCAGAGACCGGTTACCTGCAGCGCCGCCTGGTCAAGGTGAGTTCTTGGTGGACCCTCCTCTCACCCCGATCTTCACCCTTCTCGTCTGCCCGTCCGAGCAGTGTCTGGAGGACCTGGTCGTGCACTACGACGGCTCCGTGCGCAACGCCATTGGCGAGATTGTCGAACTGATCTACGGCGGCGACGGCCTGGACCCTGTCTACATGGAGGTGAAGAATAAGCCCGTCGACTTTGTGCGCCAGTTGAACCATCTGCGCGCCGTGCATCCCTATCGCGAGGAGGAAGTGCTCAAGGCTGACGATATTGAGGTGAAGGTCAAGTCGATACTCAACGAGGAGGAATTCACGATGAGTCGCAAGGATTTCCAGAATGAAGTTCTGTAAGTACTCCATACAAAATCGTGTTGAAAATAGTTCTTTCAACGAATTCTCCCCCTTTCGCTGTCTGCAGTCGGTTCATTCAATCGGTCGCCGGAAAAATCCAAGACGTCCAGACCAAGTACAAGCATCACCCCAAGCTGGCCAACGAGATTGAGCGTCTCACCGAGGGTCAGATTCGAACCTTCATGCGTTGGGTCAACGACAAGTACAATCGAGCCGTCACCGAGCCGGGAACCGCCGTGGGCGCCGTTGCTGCCCAGAGTATCGGCGAACCTGGCACACAGATGACCCTCAAGACTTTCCATTTCGCTGGTGTCGCCTCAATGAACATCACTCAGGGTGTGCCACGTATTGTGGAAATCATTAATGCCACCAAAACCATATCAACGCCCATCATTACCGCGGAGATCGAGAACAACACGAGCATGGAATTTGCGCGCAAAGTTAAGGCTCGCATCGAGAAGACTACCTTGGGAGAGGTTCGTCAACTTAATTTGGTGACTTGAGCCCAGTTAACGATTGTTTATTCTAGATTTCGTCGTACATCGAGGAGGTCTACAAACCGGCAGATTGTTTCCTAGTGGTACGTCTGGACCTGAGTCGCATTCGCGTGCTTGGTCTTGAAATTAATGCCGAGACCATACGCTATTCGTAAGTCATCACATGTATGTATATAGTTTTATTTTTAATATTTCTTCTTGCAGCATTTGCACATCGAAACTTCGTATAAAGCCAGCCCTGGTCGACGTAGTGGGGTCATCAGTTATTATCATACGCATAGATAGTTCCAAGCATGGCAGCTCATTGAATGCCGAACTGCAGCGTCTGACTTCGTCCATACAAAATGTGGTCGTAGCTGGTCTACCGAACATTTCACGAGCCGTCATCGCAATCGACGATGCTCGCTCGCCGCCCACATATAAATTGTGCATCGAAGGTGCCGGACTGCGCGACGTAATGGCCACGTACGGAGTGGTGGGCACACGTACCAAGAGCAACAACATTTGGGAGGTTTACAACACGCTAGGCATCGAGGCGGCTCGTACCACTATCATGACAGAAATCACCGATGTGATGGAGGGCCACGGCATGAGCGTCGATCAGCGCCACATCATGTTGCTGGCCAGTCAGATGACATCGCGTGGTGAGGTTTTGGGTATTACACGCCATGGTTTGGCCAAAATGCGCGAAAGTGTCTTCAACCTGGCTTCGGTGAGTTTCTTTCATTGCCATTGAATAATGCCTTCTAATATTGATTGTCTTCTAGTTTGAGAAAACCGCAGATCATCTTTTCGATGCTGCATACTACGGTCAGACAGATGCCGTAGATGGTGTGTCGGAACGCATTATTTTGGGTATGCCAGCTTCGATCGGAACCGGACTGTTCAAACTGGTGCATAATCACGAGGACACGGAACTGCCGCCATACGAAGAGCCTATTTTCAGTACGTTAGGAGCGTAGTTCCCATTGCGTGCATTATTTAATTTATAAGCGTATTTATAATGGTTTTAAAGTTAACTATTGTTAAAAAAAATATATATTATTACGTAATCATTAAACTTCTTTTATTTCCATGTTAAAATTGTAATAAACAATACATATTTTAGTAAGAAAACTATTATAAATTTTGAAATTCGCTTATCCAACCATTGGGTTTTTACAAACGAAAAGAAAAACAAAGAAAAATCACTTAATGTAACATTTTAATAGAATATATTAAATAGTAGCACTAGATAAAATAATGTTCAGAATATATTAAGAATTGATATCACTTAAAAGTAGATTCTCACAGCATCGTCTGCATTTTGCTCCACCGGGCAGTACGGACATTTGAGTATGTGTCCATTGCTTAACTTGTGCAGAGCATCATTGGAAATGACGTGCCCACATGTGAGTTTCTTGGGGGGATTGTCTTCGGATGTTTGCTGACGGAGAATAGGGCATGCGAAAATTGAATGGTAGCGATATTCTGGATCGAGATCAATTTCTATCGGCAGCTCATCACGTCCGCTCCATATGCTGAGCACCTGGCGAGACTGCATCACCTGAAAGATAAAAGGTATTATTTAATGTTTAATGCAAGTCTATGTATTGTTTCTCCTTCGCACCTGTTTAATATTTAAAAGAGCCGGGAGCGCGGTACACCCCGCATTCACCACTACTGATAGTGCAGAGTTCTTGCTGATGCCAAGAGTATGGCAGGCATCCTTGAGGAATATGTATGATGCCTCTGTCCACATTTCTGGCGAGATCAAATGCTTGTACGGCGAGTTCTCAATGCCCATTGGCAGGTAGATAAAGCAGCCCATTAAATTTGGTATTTCATGCTCAAAGCGGTCAACGAACTTTATGAAGTTATTACGCGCATATGCAATAGCTTCCGCTTGAGCGCCGATGCCACGCGAAACAATCTGCAGAAACGCCAAGCGGTGTAGTTTGAACTCCAGTGTTGAGTTCTTGGCAATTAATTCGTTCGAATAACGCGACGTCCACTCGAGAGCAGGTCGTAAGTCATGCAATTGAATAGCTTTCCATATTTTATAGACCTCTGCGAAGCTGCTTTCCGAATCAAATACTTCCTGGGCCATTTCTTCGGACATTTTCGATTCCTTGATCAGCAGACGAGCCACATCGTCCATACCTTGGCGGCAGTAGTGTTTGGCCATGACCTTATTTAAGAGCATCATATTTTCCTCGTCCTGTAGTGCATCGGTACGTGAGATGGCTGTGAAATCAGAGACAAAGTTGCGGTCAATGACTTTGCCCACTTTCGAGACAGCGCCGTGGAGGTCGCGGTGTTCGGTAGAGAGGCGTTGCAGTTTTTCGTTTGTTTTTTGGAGAGCTTCGCTAATCACCTCGATTTGAGCATCCGTAAGAACGGGAGATGAGGCTGAACACAAGGAAAGTAAATTATTGTTATGAACAAAGAAACTCATTTCAACATACACTGAGGGTCTTCGTGCATTTCGGTATCCTGCGCGATTTCGTCTGTCATCGGGTCATCGCCATCGACTTGAGTGCCTGTTGTTGTCGTGCCGACTGCATCATGTTCAGCCTGTGACAAGGCCTGTAACAATTCCTCGAGCAAAGTAATAACATCGCTAATTTCCTGGGCAGAAGTCTCGCGAATGGCCGTGAACTTCGCGATTACGCGATCAAGTTCCTTCTCGACGGCGGAGCAGGCTTCGATGTCCATTGTGTTGAAAGCGTCTTTGTGCTTTGTTCGCGTCTGAAGGGTCCCAAATGGTTCGGAACGAACAGAAAATGTTGTAATCTTCAGGAAATTTACACACGTTTAGCTATAGTTTTCTAGCGAAAAAGTATCTATTTTTATTAAACTGTAAAAATTCTTCAAAACAATTCGTTGCTTGCTCGTCATGAAATTTTCTTTTGTTTTTCCAACCTTTCCCTTCTTCTTTTTCTTTCAGTCTCCTTCTGTGGACAATTTTTTCACTTTCTCAATAACTGCGCACGCAAAAAGAAAATTTTATTTCTCTCTTGATGACATGAAAATTCCCCAATTTTAAATGATTTCTCCCGATTAAAGTGCAAGAAATCACGTAAATGCGTTTTCAATAAATAAAGAAAAATAAAATGTTTCTCTCTGTTTTTATCGTCTTCCCAATCGTTGTTCGTTTCTTTCTCGAGTCTACAACCGTAAAAAACTGAGCCGATCAAATTTCAACGGCGTTACACAATTTCTTACTGAAGTTTTATGAACTAATTATTAGTCAGTTTGTTATTTTGTATTAATAATATAATGCTCCTTTATGTTATTATCATATTTATTAGTTTTTAGTGAAATCGAATGATTGAGTGTGTTTATATATCTGGCAATAATTTTATCATAAAATCTTTTACCTTTTGCTGTCAAAACAATTAAAGTGCCATCTCTAGCATTCGGTGTGTTTGTTGCTGTTGTTTGCGTTGAAGTCTCGATTTCCATGCAATTTTATTAAATTTATTAATAAAAATGAGTGAAAAACGCAAATATAAGAAATCGGTAAGTACGGCCAACTAGACAGATATAACAAATTCACTAAGCAATTTTTAATTTCACAGAAGGAAGAGATTGCGCGGGAATTTGACCTGCCGGAACGAAAGTCCAAGATTGCTACAATTATGAAGCAGGACGGGCAAGCCTATTGTATATGTCGCTCCTCGGACTGCTCTAGATTCATGATGTATGATAATACCCTTTTCTTTTTAATTTTTGTTAATTTTTCATATATTTTCACTCCCGTTTTCAGTGGGTGCGATGGTTGCGAGGAGTGGTATCACGGCGACTGCATCAACATCACCGAGAAGGAGGCCAAGCATATCAAGCAATATTATTGCCAGAAATGTAAGGAAGATGATCCTAGTTTGCAGACAGTGTTCCGAGTGGTGCCTGTGGAGAAAACGGCAGTACCTTCGGGCGCAATGTTTGCTGATTCAGAGACTAAGAAGAAAAAGCCCAGAGAATCGAAACCAACGACTAATGATACCACTGTGAAAGCGACAAATCGCTGCGGCACTTGTGAAGGTTGCAAGACCCCGAATTGTGGAGTGTGCCTAGCTTGTCGAACGCGTGTCGGTCACAAACCACGCTGTGAAAGGCGCCAATGTGTTCAGCAAATACCGCGAAAGCCGCGTAAAGGGAAACCTGCCAAAGATCGTTCACGTAAACGAAAACGCTCTATAAGCCCAGATTCGTTTTTGAACCCTGATCTGGAGGGCTTGCGACAGTGTTATGGCCCGGGATGTCGGAAGAATGCGCGTCCACAATCAAAATACTGCAGTGATGAATGCGGCATCAGTTTGGCCACGAATCGCATATTCCAGGTAAAGTAAATTTCGATTTAACGTAAGAAGTTGCGTTAACCTTTGATACTTGTAGGTCTTGCCACAGCGCGTTCAAGAATGGAATCTATCGACTTGTCGAGCAGAAGAGGAAAACAAAAAACAACTCGATGTCATACGATCCAAACAGGCTGTGGTTCGATTTGCTCTGGCCGAGTTAGATAAACGCCACAACGAGCTTGATATGATTGTGGAGCGCGCCAAACACAGTACTCTGGATCCCCATCGTACCCAAGATAACAGTGACGTCGAAGACGAACAATCAATGTATTGTATCACCTGCGGCCATGAAATACACTCCCGAACTGCCATCAAACATATGGAGAAGTGTTTCAATAAATATGAATCGCAAGCCTCCTTCGGCAGTATTTTTAAGACACGCATCGAAGGAAACTCAATGTTCTGTGATTTCTACAATCCTGCCAGCAAAACCTATTGCAAACGCCTGCGTGTTCTTTGTCCCGAGCATTGCAAAGATCCCAAAGTCAGCGACAACGATGTATGCGGTTGCCCTTTAGTTACAAACGTCTTTAATCCCACCGGAGAGTTTTGTCGAGCGCCTAAGAAGAGCTGCTTCCGGCACTATGTGTGGGAGAAAATACGTCGGGCGGAAATTGATTTGGAACGCGTGCGTCAGTGGTTAAAAATGGATGAACTGCTAGAGCAAGAACGACAGATCCGACACCTGATGGCCTCGCGAGCCGGCGTCTTAGGGCTTATGTTGCATTCCACATATAATCACGAAGTCATGGAAGAGCTGTGTCGGCAGCAACAACAGCAACTTGCCGTTGCGCAGAAACAGAAGCAACTGCTGGAAAAGCAACAGCAACAATTGCTGGCAATGCAACAACAGCAATTGCAGCAACAGAAATCCAGCAATGATGTGACAGATCTGCAAAAGCAAAAACAACTTCTGTTGCAACAGCAACATCTGCAACGGCAGTTACAGCGCCAGCAACAACAACTACTGCAGGAGCAACAACAGTATGCCAATCATCAGCAATATTCTACATACAATAGTTAATAGGAACACATTTGGAGAAGCTCGTGAAATGTAATGCTTTTATTAAAATAGATAAGATTTTGTAAAGAAATTATAAACTATATTATAATTGAATAAAAAATTGTGTAGGAAATGTAAGTGAAAACATGCATTATTTTTTTATTTCTATATTCAATGTATAAAGGTTTTAATTTTTAAATCCCATCACGTAGTCTGGTCGTTCTAAAAATACCCAGAGATTGGTTTTCACAGCTTCGAAGCAAGGTGTACTATCTATATAAATGGTCTCATGTCGGCGAGCCAAATATTCGTTGATCTCTTCTTCGTTTTTCGCAAAATGTAGCATCTGCAGAGCAAGACCGAAAATATAAAAAAATCAAGATTTAGGGCCAAAATAGCCAACTTCTTGTTCCAGATAATCGCAGCTATCCTGTGGGCAACCGAGAGATGGACGCGCGAGCAACCGTCGCAGAGCCATTTTCTCAGGGCATTGCAAATAGACGACTTTATTAGGTGGAATTTTCGAATGTTCCAACACCTGCTGAAACTCTTTCAAATTACTAGGGTAGTTGAGGAGAACCCAGCCCTGTCGCAAAGCGTCCATTTGCAGTAGGCGTCTGGCGATAACCTGGCCCAATGCATTCGACTTGGCTTCAAGGTCGTCCGCAGAGAAGGCTCGCTGTAAGGCCACCGACCACTCATCCGTTGCTCGCAGGCTCTGATAAATGACATGTTCGGCATCGACTGGAAGGGCGAATAATTTTTGGAAATGATCAAGACCAGTATATATGCCAACTGACTGTAGACCAGATTGAAGCGTTTCACCAGGGCGACGGCCTGGGTCTTTCGGCCGGAACCACGGCGTCCAAACATCAGGATGCGATAGAGGAAGCGACCAGGCAGTTGAAAGAACTTGATTTCTTCGAGTATTGTTTGATGAACAATTGCAATGACTTGTTGTAAACTATAAGGATTTACCTCCGCATCCTTTGTAACTGTTTTGCAAGCAATTCCTATAGATTTCATCTGCAATTCTGACCAAATTCTCGCCCATCCATCGCTGCGGATCCGCGGGTCGTTCCAAACTGACTTCCACAACTAGACGCTACAAAAAAGTTGCTTCACACAAAATTCAAAATGAGGGAAGTTCTCCCGGAATTACCGATACGACTTCCAGCAATCTGTGCTTCTCGAAATAGACCATCACTTCAGCGGCGTACTCCGCCAGCATCAATTTATCCAATTTCAAAGAAGTTGACATCTCTTTCAATTTAATTTGAGGTAAAAACGTTTTAGGAATATTTTTCAAAAACGATGTCAGTAATTAATTCAAATTTCAAAATTTCGAATTTCCTCCCATTGACCACACGTTGAAAAGTTCTATATACAAGGCCTCAGCTTTTGAAAGTTGACTTTTAACTGATAACAATAATAAAAACAAACAGCTGACCAGCGAGAGATTCTAAAGGTTTTAGACAGGGAAGTCGTACAGTTGTCGACGGTAGATTCCAACGATGGCCCTCATCCCGCCAGTGACCAGACTCACATCGTCCATCATACGGATCCTCGGATGCAATCCGGGACCGATGACATTGCAGGGCACTAACACCTACCTCTTGGGAACCGGCAAGAAGTGAGTAAACAGCAGTTGACAAACTTGATCTCAGGAGATAAGATTCTAAAGGAGACGGTCAAAGTTCAATTTCATGAATCGATCATGTTGGAATATATCACACTCTTTTCAGACGCATTCTCATCGATACCGGCGACCCGGACGTGCCCGAGTACATTAAAAACTTGAACGGGGTTCTTAAGCAGGAACAGGCAACGATCAGTACAGTGATATTGACCCACTGGCATCACGACCATGTAGGCGGCGTCAAGGATGTGCTGAAGACATGTGGAACACCAGGTAGTGGAAGGGTAACTTCATAAATTAGTACATGTTGGTTCGAATTCAAATTACATTCATCGTCTTACATTCATTCATCTTTTAAATTTGTGTATGTAAAGTCCAAATCTGCTTTTTCTCTCAAAGTCACTTCCAATACAGATTGTCAAGTGTTCAAGTACCGACGAACCGATGCGCCTGATGTTTGTCCCGAGATTCCATCGGATATCAAAGTACAGCTACTGCAGGATCAACAGGAGTTCCATGTCGACGGCGCCAAAGTGAAGATTGTTCATACGCCCGGTCATACCACTGATCATGTCATATTGACCACTGAGGACGGGGCCCTTTTCAGTGGCGATTGCATTTTAGGTCAGTAATATAGAGGTTATACCAATCTAGGAGTTATACAATTTTTTTTTTTTTTCAGGCGAAGGCACAGCAGTATTTGAGGATTTGTACGATTACATGAAGAGCTTGGATAAAATCCTTAAAATTAAGCCAAACTTAATTTATCCGGGACATGGAAATATTATTGAGGTTTGAAGAATTTTTTAAAAAATATTTCGAATACTTCATAAGAATTACTTCTTAAGAATCCCGTTCCCAAAATCCAATATTACATTGATCATCGCAACAAACGAGAGGCACAAATCTTTGAATTCTTTAACAAGCGTCCCGGTGAGAAACTGCAACCCATGGATGTTGTTAAGGATGTATACAAAGAGACTCCCGAAAATCTCTGGCCTGCAGCGGCTTACAATGTTAGCCATCATTTGGATAAGCTACAAAAGGAAGGGAAGCTAAAGTGTTGCATTGAGGATAATGAACAGTACTACGAATATCAGAGAACAAATTCCAATTTGTAAATATGATTAGGTATAAAAAGTATGTAAAATATTCAGTTAATTTAAATAAAAGTTTATATTTTTCTCGTATATAATATTCCAATCTAATCATCTAGTTAAGTTCACTCTGGCTTAAATGTAATTGTTTCGTGCTTGAAATTATGTACATCGTCAAACCAAATGTCTTCTTCCACATCTTCTGCCTCATTTTCGAACAATGTAGGGAAAGGAGGCGCCGTCTGACATTTGCGCAACGGGAGAATAGTATCGTAAATATAAACGATTCCATTTGTGGAACCTGGCACGGCACTGCCTTGTACCCACATTACGTTATACTTTGTATTAATGCGCCATATTTTCAGACCTTTGCTGATACGCCATCGATTTCCCATATGACCTGGCAATTTGGTGCCGGGCCAAACACGTCCCTTCTCGCCACCACCGCCAATATTACCTGGGCGGCGATGAGTTTTCGTGACACCATGAGAAGCCGGCATGCCCTTGAAGCCATGTCGTTTTACAACGCCTTGGAATCCATGATCAACACTATAGATTATTTATTAAAATAATATGTTATTGAGATTAATATGTTATGTAAAATATTATTAAAAAGGGATATACAATGGAACTTACGTTTTTCCTCGCACATCAACGTACTCGCCAACACGGAAGTGACCCACATTTAGAGGGGTTCCCGGAGGAATGGCGGCAGTGGGGGAGACTAAAAATCGCGCCAAGTTCTTTTTAGGCATTACGCCGGAATCGCGGAATAGTCCACAGTAATCCTTGGTGAAGAGTGAAGGATCCGCACTCTCGGCACCAACAACAAGACAGCCGTATGAACTTAGTTTTGCCACGGTAGGTTGTTGTGGTGAGTGATATTCTCCAGGAGGAATGTATTTCACCACATGATTGTCCACGACTTGTAACAATGTGGTGCGGATTTTTTCCCCGTTTTTCAACCACAATGGATACTGTCCAATCTTGCGAGCGATAAGTCCGCAACGACGGGAACCTGGAGTCCACGGATGTTTCTCAAATTCCGTGGTCTTGATCAACTTGTTTGATGTTTGATCATAAGATGAAACACCTTTTATTATAGCCGGAGGTCCATAGGTATCGTGTATAATTTCCTTAACGAATGACTTATTTTCGGGAGTTATAAAATCCTCATGAATCTAGTAAAGCGAAAGCATTAGCATGACTATTTAATAAAACACGAAGAAACTCACCGTACGATTTTTCCGCACAAACCAATAGGGATTCCTCAACCGTGGACGATTCAAGTGGCCCTTCTCACGCACTTGTGTAACCACAGATGTGAGGCTACATCAAAAACAACACCACCGGGAAAAACACGCACAAATTGTAGGTTAGTTCAGTTTTTAAGTCTGAAATTGTATTGACCATATCTCCACAAACTTACCGCAGTTTAGATAAATCGAGAATGACGGATTTTAACATTTTTCTGCACAAAATTATGTGATTTAAAGAATGTGTTTCATTAATGTATTATTAATAATAATTTCCCAATAGCCAAAAGAAAATAACCAATCTGTCAAAAGGCTCGAAGGAGGAATCTGAACAGCTGATCCTATGGTCGATACGTTCCGCGACGTACAAATGTGAACAAAAATAACTAATCAGAATGAAATTCAATCTAAAATAAGAATATTGTATAGAATTCAGAATGAAATTCAATCTAAAATAAGAATATTGTATAGAATTTATTGCAAATTAAAATTAAGCATCTTAATATTCTCCCTATCTAGAATTATTTAACAGATTTCTTGAAGAGCTATTGTAATCTAAATAATGTTTAAGAAACTAACATTCTCTGAACATACTCTACCAATGTTTCTAATGGCAATTTTGACATTTTCTCTCAACATCCAAAGTTTTCGAAAGAATTTTATTTTATTTTCGTTTTTTCTTAGCAGGGATTACGATTTTTTTTAAATACAGAATATTGCAAAAAAACGAAACAACAACAAATATAATTTATGAAAGTTATTTGTCACAAAATTGAGAAGTTATAAAACTTATAGCCGGAATGAATAATTACTCAACACTCATGTAAGTCCTTTCATGAATTTTGCTGACAGATTTCATACGGCCTTTCGACTTTCGGCTTTTACAGGTATAACACAAATAATCCAATGCGCTATGGCGACGAGAACGATGAGGATCGAGAAAACGAAAGAGACGATCCAAATGACATTTTCATGAGAGGGACTTTCCGCACACAAGGTTCAGAGGCCCTGGGACCCGCGATGGCCAATTTGCGACGACCACAACTGAAGTAAGTCGCTCCGGTTGAATTAAGCTCGAGTCCGCACTACAAATCTATATCTGCTTCTTGCAGCTTCCTCGATGATCAGTACGACAGCTATGGTGATAATTATCTCAAGTACGTCAGCTCTGGTGCGGACTTGTCGATGCCCGTTGACAAACACAAAGTGATGGACAACTATTTCGACAGTCAGGAAGAAGGTATGTCAAGTTGTAGTGCAGCATAACATTTTTGTTTTTTTTTTTATCTTTTAGTTAGTTGTTGTGCTTTGTTTCCCTCTCATTTGTCTTGAATTTTATTTTCCTCTGTTTTTGGTTAAAGTAAATATTCGTTCTTCGACTGCCAATCAAGCAAGGACCTTGAATGTCTCCACTAATACACGTATGTAGATGTAAATAGTATAATTTGTGCAGAGGTTATGAATTAAAAACTTTGTTTTTAACTACAAACTTTCCTACTAATTACATTGATTTATTAGTCAAATCATTTTTCGCCTAATACGTAAATTTTTATTCATTCTAATATAATTGTAAGTCATGAAAACTAACTCAGGTACGATTTCTTTCTTGTATCTTCCTATAGAAATTTCAATACGAAAATATCTTGGTTTTGGTGTTCAATGGGTCAGTTTGTTGACAGAGAATCTTCTCAGTCATCCGTTTGTGGTGTTGCGACGACAATGTCAAGTGTACCATGCCTCAAAAAGGTTCCAACCTAATATATTGAAGAAACTTCCAGTTATTCAACTTTCAATATGTTCACAGATATCACCTGCATCCGTTCAGTCTGTTTCCAAGCATCATTCACCTGCATCGAAGACAAGGAGTCACAACGTTGTGGAAAGGTCTCGGTAGTTGTCTGTTGGTGCGCGGCATGTCCTTGGCTGTTGAGGATGTTATTTCCAAATTGACAGTGTGGCCTAAGTAAAAGATGTTATTACCAAATTATGAGAAATTTGTATCGAAACGTCTGTAATCTCTGTTTCAGGGAAGTTAATAGCCGTACCACATTCAAACGATTTAGTCAGCATATTTTTTTGAAATGGTACTAATCCAAATTTTACTATTGATTGCAACTTGTCATCATAATATTTCTTGCAGTATAAGTATCGCTGTAGTGATGCCCTTTTACACGGCATCTTTGGTTGAGACTGTACAAAGTGACATCGCGAGTGAGAAACCTGGTGTTTTTGATGTATTCCGGGAAGGTTCTTTACGTCTGCTCTATTGGAGTTCACCTCAAAAAGGACGCATGCTTCCGGCATGGGCCTTGGTGGGTCCTAGTGTGTCAATTGGCATAACCAAATATTTATTTGGGTTAGTACCTTGCCGCCTACATTATAAAACATATTAAAATGATATACTTTTAGGCTTGTTATCAAGGGCCTATCCTCTCGAATCATACGACGCCGAATTCAACAGTCTCAGGAACAGAAAGGCGCCAAATTTAAGGACGACTCATTGGCAAATCAGAATATCGAAATATATTCCAATCTAATATCAATGTTGACAACCGAAGTAATATTTTATCCATTTGAAACTATATTGCATCGAATACAACTGCAGGGAACCCGAACTATTATCGATAATTTGGATGATGGCTACTCGGTGGTGCCCATACTAACGAACTACCAAGGAGCTATCGATTGCTATCGTGCAACTGTCTCCTCCGAAGGAGTATCTGGGTTGTACAAAGGTTTCGGTGCTATTATACTGCAATTTGCCGCGCACATTGCCGTTATAAAACTAACCAAATGGGTAGTCAATCAAATAACTGAAGTCATATCGAATCGACCACCATCCAAAGTGGTTCAATACTACAATCTTGATCGCGGCTTGGACTCGAACTCAACAGGTGCTTCGATAAGCTTGAGCTCCACCAGTGATTTTGACGAGCACAGTGTGAGAAATCACAGTGTGGAATGATCTTTGATGCCAGGTGCGCAAGCGCCCGTTTTGTCTCCCGCAGTTGTTGGCGACCCCGATAGCTGCGGCTAAGGATATTTTACTCTCTAGTTACATTAAACGATACAAAGAAAAACGTAAAAGTAAATTATTACAGAACTAATGATAATGTTATTTATGATAAATTAAACTATGTCTAGTAAAGAAAATGGGATTGCATCGTTGTGTCTCCTTTTTATATGCTAAAGACCTAAAGAAGGAAAAAAATTTTTATATTTCTTGGTGGCCGCCACTATTGTGTTTAACAGAGCGAAATAAAATGGTGTATGTTGAAGTTTTAGTTTTCTGTGATATGCGAGAGTAAAAGAAAAAACATGCAAATGTTGTGCTAAATATTTTATTTCGTTTATTTTGTATTACTTCAGAAATCTATGAAGATTATGTGTAAATGCGAATTAATACTTTGTATTAAAGCGTTAAACATTCGAGTTAAAAAAATTAAAATTTTTGTTAAAAAATTTGAAAATGCCAAACAAGTTATTTCAATCAATTGCTTGATTATTGCTTATTTGCTGAGATTTGATTTCCAATTGTGTTTAAACAAAAGTTTTCTTAAATTTAAGTTTATTCTGATGAAATATATTTCTATATAGTAATTAATGCGATATTAACTAGAAATGAGTAAGGAAGAAATTGATTTCCTTTCACATGAATAAATCTTAAAATTTGTTATTTTATATATTTCAGCCTATTTTTGATATTACTTTCGAATGATAAAGCACGAAGAATGGGTTTGCATAAAACTTACCACCAGACTGGAACACAAAGGGATTCAAATTTCTCATTCATATGCAGAATTGTACCCTAAAATCCGGCCATTGTTTGTGGACCTTCCTAATTACCCTGGATTGTTGGTGTGCCCGAGCTTCGAAACTAAAATACATAAATTAAAACACAACAACAACAACACCCACTATGTTACACTTCCATTCACTGCGTACACATCCACAAACATATATCTGTATGTAAATGTGGGTGTGGAATGGTCACACGGTATATGAGAGGACATAATTTATGATCTTAAAATACGAACAACAAGAAAACAACATCCATTCTCTGTGGATATTGCGAAACTTACAACAACAATCGAAGCACACAATCACAACAACAATTAAGGCACAATCACCAAACCGTTTTAGACACATTCATAGCAACAACAACAACAACAACAAGACGAACAAAATCATATCATCAACAATAACAACACATCACAACAATAACAGCAACGACTACGACAAACAACAAGCTCTCTAAAGAACGACTCCAGCAGCTCAACCCTTTGCCTCGCCTCGCCTTATCAGGAAAATAGTTGATTGTAACGAATTTCGTGTTTTATGTGCCGTCGGGCAGGACCGAAACGGGGCCGGGGCCGGGGCCGCCGCCACCACCGAAATCACCTCCCCCAACACCACCTGCCACCCCAGCGCTATCGCCAACGCCTCTCTCCACACCCTCCCATTCGCTCGCCGTTCCCCATACGTGCGTCCGTTCGATTGTCCGCCGCATGTGCTTCGCACCATTCTCAAAATTATCCCTCGTTCCCGCCCTCCCGTTCCCTCGAACCCTCGCCCGGCGCGTTGATTTCCTTATCCGACTGATGTGGCCGTCGCCTTCCTCTCATTGTTGTTGCTATTTCCGGCACTGCCCCCTCCGATCTCATCCGAACACGGCCCAACCCATCCAATCAAGCCCAGAAGCTCGCTTTATGCATGCGCCAGCAGTTCCCACTCGGACCACGGTCTCGGGCTCCTGCTCCTGCTCCTGCTCCGGGCTCCTGATTCTGATTCTGATTCTGGCGGTCGATCCGATTCCGCTTCCGTCGAGGCCCACCGGCGGCGTCCTGTTTTTGGCCGCATCGAGTCGAGTCGACGCCGCCGGCCTCAACTCGTTTGTTCGGGCCCGGCCGCCCTCGTCGACTTCTTCTTCTCCATCATCGTCGTCGGCGTCGTTGTTGTTGTCGTCCTTGTGCCCCTCGTCGCCATCGACCTGTGCCTGGACCTCGTCCGTTGTCGCCGTCGTCGATGCGAGAATCTCGAAAATTTCATGAATCTACATATTTTATAAAAGGCACGCGTGGCTGGACTCGGCCTGGTGGAGGGGGAGCAGAAGGAGAGGCAGAACCGGATGAACCTGGATGGAGATGTGTGAGTGTGTGGGAGAGCGAAAAGGAGAGAGGGTGAGAGGGAGGCCGAGGACGCGGACGCGGACGAGGACGAGAACTGGAGTGTGTGTGGTTGTTGTAAATGTTCATGATGATGTTGTTGTTCCCGTTGCTGTTCGCAATGATGTTGTTCTTGTTGTTCATCGTAATGATGTTGTTCTTGTTGTTGTTCACAACGATGTGGTTATTGCTGTTGTTGTTGCTCACTATGACGTTGCCCTTCTTGTTGTTGTTCACAATTTGGTTCTTGTTATTTTCCATAATGATGACCACGTTGATGTAGCTGTTCGTAATGATGACGATGTTGTTGTTGCTGTTCATTATGAAATTCCTCCGATGTTGTTCACGTTGTGTTATTGTTATTGTTGTTGTTGTTGTTGGTGTGGTTATTGCCATAAACAATTGCGCCACATTTTGTCAAAAGGCCATTCGTTTCGTCCTAACGAGAAGGGACTCGAATCAAGCCAACAACAAGAACGCCCCCGCCCCCTTCCCCGGCGCCGCCCCCTCCTTTCGAACCCCACCGGACGCAGCGAACCCCAACCCGAAAGCCCGTCGCCTCCCCGCGCTCGATTCGAAACGATTCACCCAGCGGATGCAGGCATGCGATGAATGGCAAGTGGCCGAGGTGGACCCATGTGCGAGCGGAGCCTCGTCCGCGACTCCCTGGGCTTCTCCCGGTTGCCCTGCTCGTTCCTCCCCTTGGTCCTCCGCTCGGCTCTCACTCCTTCTCCCCGTTCCCTCTCCCTAGTCCTCGTTCGTCACCTCGTTCCTCACAAACTCGTTCTTATTCCGCAACTTATTTCTCTCTCTTACTCCTCCTTCTGCTCCCTTCTGCCTCTCTCCCACCTACCCTCGCTCTCGCTCTCTCTCTCTCTCCCTGCCCCTTCACCCTCCTCTTCGTCTCACTCCGTCTTCTCAACACGATCTCCAACTTGGCATCTAGAGGGAATCGGAATCGGAATCGCAGCATCGACGCATGGCCAGTGACAGTAACAACAACAACAACAACAACAACAACGACGACTACTACGATGCTGCTAACAATAACAAAAACAAGAAGAAGAAGAAGCAGCAGTGGCGCCCTCTGCCACACTCCACATGAAATTCACGATGTTTCCTCGAGCATACGTCGAGGAGCCGAAGGGAAGGAAGGCATCGATCTGGACTCGGACGCGGACTCGGGCGAGGGGAAGGGCGTAGGAGAGGGGAGAGGAGGGGGGAGGCTGTTCTGCTGATAAGGCGAGCGGGGTCGATGGCGACGATCGCTGTCGAATCGCTGCTGGCGGCGGTGGGCGGTGGGTGGAACGCGATGCAAGTGTTGAAAGTAGTGAAAGTGATGAAAGTAATCGGGTCCGGGTGGGTGTTGGATCTGAAACGGAGGAAAGGAAAGACAACAGATACGAAATGAGCTTGGATCATCATTTCGGACAAGAGGTTCGGACAATGGGTTTGGATAATGCGTTTTAGTGACAAGTGCGAATAGTCAGGAATCGGAAACACGACTAATGAAAGTGTTTTACGTAAACAGGGCTACTGAATGAAGCTCAGTCAACGAAAGGCCGAATGTTGAATACAGAAAGCTGAACTCGAAACGATGAGGATCGCCTCGGGTACCCAGATCGAGGACTCCTCGGGTACCCGGATGAGACGGACGATCACGACGTCACTCGCCGACTTCTCTGGACATTGAAAACTCTCAACCGGGGCCGGCGGGAAGCGGGCGAGAATAAATATAATTACCGAGAGTACCGTGGGTGTGTGGGTGTGTGTGACTGTGTGTGTCTGTCTGTGTGGCGCGGTCGTGTGGCGAGGCCTCACAGCTAAAATTTACCGTAAAAGACGGCCACCACTCGCTCAAATGCAAAACGCTCGCTCGCCGAACGAGGCGGGGGGACCGAGGGAGAAACCGAGAGAGAGGGGGAGAGGGGGAGGGAGAAAGAGAGAGTGACAGAGCGAGAGAGAGCGAACACACGCACGTGCCAGGATGTGATAATAAATCCATGCCGGGCCAGGCCGGGCACATGTCGGCGCACAGACGGACGACGGCAACAACAAGAAGAAGAAGAACAAGAACAACTCCCACTCCAGGCAAACATGCAGAGTGTGTGTGTGTGAGATCGGAGGACGAACGAGTGCGGACTCGGCTGCTGCCGGCCACGTCCATTTGTTTAACCAAGCAGCAAGACGAGGTCCAGGCAACAACAAACGGCCCGCAGGGTAGCGACATATGTGCGAATGTGTGCCGAATGAGTGGCCCTGTGTGTGTGTGTGTGTGTGTGTGTGTGCGTGTGCGTGTGCGTGTGTGTACATGGGTGGTTGGTGGGTGGTGGTTGTAAAATGCTTTGGCAACGCTTCCGATGTTTGGAAATTTTAAGCTCCCCTCGTGCTGCGTCCAACTGGACGTTGGACGGTGGCGACTTCGCGTTAGACACGCACAAACACATGCGCCCGTGTCCGTGTGTGTGTGCCGCACACACGCACAGCGACTGTATTATAATAAAACACACAGGCCGTAGGTTGTGTGGTCGTTGTTGTTGTTATAAAATTTACATACCAAATTAGATTGGATCAATACTTTTGAGATATTTACGAAACGCACTATGCGTGGACCTCGCCACATGCGTGGATGCGGTGGTGAGCGAGAGCGGGAGCGAGTGATGGAGAGGGCGAGCGAAAGAGGGAGGGCGTGTGAGTATAAATTAAAGTATTTCTCCGGCTATTTGTTTCGCTCCGAGGCTGGCAGCAGCTTATTCAAATGGAACTACTCCGCAAGCGCCCACCGTCAACCCCCCCCCCCTTCCTGCCCCTAAAACCCCCCCCCCCGCCCCGAGGAAGCGTCGGATTTGCGTCGAATTCCCCCGCATTTTGATGCCTCCTCATTCTTGACATACTCGGCTCGAGAGATTTCCAACTGATAGGCTTAATTATTAACCAGGATCAGCAGCTCCTGGAGAGGCGAGGAGGAGGAGGATTGAGGCGAGTCTTGGAAAAATGATCGAGAAATAGTTTCAAAATGCGATTTCCTCGAGTTTCCTCGCCTCGTCCCCGACCCTGGGCGGGTCCTGGAGCGGTCCCAATCGCCATCGCCGTCGCCGTCGCCGCGCGATTTATGGGAAATCCGATATGTCCTTTGTTCGGCGCGATAATGTCCTGTTTGGAGAACCCTAAACCAAGAAAAGACGGCCGAAGGTAGACAACGAAATATGGAAGGTGCTCAGAGAGAGATGGACGAAAAATCCGCCATGGAGTGGGGCACGAGCGGCGGAAAAACTCGGGAAAATGTGGGAGAAACGCGAGGAGCAAAACCGAATCGAGAATCGAAAAAGAAGTCGAATCGCTGCGGCGTTGCCAATGCGGAGACGAGACCGGGAGGACGTCGCCAGGAGGAGGAGAGGGAGAGGGCGAGAGCGAGATGGAGATCAAGGGAGGGCCGACCGTGTCCAATTAAAAGGCGCCGTCGGCGAGGACGAAGCCACAGGTGGCGGGATTCAATCCGTCTGAGCCGGTGGTCGACGCAGGCGGGGATTCAGTGAATGCACTTGCGCTCTCCCTCCCTCCATCTCCCTCACACTCATGCTCTCCCCCTCTCTCGGTCTGTCTCTCGGTACCGTGCGGCCGAGGGCGAGGGCCAGACGGGGACCGAGGCCGCCGTAATTTATTGTTGCACGCCGAGTTAATGATCAGGGTGGGAACGCAGGAATCCCGAGGAAATCACGGACCGACGGAGGACGGACGGACGGGCGGCGGCAGGTAGAGGGACGGCAGCGCGATAAGGACTCGCCAAGGACGCGGCTCCGCTACCTGGGCCTCTGATTTCCCCGCAGGCCGTTCTCGGCCTCCTCGGGGATTTCGATCCGACGCGCTCGGCTCGGCTCGGCTCGATCGTAAAGTGGATTCTGCTGTACCTCGCGACAGGATCAACGCCGCACGGATCGAGATCGGGATCGGGATCGCGATGGCGGGAACGAGAGGGCTGCGGATCGGGGCGAGACGACGGCCATAAAGCACTCCTAATGAGCAGGGCCGAGAGGCGAAGCGAAGTGGAAGAGGGCGAGCTGAGGTCGCTAACGGTGTCGCTGGTCGTTAATGACCGGCCGTAAAGGCGTGCACGTGTTTCGGCCGCAGCACTTGTCGTCCCTGTCACGCCAGCCCGACCCAGCGCACCCGCTCCCGCTCGCTCTCCCTCGCCCTGACGCCCACTGTCAACCGCTCTCGCTGTCACCCGCTGTCAATCGCTCGCTCGCTCGCTCTCCGCCGACGTCCGATCAGCTGTCGTCGAGTGGGGATCGTAAAATTAATTGCCCTTTACGACCGGCGAGCTCGCTAATGATGCGCCAAGTAATCGGCGTTCACACCCGGCGAGAGGGAGAGGGAGAGACAGGGAAGGGCTCTGCAATGTCCCAGGCCACCCCAATAAATCTGGAGTCGCGGTGGTGTGAAATATTTTACTTGACTTTATTTCAAATTCAATCAATATAGTGTTTTCTCATCACTTTATATATACATTTACATAAATTTCGTTACACTTGTTTTGTTTTTCTTTATCCCTTATTTACTTAATTACTTTGAAATGTTTCTTCTTCACTTCGTTTGTTTCCTTTGTTCTTTCTCTGAATTGTTTATGTTGTTGTTTGCTTCGTTTCTATTGGTTGCATAAATTCTTTTAATTGTCCTTCCTCCTCCCCCGATCGACCGATCGTCTACAGCTAACAATTAATATTACAATGATAATAGTAGTAATTAGAGTAGTGTTCATATAATGCCATAAAACTTTAGAAGAAAATTGATATAGTTGTCTTGTTGTCGTTTCCTTCATCTGACCTGAACATATTTTTCTCTAACTTCCTCAAATATATATTCCGTTTGTAAAGTATATGAATATAAAGTTCTAAACATCTTTCAATTGATTTGCAATATTATTGATTTTCACTTTTTGTTTGTTTGAAAATTTCAAAATTCGTAAACTACAAAAATTTCATCAAAATTCTCATGAGACGCTGAGGTACAATTGTTCCTTTTATACTTGTGTTTTCATACTTTGGGCTCTTCATTGATATTTTTACTTAAAGGGTTCTTAATTCTTACTTTGTTTAAAATTTAAAATGTTGCTCTCTAATCGATAGTTGTTAGTAATTTTCTTGAAATGTTTGCTCTGTTTCTCTTAGAAGGTAAATATGTGTTTGTGCTCCATCATTATGTAGTTGCTACATGATTATGTTCTCAAAATTACAAATACACTAATTATTTCTGATTTCTCAAATATTTATATAATTATGTATATATATATATAAATAATTATTTCGAAAAAGTTTACACCTAGAGGAAAGTCGTACAATTAAATAATAATTACATTAATTTGCAGCTATTTTCATTTGTTAGAGGAGCTTTTGTTTGCTCCTAAAAATACGATATTTCACATTAATCTTCGGTATTCTTTTGTAGTTAGACTAAAACAACTCTGGTTCATTATTGCTTTAATTCTCTAAGATATTTTCCTATATTTGCATATGTATATGTGTGTGTGAGTGTGTATTCAACATAATGATCACCTTCCGTCATCATCGTCATCGTCTTGCATGTGCTTAATTTCAAACTGAGAAACGAAAATCACACAAATATTTTTTTGCCCATCCAAGACTTTAATTATCCACTAAAATATTACGTATTTCACAATTTCATTTTTTTGTTCGTTTTTTTTTGTTTTTTTTTGTTTGTTTTTGTAATAACTTCAAGTAATGAAACAGTCAATTGCAATTGAAAACATTCAAGTCAAGTCCAACTCAAGGTACAAATCAAACAAAATCGAATAACAATCAAATCGCGTTCAACGGATCTTCCTTTGAAAGAAAGTGCTTTCGTTGTTATTGAGGGTTTTAAATTATTTAAATCGAATTCGTCCGAATGAAAGTGTCTCTGACGGATCTGCGCTTCCCACTGGAAATCCACGGGAATCCCCGGAAATCCAGGCTCGGTTTCTCTCATTTCTATTGCAAACTCCCCACTTCCGCCTCGACCGGAAGTCGTCGTTGGCAGGGTTTGTCAATGTGGTCAATTGGTCAATTGGTGTGACTTCATTAGCTTCGTCTAATACTTAGTTAGTATGAGGTATTTCGATTCATTGTATATTTGTGTATACTTGTATTTGTATATCGGCTGGAGGTAGTTTTTTTCACGGTTTTGATCACGGTTTTTTCCATTAGTTTCTTCAACTTCATCTTCTCTAACTATCGACTACAAACGAAATTTCAACTAAACCAAAAACATTCAACTTAAACTTATGTTTATTGCACATGTTTTTTGCTTTGTTCATTTCATTCAATTCAATTCAGTTAATTAATTCAATTAAGTTAAGTTCAATTAAATTAAATTAGATTAGATTATGTTAAGTTTCTTGTTCAGTTGCTTGAATTATTGTTATTGTTTCTCGTAAATGATATGCACGAAGTGTGATATATTTGAGCTTAAATTTAGTAGGACCTACATTAGGGAAAATCTAAACTAAATCCGAAAAAAAAAACGCACCCTTCTGTGCCGGATGCCAAGCTACAGCTCATGGGAATCCCCTGAATGAGCAGGTGATGCGAGGGACTCCGACTTCAGGGTGCCGCCCGCACTTCCACACACCATTTGGTGCTTCAGCTAACCTCGTTAATGCATGCACTGACTCCGCGCACTTCGTCCATTCATTAACGCGATTCACCATCGTCTTCAATTGACGCCAGCAGGTCATTGTTGCGTCTCTCCCAAGGATCTCCCTCCCATTCTCCCCCTGCAGGACCTCCTCGTCCTCCTCGCCCGCGGATCTTCGGGCCTTCCGGACTTCTGGCGACGGTAATTAGTCAATTAATTGCTCACTTGAGTCGTTGATCGTCAGAAGTCGGGCGACTTCTCTTCATTTTTCGACTTCATTTATTTTTCTCGGATCTTTTTATTGGAATTCCTCTACTTGCTGGTGGTTGGTGGTTGTTGTTGTTGTTGTTGGCTCGAGATCTTCCCTGGGAACTCGGGTCCGTGATCGGCAGCTGGCGAGGTTCTCGATCAGATTTTAATGGCTGCAATAAAATAGACAAAGCAAGAAGAGGAAGAGTCATGAGACTGGCGGTAAAACGAATGCGATGTTTTCATTAAAAATAACTGTCGAATAAATTATGGAGAAATGAAATTGGAGAGAATTTTTTCCCCGTTAGAAACGTGTTTTTCACATTTCGTCTTTTGATTAAAATAGTCGAGAAAGAAATCTGAAAATGGTTTCAACGACAACGGGTCGCGAAGCCAAAGGATTCGAGACTTTGCAACGTGACGTCATGTAAGGTAAAGTGATGTAGAGTAATGTAGGGTAAAGTAAAATAGGCTGAGGTAGGCGGCTGACGTGACGTGACGTGACGCGTCAGGCTGGCAATATGTTGTTGACACTCGACATCGAATTCCCATCATAAAAACCAACCCGAGTCCGATTTGGGAAATTTTTAATTAGGGACCCGAATCTTCGTCGGAAAAAGGCCCGAATCAACCCCAAAAGGCCAGGGGCGGGGGAGGAACAGAGCGTGTGAGAGAAAGAGGGAGGTACAGAGAGTGAGCTGTCGATCCTGCCGAAGACGAGGATGCGGCGACTGGGCCGAGCCCGGCTTCAAGGCGGAGGCGAGGGACCGACCGAGCCAGGCGGATGGGCCGACAGACAGGCAGGAGGAGGGACGGACAGACGGACGAATCGGCAGACAGAGAGCCAGAGGGAGGGACGGACAGACGGACAGATAGGCCGAAGACATGACGCCTGTCTCGGCCCGATGGAGAGATAATTGATGTGCCCGAACCGACGTGGGCCGACTGTCATATGTCTCTGCCTTTATCTATCTCATTTACATCAATCTTCATTTTTAAAGTGTAATGAGGAGGGAGCGGGCGAACGAGTGCGAGCAAGGGACAGAGCTAGAAAAGCCTTCGTCCACCCAGAGCCAGGGAAAGCGAGCGAGATGGCGATGACGATTTGCCTCATTGCACTTTGATTTCGGGTTGCGAAGGGTTCGTCGGCAGGAGGCGGAGGAAGGGGTGGCGAGGCGAGCCGTGGGGAGGGGATGGAGAGGAGGCGAGGAAGGGTGGAGGAGGAAGGGTGGAGAACGAGGGTTGCGGGGTAGAGGGAAGGGAGGAGGAGGCGGAGGCGACACTTTGACACGGAAAGAGAATGAAAATTAGCAGATGGAATCCTCGTCATTCCCGGGCTGTGGTCGCCGGTGGGCGGGGTGGGCGTGACTGACACGAGCTGACGGCGAACAGAGGAACCCGATGATTTCCTAATTAGTCCGTTCTTAAAATAAAATGTCGGCAAAACAAAAAAAAAAAAAAACAAAAAAAATCATCACAAATTGATGAACAAAATTTTGAAAGTTTTGAAATATTCCCAAAAATCGTACCGAATTTTTTTCGATAAGAAATTTTTTCATAAAATCTTGGCAAGAGAAAAAAATGTCCAACAAAAGTCGAATTCGAAATTCGGCAAAATTGTTGGCGAATTTGTGGAATATTATCGAATAGTTTTGATTGGAACACGTAATGGTTTTCTAGAAAATCTCGCACAAAACCACACAACTAGCAACAACAACAAGAGCACCAACAACAACAACAACACCGACAACTTCATCATAATCAAGGAATCTCGACCGACCCAGAAGAAGAGGCTGAACCAACAACAACAACGAAAATATAACCCCAAATCGAATGAAGCAAAAACAACTCCAAAATTGACATAGATACAGAAATAAATCTCTAATCCAATTAAAGTTGATTATGTATAAATGTTGGAATTATACCATTTTTTTTTTCTTATGTGATTTCTCATTGTTGTTGTTGTTGTTGTTGTTGTTTTCTATTTCATATCGATGTCGGTTTTTGTTTTTGTATTTACGGAAGGAGTCGGTTGTGTTTTTTGTTTTTGTTTTCTCTATTGCTGTTGGTGTTGTATGGTATTTGTTGTTGTTGTTGTTGTTGTTGTTGTTTCTGCTTTGATGGTGGTTGTTGTTTTCCTATTTCGTTTCGACGTCTTTTCCTGTTAATTTTCATCCTCTCACATCGAGCTACACCTTTGCACACACACACACACACACACACAGACGCACACACTTCGACGGCGATCGGCTCGCATCGCACACACACCCGATCGCTCCCGATTCCGAGCCCTGGGCCCGGCCACGGCATCGACGTCGCCTTCGACATCGGCTTCGGCATCGCCATCGTCTTCGGCTCGGCTCCGCTCGGCTGAACCGTGTGAAATTATAGGAAGAGATTTATAAGATATGTTTTTTTTCTCCATCTATTTCGTGTTTTGTTTTGTTTTTTTTTTTTTGTGTTTCTTTGATTTTTTTCTGTTTCTTCCTTCATCCTCCGCCTGCCTTCACGAGCATTTTTCTACCGATTTCTATTACGTGTTTTGTTTTCTTTTTTTTTGACTATTCCCGGCCGTGACTTTGTTGTTGCTGTTCATTATGATTATTATTCCCTGTCTTTGCGGGTCCGGGCCCACTATCCGAACTAGATCAGCAATTAACTGGACCTGCGTCAACGACGCCGGGTCCGCCGACGCGGTTCCCGAAGCCAGGCTTCTGAACCCCGACCCTCCCGCCTTCCAATACGAGAATGAAATCTTCCTGACGAAAAATTAATATAACCTCAAATAAAGTACCTAGAAAATACTCAAAACAAAATACTTAAAAAAAACACTTCAAGCAATCCCCAACTAAGATAATAAAAAATATAATAATATAAATGAAAATACAAAAGTAATAAAATATAAATATGAAATAACTATGGAAATTAATCAACAAATTGAAGTATCAAAAGAATGAATAAATTATATTCAGGGAAATTATATTCTCGAAAATTGAAGGTGAATTATAGAGAGATCTGCCTTCGAGCCAGGAAACGAGCCAGTTGAGATCGAGAAGAAGAAGAAGAGCAGCCTCTCTGGGCCCCGATTGCAACAACTTGATGGGGCTTTTGTAACGCAGACGCCTGCGGGCACCGTCGAAAGGGAAACCAAGCGATGTGCGGGGTTTTCGGAGGCTTCCGAGGGCTGCTGCGGGCGGCTCCAAACGGCCCCGAGGCCTCTTCCGTTGACCTCGGCTGCGTCGAGTCGAGTCCAGGGCAGTCCAGTCCAGCTCGAGGGCCAGGACCAAAGCTGGGTCACGGCGATTGCCATTGCGAAGGTCCTGGATAAGGGCGCCGAAATCGAGTCGATATCGGAGTCTCGGGATCGGGCCACCGAATGAAGGGCATCGCTAAGGAACCTGTTTCGAGGCAGGCGCAACAGCAGCAGCAACAACAACGACACGAACGACAACACAACAGCAGCGATCGCGTCGGGATCGCATGAGGGAGAAAAAAATCCTCACAGATCGTGAAAAGGGACGGCAAACCGACAACAAGATGGTGAAGAAGGAAGGAGGCTTGGGAAAATATTTGCACAAAAGGACCAAAGAACAGTTATCATGGCGCAGCGCGAAGAAGATCGCCCGAAGGAGCGTCGACGAGAGAGCGAGTGGGAGAGGGAGAGGGAGGGAGAGGGAGATATATAGGGGAGATATTTCTTTATTGTCTACAACAACAATGAATTTCGACAAAATCAAAGCGATTTCGATTCAAAGGGAATGAGATCCAAAAAAAAACAAAACAACAACATGAGAGGAGATAAATTAAGTAAGGAGAGAAAGAAATAGGGAAAAAGATAAAGTTAGGAAAAAACAAGAAAGAAAGGACAAAAAACGCGAAAGGAAAAAAACGAGAAACAAGGGAAACGAAAAAAAAAACAAGCAGGAAAGGAAGGAGATGAAACAATAACAACAACAACAACAACCTACAGCTGATGTTTTAAGCAATGGTTGAAAAACAACAACAACAACAACAACAACAAGAACTACTTCAGAAGACAAAGACGAGGATCAACAACAACAACAATAGCAACGATATCGAAAAAATCTCTATTTGCCATTTGGCTTGAAATAACAGCAGAAGGAAGAGATATTTTATTTTTATTATTATATGTATGTATGTAGGAATATCGTTTGTGGTCTTCTTCTTCTTCTTGTTGTTGTTCTTCATCTTCTTCCTTCGTTTCCTAAACCCATATAGAGATATACCCATATTCCTGGCGAGATCTCGTTGCCAACTATCTACCACACACGCATACGTCTATATATATATATATATATATATGTGTGTGTGTGTGTGTGTGTGTTTATAACCCAAGGCCTGACTTCCTTTGGTTATATATACATATGTCTACAGCCATTTCTTTTTTCTACATGATTCGCTTTTCTTCTTCTTCTCCTCTGGCCTTCCATCTTCTGTTGCTCGTTTTCAACTTAAAATGCTATTCCTGCTGCTATTGTTGTTGTTGTTGTTGTTGTTGTTTTAGTCTACCTTCTGAAACAACACAACTATGAATCACTGTGCATTTTGTTGTTGTTTTTGTTGTAGTTACTGTGGTTTCTACCATAGTCATCAATTTCTTCTTCTTCCCCTTGTTGTTGTTGTTGTTGTTGTGCTTCATTTCGAAATGAAACGAAACAAAACTTCATTTCTTTCGTTATGGACATTTTTGTGGCTGTTGCTGTTGTTGTTGTTGTTGTTGCTGCTGTCGCTGACGCTGCTGCTCTTCTTCTTCTTGTTGTGGCTTCAATCTTCAAGGATTTGAGCGCGCGAACACCAACGAACACAACACGTGTGTGCGTGTGTGAGCGTGTGTTCGGGTTTCTTAAGCTGTGTCGTCGCCGAATTCTATCAGTCTGTCTGTCTGTCCGTCCGTCCGTCCGTCCGTCCGTCCGTCCGTCTCACTATCAGTTGGTGTCTCTGTGTCTACGTGTGTGTGTGCGTGTGCCTTTTGGGATACAAAAAATCTACCTGAGCTCGGCTCAAAAAACAACAATAACAACAACGGCAGCGACAGCAACTAACGAAAGCCGAAAAATCTGCTCAAATCCCAGAAAGAACAACAACAACAATGAAACTCAACTCGAGTTTGGAATCGAACGCATTACAACAACAACAACCACACATGACGAAAACCAGTTTCTCCAAAAATTTCTACAAACGGCAGCAGCAGCAGCAGCGACACCAACAACAACAACAGCGCAGCAACAATGGCAATAGCAACAACAACAATGATCGAGCGACAGCAGGAGGAGGATGACGAAGAAGAGGAAGAAAGACAATTCTTGAGGTTATGTTTTGTGTGCGTGCCCATTTGGGTGTGTGTGTGTGTGACATACTGGTTTTTCCACATCACATGTTGCACGTCCGTCCATCCATCTGTCTGTCTGTCCGTCCGCCTGACGCTCAGTCGGTCGGTCGGTCGCAAAATTTCAAACAAAACAACGACAACAACAACAACAACAAACACTTTTATGTGCAACGACGAAACACGAACGGAAATTCAAAGAAATCCAAATCCAAACTTCAGCGAAACGAAATTTAAAAACAAAATGAAAACCAACAACAACAACAACAATAGATATAATAATAACTACAACAACAATAGCATCATTCAAGCCAACAGACAACAAAAAACATTATATAAAGGAACCAACAGCTACCAAGAAGAAGAAGAAGAAGCGAAGCAGATGATGTTGCTTAAGAAATTAATTTTGAACACGGAATGAGATGATTTTTAAAATAGAAGCGAGAAATGGAGCAGAAAATTTGAGTCAACTGCAAAAGATCGCCTGGGGAAGGTTTAAAAAGACTTGAGCGGGGCTTGGGGAAGTTCAGGAAGGTGTTCAGAAGGTTCAGAAAGGCCTGCGGAAGGTTCAGGTTGGCTTTTGGGAGGTTCAGGATGGCTTTTGGGTGTTTTAGGAAGACCTTCGGAAGACACAGAAGGCTGAGGATGACTTTTGAGGAAGCTCAGACAGGAAGCAAAGGTTCCACAGGTCTTCGAAAGAGCTCCGGAGGCGACCAAAGGTTCTCCGAAGGGCCGCTGACACCACGCGCCGACTTGATTCCGAGTGGAACCGGGTTGAGGAAGGTCTCCGGAAAGGTTCTCGTCGCTGACGCTGCCTCCGACGTCGATTCGACAACAGCTCGTACTTTCTCAGACGAAAAAGGTTTGACATGTTCCTCTTATCTGGGGAAAAATTAAATTGTATTCGACTGGGGTTCCTGGAAATCGCTCCATCTCGATCTGCGCCGGCGTGTTGTGCCGAGAAGGCCAAGAGCGGCGATTAAGCCCGTGTAAGAGCGGCTATAAAAATAGGTGAAATATATTTATGGCGGCCACAGGCGGCGGGTCGCGGGGAACAAAGGAACAGGGAACAAGGGCGAGGCGAGATTTATTGAAATTGAGTCTTCTTTTTGTCTTGGGGATCAAAATGAACTCTACAACTGAACAACTGAAATGGAAATGGAAATGAAAAATAAATAAAAACCATAAAGATGTGCGCACATACATAAATGAAGAAATGAGGAACGAAAAAAACATAATTGGTTTGAAACAATTTCAATAATTTATTAATTTTTTCCGATGATGCTCTTACAATAAGCCTACAAAATCTGTTTTGCAATTTTTACACGGTAATCCAAATAAAAAAAAAATAATTAATTTACAAATTATAATATAAAAAAATTATTAACAACATTTTTTTATTAAAAATAATAATAAAAATACTATATAAAAATGGTAAGACTGATTTGCGTTTACTTGACTATAACTTCTGAGTATTGGATTAAGGCTAAAATCGAGCGATCGAATTAATTGTAGGAGGCGAAGCGATTCTTCAAATTATAATACAATACTATAAAATTACACAATACACATACATACAGACACATATGTATTTATAGGTATCTATATAGAAAATACTATATTCACTAAAGCGTAATATGGATGATAATTGTAAAATAATAATACTAATACTTTAAGAAATTAATCCCTGATTTATTCAAAATTTGGTATCACTATTTGAATTGAATTGAATGGGATCCGCTCAAATGGGATCCATTGAAGAGCGATCGGTTGGATTGGCAACATTGTTGCCCATCGAGAGGTAGTGTTGGAAAACATAAAAACATGAATGGATAAAATTAATGAGTGAGTGGCGTTTAGTTTAAATTGCTTAAGAACAGATGCAAAATACACAAAATAAAATGAAATCATAATATGAATGGATGAGAGCAACACAAAATTCCACAAAGATAAAAAATACATTCGAAATCATAGGCGTGTATAACAATAATAAGATGCTATAATGCATTAGTTTCTATATATAAATATATACTATATTACATATATTCTAATATGCTTTGTCTGAGTGGTTGAGGTATTCAATTGGTCTTTGTTGTTGTTGTTGTTGTTATTGTTATTGTTATTATTGTTCTAGTTGCCGTGACAAAGTCATTTGGACAAAACTCGCGAGGAGTTGAGAGGGAATTTTCTTTCGATTATTTTTCAAATAAAATCAAAATTTGTCCGAGTCTAATGTTAAAGTAATTAAGAAATAATATGGCCACAAGTGTGCGACGGGGGCGGCTAGGCAAACACCACAGGGCACGAAGGAGAAGGCGCAGGGAACACGGCAAAGGAGAAGTTGGAATTCCACACATCAGTCGCTCTCTAACACTGACCAACACCTTCCTATCGCCCTCTCCCTCTCTCGCTCACGCTCTCTCTAACTCTCTATCTGTCTGCGCTCAGTACATGGCGATTTCTCGCTCCGTCGCCATGCCGTATTCCTCCTTCACGATCGCCGACCCGGACCCCTCGCTGTACGACGCCCGGTCGTCGTCCAACAGCATTTCGTCCTCATCGTCATCGGCCAGGCTGTCGTCGTCGGCAGCCACGTCGTTCTGGTCGTCGTCGTCGTCGCCGTCGTGGTGTTGGTGTTGGTGGTGGTTGACGCCGATGCGACCCTGATGATGCTGCAGCAGCATCGACTCCGACACCGACACCAACGCCGACGCCGACGACGCCTTGATGCCGATCGCCATGTTGTTGTTGTCAACATGGCTGCCAACAACGACATCGTTGTTATTGCTGCTATTGCTATTGCCATTGGAGCTGGTGTTGGTGTTGGTGTTGGTGTTAGTGTTGCCATTGCCGACCACGCTGTCAATGCTGCTGACAATGTTGTCAACACCCCCCTCGGTGGCGTTAACGAAGGCCGTCGTGATCTTGTTATTGGACGCCTCCGACTTGACCGACGACCTCTTGCCCACCACCCGCGGCCGGTTGTGGGTCTCGAGGTGCTTGCGCAAGTGGTCCTTGCGGCAGAAGCTCTTCCGGCAGATGTCGCACGTGTGCTGCTTGAGGCCCGTGTGGATCGCCTCGATGTGCCGCCGCAGGTCGGTCTTGTGGTGGAACTGCTTGGGGCAGACGTCGCACTTGTGCGGCTTGTCCTGGGCCTTGTGCCGACCGAGATGCGTCGTGTAGACCTCCTCGCACTTGAAGCGCTTGCCGCACTTTTGACACCGAAATGGACACTCACCCGAATGGAAGCTCTTGTTGTGCTGCGTCAGGTAGCAGATCTTGGTGAACTCCTTGTCGCACTCCAGGCATTTGATCCGTCCCGTGGGCAGCGTCGTCGTGCTCGGCGACATCGACCCGATGGAGGTGCCGCGCTTTCGCTTCAGCGACGCCCCGTTGCTGCTGCTGCCCGACGACCGCTTCGGCTTCGTCGTCGCCGCCGCCGTCGCCGTCGCTGTCGCTGTCTCCAGCGTCGCTGCGTCGCCAGGGTCCTCCACCAGTGCAGTCTCCAGCTTGATGTGATGATGGTGGTGGTTGTTGTTGTTGTTGCCACTGATACCGTTCAACTGGGTGTACTCGTCCATGGCGGTGAGCGTCGAGGACGAGATCGTCGGCGAGTAGGCCATCGAGGGCAGCACGGTGAGCGTCGTCGTCGACGAGGACTCGTGCGCGTGCTGCATCGGGCCGACGGCGCTGGTGTGCGTCGGCGGCAGGTCCGCCTCCTGCGGCGACCGCTGGGCCGAGTAGGGCGACATCGGCGCGTACGTCTCGGCCACGGCGGCGCGGGTCGGCAGCGTGTAGAGCGACTGGCCCATCATCTGGGCGGTGGTGGTGGTGGCGGGGATCAGCTGCAGGATCTGGCCGTCGGTCGTCAGCATCTGCTGGGGCTGCAGCGACCCGTAGGTGGCCGCGTCGAGCGTCGTCAGCTGCAGAAGGCTGTGGTCGCCGGCCGTCAGCTGATCGCCGAACCCGGCGATGGCCCCGAGCCGATGGTGGCCCATGCCCGTCGACCCGTTACCAATAATAGTGTGATAGGTCATTGTGTGCTCCAGCGCCCCCGCTGCCCCCGACGCCGACGCCTGCTGCTGCAGCGGTTGGAAGGAGTGAATGGTGTTGGTGGTGGGCGTGAGCGTGGTGGGCGTACTGATGGTGTCCAGCGGCTGCAGCTGCTGCTGCTGCGGCGGCTGCAGGGTGGTGCTGGTACTGCTGAGCAGCGTACTGTGCTGCATGGGTGGGAGGTGCTGTGGCTCCAGTTGGTGGCTGTGTGGCATAGTGTGGATGCTGTCCATACTGGTAGTAGCTGTGGTGTGCTGCAGCTGCGGCTGCATACTGCTGCTGCTGAGCGGCAGCGGCTGCTGCGACTGCTGTGGCTGGGTGCTGATAGCCAAAGGTATGATGTTGTATTGCTGCTGCACTCCCATTATATTGTGCTGCTGCTGCTGCTGCTGCATATGGGTGGTGACCGCCTGCAGCGGCTGCAGCTGCTGCGGCGGCGGAGTGTGACAGAAAATGCTGTCCGCCATTTGCTGCTGCTGCCGCTGCTGCTGCTGCTGCTGATGTTGGAGTTGCTCCTGGTATTGCTGGTGGGAGATAATAAGGGGCGATTGCACTCGCGTGCTGCTGTGCGTGCTGCTGGGCGTGCTGTTGTGATATTGACGCTGCTGCTGCTGCTGCTGTTGCTGCAGATCCACCTGATACAGATGATGATGCTGCTGCTGCTGATGATGATGATCCTGCTGCGGATCCTCCAGCACCCCCAGCTCCTCCACCTCCTCCAACACCCCCAGCTCCTCCACCTCCTCCAGCTCCATTCGATGGCGATGCTGTGGATGCGCCTCGTCGAGACCCATTTCCATGTCCATGTCCATGTCCATGTCCATGTCCATTTGAGAGTTGTCCTCCATTGGTTCGCTCTTTGATGTAATTGTTGTTGTTGTGTTCAGCAGGCCCCTCATTTGGGAGGACGGTATTGGTTGTTGATGGACGGAGGGACCTGCTAGCCCGTTTGGGTGACCGTTCAAAACGGTTGTGCTGCCTGCTGCTGCTACTGCTCCTGCTGCTACTGCTACTGCTCCTGCGCCGCCAGCCACGTTGGCCAGCGCATGGATCGGCGAGGCGATCGCGCCCTGCGGGGAGCCGTTCGCCGATGATTGTACTTGCTGCATGTACTGCTGCTGGAATGTGGGGCCGTTTTGCTGCGCTTGGTGATGCTGCGTCTGTGGGTAGGACATGCCGTTCGCCAGCGAGTGCGAGTGCGAGTGCGAGTGGTGGAGGTGCGTGGGCGACGGCGAGGCGGAGTAGTGCGACATGTGGCCCAACCCCGCCGCCTGGGCCGCGTAGTCCGGCGGGCTTCTCGGCGGTTCGGGCGGCTGCACCGGGGCCGGCGGCTGCTGCTGCTGCTGCGCCGCCGCCGCTGCTGCCGCGGCCGCTGCGGCTGAGCTGCCCCGGCGACTGTGCTTCGAGTTGGGGTCGCGCGTCGGGTGGTGGTGCGCCGAGATCGGCAGCGTGGCCGGGTCCGGCTGACCACTCGACTTGACCGCGTTCTTGTGCAGCGTCGTGTTGTAGTGGCGCTTGAGGTGGCCCGAGCTGGTGAACCATTTGTTGCAGGCCGTGCAGTTGTAGGTCTTCGGCCGGCGCGCCTCGTTCGACTTCCAGGCGGCCGCCTTCGCCGTGATGTTGTTCGTCGGCAGCACCGACGACGACGAGGGCGGCTCGAAGCCCCGGTACTGCTGCTGCGGGTCCTGGGTCCCGGTCGTCGTCGAGGGGAACTCGGCCGGGCTGGACGACACCGGCATCATCGCCTGCTGCTGCTGGTGCTGCTGCTGCTGCTGCTGGCACATGTCGTTGCCGCCGGTCGGGTCGAACGACTTGTCGACGTAGTTCTGCGAGTCCGCGTACTCGGACTTGACCACCGGGTATTCGGCCTTCAGCGCGTAGTCGGACTTCATGCCGTGGTACGGCGATTGCTTTGGCGAGTAGTATGGCGACTGGTTCGGGTGCTTGTTCTCCGGCTGCATGTAGGCGGGCAGACCCTCCTGCTGCTGCTGCTGAGGCCCTCCCAGCGACTGGTCCCAGCTGGAGATCGCGCGCTGCTGCATCGAGTGCATCGAGTGCAGCGGGTCGCCGGAGACGCCGTCGAGCATCTGCTGGTGCGGATGCAGGAGCCCGTGCGGCGGCGGCATCCCTCCCGGCGGATACACCATCTTCTGCGAGTCGAGGTCCAGGATGTCGCCCGGGTTGCCGCCCGACTGCTGCTGCTGCTGTGACGCCTGGCCGCCGTGCTCGTCCTTGATGTACGACGAGGCCGCCGAGTTGCCGTAGACGCCGTTGCCCGCGTAGGGCGAGGCTCCGTGCACGTTGGCGAAGTGCTCGGCCAGCTCGGCCTCGTTGGTGCACATGATGCCGCACTTCTTGCACTGCAGCTTGCAGCCGGGCGACGCGGGGTTCGCCCCCAACTGCTGCTGCTGCTGCTGCTGCTGCTGCTGTTGCTGATGCGTCGAGGTCGAGGTGGGACTCGTCGAGCTGACCACGCGCGGACTCATCGACGAGGTGGTGGAGACCGCGGCGCTGCTGTTGGGCAGCGACAGCGGGTTCGTGGAAGCGCTGGAAACGGCGGCGTTCGCCGAGGTGGCGGCGGCCGTCGACGACGAGGACGAATGCTCCTCCAGGTGGGGACTAGAGACGCTGCCGCTGGAATGGTTGTTGCTCAGCATGGAGTTGCCGCCGTTCGACGCCGCCGCTGCTGCCGACGCCGCGGGGGCGACGAGCCCCGAGGTGGGCGTCTGCAAGTACGGATGGTAGCGCACGCTCGACTGCAGCGACTTGTAGTCGCTCGGCGAGCCGTACAGCAGCGAGGAGGCGGCCGCCGACGAGCCCGAGCTGCCGTAGTCCATCGCCGAGACGCCGCCGGCTGTCGGCGGATGCTGCGACTGCTGCTGCTGCTGGTAGAACTGCTCGTAGCTGTTCAAGTAGCTCGGGTAGCCGGCCAGCTGCTGCTGTTGCTGCTGCTGCTGTTGTTGTTGTTGTTGTTGTTGCTGCTGCATTTCGGCGCCGCCGGCCGACGCGTACAGACCCGAGTACATGTGCGGCAGGCTGCCGGCCGCGCTCGTGGCCGAGTTCGCGACGTTCGTCGATGACGCATACATGTGGTGCGTCGCGTAGGGATGATGGGACTGTTGTTGTTGCTGCTGCTGCTGCTGATCGTTGGCAACAGGTTGTGGCGTCGACGGCTGGTTGTCGCTGGAGTCTGCGGCGGCGCTTATCGTGTTGCTGCTGCCGCCGTTCGTGCTGGCCGCCGTGGAGTTCGTCGATGAGGAGCTGGCGGCAGTGACGGCGTTGTTGTTGCTGGCGCCGCCGCTGCTGCTGCCATTGGCATTTCCGCCGCCGCCACCTCCTACGCCGTTGCCGTTGCCGCTGGCGCCTCCGCCGCCGCCACTGGGCAACGTGTCTGCCGCGTGCAGGGGCGGCATTTCGCTTTTAATGCCGGCCATTAACTACATTTACAGAGGTTTTTGTATTTACTCCGATCATTGACTGCAAATGTTTGGTACAAATTTTGGATCTTCCTCCGCAATATCCGTTTTGTCTCGTTTTTTTTTTTTTTTTTTCTGCTTGTTCTCGCGATGTGGTTGTTGTAACTTCTCTTACTCGTTGTGGAGGGTGTTGTTGTTGCAAGTGCAGTAATGGAATCCAGAGGCTGGGGAAAAGAGATGCAATTGCAGTTTGAGAGCCATAGTTCTACTGGTGGACAGACAACGACATCAGCAATTGCACAAAAACACACAAAATACAGTTCAAGCTAACAACTTGCGAACGACTACGTGACGACAAAAATGGTTAGTCAAAAAACACTAACTACAAACACGGCAGAGTTATCGAAGAACGAAGAAAAGTTATCGAGTTTTTGCTTCTGTTTCCGATGTTTCGAAAATCGCACGGCACGACGCCGCACAAACGATGTGTGCAGTTGCAATGTAAAATTCTGGAGAAATTTTCAAACACTTTGTGGTCTTGATTTTCGTTTTTTTTTTTTTTTTTGTTTTCAACACATTTTTCTTCTTCGCCAATTAACGTTCATTTGGAAATGTTTATTATTTTCGCCAAGTAGAAATTTCTGCAGCGACGTTGTTTTTGTTGTTGCACTTGGTATCACAAACTCATGATTTCATATAAAGATTTTTGTTTTTTCTCGCGTCGACAACACTTTCTTTTGCTTTCTTTTGAACAGTTGTTACTAGCGATGTTGTTGTTGCTATTGTAGTTTTTGTAATCATTTCCGCCGCAGTATTTTTATGTTTATTTCTTTCTCTTTTCCGTTTTGTTCGTTTATTTGGCTATTTGGTTTTTATTTTTCTTTTTCTTCAAAAAGTTAGTAATTAAACAGACACAAACACACGAACACAAACACGCACGCAACCACACATACGAGTGCAATGCGTGCGCGAGGAAATTTTTATTTACCTCGAAATCGTTTCGAATTAAGTTTTTTGCTGTCGACTTTTTATATAATTCAATTTTGTTTTTGTAGAGAAATTTTAATTAACATTTAATTGCATTTCTTTGATTTTTTTTTTTTTTTTTGTTATACTATTTCTCGTTATTTTTGTATGTGTTGCTTTTCACTTGGACGCGTGCTCATAGTTCGCCGCTCGACTATTCTCTTATTCTATTATTGCTGTTGAATTTTTACCGCGCGCTCGAGTTCGGTTGTTTCCAAATTTTCAAAGTTTCTCGTAACGTTCGTTCGGTTTCGCTCGATCTTCCTTCTTTGTCTGTCGCTGCTGCGTTCCTTCTCGGCTACTGGTCGATCGTGCGCTTGTTCTTCCTCTTTGTGGTTTTGAGGTTATTTCGTGTTGAGGTATTTTTTGTTTATTTGTGGGTTAAAACAAAACTAAAAATATAATGAATTTTGCGTTTCGAATTTTGAATTTTGATCGCGATTACGACTTTGTTTTCAACTAAAAATTTCAACTAAAAATTTTATTGGTAGTTTTTTTTTTTTTGTTAATTTAATTTCTCCCTTGACGAATTTTCGGGTGGGAGAGTGAGTGAGTGATTTAGTGTGTGTGTGAGGAGTTAGCCAACGTTTTGCCGAAATGTTTGAAAAAATTAAAACAAAAAAGGCGCTAAAAGCAACAGCGGATTCTCTGCCTTCGGGTCTTCTCTGCCTCGCCTGTGTCCTTCTTTCTTGTCCGGCGTTCGAAATACAAATGACGTATGCGAATACGTTAGAATTTTATGTTGCGCGCCACACGACGACAACGCAGCCCAACAACAACATCCCACCGCACACACACACGCACACGGTCAACCCTACAGAAACGAATCGAGCATCGGCGAGCAACTCAAACAAAAACAACCACACGGCCTGAGAGCCGAAGCGAACGTGACGAACGCAAGCACACGCACACATGCAGGCAGCCATTTGCAGCGCACGGCGAGTTGGGCCAACAGCAGCAGCGGCGGCACGAACAACAAACAGATACGACAAGACAACGCTGAGAGCGGCAGCGCTCGACGCTCAGCAGCCATCGCAGTTTTTTGTTTTGCTATTGTTGTTGTTGGAGAACCACATGCTTCGGCATGACGCTTGCTCATCACCGTCATCGACAGCAACAACAAATCAACGACGAAGAGAGCGGGAGCGCATTCTTAACTCTCGCTGGTATCAGTTTTTCTGCTTCGAGCGATAGAGTTGCCAAGTATTTCTATTGATTCGTTTTTAAATTTTATCCAGAATATAAAATTACATCACGAGCTACGTAGAGATTATTATATGTTAAAATCTTCAAACAAAATAAGAGTGCAATTTTTGAATTGGGTAATCATGGCAACCCTGGAACAATGGTCAGTTTTCAGATTTTCTGGCTCTGCAGAAATGCTGATGCTCTGTTAAGCCTTACATCCCTGTGTCGTCCTCCTCGCTCTCAGCAGCGCTCTCTCGCATCAGGCCAATTGAACCCAGCTGCTGCATTGTTTATGTTTCCTCTGCCGGCGTCGTTGTGACCACTGATATTCGCCTGCTCTCTCCCACAATCCATCTCTTTCGTGCGGCCACTTCGCGCTCTGTCGCTCTGCTCTTGTCGCTGGTTGAAATTAGAGAGCCGTCGACGATCACTCTCCCGCTCCGTGATTTTAAACTCACGCACACACCAACAATCTGCCGCTCTCAATGCAGCGTCCATTTGTGCTGGCGGCGTCGCGGCAGAATTGAGTGACAGCGCCGTGCGGTTGTTGTTTCTAGAGTTTTGTTGATTTCCCACACATTCACACGACCAAAATCACTCGCTGCCAGCCAGCCACACACACACACACACCCAGCCCAGCAGACCCACACAATCGCCATGCAATTAAATTTTTCTGTTAATGTGTCTCTCTTGCGTGCGGCTTGCAAATTACACTTTCGTCGCAGCTGATGCACCGTGGAGCAAAACAAGGTATTCTCTAATGACCAATCAACACGATGCAGCAGGAAATTACAAAATATATGAACATTTTCGTCCCCATGATGATTCACAACTATGATTAAACATTTCATAATTGTTCATATGTTCACGGTTGCTCTGCACGTTTGCCCCACTGTAGGGGCCGTTGATCGCCGGCGCCGCGACAACTCTCGCGGGCCTCTTTTACCAATGAACCTTTAAAATCTGATAAAAACCTCACCAATAAAAATCCAAAAATACATTTCCTCCTGCGAAAACAACTCCCTGAGCACTTCCTCAACCCCGCCCCAACACCATCGGCCACCACGCCCTCCCCACGCCGCGTTCAACAGTCGGTCTCGAGCGTCTCGGGCCGTTCTGAGCTTCTTCCCGTTGTTGTTGTGGTTGTTGTTTTTGCTGCTGCTGTGTTTCTCTCGCCGAAGTCGCTCCCGCATCGCAGCCAAATAAATTATTGGCGAGCTCGGAGCGCTCACATGGAGCACATGGAGGAGCCCGACGGCGCCCCTGCCCGGTCCACCGAGCTTCGTGGCAATCGCCGGCGGCGGCTGGTTTCGGGCACTTTTCAATGTTGACTTTGGGTACCACAATTTGTCCTGCGCCGCCCCCTCCTCCCTCTTTCCGTTCCACCTACTGCGGCACGTCGTCCGTCGCTTCAGCTTGTTCTTCTCCTGCTCTCCTCGTAACTCTTTCTCTCACCGCTGTGGCCTCGTCCAGTTGTCCACATTTTGATTCTCGATCCTGGCTCTTTCTCTTGGTCCTCCTTTCTCTATTCCTCAGAGGTCCTTTGCTGCAATCCTATTCCAAGCGAAGGCTTCTTCTGCTTCTTCTTCTCTTCTCCACTCCATGTTTCTCCATCGTCATTTCTCCCTTGTTCCTTCCTTTATTCCTCCAACAACGGCTCTTTGGACTCTTTTCCTACTTCTCCAACTTGTCTTCGATGACTTTCCACAGATTCCTGTGCAATCCTCTTCACCATCTGCCGTCCTGCTCTTTCTCCGACATCCTTTTCACTTCCTCTGCATCTTCCTCCTTCGTACTTCACCTCCCGTGTTCACATTCTTCTTCTTCTTCTGCTGCTGCTACTGCTGTTCCTCATATTTTATTTATTCTCGCCTCAAAGGGAAAGAATTCCTGTCGCTGCTGTTCTCTTCTTCTTATTCTTCTTCTTCTTCTGCGTCTTCCTCTTCCCTGTCGTCGTTGTCGCCGCGTGGTTGTTGTTGTTGTTGCCCTTGTGTCCATTCGTCCGTTGTCTCTTTCTCTTCACTTCCCAGTACGAGGTTTGAGTCACACTCAGCCTTCTTCTTCTTCTTCTCCTGCCCCTCCTGATCATGGCGACGCCTGTTGTAGTTGTTGTTGTTGTCGTTGTTGCTGTTGTCTCTAATTCGAATTCCCAGTTCATATTATAAATTTTGTTGCTTTTATTATCGCTGTTGTTGTTATTGTTGTTAGCATTACTGTTTTTTAGCTATTATTATTGTTGTTTTTTGTTGAATACTGTAGTTGTTGTTGTTATCAGCATTGTCGTTGTTGGTGTTGCCAAAGCTTCGCGTTTGTTGCTGGCTTTGTTAGTGTTGTCGATGTCCGAGGCATGACACATGTTTCCAACGTCTGTCGTTCGGTTTCCTCTGTCCAACGATGCTCCATCTCTCTCCCCATTTGTCTGGTTATCCATCCATCCGTCCGTCTGTCCATCTGCCGTCCGTCCGCGCAGTTGGCAGTCGTTTTTTCGACTGCAGCCGTCTCCAGAATTTGGCAACTTTTGAGTTTTGTCGCCCCACCCCCCCTTCCTACGGCCCGCTCGCTCTGCCCTCGTGGTTCCTTTTCACATCTCATTTGTTTGCATTGCCTTCAGTTGTTGTTAGTTTTTTCTCGCTTTTTCCGCTGACAACTCCGCCCAACAACAATGTTGCCGTTGTTTGCTGTTCGTCGCTCGTCGCTCGTCGCTCGTCGGCATCGTTCGATCGTCGTCGTCGGTTCGCGAATTTCTCTCGAAAGTTTTCGGTTCTTATTTTGTTCGAATTCGGCTTAAAGCAATGATATTTTCCAAATCCCCTCGGAAAACTTCTCATATTTATTTATTTTGGTCAATATTTGTCAAATATTGTGCAAATATTGTTTAAATATTGCTTATGATAAAAATCTTCTCTGCTCAGTTTGCAAATGAGAAGTCGTCTTTTTTCGCTCTCCTCTCTTTCGCTCCGCTCGGTCACCTGAGCCCCTCGCTCGCACCTCATTCCGTCGTCCACTCTTTTGACAGCTTTTATGATTCTTGTTATGTGTTTTTCTCCGTTTCGACTTCTTCGCCTTTAATTAAAAACTTCGAAGTCGACAATTAACGTTTTTGCTCTCTTTTGGTTTCCGTCCTCAGATGCAGTGCGTCCCAAACTGTTTTGGAAATCAATTAGGACGGTTTTTTTCAATTTTGCACTTTTATATGGAAAATAAGACAACGACGAACGAAATTTCATTGCTAATTTCGAAAATTAATATCGAAGACTCTTAGGCTTTTATTGCTTTTGAATTCTGTTTCGTATTTTGATTGCTTTTAATATTGTCGTGTCTTTCCTTTGCCTTTGCATACATCAATATGGTTGTAGTAGTAGTAGTTGTTGTTGTTGTATTTACATTAATCCCAATGGCTTTTATTTATCTCCTTTGCATTATTTTTGTATTTGTCCGCATTTTATGGTGTTTATTTAAAATTTTATTTTTACAATTTGTAAACTTTTTGCCATATGTTTATTTTTTATTATTTATTTTCATCGCTCTTATTTATTTAGTTGTCAGGTTCTCGTGTTTTCGTTCGTTTCTCTTTTTGCTCGTTGTCCACTTTATTGCCTTTTTGTTGTTGTTGCCGTTGTTGAGCGAACATTTTTATTGTTATTTTTATTTCAACTGAGTTTCTGCTCAGTCGTCTTCTTCTTCTTCTTCCTCCTCTCTTAGTCCTCTACATGACGACAAGAATAACAAAAACAACACAACGACTACGACGGCGACGGCGACGGCAACGACAACGACAGCTTTATTTTTGTTGGTTTTTGCACTTCTAATTCTCTCGCCGTATTGTTTTTCTTGTTGTTTGCGCTTTCTGTTTTTGTTGCTTTTATTTGTCGTTGACTACAATCGTTTTTGTTGTTGCTTTTTTTCATTTTCTATCGTTGTCCATCGTTATTTTCGCTGCTGCGACGTGTTGTTGCTCTTGGTTTTTTTATCTCTGCCTCGGATTGTGTGTTTTTGTTGTACGATGACTGTTCCCCTTGCTGTTGTTGTTGCTGCCAACATGTGCGTTTTTGTTGTTCTTGTTATTTTTGTCAAAATCTCCATACATTCGTTCGACTCTTCGCCCGCGCATGTGTGTGTGCGTAAACAAACAGCGTCGTTCGAACGAACCTCCGACGTCGCCGTCGCCGTCGCTGACGTCACCGCCATTGGCAACATCGGGCCGGCGCGGCGCGGCGCGGCGTCGGCTTCGGCGCTGCCGCCTCGCACCGAGAGCCAACCGATCCGAACAGAGCCGAGCGTCGCCTTCTCCCACTCCCTCGCTCCGACTCTCTCTCCGACGCTTCGCAGCGGTGCCTGTCGGCGCTCTTTGGCCGCCTCTCTTTGAGCAACGTCGCCGCTCGCCGTGTCCACTGGAAAAAAACACGAAGCGATAAGCAAATGTTTTTTTTCTTTTTCGAATTTCCACCTAATATTAATTTCGGTCTGTTTGATTTTATTGTCTTATTTGACTTTTTTATCATGCATATACATTTTTCCAAACACGACAGCAGCCACGTGAGGCGGACCGAATGGAAGTTGAGCCGGAAGTGGGGGAGAGGGGGGGGGGGGCGAGGTCGCATTCCCACCTTTTTGGGGGGAAAAGTGTTGACGCTGTCATTTTTGACACTTGGCGCGAGAGGGTCGGGACATGAATAACAACAACAACAGCAACAACACGATGCTGGCACGAAAAACGACCCCTGAGCCGACTGACGCGAATTTTCACGGATTTGGCCGGATTTCCGTCCACTCGGAGGCGCCAGAAGGGGGAACAAAAAATGGCATCAGAAAAAAAACTAGACTGAATTTAAGAAATATGAAAATTTATTTTCGAAAATTTCACGCTCAAAAATGCATTTTTCAAATTTTGTTAAATCGTTTTTCGATTTATGAATTAACGTGCGAAAATTTCCACCAGATGTCAAAAAACAAACGATCGCCGAAGGGGTGGAGATCACAAAGGCCACAACAACTACAAGTGATCAATAAGGATAAAATTTTTTCCTCGCCGCAAAATGAAAATCTCTCAAAATTTTCCAACAAAGGAAAAAATGATCAGGAGCAAACAATGAGACGAGGCACGACGAGTTTCTCCAAGGCGAAGACAAACAGCAAATACAACAACAACAACAACAACAACAACAAAAATCCACACGAGCAGGAACCACCGCAGAGGAACAACAACAACAACAACAACAACAGCAACAATGGAAAAATCAACAGCAGATGCAACGCATCTCACGGATGCACGGAAACATCCACAGATGCGATGACGATGCTCTTGTAGTTGTTGTTGTTGTTGCTGCCACCGCCGCCGTCGCCGCCGCCGCCGCTGCTGCTGCAACGGAATTCGAATTACGTTCGCATTGTTGTTGTTGTTGTTGTGATAGTTTTTTCATTTCATTTGATTTTATTTTTTTTTTTCGCAAAGCAATTTCATTTTTCGAATGCTCACGTATCTAATGGATTTCTCACATTCCCTCGGTCGCCAGAGAGACTGAGTGAGAGAGGGAGTGAAAGAGAGAGTGAGAGAGAGAGAGAGAGGGCGAATGCAGCTCGCTCAACCCCCGGGGAAAACCGAGAAGCGACAACAACAACGACGACTTCGACATTCGGACAGAAGAAGTATCTTGCAGATGCATTCCTTCGCTTCGCTCCTCTTCTCTTCCTCTTCATCTTCTTCGTCTTCTTCTCGTTCTCGTTTCTTTTTTCCGTCCTCGGCATCTGAACGACATTTGCTGGCCATGGCGTGGCGACGGCGATGGCGCGACGGCGGGACGCAGAAACGTATCTGAGCGGATGCTGGACGTATCCGAGGGATTTTTCGCGGCCTTTTCCGCACACACACACACACACACACACACACACACATCGCTTGCGCCACAATATTGCGAATGCAACACGTCGTCGTCGTCGTCGTCGCCGTTGTTGTTGTAGCGACTTTCGCTTTCTCTTCGGCCTCGGCTCGACTCGTTTCAGGAGATTAATTTTTGTGTTTTTGTTCGACCAGTTGTGTTGTTGTAATATCATTATGGTTGACTATAATTCGTTGTTGTTGTTGTTGTGGCTTGTTACCCGGAAGGCACAGTCGACCACACACCATCACGGCCGAACAATGGTTGCCACCTATTTATTTGTTGTTGTTGCTGTTATTGTGAGGTTTTCACTGAAATTTCGGCTTAGCCTTGTCTTTTTATGGGATTCCGCAGTCGTGTTTTCATTTCTGCAGCCTTTTCCCAGCTGTGGGTGGAGCGAGGGACCGTGTGGAACCTCGAGGAACCTCTTTGGGCATCCTTGTGGAACCTCCTTGTGGTTGCAGAACCTCTGGGCTGCCTTCCAGAGCCATGTGGACCCTTCGGAGAAGGTTTTTAAGTGTTTTGGAACCCTTTGAGAGCCGCTACTAAAATCTAAGAGGCTTTAGAACCCCAGAAGAACCTTGCTATGCCCTCCCGAAGCCGTTTGAAGCGTTCGCTCGACTTTTAGAACCTTCAATAAGCCTTGCAGAGCCTTTTTGAGCCCTTGAGAAACTTCACGGAACCTTTCGGAAACCTTAAAGAACCTTTTAGAACCCTCAAGAAACTTTAGGAACATTCTATAACCTTTAAAAAAAAGTTAAAAACCCTCGTGGAACCTTTTATATATTTTCAGAAAAGTTGCAGAACCTTTTAGAACCTGTGCGGAACCTTACAAAACCTTTTATAGCCTTTAAGAAACTTTTCAGACTCTTTTAGTTGGTGTCAGAAACCTAAAAGAACCTTCAAGGAAACTCTGAGAACGTTTTGAAACATCGAAGGACCTTTAAGGAACCCCCAGAGCCCTTTAGAACCCTTAGAAGGAGCCTTGAAGGCCTTCCACAAAGGTTTCGACATGTTCTAGAGATTTTTTGATAGCATTTATAGCACTTATACGCCTTCCACCCCCCACCCCCCCTTACTCTCTCCCCCGACCGCCTTCTCCTTCTCTCTCTTGCTCTCTCCTTCCCGCCCGCTCACTCGTCTGTCCGGCTGAAGTTGGTATTAAGAGCCTTTTATAACCTTTGGTCGTGCTTAATTGCTCGGTGGAATTGGTTTAGTGTTGTTGTAATTGTTGTTGTTGTACTACTACTTGTTGTTGTTGTTGTTGTTGTTGTTGTTGTTTTAATTGTTGTTGTTGTACTACTACTTGTTGTTGTTGTTGTTGTAATTGTTGTTGCTATGATAATTGCTGTTGAAATTTTGTTTTACGATCGTACATTGTTGCAATTGTTGTTGTAGTTGTTGTTGCCTTCAACTATTTTCGGTTCCATAATTGTTGTAGTTGTAATGAAAGTGGTTGTCCTTTGTTTAGTAGTTCTTATTGTTGTTGTTGTTGTTTTTATTGTTGTAATTGTTATTCGAGTTGTTTATTTTTAGTGCCCAATTTAATGTCGTCCTTGCTGCTGTCGTCGTTGTTGCCGTTGTCCTTGTCGTTTCAACGTCGTTGTTGTTGTTATAGTTTTTGTTGTTGTTGTTGTTTTTGTTATAGTTTTTGTTGTTGTTGTTGTTGTCGTTGTCGCTGTTGTCGTTGTGGTTGAAGCTGTCGTTGTTCCGTTTTAATTCTCGTCCACGTGAGGGTTCGGTGGGCGGCAGTTGTTGTTGTTGTTGTTGTTGTTGTTTTAGAACCTCATAAGCAAATTTCATCCACGGCCACCCCCACCCCCTCCCTCCTCCTCCCCTTCCTCCACCGCCTCCGCCTCCTCCACCTCCCACGCTCAAAACTGGAAGCACTTTCCAACAGCAGCAAACTCCAATAACGACAACGACAATAACAACAACAACAACAACAAGAAGAAGAAGAAGAAGAAGAGGCAGAAGAAGAAGAAGAAGAAGCACATGCTAACCACCAACAACAATTTCTAAGCCCACTAAAGTCCACTTCTTTCCCCCTCAACCTCAACCTCCCCCCATCTCCCCAGCAGCAACAACAAAACACACACTCAAACACACACACACGTTTTTGTGGACACACATACATACGTGCATATGGACATTCATACATACATATATAGAGGATATTTACATGTATTTAAATCTATATATATAAACCGAGAAGCTGAGCGTTGGCAACAACAAGAGCAAAAGTGGCAACAAGAAAGGCAACAACAACAACAACAGCAGAGGCACAGCAACAATGGCAACAACAACAACAACACCGGCCACAACATCGACAACAACAAAGGCCTCAGCAATGGCCACCAAGAAGGAAAGCCGGAGGAGGCCGAAGGACGAAGGACGAAGGACGAAGGAGCGGCGGAAGGCAGCGGGGGGGGGGTTAGGGGAGAAAGTGGAGGCGGAGTGGGAGGAAGAAGAAGAAGAAGCCAGAGTTTATATTTTAGAGAGCATGCAAATAAATAAAGGCCTCGAAAAGCCGCCGCCACCCCCGCCCTTCTGCACAAAGGCACACAAACAGCACACACACACACACACCCACACACACCCACACAAACTACGCCCCCCCCCCACACACACACACATACGTACACTCTCCAGAAGCTCTCACACACACACCAACACCCACCAACACGGATGCAGGCAACGAGGCAAGCGAGGACAACAACGAGGAGATTCTTAGCAACAACTACAGCGGCAAGAACAACAGGGAAAGGAACACCAACAACAACAACAACAACAAAAGCAGGGCTGAAGCTGTGTCTGCTGATGGACAGAGGGCGGGGGGCGTGGCAGGGGACGAGACTCAACTATTGTGAGATTTCGCAGACCGGGCGACGCTCGCAAGCGAACAAACACACACACACACACACACACAGACTCGTCCAAGCGCCAACGCACGCACTTTCGGGCCCCGGCCACACACACACACACACGCACACACACACACACACACACACGGCGATGGGAGCTGGGCAGGAGGCATTAAAAACTTGAAACGCACATATGCAAATTCACAAGAACAACACGGGAAGGGAGAGGACGATAACAACAACAACAACCACGACGAGGACGACGACGAGGACGGCAGCGACAACAGGAACAACAACAACAACAACAACAATTGACAGGAAGGACACACAAACACAAACCCACACCCGCACGCTCACAACGGCTTCGACGGCCGGAGGCGAACGCGTTGCCGGACGAGTCCGACCGACGGTGACGATGGCGATGGAAGCGAACGCCGACGGCGGGGAGGGGGAAGGAGCTGGAGGAGATGAGGAGGAGGGGGAGGTGGTGGAGAGGACGAGAGGCCAGGACGAGGAGGCGTTTGCTGTGGACAGCGGACAGATGTGGGCGAACGCGGCAGGACGGCGGAAGAACCGAGGTGGGGAGAGGAGGGCGTGGAGGAGGAGGAGGAGGTGAATAAGGGGGAGGAAAGGGAGAAGGAGAAGGGGTGGGGTGGCAGGAGAAGGTGGGAACATGTGAGGCCTTTGAGGAAATTATGCAAAGGCTGCTGATTCATGAGGAAGCACGGGGTTTGGGAGGCCGGAGCAGGAGCCGGAGCCGGAGTCCTTGCCGGAGAAGAAGAAGAGAGGGGGCAGGGGAGGAGGGGCGAGTAGAGGGGAGGGAAGGAGAGGGGGGAGCAGAAGACGCTCCGGTTCTGGAGCGGCTCGCAGTCCTTCATTAGGAAATCGGCGGACAGACGAGCCCGAGCTGACCTGGAGCAGGACTCGGAACCGAGTGTGTGTGTGTGTGTGTGCGAGAGGGTGCTCGTGTGTGTGAGTGCGTGTCCGGCGCTTCCACGCATACATGCGCAGATCCTTGGACGCGTCTTGGTCGCGGGAAGCCCTCCAGGAACCGAAATCCAAATTCAAAATTTCCAAATAGAAACTCGAGAGAGGAACTCGGAGAGGAAACTACTCGCATGCTGATACATAGATGGATGAATGGATTCACATACACAGCTGCATGTGTGTGTGTGTGTGTTATTATTAATGTTTTTGATGTTGTTCTCATTGTTGTTGTTCCGTTGTTGTTCTTGTTGTTGTTGTTGCCGATGTTATTTCTGTTGTTTTCGTTGTTAATCATGTTGTTGTTGTTGCTGCTGCTCTTGTATTGTGAACGTCCGTTAATTTGAAATTAAATTCCCTGGAACAACGGAGTCGAGCTCCTGGCGACGAGGAGGCGGAGGAGCCGCAGGAGGTGGGCCCGGGGCTCTGGGACTCGAGGAGGACGAGGACCAGAGGCTGGAGGGGGTTTCGAAGGTGCCAACGGGCGGGGCAGGACGGAGGGGCGGAGGGACGGAGGGGGGTCTACGGAAGGTGTTCCAAATGGGCGAGTTTCCAACGGAAAATGGCGAAAACCTCAATAAAATGAAACTCTTTCCTCGGATAATCAATAAAAACCCCCCGGATAAAGGTCTTCACGCCCCGGATAAGAGTTTCAACTCGAAATCTAGGGGAATTTCGTGAAATGAAAGTGAAGGATCTCTCAGAAAGCCTTCTAATTAATATTTAATATTGAATTGAATAAAGTAATTGGTGTTTTAGAAATTCAAAAAATAATGAATTTCTCATTTTTCATTAAAATTGAAAAGATTTGTTTACATTTTTTTCACTTTCTTTATTTTATCGGGTTTTTCACTTTTTTATTCATATATAAATAAAAAATATAAAAATGTATCTTCATTATTTTTATTTTAATTTATTATTTTTATTATTATTTTTATTATTATTTTATTATTTTCGTTCAGATCAGATCCTTCCAGTTTCAAAAACTTTCCAGGGTTTCAACAAACTGGTTCGGATAAGCTTCTAATGGGGTCGGATAACCTTCTGATGCCTTCGGATAACCTTCTGATAGTTCGGATAACTTTTTGATAGTTCGGATAACCGTTTGATGCCTTCGGATAACCTTCTGATAGTTCGGATAACCTTCTAATGGGTTCGGATAACCTTCTAATGGGTTCGGATAACCTTCTAAGAAGTTCGGATAAACTTCTAAAGGATTCGGATAACCTCCCCATAGTTCGGATAACCTTCCAATGGGTTCGGATAACCTTCTGATAGTTCGGATAACCTTCTGATGCCTTCGGATAACCTTTTGATAGTTCGTATAACCTTCTGATGAGTTCGGATAAGCTACTAATGGATTCGGAAGTTCTTCAGTCGTTAGATCTCCGCTCCGGATAGTCGGATAGCGAAGAAACGTCGCCGGATAAACGACTTTCGTTTCGAAAAGCGAGCGATTGGCTTCGGCCAACGCCGCGGCTGGAATAATCTCGGCTCGTGGGGCGTCTTCCAGCCCAATGACCCCGAAAGGAACCCCTTCCCAGTCGCCAACGCCTCCGCCCCCTGCTCCAACTTCGTCCCTCCCCCTACCCCCCTCCCTCCCCTCAAGGGTCCGCAGAATAAATGCAAGTTAATTTTTAATTTATTTGCAAGGAAATAAGCAAAACACCGAAAAATTTAAATTAAAAGCAGAGTTCTAGTTTCTGTTGTTGTTGTTGTTGGCGTTGTTGTTGTTGTTGTTGTTCCGGTTACTTTTCCTATTCACGAAAAGAAAGCGAGCCAAACGAAGCAGAGACGAAAGAAAAACAGAAAGTTTGGCCAACAAATTGCAGAAGGCGAGCGCGAGCGCGAGCGCGACGGCGAAGGCGGTGGCGAAGGAGAGGCCAAGAAAATTATTTCCAAACACAAGCCCGGCTGTGCCGATGTCCAGGGGCCTGTGGTGGTGGGAAAGGGGTGAGGGGGAAGGGGGCTACTTGAATAAAGCCCTCAGCCCATCCCAGCCCAGCCCAGCCCCAGCGCCGCCCGCAACGTGTCCGGCGTGGGACGAAGTGAGGCGAGCGAAAAAATTGCCAAGGAAAGTGGACAGAGTACAACAACAACAACAACAATCAGTACAACAACAACAATCAGTACAACAACAGCAACAACATTTCCCTGATGCCAATTTAAAAATCCTGTTACCCCAACCCCTTCCCTCTCCCTCTCCCACTCCCTCTCTCTCCCTCCCTCTGCACGCGGCAACGAAAAACGACAGCCACAAAAACAACAACCATAAGAAGGACGACACGGGCAACAACAACGACGTTGACGTCGACGTCGACGCCTCCGAGAGTCTCCGCGTGTCCTTCAACCCTTTCGCCACGGCGTCCTGCGCTCGTGCTCGGCTCCCCCTCCCCTCCCCCCTCTCTCGCTCCCACTCGCTAAGGAAAACTGAAAACTCCTCGTGCCTCGGACGTCGGACGTCGGCTCGCGCTCGTCCGCCCACCCGACGGACGCCGTCCATTCGCTCGGCCCCGCCGTCTCTCGCTCGCACTCGGTCCGTTCCGCCGGCCACCCACCCCACGATCTTCGGCGCGTCGTCGTCGTCGTCGTCGTCGTCTCCAGTCGTTCTCTCTCGATCCCCTCGCTCTTCGTCCGCCTCGCCAGCCTCCTCCTCTCTCTCTCTCTCTCCCTCCTTCGCCGAACGTCGTCCTCCTGACGCTGCTGCGTCTTCGTCTACGTGGGCTCTGCCTCTGCCGACGCCCTCTGCCGCGCCCTCTGCCGCAGCCTCGGCCCTCAGCCCTGCTGGTCAGCGCGCATTAAAATGAGTCTCTCTCTCTCTCTTGTTGTTGTTGTTGTTGTTGTTTGTTCTTTTGTACGAAATTTGATAAAAAAGCACGCAAAGCCTTTCGCCGGAATGAAGAGTGAGGGTGGGGGGCTGGGATGGAGAACGTTGGGTGGTTGTCGTTGTTGTTGTCGTTGTTGTTGTTGTTGTTACTATTGTTGCTGTTGTTGTTATTACTTTTGATTGTTGTAGTTGTTGGTTCGGAATCTCCTTGATGAAGACGGTCGTCATGAAGAAGATGTGAAGGGTGGCAGTTCGTCGTTGTTGTTGTTGTTGTTCTTGTTGTTGTTATTTCTGTTGCATAGAAAACGGCTCGTGGTGAGCAGGGAGAGGGAGAGGGAGAGGGAGGGAGACGGACGAGCCGAATGCTGGACACAGCGAGCGAGAGAGCGGGAGCCAGGCCTGTGGATGAAAATGAAAATAAATAACTGGAGACAAAAAACGAAAAATATAAAAAGCGGAGTGGCGGGGGGAGAGGGAGAGCGAGAGAGAGGGAGGTGGAGGTGGAGGTGGGGAAGCCGTGAAAGGGGTGGCCGGCGAGAATAAGAACGAGAGTGAAAACGAGTTGCGGACAAAGAAGCGGCCCCCGTCGGAGGCTGGGGGAGGGCTGGAAGAAGAAGAAGAGGAGGAGGAGGAGGCAGGGGTCCGGGAGGTGGGCGCCGGCGCTGGGCAGCCCTGGGGCAGTGGCGCCGACTGCAGGGAGCCCGATTTCCCGATTCCTGGAGCTTCCGTAAACTCGCTTTAATCAAAATGCTGGCAATTATTTATGTAAATTTTAAAATTAAGTAAATTAAAAATGCATGATTTTTTCACCAAAATAACACCATTATATACTTTGCTTTTATTTAAAAAAGATTAGAAATGTTCATTTTGTTATAATAAATCGCCTTTTTTAATTTTATTTTTCAGTTTGTTATTTTTAATCTATTTTTCTTTCTTTCAAATATCAAATTTCTCTATCAAAATAACATGAATAATTTCAATACAATTTTCCAATTTTTGATACAGCGCTATGTAAGTAAAAAAAAATTATATAGAGTTAAAAAGAATTTTAACCTTGTGAAAAATAATTTTCTCTGGTGAAACATAATTTTTTTCTTGTGGAAAACGAATTATTTCTTGTGGAAAAAGAATTTTTTCTTGTGGAAATGGAATTTTTTCTTGTGAAAATTAATTCCTTTTAATACTTTCAAATATTTATATAGGTTTTGTGCCATACATTTTTCCTTTTTATAGAAATTATTATTTTTAATTTTTTTTATTATTTTCTTCCATAAAATCCCCCTCCAGCGACGCCCCTGGCGTGTCCTGTCCATCGCCGGCGCTGCATACTTTTGGGCTCCGCTGCCCCTGTGCCGGACCACGGCCATCCGGCTTCTGTCCGAACCCCCAGCGCCCCCCACCGCTCACTGCCCTCCCCCGCCCCTCCGCCTCGTGGCCCTTTCATCTTATTCTTCTTCTTCTTCTTCTGCTGGCTCCTCTATTTACTTTTTGTTCCCATTCACTTTTCGCAGCCCACACAGCGGCAACAACAACGCACCAAGTGAAGGTAATGACGAAGGCGAGCGTTGCGCTGTCTCTCTCTTTCTCCAGCCCCCTCCCCCTCTCTCCCACTCTCTCTATAAATTTTCTCTTCCCCTCTACGTTGTTTTTTCGCCCCGTGCTGTTTTTTCCCGACGCTTTTTTCTTTTTGGGAAAAATATTGCGTTGCTTTTGCATTATTTTATTTCGTCCCCGCCCCTGCCTCTGCCCCTGTGTGCTGCTTCTTCTGCTTCACGCCCGCTCGCTCACGAACACACTTCGCCGTTGCCGGTGAGGCGGCCGGGGGCGAGCGAGAGGGAAGATGTGCGTACGAGAAACTCTCGCTCGGCCGACGATCTTAAAAATTCAAAGCACGAAGAAAGTTCTAATTTAAACCCGAAAGTAAAGGGTGGTTCGTGCCCGCGCGTGTGTGTGTGTGTGTGTGTGTGTGAGTCTAGTGTACGTGTGTGCAGCAACAACAACACGCAGCACATAAATGAAAAGAAAATGGAAAAATTCGCACTGGACCCTGGTCCGCGCCACGGTCGACGGTCCGGCTTCATCGGCATCATCGGGCTACACTGAGCGAAAAAGGGACAAACAAAGTTCAGAATATTCTCTTACTAGCAGTTATTTTTTATTATTTGTATATTGTTTGCTTAAAACTTGCGAGAAATAAAAATATTTGAAATAGGAATATTTGACGAATGGCGAACCTATTTATATAACGATTATTTATTGAATGATTTTTTTCGTTCCAATTTATTTTTATTTGAAAAATTATTTCAAGTGTATGCCAGACATTTTTTTATAGTTTTTATTTTTATTATTTATTATTTTCATTATTTCTACTCTTATTACAATATTTTATTTTGTGACTACAAATGTTTTTCATTATTTTTTGATCATAGGTATAAACAAAGCTTCGATTATTTTCCACAAGAAATTTTCATGTCACCTTTTTCGGAAAATTTTTTCCGTGTACGATTTACTGGCTGTTGTTGATGTTGTTGTTGTTGTTGCTCGACATGTATATTGAATGAAGTTGATTGCTGTATTGCTGCTTCAGCACGTCGTCCAACCCTGGCCGGCCAGCATCATCGACAACAACAACGACAACAACAACAACAACGACAACAACAATAAAAGCACAGCAGCCGTAAACAATGGCAGCAACAACAACAATAAACTTCTTCACCACCTACTCTGCTACAACAGCAACGAGCACAACAACAACAACAACAACAACGATGAACAACAACACAATTTTAGAATCTTTCGCAATTTCAATAAGAATTTATTTTCATTTTTATTTTCATTTCCCCCTTTTTCGTGCTCTCATTATTTTCATCTCCTGCTTTTTTTCAGCATTTTTTTTTTGTTTTCTTATAATGCCTATTTTTCGAGTTTTCCCTTGAAAATATATATTTATCTATATATACATATTATACATTTCTGTGTTTTTGTAATGGGATTTGCTCCCTCGTCCTGTCCTTTCCTAATATCCTTTTCACTAATTTCAATTTCTCTTTTCTCTCTTTGTTCTTCTAATACAATTCTCGCAGATTTTTACATAATAACTTCATATCATTTGCCTCTCTATTACTAGAGATCTATCAAATAGAATTAAAAAAACGAACAAAAAAATATATTTATTCAAAAATTGCATTTCTAATACTTCAATCTATTATTATTTACAACTAAGATAATTTTTCAACCAGCCAATGTTTACCAATTTCAAAAGAAACTGCATAAAAACCTCTGATACCTCTTTATCCTTTTTTTTTTAGTTTATCCTTTGCAATATTTTCTGACCTCGTTATCACTTTTAAAGCCCCCTTTTGAAGTGCTTTAGTTTTTTTTTTTGTCGTTCTTCTCACTTTTTATTGGTTTTGCTCTTTGATGACTTTCGTAGCCTCGGTCTTTTCCACTCGGGTTTGGTCCTTTCCCATTCATGTTTTTCATTCTCTCTATTTGCAACCTTTTTGGTTTTCATTTCGTTCTCGGCTTACACGAGTTTCTCGCACCGACATCCACCCCCCCCCCCCCATCCTCCGCAAATATTGACCCACTGAATTTGGGGACTCCTTTGAACTTTTACCCTCTATTTTCAACCCCCACCCCCACCCCGGCGTCCGCATCTTCCTGAGCTCATTGCATATAATGTACATTTTTAATTTATATAAATGTCAATTTTCATCCACAAGAACCCTTTTCTCCCCACCATCCCAGCCCCCCATCTCGTTCTTTTCTTCGCTGTCAATTCTTAAAAAAGGACTCGGACCCCCCCTCGCCCTGTCTCTGTCGCTGTCCCTCTCTCTCGCTCCCTCGCTGTGGGCTTCCTTCGGACCCGGTTTAATTATTCTTAAGCCCCATCGAAAGCGTCGTTGTTGTTGTGCTGTTATTGTTGTTTTCGGTATTTATAATAATTAAAAATTCCTTGGCCGTCGGGTTATTGTTGTTTTGTTATTGTTATTGTTATTGTTGTTGTTGTTGTTATTGCTGTGTGGTGGAGAATGCGAAGGCATCGGGGGAAAAATACGGAAAAAATGAACCGACACCAAAGGCATGAAAAATTCATTAAAAATTACAAAAAGCATCGCAAATAACTTGGCGGAAGGGTTCAAAGAGTGGAAAAGCACGGGGGCGAGAGAGAGAGAGAGTGAGAGAGAGAGAAATTCAATATAAAATTTTAATGAGTTCATTGGAAATCCTAGACAATGGCTTTCTAATAAAAATAGAAAAGAAATCGTTGGACCTGAAAGTAGAAAATAATAATGAAGAAAATAATATTATTTTATTGTACACTTAGCAACTTTAAATCTTTGAACTACGCCACTTACGACAAATACTTACAAAAAGTGTCTCGAATATCAAAATTTTAAATCTCATCCACTTAGCCTTCAGCCCAGTTTTTCACATATTTAAAAATGTTGTTTTTTCAAGTTTCTTTTTTCAGCTGCATTAAATTGAAATTATGTTTAAGTGGTGTTCAAAAATCGTGTTTAAAACTCGGAGCTTCGATATGTGTTGATTCAAAAACATTTTTTTATCAGTTACATTTTCGAGCCGCTGGCGAAATAATTGCTTGAAACCCATTGAAGCCCAGCTATGATGATGGCGGATAACGTGGGGAAATTAATAAATACTTTAGAGCCACTAGCCAACGAACCAAAAAATTTCGAAAGAATCACAGATCTCGGTCGATGGGCTCGCCCTTGACGTTCGTGAATTTCACACTGCAGTGCAACTGGAAAGGACTCAAAGGAGAATCAGAAGCTGCTAAAGATCGGCTTCCAGCACCCACGGTCTGGAGCAGTAGCAGCAAAAACCAATCTTCTGTCATTCGCCACATCGCCAATGGATTATGGTATTATTTAGCTCCGAATTTAGCCAACGATCGAGCGCAAGAAATTCTCATCCTCTCGTCTCGTGTTCGATTTCCAGCTGCGCTCTCATCGACCATGGTCAATATATTATATATATTTCAGTGTAAAACACTTAATTATATCCGTTCTGCTTTAATTGCCTTCAAATGTATATGAAGTGTTTATATGACGTTGAAAAGTCCACGACTTTCACCGATATCAGTCGCGATCTAATTGTGTGATCAAACAATTTGTTGTATGGCTTTTTTTCAAATTGCTTTAACGGTGGCCCCCGGCCTGAGGTTGGACAAGTCTGTGTTCAGTAGTTGCCCGATTGCACTGTTACGGTTTGCAGGGAGAGGAAAATGTGAAAAAATATATATTTCGATTTAAAACAAAAATGAACACACAGAAACGAGACATTTGACGTGGAAAAATAATGAGAAATTCGATATCGAGAGCAAATTAAAGTTTCACTAGTCAAAGGGATTCCAGCGAATCCTTTCGCTGCCCACCCTTTGGTTGGGTTTGATGTTGGCATAGTTGTTGTTGTTACAATGGTGCTGTTGTTGTTCTCCTGATGGTGGTGGAAACCCAGTGAGGTGAATTTAATAAAGCCAATCGATCGATCGCCAGATCGTAATTCAAACTGTCAGCATTCTTAACTCAATTCCGAATTCGAATATTTCGCAAGCGGATGCAAAAGAAAGGGAAAAGGAGACATGAAAGGGAATGTGGAGAAATGCTAAAAAAGGGCCCTGGACTGGGCTGTACTGGGAGGGGGAACGAAATGGTTCGTTGGTCAAACGGTTGGGCCGGACGATGGTTGGCTGAGCGGAAGGGTGGCGATTGGAGCGATAGAGAGAGAGGAGAGGTGGGAAGTGGGACACAAGGTGGAAGGAGTAGTGGAAAGAGGTGAGGAAGGCAGTTGGATGTGTCTTGAGCTTGTGGATTCAGAACGAGAGCAGACGAGAATTCACGAAATCTGTATTAACAAATCCCATATTTCAGCAACAAAATATGAAAAAAAGTATTATTTGATCCATTAGTGGAACGAACCAAAAAAATCTATTGATTCTCGGCTGAAAGTGATGATCTACGTGATAACTACTACTCCAAGCTACCTGAGGCCTTCACTTGGACCTTGTATCGGACACGCACTCGCAAGAATTCTTGGATGGACATGTCCAACCCAGAGATTCAGCCACCTCTGCTGTCTATTATTTAAAAAAAAAATTTATATATTGAAAATTTCATTGAATAAATAATGTATATTTTGAATTGTTGAAATTTGTTCGCAAATTATAACATGAAAGTGGATGGCAACCCGGACGGACACACACGATGCAACACAGACGAGGACGAGCAGACTGGACTGGACTGCACAGAAAGAGACGTCTTTGCAGACGGACGGACAGTTGCAAATTAATAGTCGACACGTGCGGTAATCGCAGCAGCTTGAGGTCGATCGATCGTTAGATGTTTTTTTTAGAAAATGTGTACATGTGTTCAATTTTACGAAATAAACTATTTATAGACATTATGCAATCAAATAATTTTTTACTAAACGATTATTCATGTAATTGCACAACTCGAAGTCCGAAGTCAAGAGTTGAACAATAGTGAAATTGATTCGCGTTGTAAAATTTGAAATTTGTTATGAAATTGAAAGGACTGCGAAAATTACAGCCGGAACCGTTATTTCAACTTTCGAGACTCGAAACGGCGTAGCAACAGAATACGCTGTGCAGTCAGTCTTCGCTCAATCGGTCGAAGGAGAACAGAAGCTAGAAGACACGAACTCAAGTCGGGTGCGCAGCATGCGAAGGGGAAAAGAAAACAGATATGTGTTTCGGGCAAGCAGCCTTCGTCCAGAGTTGCTCAACGTTCGAAATCTTATATGAATATTTCGAATTTGAAAGATTCTAATATAATTTTATTACTGAAGTCTCAAAACATGTAACATAGTGATACCAACTTTATAAACGTGTAAAATTTAATACTAATATAATGGAATTAAACAATTTTCAATTAAATTGAATAGTCAAACATAGTCATACATACTCATATTTGTAGGAATTGTGAAGTTCACTCTCTCAGGCGATGGAGAAGTAGAGATCGATACTGAATCGTGGCTTGGAGAACGTACTGTAGGAGCTGAAGACGGCGTAGTCGCCCTTGGGCACGGGCAGGAACTTGGTCAACATGTTGTCCAGGTGTTGCGATGACATGTTCTCTACGACCACCTCATTCTGCAATGGACGACAATGAGTACCGGAGGAATATGAATGTGGTTTGGTGTTTACGTGGAAGGGACAGGTGTGGTTGAAGTTCGTGTACGGAAGGACCAGGTCGTGCGCGAATTTCATGAAGACGTTCTTGGATCGATTCCGAAGGAAGCGGCAGGCGTCGACGGTCACGTTGTAGAGGAACGGTTTGTAGCCATTGGCTCGCTTTCGGACATCTAAGTTGATCTACCAAGATAAGAGAGAGCGGTTGGTGTTTGTAGGCTCTAGTCGACCACCCTCCACTCTTTTTACCATGATGTTGGTAAGCACTTGGAACAACGGCACTCGTATCGACACCATGTTCGACGTCCGATTGACGGCCTTCATGCGGCACTCGGTGATTGCGCAGAAATCCCTGTCGATGGCCTCGCACTTGACGTTCGTGAATTTCACACTGCAGTGCAACTGAAAAGGATTCAAAGGAGAATCAGAAGCTGCTAATGATCGCTTCCAACTCCCACGGTCTTCATCAGCAACAGCTGGAGCAGCAGGAGCAAAAGCAGAACTTTTGGCATCGTCCACATCAACAAAAAATTGTGAGATTATTTATTGTGGATCAATTTAACTCCGAATTTAGCAACCGATCGAGCACAAGTAATGTCTTCCCCATTTCTCATGTCGATTTCTATCACATCGACCACGATAAATATAATATATATATATTTTAATAATTGCTAAACAATGCATTTTCCAATTTGAGTTCGGATTTAATTGCCTTGAAACATATACACTGTCGAAAATATTTGCGACAAAATATTTTGTTTATAGCTTTTTCATTTTTTATTTAATTAGTGCTTTGAGCGATGGCCCCTGACCACAGGTTGGACAAGTCTGTGCGCAGTAGTTGGTCATACAGTGAGGTGAATTTAATAAAGCCAATCGATCGATCGCCAGATCGTAATTCAAACTGTCAGCATTCTTAACTCAATTCCGAATTCGAATATTTCGCAAGCGGATGCAAGAGAAAAGGAAAAGGAGACATGAAAGGGAATGTGGAGAAATGCTAAAAAAGGGCCCTGGACTGGGCTGTACTGGGAGGGGGAACGAAATGGTTCGTTGGTCAAACGGTTGGGCCGGACGATGGTTGGCTGGGCGGAAGGGTGGCGGTTGGAGAGATAGAGAGAGAGAGTGGTGGGAAGTGAGACACTAGGTGGAAGGAGTAGTGGTCGGAAAAGAGGTTAGGAGAGCGAGGCTTGAGCTTGTGAATTCGAGAGCAGTGCGAGAACTTCGAGATCCTGGACGAGGGCATCAGATCGAGATGGTTCCGGCAATGGGGAGCTGGACGCGAAGGACGCCGGGCGAGAGGATAAAAATACGATGTTCCCGCATTTCGAACATCTTTGTTTTCCCAGAACGGACCGAAGGCTTGAGCGAAGGCGAGCGCGTTTCCGTTCGCATCCTTTAGCGCTCGAGGACGAAAAGGAAAATGGAAAAAACGTCAAAGAAGGGGGAGGGAGGAGGGACGAACGGACACAAAAGATGACCAGAAAATCAAATTATGTACGTTAAAGGGTTAGAGCGACAACAACTACAGTAACAATAACGACAACAACAACAACGATGGCGAGGTCCTTCGAACGCCTCGGACAACATCAACAAAGGATGTGGATTTTTCCGAAAAAAACGTACATAAATGTAAAAGGCAAGACAGAGCGTGCAAAGGGGAGGGAGACGAAGAGCAAGGGAAGGAGAGAGGGAGAGATGAAGAGGAAGTGTGTGAGAGAGACAGAGAGAGAGAGAGAGAGAGGGCACAGAAGGAGCATCTGCATGTTTTATTTATATCCCCACGCCCAGCGTCTTCGCCGACCACCCGCCGCCCACCTTCGCTGCCCACCCCCATCCCTCGCTCTTCCCTCCGCCAACCCCTATCGACGACCTTCGACCGATGGTCCGGCCAGCAGGCGGCCGCTGTCCGAGCAGGCACAGTGGGATCGATTTTCCTTTACCCGAAATTCCAAACTTTTCATATCAAAAAAAAATATCCTTAATTTGTATACGATAGAAAAATTTTCAATACATAAAAAAATTCGAGTTTGAAAAAACACTTTTCTTGAAATTGAAATTTTATCAAATTTATTTCATTTTTATAAATAAATATTGGTTACCAGAAATTTCAAATAATTATGTTCAATTAATTTTCTTTATATTTCAGAAATTACATAAAACGACTGATAATATTAAAATTAAAGACTTAAAAAATAATTGGTCTAGAAAAATTGTGCAACAAAGAAAATGAAAAAGAAATGCTTTGGGAAACACATGGCCAGAGGAATTCTTGTGTTCATTCCCCCATCTGTCCCACTGTGCAGCGCTGGCCGGCGAGCTCCTTCTGGCCGAAGACTGAAAATGCTAAAAAATTCGAGCACAACAAAGCGACCGGGAACGAGGGAGAGCAGAAGTAGATGAAGAAGAAGAAGAAGTGGTAGGAGGAGGAGGAGGAGTAGAGGGCGGGAGAAGCGAAAGACAGGATGAAAAAAAACGCTCGAAAACAACCCGTTTTTTAGGTGTTTTTTCGCATGCTTCTTCGCCAAGGGATGAAGCGATGCCACGTCCAGGGGGATGAGGAGAAGGGGAAGGGGTTGCGGCCGGGGGTGGTGGGCGCTCGTCGTTGCAGGGGATTTCGAGACAAAGATAGGGTTGAATGTAGTTTCAAAAGAATAAAGCTGATAAGATTTTCGCTCGGACACAATTTCAGTTACTTTCGTTTTTGCGGGGATTCTTTTTTTGTGTTTTTTTTTACCTCCCTCCACCACTCCTTCTCCTCCCACTTTGCTGCCCCTGTGTTCGCTCTGATCTCTCCGACTTTACGGGAAAATCGAGCAAGATGATTTCCCTTCTATATATGTTGGCTTCATCGGTCAAAATTATAGTAAATTATATATTTTTAGTAAACATTTTCTAATTAAAATTTTAAAAGATATGAATGAAAGCTGAAAAATAGGATACGAAATCGATGCGGGAAAAAATTGTGATTTTTTATTAAACAACAGAACGATCTCTGATTTTTATCAAAACCATTAAATAATAAAATAAAAAAAACATAAAATAATAATAATAAAAATATGGTAAAATATAATAAATTGAAAAAATTATGTATAGATAAATTATTATGAATCGAAAATAATTGTAGAAAATTCTCAAAAGAAATTTAATAATCCAGCAAGCAGATATTTAAAAGTATATTATTAATAATAAAATAAAAATAAATGCAAACTCAAATGACAGCGGGGAGGCTCCAAGAGATTTTTTATTTCACATAATTTGCAGAACGCTTGACCAACAGCAAGAGCAGCAACAGCAAATATAACAACAACAACAACAATAACTTTGACAGCACAAACAACCTTCTTTACAAAACGGAAAATTCTCTGCTCTCTTTTATATGGATTCTGCTCTTGACCAGCATTTGCCAAAAGGATTTGAATATATTATTTATTTCTTATGTACAGCCTGTCGTCCCGCTCTCGCTCGTCACCATCCTCCTCCTATTCGGGCTCTCCTTGGGCAGCGGCGAAGGTCCGAGAGACAGCGAGAGTTGGCGTCCGTGAGAATAGCCGTGTGCGTGTTTGTATGTGTGTTCGTTTTCGGTGGGTCGTTGTTATTTTTGTTGTTGTTGGTGGGGGTGTTCACTGGTCAGTTTGAAACAGTTTAAAATGTAAGACGAGCACACAGAAGTTCATTCACAATTCGCCCAGTTTTCCGTAGCGAGAAATTCCTGGCCAACTTTCCCCAAGGAGGAAGAAGTTTTCCGAGTAGTTGTTTTTGTTGTTGTAGTTGTTATTCGGTCCGTTGCGAATTCTGTCTTCTAATCTATTTCGGATGACCCCCACATCCCTCCCTCCGTCCACCTTTCTTCCATTTTCTGAGAAGGTCAAGCAGGATCTTCCAGGATTCACCCGTTTCTTCAATTATTTTTCCTGTTTGTAATTATGCTGTCCTTTAAATGCTTAATGACTTTGTCAAATGCGTCTTGTATTAATTCTTAAATTCTTTTAATTCCGCACTGAAATAAAGTATCCGGATTTTTCCTTTGTTATTTTAAAAAAGTTGTTTGACCAAGAATTTAGAGCCAAAAGTAGAGAAAGAACGGAAAATTTAAAAATCGTTTCTTCCTTTTTTGGATCCCGTTTTTGGTTTCAATTTTATGTAATTTTAAAGTTTCTAGTGATGTTTTAAATAGTTTGGAATAATTTATTCAGAATTCCTCAGAGAAAGATTTCGAAATCTCTCTGATTTATTCACTTTATTACTTCTGTTTCACTTAATGTTCTTTAATCATCTTGCTGCTCTCTCTCTCTCTCTCTCTCTCTGAATCCCTCTCAAATCTCTTCCTCTCACTCTCCTCCATCTACTCGGTAACCGAGTTCCCCGATTCGGGTTCCAGATTCAAGTTCGCCGTGGAGTTTCTGGAGCAGAAGAAGAACATGGGATGGGCTGGGAGAGGGGAAAGGAGGTCCGCAGAGGGAGGGAGAAGGGAAGTCGAGGGGAAAACTATAAATCAAGCGGATGAAAAGTTGTCCGGACCAACCGGGCCAACTGGAAACTGGAAACTGTACCAAGTTTCGGCCCGGCTCGGCCCGGCCCGGCCTGGACGATGGATAGCGATGAACAGGGACACGGGCTCATCTACATACGCAATCACACACACACAAGTAAACTCCGAATGGCCCCCTCTCACACCCACACCCACGCACACGGCCACTCGGGCACAAATTCAGCATGTATTTGGAAATTTAAACTTAATTACACGAGGAGCCAACTTAATCTCTATTGATTCACACACACACGACAACGCACACGCACACATGTCGACATGAAGACATCACCCACACTTGGCTGTATACATAAGTGTAGTGCGGAATATATGCATGAATCTCTGTGTATGTTTGTGTTTGTGTGGACTATTTTCTAATTTACAACGAGTATAGCAACAACAATCGAGCTTCAGGCGACGGAAGCAACCGTGGTAGAGGTCGACGGAGAGCGAGCGAGGGGAGACGATGGAGAGGCCGTTAGCGAGAGCCAGAGGGAGATCGATAGAGCTGTGTCCCGTTGCCTGGAGAGGAGCAGGAGGTGGCAAACGACGGTTGGAGACTTTCTGGACTCTCACTTTCGTCGGAATACGCTTCAAAATGCGAATTCGTTGCTGTCGGCCCCGATCTCGGTTCGCCGATCTCCCTTCTCTTTCTATTGTTTATCTTATTTTCCCTGTTTACTTTCTTTTCTTTCTCTTGTTATTTGCCGTCTTCTCACTCTTTTCATTATTTTTCCCATTTTTCTTCTTTCGCTTTTTTGCATTATTTTCATGGGTTTTCCTATATTTCTGCTTTCCTTTTTTTGTCTTATTTTGCCTTCTTTTCCTTTCTTCTTCTTTTCTTCATTTTTCTCTTTCTCTTTCTTTACCCTTCTCCCCTCCGGTGTTTAATCCACTCCTCCTCTTTATTCGGGATTTTCTCGCCACTCTCACTTTTCCTCCCGCCATTCCTTCCGCCTCTCGCTCCCTCTCCCCGCTTGCTCTCCTCACCTCCCCCGCTCCTTTCGCTCCTTCGTTCTTGATTTCGGTTCTCACTTCGTTCGCTGCTCACCTCGGTCCCCTCTCCGGCACTCGTCGGTCCGACGTTCGTTTCCAATTGATTCCTCACTTTTGCTCACTCGACTCGGCTCCCCCGCCTCCCCACGTCGTCCTGCTTTGTAGATTCTCCCACACTCCCTTTCAATCTAAAATATTCACTCCTCTCCTCTCATATCTGGTATTCCTTGATGGTCCCTTCCCTCCTCTCTTCCCATTACATTTCCCCTCTTACATTTCCCTTCTCTCCTGGGCTTGGTCCATTCGCTTCACCACGGCCACCTTCGTCCGTTTCACGACGCCCTCCTTCACACCCTGGACATTTTAAATTCCTGTCCGTCCGTCCGACTGTTCGTCGTCTGCCGTCCGTCCATCTGTCCGTCGTGTGCGACTTGCAAATGGAGCCACGACAACCGGATTCGCATTCAACCACCTTGCGAAGGCCCCGGCGATGGCGATGGCGATGGCCAGGGGTGGGCGTGGCGGGTCGTTCGGCTGCGGGTTGGGGGCGGGCGACCCACGCCACATGGCGTCGGAAGTGCCGCACACACACACAAACACACACACACGCACTCGGCCCTCACACGGTCCACACATCGAGGCAAACACAGATTGACTCGGGCCCAAGTGAAGGCAGACACGTTGGCCTCGTTATTGTTGTTGTTGTTGTTGTTGTTGTTATTGTTGTGTTCGTCTGTTCGACAGCTCGTTTCGCCAGGAGTTCATAAGTCGGTCCTCCCATCCCTCCTTTCGTCTGTCTGTCCGTCGGTCTCTGCCACGCCAGGGCGCCCGTTCAGTCGTTTCGCCGTCCCGAAGATCGCCGACTCATTTCAGCCTTCACTTTTCAGGCCCACTGTACCCGTGCCGACGTGCTCGCACCCATCGTCGTGCTGGTTCCAGGTCCTCTGCCCGTCCTTCGGTTCCTCCATCGCTTCCCCTTCCACCGGCCCTTCCTGCGTCTCGTCTCCGATTCCTTTCACTCCTCGTCTTTCCCATTTTTTCCTCCGTCCCTCTTTCGCCTACTCGATGCCTCCAGCCAGCCTGCGTCGCCTCGTATTCGCTTTTCCAGCTCCCTCCATCTTCCCCCCCCCCCCTCCTCCTGCCCCTCGCCGATGATTGCTGTTTATAGAATCCAGCGTCCAACGCCGAGTCCTGGGCATCATCTGCATGAGACAACGTCCTGCTCCGCCTCCGCCCAACTCCCTCCAATCGGTCGTTCCTTCCTTCTGCCATGTGCCTCCATCCATCGCCCCCCACCAGCACCAGCAGCACAGGGTCCTGCGCCTCCTCCGCCCCCAGTCCGCAACCTCCTCCTTCCCTCTCCCACTAGTTCTGCGCCCCCACCTCATTTTCCTCCATCCCACTAAGTCCTGCGTCCATCCTCCTGACTCCTTCCTCCTGACCCGCTCCTCGTGCCGCCGCCTCCTTCCACGGCTCCTTACTTTAAACTTGCACACAAGTCAGCAACACACATGTGCAGAACAGCCCACTCGTTCACTCTCACTCTCCCTCGTTTCCCTCGCTCTCGCTCACACTCGCTCTCGCCCACTCACATGGCCATGCCTGAAACTCGACCATCGACTCAATCCCTGGCCGCCCGACGACCGACGTCCACCCGCTGCCTCACGAGACCTGGGCGTCCTCCCCTCCTCCTCGGAGTCTCTTCACGGCAGACGGAGGCCGGATGGACCCATGGGCGAACGACAGACAGACGGAAGGAAGGACGGACGGACAGACGACGGACCGGCGGACGCACGGACGCAAAGATTGAGCGAACCATGGACAGATTGAGAGACGCTCGAGCTAGACCAAGGAACTGTCGGACAGACAGACGGAGAGACCGACAGACAGAGATGATTCCCATTTGCAGAGAGCTTTATTTATGCATGCATGCGTGAGTGCCTGTGTCCATGTGGAAGTGAATGTGTGTGTGTGTGTGTGGGTGCCTTTTGGACTCATTTACAAAATTTTCGATTAAATTTTAATTCATTGAAAATCCTTCGTTACTTCGTCTCCCTTCGAAATATCAATTAATTATTTAGATCGTGGACGCAGGATGAAAAGCTCGCAGTTGAGGGGAGTCGAGGTTGTGGAGGATGAGGAGGAAGAGGAGCAGGCGAAGGATGAGCTGGAGGAAAGTTAATGGGCTTTTACTGGAATCGCATTATTCTGTCCATCGCAGATGTTGTGTGGAGAATTTCATAAAAATGTAGAAACGAGAGTTATTTTTCAAGAATAACCTATAGCAGAAATCAAATTTTATAGTGATCGTGATTACAGTGGAGGAGAGAAGTTTTCGCTCAAGCGATTTTCCTGAATTTTTTATTTATATATATTTTTTAACATTTCAGTACATTTATCCATATTTCATAAAATAATTTAAATTTTTGTAAAATGTTTGAAAAGTGTCGGGATAAATAATAAATTATACAATGAATACAAAAGAATAATAGGATAAATAATAAAATATACATTATATATTAATAATATTATAACTGATTAAAGTCTATGCTTAATTGTAAAATAAAATGTATAATGAAAAATAAAATATATAATGAATAAGAAAATATATTTTAATTATTTGTTGAATAATAAAATATTAAATATCGAAATATATATTGAATTAAATAATATAATCAAAATATGATATGTAATGAAATATATTTTTGGATGATTGGACTACATACAGAATGTGATAAATATTACAATATAACATAAATAAGATAATATAAGATAAATATAGTAAGTTAGTATAAAATCACAAAACTTGTGTCAAAACTTTCAAATTTATTTTTAACACTTGTTAATACTTCAACTCTAGTTTGGAACTTTTCAAAGCCCATTTGCATTAAATCGCCTTTGAATCAATCCATCACTTTGGCCAAACTAGTCCGGGCGGGAATTTCCGCGAATCCCCGAGAACCCGAAGCCGCCTTAGCCACGGCTCCGGGGACTCGGCCAACTTCGGCGGCTGCCGCGGGACCCGGCTCAAAGGACCTTTTACGAACAATTGCCGAAGGCTTCCCAGCTCTTTTCCGCTGTGGGGGAAGTAGGGCAGGAGAGAAGGAGCTGGATTCATCTTATCTTTTCGCGCGATTACGTCACGAACTCGACTCTAATGACATTTTTGCAAAACTGTACTTTTAAATTAATTTCCAGTTGGCGAAGGCAACCAAAAGGAGTGGACGAGAGAAGGCGAGGGGCCTGGGGGCCTGGGGCGGGGGAGAGGGCGAAAAAAAGAGATAACAACCAACCCTACATCAACTGCTCCGCCGCCCCCTCGACCTCCCCACCGGCCGAGGTCTGAGGCCTAAAACGACACAAATTTGAAATCCATTAAAAACAGACAACGGCCTCCGCCCACTCCTCGGCCAGGAACTTTTTCGTCCATCTTTGTGTCCTTCTTCGCCTTCGCCGTCTGCGTCCTCCCCCGGCATCCTCCCTCCTCCACCTCGACGCCCTCGGACACTCGAGAAGACTCTCAATGGATCCCGATCAACCCTATTTTTCTTTCATTTCGCTCATTTTTTGCGATGCTTTGGTTGGTTTTGCTTTTTTTCGTTTTCTTTTCTCCTTTTAACCCTTTCAGCCTTGGACGTTCATCATGGACGCCCCTTCCGGATCGCCCTCCCCGTCGCCTCCCCACCCTTCCGGCCACCCACTGGCCAGTTCAGGAGCGAGCGAACGAATTCAAATTCGAATCCTTCGTCCTCTTCCTGCCTCACTCTTCCCTCCACCGACCACTTCTCCTCATTAGCATCGTCCTTCAACGCAAGCAACAACAAGGGAGAGGAGGAAGCGGAGGCGGAGGCAGAGGCGGCGGCGAAGGAGGACGAGGAGGAGGAGGAGAACAAAAATCATGCTCACGCACTTTTCAACTTTGAGTTGGAGCCGCGCGGTGAAAGAGACAGCGCGAATCAGATGAAGGGCACGGCACGAGGACGGCGTCCACGAATCTCCTCTCGCTATCGCACCAACCACCAGCCCGCTCCCTCCGTCCTCCTCTGCCTCCCATCCCACTCTCCCCGGTCTCCTGTTTAGAAACTCGATTTTCCCATTCTTCGACGCAATGAAAAATAATTATTTTTCTTTACTTTTCGCGGCAGATTTCGTGTTTTCCCCCTCCTGTCGCCCCCGACTTGCGCGACTCGCGGCAACCCTTGCCTCAGCCGCAGCCGCAGCCGCCGCCCTCCTCTGTCCTGCCTCCCCCGCCGCTCACCCTTGACCAGGGCTGACGAGGCGGCCTTATTGGAAATGGTGGCGTCTCTTTTTTTTCTAATTACGCAATTGTAGCCAAGGAAAAAAGGGTTAAAACTCGCCCACGGCCTGCGTAATGGACGGAGTGGGCGATGGCGACGTGATGGAGAGGGGTGGGGCAGGACGAAGATGCAGAGGGAGGGGGGAGAAAGGGTGGTTGGAACTTTTATATGATTCCTCCCAAGTATAGGGTATTTTTTGCTATATATATAAATTTTCGTTTTTTTTTCTATGTTTTTATCGCATTTCTTTATGGTATTTTTATTGTGTTTCTGTTATTTCACTGCTGTTGTTTTGTGCTATTTCTTGTTGTTGTTTTGTGCTATTGTACTTTTGTTCTGTTGTTGTTGCTGTGACTCGATTTTATATTTTTTGCTCAAAATTCCATTGTGTTTGTTGTTGTTATTGTTGTGTATTCCATTCGGTATTCCTTCCGTTGGATCCTTGCGCTGTGCATATTTTAATTCATTTGATATTTTAAAAGAATTTTAATCAAAAAATCCATTAAAATAAATGCCAAATGTTCGTAACCTGACATCGCCATCGAGCCATCGCCCGAAAGGGTTGTGGAGAAGGGGGCAGAGGCAGGAGGCAGGCGACAACAAGGGGTTGGAAGCTGGAAACCGGATCCATCAGAGTCTTAGAGCCCAGTGAAGACGACAGATCCGTTAAGTGGATTTTGAAGTAAATTCAATAGTGGTTTATTAAAAAAATATTAGTATATTTCTAAATATAAAAAAATAAAAGCAAATTACGAATTAAAAAAATTTTACAAAAATTTAGAACATTTCATTTAACTTTGATGATTATTGAAATCATTTAATTTGGCTTCCTTTTCTACATTTAAATATTAAAAACATTTTAGTTTTAAATTTTCCTTCCTTTTTCCAATATATCCAAATTTTTCCTTAATTTTTATGAAATATTAAGCAAATGGATTATTATGTTTTGTTTTCTTTTCTAAAATTGTAATATTAAAAAAATTGAATTTTTAAATTTTCCTTCCTTTTCCCAATATTTCCTTCCTTTCATATTTCATTTAATTTTGATGAAATGTTAAAAATTTGGTTTTTCAATTTTCTTTCCAAATTTGAAGATTAAAAAAGTTGTGATTTATAATGTTTCTTTCTTTTTCCAAGTCGTGATCACCACGATCGAATTTTAAGAATGAAAACACATTTTTATATAATTGATTTTTATTTATTATTTTGCGGTCAAAGTTTTTATTTTTTATTCGATTTTTTCACTATTATTTTCATAGTTTATTTTTTGTAAAAATTACAAAATTCCTTATTAATGGACAATAGAAAAAAACAATTTCTTTTATTAAAGTTTTTTTCCGTTATGGCTTCAAATACAAATAGCTGACGAAGTACAAATACAAATGTATGTGTTTCATGTAAAAATTTGTATTCTTTATTTGTATTGTATTATTTGCAGTTTTTTTTATGAAAGTGATTCTGGTTTCTTCTGATTTTAGGATACAATTTCTTATTTCTGCACTTCATATATATATATATATATATATATATATATATATATATATATATATATTTGTTTACATACATATCTATGTTTATAGAGATTTATATAGATGAGATTTGATATTCAAAATTAATTGAACGTTTTGTTGTGAGTTCTTTGAATTTCTTGTGGTTTTTTATTGATTTTGTTTTCATTTCTGTAGTAAAGTTTAGCTGTTTCTCTGTTGTTGTAGGAGTAGTAAAAAAGCCATACAATCGTATATATATATAGTTATTATCTGTATATAAATATGTATAAAACGCTTATTCGCTACAGCTTCATACGATATAGTTCAAACTTCCTTCCCGTCGAAACATTCAAACCAAATTCGACAAAATGAAATTGAGGAAAAAAATCAATTTTTGTGGGAGGAAACCGTGGAGATCGAGGCGACCTGGGGCAAGGGACGTGGGCGTGGATGGAAGAAGTCAGTGGTCGAGGAAAGTCAACGGTTCGAAATAAAAATTTGCAGAAGATTTTCGGATTTTCAAAACGATTTTCGCTTACTTTGTTTTAACAACAAAATTAAACTTTTCTTTTTCATCCTTCTCCCATTTTTGTTTTTGGCTTACTAACTAAACATACTTAGAGTACAATTAGTTGAATAATAAATTGTTATATTTTCGAATTTTTGTATTCAATTTACTTTTTATTAAAATTCATTTATCAATGAAGCGACATAATTTTAGAATAATTTAGCATTTGATGAGGATTTATAAAAGTATTTGTTTTCTTATCTTATTCAGTTAATACACTCAATGTTTTTGGCCTATGGCACAATATATATTCATATAAATATTCTTACACATATCTCGTTTGAATAGAATTTCTAAAATACTAATCGAATACATAAAATCAGAAATCATTTATTATCGAGAGAACAAAATATGAGAAACATAATAAATGCATTTAGTCTGTTTTGTGTTTCATTTGGTAGTTTTTCCTTTTTTTCATGATACATTTGTGTTGCTTCATAAATGCAAACTAGACTTATTCAAATGCACAACCATATTTGAAACAATTGATTCGAATTTCTAAAAACGCAATAAAAATGTTTGTATAACCAAATTAAAACATGTATTTTCTAGAGAACTACTAATTTCTAATCGTTCCCAAAAAATTCACATTTAATTTAGTGAGAAAATTTTCCAAAATATTAAATTGAGATGGGGGTGAATGAGAATGAAGATTAATTTCATTTAATTATGTTTCAATTTTCAAACCGACCCCAGAATGGTGGAAAAGGAGGAGAGCTCCAGACCCTTTTGATGGTAGGTTTGAAAATCCGTTTGGACCAGACAAATATTCCAGTTGAATATGAATAAGTTTCTTTCGTTTCAAATAACTTTGTTGGCTATTTGTTGCCAAGTGTTCACATCGAAGTCGATAGACGTTTTCGATTTCGTCTACAAATGCGATTTATTTACAAATAAAAATAAATTCAATAGATTTAACAATATATTAAATACAAAAAATATAATTAAATTCGAGTTTCCCCCAAAGTTTTGTTCAAATCATATATGTAAAGTTAAATGCTATAAATATAAATATATGGATGCAAATGATTTGTTTGTTTTGATTGCATACCATACTAAAACTTAGAAAGCAGCTGAACAATGTTTAAAAACAAAACGTGAAACAAAATACATTGGAGTATTGTTCTTTATAAAATTATTTGCAATAAATATAAATATACATACTATAGTATAACACAACAAAAATATTCTATGAAAACGTAAAATTTTGATTATGTGTACAATTGCCGGAAGTGAACGACGTACTTCCGTTAGGGTTCATATGCGCAGACATATTGTATTTTGTCTAGGTTTTTTATTCAATATAGTTTTGTATTATTGTTTATTTTGTGTTTATCTTTCATTTTAATTACAAATATAGATCATCCATTTCTTAAGTTTCCATACTATTTTTAAATGATTTGCTTATATAAAAATGCAATATTTTAGGAACAAGTTATTGCTACAGAAATTACAACTTAAAAATTAGCAGTTAATTTGTTTCCTGTTTAATTTAGGTGAGAACCATAGACAGTTATGAACTGATAAATCTTTAAAATCCGAAAAAATGCATGAGTAATTCTCTTAAGAAATCATTTGCAAATTTAGCCCAACCCAATTTAATACAAAGAAATCTAAAATTAACTGATTACACCGAGCAACTTAGAGCATTTATGAGAAATCGACTGAAAAGCTTAATACAAATTTTTGACACCGAAAATTTCATAGTTTGACTATAATTTATATAGCATAAATATCGCGTATTCTCAATTTATCGCTTAAATAAGTACATAGTAGTTATAGTATTTGTTTGCATAATTCATCTTCTCAATACGTTTCAATACAGGGCGTGTTTTGTTTTGCTTTATATTATTTTTATTTAAGGCGACAAATATCAATTCTTTAAATTAAACATTAAGCATCTATAGAAAATATTCGCATAATTTTTTGTTCTTCTTCTTTTTCGACTTAACATTATGTAAAATGTAATTTCATTAATTAAAATATTCGCATTGCATGCTTCGCTTTAGTATTAGATTTTAAAAATGTACAAATTTCATAAAATTTTCGTTAAATATTTTGCTACATATTCGTATTGAAAAAGTCTTGGTTTCGAATTGCGAAATGATAGCTTTTTATACAAAATATCAAACAAAAATCGCAGTAGAATAGCAGCAGTCGTTATGTCGAGAAAATAAACTGAAAATCGTGTGTATAAAACGTGTTTTGCAAAGCTCAGGCAGTTGGTATATGTGTGTATATAGCTTGTGAGTTCGATCATCTTGGGAGAGTCACGATGACAGGACAGGAACTCAATCCAAAGAGTTCGTTCCCTAATGTAATCTCCCTTCCTCATCCGCTTCTACATATACATTAGCTAGCGTACCGTCCAGGACCATGTCAAAGAACAAACCTAATACCGAAAAGACTTCCACGCCCACGCCAGCCACTTCTAGACCCGATGCGTCAGGTGCGTCGAATCGCTGCGTTTGGGTGGCGGCGGGGGTGGACGCTTTTTGCGCTGTGCCGACGAAATCAAGCCACCTGGGGCAGCGCCCGGCGTAGGCGAAGCCGCGATGCCAATGGGAAACTGCGGCTCCACCATCATCGAGTCGGAATTGTTCAGATTCTCGTAGAGCGCGTACTCGCCAGCGAGCGCTGGTGGTGCGCCGGCTCCGTAGTGTTCCTGCACCCAATTGCTCACGTTCGCCGTCTCGCGGTAGTAGTGAGAAGATGCGGAGGAGTTCAAGTTATGCGTCAGCAACTCATCGTTGAAGTCGCGGAATCCTAGAACTTCGTGCGGTGTGGTCGCCGGCTCCAGTTTGCATTTCTGTGCCACTTGCCATTTCTTGCGCATCACCCGCTGCAAATCTTTGAGGAAGTCACGCGGCGGGTTCGATGTCGACTCCTGCAAACGCTTCGGGGAACCGAAGTCCTGCGACGAACCCGCCGACAGACGCGTTGCATCTGCGCGCGGCGGGGGCATCGGACCGCCAGCGTTGTTCACCGCAGAGGAACGCATGGCAGATGAGACGGAATAGAGATGTGACGACGGTTGCATCGAAGTGGGCGGCGATCGAGGCTCGGGGGAGCACATTTTGCGTCGCAGCAATACTGGCGAGTCGGCAAACGAGACCTTCTTCTGTGTGCCCGTCGAACTGGAATTGTTGCTGTTGGAGTTCGTAGAGTTTGAGTGGAAATTCCCATGGGAATTGTTGGCGCTGCCGACATATTCCGGTGGAGCTTTGTAGGGCGGCGCTGCCTTGACGGCTGGCTTGATCGGTTTGGCAGGCACTGCGGGCGGTGCCGTGGAGTGTGCTGTAGTTGGAGGAGGATATGTTGGATTGATCGAGGAGGATGCATATGTTGGACAGTGCTTGTTGATCGCCTGCGACACGGGCGCCATGACCTCTTCGGGTGGGGGCGGCGGCGGCAGACTGACCAGCGACAACTGCGAGCCGTACAGTTCGTGCTCGTCTGTAATTGGTGGCGGCGGCGGCGGCGGTGGCAACGAATCCAGCGACAGTGTGGAGGACGTCATTAGGTTGGTGTTATCCACTGGGAGATTACTGGCTCCGTTGAAGTCCACCGACGGAGCGAGTGGTTTGCTGCATATGCTTGGCGTTGGTGTTGGCGTGGAGTTCGAGGAGGACGAGTTCGTGTTCATGCTCTCGACGGAGCCGCGCTTCGTCACCGTGTTCAACTGCCGCTTCTTCAGGGTGCCGCTGCCATTGCTCTCTTGCGATTTGCGTCGACTGTGACGTCGTGTTAGCGTGCCGCTACGCTCGGGCGACGTCGAGTCTTGACCACCGACCGAGTCAGCCTCGCAAATGGTGATCTCGCCGACCTCTTTCAGTTGTCGCGTCATCGTCGTCAAGGGCAGGTTGGGCTTCATCGACGGTTTACGCTTAATTGTGCCCGTTGTGAATTCCGAATCGAAGCCATTATTATCATCCGAAAGACAGCCACTGGACGATGACGAAGAAGCACGTGATATGCGACCACTGGAGGAGCTGGACATAGTCGATATGGCCGAGGAGACGCTGCCGCATTGTGAAGGAACTGCCGAGGATATGCTGCTGATGGATTCGCTGCGCATTGATGAGGCAAAGCTGCTGTTGGACATGCCATCGCTAATGCTTAGCCCATCGCTATTGCGCTGCAAATCCTCCAGCAACGATTTGTGGTTGTCCCACAACTGTTTGCCATACTTTGAGATTCGTATGGCTGTAATCCACTTCTCCATTGTCTCTAAATCTTCAGCGCACAACATCCGCAAGGTGCGACACGTCTTGCCCAACGATGAATCCACGGCCGACTTGAATCCGAACGTGTAATCCGTTGGAGCTTTCCATTTCTTCTTCCAGTTGATGCCGCGATACAAGTTGTAGCCATTGAAGAGTGTCAGGCAAGCCAAGTCACGTGTGTTCTTCGTCTTCTCTTTGGGAAAATAGTACAGGCCGGACGAGCGCAGGACGAAGTGATATCGTTTCCAGCCCTTCTTCGAATCAGCCTTCATGTAGAGTGGTCCGTCCACCTGCAACTGTGAGTTCGTCTCGAAGAACTCCTCCAACAGCATGGCACGCGTGTGCTCGTCGTGTAGACTGCCAGGTGCCATTTGCGGTCCCGGCAAGAACACCTCTGGCTTGACAAACAGCGAGACCTTATCGGAGCGCTGCAAGAAGAGCACACGATTTCCGGCGTCCGAGTTCCAGGTCATCAAATTATCCACAAGCAGTTCGTGATCTTCGAAGAGACGTTCTGCAAGAGAAAAAGAGCAAATGAGATTCCATACAATTTGCAAAAAAATTCAATCGAATCGAATTTTTTTTTTTTTTTTTTTTTCTTTTACCCATTTGTAAGTCGCCCAGATTCTCCACCAGAGCCCAGTTGGTTTGCATCTGCACGTGATTCTTATCGGCCAACAGCCGTGTCACATGCCCGCAACTCATCCGCTCGTCCACCAGCAACGACTTCGAGGCACCATCTGCCGTGAAAGCCTTCACGAAGAGACGCCGAATCGATGCGTGCTCGAGCTTGTGCAGCGCCAGCTGTATCTTCGCCGCCTTGCTATTGTGATCCACCAGCAATTGTTGTCCGACGCCGTTGTTAATTTGATGCAGATACATTTGCTGTTGTTGGTGCTGCTGATGCGGATGCTGCTGCTGTGGATGGTGTGGATGCTGCTGCTGGTGATGGTGATGAAGTTGTTGCTGTTGCAGCTGCTTGTGATGATTGGCCGAGCTGACGCTGCTCGATGCAGACGATTCGCTCGAGAGCAGCGAGACCGTGTCGCTGAAGGCGGAATCATTGTCGGGACTTTCGGTACGCGGCTCACGTGAGGTCAGGCCATTGTCGGAGTGCGAACCGCTGCCGCTGCCGCTCTCTGACGAGCCGGAAATGGAGAGCGTAGCGCCGGATATGGTCGAGTTCGTGCGCGAGTGTGTGCGTGTCGAGGCGCCGCTGTGCGTTGTGTTGTTATGCAAATGGCCGGCGACCGCGGTGGCGGCACCCGCGCCAGTCGATGGTAGGCCGCCCACGTGGCCGACGCCGCCGCCACCACCTCCACCCACACCGCCAGCAGCAGGGCCGCCTACGCCAGCCGACAGGAGCAGGTCGCCGCTGTTAATTTGCGCCTCGAGCAGGCTGAGCTCGCCAAGTATGACATCAAGTTCGGACTCTTGGGTCTCCTCCAGATTGGCCATCGATATGCGATACGTGCTGGTCTTGGCGTCGGGCGTCGTCAGGCAGCGCTCGCTGAATTTTCGCAATTTGACGGCAGGGTTTTCACTCTTCAGTGGGCTGCTGTTATTGCTACCGATGCTATTGGTATCCGTGAGGTTTTTAATCTGCAATACAGCAAGCGGAAAACTATATGAGCAACTTCGCCACCGCAATCGCAATCAGAAGCAGAAACAGAACCAACGGCAGCCAGACTCACAACAACTGGACAAACAACAACAATTCTGACCTCCAAACGAAAACTGGGTCCGTCCATTGCCCGGTGGCGGCTTTGTGGCACAAGGTTACCTCCGGTCCAGCGGATCGAACCCCCCAAGCCAGCTACCAGCCGCCAGCCGCCAACGGACGACGCGACCAGACGCACAGTCAATGAACTTTTTTCTCCCTTTTCACATAAACGACTATAGACTATAGATTACAATGAATAACAATAATTATAGTACTGGAGTATAATAATGGAAATAAGTTACGGCTTCTTATCTGCAGTCGTAAATAGCTTCGCAAACAAAGGGTCAACCGCTCGCTCGCAACTGTCAAGGGAGCGACTGCGACAGCAATTGTTGTGGCGCCACTTGTTCCAATGGAGTGCGAAAAAGTTTACAATTGCAGAAATCAAATAGTTAATTGAAATTTTCGTTGAAAACTTTTGAAATATGAAGTCATTCTCAGAGGCTTAAATGAAGGAAATAATTAAATAATTCGGACAACGACTTCGAGATGTCGAGATGTCACTGACTTCGGAATGGATATTGTATATATTTGAGTTTTATCCAATGGATTACGCCGACCTTTATTTATCAAAAAACGCAAAAAAATACATATTTCCAATGTAGGTCAACAGTACCGCCATTATCGCATTACCGCCAAAACCATTATACTATCGTCAGTAATAATCATCTCCCTGTAAGAACCGGCCCTGAACAACTTCATGGGGAGAATTCAGGGTGTCTGGAGCTTGTCCTGACCTTCCCTCAAGTACAAATAGTTCAAATATTACAATTTGGAAGCTTTCCCACCCTCACCTTCCACTAAGTTGTTATCACTCTGATCTCCCCAAGTAAACAGAGCACACCTGGTGAATAAATGTCGATGGGAGACCCATCCATCGACAGGAAGACTCTGATGGACATATAGACAGCTAGACATTTCGCAAACATTTTATTAGATTACATAAAGCCATCAAGTCAGTCAGGAGAGCGTGCGAATGTGTGTTGGTGAATGCGAGCAACACGACAACTCAGTTAGTTTAATAGCTTCGAATTTGCACGCACGAAAGCTTTTAATAAGTGGATTTAATCGCATTCAATTAAATGCGAAAAAATCACGAAGATTTCATTTAATTTTGTTTTGTGTTGTGTTGTGTGGTGTTGAATTGTGTTTTGTTGTATTGTATTGTATTGTTGCTCGTGTAGTCGTTTTATTTTTTTATTCTTATATTGCGATCTGGAGCGGAAGAAATGTCACGTTCTTTGTGTATTGTTGTTATTGTCTGTCATTATTATTGTAGTTGCTAGCGTTACTATTGTGGTTGTTGTTAAGACTCTCTTGTTGTCGATCTTATTTTGATGTTACTTGTTGCTGGTGACTTCATAGAATAATCACAAATAAAACTTGTCGTCGGATTATTTTTACAGTTTTTTATTGGCAACACACGGTAGTCACTCGGTAGTCCAGTCGTCAGTACGTCCGACCATTATTCAATGTGGTTCTTCGTTTGTAGTATTGTAAGAAAACCTTGACAAGGAGTTCTATGACACATCGAAGAACGCTCGGTCTACAGGTTGAAGTCTAATCGAGGCCTCGGCGCGTGCCGAATGGGTCGTTAAGTTATTTGTGAACCGATTTATTTCGGTTTCGGTTCCAAACGGAAGCGTCGAACAGTGCAGCGATCTGCCAAAATACACATGTGGTAACATCCCAAGGTAGAGATAGCACCAGAATATGCTGAACATCGTGCACATTCATCGTACCGGAAACACGTCGCTCCCCCGAACTTCACCTTCAATTCTAATTCCTTAACCTCCTCGAGAAGGTCACGCAAGGCGAAACGCCAACATCCTCACAAGGTGGCAACTCCACACCCCACGAGTGGGTTCTCGGTCGTTCTAACGAAAGCGAACAATCTCTCGAAGCACGACAGGAGGAGTTGCCTCTGCGCGTGCCCGCAGAGCGCAGTGCGAGCTCATTTGAAGTTTCCTCCCTGAGCGTCGGCAGGGACACCAAACAAGGCCAAGTTCGTGGGGAGGGCGGGTTCGGTAATTTGCCCCAGGTGGCAACGCTTGCAATTAAAGTAAAAAAAATTATTGCATACAACAATTTCCGCTGAATTCATTGCGAAAGTCGATGGTCGAAAGGGCAACAAAGGAGAGGGGACACAAAATTAAAATGCAACAAAGTCAGAGAAAAATCAAAATAAACGAACGATGCAACAGGAGAACGACAAGAGAAAAAAGCGAAGAGAAGAGAGGAGAGCAGAGGAGGGAGAAAAAACAAATTAACTCAACAAAATGAAGGGCTGTGCAGCCGGGCAAACAAGAAGAAGAACACGATGACGACGGCGAAAGCAAGCAATCAAGGGTCGACTGAGGCGAGGGAGCGAAGAAGACGCTGTCGCCGTCGATCAGGAGGGGGTATGGAAAGGAAAGGAGTGGAGAGAAGCGAAACGAAACGAAGAAGACAGACGGGGGATAGTATTACACGCTCGTGACCAAATGCACTTTGCACCTGCCCCTAAATGCGGTCCGGCTGGCGAAGGGTCGCTCGCCCGCGGTCGAGTGGACTCGGAAGGGAAGCGACGCGAACCAAACCCAAGTGCAGGGAAGAGAAGAGGGCACAAGTGTGCGGGGCAACACTGTAGTGGAGGGAAGTGAAACGCACTCAAGTGGATGAAGATTAAGATGCAGATAAGAGGCGGACGAGCCATCGAAGAAGCGAAGAAACGAACGAACGTCTGACATGATCTGGATTCTTATTGTGGTATTTTTTTTTATAGGTTTTCGACAGAAGCACATTTCGAAATTCGAGCATTGCCGGGTTGCGAGGGGATGGAACGGGACACGGGTCCGACACATTTGCAGATGTTCCGAAATAAATGCTGGAGCAGATTGCTGAACTGCGAAGGAGGCAGAAAGAAAGAAAGGAATGGCGCGCGACAAAAATATGTTGCCAACAAAATCACGCATTTCTACTGCTGGAATTCACAAACATGTGTCGAGAGAGAAGGAGGGAGGCAGAAAGAGAAACTGCGGCTGTAGGACAGAGAGAGACAAAACGGATGGAGAGACGGACAGAAATAAATTGAAAAATGCGACGAGCTTCTCCGGAAACGAGCAACAATAAAATTTTACAACAATAAATAATTATAATAATAAAAGCGCCAAAAGTAGACGAATGAATGACAGAGTGTTAGGCAGAGAGTTGGAGGAGTGCGAGCTAAAGCGGGACCTGACTGGGATGTAAGCTAGGAAACAATAAATACGAATTTAGCACAACTATGTGAAGAAACGTGCATAAAAATTGAAATTATAAATAAATCAAAATCAAAAACAAAAACTACGGAATATTAAAATAATAAGCAATGACGAAATAATTAAACAAAACAAATGAAAAAAGAGGGAAGAGAAAAAACACGGAATTTCATTGCCATTGTTAAATAAAATTGTAAAAATTGTGTAATTCTGCGGACACATGTGCGAGCGCAGCCCGACAGACAGACGGTAGGAAGGACGGACAGTCAGACGGTTGGACAGACATACTACAGACGTACAGCAAATAGACGGTACGACACGGTGCGATAGATAGAAATGCGTATTAGGATTTATTACTTACGACAGCGGTCTTTTCATTGATTTTTCACAACATATTTCCTTTGTTTGGTTATAATTTTTTGATTTTTATTTATTTATTTATTTATTTTTTTTTTTTTTGTGAATAAATTACTTTCAACTTGAACAAGGTATTTTACAAGACTTTTTTCTTTGAGAATAATAATAGCGTAGTAAAAGGCACATGAATTATTGCTTCATTTTCAAGGAAACCAGGGTTTTCTTTTATTATCATTTATTTCTAGATGGAATTTCTGCGCAACGCATTAAAGTTAAAAATAAATAATAAATGGAGGAAAAATCACAAGAAAATTCTTTCTTTATTTCAACAAAACCGAACGACTACAAACAGACGAACGAACGAACGAATCGAGCAGAGCTTCGTTTGCTGCACCACGAGAAGAAAAACACAACATTTTCTACTTCGACTCCGATCGCCTCGGCGCAGTCATCAGTCCGTCATTCAGTCAATGGGGGGAAGAAGAACAAGCAGCGCAGCAGCACGGAGTAGTCGAGGAAATGAGCGAAAAAGTAACAGCAGTAGAGCAGCGAAGAGAAGAGGCAATAAAAATAAATGTGAAGTGAAATGAGAATAAAACGAGATGTTCGTGGGTTCATCTGATTCATGCATTCGACGGGTGGAAGGGGACAAAAAAGACAGCATGGCGCAGCGTAGCAGAGCCCAAAAGGCAGTGTGAGAAAAGAGAGGGAATCGAATGTATAGGGCTACCAGACTCATAGCTAAATAAAACAATCTTACTGATTGAAGTTTAGTAGATTATTAGTAAAAGAGAATAATATTTAAATTTCCATAAAATTTCATAATTCATATTTTTCGAAATTTAAATTGTAAAAAATAAATCTTTATTTTATACTGCATGAAAATAATTATATGTGGCACCATTGCCTCTGCTTAAATTCACTCGTTCACAATTGGAACACTCACTCTCTCACTCATTCAATGTTCAACTTTTCCACTCTCTCTGTCCCTTGTTGTTTCAATTTTGTGCAGACAGACCAACAACAACATCCTACAAATTTCGTCATACTTACAGATTCGTCAAGACAATTTACAGAAGTCTGTCTGTCTGCAAGACTGCAATCCATATTCCAACAACAAAGAGCAGCACACAAACGCCACAATTCAAGTGAAGAATGAAAAAAAAAAACTTGAAAACACCAACAAACACGACTACGACCAAGACGGCGACGGCGATGGCAACGACAACCAACGAGTGCGATGATGACAATAACAACAACGGCAAAGTTACGACGGCGACGACTGCGAGAATGAGAACCACACAACGATAGTCGTTGATGAAGGCAAGATTTCTGCACTTTCAGCGTTTTTCTTGCTTTTACACTTTTGCTCTGCGACTTTTACACTCTTCCATAACCAATTCTGGCTTTCATTCTCTTTTGCACTGAATACTGAATTCTTGCACGTTGCTTCTTTACTTTTCAATGGTTTAACTGTTTCAATTTAATCGAAAACAATCTAAAACCTTAGAACTTTTTCAACCATATACCAAAGTCTTCAGGAGTAGTTTATTCCAGATGCAATGCAATGAAGTCGGCTGTTGTTGCTGCGTAGGCGGCGAATGTATTGCTTCCCGGAGCAGATATTTTTTGGGTGTAGTCGTCTCTTCGTTCGTTCGTTTGTCCGTTTTCTAGCTGCCTTTTCACACTTCCTTCATTTCATCTTTCTTTCGTTTCCATTCCATTCAACTCAATTTTACTCCCTTTCGTTCGTTTCCACAAATCGTTCCGTTCGTTTTCACCGTTCGTTCGTAGTGTAACTGCACTCAGCCATTTTAGCTGCACCGACGTTCACGCACATTTCTCTGTGGTGGTGTTGTACGCACTTTATTCAACTTTTGCTGCCTTCCACTCACTCCGCTGTTTGCTTTCGTTCATGTTTTCCCCCCAACTACAATTATTTTTTTGATTCACTGATCTATTTTTTCCAAAATCTAATTAGAATTTCATAAAATGCATACACCATTCACTTCAAATTTAGTTGAAATTCATTTATTTGGACGAAAATGTTTATATTTAATAAATTTTAATTATCAAATCAAAATTTTAAGCTTTTGGAACCGCCCCCACAAAAGTTGTACAAAACTGACGAAGCTGTGTGGTGAGTGGAAAGAACAATGACAATTGAGAATGGGGCGCGTTCACCGCGTTAACTGCTTGGGTCTGTTCGTTTGCATATCATGCGGTTCGTTAACACCCATTGTCCAAATTGGGATCTTGACAAGTTTGGCGAGTTCAAGGCGATTGTGCGGAAATTAATGTTTTATTTCGTTGGCCAAATATTTGGAGCTAACTAAAGGAAGTCCAAACTATTTATACGTATGCCTAATTATATATATGGAATATTTTTATTGCAAATGATCAAAAATAATCGTAACTAACAGAAAACGCAATACGGATACCAAATTAATAGCATTCCAATTAAGAACGATTTTTTATGTGATCTCGTATTTAACAGGTTAATATATGCTTTAGTTATTAAGAGTAAAAAGTCATCTTTAAAATATAATAAATTTTTTTATTAAATGAAATGAAAGTTCGTGCAATCGTTATGAATTCACCGATTCAGATAAGAATTGCAGATAGCTAAATTATTATTCCTTATAAGTGTTATGCATAAAATAAAACATTTAAAAATTACTTAAATAATTTCTATAAGAAATGAAAAAATGACAGCGAAATATATATTCAATCTTTTACACTTCTTCAATTCTATTTTCGTGAACACCGCCACTCTCGACGAACTGTTAAACAAATCGTACTTTGGGCAAGTGATAATAAACACAGCTTGTTGTAATTCCATTTCGATCCGATTCAGTTGCTGGTCGGGGGCATTTTTAACACGTGAAATAAAATTTATTCCAAAAACGGAAATTTATTGCAAATTCTTTTGGAATAAAATAAAAAAAACAGGTTTGTTTCTTTATTAACAAAGAGTAGTGAAATGTTTTTAAATATTTCCAATATTTGTGAAGACATATTTTTGAAAAATGTGCTAAATTATGAAATAGAAACGCCGATGGTCAACCCCTGGGTAAATTTTTCTTGATTGTCGTGATATTGAATTTTCACTGGCAACTGTAATAAATTTTAGTTTGAATAAAGTAAATCCCACACGTAGTAAATGGTGCAAGAATTGTGAAAATATAATCATGGACTGCATTTGTTCATGGTGACGTGCATCCAGACAGGACAGACAGACGGAGCGGCTGCGGAGTCTTGCTTGTGTTGGAAAAATCCCCAAATGTGAGAAATGAGTCGTCGCTCTGCAAGTTTTTGAAGTGTTCGTCTGTCAAACTCGCTGTAATCGTCATTTTCTATGTTGCCTCGTTTTTTTTTTTTTGTTTTTGAGTAAAGTTTTGCACATGTGCCCATGTGCTGTAGGTGAGAATCACAACCACAATTAAGAAGCGGCAAGTGACTGAGGGTTTATTGAAAAAGAGTTGCCAAGTATCAGTAAATGGATTCGAAGGAAAAAAGCGTTTGAGGCCCTGTTTCCTTTGTTTATACGAGGAAAAGTATATCCCAGAAAAATTATATCCCAGTTCGATGCCACGTATTCTTTAGCGAAACAAATCTATGAAGCGTGAAGAATGCTAAAAAAACAATGATTTTGTTATACATTTATTAAATTTACAATTTATATTTCTATATGTTGAAATAATCATATCTGTATTTTTAGCACCTTGTTTATCACCAATTTTACGTGAAAGTGTTTTAACAACTTGTCCACTCAAAAATGCCTTCCGATGCCAAGAAACGCGACGCACAGCGCAAGAAGGACGCGCGCAACAAGAAAATCCAGCAGGTCTCATCGAAAAAGCCCATCTCGAATGGGACAAACGGCAGTGCCGAACCTGAGCGCGAAATGACCGAGGAGGAAAAGTTGTGCGCGAAACTCGAAGAGGAGGCCCGCATCAGTGCCGAGGCGCGCTCCTGCACCGGCTCCTTGGCTGTGCACCCCCGTTCGCGTGATGTGAAGATCGCCAACTTCTCGATCACGTTCTTCGGTTCAGAGTTGTTGCAGGACACGATGCTCGAGTTGAATTGTGGCCGTCGCTATGGTCTGATCGGTTTGAATGGATGTGGCAAATCATCGCTCTTGTCTGTTCTGGGCAACCGCGAAGTTCCCATCCCCGATCACATCGATATTTTCCACTTGACACGTGAAATACCGGCCAGCACGAAGAGTGCCTTGCAGTGCGTAATGGAGGTGGACGAAGAGCGAATCAAACTGGAGAAATTGGCGGAGGAGTTGGCCATGAGTGAAGATGATGACGCACAAGAGCAGCTGATCGATATCTATGAGCGCCTGGATGATATGGCAGCCGATCAAGCCGAAGCCAAGGCAGCACGTATTCTGCACGGTTTGGGATTTGACAAGGATATGCAACAGAAGCAGGCCAAGGACTTCTCTGGTATATTTTGGTCGGTTTTGTAATTGCAATATGTTAATTATTCTAAAATTTTTAATCAGGTGGTTGGCGTATGCGTATTGCATTAGCTCGTGCTCTGTTTGTCAAGCCCCATTTGTTGTTGCTCGATGAGCCTACAAACCATTTGGATTTGGATGCTTGTGTCTGGCTAGAAGAAGAGCTAAAGGAATACAAACGCATCTTGGTGCTCATTTCACATTCACAAGATTTCCTCAACGGCGTGTGCACCAATATTATCCACATGACCAAGAAACGCCTCAAATACTACACCGGCAACTACGAGGCCTTCGTGCGCACACGCATGGAGTTACTCGAGAATCAGATGAAACAGTACAATTGGGAACAGGATCAAATCGCGCACATGAAGAACTATATTGCTCGTTTCGGTCACGGTTCTGCTAAATTGGCACGTCAAGCTCAATCAAAGGAAAAGACTTTGGCAAAGATGGTGGCACAAGGCTTGACCGAAAAGGTCACCGACGACAAAACATTGAACTTTTATTTCCCGTCGTGTGGCACTGTGCCGCCACCGGTTATTATGGTGCAGAATGTCAGTTTCCGTTATAATGATAGCACACCATGGATCTACAGAAACTTGGAATTCGGTATTGATCTGGACACCAGATTGGCGCTGGTTGGTCCCAATGGTGCGGGCAAGAGTACGCTTTTGAAATTGCTATACGGTGATTTGGTGCCCACCTCTGGCATGATTCGCAAGAATTCACATTTGCGCATTGCCCGCTATCATCAGCACTTGCATGAATTACTGGACTTGGATGCCAGCCCCTTGGAGTACATGATGCGCGCCTTCCCCGATGTTAAAGAGAAGGAAGAAATGCGCAAAATCATTGGTCGTTACGGATTGACAGGTCGTCAACAAGTGTGCCCGATTAGGCAGTTGTCCGATGGACAGCGATGTCGTGTGGTATTCGCCTGGTTGGCTTGGCAGGTGCCGCATTTGCTGCTACTTGACGAACCTACCAATCACTTGGATATGGAAACGATTGACGCACTGGCCGACGCCATCAATGACTTCGACGGTGGCATGGTGTTGGTTAGTCACGATTTCCGTTTGATAAATCAGGTAAATTGCATAAAACAATTGCTTCAAATGTGGACAAATCAATAAAAATTATACAATTTTAGGTTGCGGAAGAAATTTGGATTTGTGAGAATGAAACAGTAACCAAGTGGAATGGCAACATTTTGAACTATAAGGATCATTTGAAGAACAAAATTACGAACGAGAATGAAAGCAAAAAGAAGTAAATTGTATTCATGTTGCTAGACGCTATAGAAAATGCAGAATTGAAGAAAATTAAACAGAAATATATAACATAGAACCTACTATATAAAAAATATAAAATAGAGAAGTAATGAAATTTAATTGGATTCTTGTGATTAAGTAATTTATTACTTTTACTCTTAACCTAACAAATTGAGAAACATAAGCATATTTTTTAAATTAAGCATTTTACACAACAAAGAAAAGCGAAATACCTGCGTAATGTTTTATTGTTTTTATGATTATTCCCAAGTAGCGACGAATTATAAATGTTTTCAAATCTTCAAATCTTTGGTTGCTTAACATTTCTTCAACAAAAACACTTGTCATGCAATCGAAATTTAAGTATTCAAAATCTTGCAACTAAAATTGATATAACATGTCAGTGACCCTGCGGTTAATAGAGAAATGTATAAACACTTTATTGTAAAGCTAATTGTAGCTATTGTCATAACCGATTAGATGTTGAAATTTAAACAAAATTCGAATAAGAGCCAAAAATTCATATATTTTAGGCAATTTTTGTTACATGGTTGTTCGGAAGAAAAATAAAATGTCGTAAATTTACAGATCTTGATTTGAAAATGAAACCTTGGTTTGTTTTATCGCAACGAATTTCATGAATTTAAAACTTTAATACAAACAACTATTGGAATTTATAAGAAAAATAATTAAATAAATTAACTACACATCCATGGAATCTTGACGTCGTGTTTTCTTTATTCCTTTTACTTCGGTTACTTAATCTAACAATAATTTCTATCAATATTTTCACAAATACAATCAATTACAAAACGCTGTGCTACATTCAGTGATGTGAACTCCAATGCAAACTGCTCCAAGACACATTTCAATTCAGCTTCCTTACGTTCGCACCAATTGACCACAATGTCGCCGAGAGCATACTTCATCTCAACAGGTATAAATTCACCTATACTGCTGGATTGGGACGACGCATTGGTCGTCCATTCGTTCTGTTCTAGCTCGACATTGCCAAAATTGTAGTAAAACTCAATCAGTTTGATGTGCGAAGGTGATTGACGTGAGGGAGGTAAATTCAAATTGATCAACAACAGAAGCCGTAAAATCTCTACTCGTTTCAACAGATCCTCATACAGGAATTGTTGCTTACGCTCGTAGATATTGTCCACAATATCGGTAAGTTTCTCGAGAGCGGAGAGAAAGTCTCTCTGTTCCAAATGGAAATTCGCGGATAACTCCAGCTCGTAGATCCGATGACTGGGTGAAGCAAAACTGCTGGTGCCATCAAAGTTTGGCTGCAGTTGTGTCATCTCGCGGATGATAGACGCCTTAAGAACGCCATCATCTGTTATACGTTCTAGTGCCAGATTGTATGACTTTAACGCACCCTCGATATATTCACGTTTGTTGGAACGCAAATGCAGCGACTCCGCATTACCATTGGCACGCAGAAAAAATCGTGCAGACTTCAGGTAACTCTGAATCTCACTGACATTGCTCCCCATGGCCATTTCGCATTTGGCCACTCCAAGATGACACATAGCCGCATATTGATAGATTCCGGCTTCGTCGAATTTGTGAGCCAGACGCTGGAAGTCTGCGAGCACCTCTGAAACGTTCGGTGCAAAGCGTCTAGAAATCAGAATTATTACTCATGAATTATGAGGTGTCCGTCCACTTACTTGAAGACGACTCGGTCGAATTTCTTCAATTTACTCGACGTCTTCAAATACTGGTCAATTAGATTTTGCGGATAATTATCCATGATAAAAATTCGTTTTTACACTGACATTACAAAAATGTTCCTAAATGAATCCCATTGAAAAACAATCCAATTAGAATTAAACATTCTTTGGGTACGTTCAGTACAGAATCAATGAAGTGTTTGGCGTTGCCACATCCATATTACATATTTTAACTTTAGTGAAAATGCAATAAAAATACTTTTTCTGATAATGCAAATTTATTATGAAAAAATGTGTTAATGTTAAACATTAACTAAATGCATGTTGCATGCGAAAAAAATTATAAATTAATTTGAATTGAAAGTGGATTTAAAGCAATATATGTAGTGGTTATTCATTAATTTCCGTAAGTAATACAATTACATAAATTTGAGGGTAAAGAAGGGTTTATAAGTGCGGGTTTAGACTGAAGCGTTGCTTGGTAAATACGGTGTATCCTTAACCCTTAAGACTTGTCATGCCCGCCCTCATAACTTCGTCCACTAGTAACAGGTTACTGGCAATGACGGAGCAGGAGTTCAGTATTTGTTTCTTCACAATATAATTGTCATAGACGCCCATGTCGACAGGTTTCATTGGCTCTCCACTGGACAAATCTAGTCCCACTGCATCCGGATTTAGACGATCCTCTTCAGTCAACTTTACAATTGTATCCTGAGCATCGTATCCACTGTTAATAGCTAAATTCTTGGGAATGACCAAAAGAGCCTCGGCAAATGCCTGGATGCCAAGGCGCACTTTACCCTTGACAGTGTCCTTGTACTTCATCAGCTCATTGAAGGCACGCACTTCGAATGCTCCAGCCCCCGGGATTAAGCACTTATCAATAATAGCATTGTTGATAGCTCGCAAACCATCACGAATGGCATCCTTGATTTGGAGGATTGTATGCTTATTGGGACCCTTAATTAGAATGGTCACCGATTGTGGATTCTTGCACTCTTCCACAAAAGTGTATTTGTTTTCACCAAGAACATGTTCATATACAACGCCAGCATATCCCAAGTGTGACTCTTCCAAATCATCGAACGAGTTCATGGCTGTTCCTCCACAAGCCAGTGCCAAACGCTCCATATTCCTGCGCTTAGCACGACGTAAGGCCATAATTCCCTCTTTGGCTAAAGCATCCAGGGACATGGGGTCAATACCCTTCTGATTGATCACGACAAAAGTTTTGTCGGTGCCATCGCACAACTTGCGTTTCAATTCAACTATTTTCTTAACACGCTGATCAATGAAATCACGTTCAGCCAAAACAAATTTTTCACGTTCCTCGGCAGTCTTGTAGAAGAAGCCAGAGTTTACCTCGGATTTCTCGTACTCTAACGAAACGTTACATGTCAGAATGTAAGCCTTCTCCAGTCTTTTGGGCATATCGGGATGTCTGGTGCCATGATCCATGACAATGCCACGAATCAAACTGGTGTCAGTGGCGGTCTTGTGCTGCATTTCCATCAACTCAACCATGTGCAAGTCTACTGGATTGTCTTCCCTGCGGATAGCCAAAACAGCATCGACACACACTTCCGTGAGAAGATCAGCCAAAGAGGGATGAACTTTAGTTTTCAAACTGGTGCTCGCCACATCCATCAGATTCTTTTTGTTTATCTCAATGGGAATTTTCATGGTGTCCAAAACGGCCAATGCCTTATCTTTCGCTTTCTCAAAGCCCTCGGTGACGATGCGTGGATGCAAACCTTCAGCTAAGAAAATATCAGCCTGCTTCAACAGCTCGCCAATAAGAAGAACAGTGCAAGTGGTTCCATCGCCAGTAGAGTCATCCTGAGCAGTGCTGGCTCTGGCAATCATCGAAGCAGTAGGGTGTTGAATTTGCATTTCATGCAACAACACATTGCCATCCTTAGTGATTTTAATATCACCGGCACCAGACACCAACCTGAAGAGAAAAATAATCCAAAGTGTTAATTATCTTACATTTACAAAGTGCAGGTGTGGCAATGATATTACTATTGTTCGTAAAATAAACTGGAGTGATCAAAATCAATTATATCAATCCTGAAAAAATATATATTTATCGATTTGTTTTGGCGCATTTTTATAACGAATTTAAAGGTATTACTTAAATTCATTGGCTAATAGCGCAAATACTAAAATAGTTAAGAAGTCATCATTGTCGATGACACATTTGCAGCCGCACATGCCGTGTTTAACCTAACAATTACACTCATTGTGCGGTCGGTAAAGCCGACGCAGATGTCGTCACGCCTGCAACCGACGCATGCCATATGATTAATTATTCTGAGGTTTAACTTAAATATTTTGCATTTTCATATACGTTTTCTTGAAATATACAAATTTAATGCCTAAATTATTTATTCCACTTACATTTTCATTGTGCCTTTGGGTCCTAGATTGGTTTTCATCACATCCTGCAATCCCTTGGCTGCCGAAATATTAATAGACAAGGCTTGAGCGGCACGAGCGAATTCAGCCTTAGGATTTAACAAACTAATTGATGCCATTTCGAATGCTTTTTAGTTTAATTAAACACTGTTGCAAACAATTTTAAATTAAACTAAGAAAATTCCAGATACTCTAGCGACTACAGACGAAAATGAACGACTGACACGTTTGGCGATGTTCAACGAGAAAGTAATTCACAAAGTTTTCGAAGAAACGAAAGCATTGCCAACCTCAAAAAAACAACAACATTCAAAAATTTGGAAAGAATATACGTTTTTTTTTTTTGAAAATAATAAGCTCAAACTCTTCTTTTATTAGCTTTTAGTGTTTCGTATTGTTGTCAAATAATGTTATTATTTCGACACTATCGGAAGTCGGATGTACTCAGTTTTTGCTTTGAACAAATCTGGCAACAGTAAATCACTTATTACCAAGATCAAGATTTTCGGTACCTGAACACACTTATGAAATGTTTATATTTTTACAACAGATTACAGTGATATTGTATTGCCAAATATTAATCAATACCATTTGTTCATAGATTTAACATGATTTGATTTTCAAGCATTAATAGAAGTAAAGAAAGGTGTTAAAATGTTTTCATATGTGAAGGATATTCTGAAAATGGGCATGGTTTACGGTTGTATAACTCACTGTATCTTCGAGTATTTAGGAGATTTCGTTGTGGTAAATTAAAGAAATTCGTTATGTACATAGAAACAATATAATTAATATAGTTATTGACATCTTGCCATTCCACAAATCTATTTACAAGTTTTGTAGGGACTGCATTTTATTTATAAAAACATTAATAAGCGCACATATACATGATTCTGAACTGACGGAATAATTCATGTTCTTATTCGAAATTATAAAATTATTATATTTTTATACTAAAATATATTTATATACATTTAAAATTGTCTAAACTCATTTTCTTAGTGCAATGGACCTTCTATGGAACCTACTCTGCACTCCAATAATATATTGCTCACGGAACGAGTTTCCAAAAGATTATTTTATCCACATCGAGGCGATATAATAATTGCTCGTTCCCCTACAAATCCAACCGAACACATATGCAAACGCATTGTCGGGTTGCCTGGTGATAAAATCATTACAACTCCGTTGCCTGGTTATGAACAAGGCAGTGAAGAGGTCACGGAAGAGTTCATACCACGTGGACATGTATGGATAGAGGGTGACAATAGTAGTAATAGTTCGGACTCAAGGTTCTATGGACCGATACCCCAGGGTTTAATTAAAAGCCGTGTTATCTGCAGATTGTGGCCACTAACGGAAATTAAACTTTTATAAATACTGCAAAATATACAAGAAGCAAAAAAACAGAAATCAATAAATACAAACACAAACTTTATACTTCTTTCAATTTATTACACATGTCTTATATGTGTTTTACATAATATACAATAGTGAATTACAATAGACAAAAACGCACATTTATCAAGATAAATATATATATATGTGACTATTTGCTCTTTTGTTATGGAAGTAAAAATTGTTTCTAAAAAAATTAATTTATTCAATTTCAAAAATATTTGCTTGGATGGAATTATAAATATTTTCAAAATATATTTTGGTACTTCGAGAGTAGGAGTGTGATTAGATTTATTGTAAATTTATGTTAGTCAAAATTGCACAATCTAAATAAATCACAACAGCAATACTAATATAACAATGTTTTGTATATAATTCAGCATTAACTGGTATTAAAACAACTTCTTTGCACATTTAACAATTGTTTCCCATATCTTTATCCAATTCCATGGATTTAACATCAATTCAAGAATACATTTTCCAATTCCACATCGATTTTCTATTTAAATTATTAAGAATCTACTTAACCAATATATAAATAATTTCAATTACTTAGACTATAATTTAAATAAATACACTTACACCATAAGTGTAAGGCGTTATTACAATAAATAATCGCAATGTATGCGTTAGGAAAGCATTTTAAAATCATAAATTTAAATTCTACTCGTGTTTGAACATTAAATAAATATTTGGAATTTTCTTGTTTCATGAATTCTTCATTGTCACTGGAAACTGCTTACTCAGCCTTCTTAGTGCTTTCCTTTTGTAAACGTCTTTGTTGACGTTCTTTGACATCAATTGCTGCCAAATCAATGCTAGCCACATAGGCGTGCATACAGGAGATCAGTGATTTCAGCAAAGCGAATGGAGCCGTAATAAAGGCGAGCATTTTAAACAAAGAAAAACCAAGAACTACAAAACAGTAGAAAAGTGTTAAATCCATTGACAAGACACCAATAAATGAAATACTCACTTAACGGCCCAGTAGTGAAATACAACAAATATAGGCAAATGTAGAAGAGCTCGTTAACACAACACATGAAGGTGAGAACGTCCTTCTGATAGTAGATGCGCATAATGAAATTGTCATTTACTTTGTGGGAAGTTCTGCCAACCACTACACTCCTGAAAATAATGAAAATCGGATGTTTACAAAACGTCAATGGCTTTGTTAAAAGTGTACTACGTTTGCATATACAGCCAGTGGCATGCAACATCGATGGCCATGGACAGCTGAAACCAGAACATGTACTTGGGGTAGAAGTAGCTCAGAGTGACCAAAAGCCCCATTGTGCCACAACGATCAGTTAGTTGATCAAGCATAGCGCCAAAGCGAGTACCTGAAAAAAAGGACAAATCGTGTTGATAAATTTAAAAAATTGTAATAGTTCTGTATACATTGATAAGGATCTAATCAAATCGAAAACGCTATTAGCACTTGTTAACACGCAATTCAAAGAATAGTGTACGTCAATCAACATTTGAAAAAAAAAAAAAATAAATAAATACAAATAATAATAAACAAAACAGATGAAAAACAAGCAATTGTTGTCATTGTCCGCCTTTCATTTTGCCTTTCGCACATTTTGCTGTGTACGTGTGCAGTGGGTGGTGATCTAGGTATTTCTAGCCATTCTCTCATACAGTGGGTGGAGATGGGGTTCTGCCCAACGTATCTTTATGGATACAGAACTTTTTATTGTCCATTTAACCGCTTCACTTATTTCCTTTCAGCTCTGAACATATGCCAGGTGATAATACAATTATAAAGATATGCGTATCAGCGAGAAAATCAATTATAATCGTAATAGACCTGATAGTTGTTTTTAATGACTAAGTTCTTGATTGCTGACTTACTTTGGTCGAAAGCCCGAGCGGCATGTCCGTCGACGGCATCTAACAGCGCACTTATTACATAACACCAACCGGAAATGAAATAGTTAGTGGACATGAACCAGAAGGCTATGATGGCCAAAACGATTCTCCCATATCCTACGAAAGAAAACATGTAAAGCAATAAATAATCAATAGAAATCAATAGAAAAATCAATAAACTTATCCAGAGACAGGCAAAAAATTACCTGCTCCGCACTAATTAAATTATTAGTCGAATAAGTCTTTTCCACATTACATTAATGCTCAAACCCGAATCGGATTCATTTAGATAATTCCTGAACAAATTACTCACCAATTAAATTTGGAATGAAGAGGAAAATGTTATCGTGCTGCGGAATTGCCATTGTTCTCCTCCCTTTCACGAATAGTTGCCGGTAATATTTTGTTTATCTGTTCCTATTTCTCTAATTAATGTCCACAAGCACACAAGTAGAATGATTTGGAAGAACTTAAAATGTGGGACCAACTGCAATTGAATTAATTTGTTTTTATTCTTCTGGAGAAATTTACACTACTGACAAACATTTGCGCACAAATCCATACACAAATACAATTCTTAAAACCACTGGCACTCTTGGATGTGTTCACGTTATCACCAATTCTGTTTTTCTTGTATGAAGTGCAATTTGACAGCAATCCACGGATAGGAAACATCCAACTCGTTACTCTTTTGGACCTTCCCAGTGGTTGTTGCTGTCAATTCTTTAACATCTCTGTGCAGCTATAGATTATCAAATCGTTGCCTTTGAACTAATTGTAAATGCTCTCTCTCTCTCTCTCTCACTCACTCACTCAAAACTGCGATCTTTGCGAATGTACATTTTCACTACACACAGCGCTAGAGAATATTTTCTGGTCATGGTCGTTTTCCTCGTGGATTTTGTGCGGATAATTTCGAGTGTTTTGATTTAAATAAAGTAATTAAAAACTCCTGCATTATAAACAACAATTTACAAATAATCATAAGACATTCGAATTGAGATGAATTGCAGGTGTTGTGATGCGAAAAAGTCGATGTGAAAAATTGCAACTCTATGAATGAAACCAAGAAAAAAACCAAAGTAGAAGTGATGTGAAGAAAAAAATGAAGTGAAAATCGTGAATACGCTGGATAAGAAAAGTAAAGAAGGAATGAGAGGAAGTGATTGTGGAAATTATTATTGCTGAAAATATATAATAACGACCGAATCGTAAATTGAAAATTTTGTTCTAATTGAAAATGCATAACTGAAATAACTTGATAATGAATTAACTCTTCATAAATAACGAAAACATTCGTTTTTCTCTGAAATAAGAATGAACATGAAACATACGAAGAGGAGAAAATGAAAATTAGAAAATGACGTGTTTTGCAAAGTAAAGCTAGACAAGGACAACTATACCAGAGCAACTAAAAAGACGAGTCAGAAAAAAGTGCATGTCAGTTAAATTTATTAGAAAATAATAAAACAAAAATACCAGCAAATATTAAAGTAAAATCTTTGAAAAATATTTGAATTGACTCTACGCACAGCTGAAAACAACTCTTGCTTTTGAGATTTGTACCAAATGTTTTTTTTGGCTCATATTTAAAAATTAGCTTAACCGAAAATATAAAACCCTTGCTATTTCTCGTCGTTCGTTATTCGTTTTTTGCATTTTCAGTAGATTGTTAAAGACTATATGGTTATCTCTTTTACTCGCGTGCTGAAGGATAATTCAGCTGCGAAACATTTCAAATTGAAAAAATATTCCGAGACAGCAATATTTGACAAATCGTGTTTTCAATTGTGTATGTTACGCAGCAAAAATTTCGTAAAAATGCTGCAATAGTTTTAAATTTCTCATGGCATTCGATGAGTCTCAAATGGAAAAAAATTAGAAAATAAGTGTCGCCGAACGTAAATATAGTAAATTTCGAAGGAGACGCTATTGCAAATGTTCGGCGGAGAAACGCCGTATCCCAGTGACTGAGAGCGTTCGACAGGAGCCGCATATTGTGCTGTCGCTGCTTGCAAAAGTATAATTTTGTATTTCAAAATTACAAAGAAAGCTGATTATTGGAAAAAGGCTTTGATATCTAACTATTGTTGTCGTTCGTAGCTGTGATCGTTATCTACACCTCTGAAGAAAAGTATCGTGGCTTCTAATTTGGACCTATTCTTTTTAATACTCGTTCTTGTATAACTTAACACCTCATCACACCTTATCTCTCCTGCAACACCAATAAGCATTTCTCCATTAATGGCTCTTGACATTCACTCCTAAGAAAATGAACAATGAACAAAAACCCAAAACGTCTTCATCAATTGTCTCCATTGCTTGTTCCAAACTAAATACACAAATCACAACAACTACATCCACAACCACAACGCCGGCAACTTCATCAGGACCACAACAAACGTTATTGCAGTATTCTACATCTATTTCCACGCCATCGACTTCGGAATCCATACACTTAATTGTGCCCGGTCTCGCATCACTACCGACGTCTTCGTTACCGACAGCGTCCGCGTGCAAAAGCGCATTATCTAGCTCCAGTCCAATGTCTGATGCTGCTGCCACCGCAGGTCAGCATGGAGGCAATTCCACCAATGCACAGTCTAGCAATGTGTCTGCCGTGCTAAAACAGGATGCACCCATTAGCACGATTGCCAGTGTGGATATTGCATCGAACACACCGGCTTTGGTGACAGCCAATTCCACGCCCAAGGTTGCCGCCACAGAAATATCGTCTAACAGTAGCAACAACAACAGCAGTAACATAGCTGACAAATCAAAGGTAGATTCCGACAAACATATATCGTACTCTTCCGCAGAAAAATATTTATTTTTTTGTCTATGTTTACAATTTATTTAATGGGTGGAGTCAGTCAATCGGTTGAATTTTCATCGAACATGGTTTGTCGGCTTTATTTGGGTTAGCAGGGTGCGTGCAGACTTTAGTTAAAATAGTGGGCGTCACCATTTGATTTCACTTTCTATGATATAGCAAATTTAATAAAAAGTTGCATTTTTGTTCATGTATTTTATTACCATGTTCGTACTTTTTCTATTATTGCCATTAATTTATTGATACCTGAGGTAATCGAGATTGTGTTGTGTATTAATTATAATTTCCCTAACTTATCAATTTTTATCCATTATTTTTTTTATTTAGTTTCCGTTTTTAAGTATTTAACTGCCACTAATATTTTATATTATATTTTATTATAACGATATTTATTGGATTATACGACGGCATTTAATGGATTATTATTATTCTTTATATTTGTATTCTTTTCATCCCGGTAACGACTTTTCTAAAGCTTCAATATGGTGTCATGTTTCAAAAAAGACAAAGCGTTAAAGAAATTAATATAACATGTGTTAATTTACTGTAATTGAATTTGAATTATTGGGCTATTACGATAAAAATAATTTTGAAGCTTTCTTTTTATAAATCTATTTCTTACATGCGATTGTTGATGTTCATTCAATAAAAATATTAAGTAAGATGCGGGAACTTCTCAAAAGACTGTTCGGTCTCCCATTGGTTTCCGTACAATTGTTCCCTGACCGCTATTTGATTGGCAACTCTAATACTCTAATGGTGAATAATAGTCGTTTACAGAAGGCAATGTGTGTAATTTAAGTGATATGTCGATGACAACCACAACCTCGATAAACACTACCAACACAACAACCGCAGAGTTCCGCTACTTTGAAAATTTGGAAATCACGCTCGTGGGAAACTTCAGTAAATTTTAAAATAGTATCTTGCATATAATATTAATCTTTTCGAAACAAAAATCTAACAAGTGTTTCAATTTTGTAATTGCTATCTTTATTTAAAAATAAGCTCTGGAGTATATTTTTATGTATAAAATCTGATTGTGCTAGTTCTAATTAAAAATCGCGATTGCATTGCAAAATTTGAAGTTTTTAATTTTGTCTCAAGGACAAGTTGCATTAGAGTTCACTACCTAGCGTAACGGTTTCTTAAGTATTTAAGTGTAATTTTTAGGTTATAATATGCTTAATCTTAAAAATGCGATATTTTAATGTAAAATTAATTTACATCTGTTTTTACTTGCAGAAAAGCGAAACATGGGAAGATAGTCATTTGAATGACTGGGATGAAAGTCATCTTAAAAACCTATTAGAAGAAGCCTATTCCTATAAGAATCCCAGAGACAAAGAAAATAAAAGTGAAATTTTCTTGGTATGTCAATCGTTTTCCGTACTTTAACATTATTATTATCATATGATTAATTCTATTTTTATTTAATTTGTATTTTTAGCAATTACTGCATAAAGTAGAAAATGAGAAAGAAGATCAGACCTTTGCATTTCGTGCAATAGCCTCTCGATATACGCGTAACTCCTCCACGTCTACGGCATCCAACAGTCAAAAGCAAGGTGGATCCTTGCAAGATCTCGTCGATGCCGTGCGTAATGATTCATTAGACTGTGATTACAACTGTAGTGTCAGTGGACAGCGCAATCGTCGTCACAATCATAACTCGCGTCAAAAGAAATATTCATCGGTGTCCTCTCGACAACGTGAAGGTGGTAGTTTACCTAGCAACGTAAACGTAACCTATTGTGGTGGTGGGAGCAGTTTGCTAAGCTCACTCGATCAGCAGCCCACTCCATCGTTTATGCACGAGGTGAAAAACAATAACAGCAAACAGCAGCAGCGTCGAAACAAAGCCACCGAACGTCCGGTTGTTGCGGCAACATTGGAAATTGATTTGAACATTTACAGTGGTGATAGTGCGACCATCACTGCTTCAAGTGGTTCTTCATCAGGTGGTGGTGTTTCTGGCCCCGTTTCTGTGGCCAGTGGTGGCGTCGGTGGGGTTGGTATTGGCAACGCTGTCACAAATAGCTCTGGAGGAGGCGGCGATTGCGTTATCGAAATGGGCGAACCGATGATGGATATTCAACAACAGCAGCAGATTCTACAATCCAAAGGACAAGATGCAGACACTCAAGTAGGTTTCCTTATTGTACATTGTGCCCTGAACTGACATTTCAATTGGTGTTTTTTCTGATTTTATAGGGTCGTCCATATTACGATCGCTTAGAAAATATCGATTTGCGTATTCCTCGTGGTAACCTCATCCATTCGATCCAAGCGAAAACCGACTTTGCGCCCTCCATCCCGCAAAGCTACGTGGATGAAACAGTACGATTTACCACTCTGGAGAAAAGTAGCAGCGGCGGTGATGGCGCCAGTGATAACGTTTGTTCCCCCGAAAATTCTGTCTGCGGTCAAAACAAAGTTTCTTCCACAATTGATACGAAATACTTACCTTTAGATGAAAATTATAAGTCATGTAAATCTGTTTTGGGTGAAAAGACTGATCCTGCCAAGACGCCAACATCTATTTTTTCGAACCTGAAGAACATTACAGTAAGTGTAGTAAGAAGTAATAGTGTCTATTTTATAAATTTTTTTGCATTCCATTTGTAGGAAAAATACGACGAAAGTGAACTTGCAATCATAGAAGAAATGTATAAACTAGGTCCTTTACCAGCAGCAACCATTTTAAATGCTACGAACACAGGGAACACTTCCACAGTAAGCCAATCGCAGGCGAAGGCTAAAAACAAAAAGAAATCTCAAAAGGATCGCAACACGAAGACGGTAGATGTTAAGTCGGTAGCCGGCTATCGTGGAAATGATCCCATTGAGGAACTCGTAAAGTACATTGAGAGTACTAAGGATAAACAAACCAATGATAAATCAAATAGCAGTAGTAATAAATTGAGTGACAATAGCAAAAAGAAGGAACGTAAAAAGGATAAGGAGAAACAAAAGATGAAGAAAAGCAATTCGCTTGAAGAGTTACGAAGTTGCTCCAAAATCGAAGTGGATGAACTAAAAACTTCAGCTGCTACAACTGAAAGTAATGCTATCATGCGGAACAAAGGTGGAAAAAATAAAAACAATTCCGCCTCTGCGGCAGATATAAATAAAAATTTCGATGGCAAAGAGTTGACAGTATCCACAAAAACATCAACAACGGTATCCTCGGCATCACCCGCTAGCAATAACGTTAGTAATCGCAAGGGTGAACGTCGATCATGGGGAACCGAAGAGTTGCAGTACTTGGGCGATAACAATGGTAACGAAGACAAAACGGCGATTACGAAGGAAAAGAAAAACGGAAAAAATAAAGATAAAGATACGGAAAGGGAAGGAAAGGAAATCAAGGATGAAAAAGTAAAAGAAAAACTAATTGAAAAACAAGATAAAAATGCCAATATCACAAGTCAGGTTTCTCCAGCAGCAGTAACTGCACCATCAATAGCCCAATCATCAATAACAACAACTAATAAATCAGAGAAATCGGAAAAACGTAAAAAGAGTGAAAGTCATTCGTGCGTTTTACATGGCGATGATATACTTGCTATGGAATCGTTATTACCCGAAGCTGCCGAATTCCATGTCGTGACTAAAAAGAAGAAACCGAAAAAACAACGTTCATCGGTGGATGAAACTAATAGCACACCAAACACAAGCGTCGGCGGCTTCAGCCGTACAACGAATTTCATGTCCAATGTACATAAATCCACGGGAACTGCTACACAACGTTACAAATACTATAACTCACATGCAACGAACAATGATTACCTAAATTCTTACAACAATCATTCAAATCACAATAATCAAAATGTTTCCGACAAATCGCGCCGCAAATCTACATCGTCCATGCCGCCATCTGAGAAATCTGATTCTAGCGATCTCGATTCAGTCCATTCGTTACCAATAGAGTCAACTAGCTCCAAAAACAAACAACGTCATAAGAACACTGCTGCAGACGAAGGTTCGTCCTCGTCATCAGCAACGACAGCGAAAACTTCGACAAGTAATTCTCCAGCGCCAATATCGTATGCTGATATTGCACGCACAAACAAAGAGAAACAAATTTCTGTCGAAGGCAACAGTAACAATGGCGAAAAATGGCCTTCTGTTGATGTCAACGGTAATAATAACACGAATTTGTTGATCAATAATCCTATGACATCCGAACCATCTGGTATTGAAAACTCAGACCAATCGTCAGCTACGCCAACACAACAAGTACTGCCTGCACCGACAACCAAATATAAAACGAAAAAATCAGTGAGTAAACCCGATTTCCCAGAGCTGGTTGCAACAATGTCGCCGCTCACATCGACTGCACCGTTAACGAACGACGTTGTCAAGCAGAATAATATCAAGCCAATTTCCTATTCACAAAGTCTTACTGCAGTCTCGACAACAGTCGCCTCAAGTACCACCTTGCCCAGCAGCGACATTGTCCCGAATGCAACTGCATCAACAAATCTGGTTGATGCAAACACAACTAAAGAGAAATCCGAGAAACGTAATGTGGTAACAGATTTGATTAAAATCGATTTAGCCACAACACACCCGACGACGACCAGCAATCGACAACAGCAACACATACAGCAGCCATTGCAAAAATCCAAGAGTGTCGACCATGAGAGCTACAATTACAATACGAGTAACTTGGATCAACAGTATCCGGCTCTGGAGAAAACGGTCAAACGTCATAGTTCATCAACCGTGGTAGTAGGTGTAACTGCAATGGCTGCGGGCAATGCAACAAGTGCGTCCTTTAACTTTGCAGCAGCAGCGAAGCAGCAAACACAGCCACCACAAGGAAACAACATTGAGGAAGTAAATCCGAACACCGTAGCAACTACAGCAGTATCGGCAGCTGCAAATGTTAAGTCCATAACAGGAACAACAACAGCAACAGTTACAACACCGGTTACCTCTTCTCATACTGCTGCAAATAATGTAACAGATGCAGTTGCAACAAACATCGCCGCAGCTAAAAAGGCTAAGGAGAAAACGTCACAGTTTTCTCCGTTGGTACCCACAGCGGAAACATGGTCAAACAATCAGGTTGCAACAAATACCATGCGTAAGGTGAAAAAAGAAAGACAGAATCAGGCTATAGAGTTGACAACACTCAAATCAACGACAGCAACACAAACCACAGGTGCAAACAAAATACGCACGCAATCAGGCAGTTGTAGTGTAAATGTTATGCAGTCATCAAACCCCAGCAACACTAAGTCATCCAATATTATATACAACAATAATATAAACAATGCAACTGGAAAAATGCAAAGCAAGTCGAATTCTTCTTTGACAAAACAGAATAGCACGACATGTTCCAATTCATCGGCAGCGGTCACATCAGCGGCAGCAAATCGTCCAGCTGTAATAATACTAAACGACGATCGCGCTGGCGGTGTGAACGCTGCTAGCAATGAATTTACATTCGGTGACTTCAATGAGGATGAGTTGAAGTTCTTTGATGATGATGAAGATGTTGTTGCTGCCGATGGTGTAAATGAAGATGACTACGATGGAGACGATGATAACATAGAAACTGTTGAGGATGATGATTACATTGTGGACATGTTAAACGAAGCTCTGAGTAACGCTACACCAGGCAAATCATCTGGTATGAAATCAACAAAACCATCTACGACGCCAAAAATGAAAACATCACCTGCAACTATTGCTACAACGACCAACAGCACTACACAAATGTGCCTCAATGATTCTGGAGCTAATTTCAATACGACCTCAGCGAGTTCATCGTCATCTACATCAGAAGTTGGCGTCTGTGTACTGAATTCGTCTACGCAGCATGTGGATGAAATGATGTCAATATCGGCGGTGGATTCCTCATCTCCCAATACATCACTGCTTGTTGGTGGTAATCAATCTAGTGATAGTGGCATATATACTAGTAATAAAGCCAAAATTGTAAGTGCCAACAACAGTAATATTAACAAGAGACTTTCCCCGACCAGAGATGTTGGCACTACAACTGTTACCAACAATGATGCTGAAATTGAAGCCACAGACACAACTCAATTAAATACATTCTTAAATACTCCAGCGTCTGAACAAACTCCAACCACTAATAAAGCTACCAGCAGTAGCAAAAATTCACACAGGCACGGCAACAGTGGAACTTCGGATGCAACAATGAAAAATAACCAAAGTGGTGCCGCGTCTTTGCCACCGCCACAGCAGCTAGAAACTTGCAATGATATTGAAACTGCTATAATTGCTGCTGCTAGAGCAGCTGCTGAACAGCATCTGCAACACCACCAACATAATCATCCACCGCCACAGCAAGCAAACTCAAATGCTTCATCAACTTCTAGTTCCTTTTCATCGTCATCCGTCTCAATAGAATCAAAATATTCATATTCACCTCAACAACAAAACCATTATCATCAAAGCTATAGCTATCCCACAGAAGAAAATGTCAGAAGTCGTAGCAGTAGTAGCAGTCATAGGGAATCTGTAAGCAATGTGCAGCGCAAAGAACTGGATATACATTTTATACCGCCAACGGGAATGAGTTCGCTCCAACACAATGAAATCATCATCGATTTCATTGGTTCTGGTGAGTTGTTAACTTGCTTCGATCGAAGACATTTTACTATTTTATTTTATGTTTATTGCAGCCTGGGAAGAAGTAGCAAATAGCAAAGTGACTAAATTTTACGATGGACAATAAATCAACTGCAGCCATTTCTCCCAAGGCTCTACTACTGCATGGACTATGAAAGCTTAAGCAAACTAAACCAAACACTTATATTCTCCTCAAAACTACAATATAATCAAACTAGAATAGACCAATACTGCGAAAGGTAACTGGCTGAAAAGTATGTATGTAATATAAAAGAGATAGAGTTGCACCAACTAGAATGAAATATAACATTTTTAACGCAAAATCAAAGAAGAATTTCACAATTTCAAAAGAAGTACATATATATACATATAAATATAAAGAAATATTAGCTTATAAATGCAAATAATTATTAATATTATATAATCAATGAATTTTTGTACATTTATTAAATTATTAACCCAACATTTTGTTTGTACCCAAAATGTTTATATAAAAGTGTAGAATACAGAGGATATCCAAAAAAAAAAAAAAACAAAAAATAACAGCAGCAGAAATAAAACAATAACTAATATAACAAACAGAAAAACTAAGAGAGACATGTAGAGATAGATAGATAGAATGAAAGAAATGTAAACATTAAAAATGATTGAGGAGCGTTTATTTCAAATGAAAACGAAAGAGAAGAAAACGAACAAAATATATACTATTTGAAATTAAAAAAATGTGTCAGTGAATATTGAAAAGCAACATGAATATATCTGCCGTAATGGAAATGAAGGGGAATCTTAGTTTTAAAGCAAATAAATTTTAATTATAATATAAATGTATGTGTAAAGATAATTATTTCGTTTTTTAACAAAACACTTAATATTATTTTACTGCATATGTTAATTTTTCTAATATTAATCATTTTTATTTTGCAAACTACAAACTCAGTCATTTGAAATGTATTTATAAATATTTATATGTATAACGATGCCTATTTATAGAAGAAAACACAAAACATGAAATTGCTGTAATAAATATAAAATTATAAAAACCAGGAGAAAATGATTCGAAAACATCAGAAATATAGAATCACTTGTAACAACCTCCTAAATGCCTAAGATAACCTGAAAACTAATAAAGGATGGGAAGTGTGTACATTTGCGTTGGATTCATTTAAATTCATATATTCCAAAGTTTTCTTATTTCCTTTGTTCGTTTTTAAACACTAATTTATAAGCTTTATAGAAATTAATTTATGTAAAAAAATAGTAGAAGAACCAACCAAAATACGAAGCATATAATTTGGTTCGTTGGTACACACAATGAAGATTTCGTGCTGTAAATATAATAATAATACAACAAATAATGTAATAATACAACAAATTGAAACATAAAACCTTTGTAATGGTTGAAAAAAGTTGTGGATAACTAGCTAGTAAACTATATAAACTATTAAAAAAATAATTTATCTACAGAAATAAATGTATTTCAAAATGCTTACTATTAAAAGTAAATATGCAAAATATGCAAATCAAGAACTAAAATTTTCTACTTTGTATTTCAAATATAAACGTAAAAATTTAACAAAAATACTATTTATAATATATATATAATAATATCATAATACTAGTTGTTTAAAAAGCATACATGGAAGTAAATGAATATACAGGAAATAATATTTATCATTTGGAATGTAATTAAATAATGTGAACAACATACATACATACATGTTTTGCCTTATGTTGCATACACGACTTTAAGGGCTGAAGCTGGCAACATTCTTCCTCATTTCAGGAAGTCTTATAAATTAAGAATTTGTTGGTTGTCCTTGCATGTTAAATGGCGCCCATAGTTGGATAAAAAAATTCAGAGTCTCAGAAGTTACCGCCGAATATTAACAGAACCTTTCCATAAATCCTCAGCTCTCTTATGTCCGTCTCTATATAGTCTCAATGTTTAGCTGCATTTATGTATTATAATTTGTCAAACTTTGCTTTTTCACTGCTCCTTTTAATTTCCCATGGAAGCACAAACAAATGACCAAATATTATTGTATTATTTTCGTTTTCTTTTTCCTCACTGTTATGTATTTGTACTCTAACTCGCCAAGGGTAGTTCATTTGCGCGGAAAAGCCTTAAATTGTATATCGTTTGAACACTTTAGTCTAAATCTATATTAATGTATTATTTATAGATATATATAAATGTACATATTGCCAATAAATAATATGAATTAATAACTTATATCTAATAAGTATTTATGTTCAAAGAATATTTTCATACTTTATTTTTGTTTTTTTTTTGCGTTAAATAAAGTCAGTCCAAGTCAAAGAGAAATGAAATACAGTATATATATCGACTATATATATACATAATGAGTGAGTTAATTGTTTGTTTAGTTTTCGATTTGTTTCGGAGTTAACACTTTAACATTGTGTCCAAAATAATAGTAACTCTAAGCTAACTCTGCAAATACAAAATTTGGTTTTTTTTAATAGAACTAAATATTAAAACTAAACGTAAACAGAGTTTATATATAAAATATTTCGTGTTCTTTACTATCTAATCTTATTTCATTTCTATTTTCATTTATTTTTGTTTTAAGTTGTGAATGTTGAAACTAAAGAAAATTAACTATAATTTTGAACCTCTCATTGTATATTGAAAATGTTATAAACAATAATATATGAAAATATAATATATGAAATATTATTTTTATTGTAACTACAACAATATGGGAAACAAAAGCAAGTCATTTAAACTTAATAGAATCATAATAGAAAGAGAAAATAAATTATATAAATACGTTTATGAAAAAGAGAAAAAAAATATAAATATAACTTTAATAAGCACAGCATAAAAATATCCATATATAACATGCATTAGTTTTAGTCAAATGAAATAATCGAAAAATGCGACTAAAACAAAAATCAAATAAAAGTATAGATTAACTTCAAGTGAATTAAATTTAACAAAGTTGTATTAAAAACTAAAAAAAAAAAATGTGAAAAAAGTAAACTTTATTTTGAATGCATTTGTGTGCGTGTATGTGAATGCTTCTGCGCTTGTGTGCGTGCGAATCTGTATATATATACATATATATGCTATAAACTAACATGTATTTAAACAAAAAATTAAATTGAACTTTATATAAATCAATTAATAATTACAATTTTTAAGTTCATAAAATTTTCCAATATTTTGTATTTGTTTTTTTTTTTGTTCTGCATAAACTCAAATCCTTTATTAAAATCTTTTATTGAATGAATAATGAATTAATAAAAACATCTACTAAAATAGTTCGACGTTGCATGGAATTGAATGAAATTTTAGTAAAACATTAAAAAACTTAATGACATTCTTAACATTTTGAATTTCCTCTGAAGCAATTTACTGCCATGCGTAAAATATAGTTTACTGCTATTATTCCGAATATTTGAAATCAAATCCATTGAACTCTTACACCTTACTCCGATTCGAATGTATTTTCTTTCCCTAGAATATTCCGAGATTGTGTCCGAACGAATATTGCTTTTAAAAGAGGAATTTTGCGGAATAAAACTAAAATTTTATTGGAACCCATGCACGCGACTTATCCTACTTTTCATAAATATTTAAAGAGAACGAAGAAAATTAAATAAATTGAAAAATATATATCATTAAAGCAGAAGAGCTGTGAAGTTTAACTATTTCAAGTTAAAGAAAGAGTATAATAGTGTTCCCTTAGTTATTTTGAATTCGATTCCTCTCCACAATGACTTTATTTTAAAAATAAAAAAATGAATAAAAATAGAATAAAAAATGAAAACAAAAAAAAAAAGAATGTATGAAAGCAAATGAAATGAATAAATAATGCATACAAAGAATATATCTATAAATGCAAAATAAAATTTAAATAATAAAATTACTAAATTACTGTAATGTAAAACATATTTCTTAAGCAACAATTTAGGTGAAGATGTTTCTTGGGTTGCGATTTGCAACAGCGTTAATACTTGAAGCCGTTTAACAGAAGATTTCGACACTTGTGTAAACCGCAAACTAATAGTCAATAAACGCTCGTTAAGAATAGTCCGCATTTTGTTAATGCTTCGAGTGGCGACGCTATTGCAAATTTCGACATTCAAAGATCGAAGAATAAATAAATTAATTTCAATTAATAAATGAATCGTATTTTATTTCCCTAGAAATTCTGCAGTCGAAGGTAGTACAATTCAACATCGTAAAATATAGTCAACAACTACGTATAATGTAATTAATATACAAATATTATGTAAAACTAGGAGGGTCAGTTAATCGGCTACATGATTTGTGCCCGCAACGCCAACTTGCTTGGAATTTCAACGTTGTTGATCTGCAGCAAATGGACCAGGTTGCGGAGGAACTCTTGGGAAATCTTCAACTCGTCGTCCTCGTCCAGGTGCTGGAAGAGCTCTAGGGCAGCGGGGTAATTGTTTGCTTTGGCAAAGTTCTCCAATAACATATTATAAACGTTCTGTTCGCTGATAACGTGATTCAAGCCGCGTGTCGCTCGTGCCAAGCGTATCAGGGTCTGCACCGACCCTTCATTACCCAAGTGGTCGCAGTTCTTGGCCAGCATTTCCTCGTTCAGTCGGAACTCGGGGTCGAGCATTAGGCGACGCAGTTGCTGCTCCGTGCCGGATTCGGCAAAGGCCAACACCAGGGAACTATTCATGTTCACAAGACCGTGCACTTTGGAAACGATATTCGTCACTGCGTCCAGTAGTGATTTGGCTTCCTCGACGGTGACGGAAAAGCGCTTCAGATATTCCTGGTCCGAGTTGCATAGACGTATCAGCAATGACATCAATTCGAATTGAAGGGGCGTGTTCTTGTAGCGATCGGCGATTATTTTGAACTCGTCGACGGCTGCACTCAAATCGTTCCGCAACAAATATTCCCGAACTATCGGGCCGAGGACGGCATTTTGTGCATTGCAAAAGCGCAAGTCCTGTAAAAACTCAAATGTATCGCGGGTGAGGTTCTGCTCTCTGGGCAAATCCGATTTTGCTGCCAACTGGGCGACGCTGGTGAGGAAGTTCCAGACATTCTTGATGATGTAATTGCCTCCGCTCACTTTACCACTGGCCGCACGTTCGCTAAGTACAGCTTTACCGGCTTCCAATTGGTCCATACTGACGAGCAGGGCAGCGTAGTCGATGATTTTGTGTTCATCGATTTGAAAACCTTAAACAAAAGAGTCAATAACATTAAAAAGTCATAAACATCTAGTTTATGCTATTGTACCTGGAAACATTGTTTGCAGTCGTTTTAAACTCGCCTCCGCATTAGGCAAATCCTTGAGCTTGATGTACAAGTCGAGGGTACTGGCTAGCATGCCGGGACTCACTTGCACCTTTAGCTCATCGCATTTCTTTTTCACTTCCAAGCCTCGCTCCAGACGATTGTGACGTACACACAGTTGCAGCAACCGTCGCAGCACACCACGCGTATTCATGCCCTTCGCCTCGAGCTCTACCAGATGGCATTCCAGTTCGTCGATCGTCATGTCGCGTGGATGCTTAACGAATGAGGACACAGGTCCAATAATATCTCCATTGTTCTGCAAAGACAGCTGCGTGCTACACATGCCTCTCAGCATCTTGGTGATTTCACCCATATTTTCTTCCGGAATATGTTTAGCCAACAGAGATATGATATGATCTGCTGCTAGTCGAGAGATTAACAAATTATACTTGCGTATTTCATTAACAAAACGATTTACTGCAATAGGATCGCTGCGGAAACGCTCGTTCCGCCCAAAGATCTCCATCAGCAATTGCCCAACAAAGTCCACCTTAGGATTGTCGTTTTTTTTAGATAATGATTGGAGAGCTTTCACAAATTGGCCATAACGTTTTGTGGCTCGTATATTCACCGCCAATTGAGATAAGGAGTTCACTAGTTGCATACAGTCGAACTTTGTTGGATACAAGTCGCATATTTTAATAACCGCATCGAGTTTTTGCTGTGATACCAAATGATTGAGAATTGGTCCCATAATCAATGATGTCTTTATGCCCGTTTCTTCCAATGATTTCAGGGCCAATAGCGGATTCTCCAAAGTTATAGAAAGTCGCGGCAAAATATAATAGGAAATGGTCTCTTCATCGCATTCAACTTTAAAATCTTTCATTATCTTCAATGTACGAACAATGCCATTTTCCCCATGTCGTCGGAAATTGTACATCATTAGAGGCCAGAAATAGTGAGGTCGTAATGAATCGTGTCCACTCAATGCCTCAAAGAAAAGCAAAGCATTCGGTGGACTGCGGCGCATCGCGATTTCGGTGGCTATATGCAGAGCACGTGTGTTTTTTCCACTGTCGACGAGCATTCCACAAATTTCAATTATTTTCTGAGTTGTTGCATTTGCATTAAATAGTTCATATATCAGAAAAACAGCAAAGGTATCAATGTCCTGATTCTCATTGAATTGAGGATTGGGAAGGGCTCGAATCAACGTGATCACTGCGTCCAGTTTTCTGAAAGTAACGAAATTAACTATGAATTTTTCTCAATTCGAATTCATCAGCTCACCCATTATGCAATAGTTCAATGCATATGTTTTTCAACACGAATGGCATTTCATTTCCATTCACTAGTTCTGTTGGCAATTGACGCACCAGCTGCTCCACAAGATCGCGTCTGACATCGGCCATGAGTAAAACCGTATTCAACATACGCAGCACCTGTGCCTCATTGAATTGCCCATCGAACTTCTTCAATAAATCAATCGCCTGCTCCGTCTGGTCGTTTTCTAAGTAGGCCCCAATCAGGAGCGACTGTGTTTCGGTGCCAATGGCAATGTTGGCAGCCATCATGCTGTCGAGCACCGTTTTGCAGGCATTCAGGTCACGATTGCGCGCATGGCCCACCAGCAATGCGTGGAAAACGTTCTCCGTCAACGGAAATTGCTTTTCGCGCATTTCGGCCAGAATTTCGGTAGCTTGACGAATGTTGCCACCTTCACAGGCCGTTGCAATAAGCTGTTCATAGAAATATGCGTCGACTATCTTGGCATCATAATTACTGGCGAGCTGTACGAATTCCCGAAAATTGTTGAGTGGGGTTCGATTGAGGCGTCGCACTTCCAGAGCCGTCAAGAAGAGCTCCCCGTTCAACTGTTGATTGTTCTCCAAGTAGTTCCACAAACGGTGGAACAACAACATGCGCTTCTCCGGTGGTTGCGCTGGCAACAAATTACCACACGAGCCAAGTAGTAAGATCAGATGCGATTCGGTTAATAATTGATTGTACGAATTCGGATACCGTTCCAGAAGATCCATTAGCTTGCAAAAGTTATCGTATGACATGTTGCCCTTGCGTTGAATGTATAATTCAATGCTTTCCAACAATGTGTCGACATCCAAGACTCTTTCCGGTTCAGCACGAGCGCTGAGTTTTCTCACTATGAAGTCTGATTGGATGATTGATGCCGAACTTGTGGGATGCATGGAGCACCACTTGACCAAGCGGTGAAGACCGGCATTGCATGCGATTCCGGTTGCATAACTGCGTCCCATTGAGAGACGCCCGGAGATGTTGGTCACGCCACTAACCCGCTGCAATTTCCAGATGCTTTTCAAGATTCTCGCACTCATATCGGAACAATTTTCATTTAATTTAACCCTTTTCGAATTCCGACGAAAATAATATGAGAGGAAGTATTGAAGAAACAGTCAGTTTAACAAGGGTTGCACGGGAAGAGACCGAACGACTGTCAGAAACAGCTGATCGGTGCATGACCTATTGTGAATGGAACAGAGAGAAGTAATGCAGGAGCGCGTTCAGTGAATTGTGGTTGGGAGAAATAGCCAACAGATGATGCAAGTGAATTCAGAATTGAGAAATTCTTAATACAATTTGACATAATTTAATAATGTAATGTACAATAGCCATGTGTATTTTTATTATTACGATATGGTTTATTGATATGATTACTGCTCATAAGTATTGTCCATTTGACCGAAAGAAATATGCTCGCACAGATATTAATCGTTACCTCACAATCACATGTTATTTTCGCTTACGATTTCCACCGGAAACGACGTCAAACACACCATACGACAACGACAAAAACAAAGAAAATCCCACTGAACACGCTTGGTTTTCTGATTTGGCTATTTTTGTTTTGTTTTCGAAAATGTAAACAGAAATGCGATAGAGAGCAGAGAGGCAGAGAACAGCAGCAGAAGCAACAGCAACAAAAACAACAACAGCAAATTCTTCGCGTGAGGTGTTTTCTTCACGAACTGCTCCTCGTAGTCGTCGTCGTCGTCGTCGACTTTGTCGTCTGTCGCCCATCGACGCAAACAGAGCGAGCAGCAAGAGAAGTCACATTGAACGTTTGTCGGCGGTGACGACAACAACAAAATACACAATAGAACAACGAGGAGAACACAAAAAAGTAATCGTTTATATAAATAATAAAAAATTAAATTTGAAAAAACAATATTAAATCGAAGAAGTGAGCGAAAAAAATGTGCCCTGTGAAAAGAACAAGAAGTGAGAGCGGAGAAAAAGGTGCAAAGTAAAAAAGAATAGTCTTTGAGAACCGTTCGAACGACTCAAATCAAGGAGCGACGAATCGTGGTAAGTGCAGCATTGCAGCCAGCTCCATTGAAATCGAACCAATTACATATCGTTTTCTCCGTGTGGCTTTATTTTGTTGTTACACAACAAATCCGAAGAGAGCCACGCAGAACGTCAAACAAAGTAGAACGCAGCACGCCTGATCGACGGCGCGACGAGGTTCGCGGCTCGAGCATGTGTATCGGTCGGCCGCTGGTTATAAAACACCTCCCATCCCGGTCTGCCCGCTCGCACGCATCGCCCCGCCGCCCCTCACCCACTGACGGCGCAGCACCGACCGCCCCACTCTCTCTATCCCCACCCTCTCTCTATCCCCCAATAGTGCCAAATGTATAAAAAATATATATACACAAAAAATGACACGCATGCAAAATGCAAGTTATTTTTAATCGTTAAAAAACAACTTTAAGAACCTTATTTCTCAGGTTTTGTTATTTTCCTGAGGTATTTTATTTTATTTTTTTTTTTCGTCCGCTCACATGGTTTATTTCCTTTGCTCTCTTTTCGCTCACACTCTTGAAATATTCCAACAACTTTACGTAAAAAATCAAACAAAATCAGCGTGGTGGGCACCTATAATTGTGTTTGGACTGGTGTGTATGTGTGTGTGATTGGAGATGTGTTGGTGACTTTGTTGTTTGTGAAAATGTTATTGTTTATTTTCGAAAAGTTTATACGAAAAAACCTTCGCAGCAATTGGCAGATAGAATTTCTATACCATAAAAATGCGTCTCCACGCTTAACTAATCGAGAATCAGATATTTGCATATTGTACCGTGAACATGTGGCGAAATGCTCACATGTTCTCCCACTCGCGCTCTCCTCCTTTCCCTCGCTCTGCTCCACACTCCCTATCTATCTATCTATATGTCGTTAAGCGACAAAATAGTTCTCGATAAAGTGCTGCCAGCGCGCTGTGACTTAAATTAGTATGTCTATACCGTGGACATGTGGTGGAATGTCCATTGTACCGTAGGAATGCAGTGGCGTGCGTCTGTTCGCCATGACAACGAACAAGCTCGGAAACACGCTGTTTCTATCTCATTCGCGTTCTCACACTCTCTCTCTCTCTGTCTCCCACTCTCCCTCTCTCTGCGCCGGCTCCTCTGGGTGAAAAATTCAATCGCTGCCTTTTTGTATTCGTAACCCCGGCCAACGCACGATGTCCAAATTGATCATAATTTCATTTTTCGCCGCATCATCGTCATCGTATCACATCTCTTTCTTTAACTACTACTACTACTACTACTACTGCTTATTACCGACTTCGTTGCCTCACCAACCCCCTTCCACAGGGATGACGTACACGTGCCGTCCCAGCCGACGATTCAACAGTTCACAACTCTGACCCTGGCTCTGACACCTTTTTCTCCCGACGACTCCGCTCCATGTACCGATTATCCGATAGAACTCATGTACTCAGTAGTCGAAATATGTACAAATGTACATGGCAGCATACGTGCATATGTGCATAGATGTACATATGTATGTGTGTATGAATGGGAGTCGCTTGGACATGTTTAATTAATTATATCGGACAACTGAAAATCCACACCAACTATAAATTTCCACATAAACCCCGGGAACACATAAATTTTTCTTCACTATTCCATTGTTAAATAGATATGATCGGTAAATGCTGAACCTTCAAGTAATTAACATCTATATGCGATTTGCTCCGATTGGAAATTTTATTATTGCCATCGATGTGGTTGTTCTTGTTGGGTAATTATTATGATTATCGAGTAATTATGTATCGCAGTCGAATGCAAATAGAAACCACCGTCTCGTTTAAGGTATAACTTCGACGAAGAAGAAAAAAAATTCTTTCTGTACATACTTTGTACAGATATATGATAACATATTTAACACTTTCGGTTTTTGCACTCATGCCCACGATCAGGTTCCAAAGAGGAGTTCGAGTAAAAGAGGGCGTGGTGGGATGACCGCGGTGGTTTGGAGCGGGCGGAGGCAGGGAACAGAAACCGAAGGTGGCAGCCGCCGAAATCGTTGTCCACAAAGCTTCCGCGTGGTAACCCTGCGTTCCGCGCGAAGCAGCGAAGGCGACAGGCGTGGAAATGAAGATCTCAAACATTCGGATTTCATTAGTGGGCAAATTGATTATTCAACGACAGCTGCACAGAACTATCCATATATCATTGGCGAGCAAAGCTTTCCATGTAGATCTATGTATGTATGTCTATTTATCTAATCCTTATTGGATTCTCTACGGATTATTTTAGTTTTCGCTTTTCTCAATTTCCACACAATAGGCAAACGTAAGTTTCTTCTCTTCCCACGTCTGTTGTTGTATTATACGAATTCTAATGCCATAAGGCACGGCAGTGAGGTTGTCCTTCTCCCTCCCTCGCTCATTTTCCATCTTGACATTCATTCATTTTTTTGTCGGTCGGTTCATTCAATTGTGTTCGTTTTCCACCTCATTCCCTCCCGCTCTCACTCTCGCACTCTCTCTTGCTGCTCGGCGGCTCCACTCCACTCTCTGGCTGTCACTTCTTGAAGGTAGAACTCCTTCTGGGAAATCTCTCTCCCCGTCTGCTCGCTGCTCTCTGGGTCATGCTTTCTCTCCCCGAGTCAGTGGGGCAGCGGAGTTCATTCGGTTTTTGATAGTTTTTTTTTTTTTTTTTTTTGTATTTCATTTCATTCTGCCTGTGGTTCTTCGTTTGTCCACCGTATTTTGTGGAAAAGCACATGTACGGCGAATGTCATAAAAATGTTGAATAATAAATGTTCTGGCACCTGGGCTCTCAGGCGAGCACTTGAAAATCCTCTTCAAACTATTGCAGACAATAGCAGAATAGTATTTTGAATATATAAATAAATCCCTCGAAATAGTCAGTTGGCAACACTGACGTGTAAACAAAACTCAATCAATTTTTTGTTTGCAAATAGTTTCTTGTTTCACTTTAAAATCTAGTTTAAACTGCTTCTGCCGTCTTCGCCACACTTCTCTTCTCTTCTCTTCTCTTTTCTTCTCTCCACTCCTCTGCTTTGACGAAATTTCTCTACTCCGCCCCTTGTCATTTGCCGTAAACTTTGATCCGAGACTGGTTAAGCAGACGGGGCAGCGGAAGACGGATAATTTGTATAAAGAAGCAACTAGCTAAATCTAAGAAGAATAACTATATGAGTGTGTGAATATTGTGTATGAAGAATGTGGTTGTTATGTAAACAAATCTGTACATCAACAATCGCACTCACACTTGTCCACTCACGACTCACTCGCTCGCTCATTCACATGCACGTACACAAACGAGAGTCAAGTGTTAATTGAAACGTCATGAAATGTTTCAACTCTATGGCTGTTGTTGTTGTTGCTTTTCATATATCTCTCCTCGCTGACAGTCGGTGCAAAAACGTGGAATAGTGGATAAAAGGAAATCCTTGGAGAATGTTTTCTTATTATTATTACAGTAGTTGTTGCTGTTTTGTTTGGGCGGAATGAAAATTCCCGGAGGAATTTTTGGAATCGTGGGCGTTGTTGACCTATTTTCCGAACGCCTCCCCCTCCCCCTCCCCCTAATGGGCACTTGGGGCTGAAGCGGTTGTCGTAGTGTGTGTTTGTATTAGGAGGTGACACAACAAGGCGATGATCACCATTGACTGGATGATGTACCACGGGCTCCGTCGTCCTTTCGCAATGATGCACAAGCCGTACAATGAACTCAAGATCTGCTGGCGACATTCACAACTCTCTCTCACACTCTCTCTCCCGCGGCTTTCTCTTCGGTCAGCACCCCCGGCCCCTGCAAAATGGTCCCTTTCAAAGGTCGTCTCTATGATCCATTGTTCCCCGAGTCGCTGATGAACTCCTTGCGTTTGACGAAGATGAACTAGTTCGGTTCACTTCGGGCCCGACGCCCCCCGTCCGCCGTCCGTCCTCCGACCCGTCGAGTCTGTCAGCGGCACTTGGACAACACATTCATCTTCCAATTAATGCACATCATTTAAGTGTCGCAACAACAACCACAACCACAACAACAAAAATGCCAACGACACAACAAGAACAATTCAACAGATTGCTGATGATACCCTTCGTTCGTCCATTGCAATCACATAATGTTCGTGTGTGTTGTGTTCTCTCTTTCTCACTCTCTCTCTCTCTATTTTCTTTAGCTCTCTTTGATCTGTAGGGACATGACTTTTATTGTTCCTCTTTTTTGCTATTTATATTAGATGTCGTTGTTGTTTTTGTCGCTGCTGATGCTCTTGCTATTGTTGTTGGCGGTGCTGCTGTTTGTTTATTGGCAATCGTGTCGTTGAGTTTTGTATTCGGCTGTCGTCGTGGTCGCCTCGTCGTCGATGTGTCGTCGTTTTTGTCGCTGTGTTCATGTTTGTTGTTTGTGTTTCGATAGATAACAAATTGTGTCTGTAGCAGTGACAATTTATTTACAGACCGATCGTTGTCACTCCATCTTTCTCTCGCTCTCGCTCTCCCTCTCTTCCATTCAAGCACACATGCTCCACCTGGCAGTCCTTTCAGTCACTCTCGTGTTTTTCAACAGAAAACACAATGGGAAAAAGAAGTAGCAAATGAATGAAAAATCTAAACGCATCACTGGCATTTATCGAGAATTAAAAGCGAACCAAAAATCACAAAAAAACAAAAATGGAAACAGACACAAGACACAAAACGAAATCTGATAAAATAGAAAAGCAAATGTTAGAACTCGCCGAAAGTCGCTTCGACGAAATCCATCAAATGTCATCGTGCATCGCGCGGTTCGTCCGTGTTGTCGACGGCCACCGATGAAACTTAATACTTTTCCTCCTTTTTGTTCTTTGCCTCTTCGCCTTCATTCCCTTCATTGCTTTCTCGTCGTTTTTGCATTTTCAAAAAAGGGTCAAAGCGTTTTGTCCGTCGAATGTATTTGAAAAATACAGTCAATAAACTCGCAGCGTCGTTGGGGGTTTTTATTTGTCGTCGATATAAATTTCAAAGTAATTCCCGGTTTTTGAAATTACAACCGGTTTCGAAAATAATATATATATATAAATAAACAATAACATTTGTCACTAAATGAGTTCTAATGGGCAGAAAGTTTTCTTCCTTTGTCATGAGTTTATATTTTTTTTTAATGATTCCCATTATTGCAAATATCGACTTGTTGGTCAAAATTGCTTCCACTTATGAATGCAAATCCCAAGCGAAAGCCGATCTAAAATTGGATAAAAGCGTATTCCTTCTGCAATAAAAACGATTCGATTGCTCTCGAAATAGATCTAAAAAATGTTTGCAGAAATTTCTATAAAGAGCCGACTTTTATTCTTATTGTGCTTGTTGTTCTTTCGCTCGTCCAATTTGAACGCTCAAACAAATGCTATTTTTAAACAAAAACACACGCATTTTCTACCGCAACAACAACAACTAAAACAACAACCACGACGAAAACAAGAGCGACAAAAACAACAACAACGTTAACTACAACGCTGAAAGCTAAGAAGAAGAAGAAGAGGAAGAAGTAGAAGTAGAAGAAGACGACCAAGAACAAGAACAGACGAAATGCGATTTTTGCGGAAAAGCAAAACATTTCACATAAAAATACGGGAAGCCAACTGAAATAAGTTGGAACAGAATTGAAATGAACAAAAACAAGTAGAAGAAGAAGCGATTTATGTGAAACTCGGGCGTACACGTTCTTCAAAAATAGACACCTAAAACTGTAAAGAATATATTAGAATTTATATATATATATATATTTTTTGTTTGTTTGCTTTTTGTTGTTGTGCATTTTTGAATAACTCATTTGCCGAGCATTTATCTGCAATTGGTTGATTTCGAGATCGTGTCTATATTAACATGAAATATGAGGTATATTTGAAAAAGTCGGAAGAACAAGCAAAAACGACTATTTTCGAAATAAATATTCCTAATATTTGTATGTACTTTTTTAAGATACAAATTCATAATTTGTTAGTCAGGCATGGTAAAAAAATATTGTAGAAAAAAATTTTGTATGCTCCTTCCTGATGATAGTGTTTTTTATATTTTTTATCGCTAGCCTTGGAGATTAATGTATTTTTGTGCTTCTTTTTGTTTGGTTTTTTTTTATTTTTTTTTTTTTTTTTTTTGTAAATTGTTTCTAGACAGAAAATTAAGTTGATTGATTGGAGGTGTTGTTAAAACATAATTGTTTCGTCAACGCACCCAATTATCGATTTTGCCCGTTATCGATATCGAAAGTTGTGATAAAAACAATTTGTTTAAACTATAATTCTCTTTGTTGCTTTTTTGTCAGTTTAATCAATGAGATTTCGTATGTGTTTGCTGCCAAACAACAACAATTAGAATTTACTAGCGATGTAGCAACTGATACGGTCGTGTGTGTGTGTGGTTGTGTTGGTCGCGGTTGTTATCGCGATCGTGTTAAAAACTATTACGCATTTCAATTATTTGCCCACCCCTGCGTTACGCCCTCCCTCCCCCTCTCCACCACCCCTTCGCCGCGGTCACCACAGCATTCGCTGCATGGCAGCACCGACTCCACTTAATTCACCATTTACCTCAACTCTTGCCACCGCCGCTCACTTCACTCCGTTTCCTCTCCCGAGCTCTCCCTCTCTCTTTCTGTCTCTAGCGTCCCTTCGGAACGCGCTTGATCACGACTTCTTCGCCCCCTCCCCCCGCGATCGGGCGTCGTTTCGTCATTCAATTGCCACTCCTCCCATCACTTATCTTCCCATCCCTCTCCCTCCGCCGAAACAGATCCCAACTCCTCCTCTCCGAAACTCAACTCTCCACACGAACGCTCGCTCCCGCGCTCCCCTCTGCGGGTCTCGGTCTCGTTCTGCTTGTGCGTAAATGGAAAAAACAACAAAAGTAAATAAAAAAATTACTGAAATTGAGGCAAAAAACAATTTATCTATTTTCCGTACAAAGTTTGAAACACGCTACAAGCGGAACCTTTGATAGATTCTCGCATGCATTTTCCTAATGGCTTTTCATAAAATTTCAAATATGCTTGAATATTTAATTGAGACTGAATTTTTAATACGGTTCAACCGCCTCTCAAGGTTTTCATTGTTTTTAATAACCGAAGGGTCCATAAATTCGGGGATTTGTTTATCTTTTTGTTTCAATGAACGTAAATCGCAAAAAACAAACAAATCGAAAATTTGGAAATTTTCAGATTTCGATTTTTACCAAAGCCACGTCATCTCTAGAACCAAATGCACCTCATTCAAGGCCGTAGCGCCGACCAGGTTCACCTCGTTTTCACCAGCTCACAGTGGGAACAAAATAAAATCTTGAACACGAAAACCGAAAAGTTCAAATAAAATCCTAAGAGCAAAGAATTCGATTCAAAGAAGTCAGGCAAAAACAACTTAGGCAATATTGAGATTGTACCAAAACAAAAAGTAAGCTTAAAAAACTAAATAAACGTAAGAGAAGCACATGAAAAGAAAAACAAAAGCAAAAAAATTAGAGGCATGAATTACGAATTTTTTTTTCTTGAAATTTGCCTCCAAGCTGTCAAACGCCTCAAAATGTCGTCCGGTTTTTTCAGCAGAGAAGAAGGAGCATAAGCAGAAGCTGATTGATATAAAAAAATTAAGAATGATATGGAAAAAAATGTCCGCGAATGAATTTTTCATGTCGATTATTCAAATTTTTTGATTTGATTTGCTTAATTATTTAGAGCGTCGAGTGAGTTCGTGGAGGTGACGGAGGGACGGGAAAACGGAGCGACAGAGCGAGCGGGAGGGTGGTCAAGAGAGTGAGAGAGGAAAAGAGAAGAAGAAGAAGAAGAAGAAGAAGAGAAGAACTAGAGGTGAAGAGAGGGAATTCAAATTAAAACACGCAATTTACTGTTACCTCTGAGCAGGTTCGACATGGACGGTTAGATTGGCGAATTTATGGATGGCAGAAGAGATAGACGGACAGACGGACAGAGGGTAGACAGATGGACGATAGATCAAGCGGTCGAACGGCTGGGCAGATAGATAGACAGACCACAGACAGACAGATGAGAGGCTAAATAGACAGAGATAGACAATCGGCTAGACAAACGCCCATGGGCCTTGGTTCAATTTCATTCATTTTCAGGCGTGTGTTGTTGTACAGATAACTATTTGATATTGTTGTTGTTGTTCTTGTTGTTGTGCTTCACTTAACAACTCTGAAAAATCGTGTTCAATTCAACCGCAACAACAACAACGAGCATCACAGCGACAGCAGAAAGAGCGGCAGTAACAACAACAACAACACAATAAGCACAATAATAACAACAACAACAATATTGCTCTCATAACAATTATTGTTTGTTGTTTTATTGTGATCATGATTGTTGTTGTTGTTGTTGTTGTTCCTGTTATTGGCATTATTTTTCTGTTCTTCTTCTTGCTGTTGTTGTATGAACTCAACAACTACTTAAATCACAAAAACAACAACAACAAGCCTCATAGTTTAAAGTTCCATTTGAAATCGGTCGCTCGCGTGCTCGCTCTCTCTCTCTCTCTCTGTCCGTCTCTCATTCTCTCTCGGCTTGGCGTCGTCTTTGGTCATTGTTGTTGTCGAGTCGAGTCGTTCGTTGTTGACGTCGTCGGTGTCGAGTTGGAGTTGGTCTGGTTGTTGTAATTGTTGTTGTTGATGCCGCGTTCACCTGTCTCGCCAACTTCTCTCTCAATAACAAAAACAACCACAGCAACAATCATAACAACGTGAAAAAGTATCCAACCATCTACGTGAATCGAAACAACAACAAACAATCGGCACCGTCAACCATAAAAACAACAATAACTATTATAAACATCATATCTGCTTCTTCTCAATCGTCATCATCACCTTCGTATTCTACTTTTGCCTTTCTTCATTGCCCTCTCATTCTGTCTCGTTCTCTGGCGCTCTCTGATGTCCTCTCTCTGCCTTTCGTACTCGTGTGCGCGTTTTGTTTTTTGTTTTCTTATTAGCACGAGTCGCTCTCGTTTGTCCTACATATTTTTTCTGCTTCTTCTTATTCTCGACGCGTTGTCGTCGTCTTCTTCTAATTGAACCTTTCAACAGCAACAACAACAACACTTTACAATAGTCATTCTCTCTCGGTCGTCGGCGGCCGACATCGGCGTCTGACGAGAAATATTTTCTCTCTCCCGTTAGTAATGGTCTTGTTGTTGTTATAGAAGCTTGGAAAGCACGAAGTCACAGTGGCGGCGATTATTATTAGACATTTTTCTTGGCATTTAGTAGCCGATAGCTGAACGAGAATAGAAACAAAAAGGGGATTGTAATGATGTAGAAAATAGTCGAAAGGGTAATAATGTTAAGTACAGCATCGGGATAATGTTTGGTATAATGCGATTGGCTAGGGAAAATATTAATCAATAGCCTGTATTCTTTTCGCCACAACTGTGTGGCAATGTGTGCAAACTGTGCTTCGTTCCATGGAAGCAAAAACAACGTGAGCAACAAAATGCGCATAACAACACATACTCAAGTTACTCACAGTTAGGCGAGAGCCTGTGGCGAAGCAACGAGTGAGAGAGAGAGAGAGAGGCAGGCAGCAGAGCTTGTGGAGCATGAAATAAAATGTTTTCATTAGACACGATTACGTTTACACATTTTTTAAACGCACAACAACAACAAAACCTGCGAGGAACGAGACAAGAACAAAAACAAAAACAAAACCCATTGAAATCCGACAACAATCCCATCGAACAACAACAATGTAAAAATCTGTGAAATGCGAAAAAAACCGGGTACCGATTGAGCACTCGACCGCAGAGAGCCACAAAAAGAGAAGCACAGAGCGATGGAGAGAGATAGGGAAGAGGGAACTAAGAAAAGGAAGAGAGAGAGAGAGAGAAAGAGAGAGTGAGGCGTTACGTAGTGAGGATTGAGGAATGAAAAACGATAAGAATTTATTTTTATTTTAAGCGATAAGGGCATAAACGAAACTACGATAGCCGCTATTTTAATGACCGATGTTGTTGTTGCTTGTGCCGTAGGTGTTGATAAACTTCATGTCGTTGAGATGTTTCCGATATGTAGTAGTAGAAGCAGCGTAGTAGTAGTGGTAGTCGTTGTAATAGGTTCAGAGAGTTCCCTGGCGTTGTAGTTGTTTGTTTCTATTGCATTTGAGAACCGCTCTTGTGGAGGTTTCCACACTTTGTTTACTATTATCGCCATTCGCACACATGCACATGGCAGAGAGTGATCGAAGAGCACCAACGGAGGGGAATCAGGCGAATAGACAGACCTTCTGAAGAAGAGTCCAATAGCGGTCGGTGAAAGAGAGAGCTAGCGATTCGTCGTCTGACAGAGATGAACTCATTGGAGCTTTGAAATGTGATTCAGATTAGCAAGCAATCGCAGTATATCTGCTACGTATTTCGTCAATTGAAAAAATTCGATTTCTCATTTCGTTGAAACAGATTCGTAAACACAATGATCAATAATTTGAATAAATTTTAATGTTAGTATATTTCAATAATTCGTTGTTTCCATATTTCCCAGGGCTGTCAGCGCCTTGTCTTTCGTTTGTTGCAGCCCCGTCACATTCTATGACAATCACATGCGGTTCTTCGTGCTTTCTCTCCGAATTCTCTGACTTTCATCTCTCTTCACAGCAATGTGTGTGAATGTGGAAAAGTGGGAAGGATAGAGGTTGATATATTTTTAGACCGTTGGCATTTTTTGAGCGCGCGCACTGCAAACGACGTTGACGTTGCTTGAATTGCTTGAAAATGCCTCTTGAGTTTTCCCGACTTTCTCTCTCTCTCTCAAAATGTCCTCTCTGGTAGTGACATTTCATCCTTACTCTCGCGAATCAACAAAAAAGCGTCGTTTGGCGTTGTACGTTTCGGCCTTGTTCTCACTGTTGCTATCTCGTTTTCTCCCTCGGCTAAACCAATCACACGTCCATCCACTTGACTCTGCGTCTCTCTCAGCGGGCGCGCTCTCTTTGGTCAGCGCCTGTCTCGTTTCCGTTGCTTTGTTGTTGTATTGTGACTCCTATCGGTCAGTTTTCAGGGAGCATATTCGACTGCTACAGTAGTAGATTTACTACACAACTCGTTGGTAAATTTTGTACTAAAGCCGTTGTTGTAGGTACCCGTATTTTGACTAAGTTTAAGAAATTAAGAATTAAAAAAAAAAAAAATAGCTACAACATTGAGAATGCTATACTTTTTACAATAATAATTTTAGAATTCCACATCCAATTGTCGTTTTGTCAATTCACTGCCGCGATCTACTACTATATCAGGTTTGCAGAGCGGGAACCCTGTTTTCTCTTTGGGTTTTTCTCTCTCGCTGACTGTTGCTCGACTCGATATTTCGTTCCATGTGGACACATTTAAGGCGAATAAAGGCAACAACAAGAACACCAGCACGAATAACAATCGCTACAACATTTGCAACAACAACAATATCAACGCTGACGATGATGATGTTGAGGAAAGTATCTTTTCGTACAACGTGTTTTTTTGTTATCGTTGTTGTTTTTGTTTTTGCTGCTGCTGCTGCTGGTACTGGTGTCGTTGCTGTTGCTGTTGTAGTTGTTGTTGTTGCTGTAGTTGTTGCTTTTCGCTCGCTCTGCTGGCAGAGTGTCGCGGGGCGGCCGCTCGTAATTTGTTTCGTGCCTTGATCCCAGACGGATGTGTTTTCGAATTTGTCTCACAAGAAGCTCTCGGTGTCGAAGTTGACAACTGAAACAACAGTAGAAAATAGAAGAAAAAATAATTTGTTTAAAAACCCATCAACTCTTTTTTTCGCAACAACAATAACAAGCAACCATTGCTGCGGAAAATAATAATAAAAGCTACCACAGTAACAATAATAAAAATTGCATTAGCAACAAGAGAAGACAACAACAACAATAACAACAATGAAATAAAACGCCTTCTGCAACAACAAACAAAACAAAATCGCCATAAAAGGTTAACAGATAAAACATAATAGAAATCGAAGCAAAAGCTCGAGGGATTCGATTTAACAGAAGTCGATTGAAATAATCGCGAACCAAGATTCGCAGGATTAGGAGGTAATAAAAATTAAATGTAGTTGAAAATCTAAAAAAGGTACGAATGCAAAAAATGTCACAGTATCATAGCAAATAATAAAAAATCTTATAAATGAAAAATGCGATTTCGTAATACCTAACAATGATACATAAATAAATCAGAAAATGTCTTAAACTTAATTATAAACACAGCAGCAATTGCAAGTAAATTATAAATATTTTCAAATATATTTTTATTATGTTTCCCAAGCTGCAGAAGGCGATTTAAATGCAAAATGCGATAAAATAAAAATAAAACAAAAGTTCGCACATAGAGAGATAATTGAGTGTCAAAATTGTGATTTCGTCGGCTAAACAAAAAAACAAAAAAAACAAAGAAAAAATTATAGAAGATGCTTCCGAAAAAATAATGTCGAATCTGGAGAGAAATTTAAAGAATATTTTTTTCGTTTGAATTAGTAAAAATATGTTGTTTTTCGCGAAGTGCAGATGAAAAGTTGAAAACGGCGAAACGCAAAAGCTCAAGTGAACTGCGGCTACAACAACAACAACAAAATAATAACCGGGGAACCGCACAACAACAACAACAACAACAGAGCAAGTGGAGGAGAAAATGTAAGCGAAATCATAGAAAACGACATCACAAAACCAAAACCGCCTTTGAATTAGAAGAAATATATATAGGAATTATATATAAACAATTTCTTTTAAATATATAAACAAACTATTTTCTTCCAATATTATTTAAACCGGATTAAAATGTTGCATGTTAATTTGGACTTCGTTATTTCTATTAGAGAAAAATAGTTACACAAATTTCAAACTCATTAGATTTAAAAAATATTTAATCGAGTGTTAGGTTTTTTTACTAATTTTCCTCTTTAAGGGAATATTGAATTAATATTGAATTAGTACAAAGATGTGTAATAGAATTTATAAGAAGCGTGAAAAGCTGAGAAATCTTCCAGAAAACCCTTTAACCCTCTGTCGACGCCGTTTTCAACACGTGCTCAAACGCGTTCTCGCTTCGGCGAAACCTCCGAAAACGCTTCCCCCATCCCCCGGTCTCCGAAACGCTTTTCTATTTTTGAATAATTGTGTCTGTTATGAAAATAAACACCCAATAATAATGGAATTTGAGCATTCGCGTTTTTTATTCTTGGTTTGCTTTGCGTTGTGAAAATTTCTGCAAGTCTTTTCGCTGCTCTTTCTCTCTGTGTACCTCACTGTGTCATGCTCCCTCTCCCTCTTGCTCTATCTATCTTTTTTCACTCGGTCTCGTCGTTGCTCTCTCAACTGCTCTCCGGGTTTTCTCGCAGTTTTCTTCTCACTTTCCATTCTTCGGCTCGGCTTCGTTTCGCCTCCCTCTCGCTCTCCTGGCGGCGACCGCTCTATTGGTCTCTTTCGCTCCTCTCTCCCGACGCTCTCGCTAAGTAATTGAATAAAAAATGTGTCATCGCGAAGCGTCGTTCGCTCTCATCTTCCTTCCCTCTCCCTCCCTCGCTCGCTCCTTCGCTCACCCGCTGTCTCTCTATCGCCCACTCTGCCTGTCTCTTTCATCGGCTTCCTACGGGTTTCGGTGCATTCAGTGTCTGGGAAGGAAAATTCACAATTTTCTTCGAGGAATTTGTCGCTCTCTCTCTCTCTCTCTCTCTCTTTCACTCAGGCTCTGTGTGCGTCCCTCCCTCTTTCGGAGCCCTGCGTCCCGCATGGCTTTCGCTACCAGCAGAAAATGGTGAAAAATCAAAACTACAACAACAACAACAATAAACTATCATAACCACAAGAACAAAAGCAGCAACAACAACATCCTCCAATCATTAAAAGTCAATTCGAACAAGAACAAGCGCAACAACAACAAGCACGAGGAGAAAATTAAATCCGATTTTTTTTGTATAAATTCGAACGTTGCGGTTGTTAAATTGTTGTTGTTGTTGTTGTTGTCGTCGTATGATAATTCCGTTGTTGTTGTGGGTTGGTGGAGGTGGTGGTGGTGGTTTTGTTGTTGTGGTCGCTGCTGCTGTGATGTTGATAGTGATTTCAATTTGCGTTCTTGCTTCACGCGTTCGTGGCTGTTGTTGTTGCTGCTCCGCATAAACGGTAGCGTTTTGGCGTTCTAAAATAACAACAACAACAACACACGAAGGTTCATTCGATTGCCGTCCGTCCAGGCGTCGTGAATTCCGCCGCCTCTCTCGCTGTTGCTTCCAAATCTAGCTCTCTCTCCCGCTCCCGCTCGCGCTCTGCTCCGGCTCCGGCTCTGGCTCTCCAAAAACACACACTCACACACGGCCGCCGATATTCGGCTGTGTGCATGGGTATTTGGACTCGGGGTTTCGTTGTTGCGGTTGTTGTTGTCGTCGTCGTTGTTGTTGTTATAGTTGTTATACTTCCCATTTGTTGTATCTACGCAGCGTGTGACAAACAAAAGCTCGCGCTCGCTCGCCTTTCGACGTCATTTGACACACTACTGCTTTTTCTTCTCCCCCTTTTCTCTTCTTCTTTTTCATCTTCTTTTTCTTCATCTTCCCTTTTCTCTTCTTCTTCTTCTTCTTGTTATTTTTCCCCTTTTTCGTCTTCTTCCCTGTCGGCTTCTGCTCGTTTTATTTATTTTATTTCTCGATTATTTTTTATTATTGTCATTGCTGTTGTTCGTGTTGTTGTTGTGGCTGTTGTCATATTTGTTCTCGCAAGCGTGTTTGTTGTTGTTGCTGTTGTTGTTGCCATCGTGTTGCCGTCTCATTCGTCGTCGTCGCCGAGTGACGCGATCGGTCGTTAAAATTTATTTATTTTTTTGACTCTCGTTGTTGCTCTTGTTCTTGTTCGTATTCTCGTTGTTGCTTTTGTTGTTGTTGTTGTCGGCCCCTTCCTCACCCTCCCCTACCTCTTCGTGTTCTCTGCTTCGTTCACCTCTTCGTGTTTTTATCAATTCTATTTTCCGTGTTTTTTGTTGTTTTTTTTTTTTCGTAAAATTTTTTTCAACTTGATTTGAATAAATTCCTGGGGTTTTTGTTGTTGTTGTTGTCTTCCCTGTAATTGTCACCAGCTCACAAACACACGCATATATTTTATATATATATATAAATCCTCGTGTTTAAAAAAAAAATGAGAACAAAAACAAGAGTAGGCAAAACAACATTGACTTAAAAACTGCGTGTATTGGATTTTAACGATCTCTGTTTGATTTTCATAAACATTATTTTTCAGCCACACGAGAGATAATAAAATACAAAAATATAATAAAAATAAAAATTATAATATAAAGAAATAATAATAATAAAATAATGCACACAGATGTAGAATTTATATTCGTGTATGGGAGATTTTATTTTTTTCTGAATTTCGTTTTTATTCGCTTTTCAATTAAGACAATAATTCTTTGTCATTAAAATTGAATTAACAGAAAACAAAAATGCGAAAACCGGGCGAAGCCTGAACTTGAAATTAATTAATTGCAAGTAATTTTCTCTCACTCCCTCTTCTGTCGCTCTTTGTCTCCTCCTCCTTTCGCGCTCTGCCACTCCTTCGCCTCTCTCTTTGTCTCACTCCCTCTCGCGCCATACATCGTCGTAAGGAGTTTGCGATTGTTGTTTTTGTCTCTCTCTCTCTGTCTCTTTCTCTACCTCTGTCGTCAGCTTGGATTTCGGTAGATTCTGAACGCTTGCCATGAAAATCGACAATTGTTTACAAAAACAACCAACTTTAGGTCCCCAATAAGAACAACAACAACGAAATAACTCCAATTGAGCTAAGAACGAAAATAACAAAAATTCCAACAAATAACAACAATACAAAAGCAAAGTCCAAGTCATCGATGATGCAACACTTGGCGAGTTGTTGCTTTGTTGTTTTTGTTGTTGTTATAGAAACAACTTTGCACAAATTTTTAAAATTATAAAAAATATTAAACAACAACATTCATTCAACGTGAATTGTTTTTTAAGCGATTTCCTTGTTTTACTATTACTTCTCGTTTTTATTTGGAAAGAGACAACGATAGACAGGCCGGGCGGATGGGAGTGAGATGGGGAGAGCAGAAGCCGGCAGAAGGGAGAGTGGGAACGAGAAGGAGGTGAGAGGCGGTGGGTCAGAGAGAGAGGGAGAGAGAGAGGGCGAAGGGGCAGGAGCGAGAGGCGTTGAGTGGGAAAACGTGCGAGGCCAAAAGGAAGACGCCGATGGGCAAAGGGTTAATGGCACGCCCAGACAAAGATAGAGCGACGGATAGTCGGCGTAATAGATACACGGAATGGCTAGATACGGCGGTAATTAGATACCGAGATAACGAACTGCAGATACAGTGGCGAAAATGTGGTTGGACGCCTTCGTCGATTGCGCTTCGGCGGATACTTTGCTGGGAACGACGTGCACATTTTTGGGATTTTGAGCGTTTGGGATTCGTGGTGAAATAGATGAATTCCATCAGAAGATACTCAGATACGCCAGGCACGCCCCGAGATACATATCTACATCCACGGCTACATCTACACACACACGGCGCCTAGGCGGAGCTGTCTGTCGCGCTGTCTATCCGTCCATCTATCTGTCTAGGTGTTCTGCCTATGCTAGAGAATGCGGTGGAGAAGATGGGAGAAAAAAAAACGTGTTCCCAAAAGTATCTCGCCTCAACAAGTATCGCGCTAAATTCGACGATGCTAAATTCGTGTGCAGCCACCGACGCCAGCCCGTGACCGACACAATGCGTTCGGCCAGATAGCGCGATACTCGACTCGTCGTCGATGTGCTTCGTCAAGCTTCGCCCAAATGTATCTCGCCGATGTGTGGCCGCCGGCGTCGAATCGAATGCGAATCGGGTCCGCGCCCGCGTCCGCGTCCGAGCGGACGAACGGCGGCGGCGTCGTCGAGCATGCCTAAAATAAAACACAATTCATAGGAGCAGAGCTTCTCGCTGTCCCTCTCCCTCCCTCTCTCTCTCTATCTGTCCCACTCGCCCCCTCTGACTCACACGCCACGGCTTCGCGCCGTCTCGTACCATCCTTCGGGTCGCCTGATTCCATCCTGCATTTCATTTATTTATCCTCTAGTCATTTGTTGTTGCTTTTTTTCCGTTTTTATTTATTTTTTATTTGATTTATTTATTTTGTAAAAAGTGTTGTTTTTTGTATTTTTGATTTTTTATTAATTTTTTTATATATATTTTTTTTGTTTCTTTTTCAAATTTGTCCTTAATATAATAAATCATTTGCTATAAATCTTTCACTCGATCCTTTCTTGTTCTCAGTAAGTTTTTGAAATTAAATTCGTGTTTTATTTTTCCCATATTTTTCTTTTCTCTGTAATTTCTCCACTTTCGATGGTTGTTTCCATTTCGTGGCTTTCGCAGTTCCGCCGATCGTTGTATAACGAAACGTGCGCCGTTATTTCTTATCTAATCTAAAGGCTCAGAGAAAAATGGTAGAAAATCAAACCTTGAGATCGAGCTGAGTTTTTTTCGCAGAAACAATCAAAATAAAAGCAAACTGCAGAAATCAATTATTAGTCATTGTGGTGGGCAAACAAAGTGGAATTCAAGAAAAAACTACAGAGAAAAAAATTCGTCTTAATTTTCAAATATTTGCCTGCTAACAACTTTTGTTGTTGGCTTCTAATTTATTTGTCCGCTTCTTTTAGTTTCCTCTTCGAGCAGCAAATTTGCTTCCTCGTTCGTTCGTTTATTTATATTTTTTCTCTTCTCCCTCCTCCTTTCGAATATTGGCAAATTATTATAAAACATGATTTTGTCGCTTTGTTGTCATTTCCTCTCCCTCTCCCTCTCCCCCTGTGCAATTCGTCATCGTGACCCTCTCTCTCTCTCTCTCCCTGTTGTTCGACGTCTGCTGCACATCTTAGGAGTTCGCTTGGCGGGGGAGTGAAAGAGACAGGTGGCTGATGTGGGGGAGTCGAAGAAGAAAATAAAAAGGCAAATTAATTGCCGGCGAAAAGCTTACAGAATTATTTCGGCAATAAACTAAGGTGTTATAAATTGGATTTTTCTCTCATGCATTTCGTTGACTAATAATTTTGAACGGTCAACCTTTGCCAGTTGAAAGCAATTTGAAGTGCTTATTTTTAGAATTCGGTAGGTTTTTTCGGCCTTTACTTCAGCGTCTTGTTTCGGTTCGCCTTTTAGTTGGTTGTGGTTTTTTATTTATTTTTTGATTCGTGTAGTTGACAACACACACAAGCGTCGAAGGCGACTATTTAAAAAAATCGAGAAAACAAATTCATTTTCATTTTTAGTTTGAATTCTCGAACGGTGTAGCAACAACAATCGTCTATTTATATTTCGACGAAGTCGGTTCGCCCAGCGATGACAACAACAATGAGGATGACAATAAAAAAGTTGCCGATGCTGATGATGACGTTGTTGTACAGACAACAACAATCTCATCGGCAACAACAAAATAAGTACCACGAGCCCAGCAGCCACAACAACCAATAATACAACAACGACAACGACAATGACAACAGTGACAATTTCTAAAAATTCTTGAAGAGGACCAAAGCGACCAACAACAAAACAACACATTCAAAATACTAAACGTAACGGAACGGCACGGCACGAAGAGAACCGTTTTTGTTTTTGCTCTCAGTGCATCGGTCGAAGTGATTACCAATAAAAAGTATGCGGTTTGGGCAGAAACGATTAATTGGTGTAGGGTGTGAAAATTTCGAATTCCTTCAAATCAATGTATTAAAAAGCACAAAATATTAACAATAGCATGTAAATTAATAAATTTATTTTAAAATTTAAAAAAGAAAATACAAAATTTAATCGTAAAAATAATTAAAATTGAATGTGGACAGATCAAAAAATAGAAAAACTTTGGTTTTAAAATTCTTGAAAAGATGAAAACAATGATAAACAAAATTATCCTGAGAAACGATTAAACGAGTTAATGGAGAAATTGTTCCGAGAAATGGTTCGAAAACGGGAAGAATAGAAGGAGATGACAAAAAGCAACAGCACTGGAGAATAGACGAGAGCAAGGAGGGGAGGATTCGTCAAGACCCGAGGACTTGACTTGACGACGACGACAATGACGATGACCGCGAGAGTCGTACCGAGCGGGAGGAGTGGAAGAAGAAGAAGACCATGTCGACCATTTGTCCGAGTCTCGTGGTTGTGTGAAAAGTCACGAGTCTTGTGATTTATTTATTAACGTCTTCGGTTTCGGCATCGGCATCGGCTCCGTCTTCGCCTTCGTTAAAGACACTTCGGCAGTTCGACGTTCGCCTCTTGGCCGATTTTCTGGCGCCCGTTTGTTCATGCTCATGTAGGGATTTGCTTTGTGTCCGTAGTGGTGGTGGTGGGGGCGACTTTTAGTTGTTGTTGTTTTTATTGTTGTTAGTTTTTGATACGGCTGGTGTTTTTGTTGTTCGCTACGATTTTTCATTGAGAGCGAAGTTGACTCGGCGCTATCATTGTTGTTGTTGTTGTCGTTGTTGTAGTTGGCTTTCGTTGGCGTTTTTGTTGGTTCTCATTGTTGTTGTTGTCATGCTAATTGCCGACGATCGCCATTTGCTTCGCGATCGTGCAACGTGTTATCAATATCGCTATCTCTGTCCGGCCTCGGCCACCAGGCAATTGCTATAGAAACAACAACAACAACAACAATGCCAGTAGCACTGATAGCCATAACAACAACAACAATGGCAGTAACAACAAGAAACACAGCAAATAACATGAAAATACAAGTGTTTTAAAATAAAATGGTTTTTCTGTTTTCTCTTTGTTTTATTTTTAATTTTACTTTTATTGTTGTGTTGTTGTGCATTTGTGTGTGTTTTCAGATAGTCATTGAGAGTTGTTGTTGTTGGGGATAGTGTTGTACTAATTGTTGTTGTTGTTGTTGCTGTTGTTGTTGTTGTACTTATTGTTGCTGTTGCCTTAGGGGATCTTGCTATAAAAATAGAATGCACGCTGCATTTTTATTGCATAATTACCCAGTTTCACAACGTGGCAACGCGGCGTTAGAGGGCGAGACGGACGGACAGACAGAGAGAGAGAGAGAGAGAGAGGGAGGGAGGGAGACAGAAGAGTGGGTGCTGAGAGAAACTCCCATTGAGATCGCTAATTGGAGCCTCGGTTCCGCCGTCCTGCAACGGCCCGGATCCATCGGAGTCGCCCCCTGGCCTCCCGTCCGTCTCTTTCCCTCCTCGCTCACTCCCTCCCTCCCTAACCTTCTTCTCTCCCTCCTTCCCGCCTTCTCGAACGACGACAAGTGCATTTTCTTCTTCTTGCTCCTCTTCTTCTTGCTCCCTGTCATTCGCTCGTTCCCGTCTGCGATTCCTAAATTTTATGCATTTCTATTTCTCTCCTTCTCCTCTCTCGCTCCCTTTCCTCCCGCGGTTTTTGTTCTTGGGCTGGAAATTGGGTCAGACCGTCGGCTAAAAATACGTACCGTTACTTTTTAAGTTTTAAGTTTTTTTTATACTTTTCTCCTCCTTTTTTCCTCCTTTTACCTTTTTTTATTTCTTCTTATTTTTTTCTATTCTTTTTCTATTTTTTCTTTATTTTTCACCTTAGTTCTTGTTATTTATTATTATTTTTCATAGTTTTTAATTGATTTTTGGTGTTATTTTTTATTATCGTTTTAATTGTTCTCTTGTTTTTCTTTTTCCCTCAGAATTTTTTCATTCATAATTCGATAGCTGAGCGTTTTTGGTTTTGTTTTTGTAGTGGATTGAATTTGATGAGGGAGAGGGGGGAGGGGGAGGGGGTTTTCGTGGGAGCGAGAGGGAAGATTTCTCGACCGAGTGCACACGAAATGCACTTGAAGTTGAGTTTTAATTGAGATGAAAAATTATCTAAGCACGAAAAGCAGACATTAGACAAAAATAAAAAAATCCACAAAAAACGCTAGAATTAAGAACAATAAAACTGAGAATTCATGGCGAACATAAAACATTTCACGAACAGAAATATGTAAATGAAAAGAAAAAAAAAACACCAAAATTGAATAGAAAGAACCACAAAATATATTCGTGAAAGACACAATGGAAATAACTAATGAAATAAACTGCATTTAAAACAATTTGAAGGTGGAAAAACAAAGGCAAACTACGAGAAATAAGCGCCAAATTGAATCAGGGAAAAACTTGTAGAATTAAATGTAATAATAGTGGGAAGCGAAGAAGAAGAAGAATAAGCGACGGCTGAGTCACAAGTTAATGGTTTGTGACGAACGGCACGAGCCGGGGTCCGGCGGGAGTGGGTGGAGAGGAGGGGAGGGGGAGGGGGAGGGAGGGAGGTGGCGGGCGCTTCCAGCCCTGCCAATTTTTTGTCTCAGTTTATTTTAGTTCGAATTATGACATTAATTGCCAGTATTATTACTGTTTTAATAATTTATATGATAATTGAATTTAATGAAATTTCTGATTTTTTTGATGCTTATTTTTTCTCTCTTATAAAATTTGTCTCTCAATTTTTCTAGTTTTGCTTCTCATTTTTGTGTTTTCGTTTTTTGCCCCGTTTCCCATTCGGCTTTGTTTTATCATCATTGATGGCAGATCTCTATTCTGGCCATAAATTTTGTTTCCAATTCCTTTTCATTCCATCGCCTCTGTTTTCTCGCTCTCGCCTCGCTTCTCCACCTGTTCCATTTGCCGATTTCCGGTTTCTGTGTTTCTAGGTCTCTTTTCTCCCATTCCCCCCATTCTGTTAATTTATTATCTCCTCCACTAATATTCCTAACAATCGCGATTTCGCGAAACTGGCGGAAAATATGAATCCGAATGATTCGGGTGTCGATAGGTCTCTCTCTCACTCTCTCTCACAACCTCCGTTTGCTTCACTCGTTCCTCCTCGTTTTTCGGCGAAGAGAGTGCGAGCGTGTCGAGGTGGGTCGGAGGCAGGTTCGGGCCAGGGTTCGCACCTGGTGGAACGAAAAGGGCAGTGACAAGTGGTTTCTGTCCAACCTAATGAGGGGAAATCTGTGAAAGGATTATTACGTGACAAACAAACTCGTTTGAAGGGCGTAGTGAATTAGAAACTTTTCGAAAAGTATCAAATTCACTGCGATCGTAGCAAAGTTCGAACCCTGGTTGGTCGAGAGAGAGAGAGAGCGAGCGAGAGAGAGAAATCCCCGACAATTCTGTGTCAAAGCGACGCAAACAACAACCGGGATTGTTTTTGCGCAAATTTGCCCGGCTCTCGGGCGCTGCTTCTCCCCACTACTACTCTCTCTCGCTCGCTTCTGTTCTCTCCGAGAGCAGGTTCGTATCAACAAAAGCTCGAAAGCTCTCAGCCGAAAGTTTGCTCGCTCAAGTCGAGGCTCTCTCTCGCACGCCCGCCGAAGCGGGTCTCTCGAAGCGTCGCTCTCTTTCACTCGCTCGCGCGCTCAGAATAGAATGAAATAAAAATGTGATTTTCCCGTGTTTTTGTTGTCGTCGTCGCCGTCGTTGTTGTTTCTGTAGTCGACTCGGTCGGCTGCCGCGCCGACTGAGCTCTCGAGTTGTTGTTGGGCGCAAAAACAATTCAGTCATCATTACAGAAAGTTTTGTTGTCGTCAACAAACGTCGAAAATTATTTTATTTATATTATTATCATCGTTACTGTTGTTGTTATCTTCGTGCGAAATTCGTACGAAAAGCGTGTTTAATTTTTCATTTGTTTTTCTGTTCTCGAAGAATTTTCGTGCAATTATTTATATAAACAAGTCGAATTTGAAAAATTGTGAAATTTCGAAGGGTCTCCAAGAGCACAATAACAAAAAAAAAAAAAACAACAACGGAGAAAGACAAATGGCAACCAAGTAGTACAAAATATGTGATAATTCCAAAGGAAAAAATCCAGAAGAAATGTAAGTGGAAAGGGAGAAGAATAACTGCGAAATATTTGACGGGCGATGGAGGAGAGAAGGAGGGGGAGGTAAGAGAGACAGAGAGAGAGAGTGAGAGAGATGCAAATGCGAAAAAAAACATTGTTTAAGAAGAGAAATATTCATATAAATACTTCTTCCATTAGTTTCAACAAATTAGTGGAGTCTTACCGAAATAATTGAGTTTATTTTAGCCGCAAATAAAATGAATAAAAAGCGAAAAACCGCCACAAACAATGAAAAAGCGAAGCAACGTAAGAAACAACAATAAGTAAGGAGAAACAACACAAGTGTAGCAACAACAGCAACAGCAGCAGCAACAGCAACAACGGCAAAATAACAAAACAGGCATCGAGAAACGACTTATTGGAAATTTTGCGTTCTATTCGCCTCGCACCAACACCACGACACCGTCGGCCGACTCACACAGGCCCACACGCGCTCTTCCTCTGCCTTCCACACACAGACGCACTCGCACTCGAACACACACACACACACACACGCACACCGTCACACGCGCACCGACGGCTCTCGAATCGCAGACGTATGCAAAACGACCTTGTAGATAGTTTGTGTTATTATTGTTGTTGTTGTTGCTACTATTCGCCGCGTTCTTTTTTTTTCCATATTATTATTAGTTTTCACGTTTTTGCCGCGCTTCTATTTTTTGTTGTATTTGGATGAATATTCGTCCGCGTTGTTTTGTTGTTGTTTCTTTTTTCGCAAAGTAATTCATTCAAACCCGAACATGAACAAAAAAGACGTAGAGAAAAACTTAATTATTTCTGAGGTAAATAAATAATTTGCAAAACAAATATTAATGAAATTACAGAATAATTGAAAAGAGAAAATTTATTCAGAGATTTCTGAGACGTTTCTTCAAGACTCAGGACTGAAATTTGTGCAAATCCACAACTAACTATTGAATTTTTTATCTCATTCTATGCGTCGTCAATTGTTTACATCTCGTTGCCGTCAGCGCCTCTCCCTCCGATTCCCCCTCCCCGTCTCCCGCCCACTCCCGCAACCCCGCCCACTCGCTCCGCCGCCACCGGCTGACGTCGCTTCCTCGACGATTTGAAGAAATTTTTAAAAATCATCGTTTTCGCAGTCGTCGGCGTGCGTCACAGACACATCGATGATATTTGTACAACACACTGATGTTGCTGTTGTTGTTTCACCACTACCAACACCTTCGTGGCGCTGTCGTTGTTTCGTCGTCGTCTTCTTCTCCTTCTCCTTCTCATATGTGTCTTTTGAGCTCTTGATGTTGTTGTTTTTGTAGACGCCGCTGCACAATCAATTGTTTAAAACATTCGCTTGTTTCCCCCGCCTCTCGCTCGCTCGCTCTCTCTTTCTCTCTCTCCCTCCCTCCCTCGCTCCCCCTTTCGCTGTGTTTGGCGTCCCGCTCTGTCCCTCTCTCGCTCGTTCGCGCTTTTTTATTGCATTTTAATTGCTCGCAAAACGCGCCTGATTTTCCTCGTCGCGCCGCTTTTAAAATGGCGCCGAATTAGGACGACGCCATTTTTTGGCGTTCGGTTGGCAGCCTTTCCCACCTCCGATTTACAATTACGCGTGCAATTTGTATTTCTTCCAACAGTTTCTAAACAATTGCGAATTTGTTTCCATCTCCGAGCGGCAGTAAAATTATATGAAAGTGGAAAAAATTGCCACAGCACGTGGCGGGTCAGCGGCAGTCACGAACACGCACACACACACACACACACACACAAACACACACACACACATGTGCAGGAGTCGTTCGGTTGAATTGACAAATTTAATAAATTTCTATTCAATAAAGGCACCCATCGGTTTTATTGAATAACAATATATTGGGTATATTAGTTGATCAATTTGTTGTTGTAGCTGTCGAAAACAACAAAAGCGGAGCACGTTTTTGACAATTGCGTTCTTTGTAGCTTTCGGTTTTTTGTATTTTTAAATTAAAAACAGAAATTATTTTAATATTTTATTTATTTTTTCATTTTTTAAATTAAAAATTTTGTTTGCGTTGTATTTGCATGCTTTTGGTGGTGTTGGTAGTTGTTGTTTTTGTTGTTGCTTATCTCGTTGCCGCCGATTGGCGACGACATCGCCGGCCACGACGATTGCGGCGACCAGAACAACAAAAGCACATATAACAACAACAATAAAAAAATGAATATATATCTATAACAACAACAATAAGTTTTTACACATCATTCATTCATTCCATTCGGCCTGCAATTGTTTCGAGCACCCTCTCGTACTCTGTACTCTGCCCTCTCTCTCCGTCTCTCTTTCGATCTCTGTCTCGTTCCATCTTCGTGAGCTCCGGCTCTGCGCGTGTGTGTGTTTTGTTGACATTCACATCCGCAACGCCGACACACGCACACACACTTGCAGACTCCGCAAATACGAACAAAACCCGCAAAGCCCTAAATGACGATTATGACGAAGAGGACGACGAAAGAGCAAACGACGGCGAGCAAGAGGGAGAGCGAAGGAAGTAGGAAGGGTGTCGATGGGAGGGGAGGTGAGGGGAGTGGAGGGGAGGGAAAGGAGCGGAAGTGATGAGAAGGAAAGGGCCCGAAAAGCGGTGGAAGAGGTGGGTGGAGGAAGAGGGAGAAAACATTTACACGCAGCTCGGCAATCGACTCGTCTGCTGTAACATTTAATTTAATTAAATTCGTATTCCGTTATGGACTCGTTCTACCCCCCCCCCCCCCCCCCTTTCCTCCACTCTTTCTTCATTTTATTATTTTTTTGTTTTATTTACCTTTTCGGGGTTTTGTTTTCTTGTCTCTGTGGGGATTTTTGGGAGTTTGTAATTTTTTTTTTTTCCAGCTTTTCATACCTTTAATTCTAAAAATTTGCATTTCTTGTTTTATATTGTTATTTTAGAAGCGAATTGTATAGTGATAATTTTTTCTTTATTTATTTAATTTTTTATTTTGTCCTCTATTTATTTTAATTATTATTATATTGCATTTAGAATATTCCGCTGTACTCCATTTTTCGACCGACTTTCCAACATTTTGTATCCCTTTCCCCTTTCCATTCCCTTTGCTTCCCCTCTTCGGGGTCTCCCCGCCCTGCGCCCTCCGACCCTTTGCAGGCTGCGTTCGCCGTCGTCAGCAGTTGAGTAATTTAACTTAAATTCGTTAAATTGACATTTGAAGCAGTGCGTGCAACTGACTGTGTCATCTATCCATCCGTCCGTCCGTCCGCCCGTCCGTCCGTCCAGCGATCTATAGGGCTTGCATATCTATCTATCCCGCTGCTGTCGCATGTCAGCGTGTCGGAAGTGCAGGAAATTCGTCATTAAGAAAATTTCAATACCATGTAAAGGCCTTTGTTTCATGCGCAATCCACCTATTATTCGAAATTCTTTTATGAGGGTTTATATATATATATATTTTTATAACTTTTTCCTCGGTACTTCTTGAATTTATTTAATATTTTTTTAATATAATTTAATTTTTGTTATAATTTTTAATTCTGCTGTAATATTTTCTCCTGCTTTAAAATGTGTTTCTCAAATGTTTATTTCATTTAAATGCCCATTTATGTTATTTCTCCTGTTTTGGTCTTTGTTGATGGGTCTCATGACTTAATTAGACCGCGAGAGCGAGAAGGCGAGAGGGGGAGGGGCTAGAGAGAGACATTAGCATCATTCCTGGTAATGAGCCCAAAGGAAATTTCCGATTGAATTAAGAAATAATTAAAGTGAACGAGCCAAGAGCAGAGGGCAGCCGGAAGGAGGACGTTAGACAAGCAGAGCTAGAGCAATGGTGATGATAGAAAGGGGGGGGGGGGGGGAGGGGGCGAGGAGCGAAATGAGGATGGGACGACAGAAGGATATTGACACTTCCTCCGTCTCTTTCGCCCCCACCCACAGCCACAACCAAACGACAACCACGGTCGAAGCCACTGGTTCCGTGCTCTTCTCACTCCTTCGCACTCCTTTGCTTCGCCACCGCACGTCTCCTTCTTCCCGAATCCGGTCCCTTCCGTCTTCTGCTCGACTCCGGCTCGCTTCGCACTATTGAATATTGATTTATTATTGTTTTCTTGCTCGTTGTGTTTGTCTTTCGGATGACAGTCATCTCGCTTCCCGTTATCGTTCCCGTTGTTGTAGTTGTTGTTGCTACGTTCGAGAGTTGTCCCGTCAAATTGCAGAAATCGACAAGTGACATTTGGCCTCGTCTTCCTCTTCTTCGAATTGCACCACATCGCATCGGTGAATTATCGAATTTCACCACGAGGCGAGGAATCGAGTGGAATCACTTGCGACATTGTCGTACTTCTTAACCTCAATCGAGATCCCTCGTCAACTCTTCAGTCGAACCCACCCACCCATCTCCCTCCCCCTGGTGGGGTGTGAACGAGAGTCCTTTGGAAGTCAGCAACAACGAGTCCTTGTTTTTTACTACGAAAGCAAACATCGACCATATGACATTTGCGAACGTGTCTATCCCCGAACGGAACGTAACGGAACGGAACGCATTCATAAACAAACCCATCCGAAACAACAACAACAACACAAGAACAGCAACGGCAACAACAACAAGCGACGCTTCCTTCCATATTCTATCGAGCGCGAGGCCGAGAGAGTGAGAGTGGAAGAAGAAAGGAAAGGAAAAGCTAACGAAAGCTTCGAAAATTGCAACAAAAAAATCGCATTTTCAAGTCTCCCCCTCCACACACGCACACGCACACACAGAAGCATGTGTGCAACGGAGTAAACACGACACAGACAAACCTCGCATTCCTTCAGTTGGTCGCTCGCGGCTTCCTCTCTCTCGCTTTTTCTCTCGATCGGACTGCCCTTTGCAATGTATCGGTATTTAACGAAAACACACACACACACACGCACACGCACTCACACGCGCACCAATTGTTGGTCTCCGACGCTCGTCGGTGGCGTCGTTTCGCGGTCCCTTTCGCACGGTCTCCATAGAGGGAGGCCGAAAGAGAGGGAGAGAGCGTGATCCCAATGTCACTCTCGCGAACCCGGCATTTCTCTCTTCGCCTACTCCGCGCTCTCTTCACGTTGACCCCTGCTTCCGCTCTCTCTCGCACCCTCTCCCTCCCGCTCACGGTGTTTCTCGGTTCTACCACTTTGCAACCTTTCTTTCTTTATTTCCACTCCTTGTATTCGCTGATTTTCTCTTGCTTGTAATTGCCGAGTCTGCTGCAAAGCCAACAACAAACCAAATATGTTGCTAATTTTAAACAAATCAACAAGAACAACAATCGTTTATCGTCTGTCATCCAGTGAAACGAGACAATGGGCGAGGAAAACCTCAATACACACATACATGTATAATGCCCATGGCTATATGTATGTATAACAATCTGTACGCTGTATATCCATGGATAAATATATGTGTATAGTATATTTTACAAATATTAACAACAATGTTTTGTCACTGCGCCTTGTTGTTGCCGTTACTTGTTTTGCCGATTGTTGTCTCTGTTGTTTACATTCGAGTTTCTATGGAAACTGCGTGGAATTTCATTCTCATCATTTATTCAATTCCATTTTCCTCCGTATGGTTTTCCTTTCTTCTCGCAATTGACCTGTGCCGCATTTGCGTCTTTGCACACATTATGTAAACAATCGTCCCCATACCTCGGTTACTTTCATAATTCGTGGTTCTCCTTAATTGCTCTTACAAATCTGTATTATTTATTTCTGTATATTTTTTGTATAATTTGCGTTGTTGATTTGGAACTTGTTTTTTTTTTTTTTTGGTTTTTGGAACCGGGTCTGGATTTGAATTGTCTCTCCTGCCCTCTCCTTCTCACCGCTCCCTCTGTCCGCCACGCATTCGCCTTCGCCTTCGCTGCTGTTCATTTTTTCCAATTCAGTCAGTTTGCGTTTTGCGCAATTACTAGAATTGAAATGTCTTCCATCCATACGAGAAAATGTCTTAACCTCGCTCGCGATCTCTGCTTCAGTCCTGGCACATTCGGGTCCTGGTCGTGGGGTTCGCTGGGAGGAGGAAACAAAGCTCTCGTTTTCACTAAGCAAAAGTGGCCTCTGATTATGTTGTTGTTGTAGTTGTTGATTACGAGATGATCACGATGATGATGATGACGGAGAGACGTGAAGTCAAAGCAAAGACAGGGGGAGAAGAAGCGGAATATAAATATTTCGTTTTCACTGCTTATCTTATCACATCAAGAACTTTATCTTAGTTTTAATTCCGTTAGTTTGGTTGTGACTTCTGATAAACGCCTCAACAGCAACAGCAACAGCAACAGCAACAACATCTCACTCACACTGTGTCAGGTTCTTTGGAGTTTAGTCGTTCGCATATTTTCGCCGTGTCGAAAGGTTTTCGCTTCCTTCCCTCGTCCGGGCCAATCGATCGTCCCACGAAGAGCACGAAATGTGGGTTTCCAGAGGGCTTCTCTGCACGTAGTTGTGAGTTTTTACAAAACATCTGAATTGTGTCAGTCAAAACACCTCGAGTTTGATAAAGTTTTAAAAACCAAAAAATTAAAAAAAAATCAAAATATACCAAAAATATGGTTTAGAAGTACAAATCACGTCTTGTATTGAATTTTAACATCAAAAACAAAATTGCAATTATTAGTATTTATTTAGTTTTGTTAAATTTCCGTGGAAATAATAAAATTGATTATTAATATTTGGTCGATACCTGTAAATCCAATATCCAATAGTATTTTCTTTTTTTCAATTTCCATAATTTTGAATAATATATTTGTGATATAATTTTGTCGTATGTCTTTCTAATAACTTTTGAACTTCAATCAGTTTTGAAAAATACATTTTTGAAATTTTACAATATGTAAAACTGGTTAACTGGGTCTTCATTCAGACTGTGGGCCTGAAAAGATGAGGCCTTTCCTAGGAACTTCCACTTGTTACATAAATCACTCCGATCAATGGCGTCCCTCGCCGCCCACTCTCGAGGGTCTGAGGAAGCGCCCTGGCCTGGGTCTGCCGATCCTCGGGGACTCAACTCGTTTGCAGGTCGTTTTTTTGTTTTTTTTTGTTTTTTTGGTCGTGTCTCCGAAAATAGCCGAAATTCGTTGGTCAACACGTGCTTTTTACGTTATTCTCGCCAGATTAGATAATTTATAGGTCATACAAACAGAAGCGGAGCAGGAAATATTTCCCTACTTGTTGCAGCCCCGGCCCGACCGCAGCCCCGCCCGCCCTCTCACACTCCGTCGCTCTGACTCGCTCCCTCTCACTCGTCATGTTGACGGAATGTCGTCGAGGGATTTTCTATTCGCTGCCGTTGTTGTTATTGTTGTTGTTGTTATTATTGTGGTAATGATTGTTGTTGTATCTGTTGTTTGGTTACAAAATGTCTTATACAACAATTATGCTAGCTATCTATATGCCTATCTATCTATAGCCGACTATCTTCGTTTTATGTAAGACTTTCTGGGAATAGCACCAGTTTGCTTCTTCTTCCTCTTCTTCTCCATTCTATTAATTTAGTCGATTGTAAAGGGTTGTTTGTAGTATTGCTTTATTATGATTTTATTATTATTATTATTCTTTTTCTCTAATGAGTATTTTGTAATTTTTCTCAGACTTCTCTTTATCTATTTATATTTGCCTTTTATTTTGCGTTTTATTGATTTGCTGCGTTGTGAATGCATTTTATTATTTTAATTTTTTTTCAAATTTCTTTGTACTGCTAACTTTATTTCATATACTTATATTTATAATTGTTTTTGCTATTCGTGGCATTTTATAGTTATAATTTTATTATTATTATGTTTTTGTTATACATTTCATTTTTACTATCGATGTTTTATTTATTTTTATATAATATTGTTCTATTAGTTTTAGAAAACGAATAATTTTATTACACTTTTTTACAGTATTGATCATTTTTTTATCGATTATTAGTATTGATAATCACTATTTATAAATATCAATGTTGGTAACTCTTAGTTATTCTTCATAAGTTATTCCTAAATATATTACTACGATAAGTGTGAATATTTGGTAATTAATTCCCCATCACTAATAACGAAAAATATACAAGTATAATTTTTAAGTTGTCGTATTATTATTATCATTGATTTTATTTATTGTCATTTATTTATTGACATCCTATTTATGCGAACTTCGGCTTCCTTGTTTCTTGCAGAATGTCGCCAGACAACCCGAAGCAAATCCTCACCGCACATGAACTGAGTAATTTGCGAACTCTGCATAGCGCGGCGACAGCGACGGCATTTGGCAACGCGAACCGCACCAGCAACAGCACCAGCAGCGGCAGCGGCAACAACAACAACCACAGTGGGCTCGCGACGAATATGGTATTGTCGACAATACCATTGGAGGGACATGCAGTAGTCATACAACAGTCGCACTTGGTACCAGCAGCAGCAGCAGCAACGACGACAATTGCAACAGGCACGGGATCCACGACTGGCCCGCAGCGAGTCAATGGTTTTGCCGGAGCAGGAGCAGCAGCAGCGACAGTAACGGCCACCACAACACCGATTGCCTTGCAGCGCGCGCCAGCAGCAACGGCGAGCAGCAACAGCATCAACAACTTGATCGCTGCTGCCACATTGCAGCCGACAAAGGCGCCAGTCATCACCGGGGCTAGTGGGGGAAGCAACAGCAACAAGGGCAACAGCAGCAATAGTAGCAACAACAACAGCAGTAGCAGCAGCAGCAGTAACAGCAACAACAACATCATGCCGGCCTCGTCCAAGTACGTGTTCGTGCAGCAGAACGGAAACGGCCAGTTCACGACCTACGAGGGCACGGCCAGCGCCGCCGGCAACAACGTCGGCAACATCGTCCTGGTCGCCACCGAGCCGCTGGAGCTGAGCGCCGCCGGCGTCGGTGTGGGCGACATGGCGTCGCACGTCGTCGCGTGCGGCGGCGACAACGACGACAACGAGCTGCGACCGCTCTCGTGGCTGAACGACAAGAACCTGATCAAGGGCATCGTGACGACGACGTCGACGCCGGCGGCGTCGGGAGCGGCTGCGGCAGCGGTCCCTGGGAGACGCGCCCTGAGCAACAACAACATTTGCATCGTGAACGCGAACGGGACGCACGAGTACATCGAGGAGCTGCCGCCGCACGTGGCGTGCGAGGAGCACGTGACGACGATTTCGACGACCAGCGCCGCCGGCGGTAGCGGCAGCAACGGGACCACAACCCTGTCGCTGAGCGATCTGCCCGACACACAGATCACGACGCTGAGCGTCAGCGACTTCCAGCAGCAGTTCATAACGAGCAACAGCATCAAACGGGGCGGCGGCGCCGGCAGCGGCACCGGGTCGAGCAGTGGCGGTGGCGGCGGCGGCGGCAACCAACAGTTGGCCACGCTGGCCAACTTCGCACTGGCCCAGGAGGCGGGCGGATCGGCCAAGGAGCAGCCGCAGCAGCAGCAGCAGCAGCACAGCATCTACGGCAACATGGCGACGCTGGGGGCCACGACGACGGTGCACGTGGGGCCCAGCGGAACGACCACCGTGGTCGAGTACAAGTCGAGCTCGAGCTTCGCGCCCGCCCAGAGGCAGCTGATCGGCTCCGTGGCCTCCAGCAGCTGCAGCAACAGTAACAGCAACGGCAACAGCATTGCCACGACCATCACGCCCTCGGGCCTGGGCAACAGCGCCCACAACAACAGCAACAACAACTATGTGCCTTCTTCAACGACGACTGCTTCCTCCGCCGCCCCGAGCTCCGCCAGCCCCCAGAAGCCCGCCTACGCGAGCACGGTCGTTGTGAGCGCCAGCGGCGTCGCCAACGGCAGCAGCGCCACTAACACAGTTTACCAGCAGCAGCAGCAGCAGCCACAGCAGCAGCAAAAACAAAGCAGCGCGAACGGCGGCAGCAGCAGCAGCAGCACCACCCACCACCCGCACAAGAAGTACTTGCGTGAGAAAATGAACGGCCTGGATCAGTCGGCGGCCGCCCACAACAACAACATGAACACGAATAGCAACAACAGCACCAACAGCACCAACAACTCGGGCTGCAACTCGATGGTCTCCTCGCCCGCCTCCTCTTCCAGCAGCAACAACTCGACGCTGTCCTCCTCGGTCTCGACGGCCGCCGTCAACGGCGCCAACAGCCCCGTCTCCAAGGGGGCGCCCGCCTACTACACGATTGTCCAGGGGGGCGGCGCCGGCGCCGGCGGTGGAGGAGGTGCAGGCGGTGGTGGTGGTGGTGGTGGCAACGCCGTCGGCAGCGTTGTCAACTACTCGCACGCGTACGTGGCCGCCAACGCGACGCCCGCGGCGACTTCGCACAGCCCACCGATGACGACGCCCAGCACGAGCTTCACGATTGTCCACCAGGACCAGCACGTGATGTAAGGCCAATCAACAAGCCCCAACCTCCCGTTTCTCGTTGACTAATCGACCTCCCCCTGCCCCTCCCTCTGTCCCTTTCAGGAGCTCCTCGCCAGCCATATCTTCGCCCGAATCGAGCACAAAGGACTACTATGCAACGCCAACACAAACGCAACACCTCCACCTCCAGCAGCAGCAGCAGCCGCACCACCACATCTCCATGAAGAGCCCCACCTCGTACTCGAGCTACGAAAACGACTCGCTGAAGGACTTCGAAATTTCGACGCCCACCTCGGGCCGCCTGGCGACCAGCACGCCACAGCACCATCACCAGCAGCAGCAGTCGCATCACCAGCACTTGATCCACTCGCCAACGCCATCGACGCATCACCAGAAGTCATCCATATCGCCGTCGTCGTCGTCGGCCTCGGCCTCGTCCTCGGTTCCGGCCACGCCGCAGAAGCAGAAGCACCCGAACAACGTGCCATACGACCCGCTCGTCCACACGCACAACAAGCCGCCATATAGCTTTAGGTGAGTGTCCGTCACCGGGCAGCAGGCCCCAGACCGGCCTAATAATAATTCTCTGTGCCTGCAGTTCCTTGATCTTCATGGCCATCGAGGGGTCGAGCGAGAAGGCGCTGCCCGTGAAGGAGATCTACGCGTGGATCGTCCAGCATTTTCCGTACTTCAAGACCGCGCCCACCGGCTGGAAGAACAGCGTGCGGCACAACCTGTCGCTGAACAAGAGCTTCGTGAAGGTCGAGAAGGCACCGGTAGGCCTCCACATCGAGCATTGTCCCGAAGGCGTGCCCTCCTCACACACACCCCCATCTTCTTCTTCCCTATCGTTGCAGAACATGGGCAAGGGCTCGCTGTGGCGCGTCGAGCAGCAGCAGCGCCAGAACCTCATCCAGGCCCTCACGCGTTCGCCCTTCTTCCCCAACTCGGCGGTGGACAAGATCAACATGAAGGGCGCAGGCGGTGGCGGTGGCGGTGGCGGCGGCGGTTCATCCGCGGCCGGCTACGACGCCATCGACGGCCACTCGTCGACCTCGCCGACGGCGCTCACCAATGGATCCGGCTCCGGCTCGGGGGTCGGGGTCGGGGTCGGAGGAGGCATTTTGGGCGGCGGCAAGTCGTGCATCGACGGCCGCTTCGACGCGCGCCTATTCCCGAAGCTCGCGAAGGTGTTCAAGGACATGGAGGAGCACAATGCCTTGAACGAGCTGGGCAACGACTTGGCCGACGACGATGTTCCGTCCGACTACAGTACAACAAATAATCACCACCACCACAGCAGCAGCAACTGCAACGCTAGCAACAATAGCAGCACCACAAAATTCATATACAGCAGCTCACCCGCATTGCAACAACCGCCGCCGCCGCAGCAGCAGCAGCCGCAGCAGCAACAGCAAAATGGCTTCGGCTGCTACGAGACCATCGAGCGTCTGGCCAGGGATTGCGGCGCCGACAGCATCGACGACGTGAACGCGGCCACCGCGATGCTGGCCTTGAAACACGGACCAAAAGTCTTCGCCGACACCTTCAAGAACGGGTGAGTTCGACCACGATGCGCTCTCGCGATGGTTGTGCTCACAATTGAAGTTGTTTTTCTCCTCCTTGCAGGGCTCCCGTCATCACCTCGTCGCCCAGCGAAGACCACACCTACTCGGCCGGCGGTGGAGGAGGCGGCGGCGGAGGAGGTGGAGGTGGCTCTGGCAACCTGCTGCTGACCAACGGAAGCGCCAGCAACGGCCTCGTCGTCGTGACCGCCAACGGGGTGCAGAACGGCTGTGACAACCAGAGCAACTGCGCCTCCTCCGACGCGGCCTACGAGAGCAGCGAGGAGAAGTGAGTATCAAACAACAAGAGACGCCTCTGGTGGTCTCTTCATCTTGCCTTCGATACTGATTTGGGTTTTCCCTGGCCCGCAGCCACAACATCACACCCGAGGAGCTGGCGGACCAGCAGCGCCATCGCGACGGCGTCGACGCGTTGCTCTCGCTGTCGCTGTCCTCGTTCGTCGACGGCGGCTCGCCGATCAAGCGGCCGCCCTCGACCTCCGTCGAAGAAGAACACATATCCTCGTGCCTGGAGAACGGCGGCCGATTCGCGGGCGCGAACAAAATGGCTCTGATGAGTCCGAACGCCGGGTCGACGACCAACCACAACGTGGCCTACCACTTGCAGCAGCAGCAGCAGCACCATCACCACAACCACCACCAGCACTCGATACTCGACGAGGGCTACAACACTCAGAGCTACAACAGCATTAACAACAATATTAACATCAACAATAACAACAGTAACTCCAGCCACTACATGAGCCCATCGACGCCCAAGAAGCCGAAGCCGTTGCGCAACATCAGGGCGAAGATCAAGCGGAAGACCACGTGCATTCGGTGAATATGCAAGTAATCAGTTGCCAGCGTTGCACAGATGCCTAAGACAGCACAGAACTCGACCTAGCCACACTAATACCATACAAATTACAGTTACAAGTTAAAATAGTATAGGTGAAAGAACAGGAAGGGAAGAAACTAGTAAGCTAAAATGTTTCTCTCGTTGTGAATCGTCGTTGCAACAGGTAGCAAGAAAGGAGGAAGGAAGGAAGAGGGAAGGAGAATCCAACCAAATAATGTCAACAATTTCGCTCTCACTCGCTCACACACTTGACATCTGTCTCTGTCTGCCTTTCAATCAATCTACGAGTTTTTGTTTCTCATTTACGTATTTAAATGTCGGTCGTGGTTTTCTTTTAAGCAAAACCAAATCGTTTTCAAAGACAAAACAAACGCAAAAGCAGAAAAATCTAAAGGCAAAAAGTCAAAATATTGAACTATTGAAAGGTCTACACAAGCAACTTTATACAATTTTTATTAGAGCCTCGATAAGTAAACTAAGAACTAACTAGAAGCTAAATTAGAGAGAAACACAGACACACGGACATTTCAACTAAAACTACTTCACCTCAAGTTTTGTTTCTAAGGTTTTTAATTTTATTTCTGTTTCTTTTTTCGAACTCTCAAATAATGTTAATGAATTTTATCCTTTACTCTTTTGAACCTTGAGGTTTCACTTGACTGAAATCGGAAATAATTAGAATTAAATGAAAGCGTCAACGGAGGCCTAAAAATAAAGAATCAAGTCAAAGAAATCCAGCAACTCGCTCATTGCAGCAGGGCTTTAGTTTCACAATTAAATTAATTGATTAACCTAAACTTACAATAACTAGAAGAGCAAGTGCTTGTTGCTTTTAGTCAAATATTTGTTGAAAAACAAAACAAACGCTGTTGAACACGGCTTCCGGACGAGTTCACGCAGGCGAATGTGTTTAGCGAAATTCATTTTAGATTCATTCGATTGCTCTGTCTATCACTATTATAATTAACATTACTATTAAAAGACGCGAAGAGAGCTTTCTTTTTTTTTAGAAAACAATAAAAATAAAAATTTTACATACATATGTTAGTCAGCTAAGCTTAAAATTTTATTGATAATTTTAAATAAAAACAACAAATTGTTTTATCATATACACAGACACACAATATGTAACTACATATATGGATTCATGCCTATATATGTATATGTTATAATAAGCTCGGATTTTAGCTCATTTTCGTTAATCTAAATTTAAGTTTTAATTTGTAAGCAACTTTAAAATGAACCTTTAATTTGAACAAAGATTTACAACAGAAAAAATAATACTATTAGTTAAAAAAAAATATATATATATATATATCTATACATATATAAAGAAATGGGAAAAGTGTTAATTAAGAACCACAATTTAGACCAAAAATAAAAGAAGCTTTTCTAAAAGGCGCCTAATGTTAAAAACAATAATTAAACAAAACAAAATGTTTCTTAGCTAATTGTTAACACACCTAAAATTACTAAATAATTAAAAACCTAACTTGTAGCCAATGATAAAACAAACAAACAAAGAAATCCTAATGTAAAGAGAGAAAGAAATCTAAATCTAAATGTAAATTCACTTCAAGTACCTTTTAGCACAAGTGTCAGGAGTCGGCTCGGGTCGGGCATCGTCGGCGCGTCGGTCGACTCGAAGGTTCCTTCAGTTGTTCTTCGTTCGCCGATCGCGGTCGATCGCATCCAAGCGGGAAGAAACCGAACAAAGCCAAGGGACGAGAATCGTGGCCCTCGGACGAACTGCCGCGACTGCAGCGGCTCTAAACGGTTTCTGTCTGTCTTCTGCTGGGATACGGGACAAATATCAATACGAATGAAGCTTTATTTGCAGTTTCGACACCTGAGGGTGCAGCTGTCGCCAGGTCGGTGCGAGCCGGGGTCGCTCGAGAGCCACGTCTTGTCCGCGCTTTGTTGTCATACAATAAGTTGACGGTACGACAATCCTTAATGTTGTCAACAGTTAGTAAAATGTCGCTAAGTTTTAGTTCAAAGAAAAACACTTTATTTTTCCTTCTTTTGTTCGTGTTAATAATGTTTATTGAATTGCTGCTAAACTTAATTACTATACAAATAACGTATGATCGTTTTCAAATAGGAAAACAAATTTCCTCACTTTTATTTTATTGTGCAAACATTTTGATTGAGCTTTTATTTATACGTATATATGCGAATATACGATAAATCAATATGTTGAACGATAAAACTATTCATCGTTTGATGTTTTCTTGATACAACAACAACCACAACATAAAACTCTAAAAAAAGTGCCTATATATATACATACATATATAGAAATATATTATACTTTAATATACATTATATATTACATTTATACTTATTACTTACTATTATCATAACTATAATTTTATGTTTTAAATCGATAAATTAAACCTTTGACTATTCTCCTGATTATTTGTGAATGGAAATTACAAACAATTAAACAAAGAAAAAACACAATAAACAACAAAAAATATATATTAACTACGGCTTAATTAAAAAGATGATATACAAGTAATGAAATATTATTTTGACTGATTCTTAACAAAAACAAAAAAAGGAGACATGATTGAAGAAATAAGAAAAACTAAGCAAATCGATATGTTATATCTTGAACACAAAATATCACAGATATATATTAAGTGCAATACACACACCTACGCATACATATTTCAAATAGTAATTAAATGGAAAATAAACGTAAAAGTAAAAAATAATTTTCATAGAATAAAGGAACGACAAAGAATGTAGAGAGAAAAATATGATTTTGTTTTTATTTTTTGATATTAAATTCATTTTCAGTACTAGAAGAAGTTCGGTACTAAATGCTCATTTAGTACTAATTTATCAGAAACAAAGCAAATGCATACCTAGATATAGACATATATAGAGAGAGACGTATACATGCGTATGATATAAATTATTATTATAATTAATATTTACATGGCTTAATATTGTTACCTTATTAGTATAAAAAACAGTACAGCAAAACCAACAAAATCCCAAAACCACAGAATACAAACAAGCAAATACAAAAATAATAACAACGTTTATTATCCTGAGTAAGTCACAAAAACAAAAATATCAAAGAGAAATGCATTAAACAAAAACAAAAAAGAGAAGAGCAACTATTATAAAGAATACAAAAGAAAACAAAAATATTGAAGATCATATTGAAAATAAAAATTTCATCAAAAAACTAGTGCATATATATATAAAACTTGGTCCCATTTATTTAGTATTCCAACAGGTACTGGTACAACGGGGCGTATTACGAACATATAAATTAACTACAATTATCTCTATGTGGGATGCTCATACGCCCAGTAGTACTTGCTGTGTACACACAAATCGTTGTAATTTTTGCTCATTATTGTTAATTCAAAATTTCTAATTTTTGCGACGATAAACCACCTAAAATATAACTGGATTTCTCCTAGGATTTGCGAGTTTCGCCTCGGCCCACTTCTCCAGATGTTGGCGCTTGACGTGGGCGTACATGTTCGCCTTGGAGCGGAACTCCTTCGGGCAGTGGGGACAAGTGTAGAGGGTCTCGCCGGTGTGGGTAGCGATGTGCTCCTGGAGAAATATTTTTTAATTGTGAAATGAAAGGCTTTCCTTCGCATTGAAGCGGTTGTGTTTGGCCATACCTTGAGATTGATCGGCTTCTTGAAGAGTCGATCGCAGTAGTCGCACTGGAGATTCGGCTGCCGGCGGTGCATGTACTGCATGTGGCCACGCAGGGCCGACTTGGAGGGGCAGACGCGGTCGCAGTACTTGCAATGGACGTCGATGTTGTTGTGCTTGGACATGTGCAGCCGCAGGAGGTTCTTGTTCTTGCACCACTCGCCGCAGTCGTCGCACTGCACCGGGGGCTGCACGATGCCCTGGTGCTCCTGAATGTGCGCCTCGAAGGACGGCTTGAATTTGAATTTCTTCCCGCAGAAATCGCAAACATGGGGGAAGATGTTGTCGTGTATCGACCGTATGTGATTCTCCAGCCGCTTTTTCACAGTGAATCTGCGAATGTGGGATAATTCTCAGCATGACAGAGCGATTGTGTTAATGAATCTTACCCCTTATTGCACAGATCGCACACGAAGTTTCTGTCGGTCTTGTGAAGTACGAGGTGCTGCTTCAATATATGCAGTCGCGGGAATTTCTTGTCGCACAGCTCGCAGTTGTAGATCAACTTTTCAGCCTTCTGGTGATTCGTAATTTTATGAACAGTCAAGTTGCCGCCGCTCTTCAGTACTTTCTTGCATACATTGCATCTGCAATAAATTGCAAGGCATTCAAATGGGTGCAACTAGGAGGGAGTTGTGAGCATCGTACTTGAAATAATCCGGATTAAAATGCCATTGCAGGTGATCGTAGAGGTATTTGCGGGTTATGAAGCGCTTGCTGCAGCAAATGGCGAAAGGTCGACTATGGTGGACTTCCTTGAAGTGCGGTCGCATGTCGGAGAACTTCGCGTACGACAGGTTGCACTCCTCGCATTTCAGCTGCAAGTGCTTGGCAATGAATGCATCCATCTCCGCGCTCGGAACGACATCGTCGATGGTTTTCGCATTGTTCACATGTGCCTCTGGCGGTATGGACGGGGTGGTATCGTGTGATGCCTTTGGTGGAAGAAGACTAGACTGTTTCTTGGGCGCTCGCGGTTCCTTGGGGGAGCGTATGACCTGCGAACTCGGAGTCAGAGCTGCAAAAGAACCAAAGCTATTGCCAATGGGAGTGAAATGGACGCAGATTTACCTTTTGGAGTGAGCAATGCCGTCTCGGCAGGCGCGGTGTCGGGGGATGGTTCAGGGGTAAGGGGGGCCGGATAAACCCTTGGCACGTCCACGATGTCCAGCGGGGCCTCCTCGACGTACGTCGGCAGGGCGATGGGTTCGACCTTTTCGGCCCGCAATTCGTAGTCGCATTCCACTTCGTGGAATCCCTTTTCCAGCTCGCATTGCTTTTGCGCAACGAACAGGCAAAACTTGTGAAACTCGTCCAAATGGTTGCAGCACTCCACACAAATCGTTGTCGATATTCCATCGTCAACGGTGATCTAATATGAAAAAAGCTGTTGCACAAAACCGGATACCGAAACCTTCGAAACAACAACACATACCTCCAAGTTAATATACTTAGAAATTAGCCTAATTGCTTCTGATTCATCGTCATCATTCGAAGAATTGAACAGCGAGATTTTATTTTCGACACTTAAACTGGTCAAACACAGCCGGCAAATCATTTTAAAACCACCCTTGTTTTTTTTTTTTGCAAAATAGCTATAATCTGTTGTTTACTCCGTAAGCTTGAACTTAAACCGTAACTTTAAACTTTTAATTTCGACAGTTACAAAACCAACAACAACAACATCACCATCGCCACTCACTTTTGTCTTTATTTCTTATTTTGAAGTGAAAGGTTTTTGGCACTGGCGGGATAGGAAACCACCGACCTTTATTTGGAGAGAGGGAGACGAAAGAGAAGTTAAAAAAACACAATCTATTTGTTTGCAACAGTTGAGATACATACACATACATGCGTACACAACTTGTTGACTTCAACGAGTTGCCATCGATCCTATTCACAACGAGTGCTCTAGGAATCTACTCGTTGCTCTTCGGTCAGAGTGGCATACTTTCGAACACTTTCAAAACTGTCATACTGACATTTCGGTATTTTGTAAACAATCGTCAGTAGGGGTGGTAAAAACAACAAAAAGTAAACAATTAAATTTGCAGTCCTCGTTTAGTTGACCGCGGTAAACAAAATAATGATTTGTCGCTTGTGTTTGACTGAACTTATAGATTTTGTGGCAATATTCGATGAGAGTAATGTAAATGGCGATTCCATGCTGGCGAAGTTAATCGCCAAATATTTTCACATAGAAGTAAGTGAGATTTTCTATTTGCAAATATATTTTAATATATGAGCAAATATTTTATGGATAGCTTCAGACTGATGACGCAGTATCTAATAAAATATGCAACATTTGCTGGACCCACTTGGACGAGTTTCACAAGTTCTACCTTCTCGTCGAGCAGAAGCAGCAATCGTTGCAGAAGGAATTTCTCAATGTCAAATGTGATTTGTACGAAAATGCTACTGCAGCAGTTGAACTGTGCCAAGAGGATATCAAGAATATACCACTATCTGAGCAGCCAATCGACGTTTTGCTGGATGAACGACAAACACTGGGTACTGAAGAGTTTGAAGCTGCTAATGTAGAGGGAACCGAGGAATCCGCAGTTGAGTTAAATGCCAATGAATCGGCCAGAAAAAGTAATATCGCTACGAGAAGAAGTCGGATGTGTACTCTCCGGAGCCAAAATACAGATGAAATCGCGCATCAAGTGAGAAGTAAAAAGAGCCGCAATCCCAGTGAAACTATGCGAGCGCACGATGCATTCATTGCAGACAATGCAATCCTTAGCTGTTGCATTTGCAAGCAAACGCTGTCGAACTTCTCGCAGCTGAAGCAGCATTTTCGAAAGGAGCACCAATGCAGTGGGTACATTATTTGTTGTAACAAGCGCTACAGCAAACGAACTCCATACGTGGATCACTTGAAGCTGCACAATAACCCGGAACTATTTAAGTAAAATAATTAATACACCGTGTTAATAAAATCGGACTAAAATGGGGCTATTTTTCAGATGTAAGCTGTGCAACAAAAATCTAGCAAACAGAGGCTCGTTTCAGAACCACATGGATAGCTGCCATCCCATGGAGGAGGCATTGAAGTTCGAGTGCAGTTTCTGCGGGAAGAAATTTGCCAAACAATACATTTTGGACTATCATCTCAACTCCCATCGGGTGGCAGAAAAAGAGCACTTATGCGAATTGTGCAAAAAGTGGTGAAGTTTTAAGCATTAACTTATATTATAAACGAGTATATTAAACAACGGATTTCATTACAGCTACCGTTCCGTTGCGGAGTTGAAGGCGCACCAGAAGCGGGTCCATATGACCACGTTCAAAATCATGTGCGATATTTGCGGCAAGAGTTTCAAGAGTAAACAGAGCTTCGAAAAACATTTCGAGAGCGTCCATCAAGGCGTTCAGAAACCGGAGGCGCAGTGCCAGACTTGCGGCAGGTGGCTGAAGGATGAACGCAGTCTATACAAGCACATGTACAAACATCGGGATGAAACGTCGGGCAAAGAGTTCGTGTGCAGTAAATGTGGGGCAGTGAAGTCCACACGGCAAACGCTGGTCAGTCACATGCGGTATCATCATCCTGATAAAATGCACAAATGCTCCTTGTGCGAGAAGGAATTCAAACGCATGCTGGCTTTGGAGGAGCATATGGCAACGCATACGGGCCAGGCACTTTACACTTGTTGCTTCTGCCCACAAACATTTAAATCGCACGCAAATATGCACAACCATAAGAAGAAAGTCCATCCAAATGAATGGGTGCGGAAGTATTCGCGTCCAACTAAAGCGATAGTTAACAACTGTGATTCCTCGACCGTCAAAGAACCAAATCAGTAGCAATAATAAGGATATTAAATAGCTGTAAGCAGAAATTATCTAAAAATACGAATGCTAGATATATTGTTCATAAACGCTGAACAGATCAACCAAATATATTGAATAACATTATATAATCGAACCAACTAACTACAAAAAAATACGTATTTGAGTTTTAACTATTCGTATAAACCCTATAGAGCAAGATTCTAAAACACTATAAAAAGGTCTCAACCTTGTGAATGACCGATCAGATAGTGCAAAACACCGATTACTGTAATGGAATCTGCTATTTTATTTAGATTCTATATCAGTGAACTGAGCTCTATTCTTTTTCATACTCGGATTTTTATCACCCGAGCTGGAAATACCCAGGACCGGTAAAAAAAAAATATGTCCAATAAATTCAAATCAATTCTTCAAACGCTGGAAAGGGAACAAAATACCCAACAAAATAGGGAAGTTTTTAAAAGAATATAAACAAAAGATACTTCGCCCCTTTTTTCGTTAATGCAAAAATTATTATATCTTTGATGTGGCAACACTCTCTTAGTATTTGTCATTTTAATACGTAAACAGAGATTTCTTAGGAATTCGTTGTATTCTAACTCGAGATTTTTTTGTTTGCTACTCTTAAACACTACTGAAACCACTTGTAAAAGATTTTATAATTCTGAGGCCCATACAATTTAGAATATATTAATTATAATTTGTGATGGTGCTGAGAGACAGACATGACTAGAAAACCTTAATAAAAAAATGAGTGAACCAACAATTAAGACAGAAGTTCATGAGGAGAACGATGAAACTTTAATTAATCCATCCAGTAGTTCAGGTGAGTTTAATTTCATATGAGAAATCTACTACCGACTCCAGATTCAGGCACTCGTTAGAAGAATGTTACCTCAGTCCACTTTACATTTGCAAAAATAAATATATATATTTGTCCATTACTTAGATCCCTTAAATCTGCTGGGTCATGGATCCAATGGTTCAAACACCTCCACAACAAGGCAGACCAACAAATCACCAGCACAATTACCGACTACAGTACACGATGCAATGACAGGAGCACAATTAGAGTCCGAAGATAGGATAGATGAAACGGTGGAGAATAACATGGTAGAATCCACTATTCCAATGGATTCCACAGTTGTTGTGAAGACTGAAAACGAATCCACTCCGGTTGCGACACCATCCCGAGAGGAACCGACAACTTCAACAACAACTCAACCGATGCTGTCTTTAAACTCAAATAATTGTCAGACGCCAGCTTATACTGGGGAAAATATACCGGATAATTTCTTTGATGAGCTGTCCAACGACGCTGATCAAATAACTGACCAATTCGTCTCTGTGTTGAAAAATGAACCCCAAGGGGATGAATTGGATAATATACCCACACCGTGCCAATCACCCCATCACCACAACGTAAACCCGGACACAAATTTGGAGTCTGCCGACCATGAAGCACAACCAATCACTACCAACCAACAAGTGAATGTAAAGAGTGAAGTTAACGGGGGAGAAGTTAGAGATGAAAGTGAAACCATTCCCGAAAATTTTTTCGATGGGTTACTTGATGATAGAATATCTGCGCGTGTGGCAGTTATGAATAGTGCCTCGGAAGAAATGAAATATGCGGACCAATTGCGACAACGTATTCGGGAATTAGACGAAGCAATGTCATCGGAAGAAGAAACTCCAAGTGACATCCGACAAAAGAAAAAGAAGTCGAAGAAAAAGTCTCGTAAACGTTCCAGAAGTAAAGACAAAAATAAAAAGAGTGACAGCAGGGAATCTGGTGAGCAAAAACACAAACGAAATAAACGTTTGCGAAGTCCTCTCATAGACGACCAGGAAAATATTACGAATGTGATTGAGAGTATTCGAGACATCATAGACCATCCAGTAATCTCGACAGAATCAAATCATTCAACTGCCAGAAAATCTACTTCTCATTGCAAGAATGTTGATGACGAAGATGTTTCAGTGCCGCCACCGAAACTGCTAAAAACAGAGGAACCAATTTCTGATGACGAAATCGAGTGTTTGACGGTACGGTATCCCACGTGTAGTAATAACATGAATGCGTATTCGGGATTTAAGAAAATCAAATGTAATTATATTCTACAATTCTAGCACCAAGTATGTTTTGTACTCATTCATTCTCAATTTCAGTGGAAAAATGTTCCCAAATGTCTAACGAGAAACAATTGGCACCCATAACTAAGCGAGAAAAAGGTTTCTATCACTATCCGTAATCTAGAATGATAATAACTCTATTTTGTTTTTCTTAGCAATGAATGCCGCAGCAGAGGCAATTAAACAATTCCAAGCAGAACAAGGTAATTTTAAATTTTCCTCATTTGATTTCGTATCCACAGTACGGAAGTTGCCTACAAGCAATTCATATGTAACTCAGCATATCTATGATAATCGATCTCCCCTGCATACCATCAACAACGTTCAGTACGCGTTCAACTCCCACTCGACACGTTTCAATCTGCATGGATGGGGTTTGGAAAAGTTGCCCAAGATCGCTGCGAATGTGGCCAAAATCGTTGGCTACGATGCCGACAGAATCTTCACCAAGCTTCAATTTAACAAGTTAACGAACAAGTTCAACAAAATAAAACGAGAACACAATGAGGCCAATAGAGAAACAGTTGATGAAACACAATCATCCTTCTTCACGAATGCAATGACACAAACGGATGAAGATTATTTCACAAGTGCACGTCGGCGCAATGCGCGCGATATTGGCACACAGGTCACGTCGTGTAGTAGTTCAGTCGGGACACAAACTGCTCCCGTTGCAAGCAATGATGACTTACCACTCATGAGGCTTATAAATATACTTAACGAAAACCAATTAATAGCTCTCACCGACTTTGCTGAACTGATACAAGAACCTGCATCAAATGCCATGGATATATATCGTTTGCGACAACGTATGCAAGAAATTTACAAGTGTTCTCAGTTGCCGTCTGCAATACCAGCAGCAGCACCGACTGTAAATTCACCTGCTCCAAAGTACAATAACTATAAACAACGTGATCCCCGCGCAGCTTATCGACCAGAAACTCATCCTATCGCCAGTCAAACAGTGGTTCCCAATCCTGCTTATAATTATCCTGCAACGGCGGATCCTAATCCTGCTTATAATTATTCCACAACGGTGGCCAATCGCGCTTATGCTTATCAGAATAATGGATCTTCGGGTGTTGGCATTCACCACGGTGTACAGCCCTATCACAACATGCCATTGAACTATCAAGAACCTCCTTTATTTACTCAAGCGCCAGCTGCGAAACCTTCTTTAAGGGGATATGGACGTGGTCGAAAACCCCAATAAAGTTGTATATAGATTTTTCATAGAAGAGAGAAATAAAATTACGATTACGCCAATATTTATCGTTCAAATAAAATAAAATGAATGTTTTATAGGAATATGAATTACATGTATTATTTAATGATATAAAGTTTAAAAATTATAATTTAAGCTTTTCATTACTTCTGCAAACTGTTTTTACTTCTTGACAATTTATTTTAATACGCTTTTTTCCAGTTTTGTGTTAAACTTCTGTTACATTTCATGCCTACAGAATAAAGTCTAAAATTGATTTATCATTTATAAAATAACTCAAGAAAAAATTGCTCGCACAGAGGACATATAAAAACTTAAAACATTACAAATAGTACTTTTTCATTCATTCCATCCATAAACATTTTGACGTATTGAATGAATTTTATTCATAATTTGTGTTACTTTCTATGGTATTATATAAAGTTCTTCCAATTACGTCGCCGTCGACTAATTTACGTTATTCATTTAATTTAAAAATGAGTTCGTATACTTAAAAACATGTTGTTTATAGTAAACTTGTGATACAAAACTCTAATTACTGACTGCAAAATACAAAATAAACGGAGTGCAGTCAAGTTCATTACGATTTTTTAAATTTATTTGATGTATTATTGTTTTAATTAAATGGTTCTTGTTACGACTTATCATCAATAAATTTTGTCATTTAAATATATCTTATACAGTTTTGCTCTCAGCCTAACGACGATAGGTTTTATTAATTTTTACGTTTTTCTCCTTCACTAAAGAAAAAAATAACTGTATGTCGAATGTGTGGTTCACAGACGCTTTGAGCGTGTTTATTGATCCATGGCTTCTTGACTGGTGTCATCAACCTCCATGCCAGCTGGTTCATCCTTAGATGGCTCAATGGCATCAGTGGCCATTTCGGTAGCTCCACTGCCAGTCTCAGCCATGATCACCTCCTCTACAGCTGTTGGAGACACTTCAGCAACTGGAATGTCTTCCAAAGCCACCTCTAAATTTTCATCCATAGGCTGGTCGTTCAATGCCAATGTGGGTGTTATGACAGGTGCGATGGTTTCGGGGAGTTTTGATGCTACTTCAGCTGTAGCAGTTGTAGCAGTTTCCACTGTAGCAGGTGTCGTTGACGAAGAAGAATCAGGCGTATTTGCCTCTGCGGTGTGTGAAATACCTTCCTTGGCAGCAACCGCAGGTGTAGAAGACGAAACGGGAGAAATATCGGCAGATGCCTCAGTGACAGCAGTGGCAGTTATTTTGTTTGTAGAAGTATCTTCAGTCTTATCAAGGGGTTCTTTAACAGCTTTTGAGATTTCTTCACTGGTTTTCGTTTCTGCAGAAGATTCCTTTTGTTCGTCTTCTTCAGACAACTTAGCCGCTGACGGCTCCGAGGTTTCAGAGTCCTTCTTCGACGTTTTCTCTTCTGGAATGCTTGTAACGCTTTCAGTTATTGTATCCTTCTTTTCTGATGGCTCGCTCTTAGTTGATGCAGCAGTTCCCTCTTCAACAGCTGCTGTATTTTTCTCGGTTGCCACCGACTCAACGAGGACCTTCTCAACCGTTTCGGACGCCTTCACCGTCACTTCTTCTTTCTTTTCAACTTCACTTGCTGCGACTTTTGCATCATTTTTAACAGCTTCTACTTTGCTAATCGAATCAGTTTCTTCTTTTTCTCCCTTTTCAATTTCTTGTTTTTCGATTATTTTCTCGTCTTCTTCTGACGGACTCTTCGTAAAATCTTCTGTTTTCTTCTCATCATCAACTTTGATTGCTGCCATCACTTCAGCCTCTTTTGGTGACGACTTTACAACTGATACGACATCCCCAATATTCTTGTTATCATTTTCTTCGGGTTTCTTTTCATCCGGCACCACAGATTTTGCTTCCTCTACTTCCGGTTTTTCGCTAGCTGTTGCCGTTGCCTTTACTTCAACGTTGACCTTCTTCTCGGCAACATTCAGATTCTCTTTATTCTCCTCTTCCTGCACATCCACATCAGCAGGACTATCTGTTTTATCAGCATCCTTCTCTTTTTCAGCATTTTCGTCGCTGATGATTTTAGCCGCAATAGATGCTTCGGCATCCACATCGTTTGTCGCCTTGGCTTCTGACTCTGCTGCTTCAACATCCAAATCTAATTTCTGCTTCTTAGGATTTGGTAGGACATCGTCGTCGGTAGTGTGCGTAACCTTCGTTGCTTCGGCAGTCACAGTCTTTTCTCTGCTCTCAACACCTACAACTGGTGTCGATTCAGATGGCGAAACAGCAGATGGCACAGTTCCATTGCCATTTTGTGTTTCCATATTGAAGAGCGATTCACTCTCCATGTCGATGTCAACATTGACATCCAGCGACAAATCGCCATTGACCACCGAGTCGAGCGAGTCTCCGTTCTCGCTCTCAGTCCGTTTGCGTCCGGGCTCTATGGTGCTCACTACTGAAATGAAGATATGTAATTTTAGCAACACAGGTCAACGTAAAAGTAACACCAGAATGACATTGCAATACAATTGATCCTCGCATACAACGTACTTACCCAGAATATTCTTTTCCAAAGCGCGCATGAACTTGTCGATGCGACTGTATTGTTTGCGTGGATCAATCAACAGTTCGCAGAGCCGCTGAATCGTAAATGGTGCAGCATTGAAGAGTTCCAGACGCTCCAGAAGAGAAGATTTCATACTCTCGTAATTGAAAGGATCAACGTTCGGATATTGAGGTATTTCTAAAATCGAAGTATGGTATAATTGATCAGAATACGGCATATACATGTTGAACGAAAGAGGGGATGAAGAATACATTCATACATTCGAATAGCGACTCATTTCGGCGGTATGAGTGATGAATGAGTTGTGAGCAAGATATAATGAAACTGAACCATAAAACATTTGGGCAATGAATAAAACGACATACAGATGTACGATCAAGAGTACGTACATTTGGATGGATGGGTGGATGGAGGTAAGAACGGACAGGCAGGCAGGCGGCAGGCGATTTGGGCAGACATACAAACATACAGAAGTTAGGATGAAAGCAGTAAGCAGAAGGGTTATTGTACGGGACGATGATGAGGCGCGTGTATCTACTCAGGTCTACGCGAAGCAAAAAGAGAACTCGTTTTGGTTTTAATTTTCTTTTATTTTTTTTTATTTTCACTATGGGAAGGAGAGATTTTTCGGACTCAAGCTTCACTGGCGGCTTTTACTGCAATATTCTTTTACTTTTATTTTATGTTTTTGGGTGCTTTATTTTTAGGGGTTTTCGTGTCTTGCGATACGTTTGAAGGAAGCGAGAACAAAGAGGAAAGCAATCGACTTCAACATATATCGGCAGGGTTTTTGCACCCAGTTCGGTTGGTTTTGGAGCAATTAAAATAATTATGAATTACATTTTTGAACCCAAAGCTATTTCCCGAGAAGCGGAAGGAGCACGGAGTGCGTCGGAGTGTTTGAGACTGAGAACGAGCGAGAGCGGGAGAGAGCTGTGCAAAAGTGTAACAAGCAGAGTAGTTTGGCAAGAAACTACAATAGGCCGGCCGGCCGGCCGACGGACGGACAGAGGCGATGTGCACGGAGAGATGTAGATGGTGGATATGCATTCAGCCCGGGTAGATACGCTATGGGGAGCTCAGCGAATGGTGGAAGTTGGTTGGTCGGCAGACGGTTGCTGCTCGCTCGGAGTTGAAATCCATTAACCGGCCGGCAACCGGCAAACAAAAAGCAACAGAGACAACAACAACGAAATCATCTTAAAACGAGAAGAGAAAACAAAGGAAAAGCAAGAAAATAATGGTTGAAAGGCTAAAAATAGAATAACAGAGGAAAACTTTAAATTTAAAGGTAATGGGGCAGCCGCTCAACGACGGCTTAAAGGCGACCCAATGGTTTTTTCCTTTTGTTTTTCATTGTTGTCTTGAAAGATAATTAAAGTTGTATTTTCGGCATTAACCATTGCTATAACTTATTGACGATTTCCTATCCAGAACCCGTGAAAGAATATATTCTCTGGTTATTTGAATATTTCACATTAAAGAAGCTCCGTAATTATTTCCGATTTACTAAATGCACAAGATAACAAAGCTTAACTGATAAAAATTCCTTCACGTCCCAAAAATTCAATTAACACCCGCCCGCCTGCCACCGCCATCGATGTCGACAGCGGCTTTAGAATCGCATTGTGGCGACGAATTGTGGTCGGTGAATTGCGAATTGACAATTCCAACCGTTTCAGATGTGTGACAAAATCTCCCCGAAATTAGCTCTTGCGATCCTCTCGGCGAAGCTCTACTTTAAACAAAGAACGCTCTCTTTTTTCTCGGCCGACGTTATAACGCCCCGTTTTTTCTCTTCTCCTTGTCTCGTATATCCGTCTGTGGGCCGTGCTTCCTCGCGAAATACATATAGTATAATTTTGCACGAAATACAAGATGAAAAGAGAAAGTTTCAATTTGGACATAGGTCCACCACTTACCATCGACTCGAGGAGACGTGTCGTGGAAATGTTTGATCACGTTCAGGAGCTTCTCGCGAAACAAGTACTTGAGGCTGGACCACTTGAAGACCGTGTCGCCGGTCTTGGCCACATACTGCAAGTACTCGTCCAGCTCCTTCGGTATCTCCTTCTGCTTCAAACGCGTAAAGCGATCTAGGATCTGCATCACCTCCTCGGCGTTCTCCATATTAACCATGATTGATGCCGTAATTATAGTTCTAATCTAAACGCCGGTAGCAATCAAAAGCAAAGGCTATTGAAAACCGCCGTACAATTTCACTGTCTGGATGAGTGAAAATTTTCACAAGATGTCTTCCTGTGATGTAGAGACACCGAATGTGGCAAAAACTGCAACAGCAAGAGAACACGGACACACACACACACACGCGCACACACTGAGCCACAGGCTATGACTACACGGCTACGTTGGCTCAGAGACTGCAGCAAGCGTACGCTTCAAACCACGAACGGACCCTGACTATATAACAAAGGCTCCTTCACTCCACTCTCTTCGAGACAGACAGACCGACACAGCTCTACTTAAAATTCTGTAGCGGCTGCTGTCAATGGTTTTGTTGTTGCTCCTTCTCCGGATCGCTGCCCGGCTGGCTGACTGAATGTCGTCTGTCTTTCTTCAGCTGCGTGAAATTTGCGAATTTCCGTCTCTATCTCCGACGTAAGGGACCCAAAACAATTGGCGAATTCGCAAACGAAATCCGTTGAATACAAGCAAGCCGCCCGATTGCCAGATGCAAAACTAGAATAACGCGCAGCAGGTCGGCGCCTGGTAGTGGTAGAGCCGTACAGCAGTTGGGGAAGTGGCAGATGCAACTTTAACACAGAGAAACTCCAACAACAAGAGGGAGTGTAATTTCTATTCTTCTCCCTTCCTTGATTTTTTGTTCCGTTTCTTCTCCTTTGTTACTTCCTATACGCTGGTGTTGGTTTGGGTTTCTTCCGCAACCGTGTGCCGCCCTCGAATGTTGAAACTGCAATGAACCAAAGTCGCCTGCTCCGGTGTGGCTCAACTGGGAGCCAGTAGTCTTCTCTTGGCAACTATGGCAAAATATAATTCCTGATGATTAATTCTACTTTCGCAAATTTTCAGACGTCCCTCTCTGTTTGTCACACACCGGCGCCAATTGAACCCGTAAAAGTCGAAGCAAACAAACTAGACCACAGAAGCGAAATGCGTTTGTTCACTTCAATTGTCGATGGCTGTCATTTTGATTCTTTCGCTAACAGCTGTTTCTGAAGTTCCGCTATGGAACGCAAGAAGTGAGCAATGACGGACTGAAATTTGAGAGACAGTTATTGCAGTGACTCTCAAACAACGAAAACCAATCTAAAACGGAAGAAAATACAGACCATTTAAATAAGAAACTGGCAGTTTTCAGGATTTCCGAAGTTCAAAGAAGGATCAAATCGTTAATATTAAATATTTAATTATTTTAGAATATTTAATTCCCCTGTTTTTTCTTTGAAGCTATAGTCTGCTTATTTCTTTTTTATTAATTCGTATCAAAACAAATGAATATTTAACAGATAAATGTAATATATTCTGATCAAATTCAGATTTCATTTTCCCAAAACCACAAACAAAAATTATTTATTTATAACAAGCATATCTAATATTTGCTTGTAGATAAAAAAAAAACAGGTCAAAGATCTCCATGGATGAAAGGAATTTATGGGAAGGAAGGTTGATTTGCATGTGTCGTCCTCTATTATTACAGTTTTCTCTAATCCTGTCGAAGATTAAGTAGATTCATGAATGTAAACTGACAACTGCTAAATGGCTCAGGTAAGCAGGGTCCCATCGCATTGTGTCCGAAAGGAGAAACGTGTCCTGCAGATCCTACTCTGTGTCGAAAAACATCTGCCTGGAGTGTTTTCACTTTGCACCTGATGGAAAGGATACTAAGCAAGAAAACAGATTGCTTTGTTGGTGATATATGCATGTAGATTTTTGGTATTTATTCAATTTATAATACACGAGTGTTCCAACATAATAAAATTCATACATATAAAATGTAATGCTATATGGGACTTTTGTATAAATTATTGCTTATGACGAGGATTTTTCCATTTTTATTAATCTTGAGTTAAAAACAAACAAAAAAATAACAATATTTAGACTTTTGATTAAATATCCCTTCTTAAATCTATATACTATGATGTTCTAAATCTAAATTAAATGCATTAATGATGTGTTAGTGACGATAACTAATATTTATTGTTCATTTTTAGAATTTATACGTTTTTCAATCGCAATAATATCGGAATCAAGAATATAATATATATTACTCATTATCATCTAAATTTCACATACTTTAAACAAGCATTCAAATGAAAACAACATTCCATTAAAAGACTATCAACTGAATAACAATTATATGTGAATGTAATAGACAATTGTATATATTTTGTTGTACGTTTGTATATACAGAATATTTATGTGTATGAATGTATATATAAATATAATAATAAGTTTGCTATTTATGTCATTGTAATAGAAATAACAGAAATGCAATTAAAAACGATTCGTTATTCGTACTTTTATTCTTTAAAAGTTATATTATTTCATAAGGCAATTGGAAAGTGCAATTTATGGTATCAGACATTTGGTTTTTGTGTAAAGTAGTTATTGACTTGCAAATACGTTTGTTTTACTTATATTGGAAACATTTTAAAAAATGCACAACCAGAAATTAGCTTTCAACATTCCAGAATAAAGGCATTTTAAAGTAAAGTAGAAAAATAGTAATGGTAGGGAAAAGCAGTTGATTTCTTCTGGCACGCCGTAGAGTTTTGATCATTTTTTGATTGTAGACGCCGATGGTGCGAGTTCGGTCTAATTTTAGATTCACATGCTTGAACTCGCGACACCCGCCGACGACATTCTTTGCAGGAGCCTCGAGCGCGACCTCCTGAAGGCCGAAACTCACCCCGGTATGACCTGCCGTAAATGGCGACAACTCGGCGAGGACAAAAAATAGACAACAAATTTAAAAATACATGCAGAATAAAGTAGAGAGAGCGATGACGACGTTGCAATGTGACGTCACACATTGCGAGGTTAAAGGTGATGCTACAAGTGTAGTAGAACAATACACTAACACAAAGAATATTGGGAGAATCGGTTGGAAAACATGCAGAACTCAGGGAAAACATGCATTTAAATGAAATTAAAAATTGAATAAAATCCTTCATTTGTCGTTTTTTGCGATCCTCCTAACTAGTTCTGTGCCGCCTTCAGTTCGAGGCGCTTCTTGAGCATCTGGAATGTCTGATGCATGGAGCGCATTTGAAAGCGTATTGAGGTCGTGACATCACGCTGCAGCTGCTGCACCTCCTGTATGTCCTTGCGGAGATTCTGGTATTCGTTCTTCACCTCGGTCATCGATTCGAGCAGCTCCATGACACACACGTCGTCCATTTCGTCGACATTCGTGCTGTCCAGACTGCGCTCGACCTCGTGCAGCTTATGGGCCACCGTGTACAGCTGGCTGCCTGCGCTGGCGACCTGTGCCGCAGTGCGTGCAACGTCACGCCGTTGGTTGGGTGTTGTCGTTGTTATCGTTGTTGTAGATGACGGCGTCATCGATGTCGAGATTGCGGTGAATTAAAATAGGTCAATTTCGAATACTCCTCCCACAATAACAAGTTCCGTTGCCTATTATAGGGCTTTTAAGCTTACCGACTTCTCCAGCTCGTTGTAATGTTGATAACCGTTCATGGTGTCGTTTCGCGGATTTCAATGGATTTGTACTTGAATTCTTGATTCAGTGAAAAAGTCCGAACCAAAGGTTTTTTAAAAATGACTTTTAGAGACACATTTGATATGTTGAAAAGTTGTTGTTTTGTCGACGCATTGCAAAAAACACTGTTATCATTCAATAATCGTTGTGAAACTTTTCATGTTTCACTGTTTCTTCTTTTTTATACTGTTAATTTTAACATTTTAAAATATATTGATATATTTTTTAAAACTTCTATTTGGATTCTATAACACTCCTTTTCAATGCGAATTTCACTTTTCGTCTGCGGAATACTGTGTTGTGGACTCTTTAATATAAAGAAGCAAAGTGCGTTCGTTCCACCCAAGCGCCGAGCGTATAAATACCGATTTCTGTGCTTTCCTGCTTGGTACATATCCTGTCCTTTCTGTACCCCGCGCACACCCTCCTGCTCCAACTCAACAAACTTGATGACGATGTCCTTCCGTAGTGCTCTGTTGGATTGCAGGGCTGCCGAGAACACCTTAAATCGATTAGCTCATTTCACTCACCCTTTGAAACACTTGATGCTCCAGTTTTTATGGAAAATGTTCATTTACACTTTTTTTCGTCCAAAAATGTTTGAATTCATATCCGGCACTGCTCGCAGGATACACACCGCCCTAATAAATTTTAGTTCACTTTTTCACTTTGCGCAAAAATGTTGAAACGGCAGCCCTGCGCTCTGATCAGCACCACATTTCATTTCTCAACCGCAGAATCAGAGGGTAAAGAGAGCGTTATTTTTTTTTTTTAGATGTGGAGTTTTCAAAAGCTCTCTTGATACATCGACAGCTCCTATTTTTGTTTGTTTCACTATGGCTTGGATAATATTTAAACAAGGAAATTGAGATGCTATTTTTGTGTTTGTAAACAGACCACAATGGAGAGGGATGTTTTAGTCTAAACATACAGGATGGGGAATAGAAGTGAATAAAAGCTTATAAATAGATAGATTTTGTTATAAAAAGAAAAGGTAACTGCCGCCCAGGATTAACCGTTGACATGGTACCCGCTACATAGGTTCTTGTCTCACCTAGTATAACTTCAGCATCAGCTGGCACACGTACAGGTCGTCAAACTGAGCTCCTCCTGTTGTTTTGTTGGGTTTCTGTCACACAATATATTTCTATGGAATGTGGAAATCCTTTGGCAGCTCAACAACGTTTCTGTTCGCCCTGGCACGTCCGCAACACAGTGAATAGGTCACTGTTATAATCCTTGCGTGCTCAGTGGGAGAACAGAAGAGTGAAAATATAGCGAGCGTAGAAACTATTCCAATGGCAATTATTCATCTTGAACCACTTTTTTATTCGTTATAAAAGTTTTTTAATACAATACAATTGCTATAAAAATATTTATTTTCAAATTATCAACATTTATCTATATGTTTCATCACAAACTCTGTACAAAATGATTGAGCTAATGGATTCTAATTACATAATTATTATGCTTCAACAACTTCTTTGGACTAAAACTAGACATTCGAATGACAAACTATTTTTTTTTGTCCGTTTTATTTTGATCGTTCTCGAGCATTTGCATGAAGTACAAACAGTATTCCTTCTTCAATATCTGATGCTGCCCCACCTCGCAGGTGAATTTTATGCCACGTTTGTCGTAGTCAAGAAATGTTCGCAGGAAATGTCGATTCGTTTCGTGCACATTGGGATGCTGCAAATATTCGTCTACCGGCATCCATTGGATTTTGGCTATTTCACGCTCGCATCGTTGAAGCTCCAAATTCTGCGGTGTCAAGCCCACAACCACATATATATCAGAGCAGCCGAAGCCACCGCCGTGTGAATGTCGGACAGTAACCAATGTTTTGAACTTGCACTCGATCCCGGTTTCCTCGCGCACCTCACGAATTGCGGCATCGACGAGATTTTCACCTAATCGGAATCGGAATGATGTTTATGTTAGATGATATGAAGCATATGTATTTTCAAGAACTGACGTGGTTCCACATATCCGCCAGGCAGCTTCCAGCTGTTCGGTATGAGGGCATAACGTTCGCTCACGACGAGCACCTCGTTCTTGTCGTTTACCACAAGGCCACCGACGCCGACCATGGTGTGCGCATAGTCGGGAATGTTGGCGTACTCGTCCGTAGGCAGCCAACGATACATGACGACGAAGCCATTCTTCGCGTGATGGAAGTCGAATTGTTGCTGTGGGGATATTTCATTATTTTACTATATTGCTACCAATAGATTCATCAATATACCTTTGTGAGGTGTGGAATCCAATCGGAATGTTCGGTCAGAATTTTGAACCAGATCCCTCTGCGTTTGTTTTTTTCCCAAAATTCCAGAGACTCTTTGGATAACAAGTTAAGAAGCTTCGCTTAACAAATGGGAACTTACAATTGACTCACTTTTCAGTTTCTCGGGAAAATCTCCATTTGATTCGTACTCCGCATCGGATTCCACTGTGATTCCATTGAAGCGATCTACACTTCCACGAAATACTCCCTCTGGCACATCCATAATCAATTGATATCTAATGGAGAATGATGAAATAAATTCGAATCAGTGAAGATAAGTAATTAAACAACGACTGGCTGATGCTAGTCAAAGTGCTGTGCAACTAACTTGTGAAACGTTTGCGAATAGAAACGCGTGCGACAGGAGACAGACTGAGTCAATTGCTGCGATTGAGATCTGAGCGAGTGATACTGGCGGATGAACTGCGTGTCGATGTATTTCCTTCGTATAGTTTGCGCAGGCGTTGATAAGGCTGGCGGAGCACAGCAGGTGGCGTTGTGTTGTCGCTGGAAGGCGAGTGTGTGGAGACCAGTTCGCCACAACCGCGTGTACCAGATGATTCCGCTTGCAGGCGAGTTGTCCAAATTAGCCCATGGAATATGTTGCTGTCGAATCGAACGGTTTGTGCTTTGCAACAGTTTATACATCAAAATTATGTATTTATGAATGAATTAACTAGCTAACTACGAAGACAATTGCATAACTAATGGACTGGGAATTGTGGAATTGTGAAAGCGTGGGTTTTTGGTGTAGAACAGCAGGCAATTGTCAACCCGACAAAGAAAAACGACACACAATTAATAAACTGATAATGTGGCTGTAAATGGAGTATATTGTTATTGCTTTCAAATTGCAATCCAATGGAAATTACATTTTCTCTTATACTCACTCAATGAGGAAAAAGTTGTTCTTCTAGTACTCGCTGCATCAATTATGCTTTGCTTTGTCTCACTGAGGACTAATTTAAATAAATGTGTTAATGTTAATGTAAACAACAGCAACTAATTTACATTAAAACCAATAGGAAGTCGCAACCGAAGTCGAGCTGAATGATAGTGCAACTGACAACTCCAATCACATACAGCTCGTTGTCACCCTCTGCTAGTCGGAGCAGTTCTGACCGAACCAGCTGTTTGTCAGACAGACAGATTGATTTGATAAGGAATAGTTGATAAACAATGCAGAGGAGGAGAGAGAATTCGCTACGTGTGAGAGAATAGCAAGGGAGACAAAGAGTATTACCAGACTCAATATGAAGGGGTCCATTGAAATCAATCATATCGAAAATGCATAAAATATCTGTTGAAATTAAGTCTAAGGTTTGGTTTATTTCCTTTTTTAATTGAATTTGGTTTCTACTAAAGTACATTAGAGTTTGCTACACAAGAGTTCATTTCGTAAAGTTTAGCTGTCAGGCTTAGTTTTTCTTTGCAGCAAAACTAAACAATAAGTTTCCTTGTTGTTTCTCTATTTCCACATATTTTCACAATTTTTTACTAATAAATAATAGTTTATAAGATTACAACTAAGGGTACCTACAAAAACAAATACAAAAGAAAATAGCAAAGCAAAAAAACCTTTAACAATATTAATTTATGCACATTATATGACTTTTTAAAACCAATATTATTTTGTTTTATATTTCCTTAAATTTTTAAATGTATTATTGTGGTTATTGTTTCAGATGCCAGCTCTTTCCAAAGCGCTCAGCTGATGACCCAGGCGTTCTTCCTTAGCTTTGCGTTCGGAACTGATTTTCTTCGAGTGCGTGTAGTTATTTAGAAAGGTTTGCACATCGATTTTGCCATTCAAAAACAATTCCACATGGCGATCACAATCCGTGTCTGAATTCGATGCAGCAATTTGGAGAAGTTCCTGCAATTAGGGAATTTCCAAAATTGTTATCGCATGACACTTCAAATGCATAGACATTTTTTGACATACTCGTATATGTTGCGGTGCAAATTCATCTGATTTCTTTAAGTACTTCTTATTGAGCAGATCACATTTTTCGCCAAGATTTTTTAGAGCAGTCACATCGTCGCTTAGCTTCCGCTTCAGTTCTACCAAATGAGATTCCTTTGACTCGTTTTCACCTGAGTTATAAAAGAAAAAAGGAAAAAAGAAACTTAAATTTCCGTGGTAATCATTATGTGGGGAAATTTTATTTACGTGAGATAATTTCCACTTGATTGATCATTGAATCCAATTCTTCATTCAAATGCTGCACTACGGACATTTCCTCAATGAAATCATCGAAAAACTCTGGATCCGTGTCCAGTTGCTTCAGTTCATCAAGGGACAAAGTTGAGAGATTTGGAAGACTGCTTTCGTTTATTTTGGTTGGAGTTATGGAGCTATCCAGTGGAGAACTCTCTTTGCTGCTGTCCAGAGATTTGGCTGCTGTTGGCTGTGGTGTAGCGTTGCCGATGTTCCGTGCGACGATAATGGGACTGCCTGTGTTTATGACCGTGGGTGGATGTCTTTCGAACTCTCGTATAATAGCCTGTACCACTCGTCCCAAATCGGAGTGATGCGAATACTACATGAAAGAGATAAAACGGAAGTAAAATCGATTTCGATGATATCAACAACGTGCAATTGTGATACGTCACCAGGTGACGGTAACCTTGACATAAGAACCATGTCCTTCAAATAAAGAGTATACTTTTTACGAAAAATCGTTAATCTGAAGGTCATCTGGGTGAGAACTGGAAGTATTCATCACTAATCTCATCTCACTCATCCTTGATGCAATAAAATATATCAAGGACCAAAATGTGTGAATTCATGTTTTTGCTTACGTTTAAAATACCGGGGGCCATCGCAATCTCGCCATTCGCCGCATTCACCCAATGATGCTGCACTGGCGGGGAAATATTCAATTTCGGCTTCTCATTAGGAAAATTCTCTGTCAGCTGCACCGTCAACAGGAAACTTCTGCCCCCCGACTCGAAGTGAATGCAGTACTCCTCGTTCTCGGCTACCTCCACGACGCTGTTAATGAGCAAAACAAATATGAATTTCATGACCTCCAGGTGACTGGCTGGGCGGCTGCCGCCTGCCAGGCTGCCGATTCATAGCGCGAGAGCTTCACAAACTTACTTATCGTTGAAAACTTTGAGTGTGTCAATTTGTCGTTTCCGAAAGTCCAAATCGTAATTTGTATATTGCCTCGGAATCATTTCAGTGCGCTCTTCGAGTAATCAACCCAAGCTGCTCACATAACAATTTTAATTTTTATTCCAATTACGTTCAATAAGTAGCTGCTGGTTTTATTTTTGTGCTATTAGTTTTATAAAATAAGTAATGTGATTTATCGTATTTTAATTTTTTTATTTTCCTAATATTTGTTTATTTTGCACCACAAACGTCTTTCTCTTCTGCTAGTGCGAGTGATTCCAGAGAACAACAACAACTTCTAACTGGGAAACGAAATGAAGAACAAAAACAGCAGCAGTCAGTTGATAAGGCAGTTCATAAATATGATAACACAGTGCGTTTGTTAAAGTCAACGGTTCGTTTCATGGGAAAACAGGGAAGCCAAATTAAACACAAAAATCAAATAGTTTTGCAATTTTCTTCATACCTCTGAACCCCGTTTTGTTGTTGCGACTGAAAGAGATAGACTCATGTAATTGTAAATGCTTTTTCAATCATTAAGGCGGTATATTTTATTGCAAATTCACATTTTAGTAAAACAAATATATTGTAAAAAAGCGATCATGAGTCTATTCTAAACACCGAATCCCAAAAGCCAATTAATAATTAAACGTATAAATTTTTGTAAAAAAAAAAAAAACAAACAATACAATAGTAAATTATATAGCAGGAAACAATTACATTACAAACGAATCTCATATATACGAATATATAATAATACGATAAAACATCACAAACTTAAATCATAATTGGCAAATTCTTTGTTGTCAACTTTCGGCTACTGGTGCTGCTACTTGGAGAGTTCGGTATCCTGGGCGGTGTTTTATGCGTGAGTGCTTCCTGAGATCGAGGACAAGTATTTTCCACAGATGCACAGCGAACTAATTTCGAACGGGTTGAGGCGCCGCTGAAAGAATTTGGTTTTATGGAGGACCTCGAAGCTGGTTCAATGCATTTGCGAAAAGAGTCATACGTGTCATCGTGGGTACTGCTCGTGTCTGCAATTCTTGATTTCGAGCTGTTTGCCTTAGTTATGGAACGACGCTTTTTTGACAGACTGGTGCGGTGTCCTGACCTTCGGCGGATAGTTGAGCCTATTACGCGAGTCTTCTTCACCGGCGATTTAAATGGAGTTTTGTTTGCGGTGTTGGTGGGTTTGAGAAAAACTGTTGGGCTGTTGGTAATGCCATATAAGAGAGTTCGCTTAGCAACAGGTGTAACTTTCTCTGTTGGATTTAATTTCCTCTTCTTAGAAACGGACAAATTTGTAGTGGATGGTGTTCTACGCATAGAAGCAGTGGATACGTTTCGTGCTGACATTGGAGTTCGACCACTCATCAAATGCGATTTCGAAAGTGGCGTTTGTGCATTTTTACGTGCGCTACTTAATTTTTCCTTTTCCTCACGCTTCTTCTCCCACTCCCTGGACATGACCTCTAGTATATTTTCTCCATAAACAAGAAAACTTTTTTGTTCCCTCTCCTCATACTGTTTGACCAAATTAGCTATCTGTTGTTCGATCTTTGGCAGCTTGGTCGCTATCATTTTCCTTTCCTTTTCCTCCTTAAGTAACTGACCTCCACGATTATTGTAGCGATTTGGATCTGATGCCTTGGCTTCGAGTGCAGTCATGCGATCCCATAATATCTTTCTGTTTGCATATAGTTCAAAAATTTCTTTGTTACTTTCGTAAAACATTTTCAAGTCTTCCAACTCCATTTCGTGCAGAACTAACAAATCATCCGTGTAACAATTGCTGTTGAAATTTGAAAAGCGGTTTCTTTGAACTTCAGATTTCATTGTTTTATCCCACCACTGGACTATTTCTTGACGAACTTGATTTACATACAGTTTAACGTTCTGGCTCTTCAATGCCTCACAGCGATTCAACTCGCTATTGAAAGCGTCATAAGTTCTTTGGGTGTATCCAGTGTATTTTTTGAATTTGTTTCTCGTGTTTGGGCTTGTGTCTAAACGATCCCATAATGTCTCGAGTTTCACCTTCATCTCGTCAATTTTGTCCCTGACTTCTTGCACTTGATTACTGTAGCATTCGTGTAGTCTATTCAATCCACTGAACGTGTCTTTGTTCAACTTTATTTGTCTGTGATTGAGGAGACGGTCTTCTGTTTCAGTAGACACATTTAGCTCTAAAATATTTAAAAAGTTTTTAATTTCCCGCCGCAATGCTGATAGCTTATTTAATCGCAAGACACGTTCGTCCTTCAGTAGATCCAAATGATGACGAAACTGTTGTATTTCCTCCGCCGTGGGTAAAGGATCCGCCAGTAGTGGACGTGGTGGTTCACCCAACTCATCGCAGAGCGATTCTTGTTCTAAGAGAAGTTCGTAGATTTGCTCCCTACGCTGACGCAAACATTCACGTAACTCCACCAGACTATTATCCAATTCCGACTGTACTACAAGGAGTGGTGCATTTTCATTTGTTTTTAAGTTAAAATCTACCTTCAGTAGTCGCTTCAAATTTTCCGCCTCACTTTTGAGTTCTTTTATCTCACTTTTAATGAACTCCTCTTTCTCCATAGACTCTGACACCAACTCCTCATAAAAGTTCTTAGCGTGTTCCGCGAGTTTATCCAGATTTTCCACACAAACGTCCTCGTCGAATATTCTCGTCCATATTTGGGTGAGCTCCTTCACATAGGTTTCTGTAAGATTCTGCATTCTTTCACATTTATCCTTGAATAAATCCGCCATCCTTTTGAATATTTTAATGCAGTGAACAAATTAGAATAATTTTATTTTTCGTGTTTACAATGAATTGAATGCGGTATCGAAATTTCAGTTATAAATTTTCAAGCATCAACCCGGGAACGTTATGACGACATTATGATCGATAAAATTCGATAATTAGTACTCAGTAAGGTATTGCCAGTTGTAAAATAAATTTTAGGGTTTTCAGATTGAGCAAGCAGGAAGATCAAATCATATATAGAATCCAAAAAATAACCAAAAAAAGTTTATGTTTATACAACCGACACAAAAACAAATATCAAATAAATATAATGTTTAAACCTGCATTTTTCAAAAATGTTTTCTTTATTATTTATACTAGTACTGAAACATCCCATCATTTATTATAAGTCTTAAATATTTTAATGAAGTCAATTTAATTAATAAAAAAAGATCCAAGCAAATAATCACACATTTGAAATACCATTAAAGCATATAATAAAAAAATTTTAAAAACAAAATATGTGGGCAACAAAAAATTAAATCAAATTAAAATTGGTAAATTTTTCAATTTGCGACTAGTGGTGTTAGGAGAAATTATTGTTCTACTGACACTATGCGATGACCCTGGTGATAACTGGTCTATAGTAAGAAGGGAGCTCTTCTCTTTATTTTTCGTTGAGTTCAGGAACAACTTGCTCGAATCACTTGGACGAATAGATGATCGGGCAGCTGGTCCTACACTCTTCTCGAAAGAATCATAGGTATCGAATGTTTCAGTATCAGTAGAATCCTCACTAGCTGCGGTTACCAAGACATTTGGATTGATGGCGCGGCTAGCATTTCTATTGAAAGAACGACGCTTCTTTGCCGGTCCATTATGTCGTCCAGATTTACGACGAATTGTTGTAGCCAATACTCGATTCGGCTTCAAATGATCCTTAAAGGGAGATTTTTTTGTTGAGCTGGAGGAGGGTTTTACTAGAGTATTTGGGCTGTTACCAGTGGTTGCTAGCATGCGTTTTGCAATAGGTGTTGGTTTCTCGGTCGGATTAAGTTTTCTCCTATTGAATAAAGGTGTCAACGGTTGCTTGCTGACAGATGGCGTTTTCTGGGCCGAGGCAGAAAACGTATTCTTTGTTACAGGAATACGATTCGGTGTCACATTCGATTTAGACAACAATTGCATCTGCGCGTTTTTGCGTACGTTCGTCTGTTTCTCCTTCTTCTGACGCTTGTTCTCCCAGTCCATATTCATGACTTCTAGGATATTTTGGCCATAAACGAGGAAACACGTATGTTCTCTTTCCTCGAACTGTTTGACAAGTTCAGTTATCCGTTGCTCAATCTTAGGCAGTTTTGTTGCAATAGTTTTCCGTTCCTTTTCCTCCTTCAACAACTGTCCTCCACGATTATTGTACCGATTCGGGTCGGAGGCCTTCGCCACCAATGCTGTCATTCTTTCCCACAAGACATTCCTATTGGCATAGAGTTCAAATATTTCCCTATTGGTGTCGTAAAAGCGTTTCAGGTCTTCCAATTCCATTTCGTGCAGAGCCAAGAGGTCGTCCGTATAAGAGCTGCTGCCGAAGTGGGAGAAGAGTTGCCTCTGCCCTTCCGATGTTAGCGTTTTGTCCCACCATTCAACCATCTCTTGGCGTATCTGCTGAACAAATAATTTGATATTTTTCCTCTTCAGGACCTCGCAGCGATTCAACTCGCCATATATGGCATCGAATGTGTTGTTTGTGCAATCGGTGTAATTTCGAAATTTATTTCTGGTATTGGGACTCGTGTCCAGACGGTTCCATAGTTTTTCCAGCTTTTTTTTCATGTCGCCAATTTGATCTCTCATCTCTTGCACTTGATTGCCATAGAAGGTGTGGATATTATTCAGATCGATGAAGGTTTCCCTATGGAGTTTGATCGGATTATGGTTTAGGAGACGATTTTCCCTATCACTGAGCAATTGCAGATTCAATATATTGATGAAGCCTTTAATCTCACAACGAATATTGGATAATTTTTGTAAACGTTCTGCACGCTCGGCCTTCAACACTGTCAAATGGTTGCGGAATTCCAGTATTTCATCTGCAGTTGCTAATGGATCAGAATACAAGGGCCGCGGAATCTCTCCTAGTTCATTGCAGAGCACCTCTTGCTCAAGCAGTAATTCGTTGATTTCATCCTTACGTTGTTTTAGGCATTCCCGGAGCTCTTCTAAGCTTCTGTCCATCTGACATTGGATAACAATCAGGGGCTCATTTTCAATGGGCTTCACCACATGGTCCACCTTGAGCAGCCGCTTAAGATTGTCTGCCTCTCTATTCAGATTGTCTATTTCGCCTTTAATGTATAGCTCTTTTTCGACAGACTCTTGGACTAATTCTTTATAGAAATTGTTGGCATGATCCACTAATTTTTGTAAATTCTCTACGCAGGTATCATGATCAAAAATTCGCGACCATATTTGTGTAAGTTCCGTAACATAGGATTGAGTGAGATTCTGCATTTTTAAACTTTGTTCTTTAAACATTTCAGCCATTTTTATATGATTTCTTTTTATTGCAAATGTTATTTAATTAAGTCAAGATTCAGGAATAATTAAAGCCAGAGCAAAGTCAAATTAAATTGAATTAAATTAAATTAAACACGGTTCCGAGTTTATATATTTCTAATAAGTGTTATATACTTCTTGTTTGAATTCTGTAATATAACTGAACTTTTGTCTATGTAGTGGAATAACGAATCAATTATACTGCACCGCACATGAAAAAAACATGTATATCACTAGTTATACAAAATCATGTGTTCATTTAGAAATAATAGGTACTGTTTAATATCTGGTACAAAAAAAAATTGTTATTATTATAACACATAAAATTAGTTAAAATAAGGATAATTGGAAAATGGACGTGATTTTATTAACGGACAAACTTATGTAAATTTTGTAAAAACTTTGATGAAAGTTATTTTTTTTTTTAAATCTTAGAAATCATACATATTTACAATTTTAGTTCTTACTTATAAGTCATTATTGCACTAGTTGGATTTCAAATCCTTCATGTATCCAAGTCGTCCCGTGACTCTGTCTGTGGTTCATGTTCATCGGTAGGCGTTGGATACTTTTGCAAGCGACCAGTGATCGATTCTATTTGTATGCCATGAGCAGCAAGAGCATGTTGTCGCAGCCCATATCGCTGTAAGAAACCTGCATCACAAGTACTGCACTTGAAACGCTCTCCTGTATGGCGACGTACGTGTGCTTTCAGATCATTACTTTGGGCGAAACTTTTAGGACAATGTTCGCATTGGAAAGGACGTTCACCGGTGTGCGTACGCATATGTATGGTCAAGTTATATGCGCGATGAAAACCCTTACCGCATAGTGTGCAAAGATTCGGCTTATGCCCAGTATGATATCTGCAATACAAATAGTTGATTTATTGCAAAATAAGAGGAAATTGTTTAGAATATACCTCTCATGAACTTTCACATCGGTGGCACGAGGAAAACCTTTTCCACAATATTGACATTTATACGGTTTTTCGCCCGTATGCCTACGCATATGAACCATTAAATAGTCGTTGCGTAGGAAACTATCACCACATATGGAACACAGGAAGTTTCGTTCCACACTATGTGTTTTTTCATGGTCTCTATATTGTGCTCGATCTTTAAAGGATTCATCACAGTGTTTACACGCGAATACTCTATCTGTATGCAATACACGATGTTTTCGCAAATAGGTATCGGTACTAAAAGACTTATCACAGAAATCACATTTGTGAACTTTGTTTTCATTTTTGCCTTCTGAATGCTTTGTTTCTTTGTGGCGCTTAAGCGTCTCGTTTCTTGGAAAAACACAATCGCATTGGTCACATTTAAATTCCTTTGCCCGATGTATGCTATCGATATGGTTCTTCAGATGATCACGACGAGTAAAACGCTTAAGACATTGTTCGCATTCATGAGGTTTTTCTGATAAATGTGTTAGCATGTGACGACGCAGATGGCAGTGTCTTGAAAATAACCGATGACATTCTGGGCATTGATTGTCTTTTGATTTAACATATGTTCGGTGCCGAGAATGGGTATTATTAGAATTTCTTAACATTTTACTTCGACACGTTTCATCAGTTGCATCAACATCTTCATCGCTAGAATTGTCGATATCGTTTCCTATGTGTTCACTTTCTGATTCACACTTAATATCCATCACCGATACATCTTGATCTGCACTTTCGTTAGGTTCAACTTGATAAAAAGGATATTAATTAAAACACAAGAATCAAAATATTATCAATAAATACCTTTTACAATTCGTTTTTCTGCAATGCTTAGTAGACTTAGGGGCTTCTCATCTTCCTCTCCATCGCTTGATATTGGATTCATAATATTCACATCATCAAAATCCTCACCATCTGAATCCTCGTTCGAAAGATGGCATCTAACTGATTTCTTATCAACAGATATTTCGTTGAACAAACTTTTCGTACAAAGTGTTGCTACATTTTCTTCAATTAAGTCGATTTCTGGCTCCTCTAATGAAGATTGGTTACCACTATTACGAGACGATTATGTCAAATATGTTCAAAAGCTCCAAGTGCTTTCCTACCTTTTTAAGTTACTATGGATGTTACGCATATGGCGTTTCATGTGATCCTTGCGAGAGAATTGTTTACCACATAATGGACACTGGGTATTAAGTGTCGATCTAACCTCTGAATGATCCAATTCAAAGTATCTACATAATCTGCAATGTCTGCCCAACTCATTTTCCTCATTTTCATCACATGCCCCAGGAACTAATTCATCGGTCTGGGTAAATTTTTCTGTGTAACTGGACTTATGGAATTTTGGCAAATTGTTCACATTACCCAAAAGTGTTAATAATTTACAATGAGACTCTTCTGCAAGTTTCTTGAAACGATATGCCTTTCTAGCTGTCTCCATGCATACAATGCATATTTGGTGAGGAAGTTCATCATATCGCTCCACCTATATTAAAGATGTATTTGTATAGATATCTTATTATATTATTTATTATCTTGCCTTATAAATCGTGCACTCGGACAGAATTTCGGACACTGGAACACCATCTACCGAGTGATTTTCATCGAATAATAAAAACAGATCCATGTTCTCTTGCAAACAAACTCGACAAATGCGATCCATGTCTAGCTGTTTCATTGACGTCGTCGTTGTAGCCATCATAATGAATTGTTAGTGGTTTGGAATTATTTTCAAAAACACTCATTTGTTTAGTATTAATGCATTTATTATTTTAAACCAACGAACAGGACAAAAATGCAGTCATATTGTTGTTGTCTAATGTTGTTGTTGTAGCAAATTCTCAAGTAGACTTTTTGACAGAAACTCCGGTCGTCAAAATTGGTGCTTTTTGATTTGTTATGGTCTTTTTTACTTTCCTTCTATATTGAATCCAACTGGTTATTATTGCAAGTTTTTCAGTCTTGCCACACTTTTTCATATTATTCTCATTAGATTTGGCTTAGGTAATATTTGGATAACTTCGAAATATACCTTTCGACTGCTACTGTTGTTATATATTCATTGTACCCAACCAATAGAAGTAAGAACATAATTTTCAAAAAATTTTAGAAGATTCAGTATTTTAAATTCAAATAATCTTTTGTATCATATAAAATTATTTCTGTTATTTTATTCTAAATATATAAATTATTTTATACCTAAATACTACCATCTCTAGTTTATTAAACACATCCTCCAACAATACCCCCTATCTGAAATGCTACCAAGACCTAACGTCAAACGTTCGACAGCTACCACAGCGAAAGTGAGTCCTGGAGCGCTGTGGGTTTCCTTAGTCAATTACAGAAAATATTAAATAAAAAGTCTTCGATTTCAAACGCAAACAGCCCAAACATGTCGAAAATGGAACACGAAGCAACTACATCCTTGACCATAATGGAGGTAAGTATTTCAGACGACATGTCTAAATAGCAATGCTAATTGATGAAGATGAAGTGTCCACCAATGTACAAAATACTTGGGTACACACGACGAACCGACAAAGCTACTCAACGTAGAACGTTAATGTACTGGAAGCTGAAAAAAAGTACAGTCAGGAATATACTAATAATTTCATAAAATTTCTATTCATTTTATAGCAAATACAAAATCTGATCAAACCTCCTCCCAATGAAGAAGACTTCAATAAATTGTCTCAAAAACCAGCCAACGTTAAACACCCGTATTATAAAAGACCAGGACGCGGCCACAACCACGACTCTTGCGATGCTTGCGAGGAAGGAGGAGATTTATTGTGTTGTGATCGATGTCCGTCAAGTTTTCACTTGCAGTGCCAGTAAGATATAATGTTTCTAGGTATAACTGTGAAGTTTTAATGTGATTTATTAATATAGTGATCCTCCGCTCACTGAAGAAGATATTCCAAGCGGTCAATGGCTATGTCATAATTGTCGCATGACCTTTAAGCCACCGTCTTCGAAATCAAGTTCCGTTGAGCGCGCTACATCGGCAAAACTTGCATTAGCCAGTGAACAAGCAGAGAACTCTCGTCCAAATACACCATCTGGGGGTGGAGATTTAGAATCGATACCTTTGAAAATTCGAAACTTACGTAAACGCAGCAGTAGTCGTGCATCTTTTTCGAGTGATTTAAGTAGTACAGAAAAATTTCTTTCAAAATTGCCAGTCGGAATACAAAAGGCACTGGATCCAAATAAGAAACCAACACCGCTTGATGAGTTGATAAAGGCGGCTAGTATATTAAATCCAAAGCAGTTTGAATTACCCCGCGAACTGGAAATTCATTCCCAGTTCCCTGGAAATGATAAAGGTTTGAATAACAATTTCTTATATTATATCTTTTTATATAAACATTTATTAACAGTTGAGCCAATTCGCACTAATGGGAATGGAGGAAGTAATAAAAGGCCTAGTAGTGTGCGTCGGAACTCGAAACCATATGAGCTTGACTCACAGGGATTGGTACCACTTCCAGCGAAAACATGTTTCTACTGCCGAAAATCATGCAAAAAAGCTCCTCTTGTTGCATGTGATTATTGTTCATTATATTTTCATCAAGATTGTCTAAATCCTCCAATGACGGCTTTTCCAACGGGACTTTGGATGTGCCCGAATCATGTGGAGAACTTTATTGTAAATATTGTACAGAGTATTATTTTAGAAACATTTTTTGAGACTGGATATTTTCATATTTAGGATAATAATCTCGTCAATAGCATCTCTGCTACAGAGCGCGTTAAGCTCTGGGATAAATTCTCGCAACCATTCGATCATGAAGCTGTTAAAACTGAGTTTTTTCGTCGAGTTCATATGCGAAATCCACCATTTCGTATAAAAGTTCCATTGAAAGGTAGAGAAATCATCGAAATCCCTCCATCTGTAAAATATCATTATGAGAATCCACCTCCATTGCTTCCATCGCTGCGGGAAACAATGCGTTACGATATTGTTCAGCGGCGTAAATGTGTCGCGGATCCTGATATGCTCTCTAAGGAAAGTGTAGCCGAATCTCTAGTGAAAGATTTAGAAGCTTTGCAGAGTGCGAAAGCTAAATTCCGAGAGATACAAAAGGAATTGGGTAATGTTGAAGATTTGAGCAGTAGTAGTAGCAGTAGTAGTGAAGATGAAGAGGATGCCAATGAACCTCCTGGAAGCGATGGAGATACACCAGAGAAGTCATCTAAGACCATAAAAACAAAACGTACGAAACGTAATAGCGAACATGTTCCAGCAACACAGGAACCTCAAATTAAATTGGAAGAAGAAAATGAAAATCATTTATACCCAAATTCTGTAAATAACAACGTTGATGACGATGATGAAGAAGATATTAAGCCGGATCCTCAAATAGATAATGAACTACGTTACCTCGATGTAGAGCTAATAAAAAAATTAGCTTTTCAGCGACTTCAGCAACTCGTACATGAGCATCCGGAAATTGTAGTACAATATCAAAATCGTACAGCAGCCAAACGTTTACGTGAACTAACTAATCAGTCCGCCGATAACTCATCACAGTTGCTCCCCTCACAAATACTCTCTCCAGAGGATGTACGTCGTTTGTCGATTATGTTTACGGGTGAGACATCGTCAATATTGGCCCAACATCAGGCAGCTAATGAAAATGATGATGTTCCACAATTGCATCCAGCATTAGCTACTGCAGCAGCTATCGTTGCTGCCGATGAGGAAGAACAAAAGTATAAGCCAAAAATAAGATCGGATGGCGAGAAGGCTTATGAGATAGCTTCGCGACTTGAACTGAAATTCCGACAGACAAAAGTACGAGCACGCGCCGTCCTCACGCCGTTGGGTGATATTCTCGAAGATAATCGTTGGTTTGCCCCAATTGAATTGAACTCCAGTTTTTTCATGCGTTATCGCAACCTACACATTGGCTACGGTCATAACATCGATGTTAATTTATCATACGTTGGCTATTGTAGACGAGTATCTCCGAAGCATGCAACTATTTTTTACGATGATTTCACAAAAACTTTTGAATTGATAAACTATTCTGAGTTTGGTACCGAAGTTAATGGACAATTGTATTCCTGTGATTTCACGGAACATGGTCCAACGCCAGCAAAGAAATTGAAAAATGAAGACATAGAATTACAGAAACGTGTACAGGCTATTTTGGACAAAAGGCGAGGTGTTCAGCGCCAATATTTTGTAGTAGACAAGAATGCAAAGTTCGTATATTAAATTTGTTATTTTTGAGTTAACTTTATGAATCAATGTATTTTAGAATGGCTCCTATTCCTAAAATGGAGTGCAAATGCTCACCAGGCAGTGAACCACCAATGTTAGCTGGTGCATGGGAAGGTGCAGCAATACTCCCACATGGAACACTTCTCCGTTTTGGTTGTCTATCGTTTGTGTTTTCAATACCCGAAACCGATGTTCAAGGATATGGACAAGGCTAAGTAATGGGTTCTATTTACAACATAGAACTTTACTTAATATTCTTATATGCTCAAATCCCAACTAGCACTAATTTTGAAATAGGAAATCTGGTTGAAAGAAGAAAATTAAATTCTTTCAAAAAGCATTGTTAGAGTGAATGGTTGTTATATTTACAGTACAATTGAATAATTATTTATTGTAACATTAAAAATATTATGCTATTTAAGTTACCAGTTTCGAAAATTAATTTGAAATAAGTTTAGTCCTTAAGATGTTTACCACAGAAATATAAATATGTATACACATAGATATATATACAATTTAATGTAACTACCTAGTTTATGTTTTTAAATAAATGCCAATTTTATTTCTGTATAGTGTATTCTACATATACAATTTTCAACAAATAAATACGTTTTATATGAAATACTTGCTATTTTTACAATTCAAGTTTTAGGTCCAGACCTTTTAAAAAGTATCAAAAACAATTGTATTGGGAGAAAAACGAAAATTGTAACCCTGGTTGCCGGGTGTCAAAATACTCATATACTACAGCTGTTGCTGTTTACAATTTTATCAGTTCCGGGAGGAACATTTATTTCTACGATACATAGTTGAAATAAAATTCATAAAAATGTTGTAGTTAATATTTAGTCAAAATGAGGTACACATCTCCGAAAATTTTCATCGCACTCCTTTTAGTGACTGCACTTGGGACATCGCCTGCGGGTACTTGCAAGAACGTCTGTGAATATAGCAGCTATTTACTCTTACATCGACCCGATACCTGCCCATTGGATATCTCCATATTCAATAATACTATATACTTATTGTATGATGTAAATCCATCTGAAGGCTTTAACTTGCGTCGCGATGTCTACATTCGACTGGCAGTTTTCGTGAGAAATTTGCAGCGCCAACAATCCTTCAAAAACGTTCACCTCGTGCTGCCTCCATTCCGTCGTTTGTACCATTGGAAATCCCATCACATATCACAGGAAAATCTTCCGTGGAGCACGTTCTTTGATGTGACCAGCCTTAAGCGTTATGCACCTGTGTTGGATTTCCCAGAGTTTCTTGACGAGATTTCCAGCTTTGGTCTGGAATCGAACGGCTACGTCCAAGTGCATCGAGTATTTCAGTTGAAGCATTTCGAGGAAATGTTTGAAAATGGCATATTCCGAGATAAATTCGAATTTGAAGAGTGCAGAAAGGAAGAATACCTTCGAGGATATTTGCTGCAGCAATCAGTTTTATTGGACGATGAATTCAGATGTTTGAAGTTCCAGGGAAGCGCCAATATGCTGGGCAACGTACTGCGGAAGACATTGACCGAATTTACAAGAGAAGATGTAAAGGTATTTGCATTTCTAAATGCAGAAATAGTGCTGCATGACCATTGGGGTGATCGGGAATTCTGGAGGGCTCGTCGGTCGATGCGCTTTGCGAAACAATTAGTCGATATCGCCAATGACTTCCGATTGAGTCAACTGAATTCCAGTAATGAATATGATAACGTGCAACGACCCAGGAATTGGGAGATTGAGAAACCATATCGCGGAGCACGCGGGGGCGATTATCTCTGCGCCCACTTGCGTAGAGGAGACTTCGTTTATGGGAGAGAAAAGACTACACCAACACTGAAATCAGCAGCTACCCAGATAAAAAACAAAATGAAAGAATTAAATTTGGAAAAACTATTCCTTTCCACCGATGCTTCATTATTTGAGATAAAAAACCTAAAATCTTACATGCAGCAGCGGGTGAAAGTCTTTCGTTTTGTAACGGAATCATTGCAGCAAAAGACTGAAATCAAGGATGGTGGGATTGCAATAATTGATCAAATAATATGTTCTCATGCTCGTCATTTCATCGGAACTTACGAAAGCACATTTACCTACCGCATCTACGAAGAGCGCGAAATTCTAGGATTCCCAAAGAGTACCACATTTAATACGTTTTGTAAAAACGATAACCTACTGAATTGCTCCAAAAATTCCGTTTGGCCAATCGTATACTGAGATCGACTTTTAGTAATTTAAAGAACAAAAGACGAACAAATATAAGTTATATGTTAAAGTACAAAATAAGTTTGGACTTCGACCCTATCTCAAATAAATAGACTATTTCGAAAACAGTAAAACAGATTAATTTGCTTGTTATGGGTTTATTTTATTTCGTTCCTACATATGAAAATATGATTGGAAATTTTCCATCTACTCGGCGTCTTCATCTTCATCATCATTAGAGCTGATTCTGAAGTAACGCAGTTCATACGAGTCCTTCTCGTTGGCAACGACACGGATCCAATCCCGAAGGCTGTTCTTCTTCAAGTACTTCTTGGTCAAGTATTTCAAATAAGCTTTCGAGAAGTGTACATCAGAGTTAACGTACAACTTCATCTTTACACGTTCAAACGTCACGTTGTTGCCCAAATTATTCACTTTACCGTTCACCTTCAGGCGTGCCTTAATGTACTTTTCCTATAAAAAATTTGTTGTAAAACATATATTATTACTCGTTCTTCTCTTTGAATACTTTGAAACTTTCTGAATTCTCACAACATGAAATAAGTTTGTCTCTTACAGTGTTAAGCCATTAAATCTATGCATGATTAAACGACCAAAAATAGAAGAGTGACAATATTTGCTTTACCACAGAGTACACTGTCATCAGAGCGAGGCAATCACTCTCCAACAACAAATCAGTCGTGGAAAAATAGGATTAATTCAATAAGTTATATATATACTGAATATGTATGAATACGTATGGACGAAAATTACCTGAAAAAATTCATAATGCATAATAAATTGTGCATCTTCAATTATCGAACTTCCGAATGCAGATCAATACAGATCTAAAATATTCACATAAAATGTGCATCTTCAATAACAGACATACCGAATACAGATCAATGCAGATCTAAAATACCGAATCGATACCTTTGCTGGTTGAGAAAGAATCCTGCAGCCATTAAATCGGTGGCTATTGCAGGGCGCACTATGAGTTTTGGCCTGACTGCATGCGGTTGCATACAAATCAGCCCAGGGCCCACCACTAGGAGGTAGACATAGCACGACTTGCCGAGTTCACAGACGGTTACACCACTGGTCAGACCCGGTACTGACAATCAGAGGCTACCCCGTTGTGCATCGACCAGAGCCCCAGGTTGTTTACGTAACGGAAACAAGCATGGTGGAATTCACAGTACAATTGTGAGTCGAACATTTCTTAGACATAAATATTGAATTCCAGCAAAGTATACCTACTGATTAGTTCAGTTCGATACTACTTTTAATTTTAGGAAGTATGCACTCTGGAATTGAATATCCAGTTTATGACGAAAATAAATGATGATGTGTACAAGAAATACATACTACGAATACTTACAAAATCAGCAACATCCATGATGTTGTCTTCAGCAATATTTGTGCAATCAATGCCGAAACGCAGAGAAACCTTCTTCTTCTTCAAGCCCTTGCCACGCAAAACCTGCTTCTTCGTGACACGTCCCTTACCGGCGGCTGCAGCTGCAGCGGCGGTAACACTCTTCTTCTGAGGTTTCGCTGCTGCTGGCTTAGCAGCAACAGCCTTGTGTGGCTTCTCAGCGGCCTTTGGTGCCTCGACCTTTTTGGCTGGAGCAGCAGCGGCAGCAGCGGCAGCTGGCTTGGCAGCGGCGGGAGCAGGCTTGGCAGCAGCGGGAGCGGCAGCCTTCTTAACTTCCTTGGCGGGGGCAGCAGCCTTGGCATCTTTCTTGGGTGCAGCGGCAGCTGCAGGAGCCTTCTTTGCATCCTTAGCTGGAGCTGGTTTTGCTGCAGGAGCAGCGGGCTTAGCAGCAGCCTTTGCGGCTTCTGGTGCCTTCTTCACATTCTTTGCGGCAGCAGCTGCGGGCTTAGCTTCAGCCTTTGGCTTCTCAACTTTGCCTTTGGCGGCAGGAGCAGCGGCTTTTGGTTTTTCAGCATCCTTTGCGGCGGGCTTAGATGTACCTTTTGTTGGTTTAGCCTGCAATTTAATAATGTCGGTTATCAATCATTGCCATAGTCTATCTTTATCAAAATTTCACTTCATAATCATGAAATTTTTAAGACATCTTCCATGGTTCTCAATATTTGCATCCATTTAATTATTGGCAAATGTGAAACAATATGTTCTACAGAAATATTGCACTAAATATATGGAAGCACATATAAGAAAATCAGAATATTATTTGAAACTTACAGTGGGAGCCATGTTTAATCGCAAACACCACGGAGAAAAAGAACTGGGAAAGAGACCGTCAAAAATTACTTCAACGTCGAGTCTCGATCTGCAGAAATATTCGAGAATCGCTTAGGTAACGGCGCTCTGTTCAGTAAGGTAGTAATTATAGTAGATTTCGTATTAATAATTTGATATGGAATTCTATCAAGTTTGAATTCCGCGGATCATTTTATATATTAAATTAGATAAAGAACTGCTATTTGATATTAACATTTATAATATTTTTAGAATTTAATCTCGTATGATAAAACTATGACCATCTCTATATATATTTTATATAATTTAAAAAGTCTTCCTCAAAGTTTCTTTATCTACACAAAAAATTGTAAAAGATGAACTCTTTCTCTCTCGCTCTCTGTCCGAGGTTGAAAATCGATGTTGGCCGAACAAAACACGACGACGACAACCGAGTGAGAAAATACTTTTATACGCAGTGAGTTATTTAAAACGAAGTGAGCGAAGAGCAAGTCATACACAGAAAGCACACAAACGGAAAGTATTATAACAAATTTTCATTAAATACTTCGAATCGTAAAAAAATGAAGTTCCAATATAAAGAAGAACATCCTTTCGAGAAGAGACGTGCCGAGGGAGATAAGATTCGCCGAAAATATCCTGATAGAGTACCTGTAAGTTTTGTTGTTTCTGATTTTCTCTTGCAATCATACTACGTGAAAACTTCGTAAAAAGTATTTCTTTGTTACGAAATTAAGCAATCTTACACACATTTTCTATATGTGAGGATATTATAAAATATATAGTTAAGTTTATGAGATTATCGAAATTAAATTGATTTTGAGAATTTGTTACAAGTTATCGTAAACTGCGTCATATTTGTTTTGAAACGAAAATATGTTTTTTTAGCACTTGTGGGTAATTTTCGATGTGTGTGGTTCACACACACACTTTGAAGACCTGACCAAACTGTGTAGATGTGTATATAATATTCCTACTGGCTATGTGTGTGCCTTGTATAGAGCTGTTTTGTTTCTAGTTTTGTTGACTTATTTGTATATACTCGCATATGAAAAAAAAAAAAAAAATTATTTTCAATTTCGATCTCGTACACTTGCGACCCTCACAGAAACTTTACGGCAGAAGCCCCCTGACAACCTGCCCCATACAACGAACCAACGTAGGGGACTTTTTATATATTTCTTTCGTTTCTACCTTTTGCGCACATATGTTTCTACTTGTATTAGGCATTTGTTTTTTGCTTGTTAATGTTTGTGGATTACTCATTTCTATTTCACAAATTTGCGATTTGTATCGTGGTTAATGTTAAGTTAGTTATAAAATATGAAAAAATCTGGTTTTGGTTTATTTCCTCTTCCTGGGTTTTTTAACTTGTTAATTAGTCTATTAGAGATGGATTTTAAATTTTTGATATTGTTTATCTAACTAAATTCTATTTTTGGCAACGTTGAATTTATATTATGGCTACACATGCACATGAACAGCTGATTTTCTGGCTCTTTGTTTATTTAACTTTGCATATGTGCCAAATTTTTCTGTTTGAAGTGGACAATAACCTTTGACATTTCTCTTCTCCGCATTTTTATTTCCAAAAATAAAGTTATGCATATAAAAATATTTTCATTTAAAAATATTAAAATAAATAAATTAAAAAATGTATATTAAAAATTGTATGTTAATGAAATGACATTAAAAATTATTTTGACTAGCCATGAATTGTTAGTATATGTTTTTAGTATATAATCCCCATTTTTCAATATATAAATAAACCATAGACAGTTGTCTTCATTCATTTATTATTCATATCTTGTTTTCAAACATTTTTGTGATTGTTGTTTGTTCAATACTTTTTATTTATTCTCCTTTTGTTTATTATATATTTTCTGTTTATCCACAGTCTCACACACACAAAAATAGTATGCATGTTTCTTTGTTTTAATATTACGTACGTGAATTTTTTAATAGCAACAACCTTTTGTAGTTTCTTCAGAATAACTCTAGGAATTTATATATAGAACAAATTATGTGTTGTTACTATTTTAAATTATTATAAATTGCAATCAACATCCATAAACTGTACGTGAACTTGGGCTGAATTTTGAAACTATTTTTACGCGTTCGTCTTTCCTAATATTGGTATTTCTTATTTCGTAGGTTATTGTAGAAAAGGCACCAAAGGCACGCATCGGTGACTTGGACAAAAAGAAGTATTTAGTTCCATCCGATTTGACTGTTGGACAATTCTACTTTTTGATTCGTAAACGTATCCATTTGCGCCCAGAGGACGCTCTGTTCTTTTTTGTCAATAACGTGATTCCACCAACATCTGCTACAATGGGTTCTCTCTACCAGGTAACTATAAAAGGTGAAAATGTTAAAGGTTATTTATAAATAAATTTGAATATTTTAAAGGAACACCACGAGGAAGACTATTTCTTGTACATTGCCTATTCTGATGAAAATGTTTATGGAAAGAACTAAGCATTTAAACCAAAATTACAAAAGATCTGGCAGTAAAATTGGGGGCGAAAAAAGTAAATATGCTTGAGTTGTTTTGGAATAAACACAGAGCAAGAACTTAATGCTGAAAAATAATTAAAAATCACGCTATTATTAAATACAAAAAACAAACAAAAAAATACAAATTAATATTTTATGATCTATTATAGAGATAAACATTAGATGTAACTACTTTAATCTTAATAAAATATATTTTATTTTATTTTCGCAAGGTAGTGCTTTTTTTGTAAATTTGCTTTCCAAATATCCTAATTATTATGTTGTATGTTATATTATTGAAATTGATAAATACAACCATGATGTCCAATATTTAATATCATAGTTGCAGCTATAAATTGAGAAATATATCTGATACTATTTCCCAATCAGAATCGATTTATAAATTAAATTTCTTTATAAATTAAACCAAATTGAATTGTATTTTTTTTTTGTCGGGTTATTATGTGCATATTAATAAAATGTTTCAATTTAAAATATAATTTAGGTTTACATCAAAATGCTGTTTTAATTTGACGAGTTTCGTTTGTGGTCAGGTCATTACATTAATAAAATTACTCAATATTTCATATTAGTGAAATACATCCACATGAATTTGAAACGAACTTAATATTTTAATCGGAATGTGCGAATTATTAGTGAAATATCGGATTTGTTTGCTACAGGTGGCATCGCCCGTAGGAATTCCATGATTGTGACTGATCTTTAAAAACGTAAGAATTAAAAGATAAGAGAAATTTTGTGAAAATGTATATAAATTTAATTAAATTATTACAGTAGTTTTACATGGTAATTGAAATATACATCAGTTTTCTGACGATATTTCGAAAATTCCTTCTAAAAACATAAACAGCTGATAGTTTTTCCACCAAAAGTATTGCCACTTTTAGCATAAAACATAGCGAAATTTAGGATAGGTTTATTTCTTAAAATATCATCGAAAACATCATAAGTGGTCAGGAACATTTTTAACATGTTTGTTCCTGATAAAATTACATGCTGTTAATATTGTGCACGGAATAATATAACATATGATGATTCTACCACGATGTGTACAAAATCCTTAGTCGAATCATCTGGCATCACTGACAATTTGATGTTCTTGAGGTAGACTCACGCATACTATGTGTGAATACGATTTTGACCAAACTGTCAAGAGTTTCCCTTCGGTCTTCTTATAGTGGTGACTTGCGGCAGTTAGACGAGGAATATTTCGTTGGGATTACATCGTGACGAAATTTCCAAAATTATTGTTTTTAATTTGTTAATGAAACAAAATAATTGATACAGAATTGTAGTTAATCCAAAGGTGAGAAGCATCGAAGTCATAAATGTTTAAGGAACGTGAAGTATTGAGGTATGTAAAATACTTCTTGTACTTGAAAAATCAATTGGAATCTTATCGTGCCAACAGAAAATATTTGTAATTCATTCATTCATTGATGTGACGGTGTTGAGAATCATATGATTGATGTAATAATATATAAAAGGGAACTGTTTTCATCGACCTTTGATTTCTATTATAAACTGAATAACCATCACAGTGGTTTGGCAACTTTGTCAGGGATAAATTATTAATTGCATTAAGTGATGATTTCTACTGATTGTGATAATAACAATAAAGTAATTGTATCGAAGTCAACACAGTGCTGATGTTAACAGTTTTGTAAAGTGTACATATCAGACGATTCATTCAATTGTGATTTAAATGGTTGAACTGATGTTTCATCCGTCATTTAAAAAACAATTCTCGTACATGCGGGTTGCCTAGTTTTTGCCGCATATGTGGGCGCGTTTCATTGGCTCTTCCGTATCGTCCGATAATCACCTTTGGTCTTTGTTTTTGTTTTGAATTAAATTCAAAATATCTATATGGACCCTATTTACGTTATTTAGTTATTGGATTAAAAATGTTAATTAGAGTAGATATATCGTACAATCGAGTTCATCTTGATTATATATTTTTATTCTTATATAATAATAGGAAGATGAATATCTACGGTGGTTGTTTGCCATATTCCTTTCAAACCTACCCCTGAATAGAAACAGTCTAGAGATGGGGATGGTTAAAAGAATGGAGTTAAAATTATTGACAACTCCGAATGTCTGCAAGGACAAATATTCCTCCTATACCTCTCGTGACAATAAATGCCTTGTCATGTATTTGGATTTGACAAAGCTGGTTTGTTTATACAGTTCAATAACCTCTAAATTGAGGCCAATGTTCATGGCAGTTCTTATCATTTATTTAAGCATTAATTTCACATTTGATTTCCTCTGACAATGCAACCTGATTTGCGACTCTAAAATTGTTATTATTATTATTATTTTGCAGTTAAAGTTTACTAAACCACTATCACTCCAGTTCAAAATATCATTTCGATATTATTAAATGTCTCAAACTAATAAAAAAGAAACCTCTTCAGCACGAAATCGCAAGCAAAACAATGTCGATATCATGAAAAAGGCAACAGGAACTAAAAAGACAAATGGTGGCGTTATTGCCACCACCAGTTCCTCTCAACCAACACCTGCAATAATACGAAAAAAATCTCAAAATAAATCTACCAAAGACAGAGAGCGCGCTGAGCGTGAGGCCCTAGTTCTTTGGCGCAGTCCAGTACAAACAATTAAATATTGCTCATTAGAGATAGTGGCACTCATACAAACATCTGGCAAGAAGTAAGATCATATATTAAATTAGTGTGAAGTTAAAAAAAGTATGCCCTTTCTCTCTTCCAGGTTGTTACAACAACGCGCACTCTTGGCTGGTTTATTAGTATTAAGCATAGTTTTAAGCATCAGTTATAAAATTCCGGGCCCACATCAAGTTATCATCACTATTGTGCGCAACAACACATGGTTCTTTGTTTATTGGATTGGTCTTGGTGTATTGTCATCGGTGGGGTTAGGCACAGGATTACATACTTTCCTCTTGTATTTAGGACCGCATATAGCGAGTGTTACATTAGCAGCCTACGAATGTAATTCTGTGAACTTTCCGAAGCCCCCTTATCCAGATGAGTGAGTACATATTTTGATCATTCTTTTTGTTGAAGCTAATATAATTAATTAATTACTTGATAGTATAATTTGTCCCGAAGAACCATATATAAAGAAAACCCCTGATATATGGACCATTATGTCTAAAGTACGCCTCGAGGCGTTCTTATGGGGCGCTGGTACAGCACTGGGAGAATTACCTCCGTATTTTATGGCAAAGGCAGCGCGACTGTCCGGTTATGATCCCGATGATGCCGAAGATATTGCAGCTTTCGAAGAACTGAAGGCAAAGCAAAATCAAAAGAATTTGAGCTTAATGGACAAAGGAAAACTGTTCATGGAACGTGTTGTAGAACGTATTGGCTTCTTTGGAATCTTGGCGTGTGCTAGCGTAATTAACGTTTTCAGAGTAATAAATAAAGAAATTTTTATCGTAATTTACTTCTTTACAGATACCAAATCCTCTTTTCGATTTGGCGGGCATTACATGTGGCCATTTTTTGGTGCCATTCTGGACCTTCTTTGGTGCAACTCTAATAGGAAAAGCCATTATTAAAATGCACATTCAAAAGATTTTCGTTATCATTGCATTCAATGAAACGTTAATCGAGCATGCAGTTGATTTATTGGCCACTATACCCTTATTTGGAAAAAAACTGCAGGAACCGTTTAAAGGCTTTCTTAATAATCAGAAACAACGCTTGCATCGCCAACGCAATGCAGCACCGACTGAGTCTGGAAATATGCTATCAAAAATATTTGAGACGTTTGTGATCTGTATGGTTTGCTATTTTGTGCTTTCAATTGTAAATTCGTTAGCACAGAGTTACCATAAACGAATACATAAAAAGCCATCAACGTCCGCAAAGAAAACTAAGAAATCTGTAGCTAAAGATTAAAATTTAAAAATTAAGACTTTATCTACGAATTTTTCCTGTGGATTGATTGATTGTAGTAATAATTATTATTATTTATGTGGATGAAAATTGATGAATTAGTAAATATTTTTAGAAAACTTATTATTTTATTTAATTTATTTGTTCCTTTCTTCACCTAGAGAAACTTAAAACGAATGTAAGTTTTCCTAATTCCATAGCATTAAAATACTAGTCCATAGTAAAATTCAAACAGTTTTAAGTTGAATATACAAACTCTGATGGCGTAATTGAATGCTTTTAAGAGTATATATAAAAATGTTCAGTTTCTTTTGAGTTCTGCAATGAAGTTCATATTTTTATATGTAGAGTATTCACCTTCAAAATTTAATAATGCAATGTTATGTTGCACTTAAAGGATTTTAGTAATTAGCCAATTTAAATTGTTTCACGAGTTTAGTGTAATTTTATGGAATATTTTTGGCCAAAATTGAATGAGAAACCCAATTGAATGAGTTGCGAATCTTAATAAACATTTTATATCAATAAATTCATGCGAGTTGATTATTTATTGTGTATATATTTTTCAAAATTACTACAAATGCAATGAAATTGGTAAAATGGTGGTCCGCGGGTGTTCAACATACGGGGCTTTACTGTCTCGGAGGAACACCGAGTGGTATGAGTAATATGAAATACTTGTATTTCGTGATTTCCATTCCACTGTGCGCTGTTTGCAGAGCCATTCGGAGATGATTGCAGCACTGGTTCGTTAGTATATGTAACGTCTTAACAAGGCCTCAGACAGAAGTAACCCATCAATGTAAATGTCGCGACGACCCCGCCGTGTCTGAGGACATTACAGTGAATACTCCTTGAGAACATAACCTACAAAATATGATTATTTAATTTTGAGGATAATCCATTTAAAAATTGAATTGATTTGAATTCTGACATAATACTAACCATTCTTTGTATTCAAAGGGAAAACCTCGAAAATTCGAAATTAACACCATTGCCATTTGATTTCGATGCTATCAACGTGTCTTCACTGTTTGCACATCGCACACCAACACAGGGGCATACGTAGCCATTTTTTGCCCGTCGTGAGTTATCAACCCCCAATTGTGTCTACGCAGCGGTAGGCAGGGTTGTACAAACCAACAGACCACTCGAACAAATATTGCGCGTCTCCTTCGGTGATTTTACTCGCTCGCATGTCTCTCTGCTTGGTTTATGGTTGGTTAGCGTACTGCGCCTCCCACCCCCACGACCCAGCAACCACACTCACCACCCTCCCCACAACACAAACACACTCACATGTACAGACGCTGCGGCTGTGGACGCGTCTGATGGAATTGTTAATGCCCGTGCAACAGGCAACGGGCTTCAGTATGAAATCATAGGCTAAGAAGAACGCAGGTCGGAGAACTCGAAATGCTTCCGGAAAAAAGAGATATCCATCCAAATGGGATCGCAATATAAGTGCAGGAAAATTTTCGGGGCAACAAAACGTGATAAATATACAAATATATTGATATGAAGAGAAAATGTTGCATAAATATTGTTATTTTAAATACACAACCAAATCACGGAGTGTTCGAGGCCGTTGAATGCATAAATATTATAAAATATCAATCAATCAATTTTGAAAAAATATAGATCATAAAAATTAATAAAATATAAAAAAAATATTACAAAATAAAAATATAATAATAATAATATAAATATAAGATGGATTTCCAGAATCGAAACAATGGCGGAAAAAAGTTCGTCTGTCCCAGCGATAGACAGCTGGCATTAAGAGCAAAGTAAATAATCTAATTAACTACATCAAGGCAAAACCCGAATATATGTATATTTAATGCTCTTTATGGACATGTGGCAATGGAGAATATAATTAAATCAAGAAATTACATATTAAGAGATATACGACAGTTATCAACCATGGCAATGGATAGAGAAGTGGTCGTGGATCAGGATGTGGAAGTGAAGGACATCCTTGGCCAGAAGACGTCGGGCTTTTATGTGCTTCATAAAAATGATGGATAAACATTTGAACAAATACGAAACGGGCCGTTAATATTATCGAGACGAAGTTAATTAGAAATGCACTGACGCATTCATTGCCATGGCTGTGGACGCCAACCAGCCACATGTCGACATATGTACGTACATATGTCGGATGATAAGAGCCAGCGCATGCAAGCAGGCAGTCAAAAAGACAGACAGAGGACAGACAGACATTTCCATAGAATGATAAGGATGACCCGTTTGAACATGCACCGTGATTCTACTGAGTTGGCACTATTTATGCATTGAAGCCATGGACACGTTAACCGATAATCGGGGGAAAACCTTCATGTGAACAGAATCACCTTCAGACAGTTTGTCGCTGTCCATGGATAGACACAAGGGTGGCTCCATACACCGGCTCCAGGCAACTGCACTTGCAGACATTTCATCACCGACTAGAATGGAAGAGCTCTTTCTCTCTCTCTCTCCTCTCTGTTCGTTATCTCTCTTTTCACGCTCGCTGTCAACTTGCAACTCTCAATTTCCGTTTCCTGTCTAAAGTTAAAAACATGTCCGGGGACAGACGAGTTATGTTATAGTTATGTTAGCAGAGAGCGGGATAGGGGAATGCTCACTAGGAAAGCAATCAACCAGAAATGGCGAACATGTATAAGAGTGTGTTTGGGTAAAAATCCGTCCGGTGTTTATTTGCATTTTTATACCAGCGTTGATTTGTCTATTCATAATACAAGTGTGTGTAAAACAAACATTTGCTCATGGGGGAATTCGGTTATTCCTCCTCGTGTTATCACCGTCGATGACCCACCCCCGCTTGTCATGACGGGTGTCATTGAGGGTTCATTGAATTTGCCATGGGGTTGCGAGGTTGCGAACCTCTTGCCAAAGGTCGTTGATTATTCTTCGCACTTTATTGTTGGTTTTTTTTTTTTTAATTTTTTACATTCATTGTCTTGAATAAGAATAGCAATGTCCTAGATTTCGGGTTGCAATTGCAATAACGCTGTCATCCCCCTCCCGTTTCAGATTGAAGACCGGCTGGAGCAGCTCCAAGGCCAACGAACCCCTGCGCCCGGAAGAACAGGCGGCGATCATCTCAGTGATCCGTCGCAACGAGGAGATCGAGGTGGCCGAGCGGCAGCGGGTAGGCCGCCTGGTCGAGCGCGTCGAGAAGATCAAATTGCGGGCCGCCGATCGCGGTCCGAGCGGCTGTCGTCTGTGCGGCGACTCGTTCGGCCTGCTGCGGCCCACGCGGATCTTCTGCGAGGACTGCAAGAAGGCCGTCTGCTCGAAATGCGCAGTCGACATAAACATCCGATACCACACGACGGCCAAGAGCAGGGAGATCTGGCTGTGTCGCATCTGCTCCGAGACACGTGAGATGTGGAAGAAGTCCGGCGCGTGGTTCTTCAAAGGTCTTCCAAACTACGAGATTCCCAGCAGCACAAGCTCCACGCCCACGCACAGCCAAAGCAATGTGGCCGCAGGCGAGGCGATGGCTCAACGCACAGCACGCAGTTGCACAACCACGCCCACTCGCAGCGTCCGCATTAAGAAGCTCACAATACGCGTCAACGACAGCAGCAGCAGTTCCGACGAGGACAACAGCGTCGGCCACAATCACGACGACAATGCCGACCGCACGAAAGGCGAGCTGGCGTTGGCGTCCAGTGATAAGCAGGGCAATCCGCTGCAACGTGACGACAGCTTCCGCATCCGCAAGTTCGGCTCGTTTCGCAGCTTCATCGACGGCGGCGAGCGCAAGCTCTCCAACGCGTTCTTCTTCAGTCGTCCCACGGCCAAGTTCGACAGCAGTCAACAGGACCTGGACACCATTTCGACGGCGTCGACGGTGGCCACCACCGCGTCGGCCACCACACGTCGCGAAAGCAACTTCACACGGCGCGGCTCGGTCTCGTCCTCGTGGTCCATCAGCGACAGCTCGTCCGGAAACTCTGGCACGGCTCTGTCGGGTTCGGGCACGGCCAACAACCCAGTTCACAACACATTGCACAATTGCCGCGATCCGCTGCTCGGCTGGCTCGAGGTGGCCATCACCTACCGCGAGGGCTTCGATACCATCGACTGCACCGTGGTCCGGGCCCGCGACTTGCCGCACATGGACGCGGCAGGACTGACGGATCCCTTCTGCAAGCTGAACATCATCACGCCCGAGGGCCACACGAAGTACACGCGCTGGCAGCGCACCAAGACCGTGCACAAGACCAGGAACCCAGAGTTCAACGAGGTGGTTCAGTTCGTGGGCGTGGAGCCGGAGGAACTGGGGAATTCCCTCTTGTACATTGTCATCTTCGACGACGACAAGTACGGTCATGATTTCCTGGGCACGGCCAAGGTCTGCTTGTCAACGGTAAGGCGGCGGAGTTGCATGGGGGGAATTTTGAATGACGAGTCCCGTTGAAACGTGTGCTTGTAGGTTCACAACATCAATCAGTATCGTGTGTCGGTGCCGCTCGGCGCCGAGGATCAGTATAGCAACGAGGCGGAGCAGTCGCAGGATTGGCCACATGGTAAGATCCTGATTTCCCTCTGCTACAACACCAAGCGCCGAGCGTTGGTGGTCAATGTAAAGGAGTGCAAGAACCTCATTCCGATGGACAACAACGGTAGCTCTGACCCCTTTGTGAAACTGTAAATAGCCATAATATTTGATATTTTCAAAGAAACGCCTTTCAATTCTTACCTCGACAGGCAACTGAAACCAGATGCTCACAAGAACAAGAAATACAAGACCTGCGTCAAGTGGCGCACGCTCAATCCTGTCTTCAATGAGGAGTTCACTTTCGAAGCCAGTCCTCACGATCTGAACAAGGAATCCTTAATCATCACTGTGTGGGACAAGGATATTGGCAAAAGCAATGACTTTCTCGGCAGCCTCGTGGTGGGCTTCAACAGCAAGGGCGAACGGCTGCAGCAGTGGCTGGACTGTATACGTCTTCCTGACCAATTCCACGAAAAATGGCATTGTCTGTGCGGCGATAATCCGACGCATTAAGTTGAATCGGAGTCTATATCCAAGCTAATCGGAATCCACAGTCTCATTTGAATGTTGCCAAAATTTACTTTTATATTTGCATTTATTTCCACAATTTTTAAGTGTCCTTAAGGGAAATAATAAAAATATTAATATAATATTTATATGTAATTTCCATCGCTCCTTATTTCTTATAATATTGGTAATAACTATTGGGTAATTTTTGGTAATTCATTCATGGCTTTAATTTCGCTAAAAATGTGTGGAAATGCACCAAGAAGAATTAAACTACAGTAAACCGCCCCTGCCTCACTGTTAGTTACCAGCTGTTCTATCAACGAATTGATAGAGGAAAACAACGAGTTTCAAATTCGTTTGACGTTTGCCTTCAATGAAAAAAGTTGCGGATCAATTGACATCACACGCGCATTGTATTCCGTGCGTTTGAGTTTTGTAAACAAATTAAACAAAAATTTTAAATAATATAATTTTCCCATTAATTAATTAAAAAATAATTTATATATAATATGACTACCAATGTCAGCATACGCTTGGCCGCAGACCGCGTAAACATGGGACTACTGGCACAAAATCAAACCCGCGTGCCTCGACTCTATACGCCAGGTGAAGTGGTGACCACGCAGCAGGGATTCATGAAAGGTCACGGAACATACGTAGAAAATGAAGATATCAAGGCGTCTGTTGCTGGTGTTATGGAGCAAGTTAACAAGTTGATTTCAATCAAACCCCTCAAGTCACGCTATGTGGGGGAAATAGGAGACGTAGTCGTGGCCCGTATCACCGATGTCCAGCAAAAACGCTGGAAGGTGGATACGAATTCTCGGTTAGATTCCGTGCTTTTGTTGTCGTCGGTGAATCTGCCAGGCGGTGAATTGCGTCGTAGGTCGGCAGAAGACGAGCAAATGATGCGTAAATATTTGCAGGAAGGCGATTTGATTTCCGCAGAGGTGCAGAATATCTATGACGAGGGGACTTTGTCATTGTATACACGTAGTTTGAAGTATGGCAAGTTGTCGCAAGGTGTGCTCGTCAAAGTGTTTCCATCGCTGGTCAAACGACGCAAAACACATTTCCATAACTTGCCGTGTGGTGCATCGATTATTTTGGGAAACAATGGTTTCATCTGGATTTCACCCACTGTGAATAGCGATGCTGAAGGTGGTGAGGGCGGTTTCACCCAGAACTTATCGGAAGTCATACCTCGTGCTGACCGCGAAGTGATTGCTCGTCTGAGGAATTGCATTCTGGCTTTGGCACATTGCAAAATGATGCTGTACGACACGAGTATTCTCTACGCCTATGAGGAGTCCATGAAATACGAGGTGCACGAACTACTCAACCAGGAAGCTATTTTTGATGTAGCCTTCCTCACGCAACATAGACTACGTTTGCAAGAGGAATAATAATCTATAGGAGGGGTTTGGGGGAGGTTTGAGTATTTTTTAATAAAGTAAAAACCTAATACACTTTAATTTAGTCTCTATATTTTTTCCAAATAAAAAATCAATGTCAATAACTTCATTTACACGTTTATGAATTGTTTATTAAAATCAGTTTTCGCAGTTTTGTGTACATACTTTTATTATAAATTGTCACATAATTGTATTATCATTAAAGAATTTCATTAAAATTTCGAACGACCCCGTGGTTCTGGCCATGATTCCATGACCAACAAGAAGAGCAAACGTATTCGTTAAATGATTTCTTCGATTCACTAATATTTTTTATTATACACATTCGTCTAAATATACTTAATTCTCTTTATCCCGCACCATGTCTATTGTATAAATTAAATATATAAAGAAATTACAGAAAAATAATTGAAATAAAAAAAACTAAATGCATTTGTTATTACAAGGAAAATGCAAGCATAAAGAAAGAAGTACGTATTTCACAAATGTATTTAATATCATACAGGAAAGTTGCAATAAAAATTATGTATTATATGTTTTCGAAACAAGGAATGGAAGAACATAAATAACTCGATTAATCACGCAAACAATACAAGCAATGGAACTATTGATATTGACGATCTAAATAATAATTGGTTTCATTTGAACAAACAGAACCAGCGCACATAAATCAAAGCCTTTGCATGAATAAACTTATTGGATCTTTTTTCTTTCATACGCTGTATAAAATTTGTTATCTTGATTTACATTTTAACTTGTTGTTTCGTTAAGTTATTTGATATAGGTATTTGTTTTGTCTTTAAGAACTAAAACTATTTAACAATTTCAAACAATAATTATATATAATAGTACAATAAAATTTATATAATATATAATAATGCAGGTTCGAAGGTTATTCTTGTTTGTATATAGTTTTGCATATATGCAAGTTAAATATTGTTTTGTTTCCCCAATATCGTTACAGCCTGCATAACTACTTTTTCATCAAACTCATTTTAAATTCAATTTGTTTAAATATATGCGTATGTACTCGAGTGATAGTGGTTGTGATCTATGGATTGTAATGGTTAGTAACTACCGCCGGCACCGCCAAATTGATTGGGATTGTAAAACTGCGGATGCTAAAATATAAAACAAATTAGGATTTATATTACCCGTGGAGCATTAAAATAAAACCTACATCTTGTGACGCTTCTGGCTGTTGCTGTTGTTGTTGATATGCACCTGCATCGTTACCAATAGGTGCTCCTGGTATGAAGAACCCACCCTGGGGCACCGCGGCCGGTGGCAGAGCGGGGGCCAAAACATTCTCGGCTGCCTTGGACATGGGCGCACCCGACGGATTAAACACGTCGACATAGGAATTTTTAAGTGCTACAAAGGGAAATTAAGATTATTTCCTAAATAGGACGACGCCCTTCCCTTCCCTTTCTCGTACTCACTTCGGTTACGTTGCATTTTGAACATATTCGATTGCAAACTAGGCGGTTTAGTAGGCTCCGTTGATGTGGTTGTTGCCGTCGATGGCGCTGGTGTGGTGGAACTGCCAACGTTTGTTCCTATTGCACTGTATGCCTGCATTGGAACAGCACTTGGTCCAACTGCTGGTGGTTGTTGCATAGGGTTGCCACCCCCATATTGACTATTTTCCAAAGGCAATTGTGGAGGTTGTTGTTGTTGGTGTTGGTGATGTTGTGGTTGTGATTGTGATTGCTGCTGCTGCTGCTGGGACATCAAATCGCTCATCTTCGGCGGTGGCTTCATCACCTCTTCACCATTGTCATCGCCATCCTTGTTGACCCAACGCTTCTTCTCTGAATCCCAAATAATCGTCGGATTCTTGTCGTCAGGCAGTATCATCTGATTTTTTGGTTTTAGTGAAAGTTTATTCCATATGCCGCCAAACCAGCCGGAATTCTGATTGGAGCCCGATTGGGAGCTGTGCAAAGTCGGTGGGCGTAAAGCCGATGTAAGTTTGGAATAAAATATACAAGGTTATGCATTTTGTATACCTTTTATTGCTGTCTTTGCCATCATTTTTCGATTTCTTTGCCTGACTACTGGAACTTGCCTTTTCCTGTGACTGCTGTTGGTTTTTAGGTTCGCGTTCCTCGTTATCGGAATCATAGGATTTCTTCGCATTTGGCATCGAAATTGTGGGACGTGCCGTCTAGAGTTATTTATAATTTAGAGATTTGTATTAAATAAAGTATATTGAAATAAAAATGCTTGGTACGAAAAAATTAACGAAAAATGATACAAAATAAAACGGAAGCAGATTATGCTGCTGATTTAGTGGGAAAAGAATGTTCGTGAATAATTTACAAGTTTATTTATTCCATACTTAGAGGTATAAATATTTAAAGACAAAACAATAAGACGATTATAACTACAGTTCATAACATAACGATTGATTACATAATCTTTTCTGAACAATTCTGCAGTATATTCAGAGTAATAGCTTTGATGTGCTGCGGTTTTCGTTTGGAAAACCTATTTATATTAATTGTATTTGATTGAACAATGAAATACAAGAAAGCATTCAAACATCCACGACTTAAACTAAAATAAACCCCAAACGTTCAATAGTAATAGAATAGAGTTTTGTTCGCAAAAAGCATTCCCTGATTTGCATTGAGATTCTAGAACATAACTATGGAGTCTACAAAATCTTCTTGTCCCCATCGATCGGCCCATCAATGTCGTAGGTGCGCACCGCCTTCGGTTTGGCCTTTATCATTTTCGAGTCTAAAAACTGCTCGAACTTCGTCAAGTCCTGCTCCACATCGTTGCACATTTTCTCATAGTTCAGTGGAATCGATGGATTGGCCAGTAATTCCTGCATTGACCAGACAGCATGGGGGGCGGTTTGCTCTTGGCGGGCAGTGGTCTTCGTCATTGTAACCTGCGGTTTTTGCGGTGCTCCCCGGTAGACGCCTAAATACTGTTGCAGTTCCTTATTGGCGAGGGCGTCAATGGCGATATCCTCATCGTCGTCCTCTTCACTGTATTCATCATCATCATCATCATCATCATCGTCGTCGTCATCGTCGGCGAATTCATCGTCATCGTCTGCGTCCAATTCATAATCGTAGTTATATGCACTGGGACCCGAGTTCGCTTCGGGATCGTAGTTTTCTGGCAACACACCGAAACGACTCTCCAACGGCAAGTCGATGGGGTAGGTTCCATTGAAGACAATGTTCTTGTAGCTCTGCGATGGACCTTTGGTGGCTATGTGATGCGACCGTGAGGCAGGTGCGGCTGCTTGAGGCTTCTGGTGGCCACTACTATTGTAAACACTACTTAAACTACTAGTTCTGGCAAAGGCGGTATCACTATTTTTACAACTACTTGTTCTACTATTTTTCGCCACAATGGGAGCAAGCACGCTGCAATGATGGTGCCTAGCGGTGTCGCCATCGAGCGTGGTTGCAGCTACCACTGGTGCCTTGGTTGGTAAATCGAAGTTGACACGCTTTATTGGAACCCCTAGGGAGGGCACAGGTTTGACGTTGTCATAGTAACTACTTAGATTAGCTTTATTTTCGAGAGATTTATAATTTAGACAAGACTTTTGAGCTATGGTTTTAGCTGCAACTGCTGCTGCATCGGCATCTGCTGTAGGCGTTGTAGTTAATAGCATTTGGGCGATATTCGCAGGCGGTCGCGGGTGCGGTTGTTGTTTTGGTGGTTGAAATATTACTGTTGCTGATGCTGACATTTTAACGGCAGCACTTGGGGCTGCTGCTGTTGCAGTTTGCGAGTTAGGATCGTTCATAAAGCAATTGCTACTTACATCGGCATTCGTTAAAAATGAAGATGTCGCCGTGGCTGCTGTGGTTGATGGTGAATTTAATTGTTGGTATTTATATTTGTTTGTGGATGTTGCTGTGGTTCCTAGTTCGCTGTGTTGAGATTTGTGGAGAAATTTGTTTTCGTTTCTATGCAATGATTTAATGGGTTTTGTATTTTTAACAATTCGATTGGTTTCTAAAGTAGGTTTGACTTTTGCCGCTAACGGTGGCAAAACTTCCCGTCTCACCGTTTGTGGCGAATGAGTTTCATTTAAAATATCTGGAGCGTTTCTTTGGTCAGTTCCAGTTGTCTGACTGATATTTTCAATATCAGTTTCTTCTAAATGGCTCGGCTGCATTCCAGAAATAGTGAGTGCATGCGTGAAGTGATTGAAGCATTATTCAAAGAAAGATATTTTTGTTTTTTGTTTCATTAGAGAAGGTGGAAGGGAGGTGGTACTTTTTCAATTCATGCCGCATTTAGAATCATCATGTATTTCTCCAATGGGTCGAGGTGGAAGGGTAATGACTATATACACATGATAACTAAGATACTACGGGACTTACCTCATCAACCGGCTGCTGCTGTTGTTGTCCACCCCAGTAGTCATATGAACCGCTGTTCTGTGTTTCCGTCGCCTCAGCAGGATTGTACTGCGATTGTTGCTGGTTGGGATCGTAATATCCCGTCTGTGACTGTTGTTGTTGCTGCTGCTGCTGTTGGTATTGTTGGGCGTAATTTGCATAGTTTTCAGCAACATTCTCCGGAGGATTGGCAGTTGTTTCCGCCGATGGATACGCCGCTTGCTGTGTTTGTGCATAGTGTGTAGCGTCATATTCCATATTATTTGTCATCGAAGTTGGCTGTTGTTGTTGTAAGTGCTGATTGTAAGGATCAACATTATCATTCGTTTGTGATGGTGGTTGCTGGAGTTGTTCCGGATTGTACATAACTGGTGGTTCAATATTATTATTATATTGCATATTCAATTCACTGAACTGTTTATTGATTTCTGCAAACTGTTCATCAATTTGATTTGGATAGTTTTCTTGTACATTTCCGGAGTTCGTATAGTTACTAATGGGCGCATAGTCAATCTAAAACAAAATAGAATTCATGAGTTTTGTGGGATTTTCCTAAGCATATTGTATCTTGTACAAACCTTATTCTCAGCTGCAATGCCTCGTAGCACCTGCAGCCATTTTTGCTCCTCAAAGTTGTGCACAGAACTGTTTAAACTTCCATCCATATTTTGTTGCTCGTCCATGGATTTCTCCAGAACAGGATCGTAGAATTTCAAACGATCGGCGAGCTCATAAACCTGATTCAAATCAAATCCAATCATGTACAAACGCGAAATTTAAATACTTGTTTCAAAAAGTACCTTATTGATGAATGATGGTTCGTATTTGCTCGGATCACGTTGTATATGGAGCGATATCTGCTCCAAGTACATCAAACTCTTCAGCTGATAACCATAGTCCAGAATGCGTGAGGCCAGGAGGTATTTGTAAGGCTGCAAATAGAAACCAATCAATATCAGTCCCACTAACGCAAGCGCTTAATAATTACCTGAAATTCGACTAATGAAAACTTATCATCGTTTAACGAGCAGGCATATTCATAGATTTCAGTCATTATTATTGCCTCGTTTGTTGCAAACTCCTTGAAGGTCTTGTAATGTGATGAACCCAGTAGAACCAATCTGAAAGAGAACCATATGTCAAGTTGTAGTTTCCATCGTCTACGAACAATTTCCATTGATCTTACTTGGGTAGGTTTTGTTGTAACGTGTTTGTCTCTTGGGCGACCCCATCTTGATAGCGACCGAAGCCGACTTGCGCCATCAAATAGCAAAAGTGTGCAGCGTACAAATCACCGCGGTTGAACAGCGAATCACCAAGTGTTGTAATCGCCTTGCGGTCCAGTTCGGGTTTCTGCGAGGTGTTCGACAGGATCATCGAGAGATGTGGTCTCCAATCGCCCCACTTCTCGTCTTGCACACTGGTCACACTTGACGGAGTGCGTCCGCTCATCAACTGGTAGAGCGTTTGCAATGGATCGTTCAGCGATAGTTTATTCGCGAACTTCATCATGACATTCGCATGGGTGCGACGATCCATTTTCGAGGCCAGGAACAGTGCATGGCCCCAGAGGTTGTTGTCGGTGGCCCAGTCGAGAGCTTCGTTGACATTGCCGTACAGTAGGTAGTTACGGAATTTTTCCGTAATTGCATCTTCGCTGATCGATGTTACTGCAGCGCTGGATTTCGATGTTGACGTTAAGGACTGATCCTGATCCTGGGCTTCTGGGACCTCAGGCGCTGATCGTTCGTCGACGATTTCCTCGTCGTCGCTATCTTTCGAATTGATTTCTTCGTTCGAGTCACTTTCGGATTTCGAGTGTGTTTTGCTGGAGTTCGATGCAGTGGTGGCGCTAGAAGTATTGCTCTGCGACATATAGGGGAACTGAGTCTGATTCTTTAGCAAGAGTTCAGCAATATCGGTGCCAACAACCATCTGTCAGGGGGAAAACCATTAGGGGAAAATCTAAGATGGCAAAGCATTTGGAAAACCTACTCCATTTTGGCGCAGAAGCAGAATCAACAGATTCCACATGAGCGTATAGGAAGCCTGGTATTTGTCACCATTGCTGGACAGCAGTTGTTTCGCGAATATTGTCGTGTTCGTCGGGCCTAAACGAATCTGTTCCTCGCAAAATTCGATGATGGTCTTTTTGTGTGTCAAACCACGCACCAATGGGCCGGGGAAAGCATGGAACAACTGACGTGTCGAATCATGGGCACCCAAGCGCAGCAACTTGACGATGTTGCTCACGCCGTGCGGTGTGTACTTGGGCTTGACTGTGACGAGCAGACCTGCCGAGAACGAGACCACAGCGTGGTCATTCACAAACTTACACGGCGTCAGGCGTTGTGGATCCGACACAATGGGATCGGCATCACGCAACGATAGGTTGCCGGACCTGCAGAGTATTAGATGAATATTTAGCACACAAAATCGGTTTATGTTGATTCCACTTCGGAAATCGAACAAAGATACAAGCTCGTCATTGATTATATTATTTTGAACTTATTGAACTTGTTAATCTCTCAAGTTCTCTACGGCTGAACTGAAAACTTCTTATAATACGAATGCATGCATCAATATAAATAACAATAGAACCAAAACTGCAATGTAACAAAAAAAAAAAAAATATATATAATAACTAAAATAACTCTATAGGGGGATTCCAAAGGACGTGCAAGCCAAAGAGAGGATTTCATGCAATATGCGTCAGATGATAACTGTAGGAGTTCTTGTGGTATCTCCAGCTGAGGTTCTGATGTATAATGTGAAGTTTGAGATTGATAATTTTAGCTGTTGTTTTCAGGGTTTATATCTGATTTTCAATCGAGCACTTAAATGTAGTTAGAAGTACATACATTCAGTAAATCAGTCGATTAAGTAGTATAGTTTGGGAAGATAAGGGTTATTGTACTTAAAAGCTATAGTCTAGTATAGACCGTATACTTGTTTAACGATAAAAATACACTTTAATTGTTTAATCTTTTGAAATATAAATAAGAAAAGTATGAAGACATAGACATAGACATAGACCCGGTAAGAAAAAAGTGAAAACTATTTTTGGAAATTATTATTAAATAATTAGACAAACACTTAGGAACAACGGAAGGCAAAACAGACGACCATCATACAGAAGTAGATTGAAACCAATGTGGTAGGTTATATATGTATAATCCTACTATAACTCTAGACACAGAAACACGGCAGTTTTACGGCAAATGCAAGTGATTTCAAAAGATGAGAGAAGAAAATACATGAGTTTTCCATTTGCAGATCAGATAAATATGTATATATATAGCACGAGTATAAAGAGTAAGAATAGAGATCAACAATCAACAGGATATGCTAGACAACGATGTCCCAATTAGAAAGATACGACAACCAATTCCAACAGTTACAGTAAGTTCTTATCAAAAACTACTACTTCAAGCCAATTGATAAGTATGAAAAGTAAATACGATACTTTTTGTAGGTTTCTTTGGTTCTTTTGCATAAATGGAATAATTGATTTGTTTGATTTTGTAAAGTTGAGTTGAGCACCTTGAGTCCGCGTATTCGGAGCGCGCATAATAGTGATCCAAATGGCCAGGCGTCGGACCTGCGGCCCCGTAGTAACAACCAGCACCCACAGCAGAGCTCGGAGGATGAATCTGCGAGAGATTTCCAGTTGAACGTCCGCCACTGAGGCCGTAAATGTAATTTTGATTGGATTGCGATCCGGCGACAGATTCTTCCAGCATTGTGGAATTCATTGTTTGGGACATATTAGCAGCTAATTGTTGTTGCTGTTGTTGTTGATGCATGAAATGACGATGATATTCGTTTGCTTGTGAAAGGAACGCATGTGTAAACCTAAATTGAGGAATGTTTGATTTTCATTTTAGACATTTCAGTTATAATTTGAGTATTTTTCAAAGTTGAAAGTTTTTTAATTAGTTTAGTAAACGTGTAGCTCAACAAGTCAAATTAATACTTTGTATTAGTTGTATCGATTACCCCGGCGCATCGAGCAAAACAGCATTCGAGAATTCAACAATCGTATTTTTCAAAATATGAATTTTTATTTATTAAAAACAAGTTCTACTTCTTATTAATAAAAAAAAAGTGTTTACACAAAATTTTAAAAAATAATTAAAAACTATTTGAAAAATATTTATCGAATTCTAGAATAATGTCCGGCCTCAGGCATCAAGTCATAACATACTCGGGACAAAATCAAGAGTTTTAATTTATATATGTTCTAACTAAAATATCATGTTAAGGACAGTGGTGGGGTTAAAGGAAATCTTGCGGGTGGCTTTACACAATTTAAACGATCACATAGAGCATTTGGAAATCACAGTCATTGGTGTATTTCTGAGGCGAAAACTATAAAAGTAACTATGGGAATGGATGGAATTATTTAAAACAGAGGGAACACAAATTCAATTCAGTTTTTGGGAAATTTTGATGTAGTGCAACATTTACATACACTGAAGAAGTACAGCGAAAGAAGTCATTTCGATAGAAGGTTTCATTTGTTGTACGAAAGAGGTATTTTAAGTATTCAATTCAATCAATGTTCCAACGAATTGATTTACATCAATAATTAGTTTGGGAACTGTTACTGGTATGAAGGGCTCGTTGTTTTGAGATAAGAAAGATTTCAGAGTACTTCATTAGTACAGTTCTGTATCAAGAACAATGCAAAAACCAAAAATATGTTAATGGCTAATTACAAAAAATAAAATATATCAACTAAAATTGCTGTAGAACTATTGAGAAAAGCTTTACCATCACCGCATTTAAACAGTTTTCTTACCTGTCCTTTTCATTATTGGCCGAACTGCGTCCCGAGTGGACAGATTCTCTGCCATCGGCGGCGACTGCCGAACCAGCGGCGGTCAAATGGTCGCCACCCGCTCCGAGTGTCGCCGTAGCATGGGCATAATATTTCTTATACCATTCGGAGTAGGCCTGAGGATTCGTGCGAGCCATTTGCTCATAATAGTAGGCATATGGATCGTATCCGTATGTTGACGGATAGCCATACATCGCAGCATGACGTTGATCGTACCTTGGATCACGTCTTTCCTTATCCAAATCACTTTCTCGAGCATTTCGTGAACTCTGCTTTCGATATTCCTCATATTCACGCTGGTCGCCCCGATGTTTCTCGCGCCGATTGCGACGTTCTATGGTATCGTAATCATCGCGATAGTCTCTGTCAGCGCGACCACCACGACGTCGTCGCTCATCATCGATGTAAGGATCACGTCGTTTACGCTCATCGGTCTCTCGTTTGCTATCACGTTTCGACAATGGATAGCGTCTATTGTAGTCGTCGTAATCGCGTTCACTGCGATCACTACGTCCATCACGATCGCGTTCGTTACGCCCACGACGGTCCTTGCGAATGCTCTCATAACGTGTCGATTCCTCAGTTTCATATTTGGAGTCGGCATCGTAGCGATGATAGCGATTCGACCGTCTTTCAGAGCGAACACCCTCGCCACGTTCTCCACTTTCTACCCGGTAGTGATGTTTATCGCGAGGTTTTTCTCTTTCATCACCAAAATCTCGCCTCATATCACGACGTTTCCTCTCCTTGAGATCTCGTTCCTTGTCGCGTTCACTACGGACACTACCCTCTCGATATTTGCGACGTATATCGCGATCACGATCACTCGCGTATTCATCTGAATCTTCAGATTCATCGTAGCGATCAACAGAACGTTGCTTCTCTTTGCGATGTTTATCGTGTTTTCGTTCGCTAATGTTTTCGTGCTTTCGCGTTATTTTATTGTAACGATGATCATTATGAGGATCGCTTTCATCATTTCCAGTCGATATATTTGAGAGATCTTTTGAATTTATCTGGTTGTGAGAGTCTATGGTGTTAGGTATGATATTCACTGGAGCTGCAGGTGTAGAATTTGCTGCCGCTCCTTCTAGTGGTGGTTCATTGCGGCTTGCTGTAGGATTGGGTGGCTGTTGTTGGAGCTGTTGTTGCTGTTGCTGCTGCTGCAATTGTTGCTGATCTTCCAAATTTTCACCGTCTAATTCAATTTCACGTTGCTCATTTATAATTTGAACTGGATTTTGGTCCTCGACTCTTTCCACTCCAGTCACCACGCGCTGCTCATTGCGTAGATTACTCTCACCAGGAACTAAGTACAAATTGCGATCAGTCGTGATATCCCGGTTAGGAGCCGTTGTTGAGGACTGAGTAGCTACAAAGGAAAAAATAATAATTAAATCCAGACTAGATTTGGGCTTTTTTCACAGATCGAACCTCCCATGATGGCAACAGGTTGTTCCGTCGAGGTATCTTCTCCATCGGCCTGGCGCTCATCAATATTCATGTTGCTTACAACACTAGGCACCTCAGTACCAGTTACCATGCGCTGTGACGCCTCTAACTCTGGTTGCCCTAGGACTAAACGTGACAAACCCGGAGGTGGAAAACTATCCGCCTCGATATTCAACTCTTCATCTGGATTTTCGGATAAGTGGCTTGTCTGCAGATATTGGTTGCGTTCATCGTTTGGTGGAGGAAGTGCTTGATTTAATGGCGCCGTTGACACACCAGCAGGCATTGTTATTGTTTGTGCTGCAATTGCAAGTACTTCTTGGTTCTCGTGTAAAATTTCGGAGTTATCTGGTTCAATAATATCCGTAGTTAAGGGTTCCATTGGATTCGCAAAATCAGCTGGGGGAGGTGGGACAACAAAATTTGAAATTGGAGCTACTGGCATTGGCTGCGGCGTAACTGTATTAGTTGGCATAAAAACACTTCGATGGTGTTGAGCAGCCCCTGCGCGTTTAAAGGGATTTCCGGAGTTCCCTCCTAGAGGTGGCAAGGATGAAGGAGGCGTCATTGAAGGTGGTGGTTGTACAGTTGCAGTTATTGCCGGCGGAGCAAGTGGAGGTTCAGCAGCTAAAACCGGTGTCTGTTGTGAAGTTGTTGGTGGTGGCGGCGGTGCCATTACACCTTCCGCACCGTTGTCATTCTGGAACGCATGTGGTGGTGATAGAGTAGAAGAATCTGGCAATTCAGTAGGCGTTACACCAGGAGGACTGGCATATTGCCGAGATGGCTTCGAAACTGGTTTGGCTTGCGACACATAAACGGGACTTGGAATGTTGGTTGTGGTCGACGAAGTTGGAGCAACTCCACCGGCGTTATTATAATGTTCATTTGCAATTTCATTAAGTTGCAATGAGTTTGGTTTAGCTAGAAAAAAAAAAAAAAAAAAAAAACATATGAGATAGTGAAATAGAGCAAAAATTGATAGCAATAAAAAAAGCCGACTAACCGGATATATTGGCATCAATAGTCTCTGCTACCAACGGTATGGCAGCTGGTTTTGATGTTGCCATGGAATATTCACCAACATTTTGCTGTGGCACAGTTTTAGGCACTTGATCTGCTCTTGGCACTTGTGGTTGATAAAATTGTGTTGGTGCAGATGCGACAGCAGCAGGAGCGGCCACAACTGGCAGTTGTTGTTGATGTATTTGTGACTGCTGTGGCTGCTGTACTGGCGGCTGATTTGCATTTTCTTCAACACCCCATTGCCAATTATCATTGGTATTTGTTTGAAAACTATCTTCAATAACATTCGCATTAATCTGTGACTGTTGTTGTGTCTGTTGTTCCTGCTCCTGCTGCTGATGCCGTGTTTGTTGTTGATCTGTTACATTTGAAGTATTATTGCTGTTATCGTTCCAGTCCCAGTCATTCCAGCCATCGTTTTGACTGTTAGATTTATCAAAGAAATCCTGCGGGTTCGCATTCTGTTGAACTGGTTGTTGCGCTCCCGGCTGTGTTTGATGACTTGAAAACGATGCTTCAGCTGGATATTGTTGTGGCATATAGTTTTCTTGAGGTTGCGGCGCATAGAAACCTGCATAACCAGCAGTTTGCTGTTGGGGCTGTTGTGATTGCGGTGGCAATTGCATTACTGGTTCTGCCGGCGCCTGCAAATCCGGCTGCTGCCAATTATTTGATGGAACTTCTGGTTGGTATACATTGGCATTGATTCCCGGCACATTTGACTGCGGCCAATTATTAGCCGGCGTTTGGGAATACGTGTTAGGTGCAGTAGCTGCCGGCTGCATCATTGTTGGATTCATCTGCATGTAGTTTTGTTGTTGCCAATGTTGTTGAGGTGGCTTTGATGGAAAAATGTACATACGTTTCATTTGAAGACAAAATTATAATTTTAAAATGTATCAACAAAAAAGAAACGTTAGTTGAAAGAAAAATTAATCGCATGCAAGGGCCATACAAAACGTAAATGAATATACCGAATTTTGAGGAGTGTTCCAAACAGATTGAAAATGAAGGAAACAATATGGATAATAATTATTTCTACGCATACCATTTACCTGATTATTACTTAAATGCCCCTGATGTTGCTGTTGCATGCTTGGGTACTTTTGATGTTTCGATGAATTTAATGCTGTCGATGTGGATTCCAAGGAGCCACCCGTATGCTGTCGTATTGAATTCGACATCAACGCTGATGACGTTTGTGGTGGTTGTTGAGGTTGCTGCTGATGTTGCACCCAGGACATTTTTCTATAGCATGCAACAAACCAACATGACAATCATCAACCGGGATATAAAACATTAAATAAACCAAAAAACAAAAAACCCTGTTGTAACGAACTCGTAATATGTGCTGGATGATATTTTACAAGTGAATAAACGATGAAAACTTTATTGATTTTTTGCAATTTTACGAAATTTTCAACATTTAGAATATGAATTTAATGTGATGGTATAATTTGGTTTTATAATAATCAGATAAATTAACAAATGACCACTTTGAAATGGCCAAAAGTATATAAAGAATACTTAAAAACTATTATTTAATGACGTTTATATTCTTTTGACGACTGTCGATTTTTTTTGTTGTTTAAAGGAATAGTTTACGTGGACTTTTACTACCTTTATCGTGCACGCCCAATTCCTATATTCACTATTTACAATTTGTTTACATGCTCATATATTGCACTTGAAACCCTTTCAAGGTTTTTTTGAAGTCTGATTGGATTTTACGACGTCTTTTATTCAATTACCAAATTGTCCATAAACTTTTCTTAAAAAAGCACAAATGACAACTACAAAATGCCAAGTTGACAGCACCAGAAATAAATACTTTGAGCCCATAAAAATCGCCCTCTCACACAACAGTAAGCTATTTCTCTCCTTCTGTTATATGCTGAATACAATACTTTTACACTGCATATGATCACGTGTGAACAAGTGAGATGAAATGATAGATTCGCTCTTATCAACCTATTCTTGTATTTTTTCAATTCTGCTTTAATATACTTTCACCTAGGAAAAATATTTGCTTTAACTTACGAATTGCTATTTTTCGCACTTTTCTCTGTACAATAACAATCACAAATTCATAGTTTTCATAGATATACTGTATAAATTTGATTCTTTTTGTAGTATATCGTTAGCTGTTGAATTTCCTTGAATTGAACGTCGAAAAGTCTCCTGAAAAAGTTTCCACATTCGCGCAACCGATGTAAATTACTGCCAACTTGGCCTGCCTGAGTTTGTATTGTAACTCGGCTCACCTGTCGTGGTTATCACACAATGCAGGGTGAATGAAGAAAAAATTAATTAAATGTTGTCCTATTACAATAAATAGGACAACATTGATTAAACTATATTTTGTATTTCCTTGAAATGGTGAAGTTATTATAAATATTTTAATATCTGAAAGTGATTGTACTATTCATAGAATTGGCTTTGCCAAGCACCCTATATTGCCTAGTGCTTGTCAAATCGTAACCGTCCAACAACAACTTCGGTGTTTTGACATTCTCTCATTGACGTTGACGTAGCTGACGTGTTGCTAGAAGTAGTTTCTCTCCGGTACATCGAATGATATTTCGAAACTAGCTGTTTTTTCTTGTTTCGCATCGATAAAATAAAAAAATTTGTGGATCTAAAATCCTAGTTGGCTCCATAAATAGCGTGTAATGCGTTTGGATCTGCAGTTGGTGAATACTTCGTGATAGTCCCGGAAAAACTGCAAGAAAACTCTGAAAATGGCTTTAGTTACGATGATAGCGCGAGTGATCGATGGACTTCCATTGGTGGGGACGATGCAAGATGATGAGCAAGTATATAGGAATTTGTGAAATTCAATCATATGCAAGACAATTAAACCTTTTTTTTTTAATATACAAATATTGATATAGTCGGGACGAAGCATTTTGGAATATCAAAATCAGGCGAAGATGCTGTTCCGGAAACTAGGTTCACATTCTCCAGCTCGTTGTAGTATTGAGACAGGACCATATCTATTCCAGTATGTAATAGGCAAATTTGCTCTTGAACACATTAATAATTTGCTTCATCCTCAGTTATCTAATAGAAAACGATGTCTGTTATCTGGTGATGTGCGATAAAATGTACTCAAAGCGCTTGGCTTTCAATTACTTGGAGGATTTAGCACAAGAGTTTCATGCCACATACGGAAGACGTGTCAACTCTGTTACACGTCCATATGCATTTATTGAATTCGATGTCTACATACAGAAAGCCAAAAAACAACTAACAGATCGACGAAGAAACATTAACACAATCAATACACAATTGCAAGATGTGCAAAGAATAATGGTATGTATATATGATATCTCCGTTATACAAATTTATTTTTCTTCTAACTTGGCTTCTTAAATTTTCTTTAGGTGCAAAATATAGATGATGTATTGCAAAGAGGCACCGTATTATCTGGTAAGAACGCGTAATTTATTAAAACATAATTTTTGCTAATCTTATATTTCCATTTATGTAGAACTCGATACGAAGACACAAAATTTATCCATGATGTCACAGAAATACAAGAAAGATGCTACGTATTTAAATAGAAAATCCATGTACGTTAAGGCAGCAGCAGCCGGCATTGTTGTTGTAGTATTTATATTATACTTTTGGGTTTTGTAATAATTGTTTTTTGTTTTTTAATGTTTAAACAGAAAAGAGATGGATACTAATTATAACATATAATTTACTTGTTTTGCAAATAAAACTTTAAGACATTTTTGTAGACTATTTACAGTTTTATTTTCGATGTATTAAAAGCAAGAAATTAGAAAAATGATATAATAAAAAAACATGGTGTTAATTTTTATATAATACAAATTATGTTTATTTTTCCTCTTCCGTTTCATTTCCATTTTCTTCTTCCGACGATGACAGTAAGTCCCACAATTTCTCATCGGAAAACAAATAATTACTAGGTGTATTTTCAAGTTCTTTTCGTTTTCGTATTCTTTCTTCACGTTTCTTTTCACTCAGCATTTTCTGTAGCTTCTTCTTATCGCCATTATCATCATCTTCGCTGGTTGCCTCACCGCTTTGTTTGCGTCGAAATTTCTGCAATTGTTCTTTATGTATGTGATCAAATTTACTTTCATGTTTCTGGGTTTCCTCAACGACATCCTCATCTGTATAAAGAAATTAATAAGTCCACGGAGGTTCAATTCAATCGTTTAGTAAGAGCTTACCACTATCAATAACATCAAACCCAAAGAGCTGCTGATCGTAGCTAACATAGATACAAGGAAATTCAACTAACGTCTTTCCTGCCAGATTCTCACGCAATGTCTTTGAACAATCAAGTGCATAAAAACGTGAGCGACACCGTTTAATGCCTTCTGCTTTAAGAAGCACCTTGAGGGAAAAAGTGCCAACACTCTGGTAGAATTGTAATTCACGGATACCACTTTCTGAGCCAACATATTTATCCAACAACTTATGGAGAGGTTCATCTTCAGAACATCGCTCCTGGACAAATTTGGCATTACAAGCATTCGTGAATACAAATTCCACCCGCCAATAGATCCGTTTTTCATTCCATTTAAAGATCGTTGTGTTTTCCTTGCTTCGAGAGAAGTTGTTTAGCAGGAAACGCAAGGTCGTATTGCGTTCCGCCGCGGCCTTGCGCAAATTAAACAGTCGCGATGGCAGAATTTTGTTGTAACGTGTGAAATTCTTAATACGGTCAGTTTTCCGATCTTCCACATAACGTGTGCACTCCTCTAGAAAATAGTAGTCATTCATGAAATCCATTTTCGTCATTTTGCGGAGAGGAATGTACTTTGTACGATCGCGTATGCCATCGCATTTCAGCTCCTTCTTGTGTATTTGGACGCAGGCAACGCAACAGGTCTTGACTTCGCATTTGGGGCAGGAGTAGCGAGCCTCCTTGGCAGCGCATACTTCGCACTGTCCCAGTCGCGGACGTGATGAACTGAAATAAATAAATCTTAGCTGCACAGCTGTAATTTATGGTTATTTGGACTAACTGCTTACCTTTCTGACCGCGCCTCATCGTTATCGTACTCAAGCTTCGCTAAAGATCCCATCAATTGGGGTGGAAGTTCAATGTCAGTTTCATCATTAAGTCCTCGCTTCATTTATATAATATTTCTGTCGTCTTAATAAACCTAATTTGTAATTGTTTACACGCGTGTTTATAAAATACGTGATACTAATATTTTTGTTCTTATTCTTCTTTGAACATGTGAAGGCGTTTTGACAGTTCGACCTCGTTGTTATCTTGATGTCAATCAAAATGAAGTGTAGTAAAATTTTGGCAATTCAAATGTAAAAACATTAAATAAAAGATATTTTATACACTTATTGGTTTTAATTTTTTAAATTATAAAAAATAACTAAATATTAATAATATTTAATTTGTTTTAAAATGTTATATCACCCTGTTATTGCGACGAAATTGTTCGATGCCATAAGATCACCGATTACGATTGATTACTTCAAGCACGTAGATTTACGATATGAGCTATTGTGTGACAGGGTTGTAAAATCTTCACATTGTAGTATAATGAAAAAAAGCAGTCATATTTTTACACACAAATTATTTATATTTACTTTCTAGCATTTACAATATATTTTCAAATGAATACAAACATAAAGTAATTCCGTTTCCAATATTCAAACCCAACAGCAATTTCTGTTTATTTGAATTCGACGAACAATTTCGATGGCTTCATGTTAAAATGGTTAAATGTGTTCATATGATGGTGTATTTAATTACAGCGCGATGCGGCGTACGAAATTTATTACAGTTACAATTAGCGTAAATTATAGATATATATATTAAAATAATTTTGTAAGAAATTGTATTAAGTGAATTTCTTTTAATCTTAATGCTTAATTTAATGTGGTTAAATAATTCATGTTCTTCCGACCTCATATATTTTTATGTATCGCTTTTCCACAGCTTAATGGTTTTATCATTTTCCAGCGCTGCAGATGCAATGATATTTTCCGTTGGATGGCAAGCGGTACACAAGACAGTGTCCGTGTGTCCTTGCAGCTTCTGTACGACTTCTTTACTCTGCAAATTCCAAATGTAGACCATATTGTCTTCACTTCCCGAAACGATCCACTACAAACACAATGAATTCAATATAAAAATATCCATTTTTTTTTTTCTTATAACTTACTTTTCCACCAGTAACTGAGAAATTTGCAAATATACAATACTTCTCATTCTTGTGACCCGTGTACGTCTTCAGGCACTTTCCTTTCGAGTAATCCCATAACTTTAAAGTGTTGTCCAAAGTCGCGGCCAATATGTACTTTCCATTCGGCGAGAACTTTACAAAACTCACTGGCGGATTGTCATCGTCGATTAGAGTTTTCAGGCACTGTCCGCTAGCTGTGTCCCAAATCCGACATAAGCCATCGTAACTGGAGCTCACGATTAATGAACCATCGCGATTAAAATGCACTGCTGACACCGGATCCGAGTGAGCAGGCAAGGTTTTCAAGCACTTGCCAGTTCGTACGTCCCATATACGAACACTTTCGTCGAAACTACCGGAGACAATTAGATTCGACTGCGGATTGAAATTGCAACAAAATACATAATTGCTGTGGCCCTTCAGTGTCTTCAGACACTTGCCCGAGCTAAGTTCCCACACTTTTAGAGTCTTGTCATCGCTGCCACTGACCAGGAGGCGAGAATCAGATGACCATGCCACATCTGAGATACCCAATTTATGGCCTGCAATTGTCTTCTCAAATTTGCCATCATAAGCGCCCCAGATTTTAATGAGCTTGTCAGCAGCTGCAAATTCAAGAACCATTAGTAACAAATGAGTTGCTATACTTTCATTAGTTGCTATACTTACAAGAACTTGCCAGCCACTCGCCATTGGGACTAAATTTCACTGCGGATACTGCTTTCGTATGACCGGCAAGGGTGAACTTCAGTGTGTAATTGGGCTTCTGTAAAAGAGTTGTTTAGATACAAAATCAATAAAATTTGCTTAATATGTACGAACCACCGACAGCGACGATTTATTCGACTGAGTATTCGAAGAAGACGAAGACGACGATTGGAGTGTATTTGGTCCCTGTGGTGCGCTAGGCATTTGCTGTGGTGGATGCACTCCCGGGTGACCATGGACTGCACCAATGGGAACCATTTCCGTTAATCGGTATGAATTCTCTCAAAATCAACAATTTGAGCGACTTAAATATCCAGGCTCACGTGTATTTTCACTTCTGCCTTCGTATTGTGGGTTGTGGTGGTGGTGGATGCTCGAAGCCCCTCAGCGCAGTTGCTTTTGCGACTGATGCTTTTCACAAACTCGCTTTTTCTCTTTTGATTTAATCCCTATCCACGATATTACTATTGGTGTTTGTTTATTTCTACGTTGTTGTTGTTTGCATTTGCACATTTAAGTAATTATAACTTTTATAAAATTTATATCAATTTAACAATTTAATTGTTTTATTCCGGCGTGTTCCTACTATTTGCGACTTTTTCCGAGCTCGTGTATCGAAAACATGGCGCGTCTTGACGTTGACATTTGTTTTGAACAATGATGCCAAATTCGCAATTTTAAAGTGTTAAACAACGTTCACATAATTGTGAAGTTAGTGATCGAAATATTTTTGTTAGAAAATAAATTTTGTCGAAATATACACATATATACAATTTAAGTATTGTAAACCACAGTCATTAATCACAATTATAGAAATTCTATTCATGTTTCAAGAGCAATCCTATTCGTATAACGTTAAAAATATACAACATACTAAGGATATATATCATATATCAATATCTCCCAAAATGCTGAATTCTACAACCTGTTGTACAAATCTATTAATCACCTACTCAATTGATAATTAATATATTTTCCAATCACCTAATATGTATTTCTATACACCAGAAAAAATGTGAATTCATTTCAGATGTTGCATCAAAATGCCATATAATTGAAATAAAAATGCAAATTGCTAATATTTTGCGCAACAACAACAATTGTTGAAATGCTTGAAGCCGTGTGTCGAACCTTGTAATGTGTTAAAAATCCTCAAGTCATAAAGTGAATGAAATGATGTAATAAAGTACGTCGCTTCTAGCTGCAAATCAGTTACATTTTCTTACCACACAAAATAACCGACTGGCTCCAACAGTCAGACAGACAACGTCTCCTCCATCTGCCCGACAGCCATGATTCCTACCGGTTGCTGACTGATTTTGCAAACAATTGCAACGTTACGATTCACGAAACCACCACCTTGCTGCAATTTCAGTTCGTAAATGACTTTTATATTGATTCAATCATTGTAACCATAGTATATAGTGAATATGCAGAGATTGATATAATCTAATGAATTCTCAATATTGGGCTTCAATGAAATTCTTTTCAACACAAATGCTCTTTCACGAAATAACCTTTCAACGTACGAGCGAGCAGAGTCGGAAGTTCGGATGGACAAATTGGGCGACCTTGAAGCCGAGTGCTGGAGTACATGCAAACCACTCGTGCACGTCTCCAATGCGGACTTCAATGGTTTTAGACTGAACTGGTGATTGTCAACTACCAATAAAATTTCAAAACACGTTCCAGGTGACGTGTTTTCGTCAAATACTTCGTGTTGTTTGTTACATTGTTTTTTAACTTTGTACCCAATAGTATGATCTACGATCTCCCGACCGGGCCTTATAGTGAGGTTAAAAAGAGTTTGAGACGAAGTAGAGGCTCCGAAAGGTCTTCGCGAATCCCTCTCGCCACCACAATCCCGAGAGGCTCGAGCTCTGCTGGAGACGCCGGTTTAGCCTGGATATCAGTTGCACTCGAGAGGCGATGGCGATCGGTTGTGCGCCCGGCTATATCTGTAATTAGTTTAAAAATAATAGTAAAAAGCAATAATAAAAACCATAATTAAAAGCAATAATATAAAGGGAAATGAAAAAGCTATAAGAAAATAAGGAGCCGGGAATTGAAATATGACATATACCGTCGTCGCAATTATTGTTTTAATTGTTTTTGTTAATCGCATTTTGGTCGTTGTGGATTGCGTCACGTGACCGGGAAACGGTCCATTCCATTCAGCGGACAAAATAAATGCGTGCATTGTTGTTATTCTTGTTGAACCAACTGCAACAATATGGTCGTTAAGCCCGATGTGGATTCCCTGGTCGTAGAGCTGGAAAAATGGCTCAAAACGCAGCCGCATCTGCCGCAGACCATTGGTTGGAAAATTTCTTGTTTAAATATGTGAAATATAAGTTTTTATAATATTTAAAACAAATAAAAAAAATTTGTTGAAAAAAGAAATGCAACTTATAAACGGCAATTTGTTCAACTTGTTAATTAAAAAAAAAAAAAAATAAAATTTAGAATGTTAATTTATTTTTGTGCCAAGCATATTTTCTAAAATATGAAGTATAATTTGAAATATTATTTCAATTTATTGCAACAAAAATTTCTTGTAAAACTTCTAAAAATATGCAAACAATAACGCAAATTTTATGCACATTTTAATTTCAATATTCTAAAAATACTTCAACGACATTATCGGAACCGGTCATAACTTGTTAAACCATATTTATGATATTTCTCCGTGTTTACGAACGAAATAAAAAAATACATTATTACGGTCAACAATAATTGACTCATTCCGTCGCTTCCTTGTAGAGAAATCGTTGCTGCGACGCTTCGTCTACTCGATGTTCGGGGATTTGGCGGGCGCCCGGAGACTCCTCGAGCTGAACTACGAGCTGCGCAACAAGCATCCACATATATTTCTACAACGCGATCCCGCGGACGGGGCCAGCCAAAGTCTGCTGCAGATCGCGTAAGTCCACAACTTCACGCCACCACGTTACGAACGTCCGAACGCAACGTGATGCAACCAACCAACCAAACAACCAACAAACCAACAAGCAAACAAGCAGACCGACAGACGACGGAGACGAGAGAAACCTGTTGGCGGCGCAATCGTGCAGAAAAAACTGCAATCACATTTCCCTTGTCGTTGTAATTTTTTTTTTTCCTTATATTTGACAAAGAAAAAAATACACATTTAATATGCATATGTCATTGATGATCTTGCAGAGATCTGGTGCCGTTACCCGGCCTGACGCCCGAGAAAAGCAAGTTGTTATTCTATCGTCTCATCGACTACGATGCGGACAAGGTTAGTGAGTTTTTTCCAATCCCCTATTGCACCCGCAAATTCACATCCCTTCCTAGACCATATTCCTATTTTCATATTTTGATTTTAAATTGATTCATTCTCACTAATTTATTTAACCTTCCCCAATTATTCTACCATCGCCGTCTCACTCACTTACTCAGTTCAACTTCACCGATGCCATCAAAGTCTTCTTCATGATGGCCGATTGTCGCTTCGCCACTGATGACGAGGCCGGATACTCCGACGGCGAGATCCCGATCTTCGACATGGCCGGCTTCAGCTTGCGTCACGTGCGCAGGATCGTCTTCAAGTCGCTGCGCATCTACATGAAGTTCGTGCAGGAGGCGCATCCGGTGCGCCTCAAGGAGATCCACGTCCTCAACTGCCCCTCATATCTCGACAAGGTGCTGATGGTCGTGAAGCCGTTCATCAAGAGCGAGGTCTTCAAATTGGTATGACCGCGAATGAACAGCAATTCTATTACATAAATAACTGGGATTTTTATTCAGATACACTTTCACTTGCCGAATGCGGATACGCCCTTCAAGTACTTCCCGCAGACGATGCTGCCCGCGGAGTACGGTGGGGAGGCGGGTAAAATGACGGATCTGAAGGAACAGTGGCAACGTATTCTGTTGGAGAAGAGGTGGAGTTTAAACCATGGAATCATTAGGGAAAACTTTAATCTGATTCTGCTTAATTACAGAGATTATCTAATGGATCCTAACCGCTGGGTAGTCGATAAGTCGAAGATTTGCCCCGAGACAAACGACAATCCTGTAACAAGCGATTTCAAGAACTTGCAAATAGATTAAGTATAGAGACTGTGTGTGTTTCTTGTAAATATATTCGTATTTTTATTTTTATTTCTTTTGGTGAATAAACAAGTAATTTTTCTATATAAAACAAGTTCTGTAGTTTCCTTCAGAAACATTTTCACAAGTTCCTTTCATACTATATCAATATTATGGATATAGGATCCAAATAAAAATATATGTTGTGTTTTTCATCTATTTGTGATTTTATAATTTAAATTTTGGAAAGACAGTTTTAGAAATGTGTATAATTGATAGGTGAAATTTTCATTGCAAAATCAAACAAAAAATGTATTAATGACGAAAATTTCAATTTTAAGAAACATAAAATATTAATAAATTACTTAAGAATTATTCTGAGGGAAAACTTTATATTTCAGTTAATGTACAAACTAAGCGTAAAAATTTAAATGAAAACTCTTTAACTTTTGAAAAAGGCTTTTTTCGATAATATGAACAAGAAATAAAAAAAATAACAATATAATAAATGTAATACACTAAAAATTTAACAGTAAAATCATTAAGTTATAGACTAAACATTAACTAAATTGTTTTATACACCGTTCATACATCGGTAGATTGTTTATGTGTGTGTGTGTGTGGTTTAGGAGGCATAATTAGTTAATTGATAATCGAAAACTAATTTCTAATTAGCTCAATTGATATAATTTATTTAAATAAATTAAAATAATTGATATTTATTATTTTTTATGCTTAGAAAGAGAAGATATTTGAAAAAAATATTTCCCAGGACTATCGACTCAGATTATTTATGTATAGAGCATGCAGTTCGGTGCGGGGCGTGTTTTCAAAGAGTGCGGCGCGATTCTGGCCCTCGCCCTTCTTCACCCAGTGACCGTAAACTCTGAAGGCACAGCCGTCAATGACCTGTGGGCGAGAGGTAGAGGAAGAGAACAATCTATAATTGCGGCATTCGGCATGGGGAACTGGTGGACTCACCTTGCGCAACACCTTGACTCTATAAGGATCACGTATAGCCTCTTCCACGTGCAGCGGCTCGGCGGTGTAGCGTAAGCGACGTATTCGGATCACGGCACGTATTACCAATATCGCGAACTGGAATTTCTTGCGTGCATTGAAGCGACTCTGCTTGCGTAGCTGCGTTTGGAAATAGGCGAAAGACATGGGAATATTATAAAATTTGAACTTATGCAAGAAATTAGTTCAGTTTGTTTAAGACATTTTGCAAATGTACTTAAAACATTAAGCAACAACGAGTTTACAAAACGTATTTACAAATTTTCCCCCGTTCATTACCGTTCACCCACAAAAATAAGCCTTTGTTAGTTGGAAGCATAAAAGAAATGTATACGAAGGAGGAACAACAAACATACAATAAAAAATAGTAAAAATTATGAAATTATTAAAAAATATTAAGTAACAATACGTGCTATAAACAAATAAAGAAAAATAAGCTCATTCATGCGTAGATCTAGAGGTCAAGAAGAGCTATATTGGATGACCCCTAAATATATAAATATATACGTGAGTGTGTGTGTTTTTCTAAACTCCATACAAACTACCTATAGACGACTTATAACGAGTACTCATATGGGGAATACCTTATAAATCGGTTGGTTGCATTCGAATACACTAACTTAACAAGGTGCAGGAGGTGCATCTAAGAACCTAGGCGTGGTGTTAAATGACTAGTTGATTAGAGCCGATTGTGCGGTCCATCCAGTGGACAACTTTGGTGGTATAGAAAACCTCACGAAGGGTAGAGATTTGCACACCAAATTTTAGATATACTAAATAAACTACTAACTAGTTAAATAATGCCTACTGTGCTGCTCCAAACGAATGGAAACGAATCAATAAACATGTATCAATAGAATACCAAGAAGAAAAAAATAATAATGAAAAATTAGGAAGAAACCTGCCTTTTGTGCATACAAATACTCTTCGGTTGTCAAATCAACAGAATAGTTTGTCAAGTCTTGGTGGTGTTGATTTGGAAGATGATGGGGCTGCTCTTGTCGGTGCTGATCTCGTTGTTCCTGCTCGTGGTACAATAAATGCTGTTGCAATTGGTGTTGGTGTTGTTGTTGCTCATACTGGTGCCGCTGCTGTGAGTACGTCATCGGTGTTCCACAACCACCAACAACAATACTGTTCCCGTAGACTCCTGGACCAGCAGAAATCTGACTTCGATGATTATTACTGTGATTATGATTATGACTACTATTAATAAGACTGGATGAGGTGTGTTGGTGTTGTTGGTACTGTGGGTACAGTTGGTTGTGGTTGTGGTTGTTGTTGTAGTAGTTGTTGGTGACGGTGGCGGCGGAAGAGGAGGAGGACGCGTTCTTGTTGTTGGCTGTCGCCGAATGGGACAACACTTTGGTAATGTACATTTTAAGCGAGTAGCTATTGTTGCTGCCATTGCGAATGCTCTGCTCTTTCAGCTGATAAGTAGTTGGCTGTCCCTCGATCGAAGGTTCCGGCAGTAGAACCTATAAAAGAGCAGTGTTTTGTTTTGTGTCTTTAGATTTCTTTCTTTTTAAGTTCTCATCGTGTGTCACACGTTGTCAAATCGACTGCAACGATGCTTCCGAAGAATTAAATTTATATTTATATATTTTATACGATAAGGAGACGAGGATTCGCAAGTAAATAGAAAGAGAACACCTAGTTATTAACTATGAACCAACATGTGGAACCCCTGCGTCGATAGGGCTCGACAGGGGAAGCCCTGGGAAGCCCTGGGAGGGGCTCGAAGTGTACCAAGTTTCAGGGAACGAGCAGCGGTTTTTAGTGAGTACTAACTCAAGTCAAAAGCCTAGTCCTAGTGACCTAAATCTAGTTGCTACTTTGTATGCACCGTGATAAAATACATTTTTGACTTTAGTATAAATAATAACATTGATAGATAGATAAGGTAAATAAAATAAAATTGACTAAAACAGCCCTCCTGACATATTGCAGTAAAACAATAAATAGTATTATCTAGAACAGTATTCCATACAGGACAACTTAATGCTATGATTTCTAGTAATATTCTCTGAACTCATAATACCTGGTATTACTATTATAAGTAACTATTACTAATTGTAAGCAACATGCGTTTTTAGAGCGAACATGCAAAATAATTCCGTGTGGAAATATTTTAAAACGTTAACTACAACGTGAACAAAACATTTCAAAGCTGCGAAGAAATGGAATTTCGTCACTTTTTGGTACAGGAGATCAAAATGTGTGAGACGTGGACGAAGAACAGAATGAGGCAAAACAAAACAACAATTAACGAACTCAAGACGACACTGGATAAACGAGGCGTTGAAACAAAACGTAACGAAACGAAATGAAAGACAGACAATAGTTGGGAGGAGAGCGAGGAAAAGACTGTGACAAAAATGTAAATAAATAAACAAAAGGACAAAATTATAACAAAATAACACGAAAAAGAAAAATTCACAATCACTCGTCTTTTAATGCAATCGAAACAGAAGGTTTTTGTCCAGAAACGTTTCGTTACCAGTGCGATTTCTGTAATGCGACTCATTCTCCTGGATTTGGTCGAGAGGCTGCGCTTGAGTCCATCGATATTTTGCTCGAACAACTGTACGAATGCGTCGTGAGTTGGAAATTTCAATTTTGCGAATATTTTTAATTTTTGCCGATTTAAATTTCAAATTATTTTTCGCCAATAGAACAAATGATTTTTTTGTTGAAATGGGTCGGAAAGTTTAAAAATAAAATTTTAGGTTGGTTCACATATGAGATAAAGAGAAAAACAGAAAGAAAGATATATAGAAAAAGAAAAACAAAAGAGATTATTGGAAATTTAAAATTAAAAGAATGAATATATAAAAATGTGATGGAAATTTTCCGATACGAAATGATCCAAAGGACTTAAAATTAACTGAAATTATTTACGAAATCATCAGTGATTACAATAATCGTGTATATAAAGAAGCTGATCTATGCTAAAACTAAAAACTATACTGGATTTTGTGTAGAGCAGATCGAATTTCTAATATTTTCTAGACACTTTATATAAATATGGAATGATTTCACAACATGAATAATAATACTGAGCTCTGTTGCAATTAAATGCTCTGGAACGTACCATTTGATTGAAGAAGGGATGCCTCAGGACTTCCGTCACTGTGATGCGCTGGGCGGGATCGACGACTAGACACTTGCGGATGAGGTCCTTGGGATCCTCTGCGGAATCAACGAGACACAAGTCATATTGGCACAATCATAGATATATATATGGAAAAAGGACACACACCTGATATGTCCGCCCACTCGGGAGAGGTGAAGCTGTATTTGCCCTCCATTATATTGCGCAACATGACCATCTGCTTGCGATGCCAGAACGGTGGACAACCGACCAGTAGTGTGAACATAATCACGCCACAAGCCCATCTGCAATATATGAAAAAATTCCAATTAACTCAAATGTAATTAACGAATGTATATTCACTTACATATCAACCTCCTGCGAGTAGCCCGGTGAGCCTTCGAACATGTTGCACTTGAGCGTTTCGGGTGCCAGGTAACCGGGGGTGCCACATAAGTCTACAAAAAAAGCCACCATTAGAAACGCATGTCCAGGAATGAATCCACTTTTCTCCCTCGCCTGTTAGTTTCTCGCCCTCCTTGAGTTGTCGCGCGAACCCGAAGTCAGTGATTTTCACATTGTGGTTCTCGTCCAGCAGAATGTTCTCCGGCTTCAGATCCCGATGGACGATGTTCTTGGCGTGAATGTACTCGACGCCCTCGAAGATCTGTCGCATTATGGTGCGGGTCTTCTTCTCTGACAGCGTCACCACAGAGGTCAGATAGTCGAAGAGCTCGCCTTTCGGACACAATTCGAACACTAAGAAGACGAAGGCATCCGACTCGAAGACGTCCTGCAGGTCAACTGGTTAAGATATAAACAAATTTTTATTTTTAAATAATCGAAATTCTGCAAGGCTTAGGTAAACTTACTTATGTATGGATGACCCATTACTTGTCTGAGTATCGAGATCTCCTGCCGGGTGGCCTCGAGCATGTGATACGGATTCGTTTCGCCCGCCTCGGTGGCGGCGCCCAAGTCGATGATCTTTGCGGCGAACTCTTTGCCGGTCTCCTTCTCGATGCAGCGACGCACAGTGGAACTGATGCCTCTGTAAGCACACGAAAATTGCATTGGAAGCGGTCATAAAAAAGTCCTCAATTGGTAGGTATGAATTTAATACATATTTTTCATTGTTTATAATGATAACAGAATTTAAAAATGCTCATTCACAATTTTTGATTTTCTATTGTGAATTTCATTTATTATGTAATTGTTATTACAACTCGTTGGAGTCAGGGACAAGAGCTTCAGGCCCTCGACCGACGGTTTTGAAGTTCACATCAAGGTTGGTTTTATCTTGTTTGCGAAACCAACTGACACCGAGTCGGCAACAAGAATACAACAACACCATAAAGCCAACAAATAACAATGCACGAAATCCTGCAAACACTTGAGTGTATTTACCACACAAGCAACTATGCCATAAAATATTACAAAAAGCTCAGATAAACTGAGAAAAAAGAAGAAGAAGAAAGCAGTGACTTTCTAAGAGGTTTTCACAATTATAAGTAATCAAGTGATAAATCGGGAAATAAACACAAAATAGATAAGAATTTGTAATGCCTTTGTCATGGCTTCTACGTTTCGGGAAAAAGATACACCTGCAGTTACAATTAATTGATAATGATTGCAGAACAACAGGAAATATGTTTATTAGGTTTAGAATAATTTTATTATATATATATATATATATATATATATATTAAAATACTGCTAATATAACCAAAAACATATATAAAGCAACGTTTACGAAAAACATGAGTCGTAATTTTTTTTTTTGTATTTTTTATTTCGATTTTAGTACAAACTTTTTTATTCCAGTAATGATTAACACTATCGTGAGAGGTAATAATTCTCATATTTACCTAAGTTTACAACAAAACTACTCAACACCAAAGACAAATTTTGCTTTATTTTACTATTGTTTCATTTTGTCTGCTATTCAATTTTTGTTAAATTCTTGTTAATATCACGCGCATGAAGAATGGCGAAACCTTTGAACGTCACCTGATCGATGAATGACTTCCGAAAAGTAAGACATGGCTTACAAGTTATTTCATTGTTGCGATTTGAATTGCAAAATTGATAATTACATTGTTAGGGTTTTCACAAATTTAAAATAATGTTCTTCAGAACATACTTCTTACCAAAAAAGCAACAAATAATACATGTTTTTTAAAATTAGAAATGCATATTTTTATAAATTCTACGAGACTCATCCCCTTTTTAATATTCTCATCTACTTTGATGAATCTTAATTTATCATATAGACTTAAATAATACGTTTTAACTATTGCTCCTCTAATCAACTATTTAAATAGAAATAAGAGAATAACAGAAGAATGCGATGATGAGTCGGAAATAACAAAACAACAAGAAGTACGGTCATTATGCAAATATAAAGATTCTAATCGCAGTGTGTTCCGGACACACAAGATTTCCGAAGAAAACAAAACAAAAAAAAAAAAAAAACAAAAAACTACCAATTTAAATTTTTCTCTGAAAGTTTATATTACTTTATTTATACTCTTTGTTATTTTTCGAAAATATAAACTAATACGAGTGGCATCAAGCAGTCTGTCGTACTCTGCCTGTCCGTCCGTCTGTCTGTCTGCGATCCATTTTAATAGCTGACACATGACGGCGTGAGGACAAACAAGTGTTTTTATTAGCATTTGAGAGGAACGTGATTGAGGATTCGTTGGTGTGCATAGTTAATTAAATAGGTTCCATATGAGATTTTGATTTATTATCAGTTTTTGTAAGTCTGCTATTCAGACTAGTGGTCTAACTAGTAGTCTGAATACTTACAATTCAGCTTCGTCGAACTTTTATTGCGACTAGTTCGTTATTTTATTGTATTTTAATCCATTTCACAGCTGACAGCACGCCCTTTCCCCTTCCCACCATCCCCTGCGAAACCACTCAGTCTCTGTCCTTCTATCTCGGCGGAACCATAAATACAGGCCACACATCATAAGTGACTAGTAACGAATTATCAATGTACTTACATCACAAGCGGTTAATCACCTTTTGTACGAAGGTGAAGAATCTAGACACTCCGTCTCTATATCTCTCTCTCACTCTCCCACCCTTTCCCACGAGAGTTGAGTTCAAGCGGTTCAAATGAATCACAATAACGTAGGAATGAACGGTCGAAGAAGCGGTTCGAGCACCGATTACATATATTATTTTATTTTATTTTTGGGTTTTTTTTTTTCTTTTTTCTTTTTTAATAATGAGTCATTGCCTCATTAACCGTTACAATGACCATTTTACGGTCTGGAATGACCCCAAACATTTATTTATATGTCTTTCATCGGCTTATAAAAAATTTAACACTTTAAATTATTTTTAATATTGTTTGTACATATTATTATTATTATTATTATTATTTTTTTTTTTTTTTGTTGGATTTGAATCTTTTTATAATGCCATTTTCGGTTTAAATTTCACAGTAATTGATTTTATACCGGTTCACTCACGTTGACGATGATTTCGAAATTGCTGCTTAGTGAAAAATAAAACTTCAAATTCACCGCAAACAAATAAACTGTTTTTTTTTTTGTTTTCTACGGTGTATTCATTCAATGCCGAATCTGTATCTTGAAGCGAAAAACAACCACATGGTATACTTGTTTACGTTCATCCTTTGTGTAGTTGTGTTTGTAGTAGCTCAAAACAAAAAGCAACAAATTACTTCTTTGTATTGTCCAAAACAAAAATACAATTAAAAAAAAGAAATAAATTAGGGAAGAAGAAAACTAAAGAAAGTCCAAATAAAACAAAAAAAAAAAAAAAAACAAACTGTCAACAACCTTGAAACTCATATCAAGAATTAGAAGAAAAGATTAGTTTCCGCATTTTCAGTGCGAAATTTATCGTGCCGACTTCTACTACCATCCTAGACGATGGATCGCAGAATGACGATGTCGCAGAACACAAAATGATTTAAAGAAACTGACCCATATACTAAACTATATCCGAGTCCATGGACAAGTCGAATGGACGAACGCCCTTGACTTCGCGATTCAGTGATGTCGCTCCGGACTTTTTGTGCGATATGTGAGGGGAAAAGTAAAGTTTTAGAAAGTGAAATTGTTCCGGAGATAGCAATAAATAATATTTGAAACTAAAATTCAAAAACAAAAAAAAAAGAAAAAAAAAACAATTTCTGAAGTTCTTCTCCATTATATTTTTTTCGCAGAAGTAAAACAGTTCGATAGAAGTGCATTAAGGACCATTGCTGAAAATTAAATGGCGACGTTTCTTTCGCAAATATGAACGGCCTCCGCCGACAATGAGAACGAGATGGCAATATACAGAGCAAGGAACGCGAACTACAATTGTGAATGGTTCCCAAATTTTATTTATTTTTAACTAGACCCAAGGTTGCGGGAATGAGATGGACTGGGATCTATCATTGACGTAACACGACCTTGGGCAAAAAACTCTCGATGGCGCGACGTCGAATGAGCAATTTTATATGATAATTAAATTAATAGAGATGACATTAGGTAGCAGTTATTTTCAGATTTTTTATTTAAACCATAATAATTTTAAAAGTAATTTTCAACTTTTGCGATCGTAATTATAGAATGAAAAACTGCACCTGGGATTCCTGGAATTCGCGTACCGGAATTTCCGTTTCAAAAAGCGCCACAACAACAACAACAAGAACAAATGTAAAAGAAACAGTAGGAGAAATCAAAATACAAGAGTCAAAAACCTTTCGTACGACGATCTCATGAATGAATGAATGGAATGGAATGGAATAACATACGAAGAGTTCGCGTTCAAGAAGCCAAAGATCTCTTTCTGCTGACCGAGGACTTCGTTTTGGCAAAAACGAAAAAACAAACAAGTTCCAAGCTGTTCGATCGTGTTAACAAAAGCGAAAACAATACTTTTCAAAACAATAAATGTAAAGAGAAACTAAAAATAAAACGAAATAAAGTGTAGAGTTGCAGTTTTACCTTATAGAAATGAGGATCCAAAAATATCGTGAGAAGATCCAACTTTAAGGTTCCACACAGAAAACCCCCACAAAACGACGGTGCAAGAGGTGGGCAGCCAGGGCGGTTGGTGGTCAAAGAACTCGAAGCTTGGAGTTTGGATTTTTGTGGAACTAGCAGATATTATACGTTGTAGGTGCACAGCGAGAGTTCAATGAAACCTTCGAATTTTAAAAACAAACCTAGCGACTCCACCTCCTGCACCCTCTCCTGTCGGCCCACGCGTCTTTTGGACAGGCCGTCCATCGGACGATTTGCTGCGATTCAATGACCTGCGCACTAATATACTATAACCAGTCCCAGAACTGAGAATAACAAATGTTAAATCCAATAACAACAAAATTGCGCCTTAATTTTTGTCCCTTGTTTGTTTGCGTCTTTGTTTTTATTTTATCATCAAGACCACTATTTATTGGTATTTCCGGATCAATGTTGAGGAAGCATAAATGAGCCCTACGTGAGAGTTGAAGCGTATCGAATGAACCTGGCCGAGGAATTGGGCTTTGATCGCGAAACCAGTTCCAGGAAATCTTTCAACCTCGTTTCTGCAGAGTTTCGCACTTATTAAATAAAAACAAAATGATGAAATGTTGAAATTCGGTATCCTCACATCGTCATGAATCATATTAAGAAATATTTATCAAAATTCACGATATAATACTTAGAAAGAAATTAAAAAGTACTTTATTTTAATCACATAGTTTACAACTCTTCACTGAGATTAGGCGAGTTATTGTCCAGTGACTAGAGATGACCTTTTTAAGTACCGATGGTAAAATTTACACGAATGATCCATTTGCTTTGAATGACCATTTTGCTTTTCGAAAAATTTAGGAACACATTAAGTTAATTTTTGTACCGTGAAAGATCAAGTTTTTTGTTTAAATTTTCTAAAATAGTAGCACAGTTAAGGTTTAGTAGTACGAGTGTTCAAAATATATAACACTGTTATAAACACATCCATATATAATGTAATTCATTGTAATTTATAACTACTTAATCAAAACTCATAAAGGCTATTCCATCTATTCCTATACGCTTATTCGAATTTTAAGATGTTACCTCCCCTCAAGTCCAAGTTGAAATTGATAATGGAATTCATAATTATTGCATTTGAAATATGAAAATCTTACAGAGTTAATTACGAAGAAGAAATAGCATTCTCTTTGTCCGTCCGTCGGATTGATAATAAATAATTATGAATATATTACTGCTGATCACAACACCGAGGCACGCCTCACAGAATTTTAATTGCAACTGAACGAAGAATCTTTCGAAAACGCAAAAAGAGACTTCGAATTGGAGCAGCGTAACATTTTTTATTTATTTTATTCATATTTTATTCCCTTCCCAAGTACTTTATGGTGTTTTGAGTAACTTGCTTATATACGTAAAAAAGTAGAAAACATTGTAAATATTAATGTTATTGTAAATGTCATATCATCACATTACAATAACTAATCATTTAACACGCACTCGATGAATCTCGTGAACGAATCATGTCGATCCAAAGTAATAGATAGTATGTTTTGTTATTGTTATTATTACAAATACAAATTATATATAAAATACATATACTATTAAAAAAATATCGTATGATTGACTTCACGCCGATTCACTCCCATTTACGTTCAGCATTTTCTTCTATACATTTTTGAATTAATTTATGACGTCAAAGGACTATAGACAATAATTCAAAATAAATAAAATGAAAACTCTGGGTAATTCCAAGATAAGCGGCAGCCCTGATTCTGAGAATTACACTGCTACCTTAACCCACACACATCGTCAGGGTCATTTTGTGACAGAACTACCTGTCGACAAGCGGCGGATGAGAAATCACAGTGGAAATAAGTAAAAACCATTATTTCGCTTCGTTACGCTATTTCATTTTAATGTTATCAATTTGTAAAGAGATTTATTGTTGCCATGTGCAGTGTCGTTTTATATTCTTTTAATTGAAGCATTGAAATTAACAGACAGCTGCGGCGGCACGTGTTCTTTGCTATTTTCAGCGACTGCTTTTCCACATCTCTTTGCATTCGCTCAAATAGTTTCGTTTCGTCACCGTTCTGCAAGGTGCTGATGGTGGGAGGGGCTGTAGGGGTTCGTCGAATTTAGAGGGCTTGGCAGTTAGTCGACGACGTCAGACGGCAAACTCGCTTTTGCGTTGTAATTGAGGAAACCTCTGTCCACTCACTCCCCGAACCGAACGGTGATCGTGCGGCAACCAGCCAGCCAGGTCTGACCCCCTTCGTCGTCAGCTGACGTGCAGCCGGTTCTTCGAAGGAACTGGTTCGTTTATGTGTATTGCATACACTGCTAGTTGAGTGAACAAGAGAGACGCGCCTCTCTTTTTCGCATCTTTGCCATTAAAGCATTTTATTCTTCTCTTCCTTCGCAGGGATGCCGCACCGCATTGGAAAGTGAAATTAATGTATTAAAATGTTTTTTGAACAACCACAAAAAATACAAATTTTAATAAGTGATATATAAGGCATATATATATTGGAAAAATTTTCTCCTATAAAAGAGGAGTGTTATCAGAATAATTGAACTGGCGAATTGTTTACAGTCATTCGGCATCCTTGTTCCTCCTTCATTGTGATCTTTCGTCTCTCTTTCCATCGAGGTTCTTCTTATCGACAAGTTTAATATTTCAATGCATGACTGAATTTTGTTTTTGCAAACTCATATATTTGCGTCATTTTTGAATTCTGTGTAATAAGGAAACATTTCATTTACGTAGATGGTCGACATCTTTTTATTTATACATCTTTTTGTGCATTGCATTTTATTTTTAATCATTTTTTCTCGAAATCTTTGTCTGACCCATCTGTTTGAGAGACCTTGGAAGTGTTTCCTTCCAAAAATTTCCATTGTAAAAATATACATCAATGCACGCACCCTCCTACAATCGGAACTTCATGGAAAATTTTGAAAGAGACCCAATGTGGGAAAACTATTTATGAACCCGGAGGATAAGTAAACAGAAATACAAAAAGCAGATGCAATGGTTGACATCGAAATATTTCCATGCCGACCAATCGTTTGGTAAACGTACACTAGAATTTGATTTTTTCAAACATATACAAAAATAAATATTTATATGAAGTTGTAATAAGTCGTAACTATGATAAGTAACTGACATTTCACTAAAGGTCATAGACGTTTCATATGAATCTGTATGTATTTAAAATTACGCACCTGCCCAATATCTCCTTCGGCTCGTACTTGGCATAGAAACCCTTTGCCGCATCCTTGTCGGGCAGCAGATCGTCCTCCTCGTCTTTTGCCATTGGTTCTGGAGGAATTTTGACGTTTGATTTAATCGGGAACCTTATTTATGTTGCTCAATGAACTTGCAGATTAGGCTACTTTTGAATTTGATAGTATGTCCGAAAACAAATAAGCAGCTGTTAGTTTTAGCCGAAAAACACGACAACCCAGTTGTTTGGCAACAACAAAAAAGCGTCGCAGGAAGCTACACCAATGTTAATGTAAAGATATGCGCTCTCTCTCACGTTCGCCGACAATCACCCTCTCTCTGTCTGTCTCGTACTCCACTCACGCGTGGCCTCTCACAAGTTAACAAAAATCAAAAACGTGATGTTGTCAATGTGCGCGCTCCTTGTTGTTCTCTGTCTGGCTGACTGTCTGTCTGTCACTGGTTTTTGTCGTTGCCTTTGCCTTTTGCCGTATATCTGCCTGAATTCGATCGTTGTAAAATTTAAATGAAACACTAGTTTTATTTTTTGTATTCTAGCTCCTGCTCAGTTGACGGCATCAACTGTTGAGCTATTTATAATTGCTGCGATTCTGTTGTTGTTGTAGAATCAATTAGCAAAAATTGGTGGAAAACGAAACACAAAACAAAGGCAAACCGCAAGTTAGAAAGAAAAGACAAACGTCGAGGTGGAATTTAGCAGTCTTTGGTTAATTATTCCCATTCGCTTGCTATGCCTTTCAATTATTTATTTATTTCATTTCATTTTATTTGCACCGATTACACAACACATGCTCTTTGCAGTTGTCTTGCTTTCAAATTGATACATATGACTTTTTGAATAGTTCAATTTGCATAGAGATTTGTAAAAATATTTTGTGCAAAATATTACATCGACAACTGTTGCTAATGGATCAACTGGACTTCAATTATGGGTTTGTTGGTTGAAAGTTCTCTCAGCTCCTGGATGGGAGGAGCGCCGCGAACACTGCAAGGAGGAGGCAAACCGAAGAGCTCGGTTCGTTTCGATGGAGCCGCGTTCACCGCATTCACCGCTGCGAGTCGCGTCGCGTCTCGTCGTTGACGCCGTTCAATGTCAAAAAAGGTTAACGTTCAAACGATTTCGCGTTGTTTTCTCTTTCGCTGCAGCCGTACGACTCAATGTCCACCGACCTATCATGCCATAATAATTATGTCCTCTGATTTAAAACACTCGGATTTATTGCTATGAAATACACAAAATTTTCTTTTCACCGAATTTTTTTGTGGTATTGTTTTTTCTATTCTTTTTCTGCTTTTTCGTCGTTGTCGCGATTCTCTCTACTTGTGTATATTTTTTATCTAGTAGTATTATTTTTCGAAATAATTTCTTTGACACTCTCGTTTCGATGGCACCAATGTATATCCCAGCACGGTTCGTCGTCCACGAATGAATGTCGAGAGCACAAAAAAAGTCGGTATAAATGGATGGATGGTTAGGCTTTGATAGCTGTCAGCCAGGCAGACGACGTATAGCATAGAGAGAGCGAATCGCGCTTTTTTTGTTGCTGCAACTGTTTTGCTTTTCTTTCATTCGCTCACATTATTTCGTTGTCTTGCACTGTCTCTTTTTTTGAATTCTTTGCCTCTCCCTTTTGCGAAAGATGACATCTATGTATTCTTGTTCTTGTACTGTGTATTTGACAGATGTTAAAATACTCAAAATCAATTTAAATTTGGTACGTTATTAAGTATTCGTTTCACTGTCCACTTTCATAAATATAATTCAATAAATAAATGCTGCACACCAATTTGGTTACTTCTTCGTTTTTTCATAAATAATTGATTTATTTTTCAAACTACGAGCTACACATTTGTTAGAACGAGCGCGATATACTTTGAAAATAAGAGTTATTCTCTACAAAAAATGAGTGAAAATATGAAGTCTCAGGGTTGCTACTAAACAGCAATATCTTAAAATTTTTTGACACCCTGTCTTTCAGTGTTTTGGAGCTATCGGAAATAAACTGTTCTGATCACAAATATAGTTTTTTCCTATTTCTAATGTGAAATAAATTAAAATTAAAACAATAAAAAGGAAAACATTATTAATTTTATAGCGTATATATTTAATTTTTTGCAGCATAAAAAATCTATAAATTCTAAATGTATTTTACATTTTTATTTTAGGACAATTTTTCATATTGCATTAAGAACAAGCATAGCTTTCGTATTTAGTCGATTATGTTGTATATTAACTTATATTTTATTTTAATCAACGTCATATGTACGGTTTCATAGCTTATAGGAAAATCGATCGAAGCAATATTAATTTTTAATAATACTTTAAATAGTTCAACAGCTATAAAAAGAAAAACGTTATTTGTAATATAGAGTGAAAAGGTACAACTTGGTAATGAGCAAGGTTTTCTTTTGAATTTCGATATATCGATTTCGGGCTTCGTTTGGACAATATGTATGTAGTTTCTGATGTGTACACAACTCGGGCTTAAGGTGAATTCATATTTAAGACGATTACTTGGATATCGTACTTATACATGATTAAATGTTTACATCGTGTTTCTTGTGTATTTCTTGTTTTCGTTAATACTAGACAAAAATTATAAAACTCGGTACAAAAATATATATATAAGGTATTTATAAATTTATGTATTAAAAATAGTAATGAGGATTTTAAATATAAATAAAACATTCTTAAGTGAGTTGGCGGCTGGCATGAATGAAAACGAATGTTTATCTTATTTAGTTCATGCTCATTTATTGCTGCGCCTGCATTTTCGCCTGCATCTGCGCGAGCATTTCCTGCATGCGTCTCAGCTCCGCCTCCTTCTCTTGCAGAATGCGATCCTTCTCGCCCAGCACGTTGTTCGTCATTTGAGAAGGAAGCGCAGAATCACGTTCACTCTTCAGTCCATTCTCTTTGGGCTTGACGCCCTTCACCAGACGATCCGAACGATAGTTCTCGTAGTGCACCTCCTGCGTGACCTCTTGAAGGTCCTGCATATGTGTACTAAAATGACAAAATAGACACATCAAATTATTTTGTTTTCATAATTATGACCATATTTATATATAAATATATATCTTACATTAACATGGTACGCAACTTAATAAAATCACAATGTTCGGGGTTCTCCACTTCGACTACACCCCAGGGATAGAGGCGGCCACGGACCTTTTTACCCTTTACCTCCAGTAAAGTGTTGGCACCGCACACCGCAAATGGCACGGCTTCTTTTAGTTGCTTGACTTGCTCCTTGTAGTCCTCGTCTTCATCGGAATCACAATCTGGCAGTGGATATATTTTAATACCATGTTCTTCGATCTCTTGCATTATGCGACATTTAAGGCGCATGATTTCCTTCTTGGTCAGGCAGTCGGCTTTGGCGATGACAGGCACGATGTTCACTTTCGAGTGTAGTTTCTTCATGAATTCAATGTCAAGGGGCTTCAGGCTGCCAAAGGAAAGGATATCGAGGAAATCGATTCAATAGAAACGTAAGCCTGAGGCATCATCTCCACATGACCGCCACTTACCCATGACCGAATGGCGATATGAAATAGAAACAACAATGGATGCGATTGTCGATTATATTGCGTCGGTTGAGACCGCTCTCGTCCCGCAAATATCGTTCGTATTGCTCGTCAATGTACTTCAGAATAGCGCTGAAGCTGTCGCTATTGTCGATGGCATCCCCGAAGCCGGGCGTATCTACAACAGTGAGACGCAATTTAACACCACGCTCCTCGATCTCAACTGTAGATGCCTCCAATTTGACGGTCTGCTTTTGTTTTTCTGTTTATTTTTTTTATTTTGTTTAACAAAGGAGCGATCAATTAAAAATGAATATCGAGAATATAGCATATATAATAACAACCTACCAATAGCATCTGGGACCACTCGCTCCGGATACAAATCAGTGAGGAATAAACTATTAACCAAAGTGGATTTTCCAAGACCGGACTCGCCCACAACCATGAGTGTGAATTCGAAGCCCTTCTTCACCGATTTCCTGTGCACCTGATTGGGTAGATTGGCGAAACCAACATAACCAGGTGTCTCAATGCTGGAAAACTGCAAGATCGAGAAGAAAAAGCATGAAAATAAATATTAATCATGTGAGAATACGCATGTTGAGGTCGCAAAGTAAGCGCTTTAAAGTTTCCACGAATAATTTGGAGAACAAGAGACGACATGGGCGGGTTTAACACTTTAAACGGTCTTGCATTGTGTTGACTCAGTAGACCTGGGAACGTGACACCGCACCACATCAACATAATATTTGTACCCAGCTCGGCAAAAGCAACCGATGCAATTGCACTGGCTGGACAGGCGGAGGGAACGCAAAAGAAAGACACAATGTCACACGTTCTGGAGTGAACTGTGTTGCCTGGCTAGACTGAGGCGATAGACAGACAGAAAGAAAGACACACAACAGTACAGCATATACGGGCTGGGCAATCAATTTCACTTCCACGCAATCCAACCCCACGATTGGTTCACCACATTTTCTGGCCAGTACTGTACAGCGTCCATTAGTGTAAAAACCATTTAATTTAGCATGTTCCCCTTGGCGTAAACAATTTACTTTGCCGCAGTAACATGATTCACTTGTAATGCGCTGATTTAAGAGAATTTAAAAGTTATGCGCCACACAATCGACTGTCGTCGAGGGTGCTGGTTGGGATTTATTTGTCTAATGATATATTTGTTTATTCTATAGCCACGGGATATTTTATTACCAATTTCAGTTAATTTTACTCATTGCCATATGAATGTAATTGGAGTTATAATTATAGTTGAGAATTATTTTTCACTGGTATTGGTGTGATTACCATAGGGAAATATCGCATATAATAGGTAAAATACATCTTGATCATTCAGACTCAATTAGAAATTGCATCATCTCTCAAAAGGCGAAAACGAATTTAAATTTTACTTAAAAGGGCATATGATTTGCATATTCTTTAATTAAGTGGACCAATACATGTAAATTTTAGAGATCTATACAATGAACCCGTGTGCCAGAGCAACGACTTCTCGGTGATTCACCCACCCCTCTTCTACCAAATACGAATGTTCCTTATGAAAGGTAGGTCAACGCAACAGCAACTAGAAATATATAGCAAGTACGGTTATTCAGAAGCGGACACCAACAAATTTAAAACATATGCCATATAGAAAGATTGTTAAAAAATCCATTCCACCCGTAGCCAGTGTGTTTATGGAGCAAATAATTATTTTGTAGTTGCTTTTTGTATGTGTGGCAAGCGAAAATAATTCAATTGAACGAGGAGAAATTAGTCGTTGTCGGTTGCGGCTGCTTTTCGCCCTCTTCTATGAGTATTTTTTATTTTTATTCATATTCATTAAGAGTTTCGTTCTGATTGAAATGCTTGGCACGCAGAGCCAACGCTGTGTTCGGTCGGTTCGGATTGTTAGGGGCAAAAGAAATTCGAACAGAAGAAACTCTGTACGAGAAAAGCATTGAAGTATGCTTGAATGCCGCCTTAAGCGGTGTTTGTTATTTATTTATTTATGTATGTTGGATGATTCAAGAGATATCACTTGTTTATTCCAGCTGATAAAACTTGACAACAGATCGCCTGCTTGTGTTCCTTACACACACATGACTTGAGCAAGATGAAAAAGTCAACGTTCTATAGAAATTCACGATTATCTCGCGAGATCAATAATACATCGTGAAGTGTGCATGGGACGCAGTGGATTGGAAACTGGGTCTAGGTTCTATAGAAAAATAATTTAAAAAACTCAAACAATTTCTGTGCTTAAGAATATGCGCAATATTTCATGAAGGAGTTGGCAACTCAACGATGATTGCAATGTGTCATCGAAGTGCAAAAGAAACATTATTTTCTCATGTGTGCGTCAATAAGTTAAAAAGCAACAAATTCCTGTACCGTACATTCGTTTGTATCGTCTTCGTGTTTTACGTTATTTGCACACTTTTTACTTGTGTTCCGCTTGATCGAGACGTGGTGAGCAACGTTTCAGTTACTTTTTCGGGTCGACCGCCACATGAACCGAGGACATGTGGTTACTTTGTCATTTGACGATTGATATCCCTGCTAGTCCTCAAACAAGAACCGGGTGGCACCACTGCGTAAAATTTGAATGAACACATTCACTTCGTCCTGCGGTATGAAATCCTTTGTGGATTTTTCTTTCTCGCATGCTCCTCTGTCCATGTGTTGATCAAGCAGATGTTGTTGTTGTTGATGACGGTAGTGTTGGTAAAAAGACAACCAAGAAACCAAAAGACAACACGAAAACTCAGAGGAGCCGCTGCCGTTGAAACTGATTCGAAAAACGAGTGACCGGCCGCGCCCTTGAATGCGATGGCACAAGGAAACATTTTGTTTCTTCACAAGTAATATTTACGTAAAAACACATACATACGTCATTCGTTTATTTTTAGTGTCGAATCAGGATTCCAATGGCTTTTGTAATGAAAGATTGAAAATAAACTCACGCTTTTTGTGTCCGACATATTGTCGTCTGTTATCCTTTTTGCTCTGGTAGGAAAAATTTTGAGGCTAGTTGAAAAGTACGGTTTCGTGTTAAAAATTTTATATTTGTTTATTTTCTCTGGTTACGCAGTGTTTTTGTACTTTTTTCGTTTATTTTTAACGCTTTATTTATCAGTGAAATTCCGCTGATTCAATAAAAACAACACAAAGAAAGGAAGAGATATCGAGGACGGAGAGGGAACTAACTGAATTAAAGCAAAAGCAAAGCACGAATAAATGGAACTCAAAGAGAACACCGAGATGTTTCTTATTTTACTTCACTTTAAAAATATTTGTGCACAAATTAAGGTATTGCAAGATTATTAATTATATATTTAGATCTTGAAGTTGAGAAAAATGTGCAATTAATTGAATTCTGGAAAATACACGTAACACACAAACAACACGCGCCGGCCACAGACAGCAACAAATCACGATTGCATTTCAATAGAAACTGAGTTCAACACACAATTTGTCTCGCCGGAGAAACGTACGTCCGTCAAGATAGCAACGAAAAGTTAACAACGAATTTAGTTCTTGGAATTTCACAGGATCGCTCAGAATACCAAATTGTTTCAACAATATTAGAGTTGTATGTAATATTCTGTAAATATAAAAAAAAACTAATAGAATCTATAATTGATATTATGAAACAAATGGTCTGGTTACATTTACCATGTGCCATCTGTGCCAAAATGATTATTATATATATATGTATAAATATGTTTTTATTTCTATTTATTTAAAATATGATTTGAGTTGATTTGGTTAGTACATTTATTTCATTTAAATATTGATCGACCAGGGGGAATTAAAAGAACGAAATATGTTGCTATCTTAATGGAGGTGAAAACAAAGACGTTTAACACTGTTTTTTGAATTTTAAAATTTGTTATTATTAAATATTTACATTCACAATAGACACATTATAAGGCAGCGTACTTTCAACATCAGCTGTCAACATCAGCTGTTTATGTTTTCTTCTATTATGTGATTTGATTTGTTTTGATTACAAGTATATAATTGCAACAAAATGCGTTTAACGAACGTTTTGCGACTACGAACGAGCCATTGCACCTGGAGTGCTAAACAACAATTTGTACCGAAACACAATCCCGTTATGGAAAGCGACGTAAAGCAATTGGAAGACTTTCTAATGCCCAGACCGAACATCTTGGTGCTCACTGGTGCTGGTATTTCAACAGAATCTGGTAAGAACAGTAATTGATGTAGTTATTCAATCACATTTTAACTAATGATTAGACTTTCTGCAGGCATTCCCGATTATCGTTCGGAGGGAGTCGGTCTCTATGCTCGCACTAACCACAAACCAATTCAACATATGGAATTTTTGAAATCGCAGAACGTTAGAAAACGTTATTGGGCTCGAAATTTTGTAGGCTGGCCACGATTCTCCGCCACAGAACCGAATGGAACCCACTATGCACTTGCACGATTCGAACGTGAAGGAAGAATACAGGGTATTGTAACACAGAACGTAGATAGACTTCATCACAAGGCGGGCTCAAAGAATATTGTTGAGTTGCATGGAAGTGGCTACGTTGTAAAGTGTGTGTCGTGTGATTATCGAATTGATCGACATCAATTTCAAGATATTCTTAATGCCGTGAATCCAGAGTTTCTCGATGCCCCCGATATGTTGCGGCCTGATGGAGACGTCGATATTCCATTGGACTATATAGAAAATTTTAAAATACCACCATGCCCGCAATGCGCCGGTCACCTTAAACCAGAAATCGTATTCTTTGGTGATAATGTACCAAAAGCACGAGTGAATAAAATCGCCGAATTGATCTATGTAAGCGATGGACTCTTGGTATTAGGCTCAAGTTTGCTAGTGTTTTCTGGTTACCGAATGGTGCTTCAAACCAAAGACTTGAAACTACCAGTGGCCATAGTTAATATCGGGGAAACACGTGCAGATAAACTAGCAGACTTTAAATTATCGGCCAAGTGTGGGGACGTTATACCGAAATTATTTGAATATAAAAAATGATATGAATTCAATGCTGTTCAATACTAATTTAATTAATTGTTTTAAATTCGATAAATGTTACTAATTTTTGCCGTACTCAAAAAATATGTTTATTATTAGTGTAAATACATAACCACTGAACAATAAAGTCTCTTTTGCGTTCCTATATATTTCGCTTTCATATGCCTCGACATGATTAATAAATCAAATCAAAATTTCCTCCCTTCACATCGACTTTTCACAACCTATAACAACAACAGTGTTCCATTCTACTCGTCTGTCTATTCCGCTCTTCGCATGTTTCTCAACCGTCTCTCAGCGACAGCTACACTGCCTGCTGGTGAAGTCTGTGAGCCTGGTTGAATATTCGAATTGATTTACGACTTGAATTACCGACGGTGAGCTCAGCTGTCAGCGAATAACTATAAAAAGAGTGCTTCGTGTCTGCATCTCTCCACGGAATAATTAATTATTGGGTCGATAAAACCCACATTAATTTTATCGTGCTCAGAATAATACTAACAGTAATGCCTTTGGTCGTTGGGTAGAATATTAACCAAACCGTGAGATTGATTTTTGTTAAGAGAAAATATTGTATATATTATTAATAATATTTTGTATATTATATATAATATTCTGTACGATGTTAAGATGTACGATGTATCTATAATGAAGAAAAAAATTTAGATTGAACAAATTTTTATTGATAATAATTTTAGTAAATGTTTGTTAAAAATATACCCCTTTTAAATATAAAATATTGTCTATTGTGAATGTGCCGTTTTAGAATGACAGCTTTCAGCTGTTCAAATTTTCGAGTTCGTTTCGCACTCGCTCGCTATTTATTATTAGCCATTACACGAAAAATATATAAAGTGAAAATTAACATACCTAAACGCAGTGTAGCAAAACAAAAACGCAGTTGTTGGTTCCCACAGAAAATACTTGCGAAAATTAGTTAATACAGCAAAAACTATTAGAAATCGGTACTAATTCTAATATACAAAACAAAACAAAATAGTTGTAACTTCGGAGAAGAAAGGAAGAAGAATATTGGCAAAACATTAGAAATTGCGGAGGTGTTTCATCGTAGCAACAGACGACGTGATTATCTAATAATAAAACACTTTTCAATGTTAGGCACGAGGGGCCAACAGCTGAACAACGAGATAAAACGAGAAATCCATAAACAAATCATATAAAAAACTGAGAATAAGTAAGTAGATGAGGCCTATGATTGACTTTAGATCCTTTCAAAATACGTGCAAAATACACGATATGTTATGTTTTTTTTTTTTTTTATTATTTAAGACGCATTTCTACGTTGTTGAGAAATCACTCTCTAAATTTAAGGCACTCGAAGAGCTGCCGGATAACACACAAGCGTTTCTAAAGCGTTTTTCCCGGCAAGGACCATGTCTGTCCGCTTGCTGACTACTCGACTTGCTAAACATGGTCGATACTTTTTGCAAAGCTTCTGGAAAAGAGACATTCACACCAACATTTTGGAACAAAATCAAACAAAACGTCGAATCCCGGCAAGTGTGAGGGTGAGTAAATGCAAAATAATAAGGATCCTGCATTCATAATATATTATTTAATAGTCTGGCGCGGTTTCTGCTTCGGCAAAGAATGGTGTTAATTTCGCTGGCTCATCGGTAGCCTCGTCCGTTCCTCCTTCGTCCGGTATTTTTCGCTTTGGCCAACATGCACGAAAACTTTTTATTGACAACATCCTTAATCGTGTTACAACACATTACTCTCAAGAGCTACGCAACCAGGCCACTAAAAAACTATTTTATGGCGATTCTGCACCATTTTTTGCTCTTATTGGTGTGAGCTTAGCATCTGGAGCTGGAGTCTTAACCAAGGAAGATGAATTGGAAGGGGTCTGTTGGGAAATTCGAGAAGCTGCCGGTCGTTTGCAGTCGTCTTGGAATCAGGACGACATATCCGAAACATTAGATAAGGAGTTTAATATTGATAAACTTGATATCGGGCCACCCATAGCTAAAGGTTGTGCAGCAGTTGTATACGCGGCTTCTTTCAAGGGTGAACAGTGTGAATCAAAGAACACTGATGCAGATGCTGATGCGGCAATGCCCATACGTTCAATACCAGTTCAGCAGCAATCTTTTCGTCCAGAAATGATGTCACCTATACAGAATATGTCACGATTTGTGCACAACTTTGGCGGCTCGGTTGATAATTTAAATATCTATCATCAAACTTCAGCAGCTGCAGCATTTGTTGAACAGATTTCAAACCGCGAAGAAAAACCACAATCTCCGAAAAAACCGAATCCTACTGTATCAAATGATGGCAATACTGGCTTTTCTGGTGTTAGTAGTGGCGTGCAAGGATTGGTAAGTGGTATTATTATTCTCAAGTTTTACTTGTACATTCATAATTTCTACAGCAACATTTGGATACTGCAAATGCTGGCATTAATCGTTATCCCCTCGCTCTCAAAATGATGTTCAACTACGATATTCAAAGCAACGCTCTGTCAATTTTGCGCGCTATGTATAAAGAAACTGTTCCGGCTCGTCAACGACGCATGAACGAAGCTTCTGATGAATGGGAACGACTTATTCAAGATCAAACACTTACACTCCCCCCGCATCCCAATATTGTTTGCATGTTTGGATTTTTCTGCGATGAAGTACGAAACTTCCCCGATGGTCATCTTCTCTATCCGATTGCGCAGCCGCAGCGCATAAATCCTCTTGGCTATGGCCGCAATATGTCGCTTTATTTACTAATGAAGCGGTACGACTATAGTCTGCGCAATTTACTCGATTCTCATGAGATAAGCACACGTACAAAGTTATTGCTATTGACACAACTGTTCGAAGCTGTGGCACACATTAATCGTCATGGCATTGCACATCGAGATTTAAAAGCAGATAACATTCTTATTGAAATGAATGATGATGCCTCGCATCCGGTTTTAGTGCTGTCTGATTTTGGTTGTTGTTTGGCGGACAAGGTGCATGGTTTACAAATACCTTACACCTCTTATGACATCGACAAAGGTGGAAATGCAGCACTAATGGCACCAGAGATTATAAATAAGCAACCTGGTCCGTTTGCCATTTTAAACTACGGCAAGGCAGATCTATGGGCGTGTGGTGCCATTGCATATGAAATTTTCGGCCATAAGAATCCATTTTATTCTACAAGCGGTGGCATGGCCGCTGTCAAGGGGGAGCAAACATATTCTTTACGAAATGTCGATTATAAAGAAGAGGATTTACCCGCTTTAAGTGATGACTGTCCTATTGTGGCTCAGCAATTAATATACAATATTCTTAATCCGAATCCATCAAAGCGTGTCAGCCCAGATGTAGCTGCGAATATTATGCAACTCTACCTTTGGGCACCTTCGAATTGGTTGAAAGCTGGTGGCATGCCTAATAGTCCAGAGGTAACTAGATTTTAGAAAGAATTTATTATCAAATTCAATATTTTTTTTTTTTAGATTCTGCAATGGTTGCTCTCTTTGACAACTAAGGTCATGTGTGAAGGTCGTCCTTCTGTCGCTACTACCCAACTTCAAACTTCATTGAGCTTCAATCAAAATGGACGTCGTACTTATGTTGAATATTTACTGATTACCAGTTTCCTTGCGCGAGCACGCTTGCGACGAATTCGTGGTGCTCTTAACTGGATACAAAATGTTGTTGTTTAAATGATAATTTCTTCTTGCTAGTATGATACTAAAATAGCAAGACTTATTGATTTAAATTAAAGCCTTTCTTGGAAGTGATATATATATTAAATTGAAAACCTTGTAACATGTGTAACTTTTTTTTACATATTATTTAATTTTGGCCAATATATTTTTTTTTTAACTACTTGCCTACAATTAAAATTATAAAAAAACTATTATGGGTTTAAAATATGAAAGACAAATTACGATTGGACTGAATTAATGTATTTTAAGAACGTTTGTCATGTATACAAACCAAAACTTTGGAAATTTTATTTTATTTCAAAATCATCATTCAGTAAATACTAAATAAAATGAAAAATTATACTTTTATTTCCTTTGACTTTCTGCTGATTGCATTAAAATATATCCGTAGATTTGCTAGTAGTCCTGAGATGTCATTTGTTTCTTGAAGCATCATTTTTATAGCATCAAAATTTGGATGTTCCGGGTGAATGCGCTTCAAGTCATAGTGTTCACCTTTCGCAAACTGAACAAAGCATTCTTCATTGTACTGAAACTAAGAAAAAACAAGAATTATCATCTTCATTTTACTAATTTATGCCGATGCTCTTACAGTGGCAACTTGTACATTGGGTTCTGTAACATCTAATTGAGTCACCTGATATCCTAATAAATATGAGATTTGAGCTAAGTGCTCTGATACATCTGAAAATTCTGTCTTGACTGAAACAAAATTTGACCAATATTATTCCATTTGATACTTAATACAGTGAAATATATATTAAATTAAACCTTCTTCGCATTTTTGATTCCATTCTTGTTTTTCTTTTATTAAAAGAAACTGCTGTTCTTGTAGTTCTTTCAGTTTACCCTGGAGCAATTGATTCTCCAATTTCAACTCTTGGCGCATTTTCATCTCCTGTTCAACAGTTTTCCCAAATTCAATGCACTTTTGCTTGAGCTGCTGTAGTTTTGTAGATTGACCAATTGCAATTCCCATACTATCTGAGTACAACTTTTTCGTTTTTGATTCAATTGTTACGACCGCTATATATGGTTAGACATAAATTGATATTAACTTTTATAATATTTACATACTATTTCGGATAGAAGAAATGATGGCAGAACTCAATCCAAACTGTTTAAATTCAACTGTCAAAATTTGGATTTGTTTTTAGGAAGTGTTTCGAATGCTTATTGCCAAAGAGCAAATTGTGAATGGCGCACAAGCTTTTGTATGTTGAAAGCAAAATTAATTCAAAACAATAGTAATGCTTTTCTTTTACATTACGGTAATTTGCCGATTTTCCATCAACAAACTGTTGTTTTAGGATTCTTCGCATTTTTTATTACATTCTTGTCTTTGCTATATTATAGGAAATTGTTGTTCTTGTAGTTCTTTTAGTTTACCCTGGAGCAATTGAGCATCTTCTGTTTGCCGAATTTAATGCACTTTTTCTTGAGCTGCTGCAGTTTTACAGATTGAAAAACTGCAATTCCCATACTATTAAATATTACTTATTCTTCTTTGATTCAATTATTACAAACGCTATAATATTTTCAAGCTATTTCGTACAGACGAATTCGAAGTACGAAGTCGGGAATACAAGGTTGTTTAAATTCAAATGTCAAAAATCCGGATTTGTTCTTGGGAAGTGTTTCGAATATATACTGTCCACATTGTGAATGGTGCATAGGTTTTTGCATGTAGAAATCAAAACAAAATCAAATAATATTAATGTTTTTTTTCTTATTTTACTGTTATTCGCAAATGAAGTGAAAACTAAAAAAGAATTTTAAAATGAATATTTTCCATTTCTATTGTTCCATTTACGCCGTATAACAAAATTTCACTTCCTCTGCTGTGTTAAATGGAATAAAAGTTCGTGAAATTTTACTTCCTCTATATGTTAAATGAAACAGAAGTTCGTGCATTAATAAATATAGCGAATTTTTCATCACTTGCTAAGTGAAATGTCGGAAATATTTCAACGAAAAACTCAACCGGATTGCATGCGGTTTATCATTCGTTTCTTTCACTATTTAAAGGGTGTTAATAGCCAGGGCACAGCAAATATAGAGCAACTGGTGCACTTATTGACAGAGAAGGCGAATTATGCAAAACGTAGGTTCGAAGATTATGTCCACATCGAGATGATTATTCTGTTATTAATTTTGCAGCTACTGCAACAAATACGATATACAATGCTATACATGATGGTTTGCTGATTCCTGTTGCAAACAGTCCACTTGGTGGTTCACAGCGCACCCGCCAGAATGATCACAAGGTTCTTCGTCTGCCAGAGCTCAGTGAAGTTCAAGTAATTCTAGTCGATTGGTTTTAATTATAATATACAGTACGTTTTCTCAATTGGTTTTTTTAGGGCTCTGATCACGATTTCTATTGTTATGAATGTCATTTACCGGGTATCTTGGAGCATTGTAAACAATGTCCGCGATCTTTCCATCGTCTTTGCTATCGTAAAGATGCAGAACGTCCGAACTATACGGTACCGTCACCGAAACTACAAAAAAATCGTTTACCCGTATTTAGTTCTAATACGGATTCCTCCTCCGATGAAGAGAATTTCGGACGTGCGTCAACCATTGCCGATTATGAAAGCGACGTGCGCGCTTCATCTTCATTACAAGCGCTAGATCAATCATCCTCGGCAGGACTAACTCCACAGCGACTAGACGAAAATACAGTAGATAGTGCATTGTCACCGATTCCACCAAACCTAACACCTATACCAAATTTATCACCAGAAGGAAAGCCCCCGATTCTTGATGAATATATTATGAGTCAGTACGATACGAAAACAAAAGTTGAAGTTCTATGTATAGGTGAAGTGCGTCCTCCGAATCGCACGCGTCCTGCGGCTGCATTGAGTACATCAAATGTATCGTATAAAAGCGAAATTACGCCAAATGAAGATGATATTGATTTAGAGAAGGAACTTTGTACATGTTGTCGTTTGCTCAAAAGTGCCGCCATGCGAAATCCACCCAATATGGAACCAGATGAACTGTGTCATTTACTTCATTACACATTTTCTCGAAATAGATCATGGGTATTTAATGTTATCAATCACTATGAAAAATGTATTCAATTAAATTTTTTTATTATAGCTGGATACCGATATACCCAGCTACTTAGATACCATGAAACTAACAACAAAAACATGCAATATTATAACGAAGTTATTATTTAAAATTCCACCAAAGCGATTAGACACAATAGCAAATTTGTTACAGAATAACAAATACACATACCTAATGGAATTTTTCGTTGACATATTGGATTTACAACATAATATTGGTGTTTTATTTGGTTGTAAGTATAACTGATATTAAATATCACAAAATTCACACATATATATGTTATACTTGGCAGCTAAAAGCACCGAAATGGAGGCAACAACATGGCTGGTTCGCGACATTACTCACGACCTTGCTGAAATACGTCGCTGCCCAGATTGTTTTCGATATTCTCATGAGAAGGATTCGCGTATTTGGTTCGCTAAGCCGTGTGTACAGCGCCATGAGCTGGTATTTGCCAAGCACAGTGGATTTCCATATTGGCCTGCCAAGGTAATACGTGTTTTACCCAGTAGTAAATACGACGTTCGCTTCTTTGGAGGCAATCATTCACGGGCTCTAATAGACGTAAAATACATCAAGCCGATTGACAGTGACAATCGCCAGTTGAAATTGGGCAACTCGCAAGCTTTAAAGAAAGCTATGGAAGAGCTGCGGTTTCATCAGGTATTGTCAACATATCCGCCGAGTAAATTTTCCTTCCATGCACCAAAGGAAGAGGCTGAAAATATAATACGTATCGTACTGGGCAGAGGCGTTAACGTTGGGAAAAGTAAAAGAGGTCGAAAACGCAAGTTGACCACACTCAGCAATTCGGAAGCAAGAGAAGAAACGTCAATAATAGAGCCCACATATGGAGACGAATTATCGCATTTAGCGGACAAGCGGTGAATTTACATATTTGAAACCATGTACCTTAATTATTAACTTACAAAACTAATTATTTTAGAGGTAGACGGAAATCACAGCATGCAACTGTACAAGTAAAACGCATCACACGCTCCGCAGATAATTCTATCAAGCAACCAGATATTAAACAGGTATCTTCATAATCAATATTTTTAAAATTGAATAATTCATTTTTGTTTTAGTTGAAAGAAAATTTGGATGTAGCTTTAAAACTCGCAGAAACCAATCAAAAAAGAGCTGATAAATTACAGAGTCAAAACCAAAAACTCAAAGAATTGATAAATAAGTATGAAATTGAAAAAAAGATTTTGAAACGAAAACAGTGGGTAAGTATGTTTCATTTATTTATTGCAGAAGACATTGTAATTGAATTGAGTTTTTTGACAGTGCCACTGGTGCCTCAATGAAGCCATTTATCTGTGTTGTTTCAAGGCTGCTTACTGTTCGGAAGTTTGCCAGTCACGTCATTGGAAAGATGGACACAGCGAGGTTTGTAAAAATCCTCAACTTCAAACGCAATCTGCTAATGCAACTTCCACCACATAAAATTTGTTATAATGTAGTCATTAATTATCCTAATAACCATTTTTAAATTTTAACTTTATACCATTTTGTTCATTGTAATTCTTACAATAGTTTCTTCATGTTTTCTATTTAAATCTAAAACAATAACCATAAAGTGAGTTGAAATTAAGAATTGATAATCTAGCGGCTGTGTCGTTATGTTTATTTTGAGATATTTTTTTAACATTTCTGAAAATATCTGAAATGTTTAAATATGGTTTAAGTTCTATAATGTAGTTAAATAAATTAAATTGTTTTAGAAATGTAAAAAGCTGATGAAGTAATAAAAAACATTTATATGCTTTATAAATACTTTTCTTTGTAATTTCAACGTAAAAACTTTATTAAGGAGAAACAAAAAAATTCATAAATAAAAAAGAACACAATATACATTTATTTGGGGCCCAGCATTTCTTCTGGTTTCACCCATTCGGCAAATTGTTGCTCGGTAAGGTATCCAAGCTTAATGGCCTCTTCTTTGAGTGTTGTGCCATTCTTGTGAGCGGTTTTAGCAATCTTAGCTGCCTTATCATAGCCAATATGGGGGTTCAAGGCAGTAACCAACATGAGGGATTCGTTCATTATCTTGCCAATACGATCACGGTTAGCTTGAATTCCATTCACACAGTTCGAGGTGAAAGTGCGGCTACCATCAGCTGAAATTTATTTCGTTTAATGTATTTAATTTATCAGTTTTGGAGTACTTACATAGTAGACGAATAGAGCGCAGGACATTCGAAACCACCAAAGGTTTAAAGACATTCAATTCAAAATGTCCATTTGAACCACCAATTGTTACTGCCACATGATTTCCCATCACTTGAGCTGCCAACATAGTCAATGACTCACATTGTGTGGGATTCACTTTGCCAGGCATAATCGAGCTTCCAGGCTCATTTTCTGGCAGCATAAGTTCACCTAAACCACAGCGTGGTCCAGAACCCAAGAAACGAATGTCATTGCCAATCTTCATCAAGCTTACGGCAATGGTATTAAGTACTCCATGAACTTCCACCATGGCATCACGAGCAGCCAAAGCCTCGAATTTGTTGGGTGCGGTCACAAAAGGCAAACCAGTTAGTTGTGCAATCTTGGCAGCACACTTCTCAGCGAATCCAATGCGTGTATTGAGACCAGTTCCGACAGCTGTACCGCCCAATGCTAATTCATAGACGCGTGGCAAACAGGCATCAATGCGTTCCAAAGCGTAGGCCATCTGCTGAGCGTAGCCACTGAATTCTTGACCCAAAGTTAAGGGTACAGCATCCATTGTGTGAGTGCGACCAATTTTAATGATGTCCTTGAATTCTTCCGATTTAGCTTTCAGGGCATCGTGCAAGATCTTAATGGCAGGTTTTAAATTGTTGTTCAGTTCCAGGGCAACAGAAATGTGTATGGCAGTAGGGAAGGTATCGTTGGAACTCTGAGACTTATTAACATGATCATTGGGGTGGACAGGATCCTTTGATCCCAGTTGTCCACCGAGCATTTCAATAGCCCGATTGCTAATGACCTTTCCAAAAGTGAAATTAATTAAAATTGTCATTATTTTCATATTAAACTTACTTCGTTCACATTCATGTTGCTCTGAGTACCGGAACCTGTTTGCCAAATGACCAGTGGGAAATGGTCATCATAAAGCTTTCCTGAGATAACATCGTCAGCAGCTTTTGAGATGGCATCGCTAATTTTGGGATCCAACCCAAATTCCTTGTTGACTTCGGCGGCGGCTTTTTTCAAAATTCCCATGGCTTGAATGACAGGTTTCTTAAATATCGTATCGTTTTGAAATATATCTCTACATTATAAAATAAATAAATAATTACCGGCATTCGCTCAGTTGTTCCACCAATGGGAAAATTAATTTGAGAACGCATGGTTTGGGCTCCATAATACTTATCGCAAGGAACCTTCAACTCACCGAAGGTATCGGTTTCAATACGATAATCTTTCGAAGCCTGTAACCGTACATAGTTAATATATAGGATATTAGTTTTATTACATTCAATCAAATGTCCATTTCAAAAAATACCATTCTTGATACTTTATAAAAATAATCTAGCAGCTCAAGTTCACCGAATGACATTTAAATTCAAAGTAATGCAGATTTCTTAAATACTTCTATAGAGAGCGATAAAGCCACGAAAAGTGAACAATTACATAGCCATTATCTGTTTTTTCATTATAGGCAACGTTTGCTGAGAACGAGAATTGTTGTTGGCTTTAAAGTAGATTATCTCGAGATAATGTTATATACAAGTATTGTATATAAATTTAACAATATTTCTCATGTTGAAGATGGTAATATAGAGAAACCGGTACAACGAGCTGCCGGAATATTTACTAATACGTTTTGCAAATATTCCACAATAGAATATTTGATTAAACTTAAAAGAAATATTTTGAGCCAATATGAAAATTATTATATTTTAAAACAACGAAAAATGCGTTGGTCTAGGTAAAAAATTTAAAATTTGGACATGTTATTATATTAAGGTTAGGTTTAATTTTGGAAGAACTTATTTTGAATCAGGATCTTGACCAGTGTACATTTAAATCTTTTCTTAATAGAAATATATAAATTCAAACTGGAAATGATAAATTCATGAATCTGATTTGAATTCTTCAGTTTATAAAGTTACATTAATGTAACACTTTATGAATTAAAACATATGCTAGGGAAGCAAATTTGATAAAAAATTGCTTCCGAATGGTTACAGCAAGCATAAATAAAAGGAACGAAATATATAAATTTGGCTATATGTATTACATAACAAGCAAAATTGTAAAACTTCTTAAAGAACATAATAAAATCGTAAACTTACCATTCCTCTAGCGATGGTGTTTGTCCAGTGAATTTTATTCAACTGTGACACGGTGCGAAGCGTGGATCGCTGTAGGAATTGCAGAACCATCTTTTCCGGTTTTACTATTTTTTTTTCTTAATTAACCACACAGAACCGCGAGCAAATCAGCGCGAAACCAATTTATTCCAAAGAAAGCGAACGAACCAGCCACAGATGATCGAAGATGAAGACACCGAACTGACAAAGAAAGAAAAATAAAGAAATGTCAGTGCGAAAAAAATAACAAAAAATTCATACATCAATAATTTCTGTTTATAACGAAATATTCGAATATGTTTATAACTTCTTTCCTCTCAACAAACTATAACATTTACCTACTTGGTGGTTAAACTTTGCGATATAATCGAATTAACCGGAAAATTTGTGATATAACCACCGAATGATGTCTCTAATCGCAACAAAATTCAGAATATTGTCAACATTTTGAAATTGGTGTTGCCATATTTTGTATTATAAATATGTGACATACACCAAACTTGAATTTGTCAGCACTGTAACCTATTCAGCAACAGCTGTTTAATTGCTCTCCAAGACGTCTAACAAAAACCAGCGCTAAGATAGCAACGTTGCTGAACTGTCAAAATCGCCAGCAACGAAATAACGGGAAATTCCACAGGGCAACTCAGAAATTCAAAAACTAGCAAAAAAAGGGCATGGTCAGGAGGAGATTTCCACCGTTGCTGGGGGTATCCTTCGAGGGTGACTAAAATTCGAGTATCAGGGATTGAAGAGGACATATCCCCCGATATTTCTGCATACTCCAAATGTTCCTGTCATACTTAGTATAGGAGTTCCAGAGGAATCTATGAGAATCCTCCAGTTGGTCAGGAATGGTTTTTCCGCGTTGCTGGGGGTACCCTTCGAGGGTGACTAAAATTCGAGTATCAGGGATTGAAGAGGACATATCCCCCGATATTTCTGCATACTCCAAATGTTCCTGTCATACTTAGTATAGGAGTTCCAGAGGAATCTATGAGAATCCTCCAGTTGGTCAGGAATGGTTTTTCCGCGTTGCTGGGGGTACCCTTCGAGGGTGACTAAAATTCGAGTATCTGGGATTGAAGTACATTTTATTTATTTTGCATTCAAAAATTTTAAATTCAAATATTTTGAAATTAGAACATATATTTAAATAATTTATTGCGTTTTTTTCATTTATCTCATTTTTATACTTTTATTGTGAATGATTACTTCTGGATATCAAGCAAGTCGAATAGCCGCTGCCTCAGATATGTACATGTGTGACGACGTGATATAAGCATTTTACCCGCGATTTTCAACCAATCTTAAAGAAATCGAATAATATGTTTGCATCGGGCTAAACTTTTTTTGTTTCAATAGAAAGAAAAATTGATCGTACCATTTGATCAAAGGATAATATAATTCATACCATTGAGAGAAAAAAGTTTAGCCCGATGCAAACATATTATTCGATTTCTTTAAGATTGGTTGAAAATCGCGGGTAAAATGCTTATATCACGTCGTCGCACATGTACATATCTGAGGCAGCGGCTATTCGACTTGCTTGATATCCAGAAGTAATCATTCACAATAAAAGTATAAAAATGAGATAAATGAAAAAAACGCAATAAATTATTTAAATATATGTTCTAATTTCAAAATATTTGAATTTAAAATTTTTGAATGCAAAATAAATAAAATGTACTTCAATCCCAGATACTCGAATTTTAGTCACCCTCGAAGGGTACCCCCAGCAACGCGGAAAAACCATTCCTGACCAACTGGAGGATTCTCATAGATTCCTCTGGAACTCCTATACTAAGTATGACAGGAACATTTGGAGTATGCAGAAATATCGGGGGATATGTCCTCTTCAATCCCTGATACTCGAATTTTAGTCACCCTCGAAGGGTACCCCCAGCAACGCGGAAAAACCATTCCTGACCAACTGGAGGATTCTCATAGATTCCTCTGGAACTCCTATACTAAGTATGACAGGAACATTTGGAGTATGCAGAAATATCGGGGGATATGTCCTCTTCAATCCCTGATACTCGAATTTTAGTCACCCTCGAAGGGTACCCCCAGCAACGCGGAAAAACCATTCCTGACCAACTGGAGGATTCTCATAGATTCCTCTGGAACTCCTATACTAAGTATGACAGGAACATTTGGAGTATGCAGAAATATCGGGGGATATGTCCTCTTCAATCCCTGATACTCGAATTTTAGTCACCCTCGAAGGGTACCCCCAGCAACGCGGAAAAACCATTCCTGACCAACTGGAGGATTCTCATAGATTCCTCTGGAACTCCTATACTAAGTATGACAGGAACATTTGGAGTAGGCAGAAATATCGGGGGATATGTCCTCTTCAATCCCTGATACTCGAATTTTAGTCACCCTCGAAGGGTACCCCCAGCAACGCGGAAAAACCATTCCTGACCAACTAGAGGATTCTCATAGATTCCTCTGGAACTCCTATACTAAGTATGACAGGAACATTTGGAGTATGCAGAAATATCGGGGGATATGTCCTCTTCAATCCCTGATACTCGAATTTTAGTCACCCTCGAAGGGTACCCCCAGCAACGCGGAAAAACCATTCCTGACCAACTGGAGGATTCTCATAGATTCCTCTGGAACTCCTATACTAAGTATGACAGGAACATTTGGAGTATGCAGAAATATCGGGGGATATGTCCTCTTCAATCCCTGATACTCGAATTTTAGTCACCCTCGAAGGGTACCCCCAGCAACGCGGAAAAACCATTCCTGACCAACTGGAGGATTCTCATAGATTCCTCTGGAACTCCTATACTAAGTATGACAGGAACATTTGGAGTATGCAGAAATATCGGGGGATATGTCCTCTTCAATCCCTGATACTCGAATTTTAGTCACCCTCGAAGGGTACCCCCAGCAACGCGGAAAAACCATTCCTGACCAACTGGAGGATTCTCATAGATTCCTCTGGAACTCCTATACTAAGTATGACAGGAACATTTGGAGTATGCAGAAATATCGGGGGATATGTCCTCTTCAATCCCTGATACTCGAATTTTAGTCACCCTCGAAGGGTACCCCCAGCAACGCGGAAAAACCATTCCTGACCAACTGGAGGATTCTCATAGATTCCTCTGGAACTCCTATACTAAGTATGACAGGAACATTTGGAGTATGCAGAAATATCGGGGGATATGTCCTCTTCAATCCCTGATACTCGAATTTTAGTCACCCTCGAAGGGTACCCCCAGCAACGCGGAAAAACCATTCCTGACCAACTGGAGGATTCTCATAGATTCCTCTGGAACTCCTATACTAAGTATGACAGGAACATTTGGAGTATGCAGAAATATCGGGGGATATGTCCTCTTCAATCCCTGATACTCGAATTTTAGTCACCCTCGAAGGGTACCCCCAGCAACGCGGAAAAACCATTCCTGACCAACTGGAGGATTCTCATAGATTCCTCTGGAACTCCTATACTAAGTATGACAGGAACATTTGGAGTATGCAGAAATATCGGGGGATATGTCCTCTTCAATCCCTGATACTCGAATTTTAGTCACCCTCGAAGGGTACCCCCAGCAACGCGGAAAAACCATTCCTGACCAACTGGAGGATTCTCATAGATTCCTCTGGAACTCCTATACTAAGTATGACAGGAACATTTGGAGTATGCAGAAATATCGGGGGATATGTCCTCTTCAATCCCTGATACTCGAATTTTAGTCACCCTCGAAGGGTACCCCCAGCAACGCGGAAAAACCATTCCTGACCAACTGGAGGATTCTCATAGATTCCTCTGGAACTCCTATACTAAGTATGACAGGAACATTTGGAGTATGCAGAAATATCGGGGGATATGTCCTCTTCAATCCCTGATACTCGAATTTTAGTCACCCTCGAAGGGTACCCCCAGCAACGCGGAAAAACCATTCCTGACCAACTGGAGGATTCTCATAGATTCCTCTGGAACTCCTATACTAAGTATGACAGGAACATTTGGAGTATGCAGAAATATCGGGGGATATGTCCTCTTCAATCCCTGATACTCGAATTTTAGTCACCCTCGAAGGGTACCCCCAGCAACGCGGAAAAACCATTCCTGACCAACTGGAGGATTCTCATAGATTCCTCTGGAACTCCTATACTAAGTATGACAGGAACATTTGGAGTATGCAGAAATATCGGGGGATATGTCCTCTTCAATCCCTGATACTCGAATTTTAGTCACCCTCGAAGGGTACCCCCAGCAACGCGGAAAAACCATTCCTGACCAACTGGAGGATTCTCATAGATTCCTCTGGAACTCCTATACTAAGTATGACAGGAACATTTGGAGTATGCAGAAATATCGGGGGATATGTCCTCTTCAATCCCTGATACTCGAATTTTAGTCACCCTCGAAGGGTACCCCCAGCAACGCGGAAAAACCATTCCTGACCAACTGGAGGATTCTCATAGATTCCTCTGGAACTCCTATACTAAGTATGACAGGAACATTTGGAGTATGCAGAAATATCGGGGGATATGTCCTCTTCAATCCCTGATACTCGAATTTTAGTCACCCTCGAAGGGTACCCCCAGCAACGCGGAAAAACCATTCCTGACCAACTGGAGGATTCTCATAGATTCCTCTGGAACTCCTATACTAAGTATGACAGGAACATTTGGAGTATGCAGAAATATCGGGGGATATGTCCTCTTCAATCCCTGATACTCGAATTTTAGTCACCCTCGAAGGGTACCCCCAGCAACGCGGAAAAACCATTCCTGACCAACTGGAGGATTCTCATAGATTCCTCTGGAACTCCTATACTAAGTATGACAGGAACATTTGGAGTATGCAGAAATATCGGGGGATATGTCCTCTTCAATCCCTGATACTCGAATTTTAGTCACCCTCGAAGGGTACCCCCAGCAACGCGGAAAAACCATTCCTGACCAACTGGAGGATTCTCATAGATTCCTCTGGAACTCCTATACTAAGTATGACAGGAACATTTGGAGTATGCAGAAATATCGGGGGATATGTCCTCTTCAATCCCTGATACTCGAATTTTAGTCACCCTCGAAGGGTACCCCCAGCAACGCGGAAAAACCATTCTGGACCAACTGGAGGATTCTCATAGATTCCTCTGGAACTCCTATACTAAGTATGACAGGAACATTTGGAGTATGCAGAAATATCGGGGGATATGTCCTCTTCAATCCCTGATACTCGAATTTTAGTCACCCTCGAAGGGTACCCCCAGCAACGCGGAAAAACCATTCCTGACCAACTGGAGGATTCTCATAGATTCCTCTGGAACTCCTATACTAAGTATGACAGGAACATTTGGAGTATGCAGAAATATCGGGGGATATGTCCTCTTCAATCCCTGATACTCGAATTTTAGTCACCCTCAAAGGATACCCCCAGCAACGGTGGAAATCTCCTCCTGACCATGCCCTTTTTTTGCTAGTTTTTGAATTTCTGAGTTGCCCTGTGGAATTTCCCGTTATTTCGTTGCTGGCGATTTTGACAGTTCAGCAACGTTGCTATCTTAGCGCTGGTCTAACAAAACACACAACTGACAGCGTCCGAACTTCGAGCATTGCGTATTTGTTATTTTACAATTTAATATTCATATTTGTTATTGGTATTTTGTAAAACAAATAAACTATTTTTATCTTCGTTAAACTAATACTAAATAACATCAACTACCGAGCATAATGGAAAAATCACAGAAAATGCCCAAAGTGGCCAAGGTGAGTCAATTCGTTAAAGAACATTTTGCCGCGAAATAGCTCTATATGTTTTTTCTAAATATTGTTATTAGGTGAAAAACAAAGCACCAGCTGAAGTTCAAATCACAGCAGAACAGCTTTTACGAGAAGCAAAGGAGCGAGATCTGGAAATTTTGCCACCGCCACCAAAACAAAAAATTTCCGATCCAGCCGAACTCGCAGACTATCAACAGCGAAAACGCAAGACATTCGAGGATAACTTAAGGAAGAACCGTATGGTCGTTAGTCATTGGATAAAATATGCTCAATGGGAAGAATCGCAAAAGGAAATCCAGCGGGCTCGCTCGATCTGGGAACGAGCACTTGACAATGAGCATCGCAACGTCACCATTTGGCTGAAATATGCTGAAATGGAGATGAAGAACAAGCAGGTGAACCATGCGCGCAATCTGTGGGATCGTGCCGTTACCATCATGCCGCGTGTTAATCAATTTTGGTATAAATACACCTACATGGAGGAAATGCTTGAGAATGTTGCGGGTGCCAGGCAAGTCTTTGAGCGTTGGATGGAATGGCAACCGGAAGTACAGGCTTGGCAGACGTATGTAAACTTTGAGCTACGCTATAAGGAAATAGATCGCGCTCGCGGTATCTATGAGCGTTTTGTATACGTACATCCAGATGTGAATAACTGGATTAAATTTGCTCGCTTTGAAGAATCTCATGGCTTTATCCATGGGGCTCGAAGAGTTTACGAAAGAGCTGTGGAGTTCTTTGGAGATGATTACATTGATGAAAAACTGTTTATTGCATTTGCTCGATTCGAGGAAAGTCAGAAGGAACATGACAGAGCCCGTGTCATCTACAAATATGCTCTAGACCATCTCCCCAAAGATCGCACGAAAGAGTTGTATAAGGCATACACTATACACGAGAAGAAATTTGGCGATAGAGCAGGAATCGAAGATGTAATTGTATCGAAGCGAAAATTCCAATACGAGCAAGAGGTGGCTCAAAATCCACAAAATTATGATGCATGGTTTGATTATCTGCGATTGATAGAAGGTGTGTGCATTTTATAAATATATATTGTTTTCAAATCCACTTGATATGTGTGTTTTTCCAGGCGAAGGTGATTTTGATGTGATACGGGAAACATACGAACGCGCCATATCCAATGTGCCCCCTGCGAACGAGAAGAACTTCTGGAGGCGCTACATTTACTTATGGATTAACTATGCAATATTCGAAGAACTGGAGGCAGAAGACCTGGAACGATCACGCCAAATATACAAAACCTGTCTTGAATTGATACCTCATAAGAAATTCACATTTAGCAAAATCTGGCTGATGTACGCACAATTCGAAATTCGTTGCAAAGATCTCCAGCGAGCTCGCAAGACACTTGGTATGGCCATCGGTATGTGTCCGCGTGATAAGATATTCAGAGGTTACATAGAACTGGAGATTCAGTTGCGTGAATTCGATCGTTGTCGCCTGCTTTATGAGAAATTTTTAGAATTCGGACCAGAAAACTGTGTAACATGGATGAAATTTGCCGAGTTAGAGAATCTCTTGGGCGATTCAGACCGAGCACGGGCTATCTTCGAATTGGCGGTTCAGCAGCCTCGTCTGGACATGCCAGAATTGTTGTGGAAGGCTTATATAGACTTTGAGGTATCACAGGGTGAATCGGAATTAGCTCGGCAATTGTATGAGCGTTTGCTCGAGCGTACGCATCATGTGAAAGTATGGATGTCGTATGCCAAATTTGAGTTAACATCACGCGATTCAAGTGATGATGACCCAGAGATGAATATTCGTTTGGCGAGACGTGTATACGAACGAGCAAACGACATGCTACGACAACTGGGTGACAAAGAGTCGCGTGTACTGCTGCTCGAAGCGTGGCGAGACTTTGAAAAAGAAGCAGGGGCGGCAGGGGCTTTGGACAAGGTCATGGAAAAAATGCCCAGGCGCGTCAAGAAGCGACAGAAGATTGTTTCCGAATCAGGTGTCGAGGAAGGATGGGAGGAGGTGTTCGATTACATTTTCCCCGAGGATGAGATGGCTCGTCCTAATTTGAAATTGTTGGCTGCGGCTAAGATGTGGAAAAAACAAAAGGAAACGACAACAGCAGCACCAAACACAACAACGAATAATGTTGATGCTGAAAAGACAACAACAGTTACAGAGAATAATGAAAGTAGTGAGACTAATAATGGAAATGAAAATCATTCTCCCAATGCTGGTTAAATAGTTCCATTACAATGGCAGTTAGGTTAGTTGAAATCTCCTTGTTTGTTTAAAAGTGCCGCTGAAGTTTTATTTCCATACAATAAACAAAATAAATGATTTACACACTAGAGAAAACGTTATTATTTACTTGAGCTTCATTAGCAGTGTAAAGACCGAGTAGGTGTATTTCATTAACTGTAGAAATATTGGCAAATCCACAGGAATATAATTCCCTGCCAAAATCGAGCACGGGCGTTGCGTTCGAATGAGGGAAATGATTAGATTCCTTTTGAATTTCGGCAATTGATCGATCCAGTTGCAGCAGTAGAAGGCGTCGGTGAGATCCTCGCTTTGCTGTCGCATATAATGGCCAAAGTAGCAGATGATGAACACCTCGAGGGTGACGGCCACAAAGAAGATAATCGACAATATCTGAGCGCTCAAATTATTCTCGTCCACAACGTAGAGAAAATGCAGACCCACTGTACACTGAACCAGAGCAGAGCAAATGAATTGGGCCATGCAGGCGATTGATATGATTTGCTGTATGATTTCGTGCAGCCTGCAGAAACAAACACTAAGAGTAAGATGACGAAAAGAGATGATAATGAGTTTACACACTTTAGAATCAACAAATGATCCTCAGTACAAGCGACAAGATCCCTGAAATTCTGTTCTAGTCTCCGCGAACTCGGCATGTCTCCAGTGTTCAAACCGATCTTGCGCACCCTCAACTCCAGAGCGCGCATGTGGCCCGTAAGCACGCATAAATAGGCCGGTGGATACGAGTCATTGGCGCAGTCCTGCGCCGCCTGCACAACCAGACCGAACAGTTGATAGGCGAAGACCACCGCATAGGCCAGATTCGACCGCTGCCAGTCGACGTGGAACCAGGCGGGATACAACAGCAGCCGCTCGTTGCCCAGGCCCACCTTCAGCAGACTCAGCACGGTCCCAAAAGTGTAAATGGCCCAGAAGATGCGAAACGAATTCTGTGAAATCCGCACTGATCGCCGTAAAACATCGCGTTCATCCCCGTCATTGGCACGGCAATCCAGCTGACTGATGATATCCTTTATCTTCAGCAATTTGGTACGCACGAAAAATACGTTGAGAAATTTCAAATTCGCAATTGTGTCGGTGATGGTGATCGTCAAATTCTCGCTGAGTTGTTGCAGATTCTCGGTGTGGAAGAGATTCGCGATGAGCGTCAGTGGAAATAGAATGGTTACGAAGAGATTAATGAAAATGGCGTAAAGAAAATACAAACGCTTCGATACGTGAGGGGGTGCATGGATTCCAGTGTATTTCCAAACCACCCAATGGAAGCGAAAAGCCTCATTCGTATGTATGACGGTTTTTGTAACCATTTCGTTCAAACAGCTCGATCGACTCTCACCAGAATGCGATGCCACCAATAGTATCCTCTTTTATAAGGGAACATAATGCACGATTTTGCAGATATGGCACATGTTACACAAGGACCTTCTTTGAAAACTCCAATTTACCAAACAAATTATAAAAGTGTTCCACAATGTAATAGCATTCTAGGACTCTTTAGCGAAACAAAGAAATCTTTTAATATTTCATACTCTACCTGGAAATTGCCAAACTCTAAGAAATCAAACACGTGGAATATAGATATATATATATATATTTATATATATACAGGATTTATTGTGCCATTATCTGGGCATTATAAGTTGGTTCTCTATGTGAATAAATAAATATGGGTGTTGCCACAACTAATCTGTTTGGATATAAGTTGTTTCAACATTAGTTGGGACAACTTTATGCATTTTCCATATTATAGTGTTGACGATTTTAGACAAACAAGTTTTCACACGTACATTTTTCGAAAAATTCCACAATCATTTGTCACTGTTGCAGGAAACAAATGGACATTTCATTTGAGAACTAAATAAATTGCATCAATTTATGTTCGTAAGTTGCATACTGTACTTCTAAAATACATGCAGAAAATTCCACTAAAATTTCTTATTTTAATGAGCTTTTTATTTTAGATATAAATTCAACGAAACCAAATTATCTTAACTGCTTGGTTTCTACATCAAAAACACGACATTTAAGGTTTTGTTTAAAATAAAAAGATTTTTATTTTAAATGTTATTGCAGAAACTTATAGAATTCTTATCAAATAATAAAGATGTTTGACATTAGAATAAATACTAAATAAGTTTTTACATTAATAATATGTATGCTTAGCGTTTAGGGAGTTCTAATCTTAAAAGTGCAGAGCATACAATTCATATGTAAGTAATTTTGCAATTTAAACTTCATTGTGGTTGTATCTATAGAATTTTCTTTTTAGCATTATTACAATAATTTCGGTATTTACGTTTAAAAATAAATCAACAGCCAAGTGCTGCAGTTAGCTTCATTCAAATATTAAATGTAATCTATTCTTATTGCATTCTTCAGCATGAAACTGACTTGAGTACTTTCAAATAACATTAATATTAAATAAAAATGATTTTAGCTGTAGCTGATGTGCCAAAATTTTACATTCCAAATAAATGTATTCATCTGAGAAATATCATCAGTAAGCAAGCGTTTTTGAATAACCAATAAATAAATTTATTATTATGTTATTATTCATTTGATTTTTCATCTTTGTTATTTCCGTCCTTTGCGGCGGTCTTATTTGTTTGTTTGTCTTTATCATCCTGCAAATAGATATGCCAAAAATATTCAAGAAAACAACATATATATATTAAATCAGTCATATATAAAACAATATTGATTATCAATCCTTATTATCAATATATCACAGTTAGAATGCAGGAATCATAAATGAAATTCACAGCATCAACTTATATGTATGTTGCGTGAATGTAGGAATTGTTCAAAGTACGTGTTTGATATAAAAATGTTTGGAAAATATTAGATTTGAATTGCATTCTATTTTTAAAACATAATGTATATTCCAAAAATAGGAAAAACACAAATCCATTTCAAATCTAATATTTTGCTCATCGCAGTGGATTAATATTGTCATTTTGAGAAAGCACACGAAACATATGTTAAACATACAGTATATAAATTAATCGATAAAGGATTGTGTCATTTCTAAATGCATTTATATGCTGTAGTTTTCTTCGTGTAATTTCTCGTGTTTTGTGCCGATGCGCTGAAAATTTGGCATACCGAATAAAATATGTAAATCTGTTATAACTTTACCTTTGCTTTGACGGCAGCAGCTTCTTGCTTCAAGTACTCCTCGCGGGCTGTCTCGTACATACTCACGAACTTGTCACGTTGTGTCTTGAACTGCGCGAACAATTCATCATCTTTATTGCCCTTCAGTCGATTCTCAATATCCACCTTTTTGTCATGTTCTGTCCGTATTTCTGGTGTAACCCATGGCTTGTCTAATGGATACTGGTTGATAATATTCTTCAATGTCTTAATCGTGCTCTTGCCCTTCACCACTTTCTTTACCATTTTCATATTTGGCTTTTTTATTTTACCAGGTGGTGCAATACCATTGAAAGGCACCGGCGGTGGTGGCAATCCTACAGGCATGCCTCGGCGAGGTCTTGGTGGTATCATCATGGGCGGAATTGGTGGAGGGATTGGAGGCATGGGACCACCACGACCACGGCGCAAAAAGTGTGGATTCCCGATTGGGGGCATTGGACCACGACCTAATGGTGGCATTGGTGGTATCATCGGTGGTTGAAAACCATTTGGCGGCATGTGAGGTGGTAGAGGAGGCATAGGACCACCACGCAGTCCAGGTCCAACTGGCGGCATCATCCGACAACCTCTATTAGGCATAGGCCGCCCTGGGTTATTAAATCCCCTCTGTGGTCCATTCCCAAAACGATTACCATTATTCATTACCTGATGTGGGTTTTTATTTTTATTCCAACTACCATTCTGTTGTGTAGAGTTTGGTTGCTGCTGTGGATTGGACTTGTTTTTCGGTTTGTTTTTAGGATTCTTTTTCTTTTGCAGTTGCTCTTGGTTCTGTGGTGCTCCGCTGGCCGGTGGAGTGGGATTATTGAAATCCATGTATCCGGGATTGTCCGGTATCTGACTGGCATTGAACATCATACCGATATTATTGCCTCCTGTTGGCTTAAATGGTTTATGGTATGGCGCTGCAGGTCCTCGTCCTTGGCGTAGATTTAGGACTCTACCATTTTGTTGAAAATTCTTTTTAGAAACCATCTTCAAAATGATTTGATTGCGACTCTAAAATTATTACCTAATTAATAAATGTCAACTTATATTTAAAATATTCGCTTCAAATTTGAGATATTAGAAATCTGTAATAATATTACAAATTTCACACTTTTTTATTTGACAAAATTCACACAAAAATATTTTTCACTGTGGTACATGAAAAAATGTCTGCCACTAAACGCAGGTAAAGTCTAGAAGTCAGTGAAAAGTCATGTTGCCACATATTCCATTTACAATTTTACAAATTCAGAGTAATTTTCAACGTTTCGTTCTTGTTTTGTTCTTTTCTTCTTGAAAAATTATTTTTAATTTAGTACCAAAATTACAATTGGATACATTGCATTTCACTAATCTACTTTTATTCTTATTCATATCTGAAGATACAAAATGTTCCATTTATTAAATTAACAATTTAGCACTGGCAACATTACGATTCTAACCTAAAAAAAACCCTATTGTTAACATTTGTGAGTTTTAGTGATGTGAACAATTTAGACCCGGTGTACTTTTTATATAATAAACAATCTGAGAATTATATGTGAAGGTGCAAATTCAGTCATGGCTTTGTTTAAAATGAACTGGCTTCGACGTTTTGTTCGTCGTCACACGAATCCTATTCCAGAAGACAGTGCAGAGCTCTGGAAGAAACGACTCAGCATCGGCTATGCAATTATTGCATGGCATGCATTTGGATTCGTTTGCTACATGATCTACACAGGACGCAACGACTGGGCGAAATATTATGGCTACAAATCAGAGGAAGAATCAAAGCTGACACCTGCACAACAATTTTCCACCCAGCTTAATGTGTCTAAAGGAACAATATTGCGATATTCTGGATTTAAACGAACGGGAGAAATTCAATTTGACAATACTGTAGACAAGGATAATAACAAATAAACTCACTGATGAATTAAAAAATAGAATTAAAGAAAATATACACAAAACAAGGTGTTGCGTTATGATTTTGGCTTTATCAAAAACAGCTGATTTCTTGTGGGTCTCCGGGTACATCCAATTGTCAAATTTTAAACATTTTGATTAGCATTTTTTAATTAAGACGAACTTGCTACTGATTAAATAGTTAATAATAAATGAAACATGAACAACATTTTCTTGTTGTGCATTATATCTATCAAATTTAAAATAGTAAAATGTAAAAAATTATATATAAAATCGATCCGAATGGCAACACCTGAGTTGTACAGCGGATAAATTATCAAAGCGTGTTTTGCCACCCTTCATCTCAATTTCAAAGGAAACTGAAACCTCTCGACGCTATGTGCTGAAAATTAACTTTACTGCCGGAAATTCTCGTAGATTTGGATATTATTAAAACTGAATGTCGATTAATTCACCGGCAGAGCCACAATGGATGCTTGTGCTTTGTGCAAATCGAGTGATACGGACGATGTGAACTATGGGGAACTCTTGAAAAATGATTCGATGGTCGTGCACACATTCTGCTTGGTTAGTAAATATTGAATTTCCAAAACAAATCGTAAATGTAACTCATAACTTTGCGTCAGTAGTACTTGACCTCAAATTTATGTCAGAGTGGTGAGGATGATGAAGGTTTCCTGGGCTTCTTGCCCAAAGACATCAAGCGGGAAGCTAAGCGGGTATCTAGATTGGTAAGTTTTTCAAATACTATAGTAATTGTGATCATGAATTTATGAATTTTTTTGGTTACTATCTTTGAACGTGTAGACTTGTTGTTATTGCTCTAAGAAATACGCGAACATTGGTTGTTGTGAGAGGAGGTGTCGAAATACGTTCCACTTTATTTGTGGTCTCAAAAATGGAGCAGAAAACCAATTTGTTGGCACCTTTAAGTCGTTCTGCTTCTCCCATAGGCGCAAAGTACAATATCGGCCTAAACGAGACGAACAATGCTGCATCTGCTACGATGATCTTATACCTCCTAAGAAACGTTTCAATTCTGTTAAGATGTTGCGTGCTCCATGCTGCCACAATGGCTGGTTTCACAAGGAGTGTCTGCAGACATTCGCTAAGACTGCGGGCTATTTTTTCAAATGTCCGCTTTGTAATGATACTAAAACATTTCGAAAACTTCTACCATATAGAGGAATTTTTATCCCAAATAGGTTTGTTTGCTCTATACATGATTTTTTCAATCATCATCATTCTAATTATGTTTCTGTAGAGACGCAGCTTGGGAATTGGAACCGAATGCGTTTGCTGAACTACTGGAACGTCCAAATTCGTGTTCGGCTGAAGTGTGCGAATGCACCGAAGGTCGGGAAACGAACAGTGACGATGATCCATTGATATTTTGTAACACCTGTGGATCCAAAGCTATACATAAGAATTGTCTGATGAAAAACAAAATGGGAAATGAATTCAGTTGTAATGAATGCGTTCCGTACAATGATAGCGGACGTGGAAGTATGCAATCAATGGAAGCGGATGAGGAGACACCAGAAGTTTTCGTTGACGTTTGCGATAGTGACAATGAAAAGAGCGGAGATTTATCAGAACCTACAAATAACAACACTGGGAACAAAGATGCAAATGACGCGACTTCATTGCAAGAGAAGTACAATGATCAACAAGCACCCAGTATACAGTGTGAACAAAATGAGTCGGAAAGTCTCAACGTGCAAGTTTTTAAATATTCCTCCGATGAAGATAACTTCCACATAAATAATGAAAAACGCCTCGAATTGGAATATTCTACTATAACAATTCTGGACACTTCTCTTGACGAAGACGACATACCTGTACAAAAAAGTAAAACAGCAATCTCTAAAATGCGTAGGCTATATGATGATAGTTGTAGTGAGAGCTCTGATGATATTGTAACTTGTGTAAAGAGCAAACGTCTAAAAGATCGAATCATATTTGATGACAGTGATGACGAAAGTCCAGATGAGTTGGAATACATATTCAACCGATCGAGAGTTGCTAGTGTGCAAAATGGAGATGATCCATTAAAAATTGAGACTATCAATGAATCCTCTTCTGAAAGAAAATATGAATCCGATGCAGTTGATGCTGCCAAATCGTTGGAATCGAATATAAATCTAAAAAGAACAATTTCTGAGGAAGAATTGAACACGGAACTGTTGGAAGAGGAAAGTCCGTTAGATGTTTCATGTATTGCGAGGAGAACCCGTAGATGCTCCCTGTTCAGTTCTCAAAGTTCGACCGAATCGGCCACGAGTAGTTCTAAAAGTCATCACCAAGAGCCAACCATTCTGAAACGAAGGTTACCCCTAACATCAATTGCAAAGAGTTTCGGCGAAAAGAAAACTGGTAGCGATAAACATATAACCAATCATGCGAATGTCATTAAAAACTCGCAGCCATTGGGAATTCCTGCCGTTGGCAAACGTGGGAGAAAACGTAAATCAATTCATGCTCCAGTAAAATCTTCTGCCTCTCTGGCGATGATGGACTCATCCTCGTCGTCTTCTGGAGCTACATCATTTCATTCGTTGAATTCGTCCACCTACCACACCCCACACGAGTCGGGAAACGAATCATCCTCCTCCGCTTCAAGCTGGGATTGGTTTTGTCGTGATAAGCCGGGCAAACCTTTGCGCAGTACAGACTATGGAACGCCGCACAAACGCAGTAGACGTCTAATGACAATAGATGACGAGTTGATGAGTTTTCCTGTTATCAACTCGGATATAAAACGAACTGAACCAGTGAAATCACCTGTGTTTGTGCGACAGAGCGACTACGATCCTTATCTTGTGCCCAAATTTAGACGTGTAGATGGCAAATTAAAAAGAGGTAATGACGCTTTTGGTTTTAGTAACAATGAAATATTAATGTAAACTCCTAAATCCCAATTTCAGTTAATTCTCAATCACAACAAGATCAAGTGACGAATTTCACCAGGAGCTATAACATGCTCATGGGCGAGCCGAGTGAAAACAGTATCAGGATGAAGTCGAAACTTAACAATAAGTGTCTGTGACCATCATAAGGCGTGCAACGCACTGGATGTCGTTGTTATTGGAGTACGTGGTTGGTCAAAAAACCGAAGATGAAGAAATTCCAATTGCTTTTCCATTTCAATTCCACAGATTGCTTTTTTTGAACATGTACAGATACACACGTATAATTAATGATATTTGCTTCAGTTTGTATAATTATGTTACTTGACGACTAATCGGTCCCTGATTTCAGGTATATAAAACTATTTGTTCATTTTTTCCTCAATATATTTATGTTATGTTAAAAATGTACTAATTTTAATTATGAATATATATTCGATTCGAATGAAATACATCCGTTTGAACAGTCTATTCTAGTTGAGATATTCATTTGAATGATTAAATTAATTACGATTACTATCTGTGGTGCATTTAGCTCTCACTGTCCGAGAAAGAGAGAGGGCAGAATTCGAACGAACAGTGAGCAGCCGAAGTGTGTGAACACCTCGACAGCGTGGAATTCGGAGAGCCTCTTTCGAACTTTTACGTGAGCTTTCGAACGTCGGGTGAACGTGAGCGAGAGCTTGTCCGACGACGGTGACGGCGACGACGACAACCTGTATCTGCGACGGCAACGACTCGACCGACTCTCGCTGGAAATGGACGAAACTCAGTTGTGATAGAAATTGCGGTGAGAGCACACGCAAGCTGGTGGCTGTAGAGTGATTAAAAAAAAAAAAAAAACTGAACTAAAAGACAAGAACTGTTTATTAAAAATTTATAAGAAAAGGGTTTCAAGTTTGAACCAAACAAAAAGAAAACAAATTAGTGTTGATTACAAAATAATTTGCTGTAAAAAATAAAAATAAAATAATTGAATGATTGGTGAAAAACTGGAATAAGAGATAAGCAGCTATTTGTGAGTTTCGACCAGAATTCGATTAGTAATAAAATGGAAAAATTTGGTATTAATTAAATCAAGACAAGAGAAATGAACACTAATAACTTGTCGTAAATGGATTCACATTTTATACACACAAGACACGCACCCATCAAACACACCTGGGGCTCGGCTGGGAACGACAACAGATAGACAGATAGGCGAAAAGTCACTCATACGCATATGAAGATAGGCCGACCGATCGACCGACCGACCGACTGACGGACAGACAGACAGAAAGCAGGCAAAAGAATATTTAAAAGACAACAAGTGGCGGCGAACTTGCAGCACAAGCCTTCTTTTCCATGGGGTTCTTCGCTTCCTCTCCGCTCTTCTCCTCAGCTGTCCACTTCTCACCACAGGTCTCTCCTCTGCTTCTTCCTCTGCCTGGCTGCTCCCATGACATTCCTCTCCCTTCCTCGGCCGCTCTCAATCACTCTCTCTTCGATAGTGCTCTGCTATCGAAACTCTCATTCATTTACAATAAAGCCGAACTTTTAACCTCAACCACAGACAACACACAACAACAATAAGTAGAACGAACAACAAGAACACACATGGAATAACAGCAACAACAAAACTTGAAGAATAATAACAACAACAACAGGAAATATATACATGTGACAACAATATTAACTATCAAAACAAAATCGACAAAAACAACAAACACGACAACTAGAGCAAGAAGAAGAGTAGACAAAAAATTTCATTATGCATTATCTCATGCAACAACAACAATAATAAAAAAGCAATTCTCTCGATAGAGTTTTAAGAAAAACGCAAAACACTGTTAATGTTTAACCTTGAGGAACACATATTTGAATATTAATTTCTTTCAATAATTTTTTAATGAAGAATTCATTGCTTTCAATTTGTTTAATGCATACGATTAATTTATATACATATTGTATCATGCGACTTTTTCGTTTCAATCGTTCAGTTTGCCTTCGATTTAATTGTTTTAAGGAATTGAACGAAGAATTGTTTTTATTGAATGGGAAATCATTTTGATTCATTCAATGTCCGTGAATTTTCTCTCTTATTTGACTATTGGGGAGATTTTCTTTTCAATCGTTCAGGGCCTTTTTAATTTGAAATATTGCAAATTGAAAAAAGAAGAACAAGAGCAGCAAACAAAACGAAGCCTCCGCAGCACTTTTAATCACTGAAACTGACAAGGATCAGAGAGAAACACACGCACACACACACAGACAGTCCACTTGGTTTCACCGAGGAGGGCCCAGAGGACCTCAAATTTGACTCCTTTTGTTGTTCCTTAATTTTCGTACAAAGAAATCATGTTGTGAAAAGAAATCCAACCTGAAGAAAGCCCAACAACAGCAAGGCTGACGAAAAAGGGAGCAATAATTAAGTGTGAAGAGCTTTGGAGACAAGAGGAGTGAGGTGGGAAGAAGAAGCACCACTGACACGCTGCTCCACATTTGCCTCGGCCCACAGTAAGCCCAAAAAGCCGAGCGCCACCGCTTCGTCTACGATGTGACCTATGAATGAAAGCGAAGCCTCCGAGTGGTCGCGCGGCGGGAGGGAAATCACGAATCCCCGCGAGAGAGTCGCGAGAGAGATTGGGTCGGAGTGTGGGGAGGAGAGAGTAAGTCAGTCAGCGGGAGGGAGGGTGAGAGAGAGAGAGAGACAGATTGACTTTCGAGTTCTCGGGAAGGATGCATGAAATCGAGGTGATATGAAAAATCGAAGACTTGCGGAAAATGTGTGAGGAAATGATAACGTCGTCGTCGTCGTCGTCGTCAGTGAAGTGGAGTTCTCTACACGTTAATCCACCCTGAGCCAACGACCCGCCTGCCCTTTTTATTGGCGACATTGCGTGGCGAACGAAGGATTCGCCGATACGTCGGACGTAAGCACGAGCTGGCCGGGTGAGAATCAGTGGAGCCCACACCGTGAATGGGCGGCGAGTGTGCGGACTAGTGCGAAAGAGAGAGAGAGAGAGTCGGAGAGTTAGTGACAGAAACAGAGAGTGAGCGGGAGAGAAAGTGAGCGAGGGGGGGGGGGGGGTCGGAAATATTATTGATTTTCCTTCTCGCATATTAAATGCATTTCCCAGGAAAACAAACAAGAGTCGAGCAGTAGACTCGCGGTTACGGAACGGAACGGGGCGGACGGAACGAGACGGGACGAGACGAAACGCGACGAGCGTCCGAATAAACTGGATTACAAAGTACAACAATTAACAAAAACAAAAAAAAACCCTCATTTGGCGTGATTTACGAATCCGCTCAGTTTGGGCAAAGACAATAAATAAATTCTTCGATTGGCTTCTAGTGAACAAACGAAATTGAATTGAAAGATAATAAATAATTGTGGAATAATTGTGGCCTGGAGGGTTGGTTTATGATTTTCACGTTTCCGCTGCAAGACCTTCAACCGGTGGCAACGACTGTGGCCGGTGACCTGCGACGACCCCATTCGAGATGCCGTTCAGTGCGAATTGAGCGAAGTAAGCGAGAGAAAACATGAACACTGAAATTGCATGCGAGAAACTTTCGCGATTCCCCATCATCTGGATAGTTGGCCATACCGACATTCTCATAGAAGTACAAGAATGCGCCATACAAACCCAAATATATATACACACACACACAGAGGGTCGCACTCACATAGATACATGAATCGGTTCTTGTGAAATGAATCGAAACGCCGAAAGTAGGTCGTTGGCATTTTATGTCTCGTCGTCGGCGTCATCAGCGATGTTGTTGTTGTATCCATGTTGTATCCATCCAACAACAGGGAACGAACCACAAAAACAACAACAAGAACAACAACAAAACACAAGCGAGCAGCATTTTCCGCCACTTGCAGAATGTCGTTGTCGTTGTTGCCGTGGAAAAATCTATTGTCTTGCATTCGAATGCATTTCTTAATGGCTTCTTCACTTTTTTACCACCATTTTTTGGAACTTTTACCCCAATTATGCTTTCCCTCGCAATATTTCTTTGTTTTTAAGTTTTTCTTCTTATTCAAATAAATTTTCCCCACCTTTTGTATTTTGTAGTTATTTTTTATTTGTTGAGATATTTTTCTCTTAATTTTTTGTGACTGTTATTTTATTTGTTATTTTTAATTTTTTCTATTCTTGTTATTCTATATATTCTCTTTGACAAAAGCCAATTTCTTCAAAATTATATTCCCGAGATAATTTATGAAAAAACCAAAATTCTTAGTTTTTATTTTTGTTTTTAAAATTCTGTTTTCTATAACATTTCTTGTCGTATATTAAAGTTTTTTTTTTCCATAAACTATTTTTCGTCTTCTCTGAAATACGTTGGAGTTGATTTGCGAGAACATATTTTGTTTCTTTTAATTTTTCTATGCATCAGCAGTCTTGACGCCATTTTCTCCACCCACTGTACCGTTCGTTTCTCCTTCTAGTTCTTATTGTTGTTGTTGTTATTGTTAACACACATGAAAAAAGTGTCGCCAACGCTCCAGGTGAATCAGTGTCACCAACATTTTGTTATTTTTTTATTCTTAATGCATTTCGTATTTTCCTCCACAATTTCCACCAATAGTTTTTGCTTCAGCTTCGCTCCTTTCTTCTTGTTTCATACTCGGGTTTTGTTTTTAAGAGATTTCGGGTGAGAGAAATTAAGAGTAAGTAAAGAGGAGTGTAAAGAGAGGGGAGAGAGTTATTTCCATCCCCCTCCCACTCCGCTGTTGGTTCCATTGTCATCATTTTTTGCCATAAATTTGTTGTAGTGGTTTTCGCTCTTCCCCTTTGCTGAGAGATCTGGAATATATATACACACGTATATATTTATATATGTGTATATAAACCGCTGCTTTGTGTCGTCTCGTGAAATGGATTGAAATTTCGGTAAAAGGTTTTCCCTCCCTTTCACTCCCCACCCCCTTGCCGTTCTGTTATTTTGCGTCTTTGTCGCTCTAATGAACTTAGTTTCGGCTCGAGTGGGCGAGAAGAGAGCTGGAGGGAAGTGACAGAGAGGAGGATGAAAGACGGGAATGGAGAATTAATGATTTTAATTTCGAGCTAATTATTTCTAATGGCGACCGTTCGGAAAAGTTTCGAAATGCGGATTTTGGATTTTGACTGGGGATTCGGAAGGAGCCAGGGCGAAGGCACGGCGTGATAAATTGCCACGAGCTCGGCCCTCGTGATCGACGTGGCAAAGCCACAGGTTCGTTCCTTCCACAGCCTCGTGTTGCTGTCAGGCGACATGACAACGTAATAACCTTACGTCAGTTTCGCCTTACGTCTCCTTTGTGCCAAATTTCATTTAGCACTATTGAATTGAATTCAACGTAGCCATACGTCATCGTCATTGTTGTTGTTGTACATTTTTTGTCCTAATATTGCGGTTTATTTTCGAATTATTAACGAAATTCGTTTGACATTTCCTTACGTTACGTTTCCTTACGAACGTCACTCAAAGTGTCAGCGCCGTCAGACGAGCTTTGAATTTCAATTTTTCCCCACTCAAATCGAGGAGAATCACTCAAAAGCATCATCGTTAAATGGATTTTGGTATTTGGGGGAAAGAGAGAGAGGAGAAGCGAGAGAAAATGCCTCTTCCTGACGAAAGTTAGCGTGAAAGAGGAGGGGGGGGGGTGCAGAAACGGAAGGGAGAGGAAGAGAAACTGGCCGCGAAGTGAAGAAAAATAAACACAAATCTAGAAATAAACACAAATCGAAAATAAATACATATCTAAAAATAAATTCAGGTCTAAAAATAAACACAAGTCTAAAAATAAATACAAATATTTAAATACAAAATTCGAAAATAATAAAACAAATTCTTCAATTTTTCAAAAAACAAAAAAAAAATGAAAAATAAATAACAACTTGAATATAAATAATGATAAGAAGTAATCAACGGATTGCAACGAAGAATCGTGTCGACAGGAATTATTTATATAATTCCCTTGATTGATGCCTTCAGTCCACCGGTTGACAGATGACATTTGCGCAGTTGTTGTTGGACGATAAATGGCCATCCAGCGACGACTTCCGGTTAATGCGCTCAATTGCAAAACTCTCAAAATGGCTAATTTCCCACTTCCGCCAGAGCTTTTCAAACGTCGCCCTTTTCCCTGCTTCGCTTGTGTTTGATTTTTCCGTGTTTGCCATTTCCATGCATTGTTCTCGGGCATAATCAAAATAGATTCCAATGGTTTTCCCATTGTTCTCACCCTTACGTGCTCTTACGTCGTTCGCCTCTTTTCCTTTGTGTCTCTCGTCTGTTGTTCTTTATTTACGATGCTCAAATTGAAATTTGCTTCGCTTCGCTTCACTTAATTAGCATAATCATCAATTGATTTCTGTGGATCTGAGGCATAAATCAACGCCAATAAATTGCGAAATTCAACGACAACACTACGTCGTCTCACGCTGCGTCACGTCACGTCACGTTACGTCGTGTCACGTGGCCCGTGGCCCGGTGCCCGACACGACACGATACGGCAGTGACAAGTGTTGAAAATTTCGAATTTTCCATTCAAGTTGAATAATTAATCGCCCATAAAATTTCCCACATCTGTGTGTTGGGAGAGCGTGGGCAATAAATATATGTACACATGACCTCTGAGGGAATATTTGAGTAAGACGGCAGGATGAAGGAGAACATAAGAACTGGGTTGCCAGGTGAACCAAAATGCAAGATTAAATATATAGATTAAGAGTAAATATTAAGTAAATAATAAGAACTCTTCTTAGGAAAAACATTAACGTTTTTAGGAAAATACAGCATAAACTAATAACTTAAAAACAATCAAAAATTAGCAATCACAAATAAATGATCAATTATTAATAATGATATAGTTATTGACTATTAAAAATTAAAACAAAATGAAATAAAATACCATTTTAGAGGTCAAATTTTAGGACCTCGCTCGGATATGAATGAAGTAAAGAAAATTCGCGAGTTTTGCTTTTATTTATTTATTTATTTTTTTGACCCTAAATTAAATGCCCATTAGGTTTGATGACGTCAGATCGGGTCTGGAAACGCCGCGAATCGCCGGATGTCGTGACAGGAGCCATTGTCGGTGACGTCAGACGGCCACGTTCCGTTCAATTTGGAAATCAAATAATTCTATTAATTAGAAAATTCAATTAGCAGATTAATATTAGAACAATACAAGAGAAAAAAAAAATAAACAAAAAACAGTAAGCGGAAAAAAATCAATCGTTGCAACAAAAATGTATAAACACTAACATCAAAGTGGGAAGTGGAACAAAGTGAGAAGTGAAACGAGGTGGGAGGTGGAATAAAGGAGTAATAAGTGGAAAATTGAAGCTTGCAATTAACACTTTCTGCACAACAACAATAACAATAACAAGACAGCAATAATAATAGTATATCCAACAACAACGGTAATAATGATAGTATTACCAACAATAATAATAACAACGCAAACAACAACAACAGAAAGGTTTTACAAAATACACATTTCAATTAGTCATAATCATGCGAACGGTTGTTATTGGTGTTGTTGTCATTGTTATTGTTGCTGTCATTGTTGTTGTTCTTGTTGGTGCTCGTGTTGTTGGTTTAATTTTTATATTGCCGACTGGGATCTCGTGAATGTTGTCGCCGTGAGCAACAGGACGACGACGACGACAACAACAACAACAACAAATATTAATAATATCCCCGAAGCGAACTAAATTGTCTACAACAAGAAAAACAACAACATGACAACGACTGCAGCAACAAAGTGAACAACAAGAAGCACAAGAACAACAACAAGGACAACTAAAACACTGACAACTACAACAACTGGGATCATTATGACTACAAAAGCGTATTAAATTAAAGATAAACACGTTGTTTAATTGAAAACTTGATCAAGGTGGAAAGGAGGGGCAAAAGGAGAGGGAGGAGAGAAAAACAACAACAACAAGGATATCATGCCCGAAAACACAACAACTACAACAAACGACATTCAGTACGAACACGACATGAACCTCAAACCCACGTCCGAAAAACCCATGAATCACATGAAAACAAGTCCAGAGGAAACCGAAACTCCGACGAGAGACTGACAGGAAGAGGGAGATGGACAGAGAGAGGGAAAGAGAAAGAGAGAGGGAGGAAAAGAGTGAGGGAGCCGTTGGTGGTAAACCGTCAAAATAATTTCCACTTTTCCGGATTATGACAAGTTTATGACCAACATTTTGCACGCATTCAAAAAGCAATTGCGCAATAATAAACACAGATGAAAGCAATAACGAAAAAATTAGTAAAAAAAAACATAAAATAAAACAAATGAGAAATAAAAGTAATAAGACATAACACATAAATAAACAAAGTTAAGTTAAAGTAAATAAGTAACAGAAGGGAAAAAATATTGAAGTAAAAATTATTTCCATTGGCCAAATGGACATTCCTTGCTCGTAAAGCCACGAGTCATGGCTATTTATCAACCACTTGTTGTTGCTGCGGCCTCTGGAGTCCTCTCAGCGACAACCTCTCTCCTCCTCTCTCACTCACATTTTAATACTCTCTCTCTCTCTCCCTCGCGGCCTGCCCTTCAGCCTCCCTCGCTTTCCTCTGACCCTCCCTGATTCCCGTGGGGTTTTGCACGATGCAATTTGAATAGAAACGACATGTTTATTCCTCAATTCATTTATTCACCTGGGCCAGCAGGGGAAGGAGAGTGGGCGAGGGGGGTGGGGAGGATGCAGAGAGTTCGGAGTGAGCAAGAGGAAGAGAGATATTTTCGCTCGCTTGACAACTGCCGATCGACGGGTCTCGGGCCTGGAAGACGCGGAATAGCAGTAAACGATTGGAAAACGTATGGGAAAGGCGAAATATAAGAACGTCGAAGAATTGGAAATGCGAAAATGGGAAATTCCTACATTAGTAATTTGAATACTTGGGAATTTGAAAATCGTACAATTTGTTTTGAAATCCAAAATCGTCGGGAATTTCTGTTCATGTGGCGTTGAAAAATTAAAAAACAAATGCAACGTTCCGATTCTAGCGAGGTTTGACAGACTTCGAATATACATTCATAGATGTTCGAAATAAATACATATATTTGAACATATGTTTCGTCGATGTTTGTCATGAGAATTATCGCCAGGCAAATAAACTGGAATTTTATTGGAAGAGAACAACAACAAAGCATACAAAGTGGGAATTAATATTTTTATTTGTAGATTAGCACGAGCCAGCTTTGCCAACAATTTGCAACTGAAACAAAACTGAAAAGAAAAATAACACAAACTAAATAACAAAAAAGTAGGGGAAAAATAATAAAAAATACACATAACAAAAACAAGACAAGAAATTAAAAAAGAAAACAAATTAAAGAACACAAATGAAAACAAATTAAAGAGTGAAATGAAAATGAATTCAAGAGAGAAAATGAAAAAAAAAATAAAGAGAGAAAATGAAAAAATGGAACAAAAAACTAAAGCAAAAATGAAAAAAAAAAAACAAATTGAACAAAATATGAGAACAAAACAAAAAGACCAATAAATATTGAGATGGTGAAAACAGCAGCGACAACAAAAGCAAGTGGAAAACAAACAATTTATGGCATATCACAGATAGATATACAACAACAACAACAAGAAACTCATATATATATACTCCGCACAATGATATATATTTCAAGTGGATCAAGTCTTGGTCTTCTCCTCGTTCGTATTTTAAAATCAATTTTTAAAATTGCGTTCCTAGTTTTTACTACGTTTTATGTTAGATTTTAAGGAAAAAGAAAAACAACCAATATATGACAAAATAACATGAATCGTATCATAAATATAAAAAAATCCCCAAAATTATGGGAACACCAAAAATAAAAGAACAAACGCTTACATATAAAAACTGGAAAATAAAGAAAACATTTCTGAAGCAAAATAAATAATCGCGAACTTTATCAACAACCAACATTTTATAAAGCTTCGACGAATTACGAAAAATCAAAACTCGAATAAATTAGCAGCAGAGGAAATCGATGGGCATTAAAATTGGGAGAAGCGGAAACAATAAAATCTGTGAGAATCGTGTTTTGATGAAAACATCATCGGCGGACAGATTAAATGCGATTGAGAACACATATATATATATATAAATATTGTGCATAATTGAAACGGTCTCGAGTCGAAGTGAAAATCAATATTTATTTGTTTTTATTTTTATACTCATTTATTTTTATTTTTTCTTTCATCGCATCGATTGTTGTAAACCGAAAAGTATTCTCGTGTGTGCGCGGTCGGTTTCTGTACGGTCAACAATACAATGATTAACCGTGTTCTGCTATAAACACATCAATTAGATTTACTAATTGGATGACGAACTGGAACGCGAACTGGAACTCATGTCCTTCGCACCACTTTACCAAATACAGTGGGAGCCGAGCGCCAATGCCTGGCAATTTATATACTTCTGTCGATTTCAGGTCTGCTTCTTGTATGCCCTCCAAATTTAGGCAAGACTACAGCGCATTTTTTACTGAATTTAAGCAAAAATTTTTTATTTTGTTTTCTCTAATTCAACAAATTGAAGCAAGACTTTTTTTCAATTTGTCTAAATTTACAAAATTTATATTTATTATGTTTTCTTCGAATTTGGGAAAAATTCCATTTTAAATACTTTTTTATTTATATTTTGTGTTTTTTAAACACTAACAACAAAAATTATTTGTTCTATATCTGTGAAGCAACATTGAAAAAATTTCCATTTTCACTTTTCTGTTTTTCTGCAGATCCGCAGACACACCCTGTATGTACGAAAAGTCGAGTATTTCGAATAAATTCGAGTAAAGAATTCTGTCTGGGTTTGAAGTTCAAAGGAAAGACGGTGGAATACGTCTTCCATTATTTACTAGACAATGATTAAGTACTTTTGCATAAATTATCGAAATAATTATGTTCGGAATGGGGACGATTATGATGATGAGAATGATGATGATGTTGGTGATGGCGATTGTTTCACTGTTTGTTGCGGGCGGAGATTTTGATCGGAGGGAAATTAAGTTGAGAATCCCGGAGATTTAATCGCGAAGTCCGCCAGAGAATCGGCCAACAACAACTAGAGTATTAACAACATTTCCAGTCGATATATATATGTATCGGAATTGGACTCTAATGACTCGGTGACTCAATCGAGTCGTGCGAGATTGATTAATGGCTTTTTGGAACGCACTGCCAACAACAACAACAACAACAACAACAACAGCGACAAGTCACCTCCTCCTTCTCTCAGCTCTCTCTGGCTTCCTCAACCACACATTTGCCGACTCCCGCTGCCGCTTCCAACGCGAGCTTCCCTTGGTTTCGTGATTAGTGTTTTTTTTCTCTCTTTCCCTCTCTCCTCCTCTCGAAGGATTACGCATTACGTTAGTCTTTAGCGGGGATTTGTAGAGAGGCATGTGTATTGGTGTAGGTGTCTCGGCATGTCACACAACAGGGTGTGAGCGTGTGTGTGTGGGTGCCGGACTAGAACGAGGATTAAGCGAAACCCACCCAAAGACGACATTAAGTCGTGGTCGTGATAGTTGTGGAACTTCAGTAGATGCAGCAGTAGAAATTGTGGTGGACTGTGAGGTGTTGCCACGGGGTGGGAAAAGGTAGCAGCCGCGAACCCTCGGCAACCCCCTCGCCGCACAAAATTAATAACAAAACCATGGACTCTCGACGCCGTCTCCGCCTCCGTCTCCGCCTCCACCGGCCGGCCGCCGACTTGGCCATAATCGTGTTTAATGACAATCACAATATTCTAATAATGGAGAGTGGATTTGATTGACGTATTTCCGCCGCACACGAACGACATACGAGTGAACACCCACCCACCCACACACATGTCCACTCGCAGTCACACTCACACTCCAACTCACACCGAGTGCCAATTGTGTTCGTTCATTCGCTGTTATCAGTGAAAAGTTACGACAGCGCATTATATAAATGCCTTTAGTACGAAATCGTGCTTACAATGGCAACCCCACCCAACTCGCTCGCTCTCGCTCCCTCCCTGTCTCTCCCGAGTGCCCCCTGCCGTTTCTATTGTATTCCCATGTTCGCCCTGACAAGGGCCATTTGTTGAAACCTGCCGGCAGAAGCTGCGGAGAAGGGAATTTTATGATATGTTTGAACGAATGATTTAAATCCTTCGTCGGTGGTCAAGGGAGCGTAAAATTAATCTTTTCGTGGCTTTATTATTTCGATTCACCATTCATATTTTTTTGCTTCATTTTTTTACATTTATTCAATTAATTTTGTTTATATTTTTTTATTTTTTACTCGTATTGTCGTTTGTATTTTTATTTTTCTTTAGCATTTTTATTTTTATTTTGTATCTTGTATTTTTATTTTACCTTCACTTTTTGGTTTTGATCATTTTTATGTCTTTATTTCTCTTAAATTTTCCATTTTTCCCATTGCCCTTGATTTATTTGATGCGAAAACCTCGGGGCTCGTCCTTCAAGACCTTCGCAAGACGAGGACTCCCGATCGTTAGAGCGAGACTGAGCACATGTCCCTGCCATCATTCATTCGCCTGGCGTTGTTTTGCGTTCCATTACGGCGAGCACACTGATTTCACCGCGAACGCAGGGGACCGAGAGCGACAGAGAGAGAGATGGAGAGAGAGAGAGCATGAATCCAATGAATAAATACCAAATTACTTGTGCTTACCTGCATACGAGCCCAGTTCGCTCCACGCACTTTCGTGGGATTTTTTCACTTGTTCGAGCTGTTTGTTTTGGGCGAGATTAGTTATTACCAAAGAAAGAACGAAAAAAAAACTACACAAAAAATAATGACAAAAAAACTCAGCAAAGATGTAAAGAAATATTTGGAGAAAAATAAAACAATAGGAAGAAAATAATAACAAGAAAATGTTCAACAAGAAAATAAAAACAAAAAGTACAAACAAAAGAAATACCAACCAAATTAATACGAACAAAAGTAATACGAAAAATAGGAATAAAAAAATTAATAAAAAAAAAACAGGGAAAAAACCAACAACAACACCCGACATCGACGGCGGGGAAAACACGAACCAAAACAACAACAATGGAGCAAATGGAATGAAATAAAATTGCGTATACGCAGGGGTGCACTTGGCAGTCTCCGATGCCTTGCGTGCTCCACGGCTGCACATATATAACACATACACACACATACACTCATACATGTGTCTGCTCATTTAATTATACATTCGCCTGTACCTTCATTGCCTCGTTGCCCCGCTCCCGCCCCCTCTCCACGGGCTCACTTAATTTGGTCGTGCCCTTCATTTATCACAATTTTCAGCGGATTTTTAATTGCAGCTGAAACTACTGAAGTCACCAGACTAATAAGAAATATTTGTTGTTTGTTATTGCTTATCCCGAGTACAAATTCAGGACGGGGACTGAGGTCACGGGGGCGCTACCAGACTGCCAGGAATCGAACCCCCGCGAAATCCCAGTTTCTTCAATATTTTCGGGCAAAAATCATCTCAAGATCTCGCACGCAGGTTCTGTCTTTCAGTCTTTCTCTTTCGCACTCTTGGAATCTCCTTCCCTTCTCCCTCTCCCTCTCTCTCACTCTCACTCTCGCAGGGTCTCTGACCGGGTCCTTGCGAGATAATTGACCTAATCAGGTTTTCATTCGGCGCCGCAAGGGAAACCCAGGGTTGCAAATTTGTGAGACGATGATAATGAAGGGAAATTACTCCAACTGCATACTAAATAGGGTACTAAATGTACATAATTACGAATTATCAACGAGCACGAAATATTCAAATCTTTTCGACTGTCTGGCCGCCGATATATGTATATCTATATATATATATATATATATATACCACTGTATATTTGTGTCTGCGACATGCTTCGAAATGAATTCGTTCGATAATTTACGTCGGTTCTCGTGTTTCGCTCGACGACATCGACGAAGTTTGATTTTCTGTTGATTTTATTGCGATTTTCCCTGACAATAATTCGCAATTATCGATGGAATTAGAATGGAATATCAATCGTGTTTATCGCATGTTACGATGTTCTACGAATATCAACGACAAAAATTAGATGTAACAAAAGTAACAAAATATAACTATCAGGCATCAATGCGAAAAAAAAATCTAAGAAAATATCGACTTCAGAGTGGCCAGATGTGATTTTTCCAAGCAAGTTTTATTCATTTTTTTTTTACTAAAATTATTTCTTTTTTGTTTGTTTTTAGTTTGTTTTCGGAACTACAAGTCGTCTTCACTTTAGAGCTAATAGTAAAAGTAGTAAAGTTTATGATTTTGTCGGTGGATTTTTTTTATTTTCTACATGTGCCCATTTCGAACGTGTGGCAGCACTGCCCGAGCCAGTTACAACTTCACGGACGTGTTTTCGAATACGGTTACCCAGTTTTTTATGCGACCAATTTATGATAAATTGCTTATTGACGTGATAAGAAATAAATAGTTGCTTCTGCTTTGGGGGTTCTTGTTATTATTGTACCAATATTTGTACCTCTCATGTCAACAACTGTGTACTCAAGTCAAGAAGAAGCAGCAACAACAACAACAACAGTATCAAATAGATTCAACTTCCGGCGAAAAACATTGGATTCGCCAGCGGAAACTCAGTTTCTTATCGTCGTTCCGAAGCGACGGAAGACTTTCCTCCGTCTCGGGCGTCGTCCTCCGCCTCCTGCTTCTCCTTATCTGCTTCCAACCCCTCCGCCTGGTTCGCATGCCCCGGCGCCTGGCCCTGGAGGTCAGCGGGCGGCCGCTGCAGCTCGCGCCCAAGCCGGACGTCCGGCTGACCACGCGCCGCATCTTCGATCCCGACCACTTCCTCAGCGAGCGCTACGTCCACGAAATCGCCAACCACTACCGCGACTTCCAGCACCAGGCGGGCGCCGCGCTGCGCTGTCGCCGCCGCCGACGCAACGTCCACGTGCGGCAGCTGCGCAGAGCCGCCGGCGCCGTCGACAACTTCGGGTACGACGTGCGCGAAGTGTTGCCAATGGCTATAAAGCATTTTCCAAGGTAGTGTTAAAAGGTTGAAAATTAAAAAAAGGACGTTTCGAAAAAGTTGAAAAAATATCTTGAAATTAGAAAAAACATATACTTAAAAAAAATTTTGAATTCTTTAAAAAAGTGTCACTTTATCTTTCCCGCTCATGATTCTCTCTCCACTACACCCCTTGCTATCTTCATCCCTCTCTCCACCCCAACCTCCTTCTCACTCTCTCTCACACTCGTCCTCTCTGTCTGAGTTTGTGGTTTCGCCATTCAAGTTTCTGCGGCCATCATGATTATCAGAGCTCCAAGGATGAAATTTCAGACTTATTATTTCAAACAATCGATAAAAACGAGAATTCATTCGACTCCCTCCCTTGCTGCGACTCCTCCGCCCTTTTCCCGTCGATCACGCTACCGCGATAAGTGGGTTTAGAATAGCATTCGCCATAAATGTTCTCCGCTGACGGCTGTCGATTCGCACACAGCCAAATCCTCCTCCTTCGACGCCGTCGTCAGTCGGTCGGTCAGTCGGTCGGTGAATGTTTGCTGACCCAGACACATCTGGCCATGATTGCCAACAGCTGCTCGAGCAGGAGTCTTTCCATAACTTGAGATGATTTCTTTCTACGTATTAATCAATTCGGAACGTGGCGGCAACTCTGGTCACATTATTCATGCTTACGCGTTTCTAAAAGGAGAATAGTCAACAGGAACAACAACTACAACAACAGACAAGACAACATACACAGAACAGCAACAGCAACGACGCCAATGACATTAACAACAATATGAAAAACAATACCTATACAAACAACTATATAATTACTATGTATAAACGGGTGCAAGCGACACCACCATCATCACCAACAACAACAACAGAAATAATTATTATTACAAAAATGTTTACTAATTCCCCTTTCCTTTCGCCCTGCGCCCCCTCGGCGGGCTAATTACAGATTCCTTGCCGTCTACACGCCACGTGGCCGCCAAACCCTGTGTGAAAGCCAGCCACCGGACGACACATACAACGACACGTTACGTCGCATAAGAGCGACCAACACACTCAACGAGTTCGAGGTTCTCCTGCAGCGCCAACGTCACTTGTGGTCGTCGGCGCTCAGTCGACGCGGTCGAGGGTACAGGTCGAGAGGTCGTGACCAGAGCCAGCAGTCGGAGCCGCAGGAGTCCGGGTTCGTGTTCGAGTCGGTATCGCAGTCTCAAGGCAACTCCAAGTCGCAGTCAAAGGAGGTTCGATCGGCATCGCAGTCTCTGTCGCAGTTGCAACGCAGCGACTTGCGTGCCGTTGCTTGTGTCGCGTGCGAGGAGCGGGAGGAATGCGGACACCTTGGAAGCGGTTGGCGTCGACGCTCAACGCGAAAGCGACGTAGCTTGGGAAATATCGCAACCGTTACCGACCGACGGCAGCAGCTGCAGGAGCAGCAGCAACAGGAGCAACGACAGCAGCTGAAGGAACGCAATCAACAACACAAAAACAACGACAACGACTATTTCGGCCACTATTTGGAGTTGGCCAGCGACTACTACGAGCAGGGATTTCTCCACAATCTCCAGTACTTGGAATCGATCGGAACTCGAGTGGAAGAGACGAGGAAAATTCTCCTCAGGCACGAACAGGTAGCAAGAACAACTACAACAACGTTGCCAATCGAAGAAATTCCCACGGGGAGTCGAGGCCGAGAAAGTGCAAGGGGAAGAAGAAGAAGCCTCTGGAAGCAATTGTCCGAGGGGAGTCAAACAAAAACAACAGCAACAGCAACAGCAGCAACAACAACGAGCACCGATGACTTCGTCGACTGTCAGATACGTGTGAATATAAAACCGACAACAGCAACAGGAACAACAACAACTCAAGGAACAGAACCGCGTCGACACGAGCCAGACCACGAGGACGGGGGAGCGAGCGAGAGGGAGATAGGTGTTGTTAGAGAGAACGGCAATATTAGTATGAACGATAAAGCAATACAAGCGAACAACTGCAACATCAACAGCAACAACAACAACCTCGCCTTTTTAGCCGATTACAAGATTAAGCAACAACAACAACAGCAACAGCAACAGCATTTCTACAACCTAATTGATAATCTGGAGAATCTCGAGATAAAGGACAACGATTCGTCCTTGCCGAAAATCACTCTGACCGATTGCTCACTGAGTGTGCCGGAGCAACCCGAGGAGGCGGGAAAGTGTGGCCAACTACAACAACAACAACAACAACAACAAGAACAACAGGAACAGCGAGAACACTATCAACGGGTGGCAACGTTCATCCTGAAGCAATCGAAGTTCGACTTCAACACGAGTCTGGACACGCCCACCGCGACGATTTACCACAGCGAGGCGCGGCCGCCGTAAGGGGACCGAAATTGCCAAAAAAAAAAAAAAACTACAAAACAATACAATCAACAGCAGCAACACTATCAATTCCAACAACAACAGTAGGCATTCTCAGTTGACAGAAACGAGGGCAGCAGGAAAGGAAATCTCGAAATACAACAAATACAACAGAATTGTTGTTGCTGCGCACTGAACAATGGTTGCTATCGAGCATCGTCAGAAGCCAACCACAACAACAGCCACGACGACGCCTACGCCAACGACAACGCCAATAACGACGCCAACCTCGAGCAACCCAGAGGACTTGGAGCAGCAGCAGCAGCAGGAGCAGGAGCAGGAGCAACAACTACAGGAGCACCAGCACGAGCCGGAAGCGGACCAGGCACCGGAGCCACCACAACAACCAGGCAGCGACGAGCCAGGGGAGGAAGAGGAGCAAGCGGAGGAGGAGGAGTTGGAGGTGGAGGTGGAGGCGGTGATAAAAACAACAACAAACACTAGCAAGAACAAGATGTCGAAGAACGAGCTGGAGAGCGCTGAGTTGGCCAAGCGCCATCGGGAGGCGGCGGCCGCTGCGATCGCGAAGAGCGCCGTCAGCCAGCGCGGCGTCGAGCTGAAGATCGGGACGGGTCGCCAGGCGGCGGCGCTGGACCAGGAGCTGGCCAAGAAGGTCCTCAAGCTGGACCTGACGGGGCCGGAGCTGGACGAGTACGCGCTCAAGTCGCCCAAGTCGCCGATAAGCGGTGAGTACGAGAGTTTCACAAAAAAGAAAAAACAAAAGCATTCTTCAAATTTCATCGATCTGTGCGAATTTCCAGCACGTCTGCCACACCAGACTTCGCTGACGTCCTCCGTCGATGTCGAGGACCGGAAAACGCTACGCGAGGCCTTATATCAGGGAATCTTTCATCGCCATCGAAGAACCATCTTCGCCGTGGGCAGCTTCCTGCGGATGCTGCGCAGCCGCAACTCGCAGTACAACACGATCCGCAGCTCCTCCGAGGGCGAGGACATGGACGAGGCCAGATAAGATCCATAAAAGCCGTTTCGTTTCAATGATTTCTGCCCAGATTCCCAAGAAAACAAAGTAAAACTTAACTAAACAAACAAAAAACAAAAAAAAAAACAACAAAGAGACAAATCGAAAAAATATTAAAAGTAATTAAGCATTAATTATCGATTCAAGAATTCAATAATTTGCAGTTAATTAATTGAGTAAATACTTAATTATTGTTTGTTTAAATCATAAGATAATCAATTATTAACTATTTACTTAATTAATGAAATAACGAATTACCATTGAATATGAAATAATGAATTATTTTTTACTTCAATAATTATTTGTTATTTACATAAATAATTGTTTGTTATTTATCTATTTAATTAAATAACATGAACATGAATGCTATACAATTAATTATTTGACAATTGTAACTAATTAATTAATCACTGAAGCAACATAATTACGTCTGGCAGAATATTATTCTTAACAATTTTCATTGGGAACAAGAACAACAATAGTTGCATAGAAATATTTTGTGTTTTTTCTATTCACATCACACCCTAATAATAGCTATTTTAAGAGTATAACTTATTAAGTTAGAGTCAAAGCATAGCTTCGTAGAGATTTTCCAAAGATCGTAGTTTTAGAGAAACAAAACAAAAAAATACTTATATAAATATATATTAAAGTACTAATTTCTTTTTTCAAAATCAATCAATTCCCCAATCGAAAAAAGTCGAAAGTTCATTCCAAAATGTAGATTTTTCGAAATTTGCACGTGTATTTAGTTCAGAAAAAAAAACCAAAAACCAAAAACAAATAATTCGAAAAACAGGTAATTAAGCAACCGATTTCTGCTTCTCACATCTCAGTAACTAAACTTTTAACCTAATTTGATTTTCTACTCGAACACGATATCGAATTTCCAAGGTGGCCACCTTGGGCGCTTTTGTGAAATTTGGCTTAAACAGGTACAACTAGGCTAAAACCAATGGATATCATATTTGAACGATTATTAGCATTTACTAACACGCCGATATATTATGAATATATACATATATACATGTAGTGTATATTTAAACACGACGATATTTAAAAACGACTAAAACAAAACAAAATTTAAACCAAATATATAGATATAGACATGCATATATATAAATATATATATACATATATATATGTACATTAGCGAGTAAATGATGTGTAGAGGCAACGCTTCCCCTACTACCACCAACAACAACCATGTATCCAAGCAACAACAAACAAATGGAATTTTGTTACCACCAAAAAGTCACAAATCCGAAAATACAAATGAAAACCAAATAAAAATCCAACAAATACATATTTACCAATGTATACAAAGAATTAAAGAAACGTATTTAAAATGTTATTAAATCCATTTGTAGTTTTATAAATGTTGAAAATTCGCTAATAAAAACGAGCCTTAATCGATCGCATAGAGCTGCTAAAATTTGTTAAAACCAATTGTAAATATATATGAAAATACAATTTAACAAGACATCAAGGAGTTTTGGGAATCAGTTTGTTTCATTCTCGATTCACTTTATAACTCTGTTTACTATTGTTCTCTATAATTTCCATTTAAATTAAAAATATGCATTAAATTTGAAATTTTTCGTACCGAGTGGGATTTATATTAAATTGATAACTGCGTTGTTATTGGAATCGATTAAATTTACAATTTCTTAGGAAGAATTACTAAATACGAAGTTATTCAAAAAATCCTAATATTCTAAAATTTATAAATACACTAAGTAGACTTGTATTTTTTGCAAAAAAATAAACATTATAACTCGATTACGCATGTGAACTGAACGTTAAAAAACTTCTAAATCCTATTGACAACTGTAAAATTATATAATATAAAGTCTAATATTTTCCATGATTAAATCTAAATAGTTTCCAAATATATAACAATTGAATTTATGACTATTAATAAAAATATATAATACAAATAATTAAAAAAAAATAATTAATTAAATATACAATATTTTTGAATATTAATGCAAGAAAACTGAAAAAATCTGAATATTAATACAAGAAACTTAAAACACTTAATTTTTATTATTCATGATAAATAACGAAACAAGAAAATAATAATATATATAATTATAAATGGTAAAGAATAATAAAAAGTAAATGAAATAAAAAAAAAATGCCGATGTTAATAATAAACAACACCATAAGATAGATAAAAAAGGAAAAGGTAACAAAAGACAACATGGGAAACTTGGCAGAAATCCTGTATTCTTCCGCACAATCAGACATTCCAGGACCAAAATCTCCTGGAGTTCTCCAGGAACTCCTCCCAGAAGCGGTGGAACTCGGCTAGTGGGTCAGTTGCTGTAGGAGATGGAGTTGGAGCTAGGGGAGGGGCGTTAGGTAAAGACAGCGGCAGTTGTGGGCTCTTGTTATTGGTGGGCGTCGCTGACCCCCAATCGGAGGAGGACTGTGGATAAGTGGTATCAGGCAAATGGCCAGTGAACGAGGTGACTGCTCGGCACTTACCAATCCAACCCGAGCTCTTTATCACCACTGAGGCGAGAGTTATAGCCAATTTTCAGGAATTTAAGGATTCCGAGCTCAATTCGTGATCACAAAAAAAACATTTTTTTTTCATTTTCATTGATTTCCGGGTCCACTTTGGGGACTCACTGTGGCCAAAGTACTCATCGGACCTGGACAATGATATAGCAAATGAAAGAAGGATCTCCCAGCTTTCATTTAAATCCAACCCGAGCCCTTTATCACCACTGAGGCGAGAGTTATAGCCAATTTCCCATCAAAAAACTTTAAACGCGATTTGTAGCGAAACTAGCAGGAATTTAAGGATTCCGAGCTCAATTCGTGATCACAAAAAATACATTTTTTTTTTCATTTTCATGAATTTCCGGGTCCACTTTGGGGGCTCACTGTGGCCAAAGTACTCATCGGACCTGGACAATGAAATAGCAAATGAAAGAAGGATCTCCCAGCTTTCATTTAAATCTAACCCGAGCCCTTTATCACCACTGAGGCGAGAGTTATAGCCAATTTCCCATCAAAAAACTTTAAACGCGATTTGTAGCGAAACTAGCAGGAATTTAAGGATTCCGAGCTCAATTCGTGATCACAAAAAATACATTTTTTTTTCATTTTCATGAATTTCCGGGTCCACTTTGGGGGCTCACTGTGGCCAAAGTACTCATCGGACCTGGACAATGATATAGCAAATGAAAGAAGGATCTCCCAGCTTTCATTTAAATCCAACCCGAGCCCTTTATCACCACTGAGGCGAGAGTTATAGCCAATTTCCCATCAAAAAACTTTAAACGCGATTTGTAGCGAAACTAGCAGGAATTTAAGGATTCCGAGCTCAATTCGTGATCACAAAAAATACATGTTTTTTTTCATTTTCATGAATTTCCGGGTCCACTTTGGGGGCTCACTGTGGCCAAAGTACTCATCGGACCTGGACAATGATATAGCAAATGAAAGAAGGATCTCCCAGCTTTCATTTAAATCCAACCCGAGCCCTTTATCAGCACTGAGGCGAGAGTTATAGCCAATTTCCCATCAAAAAACTTTAAACGCGATTTGTAGCGAAACTAGCAGGAATTTAAGGATTCCGAGCTCAATTCGTGATCACAAAAAATACATTTTTTTTTTTTTCATTTTCATGAATTTCCGGGTCCACTTTGGGGGCTCACTGTGTCCAAAGTACTCATCGGACCTGGACAATGATATAGCAAATGAAAGAAGGATCTCCCAGCTTTCATTTAAATCCAACCCGAGCCCTTTATCACCACTGAGGCGAGAGTTATAGCCAATTTCCCATCAAAAAACTTTAAACGCGATTTGTAGCGAAACTAGCAGGAGTTTAAGGATTCCGAGCTCAATTCGTGATCACAAAAAATACATTTTTTTTTTCATTTTCATGAATTTCCGGGTCCACTTTGGGGGCTCACTGTGGCCAAAGTACTCATCGGACCTGGACAATGATATAGCAAATGAAAGAAGGATCTCCCAGCTTTCATTTAAATCCAACCCGAGCCCTTTATCACCACTGAGGCGAGAGTTATAGCCAATTTCCCATCAAAAAACTTTAAACGCGATTTGTAGCGAAACTAGCAGGAATTTAAGGATTCCGAGCTCAATTCGTGATCACAAAAAATACATTTTTTTTTTCATTTTCATGAATTTCCGGGTCCACTTTGGGGGCTCACTGTGGCCAAAGTACTCATCGGACCTGGACAATGATATAGCAAATGAAAGAAGGATCTCCCAGCTTTCATTTAAATCCAACCCGAGCCCTTTATCACCACTGAGGCGAGAGTTATAGCCAATTTCCCATCAAAAAACTTTAAACGCGATTTGTAGCGAAACTAGCAGGAATTTAAGGATTCCGAGCTCAATTCGTGATCACAAAAAATACATTTTTTTTTTTCATTTTCATGAATTTCCGGGTCCACTTTGGGGGCTCACTGTGGCCAAAGTACTCATCGGACCTGGACAATGATATAGCAAATGAAAGAAGGATCTCCCAGCTTTCATTTAAATCCAACCCGAGCCCTTTATCACCACTGAGGCGAGAGTTATAGCCAATTTCCCATCAAAAAACTTTAAACGCGATTTGTAGCGAAACTAGCAGGAATTTAAGGATTCCGAGCTCAATTCGTGATCACAAAAAATACATTTTTTTTTTCATTTTCATGAATTTCCGGGTCCACTTTGGGGGCTCACTGTGGCCAAAGTACTCATCGGACCTGGACAATGATATAGCAAATGAAAGAAGGATCTCCCAGCTTTCATTTAAATCCAACCCGAGCCCTTTATCACCACTGAGGCGAGAGTTATAGCCAATTTCCCATCAAAAAACTTTAAACGCGATTTGTAGCGAAACTAGCAGGAGTTTAAGGATTCCGAGCTCAATTCGTGATCACAAAAAATACATTTTTTTTTTCATTTTCATGTATTTCCGGGTCCACTTTGGGGGCTCACTGTGGCCAAAGTACTCATCGGACCTGGACAATGATATAGCAAATGAAAGAAGGATCTCCCAGCTTTCATTTAAATCCAACCCGAGCCCTTTATCACCACTGAGGCGAGAGTTATAGCCAATTTCCCATCAAAAAACTTTAAACGCGATTTGTAGCGAAACTAGCAGGAATTTAAGGATTCCGAGCTCAATTCGTGATCACAAAAAATACATTTTTTTTTTCATTTTCATGAATTTCCGGGTCCACTTTGGGGGCTCACTGTGGCCAAAGTACTCATCGGACCTGGACAATGATATAGCAAATGAAAGAAGGATCTCCCAGCTTTCATTTAAATCCAACCCGAGCCCTTTATCAGCACTGAGGCGAGAGTTATAGCCAATTTCCCATCAAAAAACTTTAAACGCGATTTGTAGCGAAACTAGCAGGAATTTAAGGATTCCGAGCTCAATTCGTGATCACAAAAAATACATTTTTTTTTTTTCATTTTCATGAATTTCCGGGTCCACTTTGGGGGCTCACTGTGGCCAAAGTACTCATCGGACCTGGACAATGATATAGCAAATGAAAGAAGGATCTCCCAGCTTTCATTTAAATCCAACCCGAGCCCTTTATCACCACTGAGGCGAGAGTTATAGCCAATTTCCCATCAAAAAACTTTAAACGCGATTTGTAGCGAAACTAGCAGGAATTTAAGGATTCCGAGCTCAATTCGTGATCACAAAAAATACATTTTTTTTTTCATTTTCATGAATTTCCGGGTCCACTTTGGGGGCTCACTGTGGCCAAAGTACTCATCGGACCTGGACAATGATATAGCAAATGAAAAAAGGATCTCCCAGCTTTCATTTAAATCCAACCCGAGCCCTTTATCACCACTGAGGCGAGAGTTATAGCCAATTTCCCATCAAAAAACTTTAAACGCGATTTGTAGCGAAACTAGCAGGAATTTAAGGATTCCGAGCTCAATTCGTGATCACAAAAAATACATTTTTTTTTTTTCATTTTCATGAATTTCCGGGTCCACTTTGGGGGCTCACTGTGGCCAAAGTACTCATCGGACCTGGACAATGATATAGCAAATGAAAGAAGGATCTCCCAGCTTTCATTTAAATCCAACCCGAGCCCTTTATCACCACTGAGGCAAGAGTTATAGCATATTCCCCATCAAAAAACTTTAAACGCGATTTGTAGCGAAACTGGCAGGAATTTAAGGATTCCGAGCTCAATTCGTGATCACAAAAAATACATTTTTTTTTTCATTTTCATGAATTTCCGGGTCCACTTTGGGGGCTCACTGCGGCCAAAGTACTCATCGGACCTGGACAATGATATAGCAAATGAAAGAAGGATCTCCCAGCTTTCATTTAAATCCAACCCGAGCCCTTTATCACCACTGAGGCAAGAGTTATAGCATATTCCCCATCAAAAAACTTTAAACGCGATTTGTAGCGAAACTGGCAGGAATTTAAGGATTCCGAGCTCAATTCGTGATCACAAAAAATACATTTTTTTTTTTTTCATTTTCATGAATTTCCGGGTCCACTTTGGGGGCTCACTGCGGCCAAAGTACTCATCGGACCTGGACAATGATATAGCAAATGAAAGAAGGATCTCCCAGCTTTCATTTAAATCCAACCCGAGCCCTTTATCACCACTGAGGCGAGAGTTATAGCCAATTTCCCATCAAAAAACTTTAAACGCGATTTGTAGCGAAACTAGCAGGAATTTAAGGATTCCGAGCTCAATTCGTGATCACAAAAAATACATTTTTTTTTTCATTTTCATGAATTTCCGGGTCCACTTTGGGGGCTCACTGTGGCCAAAGTACTCATCGGACCTGGACAATGATATAGCAAATGAAAGAAGGATCTCCCAGCTTTCATTTAAATCCAACCCGAGCCCTTTATCACCACTGAGGCGAGAGTTATAGCCAATTTCCCATCAAAAAACTTTAAACGCGATTTGTAGCGAAACTAGCAGGAATTTAAGGATTCCGAGCTCAATTCGTGATCACAAAAAATACATTTTTGTTATTCATTTTCATGAGTTTCCGGGTCCACTTTGGGGGCTCACTGTGGCCAAAGTACTCATCGGACCTGGACAATGATATAGCAAATGAAAGAAGGATCTCCCAGCTTTCATTTAAATCCAACCCGAGCCCTTTATCACCACTGAGGCGAGAGTTATAGCCAATTTCCCATCAAAAAACTTTAAACGCGATTTGTAGCGAAACTAGCAGGAATTTAAGGATTCCGAGCTCAATTCGTGATCACAAAAAATACATTTTTTTTTTTTCATTTTCATGAATTTCCGGGTCCACTTTGGGGGCTCACTGTGGCCAAAGTACTCATCGGACCTGGACAATGATATAGCAAATGAAAGAAGGATCTCCCAGCTTTCATTTAAATCCAACCCGAGCCCTTTATCACCACTGAGGCGAGAGTTATAGCCAATTTCCCATCAAAAAACTTTAAACGCGATTTGTAGCGAAACTAGCAGGAATTTAAGGATTCCGAGCTCAATTCGTGATCACAAAAAATACATTTTTTTTTTCATTTTCATGAATTTCCGGGTCCACTTTGGGGGCTCACTGTGGCCAAAGTACTCATCGGACCTGGACAATGATATAGCAAATGAAAGAAGGATCTCCCAGCTTTCATTTAAATCCAACCCGAGCCCTTTATCACCACTGAGGCGAGAGTTATAGCCAATTTCCCATCAAAAAACTTTAAACGCGATTTGTAGCGAAACTAGCAGGAATTTAAGGATTCCGAGCTCAATTCGTGATCACAAAAAATACATTTTTTTTTTCATTTTCATGAATTTCCGGGTCCACTTTGGGGGCTCACTGTGGCCAAAGTACTCATCGGACCTGGACAATGATATAGCAAATGAAAGAAGGATCTCCCAGCTTTCATTTAAATCCAACCCGAGCCCTTTATCACCACTGAGGCGAGAGTTATAGCCAATTTCCCATCAAAAAACTTTAAACGCGATTTGTAGCGAAACTAGCAGGAATTTAAGGATTCCGAGCTCAATTCGTGATCACAAAAAATACATTTTTGTTATTCATTTTCATGAGTTTCCGGGTCCACTTTGGGGGCTCACTGTGGCCAAAGTACTCATCGGACCTGGACAATGATATAGCAAATGAAAGAAGGATCTCCCAGCTTTCATTTAAATCCAACCCGAGCCCTTTATCACCACTGAGGCGAGAGTTATAGCCAATTTCCCATCAAAAAACTTTAAACGCGATTTGTAGCGAAACTAGCAGGAATTTAAGGATTCCGAGCTCAATTCGTGATCACAAAAAATACATTTTTTTTTTTTTTCATGAATTTCCGGGTCCACTTTGGGGGCTCACTGTGGCCAAAGTACTCATCGGACCTGGACAATGATATAGCAAATGAAAGAAGGATCTCCCAGCTTTCATTTAAATCCAACCCGAGCCCTTTATCACCACTGAGGCGAGAGTTATAGCCAATTTCCCATCAAAAAACTTTAAACGCGATTTGTAGCGAAACTAGCAGGAATTTAAGGATTCCGAGCTCAATTCGTGATCACAAAAAATACATTTTTGTTATTCATTTTCATGAGTTTCCGGGTCCACTTTGGGGGCTCACTGTGGCCAAAGTACTCATCGGACCTGGACAATGATATAGCAAATGAAAGAAGGATCTCCCAGCTTTCATTTAAATCCAACCCGAGCCCTTTATCACCACTGAGGCGAGAGTTATAGCCAATTTCCCATCAAAAAACTTTAAACGCGATTTGTAGCGAAACTAGCAGGAATTTAAGGATTCCGAGCTCAATTCGTGATCACAAAAAATACATTTTTTTTTTTTCATTTTCATGAATTTCCGGGTCCACTTTGGGGGCTCACTGTGGCCAAAGTACTCATCGGACCTGGACAATGATATAGCAAATGAAAGAAGGATCTCCCAGCTTTCATTTAAATCCAACCCGAGCCCTTTATCACCACTGAGGCGAGAGTTATAGCCAATTTCCCATCAAAAAACTTTAAACGCGATTTGTAGCGAAACTAGCAGGAATTTAAGGATTCCGAGCTCAATTCGTGATCACAAAAAATACATTTTTGTTTTTCATTTTCATGAATTTCCGGGTCCACTTTGGGGGCTCACTGTGGCCAAAGTACTCATCGGACCTGGACAATGATATAGCAAATGAAAGAAGGATCTCCCAGCTTTCATTTAAATCCAACCCGAGCCCTTTATCACCACTGAGGCGAGAGTTATAGCCAATTTCCCATCAAAAAACTTTAAACGCGATTTGTAGCGAAACTAGCAGGAATTTAAGGATTCCGAGCTCAATTCGTGATCACAAAAAATACATTTTTTTTTTCATTTTCATGAATTTCCGGGTCCACTTTGGGGGCTCACTGTGGCCAAAGTACTCATCGGACCTGGACAATGATATAGCAAATGAAAGAAGGATCTCCCAGCTTTCATTTAAATCCAACCCGAGCCCTTTATCACCACTGAGGCGAGAGTTATAGCCAATTTCCCATCAAAAAACTTTAAACGCGATTTGTAGCGAAACTAGCAGGAATTTAAGGATTCCGAGCTCAATTCGTGATCACAAAAAATACATTTTTGTTATTCATTTTCATGAGTTTCCGGGTCCACTTTGGGGGCTCACTGTGGCCAAAGTACTCATCGGACCTGGACAATGATATAGCAAATGAAAGAAGGATCTCCCAGCTTTCATTTAAATCCAACCCGAGCCCTTTATCACCACTGAGGCGAGAGTTATAGCCAATTTCCCATCAAAAAACTTTAAACGCGATTTGTAGCGAAACTAGCAGGATTTTAAGGATTCCGAGCTCAATTCGTGATCACAAAAAATACATTTTTTTTTTTCATTTTCATGAATTTCCGGGTCCACTTTGGGGGCTCACCGTGGCCAAAGTACTCATCGGACCTGGACAATGATATAGCAAATGAAAGAAGGATCTCCCAGCTTTCATTTAAATCCAACCCGAGCCCTTTATCACCACTGAGGCGAGAGTTATAGCCAATTTCCCATCAAAAAACTTTAAACGCGATTTGTAGCGAAACTAGCAGGAATTTAAGGATTCCGAGCTCAATTCGTGATCACAAAAAATACATTTTTTTTTCATTTTTTCACTTTGGGGGCTCACTGTGGCCAAAGTACTCTTCGGACCTGGACAATGATATAGCAAATGAAAGAAGGATCTCCCAGCTTTCATTTAAATCCAACCCGAGCCCTTTATCACCACTGAGGCGAGAGTTATAGCCAATTTCCCATCAAAAAACTTTAAACGCGATTTGTAGCGAAACTAGCAGGAATTTAAGGATTCCGAGCTCAATTCGTGATCACAAAAAATACATTTTTTTTTTCATTTTCATGAATTTCCGGGTCCACTTTGGGGGCTCACTGTGGCCAAAGTACTCATCGGACCTGGACAATGATATAGCAAATGAAAGAAGGATCTCCCAGCTTTCATTTAAATCCAACCCGAGCCCTTTATCACCACTGAGGCGAGAGTTATAGCCAATTTCCCATCAAAAAACTTTAAACGCGATTTGTAGCGAAACTAGCAGGAATTTAAGGATTCCGAGCTCAATTCGTGATCACAAAAAATACATTTTTTTTTTCATTTTCATGAATTTCCGGGTCCACTTTGGGGGCTCACCGTGGCCAAAGTACTCATCGGACCTGGACAATGATATAGCAAATGAAAGAAGGATCTCCCAGCTTTCATTTAAATCCAACCCGAGCCCTTTATCACCACTGAGGCGAGAGTTATAGCCAATTTCCCATCAAAAAACTTTAAACGCGATTTGTAGCGAAACTAGCAGGAATTTAAGGATTCCGAGCTCAATTCGTGATCACAAAAAATACATTTTAAACGCGATTTGTAGCGAAACTAGCAGGAATTTAAGGATTCCGAGCTCAATTCGTGATCACAAAAAATACATTTTTTTTTTTCATTTTCATGAATTTCCGGGTCCACTTTGGGGGCTCACTGTGTCCAAAGTACTCATCGGACCTGGACAATGATATAGCAAATGAAAGAAGGATCTCCCAGCTTTCATTTAAATCCAACCCGAGCCCTTTATCACCACTGAGGCGAGAGTTATAGCCAATTCCCATTCAAAAAACTTTAAACGCGATTTGTAGCGAAACTAGCAGGAATTTAAGGATTCCGAGCTCAATTCGTGATCACAAAAAATACATTTTTTTTTTTCATTTTCATGAATTTCCGGGTCCACTTTGGGGGCTCACTGTGGCCAAAGTACTCATCGGACCTGGACAATGATATAGCAAATGAAAGAAGGATCTCCCAGCTTTCATTTAAATCCAACCCGAGCCCTTTATCACCACTGAGGCGAGAGTTATAGCCAATTTCCCATCAAAAAACTTTAAACGCGATTTGTAGCGAAACTAGCAGGAATTTAAGGATTCCGAGCTCAATTCGTGATCACAAAAAATACATTTTTTTTTTTCATTTTCATGAATTTCCGGGTCCACTTTGGGGGCTCACTGTGGCCAAAGTACTCATCGGACCTGGACAATGATATAGCAAATGAAAGAAGGATCTCCCAGCTTTCATTTAAATCCAACCCGAGCCCTTTATCACCACTGAGGCGAGAGTTATAGCCAATTTCCCATCAAAAAACTTTAAACGCGATTTGTAGCGAAACTAGCAGGAATTTAAGGATTCCGAGCTCAATTCGTGATCACAAAAAATACATTTTTTTTTTTCATTTTCATGAATTTCCGGGTCCACTTTGGGGGCTCACTGTGGCCAAAGTACTCATCGGACCTGGACAATGATATAGCAAATGAAAGAAGGATCTCCCAGCTTTCATTTAAATCCAACCCGAGCCCTTTATCACCACTGAGGCGAGAGTTAAGCCAATTTCCCATCAAAAAACTTTAAACGCGATTTGTAGCGAAACTAGCAGGAATTTAAGGATTCCGAGCTCAATTCGTGATCACAAAAAATACATTTTTTTTTTCATTTTCATGAATTTCCGGGTCCACTTTGGGGGCTCACTGTGGCCAAAGTACTCATCGGACCTGGACAATGATATAGCAAATGAAAGAAGGATCTCCCAGCTTTCATTTAAATCCAACCCGAGCCCTTTATCACCACTGAGGCGAGAGTTATAGCCAATTTCCCATCAAAAAACTTTAAACGCGATTTGTAGCGAAACTAGCAGGAATTTAAGGATTCCGAGCTCAATTCGTGATCACAAAAAATACATTTTTTTTTTTCATTTTCATGAATTTCCGGGTCCACTTTGGGGGCTCACTGTGGCCAAAGTACTCATCGGACCTGGACAATGATATAGCAAATGAAAGAAGGATCTCCCAGCTTTCATTTAAATCCAACCCGAGCCCTTTATCACCACTGAGGCGAGAGTTATAGCCAATTTCCCATCAAAAAACTTTAAACGCGATTTGTAGCGAAACTAGCAGGAATTTAAGGATTCCGAGCTCAATTCGTGATCACAAAAAATACATTTTTTTTTTCATTTTCATGAATTTCCGGGTCCACTTTGGGGGCTCACTGTGGCCAAAGTACTCATCGGACCTGGACAATGATATAGCAAATGAAAGAAGGATCTCCCAGCTTTCATTTAAATCCAACCCGAGCCCTTTATCACCACTGAGGCGAGAGTTATAGCCAATTTCCCATCAAAAAACTTTAAACGCGATTTGTAGCGAAACTAGCAGGAATTTAAGGATTCCGAGCTCAATTCGTGATCACAAAAAATACATTTTGTTTTTCATTTTCATGAATTTCCGGGTCCACTTTGGGGGCTCACCGTGGCCAAAGTACTCATCGGACCTGGACAATGATATAGCAAATGAAAGAAGGATCTCCCAGCTTTCATTTAAATCCAACCCGAGCCCTTTATCACCACTGAGGCGAGAGTTATAGCCAATTTCCCATCAAAAAACTTTAAACGCGATTTGTAGCGAAACTAGCAGGAATTTAAGGATTCCGAGCTCAATTCGTGATCACAAAAAATACATTTTTTTTTTCATTTTCATGAATTTCCGGGTCCACTTTGGGGGCTCACTGTGTCCAAAGTACTCATCGGACCTGGACAATGATATAGCAAATGAAAGAAGGATCTCCCAGCTTTCATTTAAATCCAACCCGAGCCCTTTATCACCACTGAGGCGAGAGTTATAGCCAATTTCCCATCAAAAAACTTTAAACGCGATTTGTAGCGAAACTAGCAGGAATTTAAGGATTCCGAGCTCAATTCGTGATCACAAAAAATACATTTTTTTTTTCATTTTCATGAATTTCCGGGTCCACTTTGGGGGCTCACTGTGGCCAAAGTACTCATCGGACCTGGACAATGATATAGCAAATGAAAGAAGGATCTCCCAGCTTTCATTTAAATCCAACCCGAGCCCTTTATCACCACTGAGGCGAGAGTTATAGCCAATTTCCCATCAAAAAACTTTAAACGCGATTTGTAGCGAAACTAGCAGGAATTTAAGGATTCCGAGCTCAATTCGTGATCACAAAAAATACATTTTTTTTTTCATTTTCATGAATTTCCGGGTCCACTTTGGGGGCTCACTGTGGCCAAAGTACTCATCGGACCTGGACAATGATATAGCAAATGAAAGAAGGATCTCCCAGCTTTCATTTAAATCCAACCCGAGCCCTTTATCACCACTGAGGCGAGAGTTATAGCCAATTTCCCATCAAAAAACTTTAAACGCGATTTGTAGCGAAACTAGCAGGAATTTAAGGATTCCGAGCTCAATTCGTGATCACAAAAAATACATTTTTTTTTTCATTTTCATGAATTTCCGGGTCCACTTTGGGGGCTCACTGTGTCCAAAGTACTCATCGGACCTGGACAATGATATAGCAAATGAAAGAAGGATCTCCCAGCTTTCATTTAAATCCAACCCGAGCCCTTTATCACCACTGAGGCGAGAGTTATAGCCAATTTCCCATCAAAAAACTTTAAACGCGATTTGTAGCGAAACTAGCAGGAATTTAAGGATTCCGAGCTCAATTCGTGATCACAAAAAATACATTTTTTTTTTCATTTTCATGAATTTCCGGGTCCACTTTGGGGGCTCACTGTGGCCAAAGTACTCATCGGACCTGGACAATGATATAGCAAATGAAAGAAGGATCTCCCAGCTTTCATTTAAATCCAACCCGAGCCCTTTATCACCACTGAGGCGAGAGTTATAGCCAATTTCCCATCAAAAAACTTTAAACGCGATTTGTAGCGAAACTAGCAGGAATTTAAGGATTCCGAGCTCAATTCGTGATCACAAAAAATACATTTTTTTTTTCATTTTCATGAATTTCCGGGTCCACTTTGGGGGCTCACTGTGGCCAAAGTACTCATCGGACCTGGACAATGATATAGCAAATGAAAGAAGGATCTCCCAGCTTTCATTTAAATCCAACCCGAGCCCTTTATCACCACTGAGGCGAGAGTTATAGCCAATTTCCCATCAAAAAACTTTAAACGCGATTTGTAGCGAAACTAGCAGGAATTTAAGGATTCCGAGCTCAATTCGTGATCACAAAAAATACATTTTTTTTTTTTCATTTTCATGAATTTCCGGGTCCACTTTGGGGGCTCACTGTGTCCAAAGTACTCATCGGACCTGGACAATGATATAGCAAATGAAAGAAGGATCTCCCAGCTTTCATTTAAATCCAACCCGAGCCCTTTATCACCACTGAGGCGAGAGTTATAGCCAATTTCCCATCAAAAAACTTTAAACGCGATTTGTAGCGAAACTAGCAGGAATTTAAGGATTCCGAGCTCAATTCGTGATCACAAAAAATACATTTTTTTTTTTTCATTTTCATGAATTTCCGGGTCCACTTTGGGGGCTCACTGTGGCCAAAGTACTCATCGGACCTGGACAATGATATAGCAAATGAAAGAAGGATCTCCCAGCTTTCATTTAAATCCAACCCGAGCCCTTTATCACCACTGAGGCGAGAGTTATAGCCAATTTCCCATCAAAAAACTTTAAACGCGATTTGTAGCGAAACTAGCAGGAATTTAAGGATTCCGAGCTCAATTCGTGATCACAAAAAATACATTTTTTTTTTTCATTTTCATGAATTTCCGGGTCCACTTTGGGGGCTCACTGTGGCCAAAGTACTCATCGGACCTGGACAATGATATAGCAAATGAAAGAAGGATCTCCCAGCTTTCATTTAAATCCAACCCGAGCCCTTTATCACCACTGAGGCGAGAGTTATAGCCAATTTCCCATCAAAAAACTTTAAACGCGATTTGTAGCGAAACTAGCAGGAATTTAAGGATTCCGAGCTCAATTCGTGATCACAAAAAATACATTTTTTTTTTCATTTTCATGAATTTCCGGGTCCACTTTGGGGGCTCACTGTGGCCAAAGTACTCATCGGACCTGGACAATGATATAGCAAATGAAAGAAGGATCTCCCAGCTTTCATTTAAATCCAACCCGAGCCCTTTATCACCACTGAGGCGAGAGTTATAGCCAATTCCCATTCAAAAAACTTTAAACGCGATTTGTAGCGAAACTAGCAGGAATTTAAGGATTCCGAGCTCAATTCGTGATCACAAAAAATACATTTTTTTTTTTCATTTTCATGAATTTCCGGGTCCACTTTGGGGGCTCACTGTGGCCAAAGTACTCATCGGACCTGGACAATGATATAGCAAATGAAAGAAGGATCTCCCAGCTTTCATTTAAATCCAACCCGAGCCCTTTATCACCACTGAGGCGAGAGTTATAGCCAATTTCCCATCAAAAAACTTTAAACGCGATTTGTAGCGAAACTAGCAGGAATTTAAGGATTCCGAGCTCAATTCGTGATCACAAAAAATACATTTTTTTTTTTCATTTTCATGAATTTCCGGGTCCACTTTGGGGGCTCACTGTGGCCAAAGTACTCATCGGACCTGGACAATGATATAGCAAATGAAAGAAGGATCTCCCAGCTTTCATTTAAATCCAACCCGAGCCCTTTATCACCACTGAGGCGAGAGTTATAGCCAATTTCCCATCAAAAAACTTTAAACGCGATTTGTAGCGAAACTAGCAGGAATTTAAGGATTCCGAGCTCAATTCGTGATCACAAAAAATACATTTTTTTTTTTTCATTTTCATGAATTTCCGGGTCCACTTTGGGGGCTCACTGTGGCCAAAGTACTCATCGGACCTGGACAATGATATAGCAAATGAAAGAAGGATCTCCCAGCTTTCATTTAAATCCAACCCGAGCCCTTTATCACCACTGAGGCGAGAGTTATAGCCAATTTCCCATCAAAAAACTTTAAACGCGATTTGTAGCGAAACTAGCAGGAATTTAAGGATTCCGAGCTCAATTCGTGATCACAAAAAATACATTTTTTTTTTCATTTTCATGAATTTCCGGGTCCACTTTGGGGGCTCACCGTGGCCAAAGTACTCATCGGACCTGGACAATGATATAGCAAATGAAAGAAGGATCTCCCAGCTTTCATTTAAATCCAACCCGAGCCCTTTATCACCACTGAGGCGAGAGTTATAGCCAATTTCCCATCAAAAAACTTTAAACGCGATTTGTAGCGAAACTAGCAGGAATTTAAGGATTCCGAGCTCAATTCGTGATCACAAAAAATACATTTTTTTTTTCATTTTCATGAATTTCCGGGTCCACTTTGGGGGCTCACTGTGGCCAAAGTACTCATCGGACCTGGACAATGATATAGCAAATGAAAGAAGGATCTCCCAGCTTTCATTTAAATCCAACCCGAGCCCTTTATCACCACTGAGGCGAGAGTTATAGCCAATTTCCCATCAAAAAACTTTAAACGCGATTTGTAGCGAAACTAGCAGGAATTTAAGGATTCCGAGCTCAATTCGTGATCACAAAAAATACATTTTTTTTTTCATTTTCATGAATTTCCGGGTCCACTTTGGGGGCTCACTGTGGCCAAAGTACTCATCGGACCTGGACAATGATATAGCAAATGAAAGAAGGATCTCCCAGCTTTCATTTAAATCCAACCCGAGCCCTTTATCACCACTGAGGCGAGAGTTATAGCCAATTTCCCATCAAAAAACTTTAAACGCGATTTGTAGCGAAACTAGCAGGAATTTAAGGATTCCGAGCTCAATTCGTGATCACAAAAAATACATTTTTTTTTTTCATTTTCATGAATTTCCGGGTCCACTTTGGGGGCTCACTGTGGCCAAAGTACTCATCGGACCTGGACAATGATATAGCAAATGAAAGAAGGATCTCCCAGCTTTCATTTAAATCCAACCCGAGCCCTTTATCACCACTGAGGCGAGAGTTATAGCCAATTTCCCATCAAAAAACTTTAAACGCGATTTGTAGCGAAACTAGCAGGAATTTAAGGATTCCGAGCTCAATTCGTGATCACAAAAAATACATTTTTTTTTTCATTTTCATGAATTTCCGGGTCCACTTTGGGGGCTCACTGTGTCCAAAGTACTCATCGGACCTGGACAATGATATAGCAAATGAAAGAAGGATCTCCCAGCTTTCATTTAAATCCAACCCGAGCCCTTTATCACCACTGAGGCGAGAGTTATAGCCAATTTCCCATCAAAAAACTTTAAACGCGATTTGTAGCGAAACTAGCAGGAATTTAAGGATTCCGAGCTCAATTCGTGATCACAAAAAATACATTTTTTTTTTCATTTTCATGAATTTCCGGGTCCACTTTGGGGGCTCACTGTGGCCAAAGTACTCATCGGACCTGGACAATGATATAGCAAATGAAAGAAGGATCTCCCAGCTTTCATTTAAATCCAACCCGAGCCCTTTATCACCACTGAGGCGAGAGTTATAGCCAATTTCCCATCAAAAAACTTTAAACGCGATTTGTAGCGAAACTAGCAGGAATTTAAGGATTCCGAGCTCAATTCGTGATCACAAAAAATACATTTTTTTTTTCATTTTCATGAATTTCCGGGTCCACTTTGGGGGCTCACTGTGGCCAAAGTACTCATCGGACCTGGACAATGATATAGCAAATGAAAGAAGGATCTCCCAGCTTTCATTTAAATCCAACCCGAGCCCTTTATCACCACTGAGGCGAGAGTTATAGCCAATTTCCCATCAAAAAACTTTAAACGCGATTTGTAGCGAAACTAGCAGGAATTTAAGGATTCCGAGCTCAATTCGTGATCACAAAAAATACATTTTTTTTTTTTCATTTTCATGAATTTCCGGGTCCACTTTGGGGGCTCACTGTGTCCAAAGTACTCATCGGACCTGGACAATGATATAGCAAATGAAAGAAGGATCTCCCAGCTTTCATTTAAATCCAACCCGAGCCCTTTATCACCACTGAGGCGAGAGTTATAGCCAATTTCCCATCAAAAAACTTTAAACGCGATTTGTAGCGAAACTAGCAGGAATTTAAGGATTCCGAGCTCAATTCGTGATCACAAAAAATACATTTTTTTTTTTTCATTTTCATGAATTTCCGGGTCCACTTTGGGGGCTCACTGTGGCCAAAGTACTCATCGGACCTGGACAATGATATAGCAAATGAAAGAAGGATCTCCCAGCTTTCATTTAAATCCAACCCGAGCCCTTTATCACCACTGAGGCGAGAGTTATAGCCAATTTCCCATCAAAAAACTTTAAACGCGATTTGTAGCGAAACTAGCAGGAATTTAAGGATTCCGAGCTCAATTCGTGATCACAAAAAATACATTTTTTTTTTTTCATTTTCATGAATTTCCGGGTCCACTTCGGGGGCTCACTGTGGCCAAAGTACTCATCGGACCTGGACAATGATATAGCAAATGAAAGAAGGATCTCCCAGCTTTCATTTAAATCCAACCCGAGCCCTTTATCACCACTGAGGCGAGAGTTATAGCCAATTTCCCATCAAAAAACTTTAAACGCGATTTGTAGCGAAACTAGCAGGAATTTAAGGATTCCGAGCTCAATTCGTGATCACAAAAAATACATTTTTTTTTTCATTTTCATGAATTTCCGGGTCCACTTTGGGGGCTCACTGTGGCCAAAGTACTCATCGGAGTACGAGCCCTTTATCACCACTGAGGCGAGAGTTATAGCCAATTTCCCATCAAAAAACTTTAAACGCGATTTGTAGCGAAACTAGCAGGAATTTAAGGATTCCGAGCTCAATTCGTGATCACAAAAAATACATTTTTTTTTTCATTTTCATGAATTTCCGGGTCCACTTTGGGGGCTCACTGTGGCCAAAGTACTCATCGGACCTGGACAATGATATAGCAAATGAAAGAAGGATCTCCCAGCTTTCATTTAAATCCAACCCGAGCCCTTTATCACCACTGAGGCGAGAGTTATAGCCAATTTCCCATCAAAAAACTTTAAACGCGATTTGTAGCGAAACTAGCAGGAATTTAAGGATTCCGAGCTCAATTCGTGATCACAAAAAATACATTTTTTTTTTTTCATTTTCATGAATTTCCGGGTCCACTTTGGGGGCTCACTGTGGCCAAAGTACTCATCGGACCTGGACAATGATATAGCAAATGAAAGAAGGATCTCCCAGCTTTCATTTAAATCCAACCCGAGCCCTTTATCACCACTGAGGCGAGAGTTATAGCCAATTTCCCATCAAAAAACTTTAAACGCGATTTGTAGCGAAACTAGCAGGAATTTAAGGATTCCGAGCTCAATTCGTGATCACAAAAAATACATTTTTTTTTTCATTTTCATGAATTTCCGGGTCCACTTTGGGGGCTCACTGTGTCCAAAGTACTCATCGGACCTGGACAATGATATAGCAAATGAAAGAAGGATCTCCCAGCTTTCATTTAAATCCAACCCGAGCCCTTTATCACCACTGAGGCGAGAGTTATAGCCAATTTCCCATCAAAAAACTTTAAACGCGATTTGTAGCGAAACTAGCAGGAATTTAAGGATTCCGAGCTCAATTCGTGATCACAAAAAATACATTTTTTTTTTCATTTTCATGAATTTCCGGGTCCACTTTGGGGGCTCACTGTGGCCAAAGTACTCATCGGACCTGGACAATGATATAGCAAATGAAAGAAGGATCTCCCAGCTTTCATTTAAATCCAACCCGAGCCCTTTATCACCACTGAGGCGAGAGTTATAGCCAATTTCCCATCAAAAAACTTTAAACGCGATTTGTAGCGAAACTAGCAGGAATTTAAGGATTCCGAGCTCAATTCGTGATCACAAAAAATACATTTTTTTTTTCATTTTCATGAATTTCCGGGTCCACTTTGGGGGCTCACTGTGGCCAAAGTACTCATCGGACCTGGACAATGATATAGCAAATGAAAGAAGGATCTCCCAGCTTTCATTTAAATCCAACCCGAGCCCTTTATCACCACTGAGGCGAGAGTTATAGCCAATTTCCCATCAAAAAACTTTAAACGCGATTTGTAGCGAAACTAGCAGGAATTTAAGGATTCCGAGCTCAATTCGTGATCACAAAAAATACATTTTTTTTTTTTCATTTTCATGAATTTCCGGGTCCACTTTGGGGGCTCACTGTGTCCAAAGTACTCATCGGACCTGGACAATGATATAGCAAATGAAAGAAGGATCTCCCAGCTTTCATTTAAATCCAACCCGAGCCCTTTATCACCACTGAGGCGAGAGTTATAGCCAATTTCCCATCAAAAAACTTTAAACGCGATTTGTAGCGAAACTAGCAGGAATTTAAGGATTCCGAGCTCAATTCGTGATCACAAAAAATACATTTTTTTTTTTTCATTTTCATGAATTTCCGGGTCCACTTTGGGGGCTCACTGTGGCCAAAGTACTCATCGGACCTGGACAATGATATAGCAAATGAAAGAAGGATCTCCCAGCTTTCATTTAAATCCAACCCGAGCCCTTTATCACCACTGAGGCGAGAGTTATAGCCAATTTCCCATCAAAAAACTTTAAACGCGATTTGTAGCGAAAGTAGCAGGAATTTAAGGATTCCGAGCTCAATTCGTGATCACAAAAAATACATTTTTTTTTTTTCATTTTCATGAATTTCCGGGTCCACTTCGGGGGCTCACTGTGGCCAAAGTACTCATCGGACCTGGACAATGATATAGCAAATGAAAGAAGGATCTCCCAGCTTTCATTTAAATCCAACCCGAGCCCTTTATCACCACTGAGGCGAGAGTTATAGCCAATTTCCCATCAAAAAACTTTAAACGCGATTTGTAGCGAAAGTAGCAGGAATTTAAGGATTCCGAGCTCAATTCGTGATCACAAAAAATACATTTTTTTTTTTCATTTTCATGAATTTCCGGGTCCACTTCGGGGGCTCACTGTGGCCAAAGTACTCATCGGACCTGGACAATGATATAGCAAATGAAAGAAGGATCTCCCAGCTTTCATTTAAATCCAACCCGAGCCCTTTATCACCACTGAGGCGAGAGTTATAGCCAATTTCCCATCAAAAAACTTTAAACGCGATTTGTAGCGAAACTAGCAGGAATTTAAGGATTCCGAGCTCAATTCGTGATCACAAAAAATACATTTTTTTTTTCATTTTCATGAATTTCCGGGTCCACTTTGGGGGCTCACCGTGGCCAAAGTACTCATCGGACCTGGACAATGATATAGCAAATGAAAGAAGGATCTCCCAGCTTTCATTTAAATCCAACCCGAGCCCTTTATCACCACTGAGGCGAGAGTTATAGCCAATTTCCCATCAAAAAACTTTAAACGCGATTTGTAGCGAAACTAGCAGGAATTTAAGGATTCCGAGCTCAATTCGTGATCACAAAAAATACATTTTTTTTTTCATTTTCATGAATTTCCGGGTCCACTTTGGGGGCTCACCGTGGCCAAAGTACTCATCGGACCTGGACAATGATATAGCAAATGAAAGAAGGATCTCCCAGCTTTCATTTAAATCCAACCCGAGCCCTTTATCACCACTGAGGCGAGAGTTATAGCCAATTTCCCATCAAAAAACTTTAAACGCGATTTGTAGCGAAACTAGCAGGAATTTAAGGATTCCGAGCTCAATTCGTGATCACAAAAAATACATTTTTTTTTTCATTTTCATGAATTTCCGGGTCCACTTTGGGGGCTCACTGTGTCCAAAGTACTCATCGGACCTGGACAATGATATAGCAAATGAAAGAAGGATCTCCCAGCTTTCATTTAAATCCAACCCGAGCCCTTTATCACCACTGAGGCGAGAGTTATAGCCAATTTCCCATCAAAAAACTTTAAACGCGATTTGTAGCGAAACTAGCAGGAATTTAAGGATTCCGAGCTCAATTCGTGATCACAAAAAATACATTTTTTTTTTCATTTTCATGAATTTCCGGGTCCACTTTGGGGGCTCACTGTGGCCAAAGTACTCATCGGACCTGGACAATGATATAGCAAATGAAAGAAGGATCTCCCAGCTTTCATTTAAATCCAACCCGAGCCCTTTATCACCACTGAGGCGAGAGTTATAGCCAATTTCCCATCAAAAAACTTTAAACGCGATTTGTAGCGAAACTAGCAGGAATTTAAGGATTCCGAGCTCAATTCGTGATCACAAAAAATACATTTTTTTTTTCATTTTCATGAATTTCCGGGTCCACTTTGGGGGCTCACTGTGGCCAAAGTACTCATCGGACCTGGACAATGATATAGCAAATGAAAGAAGGATCTCCCAGCTTTCATTTAAATCCAACCCGAGCCCTTTATCACCACTGAGGCGAGAGTTATAGCCAATTTCCCATCAAAAAACTTTAAACGCGATTTGTAGCGAAACTAGCAGGAATTTAAGGATTCCGAGCTCAATTCGTGATCACAAAAAATACATTTTTTTTTTTTCATTTTCATGAATTTCCGGGTCCACTTTGGGGGCTCACTGTGGCCAAAGTACTCATCGGACCTGGACAATGATATAGCAAATGAAAGAAGGATCTCCCAGCTTTCATTTAAATCCAACCCGAGCCCTTTATCACCACTGAGGCGAGAGTTATAGCCAATTTCCCATCAAAAAACTTTAAACGCGATTTGTAGCGAAACTAGCAGGAATTTAAGGATTCCGAGCTCAATTCGTGATCACAAAAAATACATTTTTTTTTTCATTTTCATGAATTTCCGGGTCCACTTTGGGGGCTCACTGTGTCCAAAGTACTCATCGGACCTGGACAATGATATAGCAAATGAAAGAAGGATCTCCCAGCTTTCATTTAAATCCAACCCGAGCCCTTTATCACCACTGAGGCGAGAGTTATAGCCAATTTCCCATCAAAAAACTTTAAACGCGATTTGTAGCGAAACTAGCAGGAATTTAAGGATTCCGAGCTCAATTCGTGATCACAAAAAATACATTTTTTTTTTCATTTTCATGAATTTCCGGGTCCACTTTGGGGGCTCACTGTGGCCAAAGTACTCATCGGACCTGGACAATGATATAGCAAATGAAAGAAGGATCTCCCAGCTTTCATTTAAATCCAACCCGAGCCCTTTATCACCACTGAGGCGAGAGTTATAGCCAATTTCCCATCAAAAAACTTTAAACGCGATTTGTAGCGAAACTAGCAGGAATTTAAGGATTCCGAGCTCAATTCGTGATCACAAAAAATACATTTTTTTTTTCATTTTCATGAATTTCCGGGTCCACTTTGGGGGCTCACTGTGGCCAAAGTACTCATCGGACCTGGACAATGATATAGCAAATGAAAGAAGGATCTCCCAGCTTTCATTTAAATCCAACCCGAGCCCTTTATCACCACTGAGGCGAGAGTTATAGCCAATTTCCCATCAAAAAACTTTAAACGCGATTTGTAGCGAAACTAGCAGGAATTTAAGGATTCCGAGCTCAATTCGTGATCACAAAAAATACATTTTTTTTTTTTTCATTTTCATGAATTTCCGGGTCCACTTTGGGGGCTCACTGTGTCCAAAGTACTCATCGGACCTGGACAATGATATAGCAAATGAAAGAAGGATCTCCCAGCTTTCATTTAAATCCAACCCGAGCCCTTTATCACCACTGAGGCGAGAGTTATAGCCAATTTCCCATCAAAAAACTTTAAACGCGATTTGTAGCGAAACTAGCAGGAATTTAAGGATTCCGAGCTCAATTCGTGATCACAAAAAATACATTTTTTTTTTTTCATTTTCATGAATTTCCGGGTCCACTTTGGGGGCTCACTGTGGCCAAAGTACTCATCGGACCTGGACAATGATATAGCAAATGAAAGAAGGATCTCCCAGCTTTCATTTAAATCCAACCCGAGCCCTTTATCACCACTGAGGCGAGAGTTATAGCCAATTTCCCATCAAAAAACTTTAAACGCGATTTGTAGCGAAACTAGCAGGAATTTAAGGATTCCGAGCTCAATTCGTGATCACAAAAAATACATTTTTTTTTTTTCATTTTCATGAATTTCCGGGTCCACTTCGGGGGCTCACTGTGGCCAAAGTACTCATCGGACCTGGACAATGATATAGCAAATGAAAGAAGGATCTCCCAGCTTTCATTTAAATCCAACCCGAGCCCTTTATCACCACTGAGGCGAGAGTTATAGCCAATTTCCCATCAAAAAACTTTAAACGCGATTTGTAGCGAAACTAGCAGGAATTTAAGGATTCCGAGCTCAATTCGTGATCACAAAAAATACATTTTTTTTTTCATTTTCATGAATTTCCGGGTCCACTTTGGGGGCTCACTGTGGCCAAAGTACTCATCGGACCTGGACAATGATATAGCAAATGAAAGAAGGATCTCCCAGCTTTCATTTAAATCCAACCCGAGCCCTTTATCACCACTGAGGCGAGAGTTATAGCCAATTTCCCATCAAAAAACTTTAAACGCGATTTGTAGCGAAACTAGCAGGAATTTAAGGATTCCGAGCTCAATTCGTGATCACAAAAAATACATTTTTTTTTCATTTTCATGAATTTCCGGGTCCACTTTGGGGGCTCACTGTGGCCAAAGTACTCATCGGACCTGGACAATGATATAGCAAATGAAAGAAGGATCTCCCAGCTTTCATTTAAATCCAACCCGAGCCCTTTATCACCACTGAGGCGAGAGTTATAGCCAATTTCCCATCAAAAAACTTTAAACGCGATTTGTAGCGAAACTAGCAGGAATTTAAGGATTCCGAGCTCAATTCGTGATCACAAAAAATACATTTTTTTTTTTCATTTTCATGAATTTCCGGGTCCACTTTGGGGGCTCACTGTGGCCAAAGTACTCATCGGACCTGGACAATGATATAGCAAATGAAAGAAGGATCTCCCAGCTTTCATTTAAATCCAACCCGAGCCCTTTATCACCACTGAGGCGAGAGTTATAGCCAATTTCCCATCAAAAAACTTTAAACGCGATTTGTAGCGAAACTAGCAGGAATTTAAGGATTCCGAGCTCAATTCGTGATCACAAAAAATATATTTTTTTTTTCATTTTCATGAATTTCCGGGTCCACTTTGGGGGCTCACTGTGGCCAAAGTACTCATCGGACCTGGACAATGATATAGCAAATGAAAGAAGGATCTCCCAGCTTTCATTTAAATCCAACCCGAGCCCTTTATCACCACTGAGGCGAGAGTTATAGCCAATTTCCCATCAAAAAACTTTAAACGCGATTTGTAGCGAAACTAGCAGGAATTTAAGGATTCCGAGCTCAATTCGTGATCACAAAAAATACATTTTTTTTTTTTCATTTTCATGAATTTCCGGGTCCACTTTGGGGGCTCACTGTGGCCAAAGTACTCATCGGACCTGGACAATGATATAGCAAATGAAAGAAGGATCTCCCAGCTTTCATTTAAATCCAACCCGAGCCCTTTATCACCACTGAGGCGAGAGTTATAGCCAATTTCCCATCAAAAAACTTTAAACGCGATTTGTAGCGAAACTAGCAGGAATTTAAGGATTCCGAGCTCAATTCGTGATCACAAAAAATACATTTTTGTTTTTCATTTTCATGAATTTCCGGGTCCACTTTGGGGGCTCACTGTGGCCAAAGTACTCATCGGACCTGGACAATGATATAGCAAATGAAAGAAGGATCTCCCAGCTTTCATTTAAATCCAACCCGAGCCCTTTATCACCACTGAGGCGAGAGTTATAGCCAATTTCCCATCAAAAAACTTTAAACGCGATTTGTAGCGAAACTAGCAGGAATTTAAGGATTCCGAGCTCAATTCGTGATCACAAAAAATACATTTTTTTTTTCATTTTCATGAATTTCCGGGTCCACTTTGGGGGCTCACTGTGGCCAAAGTACTCATCGGACCTGGACAATGATATAGCAAATGAAAGAAGGATCTCCCAGCTTTCATTTAAATCCAACCCGAGCCCTTTATCACCACTGAGGCGAGAGTTATAGCCAATTTCCCATCAAAAAACTTTAAACGCGATTTGTAGCGAAACTAGCAGGAATTCAAGGATTCCGAGCTCAATTCGTGATCACAAAAAATACATTTTTTTTTTTCATTTTCATGAATTTCCGGGTCCACTTTGGGGGCTCACTGTGGCCAAAGTACTCATCGGACCTGGACAATGATATAGCAAATGAAAGAAGGATCTCCCAGCTTTCATTTAAATCCAGCCCGAGCCCTTTATCACCACTGAGGCGAGAGTTATAGCCAATTTCCCATCAAAAAACTTTAAACGCGATTTGTAGCGAAACTAGCAGGAATTTAAGGATTCCGAGCTCAATTCGTGATCACAAAAAATACATTTTTTTTTTTCATTTTCATGAATTTCCGGGTCCTCTTTGGGGGCTCACTGTGTCCAAAGTACTCATCGGACCTGGACAATGATATAGCAAATGAAAGAAGGATCTCCCAGCTTTCATTTAAATCCAACCCGAGCCCTTTATCACCACTGAGGCGAGAGTTATAGCCAATTTCCCATCAAAAAACTTTAAACGCGATTTGTAGCGAAACTAGCAGGAATTTAAGGATTCCGAGCTCAATTCGTGATCACAAAAAATACATTTTTTTTTTCATTTTCATGAATTTCCGGGTCCACTTTGGGGGCTCACTGTGGCCAAAGTACTCATCGGACCTGGACAATGATATAGCAAATGAAAGAAGGATCTCCCAGCTTTCATTTAAATCCAACCCGAGCCCTTTATCACCACTGAGGCGAGAGTTATAGCCAATTTCCCATCAAAAAACTTTAAACGCGATTTGTAGCGAAACTAGCAGGAATTTAAGGATTCCGAGCTCAATTCGTGATCACAAAAAATACATTTTTTTTTTCATTTTCATGAATTTCCGGGTCCACTTTGGGGGCTCACTGTGTCCAAAGTACTCATCGGACCTGGACAATGATATAGCAAATGAAAGAAGGATCTCCCAGCTTTCATTTAAATCCAACCCGAGCCCTTTATCACCACTGAGGCGAGAGTTATAGCCAATTTCCCATCAAAAAACTTTAAACGCGATTTGTAGCGAAACTAGCAGGAATTTAAGGATTCCGAGCTCAATTCGTGATCACAAAAAATACATTTTTTTTTTCATTTTCATGAATTTCCGGGTCCACTTTGGGGGCTCACTGTGGCCAAAGTACTCATCGGACCTGGACAATGATATAGCAAATGAAAGAAGGATCTCCCAGCTTTCATTTAAATCCAACCCGAGCCCTTTATCACCACTGAGGCGAGAGTTATAGCCAATTTCCCATCAAAAAACTTTAAACGCGATTTGTAGCGAAACTAGCAGGAATTTAAGGATTCCGAGCTCAATTCGTGATCACAAAAAATACATTTTTTTTTTCATTTTCATGAATTTCCGGGTCCACTTTGGGGGCTCACTGTGGCCAAAGTACTCATCGGACCTGGACAATGATATAGCAAATGAAAGAAGGATCTCCCAGCTTTCATTTAAATCCAACCCGAGCCCTTTATCACCACTGAGGCGAGAGTTATAGCCAATTTCCCATCAAAAAACTTTAAACGCGATTTGTAGCGAAACTAGCAGGAATTTAAGGATTCCGAGCTCAATTCGTGATCACAAAAAATACATTTTTTTTTTTCATTTTCATGAATTTCCGGGTCCACTTTGGGGGCTCACTGTGGCCAAAGTACTCATCGGACCTGGACAATGATATAGCAAATGAAAGAAGGATCTCCCAGCTTTCATTTAAATCCAACCCGAGCCCTTTATCACCACTGAGGCGAGAGTTATAGCCAATTTCCCATCAAAAAACTTTAAACGCGATTTGTAGCGAAACTAGCAGGAATTTAAGGATTCCGAGCTCAATTCGTGATCACAAAAAATACATTTTTTTTTTCATTTTCATGAATTTCCGGGTCCACTTTGGGGGCTCACTGTGGCCAAAGTACTCATCGGACCTGGACAATGATATAGCAAATGAAAGAAGGATCTCCCAGCTTTCATTTAAATCCAACCCGAGCCCTTTATCACCACTGAGGCGAGAGTTATAGCCAATTTCCCATCAAAAAACTTTAAACGCGATTTGTAGCGAAACTAGCAGGAATTTAAGGATTCCGAGCTCAATTCGTGATCACAAAAAATACATTTTTTTTTTCATTTTCATGAATTTCCGGGTCCACTTTGGGGGCTCACTGTGGCCAAAGTACTCATCGGACCTGGACAATGATATAGCAAATGAAAGAAGGATCTCCCAGCTTTCATTTAAATCCAACCCGAGCCCTTTATCACCACTGAGGCGAGAGTTATAGCCAATTTCCCATCAAAAAACTTTAAACGCGATTTGTAGCGAAACTTATGACCAAAAACCGAAATAGAAAATATGACCAAAAACCGAAGGGCAGGGGTCACCAAAAAAATGAAAAATTCGAAAGTCCTAAAAAACGTATTTTGCCGGTTTTAACGACGCCAGTTTGCGTTTATAATATACTTAGTGCGTTTCCAACGCGGTAATGCCTTTTATTTGGCCTAAATAGAAAATTGGAAAAAGTACAAACAGCCATATTTCATCGCTCTAGAACGCGTATTTACCGAATTAGAGCGGTTTGAAGTTTTGTAAGAAACAATTGCTTGTAAAATCTGACTCAGTTGTCCTAGGAACTTCACCAATGGCGCAAATGAAAGGTTAAGAGTAGTAGATTATGAATCTGAAGTTTAATTAACTTCTAATTACTATTTTAGAAAATATGACCAAAAACCGAAGGGCAGGGGTCACCAAAAAAATGAAAAATTCGAAAGTCCTAAAAAACGTATTTTGCCGGTTTTAACGACGCCAGTTTGCGTTTATAATATACTTAGTGCGTTTCCAACGCGATAATGCCTTTTATTTGTCCTAAATAGAAAATTGGAAAAAGTACAAACAGCCATATTTCATCGCTCTAGAACGCGTATTTACCGAATTAGAGCGGTTTGAAGTTTTGTAAGAAACAATTGCTTGTAAAATCTGACTGAGTTGTCCTAGGAACTTCACCAATGGCGCAAATGAAAGGTTAAGAGTAGTAGATTATGAATCTGAAGTTTAATTAACTTCTAATTACTATTTTAGAAAATATGACCAAAAACCGAAGGGCAGGGGTCACCAAAAAAATGAAAAATTCGAAAGTCCTAAAAAACGTATTTTGCCGGTTTTAACGACTCCAGTTTGCGTTTATAATATACTTAGTGCGTTTCCAACGCGGTAATGCCTTTTATTTGGCCTAAATAGAAAATTGGAAAAAGTACAAACAGCCATATTTCATCGCTCTAGAACGCGTATTTACCGAATTAGAGCGGTTTGAAGTTTTGTAAGAAACAATTGCTTGTAAAATCTGACTGAGTTGTCCTAGGAACTTCACCAATGGCGCAAATGAAAGGTTAAGAGTAGTAGATTATGAATCTGAAGTTTAATTAACTTCTAATTACTATTTTAGAAAATATGACCAAAAACCGAAGGGCAGGGGTCACCAAAAAAATGAAAAATTCGAAAGTCCTAAAAAACGTATTTTGCCGGTTTTAACGACTCCAGTTTGCGTTTATAATATACTTAGTGCGTTTCCAACGCGGTAATGCCTTTTATTTGGCCTAAATAGAAAATTGGAAAAAGTACAAACAGCCATATTTCATCGCTCTAGAACGCGTATTTACCGAATTAGAGCGGTTTGAAGTTTTGTAAGAAACAATTGCTTGTAAAATCTGACTCAGTTGTCCTAGGAACTTCACCAATGGCGCAAATGAAAGGTTAAGAGTAGTAGATTATGAATCTGAAGTTTAATTAACTTCTAATTACTATTTTAGAAAATATGACCAAAAACCGAAGGGCAGGGGTCACCAAAAAAATGAAAAATTCGAAAGTCCTAAAAAACGTATTTTGCCGGTTTTAACGACGCCAGTTTGCGTTTATAATATACTTAGTGCGTTTCCAACGCGGTAATGCCTTTTATTTGGCCTAAATAGAAAATTGGAAAAAGTACAAACAGCCATATTTCATCGCTCTAGAACGCGTATTTACCGAATTAGAGCGGTTTGAAGTTTTGTAAGAAACAATTGCTTGTAAAATCTGACTCAGTTGTCCTAGGAACTTCACCAATGGCGCAAATGAAAGGTTAAGAGTAGTAGATTATGAATCTAAAGTTTAATTAACTTCTAATTACTATTTTAGAAAATATGACCAAAAACCGAAGGGCAGGGGTCACCAAAAAAATGAAAAATTCGAAAGTCCTAAAAAACGTATTTTGCCGGTTTTAACGACGCCAGTTTGCGTTTATAATATACTTAGTGCGTTTCCAACGCGGTAATGCCTTTTATTTGGCCTAAATAGAAAATTGGAAAAAGTACAAACAGCCATATTTCATCGCTCTAGAACGCGTATTTACCGAATTAGAGCGGTTTGAAGTTTTGTAAGAAACAATTGCTTGTAAAATCTGACTCAGTTGTCCTAGGAACTTCACCAATGGCGCAAATGAAAGGTTAAGAGTAGTAGATTATGAATCTGAAGTTTAATTAACTTTTAATTACTATTTTAGAAAATATGACCAAAAACCGAAGGGCAGGGGTCACCAAAAAAATGAAAAATTCGAAAGTCCTAAAAAACGTATTTTGCCGGTTTTAACGACGCCAGTTTGCGTTTATAATATACTTAGTGCGTTTCCAACGCGGTAATGCCTTTTATTTGGCCTAAATAGAAAATTGGAAAAAGTACAAACAGCCATATTTCATCGCTCTAGAACGCGTATTTACCGAATTAGAGCGGTTTGAAGTTTTGTAAGAAACAATTGCTTGTAAAATCTGACTCAGTTGTCCTAGGAACTTCACCAATGGCGCAAATGAAAGGTTAAGAGTAGTAGATTATGAACCTAAAGTTTAATTAACTTCTAATTACTATTTTAGAAAATATGACCAAAAACCGAAGGGCAGGGGTCACCAAAAAAATGAAAAATTCGAAAGTCCTAAAAAACGTATTTTGCCGGTTTTAACGACGTCAGTTTGCGTTTATAATATACTTAGTGCGTTTCCAACGCGGTAATGCCTTTTATTTGGCCTAAATAGAAAATTGGAAAAAGTACAAACAGCCATATTTCATCGCTCTAGAACGCGTATTTACCGAATTAGAGCGGTTTGAAGTTTTGTAAGAAACAATTGCTTGTAAAATCTGACTCAGTTGTCCTAGGAACCTCACCAATGGCGCAAATGAAAGGTTAAGAGTAGTAGATTATGAATCTGAAGTTTAATTAACTTCTAATTACTATTTTAGAAAATATGACCAAAAACCGAAGGGCAGGGGTCACCAAAAAAATGAAAAATTCGAAAGTCCTAAAAAACGTATTTTGCCGGTTTTAACGACGCCAGTTTACGTTTATAATATACTTAGTGCGTTTCCAACGCGATAATGCCTTTTATTTGGCCTAAATAGAAAATTGGAAAATGTACAAACAGCCATATTTCATCGCTCTAGAACGCGTATTTACCGAATTAGAGCGGTTTGAAGTTTTGTAAGAAACAATTGCTTGTAAAATCTGACTCAGTTGTCCTAGGAACTTCACCAATGGCGCAAATGAAAGGTTAAGAGTAGTAGATTATGAATCTAAAGTTTAATTAACTTCTAATTACTATTTTAGAAAATATGACCAAAAACCGAAGGGCAGGGGTCACCAAAAAAATGAAAAATTCGAAAGTCCTAAAAAACGTATTTTGCCGGTTTTAACGACGCCAGTTTGCGTTTATAATATACTTAGTGCGTTTCCAACGCGGTAATGCCTTTTATTTGGCCTAAATAGAAAATTGGAAAAAGTACAAACAGCCATATTTCATCGCTCTAGAACGCGTATTTACCGAATTAGAGCGGTTTGAAGTTTTGTAAGAAACAATTGCTTGTAAAATCTGACTCAGTTGTCCTAGGAACTTCACCAATGGCGCAAATGAAAGGTTAAGAGTAGTAGATTATGAATCTGAAGTTTAATTAACTTCTAATTACTATTTTAGAAAATATGACCAAAAACCGAAGGGCAGGGGTCACCAAAAAAATGAAAAATTCGAAAGTCCTAAAAAACGTATTTTGCCGGTTTTAACGACGCCAGTTTGCGTTTATAATATACTTAGTGCGTTTCCAACGCGGTAATGCCTTTTATTTGGCCTAAATAGAAAATTGGAAAAAGTACAAACAGCCATATTTCATCGCTCTAGAACGCGTATTTACCGAATTAGAGCGGTTTGAAGTTTTGTAAGAAACAATTGCTTGTAAAATCTGACTCAGTTGTCCTAGGAACTTCACCAATGGCGCAAATGAAAGGTTAAGAGTAGTAGATTATGAATCTGAAGTTTAATTAACTTCTAATTACTATTTTAGAAAATATGACCAAAAACCGAAGGGCAGGGGTCACCAAAAAAATGAAAAATTCGAAAGTCCTAAAAAACGTATTTTGCCGGTTTTAACGACGCCAGTTTGCGTTTATAATATACTTAGTGCGTTTCCAACGCGGTAATGCCTTTTATTTGGCCTAAATAGAAAATTGGAAAAAGTACAAACAGCCATATTTCATCGCTCTAGAACGCGTATTTACCGAATTAGAGCGGTTTGAAGTTTTGTAAGAAACAATTGCTTGTAAAATCTGACTCAGTTGTCCTAGGAACTTCACCAATGGCGCAAATGAAAGGTTAAGAGTAGTAGATTATGAATCTGAAGTTTAATTAACTTCTAATTACTATTTTAGAAAATATGACCAAAAACCGAAGGGCAGGGGTCACCAAAAAAATGAAAAATTCGAAAGTCCTAAAAAACGTATTTTGCCGGTTTTAACGACGCCAGTTTGCGTTTATAATATACTTAGTGCGTTTCCAACGCGGTAATGCCTTTTATTTGGCCTAAATAGAAAATTGGAAAAAGTACAAACAGCCATATTTCATCGCTCTAGAACGCGTATTTACCGAATTAGAGCGGTTTGAAGTTTTGTAAGAAACAATTGCTTGTAAAATCTGACTCAGTTGTCCTAGGAACTTCACCAATGGCGCAAATGAAAGGTTAAGAGTAGTAGATTATGAATCTGAAGTTTAATTAACTTCTAATTACTATTTTAGAAAATATGACCAAAAACCGAAGGGCAGGGGTCACCAAAAAAATGAAAAATTCGAAAGTCCTAAAAAACGTATTTTGCCGGTTTTAACGACGCCAGTTTGCGTTTATAATATACTTAGTGCGTTTCCAACGCGGTAATGCCTTTTATTTGGCCTAAATAGAAAATTGGAAAAAGTACAAACAGCCATATTTCATCGCTCTAGAACGCGTATTTACCGAATTAGAGCGGTTTGAAGTTTTGTAAGAAACAATTGCTTGTAAAATCTGACTCAGTTGTCCTAGGAACTTCACCAAAGGCGCAAATGAAAGGTTAAGAGTAGTAGATTATGAATCTGAAGTTTAATTAACTTCTAATTACTATTTTAGAAAATATGACCAAAAACCGAAGGGCAGGGGTCACCAAAAAAATGAAAAATTCGAAAGTCCTAAAAAACGTATTTTGCCGGTTTTAACGACGCCAGTTTGCGTTTATAATATACTTAGTGCGTTTCCAACGCGGTAATGCCTTTTATTTGGCCTAAATAGAAAATTGGAAAAAGTACAAACAGCCATATTTCATCGCTCTAGAACGCGTATTTACCGAATTAGAGCGGTTTGAAGTTTTGTAAGAAACAATTGCTTGTAAAATCTGACTCAGTTGTCCTAGGAACTTCACCAATGGCGCAAATGAAAGGTTAAGAGTAGTAGATTATGAATCTGAAGTTTAATTAACTTCTAATTACTATTTTAGAAAATATGACCAAAAACCGAAGGGCAGGGGTCACCAAAAAAATGAAAAATTCGAAAGTCCTAAAAAACGTATTTTGCCGGTTTTAACGACGCCAGTTTGCGTTTATAATATACTTAGTGCGTTTCCAACGCGATAATGCCTTTTATTTGGCCTAAATAGAAAATTGGAAAAAGTACAAACAGCCATATTTCATCGCTCTAGAACGCGTATTTACCGAATTAGAGCGGTTTGAAGTTTTGTAAGAAACAATTGCTTGTAAAATCTGACTCAGTTGTCCTAGGAACTTCACCAATGGCGCAAATGAAAGGTTAAGAGTAGTAGATTATGAATCTGAAGTTTAATTAACTTCTAATTACTATTTTAGAAAATATGACCAAAAACCGAAGGTCAGGGGTCACCAAAAAAATGAAAAATTCGAAAGTCCTAAAAAACTTATTTTGCCGGTTTTAACGACGCCAGTTTGCGTTTATAATATACTTAGTGCGTTTCCAACGCGGTAATGCCTTTTATTTGGCCTAAATAGAAAATCGGAAAAAGTACAAACAGCCATATTTCATCGCTCTAGAACGCGTATTTACCGAATTAGAGCGGTTTGAAGTTTTGTAAGAAACAATTGCTTGTAAAATCTGACTCAGTTGTCCTAGGAACTTCACCAATGGCGCAAATGAAAGGTTAAGAGTAGTAGATTATGAATCTGAAGTTTAATTAACTTCTAATTGCTATTTTAGAAAATATGACCAAAAACCGAAGGGCAGGGGTCACCAAAAAAATGAAAAATTCGAAAGTCCTAAAAAACGTATTTTGCCGGTTTTAACGACGCCAGTTTGCGTTTATAATATACTTAGTGCGTTTCCAACGCGATAATGCCTTTTATTTGGCCTAAATAGAAAATTGGAAAAAGTACAAACAGCCATATTTCATCGCTCTAGAACGCGTATTTACCGAATTAGAGCGGTTTGAAGTTTTGTAAGAAACAATTGCTTGTAAAATCTGACTCAGTTGTCCTAGGAACTTCACCAATGGTGCAAATGAAAGGTTAAGAGTAGTAGATTATGAATCTGAAGTTTAATTAACTTCTAATTACTATTTTAGAAAATATGACCAAAAACCGAAGGGCAGGGGTCACCAAAAAAATGAAAAATTCGAAAGTCCTAAAAAACGTATTTTGCCGGTTTTAACGACGCCAGTTTGCGTTTATAATATACTTAGTGCGTTTCCAACGCGGTAATGCCTTTTATTTGGCCTAAATAGAAAATTGGAAAAAGTACAAACAGCCATATTTCATCGCTCTAGAACGCGTATTTACCGAATTAGAGCGGTTTGAAGTTTTGTAAGAAACAATTGCTTGTAAAATCTGACTCAGTTGTCCTAGGAACTTCACCAATGACGCAAATGAAAGGTTAAGAGTAGTAGATTATGAATCTGAAGTTTAATTAACTTCTAATTACTATTTTAGAAAATATGACCAAAAACCGAAGGGCAGGGGTCACCAAAAAAATGAAAAATTCGAAAGTCCTAAAAAACGTATTTTGCCGGTTTTAACGACGCCAGTTTGCGTTTATAATATACTTAGTGCGTTTCCAACGCGGTAATGCCTTTTATTTGGCCTAAATAGAAAATTGGAAAAAGTACAAACAGCCATATTTCATCGCTCTAGAACGCGTATTTACCGAATTAGAGCGGTTTGAAGTTTTGTAAGAAACAATTGCTTGTAAAATCTGACTCAGTTGTCCTAGGAACTTCACCAATGGCGCAAATGAAAGGTTAAGAGTAGTAGATTATGAATCTGAAGTTTAATTAACTTCTAATTACTATTTTAGAAAATATGACCAAAAACCGAAGGGCAGGGGTCACCAAAAAAATGAAAAATTCGAAAGTCCTAAAAAACGTATTTTGCCGGTTTTAACGACGCCAGTTTGCGTTTATAATATACTTAGTGCGTTTCCAACGCGGTAATGCCTTTTATTTGGCCTAAATAGAAAATTGGAAAATGTACAAACAGCCATATTTCATCGCTCTAGAACGCGTATTTACCGAATTAGAGCGGTTTGAAGTTTTGTAAGAAACAATTGCTTGTAAAATCTGACTCAGTTGTCCTAGGAACTTCACCAATGGCGCAAATGAAAGGTTAAGAGTAGTAGATTATGAATCTGAAGTTTAATTAACTTCTAATTACTATTTTAGAAAATATGACCAAAAACCGAAGGGCAGGGGTCACCAAAAAAATGAAAAATTCGAAAGTCCTAAAAAACGTATTTTGTCGGTTTTAACGACGCCAGTTTGCGTTTATAATATACTTAGTGCGTTTCCAACGCGGTAATGCCTTTTATTTGGCCTAAATAGAAAATTGGAAAAAGTACAAACAGCCATATTTCATCGCTCTAGAACGCGTATTTACCGAATTAGAGCGGTTTGAAGTTTTGTAAGAAACAATTGCTTGTAAAATCTGACTCAGTTGTCCTAGGAACTTCACCAATGGCGCAAATGAAAGGTTAAGAGTAGTAGATTATGAATCTGAAGTTTAATTAACTTCTAATTACTATTTTAGAAAATATGACCAAAAACCGATGGGCAGGGGTCACCAAAAAAATGAAAAATTCGAAAGTCCTAAAAAACGTATTTTGCCGGTTTTAACGACGCCAGTTTACGTTTATAATATACTTAGTGCGTTTCCAACGCGATAATGCCTTTTATTTGGCCTAAATAGAAAATTGGAAAAAGTACAAACAGCCATATTTCATCGCTCTAGAACGCGTATTTACCGAATTAGAGCGGTTTGAAGTTTTGTAAGAAACAATTGCTTGTAAAATCTGACTCCGTTGTCCTAGGAACTTCACCAATGGCGCAAATGAAAGGTTAAGAGTAGTAGATTATGAATCTGAAGTTTAATTAACTTCTAATTACTATTTTAGAAAATATGACCAAAAACCGAAGGGCAGAGGTCACCTGCAAATGAAAGGTTAAGAGTAGTAGATTATGAATCTGAAGTTTAATTAACTTCTAATTACTATTTTAGAAAATATGACCAAAAACCGAAGGGCAGGGGTCACCAAAAAAATGAAAAATTCGAAAGTCCTAAAAAACGTATTTTGCCGGTTTTAACGACGCCAGTTTGCGTTTATAATATACTTAGTGCGTTTCCAACGCGGTAATGCCTTTTATTTGGCCTAAATAGAAAATTGGAAAATGTACAAACAGCCATTTTTCATCGCTCTAGAACGCGTATTTACCGAATTAGAGCGGTTTGAAGTTTTGTAAGAAACAATTGCTTGTAAAATCTGACTCAGTTGTCCTAGGAACTTCACCAATGGCGCAAATGAAAGGTTAAGAGTAGTAGATTATGAATCTGAAGTTTAATTAACTTCTAATTACTATTTTAGAAAATATGACCAAAAACCGAAGGTCAGGGGTCACCAAAAAAATGAAAAATTCGAAAGTCCTAAAAAACTTATTTTGCCGGTTTTAACGACGCCAGTTTGCGTTTATAATATACTTAGTGCGTTTCCAACGCGGTAATGCCTTTTATTTGGCCTAAATAGAAAATCGGAAAAAGTACAAACAGCCATATTTCATCGCTCTAGAACGCGTATTTACCGAATTAGAGCGGTTTGAAGTTTTGTAAGAAACAATTGCTTGTAAAATCTGACTCAGTTGTCCTAGGAACTTCACCAATGGCGCAAATGAAAGGTTAAGAGCAGTAGATTATGAATCTGAAGTTTAATTAACTTCTAATTGCTATTTTAGAAAATATGACCAAAAACCGAAGGGCAGGGGTCACCAAAAAAATGAAAAATTCGAAAGTCCTAAAAAACGTATTTTGCCGGTTTTAACGACGCCAGTTTGCGTTTATAATATACTTAGTGCGTTTCCAACGCGATAATGCCTTTTATTTGGCCTAAATAGAAAATTGGAAAAAGTACAAACAGCCATATTTCATCGCTCTAGAACGCGTATTTACCGAATTAGAGCGGTTTGAAGTTTTGTAAGAAACAATTGCTTGTAAAATCTGACTCAGTTGTCCTAGGAACTTCACCAATGGTGCAAATGAAAGGTTAAGAGTAGTAGATTATGAATCTGAAGTTTAATTAACTTCTAATTACTATTTTAGAAAATATGACCAAAAACCGAAGGGCAGGGGTCACCAAAAAAATGAAAAATTCGAAAGTCCTAAAAAACGTATTTTGCCGGTTTTAACGACGCCAGTTTGCGTTTATAATATACTTAGTGCGTTTCCAACGCGGTAATGCCTTTTATTTGGCCTAAATAGAAAATTGGAAAAAGTACAAACAGCCATATTTCATCGCTCTAGAACGCGTATTTACCGAATTAGAGCGGTTTGAAGTTTTGTAAGAAACAATTGCTTGTAAAATCTGACTCAGTTGTCCTAGGAACTTCACCAATGACGCAAATGAAAGGTTAAGAGTAGTAGATTATGAATCTGAAGTTTAATTAACTTCTAATTACTATTTTAGAAAATATGACCAAAAACCGAAGGGCAGGGGTCACCAAAAAAATGAAAAATTCGAAAGTCCTAAAAAACGTATTTTGCCGGTTTTAACGACGCCAGTTTGCGTTTATAATATACTTAGTGCGTTTCCAACGCGGTAATGCCTTTTATTTGGCCTAAATAGAAAATTGGAAAAAGTACAAACAGCCATATTTCATCGCTCTAGAACGCGTATTTACCGAATTAGAGCGGTTTGAAGTTTTGTAAGAAACAATTGCTTGTAAAATCTGACTCAGTTGTCCTAGGAACTTCACCAATGGCGCAAATGAAAGGTTAAGAGTAGTAGATTATGAATCTGAAGTTTAATTAACTTCTAATTACTATTTTAGAAAATATGACCAAAAACCGAAGGGCAGGGGTCACCAAAAAAATGAAAAATTCGAAAGTCCTAAAAAACGTATTTTGCCGGTTTTAACGACGCCAGTTTGCGTTTATAATATACTTAGTGCGTTTCCAACGCGGTAATGCCTTTTATTTGGCCTAAATAGAAAATTGGAAAATGTACAAACAGCCATATTTCATCGCTCTAGAACGCGTATTTACCGAATTAGAGCGGTTTGAAGTTTTGTAAGAAACAATTGCTTGTAAAATCTGACTCAGTTGTCCTAGGAACTTCACCAATGGCGCAAATGAAAGGTTAAGAGTAGTAGATTATGAATCTGAAGTTTAATTAACTTCTAATTACTATTTTAGAAAATATGACCAAAAACCGAAGGGCAGGGGTCACCAAAAAAATGAAAAATTCGAAAGTCCTAAAAAACGTATTTTGTCGGTTTTAACGACGCCAGTTTGCGTTTATAATATACTTAGTGCGTTTCCAACGCGGTAATGCCTTTTATTTGGCCTAAATAGAAAATTGGAAAAAGTACAAACAGCCATATTTCATCGCTCTAGAACGCGTATTTACCGAATTAGAGCGGTTTGAAGTTTTGTAAGAAACAATTGCTTGTAAAATCTGACTCAGTTGTCCTAGGAACTTCACCAATGGCGCAAATGAAAGGTTAAGAGTAGTAGATTATGAATCTGAAGTTTAATTAACTTCTAATTACTATTTTAGAAAATATGACCAAAAACCGATGGGCAGGGGTCACCAAAAAAATGAAAAATTCGAAAGTCCTAAAAAACGTATTTTGCCGGTTTTAACGACGCCAGTTTACGTTTATAATATACTTAGTGCGTTTCCAACGCGATAATGCCTTTTATTTGGCCTAAATAGAAAATTGGAAAAAGTACAAACAGCCATATTTCATCGCTCTAGAACGCGTATTTACCGAATTAGAGCGGTTTGAAGTTTTGTAAGAAACAATTGCTTGTAAAATCTGACTCCGTTGTCCTAGGAACTTCACCAATGGCGCAAATGAAAGGTTAAGAGTAGTAGATTATGAATCTGAAGTTTAATTAACTTCTAATTACTATTTTAGAAAATATGACCAAAAACCGAAGGGCAGAGGTCACCTGCAAATGAAAGGTTAAGAGTAGTAGATTATGAATCTGAAGTTTAATTAACTTCTAATTACTATTTTAGAAAATATGACCAAAAACCGAAGGGCAGGGGTCACCAAAAAAATGAAAAATTCGAAAGTCCTAAAAAACGTATTTTGCCGGTTTTAACGACGCCAGTTTGCGTTTATAATATACTTAGTGCGTTTCCAACGCGGTAATGCCTTTTATTTGGCCTAAATAGAAAATTGGAAAATGTACAAACAGCCATTTTTCATCGCTCTAGAACGCGTATTTACCGAATTAGAGCGGTTTGAAGTTTTGTAAGAAACAATTGCTTGTAAAATCTGACTCAGTTGTCCTAGGAACTTCACCAATGGCGCAAATGAAAGGTTAAGAGTAGTAGATTATGAATCTGAAGTTTAATTAACTTCTAATTACTATTTTAGAAAATATGACCAAAAACCGAAGGGCAGGGGTCACCAAAAAAATGAAAAATTCGAAAGTCCTAAAAAACGTATTTTGCCGGTTTTAACGACGCCAGTTTGCGTTTATAATATACTTAGTGCGTTTCCAACGCGGTAATGCCTTTTATTTGGCCTAAATAGAAAATTGGAAAAAGTACAAACAGCCATATTTCATCGCTCTAGAACGCGTATTTACCGAATTAGAGCGGTTTGAAGTTTTGTAAGAAACAATTGCTTGTAAAATCTGACTCAGTTGTCCTAGGAACTTCACCAATGGCGCAAATGAAAGGTTAAGAGTAGTAGATTATGAATCTGAAGTTTAATTAACTTCTAATTACTATTTTAGAAAATATGACCAAAAACCGAAGGGCAGGGGTCACCAAAAAAATGAAAAATTCGAAAGTCCTAAAAAACGTATTTTGCCGGTTTTAACGACGCCAGTTTGCGTTTATAATATACTTAGTGCGTTTCCAACGCGGTAATGCCTTTTATTTGGCCTAAATAGAAAATTGGAAAAAGTACAAACAGCCATATTTCATCGCTCTAGAACGCGTATTTACCGAATTAGAGCGGTTTGAAGTTTTGTAAGAAACAATTGCTTGTAAAATCTGACACAGTTGTCCTAGGAACTTCACCAATGGCGCAAATGAAAGGTTAAGAGTAGTAGATTATGAATCTGAAGTTTAATTAACTTCTAATTACTATTTTAGAAAATATGACCAAAAACCGAAGGGCAGGGGTCACCAAAAAAATGAAAAATTCGAAAGTCCTAAAAAACGTATTTTGCCGGTTTTAATTAACTTCTAATTACTATTTTAGAAAATATGACCAAAAACCGAAGGGCAGGGGTCACCAAAAAAATAAAAAATTCGAAAGTCCTAAAAAACGTATTTTGCCGGTTTTAACGACGCCAGTTTGCGTTTATAATATACTTAGTGCGTTTCCAACGCGGTAATGCCTTTTATTTGGCCTAAATAGAAAATTGGAAAAAGTACAAACAGCCATATTTCATCGCTCTAGAACGCGTATTTACCGAATTAGAGCGGTTTGAAGTTTTGTAAGAAACAATTGCTTGTAAAATCTGACTCAGTTGTCCTAGGAACTTCACCAATGGCGCAAATGAAAGGTTAAGAGTAGTAGATTATGAATCTGAAGTTTAATTAACTTCTAATTACTATTTTAGAAAATATGACCAAAAACCGAAGGGCAGGGGTCACCAAAAAAATGAAAAATTCGAAAGTCCTAAAAAACGTATTTTGCCGGTTTTAACGACGCCAGTTTGCGTTTATAATATACTTAGTGCGTTTCCAACGCGGTAATGCCTTTTATTTGGCCTAAATAGAAAATTGGAAAAAGTACAAACAGCCATATTTCATCGCTCTAGAACGCGTATTTACCGAATTAGAGCGGTTTGAAGTTTTGTAAGAAACAATTGCTTGTAAAATCTGACACAGTTGTCCTAGGAACTTCACCAATGGCGCAAATGAAAGGTTAAGAGTAGTAGATTATGAATCTGAAGTTTAATTAACTTCTAATTACTATTTTAGAAAATATGACCAAAAACCGAAGGGCAGGGGTCACCAAAAAAATGAAAAATTCGAAAGTCCTAAAAAACGTATTTTGCCGGTTTTAACGACGCCAGTTTGCGTTTATAATATACTTAGTGCGTTTCCAACGCGGTAATGCCTTTTATTTGGCCTAAATAGAAAATTGGAAAAAGTACAAACAGCCATATTTCATCGCTCTAGAACGCGTATTTACCGAATTAGAGCGGTTTGAAGTTTTGTAAGAAACAATTGCTTGTAAAATCTGACTCAGTTGTCCTAGGAACTTCACCAATGGCGCAAATGAAAGGTTAAGAGTAGTAGATTATGAATCTGAAGTTTAATTAACTTCTAATTACTATTTTAGAAAATATGACCAAAAACCGAAGGGCAGGGGTCACCAAAAAAATGAAAAATTCGAAAGTCCTAAAAAACGTATTTTGCCGGTTTTAACGACGCCAGTTTGCGTTTATAATATACTTAGTGCGTTTCCAACGCGGTAATGCCTTTTATTTGGCCTAAATAGAAAATTGGAAAAAGTACAAACAGCCATATTTCATCGCTCTAGAACGCGTATTTACCGAATTAGAGCGGTTTGAAGTTTTGTAAGAAACAATTGCTTGTAAAATCTGACACAGTTGTCCTAGGAACTTCACCAATGGCGCAAATGAAAGGTTAAGAGTAGTAGATTATGAATCTGAAGTTTAATTAACTTCTAATTACTATTTTAGAAAATATGACCAAAAACCGAAGGGCAGGGGTCACCAAAAAAATGAAAAATTCGAAAGTCCTAAAAAACGTATTTTGCCGGTTTTAATTAACTTCTAATTACTATTTTAGAAAATATGACCAAAAACCGAAGGGCAGGGGTCACCAAAAAAATAAAAAATTCGAAAGTCCTAAAAAACGTATTTTGCCGGTTTTAACGACGCCAGTTTGCGTTTATAATATACTTAGTGCGTTTCCAACGCGGTAATGCCTTTTATTTGGCCTAAATAGAAAATTGGAAAAAGTACAAACAGCCATATTTCATCGCTCTAGAACGCGTATTTACCGAATTAGAGCGGTTTGAAGTTTTGTAAGAAACAATTGCTTGTAAAATCTGACTCAGTTGTCCTAGGAACTTCACCAATGGCGCAAATGAAAGGTTAAGAGTAGTAGATTATGAATCTGAAGTTTAATTAACTTCTAATTACTATTTTAGAAAATATGACCAAAAACCGAAGGGCAGGGGTCACCAAAAAAATGAAAAATTCGAAAGTCCTAAAAAACGTATTTTGCCGGTTTTAACGACGCTAGTTTGCGTTTATAATATACTTAGTGCATTTCCAACGCGGTAATGCCTTTTATTTGGCCTAAATAGAAAATTGGAAAAAGTACAAACAGCCATATTTCATCGCTCTAGAACGCGTATTTACCGAATTAGAGCGGTTTGAAGTTTTGTAAGAAACAATTGCTTGTAAAATCTGACTCAGTTGTCCTAGGAACTTCACCAATGGCGCAAATGAAAGGTTAAGAGTAGTAGATTATGAATCTGAAGTTTAATTAACTTCTAATTACTACTTTAGAAAATATGACCAAAAACCGAAGGGCAGGGGTCACCAAAAAAATGAAAAATTCGAAAGTCCTAAAAAACGTATTTTGCCGGTTTTAACGACGCCAGTTTGCGTTTATAATATACTTAGTGCGTTTCCAACGCGGTAATGCCTTTTATTTGGCCTAAATAGAAAATTGGAAAAAGTACAAACAGCCATATTTCATCGCTCTAGAACGCGTATTTACCGAATTAGAGCGGTTTGAAGTTTTGTAAGAAACAATTGCTTGTAAAATCTGACACAGTTGTCCTAGGAACTTCACCAATGGCGCAAATGAAAGGTTAAGAGTAGTAGATTATGAATCTGAAGTTTAATTAACTTCTAATTACTATTTTAGAAAATATGACCAAAAACCGAAGGGCAGGGGTCACCAAAAAAATGAAAAATTCGAAAGTCCTAAAAAACGTATTTTGCCGGTTTTAACGACGCCAGTTTGCGTTTATAATATACTTAGTGCGTTTCCAACGCGGTAATGCCTTTTATTTGGCCTAAATAGAAAATTGGAAAATGTACAAACAGCCATATTTCATCGCTCTAGAACGCGTATTTACCGAATTAGAGCGGTTTGAAGTTTTGTAAGAAACAATTGCTTGTAAAATCTGACTCAGTTGTCCTAGGAACTTCACCAATGGCGCAAATGAAAGGTTAAGAGTAGTAGATTATGAATCTGAAGTTTAATTAACTTCTAATTACTATTTTAGAAAATATGACCAAAAACCGAAGGGCAGGGGTCACCAAAAAAATGAAAAATTCGAAAGTCCTAAAAAACGTATTTTGCCGGTTTTAACGACGCCAGTTTGCGTTTATAATATACTTAGTGCGTTTCCAACGCGATAATGCCTTTTATTTGGCCTAAATAGAAAATTGGAAAAAGTACAAACAGCCATATTTCATCGCTCTAGAACGCGTATTTACCGAATTAGAGCGGTTTGAAGTTTTGTAAGAAACAATTGCTTGTAAAATCTGACTCAGTTGTCCTAGGAACTTCACCAATGGCGCAAATGAAAGGTTAAGAGTAGTAGATTATGAATCTGAAGTTTAATTAACTTCTAATTACTATTTTAGAAAATATGACCAAAAACCGAAGGGCAGGGGTCACCAAAAAAATGAAAAATTCGAAAGTCCTAAAAAACGTATTTTGCCGGTTTTAACGACGCCAGTTTGCGTTTATAATATACTTAGTGCGTTTCCAACGCGGTAATGCCTTTTATTTGGCCTAAATAGAAAATTGAAAAAAGTACAAACAGCCATATTTCATCGCTCTAGAACGCGTATTTACCGAATTAGAGCGGTTTGAAGTTTTGTAAGAAACAATTGCCTGTAAAATCTGACTCCGTTGTCCTAGGAACTTCACCAATGGCGCAAATGAAAGGTTAAGAGTAGTAGATTATGAATCTGAAGTTTAATTAACTTCTAATTACTATTTTAGAAAATATGACCAAAAACCGAAGGGCAGGGGTCACCAAAAAAATGAAAAATTCGAAAGTCCTAAAAAACGTATTTTGCCGGTTTTAACGACGCCAGTTTGCGTTTATAATATACTTAGTGCGTTTCCAACGCGGTAATGCCTTTTATTTGGCCTAAATAGAAAATTGGAAAAAGTACAAACAGCCATATTTCATCGCTCTAGAACGCGTATTTACCGAATTAAAGCGGTTTGAAGTTTTGTAAGAAACAATTGCTTGTAAAATCTGACTCAGTTGTCCTAGGAACTTCACCAAAGGCGCAAATGAAAGGTTAAGAGTAGTAGATTATGAATCTGAAGTTTAATTAACTTCTAATTACTATTTTAGAAAATATGACCAAAAACCGAAGGGCAGGGGTCACCAAAAAAATGAAAAATTCGAAAGTCCTAAAAAACGTATTTTGCCGGTTTTAACGACGCCAGTTTGCGTTTATAATATACTTAGTGCGTTTCCAACGCGGTAATGCCTTTTATTTGGCCTAAATAGAAAATTGGAAAAAGTACAAACAGCCATATTTCATCGCTCTAGAACGCGTATTTACCGAATTAGAGCGGTTTGAAGTTTTGTAAGAAACAATTGCTTGTAAAATCTGACTCAGTTGTCCTAGGAACTTCACCAATGGCGCAAATGAAAGGTTAAGAGTAGTAGATTATGAATCTGAAGTTTAATTAACTTCTAATTACTATTTTTGAAAATATGACCAAAAACCGAAGGTCAGGGGTCACCAAAAAAATGAAAAATTCGAAAGTCCTAAAAAACTTATTTTGCCGGTTTTAACGACGCCAGTTTGCGTTTATAATATACTTAGTGCGTTTCCAACGCGGTAATGCCTTTTATTTGGCCTAAATAGAAAATCGGAAAAAGTACAAACAGCCATATTTCATCGCTCTAGAACGCGTATTTACCGAATTAGAGCGGTTTGAAGTTTTGTAAGAAACAATTGCTTGTAAAATCTGACTCAGTTGTCCTAGGAACTTCACCAATGGCGCAAATGAAAGGTTAAGAGTAGTAGATTATGAATCTGAAGTTTAATTAACTTCTAATTACTATTTTAGAAAATATGACCAAAAACCGAAGGGCAGGGGTCACCAAAAAAATGAAAAATTCGAAAGTCCTAAAAAACGTATTTTGCCGGTTTTAACGACGCCAGTTTGCGTTTATAATATACTTAGTGCGTTTCCAACGCGGTAATGCCTTTTATTTGGCCTAAATAGAAAATTGGAAAAAGTACAAACAGCCATATTTCATCGCTCTAGAACGCGTATTTACCGAATTAGAGCGGTTTGAAGTTTTGTAAGAAACAATTGCTTGTAAAATCTGACTCCGTTGTCCTAGGAACTTCACCAATGGCGCAAATGAAAGGTTAAGAGTAGTAGATTATGAATCTGAAGTTTAATTAACTTCTAATTACTATTTTAGAAAATATGACCAAAAACCGAAGGGCAGGGGTCACCAAAAAAATGAAAAATTCGAAAGTCCTAAAAAACGTATTTTGCCGGTTTTAACGACGCCAGTTTGCGTTTATAATATACTTAGTGCGTTTCCAACGCGGTAATTCCTTTTATTTGGCCTAAATAGAAAATTGGAAAAAGTACAAACAGCCATATTTCATCGCTCTAGAACGCGTATTTACCGAATTAGAGCGGTTTGAAGTTTTGTAAGAAACAATTGCTTGTAAAATCTGACTCAGTTGTCCTAGGAACTTCACCAATGGCGCAAATGAAAGGTTAAGAGTAGTAGATTATGAATCTGAAGTTTAATTAACTTCTAATTACTATTTTTGAAAATATGACCAAAAACCGAAGGTCAGGGGTCACCAAAAAAATGAAAAATTCGAAAGTCCTAAAAAACTTATTTTGCCGGTTTTAACGACGCCAGTTTGCGTTTATAATATACTTAGTGCGTTTCCAACGCGGTAATGCCTTTTATTTGGCCTAAATAGAAAATCGGAAAAAGTACAAACAGCCATATTTCATCGCTCTAGAACGCGTATTTACCGAATTAGAGCGGTTTGAAGTTTTGTAAGAAACAATTGCTTGTAAAATCTGACTCAGTTGTCCTAGGAACTTCACCAATGGCGCAAATGAAAGGTTAAGAGTAGTAGATTATGAATCTGAAGTTAATTAACTTCTAATTACTATTTTAGAAAATATGACCAAAAACCGAAGGGCAGGGGTCACCAAAAAAATGAAAAATTCGAAAGTCCTAAAAAACGTATTTTGCCGGTTTTAACGACGCCAGTTTGCGTTTATAATATACTTAGTGCGTTTCCAACGCGGTAATGCCTTTTATTTGGCCTAAATAGAAAATTGGAAAAAGTACAAACAGCCATATTTCATCGCTCTAGAACGCGTATTTACCGAATTAGAGCGGTTTGAAGTTTTGTAAGAAACAATTGCTTGTAAAATCTGACTCCGTTGTCCTAGGAACTTCACCAATGGCGCAAATGAAAGGTTAAGAGTAGTAGATTATGAATCTGAAGTTTAATTAACTTCTAATTACTATTTTAGAAAATATGACCAAAAACCGAAGGGCAGGGGTCACCAAAAAAATGAAAAATTCGAAAGTCCTAAAAAACGTATTTTGCCGGTTTTAACGACGCCAGTTTGCGTTTATAATATACTTAGTGCGTTTCCAACGCGATAATGCCTTTTATTTGGCCTAAATAGAAAATTGGAAAAAGTACAAACAGCCATATTTCATCGCTCTAGAACGCGTATTTACCGAATTAGAGCGGTTTGAAGTTTTGTAAGAAACAATTGCCTGTAAAATCTGACTCCGTTGTCCTAGGAACTTCACCAATGGCGCAAATGAAAGGTTAAGAGTAGTAGATTATGAATCTGAAGTTTAATTAACTTCTAATTACTATTTTAGAAAATATGACCAAAAACCGAAGGGCAGGGGTCACCAAAAAAATGAAAAATTCGAAAGTCCTAAAAAACGTATTTTGCCGGTTTTACCGACGCCAGTTTACGTTTATAATATACTTAGTGCGTTTCCAACGCGATAATGCCTTTTATTTGGCCTAAATAGAAAATTAGAAAATGTACAAACAGCCATATTTCATCGCTCTAGAACGCGTATTTACCGAATTAGAGCGGTTTGAAGTTTTGTAAGAAACAATTGCTTGTAAAATCTGACTCCGTTGTCCTAGGAACTTCACCAATGGCGCAAATGAAAGGTTAAGAGTAGTAGATTATGAATCTGAAGTTTAATTAACTTCTAATTACTATTTTAGAAAATATGACCAAAAACCGAAGGGCAGGGGTCACCAAAAAAATGAAAAATTCGAAAGTCCTAAAAAACGTATTTTGCCGGTTTTAACGACGCCAGTTTGCGTTTATAATATACTTAGTGCGTTTCCAACGCGATAATGCCTTTTATTTGGCCTAAATAGAAAATTGGAAAAAGTACAAACAGCCATATTTCATCGCTCTAGAACGCGTATTTACCGAATTAGAGCGGTTTGAAGTTTTGTAAGAAACAATTGCCTGTAAAATCTGACTCCGTTGTCCTAGGAACTTCACCAATGGCGCAAATGAAAGGTTAAGAGTAGTAGATTATGAATCTGAAGTTTAATTAACTTCTAATTACTATTTTAGAAAATATGACCAAAAACCGAAGGGCAGGGGTCACCAAAAAAATGAAAAATTCGAAAGTCCTAAAAAACGTATTTTGCCGGTTTTAACGACGCCAGTTTGCGTTTATAATATACTTAGTGCGTTTCCAACGCGATAATGCCTTTTATTTGGCCTAAATAGAAAATTGGAAAAAGTACAAACAGCCATATTTCATCGCTCTAGAACGCGTATTTACCGAATTAGAGCGGTTTGAAGTTTTGTAAGAAACAATTGCTTGTAAAATCTGACTCCGTTGTCCTAGGAACTTCACCAATGGCGCAAATGAAAGGTTAAGAGTAGTAGATTATGAATCTGAAGTTTAATTAACTTCTAATTACTATTTTAGAAAATATGACCAAAAACCGAAGGGCAGGGGTCACCAAAAAAATGAAAAATTCGAAAGTCCTAAAAAACGTATTTTGCCGGTTTTAACAACGCCAGTTTGCGTTTATAATATACTTAGTGCGTTTCCAACGCGGTAATGCCTTTTATTTGGCCTAAATAGAAAATTGGAAAAAGTACAAACAGCCATATTTCATCGCTCTAGAACGCGTATTTACCGAATTAGAGCGGTTTGAAGTTTTGTAAGAAACAATTGCTTGTAAAATCTGACTCCGTTGTCCTAGGAACTTCACCAATGGCGCAAATGAAAGGTTAAGAGTAGTAGATTATGAATCTGAAGTTTAATTAACTTCTAATTACTATTTTAGAAAATATGACCAAAAACCGAAGGGCAGGGGTCACCAAAAAAATGAAAAATTCGAAAGTCCTAAAAAACGTATTTTGCCGGTTTTAACGACGCCAGTTTGCGTTTATAATATACTTAGTGCGTTTCCAACGCGATAATGCCTTTTATTTGGCCTAAATAGAAAATTGGAAAAAGTACAAACAGCCATATTTCATCGCTCTAGAACGCGTATTTACCGAATTAGAGCGGTTTGAAGTTTTGTAAGAAACAATTGCTTGTAAAATCTGACTCAGTTGTCCTAGGAACTTCACCAATGGCGCAAATGAAAGGTTAAGAGTAGTAGATTATGAATCTGAAGTTTAATTAACTTCTAATTACTATTTTAGAAAATATGACCAAAAACCGAAGGGCAGGGGTCACCAAAAAAATGAAAAATTCGAAAGTCCTAAAAAACGTATTTTGCCGGTTTTAACGACGCCAGTTTGCGTTTATAATATACTTAGTGCGTTTCCAACGCGATAATGCCTTTTATTTGGCCTAAATAGAAAATTAGAAAATGTACAAACAGCCATATTTCATCGCTCTAGAACGCGTATTTACCGAATTAGAGCGGTTTGAAGTTTTGTAAGAAACAATTGCTTGTAAAATCTGACTCCGTTGTCCTAGGAACTTCACCAATGGCGCAAATGAAAGGTTAAGAGTAGTAGATTATGAATCTGAAGTTTAATTAACTTCTAATTACTATTTTAGAAAATATGACCAAAAACCGAAGGGCAGGGGTCACCAAAAAAATGAAAAATTCGAAAGTCCTAAAAAACGTATTTTGCCGGTTTTAACGACGCCAGTTTGCGTTTATAATATACTTAGTGCGTTTCCAACGCGATAATGCCTTTTATTTGGCCTAAATAGAAAATTGGAAAAAGTACAAACAGCCATATTTCATCGCTCTAGAACGCGTATTTACCGAATTAGAGCGGTTTGAAGTTTTGTAAGAAACAATTGCCTGTAAAATCTGACTCCGTTGTCCTAGGAACTTCACCAATGGCGCAAATGAAAGGTTAAGAGTAGTAGATTATGAATCTGAAGTTTAATTAACTTCTAATTACTATTTTAGAAAATATGACCAAAAACCGAAGGGCAGGGGTCACCAAAAAAATGAAAAATTCGAAAGTCCTAAAAAACGTATTTTGCCGGTTTTAACGACGCCAGTTTGCGTTTATAATATACTTAGTGCGTTTCCAACGCGGTAATGCCTTTTATTTGGCCTAAATAGAAAATTGGAAAAAGTACAAACAGCCATATTTCATCGCTCTAGAACGCGTATTTACCGAATTAGAGCGGTTTGAAGTTTTGTAAGAAACAATTGCTTGTAAAATCTGACTCAGTTGTCCTAGGAACTTCACCAATGGCGCAAATGAAAGGTTAAGAGTAGTAGATTATGAATCTGAAGTTTAATTAACTTCTAATTACTATTTTAGAAAATATGACCAAAAACCGAAGGGCAGGGGTCACCAAAAAAATGAAAAATTCGAAAGTCCTAAAAAACGTATTTTGCCGGTTTTAACGACGCCAGTTTGCGTTTATAATATACTTAGTGCGTTTCCAACGCGGTAATGCCTTTTATTTGGCCTAAATAGAAAATTGGAAAATGTACAAACAGCCATATTTCATCGCTCTAGAACGCGTATTTACCGAATTAGAGCGGTTTGAAGTTTTGTAAGAAACAATTGCTTGTAAAATCTGACTCCGTTGTCCTAGGAACTTCACCAATGGCGCAAATGAAAGGTTAAGAGTAGTAGATTATGAATCTGAAGTTTAATTAACTTCTAATTACTATTTTAGAAAATATGACCAAAAACCGAAGGGCAGGGGTCACCAAAAAAATGAAAAATTCGAAAGTCCTAGAAAACGTATTTTGCCGGTTTTAACGACGCCAGTTTGCGTTTATAATATACTTAGTGCGTTTCCAACGCGATAATGCCTTTTATTTGGCCTAAATAGAAAATTGGAAAAAGTACAAACAGCCATATTTCATCGCTCTAGAACGCGTATTTACCGAATTAGAGCGGTTTGAAGTTTTGTAAGAAACAATTGCTTGTAAAATCTGACTCAGTTGTCCTAGGAACTTCACCAAAGGCGCAAATGAAAGGTTAAGAGTAGTAGATTATGAATCTGAAGTTTAATTAACTTCTAATTACTATTTTAGAAAATATGACCAAAAACCGAAGGGCAGGGGTCACCAAAAAAATGAAAAATTCGAAAGTCCTAAAAAACGTATTTTGCCGGTTTTAACGACGCCAGTTTGCGTTTATAATATACTTAGTGCGTTTCCAACGCGATAATGCCTTTTATTTGGCCTAAATAGAAAATTGGAAAAAGTACAAACAGCCATATTTCATCGCTCTAGAACGCGTATTTACCGAATTAGAGCGGTTTGAAGTTTTGTAAGAAACAATTGCCTGTAAAATCTGACTCCGTTGTCCTAGGAACTTCACCAATGGCGCAAATGAAAGGTTAAGAGTAGTAGATTATGAATCTGAAGTTTAATTAACTTCTAATTACTATTTTAGAAAATATGACCAAAAACCGAAGGGCAGGGGTCACCAAAAAAATGAAAAATTCGAAAGTCCTAAAAAACGTATTTTGCCGGTTTTACCGACGCCAGTTTACGTTTATAATATACTTAGTGCGTTTCCAACGCGATAATGCCTTTTATTTGGCCTAAATAGAAAATTAGAAAATGTACAAACAGCCATATTTCATCGCTCTAGAACGCGTATTTACCGAATTAGAGCGGTTTGAAGTTTTGTAAGAAACAATTGCCTGTAAAATCTGACTCCGTTGTCCTAGGAACTTCACCAATGGCGCAAATGAAAGGTTAAGAGTAGTAGATTATGAATCTGAAGTTTAATTAACTTCTAATTACTATTTTAGAAAATATGACCAAAAACCGAAGGGCAGGGGTCACCAAAAAAATGAAAAATTCGAGAGTCCTAAAAAACGTATTTTGCCGGTTTTAACGACGCCAGTTTGTGTTTATAATATACTTAGTGCGTTTCCAACGCGGTAATGCCTTTTATTTGGCCTAAATAGAAAATTGGAAAAAGTACAAACAGCCATATTTCATCGCTCTAGAACGCGTATTTACCGAATTAGAGCGGTTTGAAGTTTTGTAAGAAACAATTGCTTGTAAAAACTGACTCAGTTGTCCTAGGAACTTCACCAATGGCGCAAATGAAAGGTTAAGAGTAGTAGATTATGAATCTGAAGTTTAATTAACTTCTAATTACTATTTTAGAAAATATGACCAAAAACCGAAGGGCAGGGGTCACCAAAAAAATGAAAAATTCGAAAGTCCTAAAAAACGTATTTTGCCGGTTTTAACGACGCCAGTTTGCGTTTATAATATACTTAGTGCGTTTCCAACGCGGTAATGCCTTTTATTTGGCCTAAATAGAAAATTGGAAAAAGTACAAACAGCCATATTTCATCGCTCTAGAACGCGTATTTACCGAATTAGAGCGGTTTGAAGTTTTGTAAGAAACAATTGCTTGTAAAATCTGACTCAGTTGTCCTAGGAACTTCACCAATGGCGCAAATGAAAGGTTAAGAGTAGTAGATTATGAATCTGAAGTTTAATTAACTTCTAATTACTATTTTAGAAAATATGACCAAAAACCGAAGGGCAGGGGTCACCAAAAAAATGAAAAATTCGAAAGTCCTAAAAAACGTATTTTGCCGGTTTTAACGACGCCAGTTTGCGTTTATAATATACTTAGTGCGTTTCCAACGCGGTAATGCCTTTTATTTGGCCTAAATAGAAAATTGGAAAAAGTACAAACAGCCATATTTCATCGCTCTAGAACGCGTATTTACCGAATTAGAGCGGTTTGAAGTTTTGTAAGAAACAATTGCTTGTAAAATCTGACTCAGTTGTCCTAGGAACTTCACCAATGGCGCAAATGAAAGGTTAAGAGTAGTAGATTATGAATCTGAAGTTTAATTAACTTCTAATTACTATTTTAGAAAATATGACCAAAAACCGAAGGGCAGGGGTCACCAAAAAAATGAAAAATTCGAAAGTCCTAAAAAACGTATTTTGCCGGTTTTAACGACGCCAGTTTGCGTTTATAATATACTTAGTGCGTTTCCAACGCGGTAATGCCTTTTATTTGGCCTAAATAGAAAATTGGAAAAAGTACAAACAGCCATATTTCATCGCTCTAGAACGCGTATTTACCGAATTAGAGCGGTTTGAAGTTTTGTAAGAAACAATTGCTTGTAAAAACTGACTCAGTTGTCCTAGGAACTTCACCAATGGCGCAAATGAAAGGTTAAGAGTAGTAGATTATGAATCTGAAGTTTAATTAACTTCTAATTACTATTTTAGAAAATATGACCAAAAACCGAAGGGCAGGGGTCACCAAAAAAATGAAAAATTCGAAAGTCCTAAAAAACGTATTTTGCCGGTTTTAACGACGCCAGTTTGCGTTTATAATATACTTAGTGCGTTTCCAACGCGGTAATGCCTTTTATTTGGCCTAAATAGAAAATTGGAAAAAGTACAAACAGCCATATTTCATCGCTCTAGAACGCGTATTTACCGAATTAGAGCGGTTTGAAGTTTTGTAAGAAACAATTGCTTGTAAAAACTGACTCAGTTGTCCTAGGAACTTCACCAATGGCGCAAATGAAAGGTTAAGAGTAGTAGATTATGAATCTGAAGTTTAATTAACTTCTAATTACTATTTTAGAAAATATGACCAAAAACCGAAGGGCAGGGGTCACCAAAAAAATGAAAAATTCGAAAGTTTACTATTTTAGAAAATATGACCAAAAACCGAAGGGCAGGGGTCACCAAAAAAATGAAAAATTCGAAAGTCCTAAAAAACGTATTTTGCCGGTTTTAACGACGCCAGTTTGCGTTTATAATATACTTAGTGCGTTTCCAACGCGGTAATGCCTTTTATTTGGCCTAAATAGAAAATTGGAAGAAGTACAAACAGCCATATTTCATCGCTCTAGAACGCGTATTTACCGAATTAGAGCGGTTTGAAGTTTTGTAAGAAACAATTGCTTGTAAAAACTGACTCAGTTGTCCTAGGAACTTCACCAATGGCGCAAATGAAAGGTTAAGAGTAGTAGATTATGAATCTGAAGTTTAATTAACTTCTAATTACTATTTTAGAAAATATGACCAAAAACCGAAGGGCAGGGGTCACCAAAAAAATGAAAAATTCGAAAGTCCTAAAAAACGTATTTTGCCGGTTTTAACGACGCCAGTTTGCGTTTATAATATACTTAGTGCGTTTCCAACGCGGTAATGCCTTTTATTTGGCCTAAATAGAAAATTGGAAAAAGTCATATTTCATCGCTCTAGAACGCGTATTTACCGAATTAGAGCGGTTTGAAGTTTTGTAAGAAACAATTGCTTGTAAAAACTGACTCAGTTGTCCTAGGAACTTCACCAATGGCGCAAATGAAAGGTTAAGAGTAGTAGATTATGAATCTGAAGTTTAATTAACTTCTAATTACTATTTTAGAAAATATGACCAAAAACCGAAGGGCAGGGGTCACCAAAAAAATGAAAAATTCGAAAGTTTACTATTTTAGAAAATATGACCAAAAACCGAAGGGCAGGGGTCACCAAAAAAATGAAAAATTCGAAAGTCCTAAAAAACGTATTTTGCCGGTTTTAACGACGCCAGTTTGCGTTTATAATATACTTAGTGCGTTTCCAACGCGGTAATGCCTTTTATTTGGCCTAAATAGAAAATTGGAAAAAGTACAAACAGCCATATTTCATCGCTCTAGAACGCGTATTTACCGAATTAGAGCGGTTTGAAGTTTTGTAAGAAACAATTGCTTGTAAAATCTGACTCAGTTGTCCTAGGAACTTCACCAATGGCGCAAATGAAAGGTTAAGAGTAGTAGATTATGAATCTGAAGTTTAATTAACTTCTAATTACTATTTTAGAAAATATGACCAAAAACCGAAGGGCAGGGGTCACCAAAAAAATGAAAAATTCGAAAGTCCTAAAAAACGTATTTTGCCGGTTTTAACGACGCCAGTTTGCGTTTATAATATACTTAGTGCGTTTCCAACGCGGTAATGCCTTTTATTTGGCCTAAATAGAAAATTGGAAAAAGTACAAACAGCCATATTTCATCGCTCTAGAACGCGTATTTACCGAATTAGAGCGGTTTGAAGTTTTGTAAGAAACAATTGCTTGTAAAATCTGACTCAGTTGTCCTAGGAACTTCATCAATGGCGCAAATGAAAGGTTAAGAGTAGTAGATTATGAATCTGAAGTTTAATTAACTTCTAATTACTATTTTAGAAAATATGACCAAAAACCGAAGGGCAGGGGTCACCAAAAAAATGAAAAATTCGAAAGTCCTAAAAAACGTATTTTGCCGGTTTTAACGACGCCAGTTTGCGTTTATAATATACTTAGTGCGTTTCCAACGCGGTAATGCCTTTTATTTGGCCTAAATAGAAAATTGGAAAAAGTACAAACAGCCATATTTCATCGCTCTAGAACGCGTATTTACCGAATTAGAGCGGTTTGAAGTTTTGTAAGAAACAATTGCTTGTAAAATCTGACTCAGTTGTCCTAGGAACTTCACCAATGGCGCAAATGAAAGGTTAAGAGTAGTAGATTATGAATCTGAAGTTTAATTAACTTCTAATTACTATTTTAGAAAATATGACCAAAAACCGAAGGGCAGGGGTCACCAAAAAAATGAAAAATTCGAAAGTCCTAAAAAACGTATTTTGCCGGTTTTAACGACGCCAGTTTGCGTTTATAATATACTTAGTGCGTTTCCAACGCGGTAATGCCTTTTATTTGGCCTAAATAGAAAATTGGAAAAAGTCATATTTCATCGCTCTAGAACGCGTATTTACCGAATTAGAGCGGTTTGAAGTTTTGTAAGAAACAATTGCTTGTAAAAACTGACTCAGTTGTCCTAGGAACTTCACCAATGGCGCAAATGAAAGGTTAAGAGTAGTAGATTATGAATCTGAAGTTTAATTAACTTCTAATTACTATTTTAGAAAATATGACCAAAAACCGAAGGGCAGGGGTCACCAAAAAAATGAAAAATTCGAAAGTCCTAAAAAACGTATTTTGCCGGTTTTAACGACGCCAGTTTGCGTTTATAATATACTTAGTGCGTTTCCAACGCGGTAATGCCTTTTATTTGGCCTAAATAGAAAATTGGAAAAAGTACAAACAGCCATATTTCATCGCTCTAGAACGCGTATTTACCGAATTAGAGCGGTTTGAAGTTTTGTAAGAAACAATTGCTTGTAAAATCTGACTCAGTTGTCCTAGGAACTTTACCAATGGCGCAAATGAAAGGTTAAGATTAGTAGATTATGAATCTGAAGTTTAATTAACTTCTAATTACTATTTTAGAAAATATGACCAAAAACCGAAGGGCAGGGGTCACCAAAAAAATGAAAAATTCGAAAGTCCTAAAAAACGTATTTTGCCGGTTTTAACGACGCCAGTTTGCGTTTATAACGCGGTAATGCCTTTTATTTGGCCTAAATAGAAAATTGGAAAAAGTACAAACAGCCATATTTCATCGCTCTAGAACGCGTATTTACCGAATTAGAGCGGTTTGAAGTTTTGTAAGAAACAATTGCTTGTAAAATCTGACTCAGTTGTCCTAGGAACTTCACCAATGGCGCAAATGAAAGGTTAAGAGTAGTAGATTATGAATCTGAAGTTTAATTAACTTCTAATTACTATTTTAGAAAATATGACCAAAAACCGAAGGGCAGGGGTCACCAAAAAAATGAAAAATTCGAAAGTCCTAAAAAACGTATTTTGCCGGTTTTAACGACGCCAGTTTGCGTTTATAATATACTTAGTGCGTTTCCAACGCGGTAATGCCTTTTATTTGGCCTAAATAGAAAATTGGAAAAAGTACAAACAGCCATATTTCATCGCTCTAGAACGCGTATTTACCGAATTAGAGCGGTTTGAAGTTTTGTAAGAAACAATTGCTTGTAAAATCTGACTCAGTTGTCCTAGGAACTTCACCAATGGCGCAAATGAAAGGTTAAGAGTAGTAGATTATGAATCTGAAGTTTAATTAACTTCTAATTACTATTTTAGAAAATATGACCAAAAACCGAAGGGCAGGGGTCACCAAAAAAAATGAAAAATTCGAAAGTCCTAAAAAACTTATTTTGCCGGTTTTAACGACGCCAGTTTGCGTTTATAATATACTTAGTGCGTTTCCAACGCGGTAATGCCTTTTATTTGGCCTAAATAGAAAATTGGAAAAAGTCATATTTCATCGCTCTAGAACGCGTATTTACCGAATTAGAGCGGTTTGAAGTTTTGTAAGAAACAATTGCTTGTAAAAACTGACTCAGTTGTCCTAGGAACTTCACCAATGGCGCAAATGAAAGGTTAAGAGTAGTAGATTATGAATCTGAAGTTTAATTAACTTCTAATTACTATTTTAGAAAATATGACCAAAAACCGAAGGGCAGGGGTCACCAAAAAAATGAAAAATTCGAAAGTCCTAAAAAACGTATTTTGCCGGTTTTAACGACGCCAGTTTGCGTTTATAATATACTTAGTGCGTTTCCAACGCGGTAATGCCTTTTATTTGGCCTAAATAGAAAATTGGAAAAAGTACAAACAGCCATATTTCATCGCTCTAGAACGCGTATTTACCGAATTAGAGCGGTTTGAAGTTTTGTAAGAAACAATTGCTTGTAAAATCTGACTCAGTTGTCCTAGGAACTTTACCAATGGCGCAAATGAAAGGTTAAGATTAGTAGATTATGAATCTGAAGTTTAATTAACTTCTAATTACTATTTTAGAAAATATGACCAAAAACCGAAGGGCAGGGGTCACCAAAAAAATGAAAAATTCGAAAGTCCTAAAAAACGTATTTTGCCGGTTTTAACGACGCCAGTTTGCGTTTATAACGCGGTAATGCCTTTTATTTGGCCTAAATAGAAAATTGGAAAAAGTACAAACAGCCATATTTCATCGCTCTAGAACGCGTATTTACCGAATTAGAGCGGTTTGAAGTTTTGTAAGAAACAATTGCTTGTAAAATCTGACTCAGTTGTCCTAGGAACTTCACCAATGGCGCAAATGAAAGGTTAAGAGTAGTAGATTATGAATCTGAAGTTTAATTAACTTCTAATTACTATTTTAGAAAATATGACCAAAAACCGAAGGGCAGGGGTCACCAAAAAAATGAAAAATTCGAAAGTCCTAAAAAACGTATTTTGCCGGTTTTAACGACGCCAGTTTGGGTTTATAATATACTTAGTGCGTTTCCAACGCGGTAATGCCTTTTATTTGGCCTAAATAGAAAATTGGAAAAAGTACAAACAGCCATATTTCATCGCTCTAGAACGCGTATTTACCGAATTAGAGCGGTTTGAAGTTTTGTAAGAAACAATTGCTTGTAAAATCTGACTCAGTTGTCCTAGGAACTTCACCAATGGCGCAAATGAAAGGTTAAGAGTAGTAGATTATGAATCTGAAGTTTAATTAACTTCTAATTACTATTTTAGAAAATATGACCAAAAACCGAAGGGCAGGGGTCACCAAAAAAAATGAAAAATTCGAAAGTCCTAAAAAACTTATTTTGCCGGTTTTAACGACGCCAGTTTGCGTTTATAATATACTTAGTGCGTTTCCAACGCGGTAATGCCTTTTATTTGGCCTAAATAGAAAATTGGAAAAAGTACAAACAGCCATATTTCATCGCTCTAGAACGCGTATTTACCGAATTAGAGCGGTTTGAAGTTTTGTAAGAAACAATTGCTTGTAAAATCTGACTCAGTTGTCCTAGGAACTTCACCAATGGCGCAAATGAAAGGTTAAGAGTAGTAGATTATGAATCTGAAGTTTAATTAACTTCTAATTACTATTTTAGAAAATATGACCAAAAACCGAAGGGCAGGGGTCACCAAAAAAATGAAAAATTCGAAAGTCCTAAAAAACGTATTTTGCCGGTTTTAACGACGCCAGTTTGCGTTTATAATATACTTAGTGCGTTTCCAACGCGGTAATGCCTTTTATTTGGCCTAAATAGAAAATTGGAAAAAGTACAAACAGCCATATTTCATCGCTCTAGAACGCGTATTTACCGAATTAGAGCGGTTTGAAGTTTTGTAAGAAACAATTGCTTGTAAAATCTGACTCAGTTGTCCTAGGAACTTCACCAATGGCGCAAATGAAAGGTTAAGAGTAGTAGATTATGAATCTGAAGTTTAATTAACTTCTAATTACTATTTTAGAAAATATGACCAAAAACCGAAGGGCAGGGGTCACCAAAAAAATGAAAAATTCGAAAGTCCTAAAAAACGTATTTTGCCGGTTTTAACGACGCCAGTTTGCGTTTATAATATACTTAGTGCGTTTCCAACGCGGTAATGCCTTTTATTTGGCCTAAATAGAAAATTGGAAAAAGTACAAACAGCCATATTTCATCGCTCTAGAACGCGTATTTACCGAATTAGAGCGGTTTGAAGTTTTGTAAGAAACAATTGCTTGTAAAATCTGACTCAGTTGTCCTAGGAACTTTACCAATGGCGCAAATGAAAGGTTAAGATTAGTAGATTATGAATCTGAAGTTTAATTAACTTCTAATTACTATTTTAGAAAATATGACCAAAAACCGAAGGGCAGGGGTCACCAAAAAAATGAAAAATTCGAAAGTCCTAAAAAACGTATTTTGCCGGTTTTAACGACGCCAGTTTGCGTTTATAACGCGGTAATGCCTTTTATTTGGCCTAAATAGAAAATTGGAAAAAGTACAAACAGCCATATTTCATCGCTCTAGAACGCGTATTTACCGAATTAGAGCGGTTTGAAGTTTTGTAAGAAACAATTGCTTGTAAAATCTGACTCAGTTGTCCTAGGAACTTCACCAATGGCGCAAATGAAAGGTTAAGAGTAGTAGATTATGAATCTGAAGTTTAATTAACTTCTAATTACTATTTTAGAAAATATGACCAAAAACCGAAGGGCAGGGGTCACCAAAAAAATGAAAAATTCGAAAGTCCTAAAAAACGTATTTTGCCGGTTTTAACGACGCCAGTTTGCGTTTATAATATACTTAGTGCGTTTCCAACGCGGTAATGCCTTTTATTTGGCCTAAATAGAAAATTGGAAAAAGTACAAACAGCCATATTTCATCGCTCTAGAACGCGTATTTACCGAATTAGAGCGGTTTGAAGTTTTGTAAGAAACAATTGCTTGTAAAATCTGACTCAGTTGTCCTAGGAACTTCACCAATGGCGCAAATGAAAGGTTAAGAGTAGTAGATTATGAATCTGAAGTTTAATTAACTTCTAATTACTATTTTAGAAAATATGACCAAAAACCGAAGGGCAGGGGTCACCAAAAAAAATGAAAAATTCGAAAGTCCTAAAAAACTTATTTTGCCGGTTTTAACGACGCCAGTTTGCGTTTATAATATACTTAGTGCGTTTCCAACGCGGTAATGCCTTTTATTTGGCCTAAATAGAAAATTGGAAAAAGTACAAACAGCCATATTTCATCGCTCTAGAACGCGTATTTACCGAATTAGAGCGGTTTGAAGTTTTGTAAGAAACAATTGCTTGTAAAATCTGACTCAGTTGTCCTAGGAACTTCACCAATGGCGCAAATGAAAGGTTAAGAGTAGTAGATTATGAATCTGAAGTTTAATTAACTTCTAATTACTATTTTAGAAAATATGACCAAAAACCGAAGGGCAGGGGTCACCAAAAAAATGAAAAATTCGAAAGTCCTAAAAAACGTATTTTGCCGGTTTTAACGACGCCAGTTTGCGTTTATAATATACTTAGTGCGTTTCCAACGCGGTAATGCCTTTTATTTGGCCTAAATAGAAAATTGGAAAAAGTACAAACAGCCATATTTCATCGCTCTAGAACGCGTATTTACCGAATTAGAGCGGTTTGAAGTTTTGTAAGAAACAATTGCTTGTAAAATCTGACTCAGTTGTCCTAGGAACTTCACCAATGGCGCAAATGAAAGGTTAAGAGTAGTAGATTATGAATCTGAAGTTTAATTAACTTCTAATTACTATTTTAGAAAATATGACCAAAAACCGAAGGGCAGGGGTCACCAAAAAAATGAAAAATTCGAAAGTCCTAAAAAACGTATTTTGCCGGTTTTAACGACGCCAGTTTGCGTTTATAATATACTTAGTGCGTTTCCAACGCGGTAATGCCTTTTATTTGGCCTAAATAGAAAATTGGAAAAAGTCATATTTCATCGCTCTAGAACGCGTATTTACCGAATTAGAGCGGTTTGAAGTTTTGTAAGAAACAATTGCTTGTAAAAACTGACTCAGTTGTCCTAGGAACTTCACCAATGGCGCAAATGAAAGGTTAAGAGTAGTAGATTATGAATCTGAAGTTTAATTAACTTCTAATTACTATTTTAGAAAATATGACCAAAAACCGAAGGGCAGGGGTCACCAAAAAAATGAAAAATTCGAAAGTCCTAAAAAACGTATTTTGCCGGTTTTAACGACGCCAGTTTGCGTTTATAATATACTTAGTGCGTTTCCAACGCGGTAATGCCTTTTATTTGGCCTAAATAGAAAATTGGAAAAAGTACAAACAGCCATATTTCATCGCTCTAGAACGCGTATTTACCGAATTAGAGCGGTTTGAAGTTTTGTAAGAAACAATTGCTTGTAAAATCTGACTCAGTTGTCCTAGGAACTTTACCAATGGCGCAAATGAAAGGTTAAGATTAGTAGATTATGAATCTGAAGTTTAATTAACTTCTAATTACTATTTTAGAAAATATGACCAAAAACCGAAGGGCAGGGGTCACCAAAAAAATGAAAAATTCGAAAGTCCTAAAAAACGTATTTTGCCGGTTTTAACGACGCCAGTTTGCGTTTATAACGCGGTAATGCCTTTTATTTGGCCTAAATAGAAAATTGGAAAAAGTACAAACAGCCATATTTCATCGCTCTAGAACGCGTATTTACCGAATTAGAGCGGTTTGAAGTTTTGTAAGAAACAATTGCTTGTAAAATCTGACTCAGTTGTCCTAGGAACTTCACCAATGGCGCAAATGAAAGGTTAAGAGTAGTAGATTATGAATCTGAAGTTTAATTAACTTCTAATTACTATTTTAGAAAATATGACCAAAAACCGAAGGGCAGGGGTCACCAAAAAAATGAAAAATTCGAAAGTCCTAAAAAACGTATTTTGCCGGTTTTAACGACGCCAGTTTGCGTTTATAATATACTTAGTGCGTTTCCAACGCGGTAATGCCTTTTATTTGGCCTAAATAGAAAATTGGAAAAAGTACAAACAGCCATATTTCATCGCTCTAGAACGCGTATTTACCGAATTAGAGCGGTTTGAAGTTTTGTAAGAAACAATTGCTTGTAAAATCTGACTCAGTTGTCCTAGGAACTTCACCAATGGCGCAAATGAAAGGTTAAGAGTAGTAGATTATGAATCTGAAGTTTAATTAACTTCTAATTACTATTTTAGAAAATATGACCAAAAACCGAAGGGCAGGGGTCACCAAAAAAAATGAAAAATTCGAAAGTCCTAAAAAACTTATTTTGCCGGTTTTAACGACGCCAGTTTGCGTTTATAATATACTTAGTGCGTTTCCAACGCGGTAATGCCTTTTATTTGGCCTAAATAGAAAATTGGAAAAAGTACAAACAGCCATATTTCATCGCTCTAGAACGCGTATTTACCGAATTAGAGCGGTTTGAAGTTTTGTAAGAAACAATTGCTTGTAAAATCTGACTCAGTTGTCCTAGGAACTTCACCAATGGCGCAAATGAAAGGTTAAGAGTAGTAGATTATGAATCTGAAGTTTAATTAACTTCTAATTACTATTTTAGAAAATATGACCAAAAACCGAAGGGCAGGGGTCACCAAAAAAATGAAAAATTCGAAAGTCCTAAAAAACGTATTTTGCCGGTTTTAACGACGCCAGTTTGCGTTTATAATATACTTAGTGCGTTTCCAACGCGGTAATGCCTTTTATTTGGCCTAAATAGAAAATTGGAAAAAGTACAAACAGCCATATTTCATCGCTCTAGAACGCGTATTTACCGAATTAGAGCGGTTTGAAGTTTTGTAAGAAACAATTGCTTGTAAAATCTGACTCAGTTGTCCTAGGAACTTCACCAATGGCGCAAATGAAAGGTTAAGAGTAGTAGATTATGAATCTGAAGTTTAATTAACTTCTAATTACTATTTTAGAAAATATGACCAAAAACCGAAGGGCAGGGGTCACCAAAAAAATGAAAAATTCGAAAGTCCTAAAAAACGTATTTTGCCGGTTTTAACGACGCCAGTTTGCGTTTATAATATACTTAGTGCGTTTCCAACGCGGTAATGCCTTTTATTTGGCCTAAATAGAAAATTGGAAGAAGTACAAACAGCCATATTTCATCGCTCTAGAACGCGTATTTACCGAATTAGAGCGGTTTGAAGTTTTGTAAGAAACAATTGCTTGTAAAAACTGACTCAGTTGTCCTAGGAACTTCACCAATGGCGCAAATGAAAGGTTAAGAGTAGTAGATTATGAATCTGAAGTTTAATTAACTTCTAATTACTATTTTAGAAAATATGACCAAAAACCGAAGGGCAGGGGTCACCAAAAAAATGAAAAATTCGAAAGTCCTAAAAAACGTATTTTGCCGGTTTTAACGACGCCAGTTTGCGTTTATAATATACTTAGTGCGTTTCCAACGCGGTAATGCCTTTTATTTGGCCTAAATAGAAAATTGGAAAAAGTCATATTTCATCGCTCTAGAACGCGTATTTACCGAATTAGAGCGGTTTGAAGTTTTGTAAGAAACAATTGCTTGTAAAAACTGACTCAGTTGTCCTAGGAACTTCACCAATGGCGCAAATGAAAGGTTAAGAGTAGTAGATTATGAATCTGAAGTTTAATTAACTTCTAATTACTATTTTAGAAAATATGACCAAAAACCGAAGGGCAGGGGTCACCAAAAAAATGAAAAATTCGAAAGTTTACTATTTTAGAAAATATGACCAAAAACCGAAGGGCAGGGGTCACCAAAAAAATGAAAAATTCGAAAGTCCTAAAAAACGTATTTTGCCGGTTTTAACGACGCCAGTTTGCGTTTATAATATACTTAGTGCGTTTCCAACGCGGTAATGCCTTTTATTTGGCCTAAATAGAAAATTGGAAAAAGTACAAACAGCCATATTTCATCGCTCTAGAACGCGTATTTACCGAATTAGAGCGGTTTGAAGTTTTGTAAGAAACAATTGCTTGTAAAATCTGACTCAGTTGTCCTAGGAACTTCACCAATGGCGCAAATGAAAGGTTAAGAGTAGTAGATTATGAATCTGAAGTTTAATTAACTTCTAATTACTATTTTAGAAAATATGACCAAAAACCGAAGGGCAGGGGTCACCAAAAAAATGAAAAATTCGAAAGTCCTAAAAAACGTATTTTGCCGGTTTTAACGACGCCAGTTTGCGTTTATAATATACTTAGTGCGTTTCCAACGCGATAATGACTTTTATTTGTCCTAAATAGAAAATTGGAAAAAGTACAAACAGCCATATTTCATCGCTCTAGAACGCGTATTTACCGAATTAGAGCGGTTTGAAGTTTTGTAAGAAACAATTGCTTGTAAAATCTGACTCAGTTGTCCTAGGAACTTCACCAATGGCGCAAATGAAAGGTTAAGAGTAGTAGATTATGAATCTGAAGTTTAATTAACTTCTAATTACTATTTTAGAAAATATGACCAAAAACCGAAGGGCAGGGGTCACCAAAAAAATGAAAAATTCGAAAGTCCTAAAAAACGTATTTTGCCGGTTTTAACGACGCCAGTTTGCGTTTATAATATACTTAGTGCGTTTCCAACGCGGTAATGCCTTTTATTTGGCCTAAATAGAAAATTGGAAAAAGTACAAACAGCCATATTTCATCGCTCTAGAACGCGTATTTACCGAATTAGAGCGGTTTGAAGTTTTGTAAGAAACAATTGCTTGTAAAATCTGACTCAGTTGTCCTAGGAACTTCACCAATGGCGCAAATGAAAGGTTAAGAGTAGTAGATTATGAATCTGAAGTTTAATTAACTTCTAATTACTACTTTAGAAAATATGACCAAAAACCGAAGGGCAGGGGTCACCAAAAAAATGAAAAATTCGAAAGTCCTAAAAAACGTATTTTGCCGGTTTTAACGACGCCAGTTTGCGTTTATAATATACTTAGTGCGTTTCCAACGCGATAATGCCTTTTATTTGTCCTAAATAGAAAATTGGAAAAAGTACAAACAGCCATATTTCATCGCTATAGAACGCGTATTTACCGAATTAGAGCGGTTTGAAGTTTTGTAAGAAACAATTGCTTGTAAAATCTGACTCAGTTGTCCTAGGAACTTCACCAATGGCGCAAATGAAAGGTTAAGAGTAGTAGATTATGAATCTGAAGTTTAATTAACTTCTAATTACTATTTTAGAAAATATGACCAAAAACCGAAGGGCAGGGGTCACCAAAAAAATGAAAAATTCGAAAGTCCTAAAAAACGTATTTTGCCGGTTTTAACGATGCCAGTTTGCGTTTATAATATACTTAGTGCGTTTCCAACGCGGTAATGCCTTTTATTTGGCCTAAATAGAAAATTGGAAAAAGTACAAACAGCCATATTTCATCGCTCTAGAACGCGTATTTACCGAATTAGAGCGGTTTGAAGTTTTGTAAGAAACAATTGCTTGTACAATCTGACTCAGTTGTCCTAGGAACTTCACCAATGGCGCAAATGAAAGGTTAAGAGTAGTAGATTATGAATCTGAAGTTTAATTAACTTCTAATTACTACTTTAGAAAATATGACCAAAAACCGAAGGGCAGGGGTCACCAAAAAAATGAAAAATTCGAAAGTCCTAAAAAACGTATTTTGCCGGTTTTAACGACGCCAGTTTGCGTTTATAATATACTTAGTGCGTTTCCAACGCGATAATGCCTTTTATTTGTCCTAAATAGAAAATTGGAAAAAGTACAAACAGCCATATTTCATCGCTATAGAACGCGTATTTACCGAATTAGAGCGGTTTGAAGTTTTGTAAGAAACAATTGCTTGTAAAATCTGACTCAGTTGTCCTAGGAACTTCACCAATGGCGCAAATGAAAGGTTAAGAGTAGTAGATTATGAATCTGAAGTTTAATTAACTTCTAATTACTATTTTAGAAAATATGACCAAAAACCGAAGGGCAGGGGTCACCAAAAAAATGAAAAATTCGAAAGTCCTAAAAAACGTATTTTGCCGGTTTTAACGATGCCAGTTTGCGTTTATAATATACTTAGTGCGTTTCCAACGCGGTAATGCCTTTTATTTGGCCTAAATAGAAAATTGGAAAAAGTACAAACAGCCATATTTCATCGCTCTAGAACGCGTATTTACCGAATTAGAGCGGTTTGAAGTTTTGTAAGAAACAATTGCTTGTACAATCTGACTCAGTTGTCCTAGGAACTTCACCAATGGCGCAAATGAAAGGTTAAGAGTAGTAGATTATGAATCTGAAGTTTAATTAACTTCTAATTACTATTTTAGAAAATATGACCAAAAACCGAAGGGCAGGGGTCACCAAAAAAATGAAAAATTCGAAAGTCCTAAAAAACTTATTTTGCCGGTTTTAACGACGCCAGTTTGCGTTTATAATATACTTAGTGCGTTTCCAACGCGGTAATGCCTTTTATTTGGCCTAAATAGAAAATTGGAAAAAGTACAAACAGCCATATTTCATCGCTCTAGAACGCGTATTTACCGAATTAGAGCGGTTTGAAGTTTTGTAAGAAACAATTGCTTGTAAAATCTGATTCAGTTGTCCTAGGAACTTCACCAATGGCGCAAATGAAAGGTTAAGAGTAGTAGATTATGAATCTGAAGTTTAATTAACTTCTAATTACTACTTTAGAAAATATGACCAAAAACCGAAGGGCAGGGGTCACCAAAAAAATGAAAAATTCGAAAGTCCTAAAAAACGTATTTTGCCAGTTTTAACGACGCCAGTTTGCGTTTATAATATACTTAGTGCGTTTCCAACGCGATAATGCCTTTTATTTGTCCTAAATAGAAAATTGGAAAAAGTACAAACAGCCATATTTCATCGCTCTAGAACGCGTATTTACCGAATTAGAGCGGTTTGAAGTTTTGTAAGAAACAATTGCTTGTAAAATCTGACTCAGTTGTCCTAGGAACTTCACCAATGGCGCAAATGAAAGGTTAAGAGTAGTAGATTATGAATCTGAAGTTTAATTAACTTCTAATTACTATTTTAGAAAATATGACCAAAAACCGACGCCAGTTTGCGTTTATAATATACTTAGTGCGTTTCCAACGCGATAATGCCTTTTATTTGTCCTAAATAGAAAATTGGAAAAAGTACAAACAGCCATATTTCATCGCTCTAGAACGCGTATTTACCGAATTAGAGCGGTTTGAAGTTTTGTAAGAAACAATTGCTTGTAAAATCTGACTCAGTTGTCCTAGGAACTTCACCAATGGCGCAAATGAAAGGTTAAGAGTAGTAGATTATGAATCTGAAGTTTAATTAACTTCTAATTACTACTTTAGAAAATATGACCAAAAACCGAAGGGCAGGGGTCACCAAAAAAATGAAAAATTCGAAAGTCCTAAAAAACGTATTTTGCCGGTTTTAACGACGCCAGTTTGCGTTTATAATATACTTAGTGCGTTTCCAACGCGGTAATGCCTTTTATTTGGCCTAAATAGAAAATTGGAAAAAGTACAAACAGCCATATTTCATCGCTCTAGAACGCGTATTTACCGAATTAGAGCGGTTTGAAGTTTTGTAAGAAACAATTGCTTGTAAAATCTGATTCAGTTGTCCTAGGAACTTCACCAGTGGCGCAAATGAAAGGTTAAGAGTAGTAGATTATGAATCTGAAGTTTAATTAACTTCTAATTACTACTTTAGAAAATATGACCAAAAACCGAAGGGCAGGGGTCACCAAAAAAATGAAAAATTCGAAAGTCCTAAAAAACGTATTTTGCCGGTTTTAACGACGCCAGTTTGCGTTTATAATATACTTAGTGCGTTTCCAACGCGATAATGCCTTTTATTTGTCCTAAATAGAAAATTGGAAAAAGTACAAACAGCCATATTTCATCGCTCTAGAACGCGTATTTACCGAATTAGAGCGGTTTGAAGTTTTGTAAGAAACAATTGCTTGTAAAATCTGACTCAGTTGTCCTAGGAACTTCACCAATGGCGCAAATGAAAGGTTAAGAGTAGTAGATTATGAATCTGAAGTTTAATTAACTTCTAATTACTACTTTAGAAAATATGACCAAAAACCGAAGGGCAGGGGTCACCAAAAAAATGAAAAATTCGAAAGTCCTAAAAAACGTATTTTGCCGGTTTTAACGACGCCAGTTTGCGTTTATAATATACTTAGTGCGTTTCCAACGCGATAATGCCTTTTATTTGTCCTAAATAGAAAATTGGAAAAAGTACAAACAGCCATATTTCATCGCTCTAGAACGCGTATTTACCGAATTAGAGCGGTTTGAAGTTTTGTAAGAAACAATTGCTTGTAAAATCTGACTCAGTTGTCCTAGGAACTTCACCAATGGCGCAAATGAAAGGTTAAGAGTAGTAGATTATGAATCTGAAGTTTAATTAACTTCTAATTACTATTTTAGAAAATATGACCAAAAACCGAAGGGCAGGGGTCACCAAAAAAATGAAAAATTCGAAAGTCCTAAAAAACGTATTTTGCCGGTTTTAACGACGCCAGTTTGCGTTTATAATATACTTAGTGCGTTTCCAACGCGATAATGCCTTTTATTTGTCCTAAATAGAAAATTGGAAAAAGTACAAACAGCCATATTTCATCGCTCTAGAACGCGTATTTACCGAATTAGAGCGGTTTGAAGTTTTGTAAGAAACAATTGCTTGTAAAATCTGATTCAGTTGTCCTAGGAACTTCACCAATGGCGCAAATGAAAGGTTAAGAGTAGTAGATTATGAATCTGAAGTTTAATTAACTTCTAATTACTACTTTAGAAAATATGACCAAAAACCGAAGGGCAGGGGTCACCAAAAAAATGAAAAATTCGAAAGTCCTAAAAAACGTATTTTGCCGGTTTTAACGACGCCAGTTTGCGTTTATAATATACTTAGTGCGTTTCCAACGCGATAATGCCTTTTATTTGTCCTAAATAGAAAATTGGAAAAAGTACAAACAGCCATATTTCATCGCTCTAGAACGCGTATTTACCGAATTAGAGCGGTTTGAAGTTTTGTAAGAAACAATTGCTTGTAAAATCTGACTCAGTTGTCCTAGGAACTTCACCAATGGCGCAAATGAAAGGTTAAGAGTAGTAGATTATGAATCTGAAGTTTAATTAACTTCTAATTACTACTTTAGAAAATATGACCAAAAACCGAAGGGCAGGGGTCACCAAAAAAATGAAAAATTCGAAAGTCCTAAAAAACGTATTTTGCCGGTTTTAACGACGCCAGTTTGCGTTTATAATATACTTAGTGCGTTTCCAACGCGATAATGCCTTTTATTTGTCCTAAATAGAAAATTGGAAAAAGTACAAACAGCCATATTTTATCGCTCTAGAACGCGTATTTACCGAATTAGAGCGGTTTGAAGTTTTGTAAGAAACAATTGCTTGTAAAATCTGACTCAGTTGTCCTAGGAACTTCACCAATGGCGCAAATGAAAGGTTAAGAGTAGTAGATTATGAATCTGAAGTTTAATTAACTTCTAATTACTACTTTAGAAAATATGACCAAAAACCGAAGGGCAGGGGTCACCAAAAAAATAAAAAATTCGAAAGTCCTAAAAAACGTATTTTGCCGGTTTTAACGACGCCAGTTTGCGTTTATAATATACTTAGTGCGTTTCCAACGCGGTAATGCCTTTTATTTGGCCTAAATAGAAAATTGGAAAAAGTACAAACAGCCATATTTCATCGCTCTAGAACGCGTATTTACCGAATTAGAGCGGTTTGAAGTTTTGTAAGAAACAATTGCTTGTAAAATCTGACTCAGTTGTCCTAGGAACTTCACCAATGGCGCAAATGAAAGGTTAAGAGTAGTAGATTATGAATCTGAAGTTTAATTAACTTCTAATTACTATTTTAGAAAATATGACCAAAAACCGAAGGGCAGGGGTCACCAAAAAAATGAAAAATTCGAAAGTCCTAAAAAACGTATTTTGCCGGTTTTAACAACGCCAGTTTGCGTTTATAATATACTTAGTGCGTTTCCAACGCGATAATGCCTTTTATTTGTCCTAAATAGAAAATTGGAAAAAGTACAAACAGCCATATTTCATCGCTCTAGAACGCGTATTTACCGAATTAGAGCGGTTTGAAGTTTTGTAAGAAACAATTGCTTGTAAAATCTGACTCAGTTGTCCTAGGAACTTCACCAATGGCGCAAATGAAAGGTTAAGAGTAGTAGATTATGAATCTGAAGTTTAATTAACTTCTAATTACTACTTTAGAAAATATGACCAAAAACCGAAGGGCAGGGGTCACCAAAAAAATGAAAAATTCGAAAGTCCTAAAAAACGTATTTTGCCGGTTTTAACGACGCCAGTTTGCGTTTATAATATACTTAGTGCGTTTCCAACGCGGTAATGCCTTTTATTTGGCCTAAATAGAAAATTGGAAAAAGTACAAACAGCCATATTTCATCGCTCTAGAACGCGTATTTACCGAATTAGAGCGGTTTGAAGTTTTGTAAGAAACAATTGCTTGTAAAATCTGATTCAGTTGTCCTAGGAACTTCACCAATGGCGCAAATGAAAGGTTAAGAGTAGTAGATTATGAATCTGAAGTTTAATTAACTTCTAATTACTACTTTAGAAAATATGACCAAAAACCGAAGGGCAGGGGTCACCAAAAAAATGAAAAATTCGAAAGTCCTAAAAAACGTATTTTGCCGGTTTTAACGACGCCAGTTTGCGTTTATAATATACTTAGTGCGTTTCCAACGCGATAATGCCTTTTATTTGTCCTAAATAGAAAATTGGAAAAAGTACAAACAGCCATATTTCATCGCTCTAGAACGCGTATTTACCGAATTAGAGCGGTTTGAAGTTTAGTAAGAAACAATTGCTTGTAAAATCTGACTCAGTTGTCCTAGGAACTTCACCAATGGCGCAAATGAAAGGTTAAGAGTAGTAGATTATGAATCTGAAGTTTAATTAACTTCTAATTACTACTTTAGAAAATATGACCAAAAACCGAAGGGCAGGGGTCACCAAAAAAATGAAAAATTCGAAAGTCCTAAAAAACGTATTTTGCCGGTTTTAACGACGCCAGTTTGCGTTTATAATATACTTAGTGCGTTTCCAACGCGATAATGCCTTTTATTTGTCCTAAATAGAAAATTGGAAAAAGTACAAACAGCCATATTTCATCGCTCTAGAACGCGTATTTACCGAATTAGAGCGGTTTGAAGTTTTGTAAGAAACAATTGCTTGTAAAATCTGACTCAGTTGTCCTAGGAACTTCACCAATGGCGCAAATGAAAGGTTAAGAGTAGTAGATTATGAATCTGAAGTTTAATTAACTTCTAATTACTATTTTAGAAAATATGACCAAAAACCGAAGGGCAGGGGTCACCAAAAAAATGAAAAATTCGAAAGTCCTAAAAAACGTATTTTGCCGGTTTTAACGACGCCAGTTTGCGTTTATAATATACTTAGTGCGTTTCCAACGCGGTAATGCCTTTTATTTGGCCTAAATAGAAAATTGGAAAAAGTACAAACAGCCATATTTCATCGCTCTAGAACGCGTATTTACCGAATTAGAGCGGTTTGAAGTTTTGTAAGAAACAATTGCTTGTAAAATCTGACTCAGTTGTCCTAGGAACTTCACCAATGGCGCAAATGAAAGGTTAAGAGTAGTAGATTATGAATCTGAAGTTTAATTAACTTCTAATTACTACTTTAGAAAATATGACCAAAAACCGAAGGGCAGGGGTCACCAAAAAAATAAAAAATTCGAAAGTCCTAAAAAACGTATTTTGCCGGTTTTAACGACGCCAGTTTGCGTTTATAATATACTTAGTGCGTTTCCAACGCGATAATGCCTTTTATTTGTCCTAAATAGAAAATTGGAAAAAGTACAAACAGCCATATTTCATCGCTCTAGAACGCGTATTTACCGAATTAGAGCGGTTTGAAGTTTTGTAAGAAACAATTGCTTGTAAAATCTGACTCAGTTGTCCTAGGAACTTCACCAATGGCGCAAATGAAAGGTTAAGAGTAGTAGATTATGAATCTGAAGTTTAATTAACTTCTAATTACTATTTTAGAAAATATGACCAAAAACCGAAGGGCAGGGGTCACCAAAAAAATGAAAAATTCGAAAGTCCTAAAAAACGTATTTTGCCGATTTTAACGACGCCAGTTTGCGTTTATAATATACTTAGTGCGTTTCCAACGCGGTAATGCCTTTTATTTGGCCTAAATAGAAAATTGGAAAAAGTACAAACAGCCATATTTCATCGCTCTAGAACGCGTATTTACCGAATTAGAGCGGTTTGAAGTTTTGTAAGAAACAATTGCTTGTAAAATCTGACTCAGTTGTCCTAGGAACTTCACCAATGGCGCAAATGAAAGGTTAAGAGTAGTAGATTATGAATCTGAAGTTTAATTAACTTCTAATTACTACTTTAGAAAATATGACCAAAAACCGAAGGGCAGGGGTCACCAAAAAAATAAAAAATTCGAAAGTCCTAAAAAACGTATTTTGCCGGTTTTAACGACGCCAGTTTGCGTTTATAATATACTTAGTGCGTTTCCAACGCGATAATGCCTTTTATTTGTCCTAAATAGAAAATTGGAAAAAGTACAAACAGCCATATTTCATCGCTCTAGAACGCGTATTTACCGAATTAGAGCGGTTTGAAGTTTTGTAAGAAACAATTGCTTGTAAAATCTGACTCAGTTGTCCTAGGAACTTCACCAATGGCGCAAATGAAAGGTTAAGAGTAGTAGATTATGAATCTGAAGTTTAATTAACTTCTAATTACTACTTTAGAAAATATGACCAAAAACCGAAGGGCAGGGGTCACCAAAAAAATGAAAAATTCGAAAGTCCTAAAAAACGTATTTTGCCGGTTTTAACGACGCCAGTTTGCGTTTATAATATACTTAGTGCGTTTCCAACGCGGTAATGCCTTTTATTTGGCCTAAATAGAAAATTGGAAAAAGTACAAACAGCCATATTTCATCGCTCTAGAACGCGTATTTACCGAATTAGAGCGGTTTGAAGTTTTGTAAGAAACAATTGCTTGTAAAATCTGACTCAGTTGTCCTAGGAACTTCACCAATGGCGCAAATGAAAGGTTAAGAGTAGTAGATTATGAATCTGAAGTTTAATTAACTTCTAATTACTACTTTAGAAAATATGACCAAAAACCGAAGGGCAGGGGTCACCAAAAAAATAAAAAATTCGAAAGTCCTAAAAAACGTATTTTGCCGGTTTTAACGACGCCAGTTTGCGTTTATAATATACTTAGTGCGTTTCCAACGCGGTAATGCCTTTTATTTGGCCTAAATAGAAAATTGGAAAAAGTACAAACAGCCATATTTCATCGCACTAGAACGCGTATTTACCGAATTAGAGCGGTTTGAAGTTTTGTAAGAAACAATTGCTTGTAAAATCTGATTCAGTTGTCCTAGGAACTTCACCAATGGCGCAAATGAAAGGTTAAGAGTAGTAGATTATGAATCTGAAGTTTAATTAACTTCTAATTACTACTTTAGAAAATATGACCAAAAACCGAAGGGCAGGGGTCACCAAAAAAATGAAAAATTCGAAAGTCCTAAAAAACGTATTTTGCCGGTTTTAACGACGCCAGTTTGCGTTTATAATATACTTAGTGCGTTTCCAACGCGATAATGCCTTTTATTTGTCCTAAATAGAAAATTGGAAAAAGTACAAACAGCCATATTTCATCGCTCTAGAACGCGTATTTACCGAATTAGAGCGGTTTGAAGTTTTGTAAGAAACAATTGCTTGTAAAATCTGACTCAGTTGTCCTAGGAACTTCACCAATGGCGCAAATGAAAGGTTAAGAGTAGTAGATTATGAATCTGAAGTTTAATTAACTTCTAATTACTATTTTAGAAAATATGACCAAAAACCGAAGGGCAGGGGTCACCAAAAAAATGAAAAATTCGAAAGTCCTAAAAAACGTATTTTGCCGGTTTTAACGACGCCAGTTTGCGTTTATAATATACTTAGTGCGTTTCCAACGCGGTAATGCCTTTTATTTGGCCTAAATAGAAAATTGGAAAAAGTACAAACAGCCATATTTCATCGCTCTAGAACGCGTATTTACCGAATTAGAGCGGTTTGAAGTTTTGTAAGAAACAATTGCTTGTAAAATCTGACTCAGTTGTCCTAGGAACTTCACCAATGGCGCAAATGAAAGGTTAAGAGTAGTAGATTATGAATCTGAAGTTTAATTAACTTCTAATTACTATTTTAGAAAATATGACCAAAAACCGAAGGGCAGGGGTCACCAAAAAAATGAAAAATTCGAAAGTCCTAAAAAACGTATTTTGCCGGTTTTAACGACGCCAGTTTGCGTTTATAATATACTTAGTGCGTTTCCAACGCGGTAATGCCTTTTATTTGGCCTAAATAGAAAATTGGAAAAAGTACAAACAGCCATATTTCATCGCTCTAGAACGCGTATTTACCGAATTAGAGCGGTTTGAAGTTTTGTAAGAAACAATTGCTTGTAAAATCTGACTCAGTTGTCCTAGGAACTTCACCAATGGCGCAAATGAAAGGTTAAGAGTAGTAGATTATGAATCTGAAGTTTAATTAACTTCTAATTACTATTTTAGAAAATATGACCAAAAACCGAAGGGCAGGGGTCACCAAAAAAATGAAAAATTCGAAAGTCCTAAAAAACGTATTTTGCCGGTTTTAACGACGCCAGTTTGCGTTTATAATATACTTAGTGCGTTTCCAACGCGGTAATGCCTTTTATTTGGCCTAAATAGAAAATTGGAAAAAGTACAAACAGCCATATTTCATCGCTCTAGAACGCGTATTTACCGAATTAGAGCGGTTTGAAGTTTTGTAAGAAACAATTGCTTGTAAAATCTGACTCAGTTGTCCTAGGAACTTCACCAATGGCGCAAATGAAAGGTTAAGAGTAGTAGATTATGAATCTGAAGTTTAATTAACTTCTAATTACTATTTTAGAAAATATGACCAAAAACCGAAGGGCAGGGGTCAACAAAAAAATGAAAAATTCGAAAGTCCTAAAAAACGTATTTTGCCGGTTTTAACGACGACAGTTTGCGTTTATAATATACTTAGTGCGTTTCCAACGCGGTAATGCCTTTTATTTGGCCTAAATAGAAAATTGGAAAAAGTACAAACAGCCATATTTCATCGCTCTAGAACGCGTATTTACCGAATTAGAGCGGTTTGAAGTTTTGTAAGAAACAATTGCTTGTAAAATCTGACTCAGTTGTCCTAGGAACTTCACCAATGGCGCAAATGAAAGGTTAAGAGTAGTAGATTATGAATCTGAAGTTTAATTAACTTCTAATTACTATTTTAGAAAATATGACCAAAAACCGAAGGGCAGGGGTCACCAAAAAAATGAAAAATTCGAAAGTCCTAAAAAACGTATTTTGCCGGTTTTAACGACGCCAGTTTGCGTTTATAATATACTTAGTGCGTTTCCAACGCGGTAATGCCTTTTATTTGGCCTAAATAGAAAATTGGAAAAAGTACAAACAGCCATATTTCATCGCTCTAGAACGCGTATTTACCGAATTAGAGCGGTTTGAAGTTTTGTAAGAAACAATTGCTTGTAAAATCTGACTCAGTTGTCCTAGGAACTTCACCAATGGCGCAAATGAAAGGTTAAGAGTAGTAGATTATGAATCTGAAGTTTAATTAACTTCTAATTACTATTTTAGAAAATATGACCAAAAACCGAAGGGCAGGGGTCAACAAAAAAATGAAAAATTCGAAAGTCCTAAAAAACGTATTTTGCCGGTTTTAACGACGACAGTTTGCGTTTATAATATACTTAGTGCGTTTCCAACGCGGTAATGCCTTTTATTTGGCCTAAATAGAAAATTGGAAAAAGTACAAACAGCCATATTTCATCGCTCTAGAACGCGTATTTACCGAATTAGAGCGGTTTGAAGTTTTGTAAGAAACAATTGCTTGTAAAATCTGACTCAGTTGTCCTAGGAACTTCACCAATGGCGCAAATGAAAGGTTAAGAGTAGTAGATTATGAATCTGAAGTTTAATTAACTTCTAATTACTATTTTAGAAAATATGACCAAAAACCGAAGGGCAGGGGTCACCAAAAAAATGAAAAATTCGAAAGTCCTAAAAAACGTATTTTGCCGGTTTTAACGACGCCAGTTTGCGTTTATAATATACTTAGTGCGTTTCCAACGCGATAATGCCTTTTATTTGTCCTAAATAGAAAATTGGAAAAAGTACAAACAGCCATATTTCATCGCTCTAGAACGCGTATTTACCGAATTAGAGCGGTTTGAAGTTTTGTAAGAAACAATTGCTTGTAAAATCTGACTGAGTTGTCCTAGGAACTTCACCAATGGCGCAAATGAAAGGTTAAGAGTAGTAGATTATGAATCTGAAGTTTAATTAACTTCTAATTACTATTTTAGAAAATATGACCAAAAACCGAAGGGCAGGGGTCACCAAAAAAATGAAAAATTCGAAAGTCCTAAAAAACGTATTTTGCCGGTTTTAACGACGCCAGTTTGCGTTTATAATATACTTAGTGCGTTTCCAACGCGGTAATGCCTTTTATTTGGCCTAAATAGAAAATTGGAAAAAGTACAAACAGCCATATTTCATCGCTCTAGAACGCGTATTTACCGAATTAGAGCGGTTTGAAGTTTTGTAAGAAACAATTGCTTGTAAAATCTGACTCAGTTGTCCTAGGAACTTCACCAATGGCGCAAATGAAAGGTTAAGAGTAGTAGATTATGAATCTGAAGTTTAATTAACTTCTAATTACTATTTTAGAAAATATGACCAAAAACCGAAGGGCAGGGGTCACCAAAAAAATGAAAAATTCGAAAGTCCTAAAAAACGTATTTTGCCGGTTTTAACGACGCCAGTTTGCGTTTATAATATACTTAGTGCGTTTCCAACGCGATAATGCCTTTTATTTGGCCTAAATAGAAAATTGGAAAAAGTACAAACAGCCATATTTCATCGCTCTAGAACGCGTATTTACCGAATTAGAGCGGTTTGAAGTTTTGTAAGAAACAATTGCTTGTAAAATCTGACTCAGTTGTCCTAGGAACTTCACCAATGGCGCAAATGAAAGGTTAAGAGTAGTAGATTATGAATCTGAAGTTTAATTAACTTCTAATTACTACTTTAGAAAATATGACCAAAAACCGAAGGGCAGGGGTCACCAAAAAAATGAAAAATTCGAAAGTCCTAAAAAACGTATTTTGCCGGTTTTAACGACGCCAGTTTGCGTTTATAATATACTTAGTGCGTTTCCAACGCGATAATGCCTTTTATTTGTCCTAAATAGAAAATTGGAAAAAGTACAAACAGCCATATTTCATCGCTCTAGAACGCGTATTTACCGAATTAGAGCGGTTTGAAGTTTTGTAAGAAACAATTGCTTGTAAAATCTGACTCAGTTGTCCTAGGAACTTCACCAATGGCGCAAATGAAAGGTTAAGAGTAGTAGATTATGAATCTGAAGTTTAATTAACTTCTAATTACTATTTTAGAAAATATGACCAAAAACCGAAGGGCAGGGGTCACCAAAAAAATGAAAAATTCGAAAGTCCTAAAAAACGTATTTTGCCGGTTTTAACGACGCCAGTTTGCGTTTATAATATACTTAGTGCGTTTCCAACGCGGTAATGCCTTTTATTTGGCCTAAATAGAAAATTGGAAAAAGTACAAACAGCCATATTTCATCGCTCTAGAACGCGTATTTACCGAATTAGAGCGGTTTGAAGTTTTGTAAGAAACAATTGCTTGTAAAATCTGACTCAGTTGTCCTAGGAACTTCACCAATGGCGCAAATGAAAGGTTAAGAGTAGTAGATTATGAATCTGAAGTTTAATTAACTTCTAATTACTACTTTAGAAAATATGACCAAAAACCGAAGGGCAGGGGTCACCAAAAAAATAAAAAATTCGAAAGTCCTAAAAAACGTATTTTGCCGGTTTTAACGACGCCAGTTTGCGTTTATAATATACTTAGTGCGTTTCCAACGCGATAATGCCTTTTATTTGGCCTAAATAGAAAATTGGAAAAAGTACAAACAGCCATATTTCATCGCTCTAGAACGCGTATTTACCGAATTAGAGCGGTTTGAAGTTTTGTAAGAAACAATTGCTTGTAAAATCTGATTCAGTTGTCCTAGGAACTTCACCAATGGCGCAAATGAAAGGTTAAGAGTAGTAGATTATGAATCTGAAGTTTAATTAACTTCTAATTACTACTTTAGAAAATATGACCAAAAACCGAAGGGCAGGGGTCACCAAAAAAATGAAAAATTCGAAAGTCCTAAAAAACGTATTTTGCCGGTTTTAACGACGCCAGTTTGCGTTTATAATATACTTAGTGCGTTTCCAACGCGATAATGCCTTTTATTTGTCCTAAATAGAAAATTGGAAAAAGTACAAACAGCCATATTTCATCGCTCTAGAACGCGTATTTACCGAATTAGAGCGGTTTGAAGTTTTGTAAGAAACAATTGCTTGTAAAATCTGATTCAGTTGTCCTAGGAACTTCACCAATGGCGCAAATGAAAGGTTAAGAGTAGTAGATTATGAATCTGAAGTTTAATTAACTTCTAATTACTACTTTAGAAAATATGACCAAAAACCGAAGGGCAGGGGTCACCAAAAAAATGAAAAATTCGAAAGTCCTAAAAAACGTATTTTGCCGGTTTTAACGACGCCAGTTTGCGTTTATAATATACTTAGTGCGTTTCCAACGCGATAATGCCTTTTATTTGTCCTAAATAGAAAATTGGAAAAAGTACAAACAGCCATATTTCATCGCTCTAGAACGCGTATTTACCGAATTAGAGCGGTTTGAAGTTTTGTAAGAAACAATTGCTTGTAAAATCTGACTCAGTTGTCCTAGGAACTTCACCAATGGCGCAAATGAAAGGTTAAGAGTAGTAGATTATGAATCTGAAGTTTAATTAACTTCTAATTACTATTTTAGAAAATATGACCAAAAACCGAAGGGCAGGGGTCACCAAAAAAATGAAAAATTCGAAAGTCCTAAAAAACGTATTTTGCCGGTTTTAACGACGCCAGTTTGCGTTTATAATATACTTAGTGCGTTTCCAACGCGATAATGCATTTTATTTGTCCTAAATAGAAAATTGGAAAAAGTACAAACAGCCATATTTCATCGCTCTAGAACGCGTATTTACCGAATTAGAGCGGTTTGAAGTTTTGTAAGAAACAATTGCTTGTAAAATCTGACTCAGTTGTCCTAGGAACTTCACCAATGGCGCAAATGAAAGGTTAAGAGTAGTAGATTATGAATCTGAAGTTTAATTAACTTCTAATTACTACTTTAGAAAATATGACCAAAAACCGAAGGGCAGGGGTCACCAAAAAAATGAAAAATTCGAAAGTCCTAAAAAACGTATTTTGCCGGTTTTAACGACGCCAGTTTGCGTTTATAATATACTTAGTGCGTTTCCAACGCGGTAATGCCTTTTATTTGGCCTAAATAGAAAATTGGAAAAAGTACAAACAGCCATATTTCATCGCTCTAGAACGCGTATTTACCGAATTAGAGCGGTTTGAAGTTTTGTAAGAAACAATTGCTTGTAAAATCTGACTCAGTTGTCCTAGGAACTTCACCAATGGCGCAAATGAAAGGTTAAGAGTAGTAGATTATGAATCTGAAGTTTAATTAACTTCTAATTACTACTTTAGAAAATATGACCAAAAACCGAAGGGCAGGGGTCACCAAAAAAATGAAAAATTCGAAAGTCCTAAAAAACGTATTTTGCCGGTTTTAACGACGCCAGTTTGCGTTTATAATATACTTAGTGCGTTTCCAACGCGATAATGCCTTTTATTTGTCCTAAATAGAAAATTGGAAAAAGTACAAACAGCCATATTTCATCGCTCTAGAACGCGTATTTACCGAATTAGAGCGGTTTGAAGTTTTGTAAGAAACAATTGCTTGTAAAATCTGACTCAGTTGTCCTAGGAACTTCACCAATGGCGCAAATGAAAGGTTAAGAGTAGTAGATTATGAATCTGAAGTTTAATTAACTTCTAATTACTATTTTAGAAAATATGACCAAAAACCGAAGGGCAGGGGTCACCAAAAAAATGAAAAATTCGAAAGTCCTAAAAAACGTATTTTGCCGGTTTTAACGACGCCAGTTTGCGTTTATAATATACTTAGTGCGTTTCCAACGCGGTAATGCCTTTTATTTGGCCTAAATAGAAAATTGGAAAAAGTACAAACAGCCATATTTCATCGCTCTAGAACGCGTATTTACCGAATTAGAGCGGTTTGAAGTTTTGTAAGAAACAATTGCTTGTAAAATCTGACTCAGTTGTCCTAGGAACTTCACCAATGGCGCAAATGAAAGGTTAAGAGTAGTAGATTATGAATCTGAAGTTTAATTAACTTCTAATTACTATTTTAGAAAATATGACCAAAAACCGAAGGGCAGGGGTCACCAAAAAAATGAAAAATTCGACAGTCCTAAAAAACGTATTTTGCCGGTTTTAACGACGCCAGTTTGCGTTTATAATATACTTAGTGCGTTTCCAACGCGGTAATGCCTTTTATTTGGCCTAAATAGAAAATTGGAAAAAGTACAAACAGCCATATTTCATCGCTCTAGAACGCGTATTTACCGAATTAGAGCGGTTTGAAGTTTTGTAAGAAACAATTGCTTGTAAAATCTGACTCAGTTGTCCTAGGAACTTCACCAATGGCGCAAATGAAAGGTTAAGAGTAGTAGATTATGAATCTGAAGTTTAATTAACTTCTAATTACTATTTTAGAAAATATGACCAAAAACCGAAGGGCAGGGGTCAACAAAAAAATGAAAAATTCGAAAGTCCTAAAAAACGTATTTTGCCGGTTTTAACGACGACAGTTTGCGTTTATAATATACTTAGTGCGTTTCCAACGCGGTAATGCCTTTTATTTGGCCTAAATAGAAAATTGGAAAAAGTACAAACAGCCATATTTCATCGCTCTAGAACGCGTATTTACCGAATTAGAGCGGTTTGAAGTTTTGTAAGAAACAATTGCTTGTAAAATCTGACTCAGTTGTCCTAGGAACTTCACCAATGGCGCAAATGAAAGGTTAAGAGTAGTAGATTATGAATCTGAAGTTTAATTAACTTCTAATTACTATTTTAGAAAATATGACCAAAAACCGAAGGGCAGGGGTCACCAAAAAAATGAAAAATTCGAAAGTCCTAAAAAACGTATTTTGCCGGTTTTAACGACGCCAGTTTGCGTTTATAATATACTTAGTGCGTTTCCAACGCGGTAATGCCTTTTATTTGGCCTAAATAGAAAATTGGAAAAAGTACAAACAGCCATATTTCATCGCTCTAGAACGCGTATTTACCGAATTAGAGCGGTTTGAAGTTTTGTAAGAAACAATTGCTTGTAAAATCTGACTCAGTTGTCCTAGGAACTTCACCAATGGCGCAAATGAAAGGTTAAGAGTAGTAGATTATGAATCTGAAGTTTAATTAACTTCTAATTACTATTTTAGAAAATATGACCAAAAACCGAAGGGCAGGGGTCACCAAAAAAATGAAAAATTCGAAAGTCCTAAAAAACGTATTTTGCCGGTTTTAACGACGCCAGTTTGCGTTTATAATATACTTAGTGCGTTTCCAACGCGGTAATGCCTTTTATTTGGCCTAAATAGAAAATTGGAAAAAGTACAAACAGCCATATTTCATCGCTCTAGAACGCGTATTTACCGAATTAGAGCGGTTTGAAGTTTTGTAAGAAACAATTGCTTGTAAAATCTGACTGAGTTGTCCTAGGAACTTCACCAATGGCGCAAATGAAAGGTTAAGAGTAGTAGATTATGAATCTGAAGTTTAATTAACTTCTAATTACTATTTTAGAAAATATGACCAAAAACCGAAGGGCAGGGGTCACCAAAAAAATGAAAAATTCGAAAGTCCTAAAAAACGTATTTTGCCGGTTTTAACGACGCCAGTTTGCGTTTATAATATACTTAGTGCGTTTCCAACGCGGTAATGCCTTTTATTTGGCCTAAATAGAAAATTGGAAAAAATACAAACAGCCATATTTCATCGCTCTAGAACGCGTATTTACCGAATTAGAGCGGTTTGAAGTTTTGTAAGAAACAATTGCTTGTAAAATCTGACTCAGTTGTCCTAGGAACTTCACCAATGGCGCAAATGAAAGGTTAAGAGTAGTAGATTATGAATCTGAAGTTTAATTAACTTCTAATTACTATTTTAGAAAATATGACCAAAAACCGAAGGGCAGGGGTCACCAAAAAAATGAAAAATTCGAAAGTCCTAAAAAACGTATTTTGCCGGTTTTAACGACGCCAGTTTGCGTTTATAATATACTTAGTGCGTTTCCAACGCGATAATGCCTTTTATTTGTCCTAAATAGAAAATTGGAAAAAGTACAAACAGCCATATTTCATCGCTCTAGAACGCGTATTTACCGAATTAGAGCGGTTTGAAGTTTTGTAAGAAACAATTGCTTGTAAAATCTGACTCAGTTGTCCTAGGAACTTCACCAATGGCGCAAATGAAAGGTTAAGAGTAGTAGATTATGAATCTGAAGTTTAATTAACTTCTAATTACTATTTTAGAAAATATGACCAAAAACCGAAGGGCAGGGGTCACCAAAAAAATGAAAAATTCGAAAGTCCTAAAAAACTTATTTTGCCGGTTTCAACGACGCCAGTTTGCGTTTATAATATACTTAGTGCGTTTCCAACGCGGTAATGCCTTTTATTTGGCCTAAATAGAAAATCGGAAAAAGTACAAACAGCCATATTTCATCGCTCTAGAACGCGTATTTACCGAATTAGAGCGGTTTGAAGTTTTGTAAGAAACAATTGCTTGTAAAATCTGACTCAGTTGTCCTAGGAACTTCACCAATGGCGCAAATGAAAGGTTAAGAGTAGTAGATTATGAATCTGAAGTTTATTTAACTTCTAATTACTACTTTAGAAAATATGACCAAAAACCGAAGGGCAGGGGTCACCAAAAAAATGAAAAATTCGAAAGTCCTAAAAAACGTATTTTGCCGGTTTTAACGACGCCAGTTTGCGTTTATAATATACTTAGTGCGTTTCCAACGCGATAATGCCTTTTATTTGTCCTAAATAGAAAATTGGAAAAAGTACAAACAGCCAGATTTCATCGCTCTAGAACGCGTATTTACCGAATTAGAGCGGTTTGAAGTTTTGTAAGAAACAATTGCTTGTAAAATCTGACTGAGTTGTCCTAGGAACTTCACCAATGGCGCAAATGAAAGGTTAAGAGTAGTAGATTATGAATCTGAAGTTTAATTAACTTCTTATTACTATTTTAGAAAATATGACCAAAAACCGAAGGGCAGGGGTCACCAAAAAAATGAAAAATTCGAAAGTCCTAAAAAACGTATTTTGCCGGTTTTAACGACGCCAGTTTGCGTTTATAATATACTTAGTGCGTTTCCAACGCGGTAATGCCTTTTATTTGGCCTAAATAGAAAATTGGAAAAAGTACAAACAGCCATATTTCATCGCTCTAGAACGCGTATTTACCGAATTAGAGCGGTTTGAAGTTTTGTAAGAAACAATTGCTTGTAAAATCTGACTCAGTTGTCCTAGGAACTTCACCAATGGCGCAAATGAAAGGTTAAGAGTAGTAGATTATGAATCTGAAGTTTAATTAACTTCTAATTACTATTTTAGAAAATATGACCAAAAACCGAAGGGCAGGGGTCACCAAAAAAATGAAAAATTCGAAAGTCCTAAAAAACGTATTTTGCCGGTTTTAACGACGCCAGTTTGCGTTTATAATATACTTAGTGCGTTTCCAACGCGGTAATGCCTTTTATTTGGCCTAAATAGAAAATTGGAAAAAATACAAACAGCCATATTTCATCGCTCTAGAACGCGTATTTACCGAATTAGAGCGGTTTGAAGTTTTGTAAGAAACAATTGCTTGTAAAATCTGACTCAGTTGTCCTAGGAACTTCACCAATGGCGCAAATGAAAGGTTAAGAGTAGTAGATTATGAATCTGAAGTTTAATTAACTTCTAATTACTATTTTAGAAAATATGACCAAAAACCGAAGGGCAGGGGTCACCAAAAAAATGAAAAATTCGAAAGTCCTAAAAAACGTATTTTGCCGGTTTTAACGACGCCAGTTTGCGTTTATAATATACTTAGTGCGTTTCCAACGCGATAATGCCTTTTATTTGTCCTAAATAGAAAATTGGAAAAAGTACAAACAGCCATATTTCATCGCTCTAGAACGCGTATTTACCGAATTAGAGCGGTTTGAAGTTTTGTAAGAAACAATTGCTTGTAAAATCTGACTCAGTTGTCCTAGGAACTTCACCAATGGCGCAAATGAAAGGTTAAGAGTAGTAGATTATGAATCTGAAGTTTAATTAACTTCTAATTACTATTTTAGAAAATATGACCAAAAACCGAAGGGCAGGGGTCACCAAAAAAATAAAAAATTCGAAAGTCCTAAAAAACGTATTTTGCCGGTTTCAACGACGCCAGTTTGCGTTTATAATATACTTAGTGCGTTTCCAACGCGGTAATGCCTTTTATTTGGCCTAAATAGAAAATCGGAAAAAGTACAAACAGCCATATTTCATCGCTCTAGAACGCGTATTTACCGAATTAGAGCGGTTTGAAGTTTTGTAAGAAACAATTGCTTGTAAAATCTGACTCAGTTGTCCTAGGAACTTCACCAATGGCGCAAATGAAAGGTTAAGAGTAGTAGATTATGAATCTGAAGTTTATTTAACTTCTAATTACTACTTTAGAAAATATGACCAAAAACCGAAGGGCAGGGGTCACCAAAAAAATGAAAAATTCGAAAGTCCTAAAAAACGTATTTTGCCGGTTTTAACGACGCCAGTTTGCGTTTATAATATACTTAGTGCGTTTCCAACGCGATAATGCCTTTTATTTGTCCTAAATAGAAAATTGGAAAAAGTACAAACAGCCAGATTTCATCGCTCTAGAACGCGTATTTACCGAATTAGAGCGGTTTGAAGTTTTGTAAGAAACAATTGCTTGTAAAATCTGACTGAGTTGTCCTAGGAACTTCACCAATGGCGCAAATGAAAGGTTAAGAGTAGTAGATTATGAATCTGAAGTTTAATTAACTTCTTATTACTATTTTAGAAAATATGACCAAAAACCGAAGGGCAGGGGTCACCAAAAAAATGAAAAATTCGAAAGTCCTAAAAAACGTATTTTGCCGGTTTTAACGACGCCAGTTTGCGTTTATAATATACTTAGTGCGTTTCCAACGCGGTAATGCCTTTTATTTGGCCTAAATAGAAAATTGGAAAAAGTACAAACAGCCATATTTCATCGCTCTAGAACGCGTATTTACCGAATTAGAGCGGTTTGAAGTTTTGTAAGAAACAATTGCTTGTAAAATCTGACTCAGTTGTCCTAGGAACTTCACCAATGGCGCAAATGAAAGGTTAAGAGTAGTAGATTATGAATCTGAAGTTTAATTAACTTCTAATTACTATTTTAGAAAATATGACCAAAAACCGAAGGGCAGGGGTCACCAAAAAAATGAAAAATTCGAAAGTCCTAAAAAACGTATTTTGCCGGTTTTAACGACGCCAGTTTGCGTTTATAATATACTTAGTGCGTTTCCAACGCGGTAATGCCTTTTATTTGGCCTAAATAGAAAATTGGAAAAAGTACAAACAGCCATATTTCATCGCTCTAGAACGCGTATTTACCGAATTAGAGCGGTTTGAAGTTTTGTAAGAAACAATTGCTTGTAAAATCTGACTCAGTTGTCCTAGGAACTTCACCAATGGCGCAAATGAAAGGTTAAGAGTAGTAGATTATGAATCTGAAGTTTAATTAACTTCTAATTACTACTTTAGAAAATATGACCAAAAACCGAAGGGCAGGGGTCACCAAAAAAATGAAAAATTCGAAAGTCCTAAAAAACGTATTTTGCCGGTTTTAACGACGCCAGTTTGCGTTTATAATATACTTAGTGCGTTTCCAACGCGGTAATGCCTTTTATTTGGCCTAAATAGAAAATTGGAAAAAGTACAAACAGCCATATGTCATCGCTCTAGAACGCGTATTTACCGAATTAGAGCGGTTTGAAGTTTTGTAAGAAACAATTGCATGTAAAATCTGACTCAGTTGTCCTAGGAACTTCACCAATGGCGCAAATGAAAGGTTAAGAGTAGTAGATTATGAATCTGAAGTTTAATTAACTTCTAATTACTATTTTAGAAAATATGACCAAAAACCGAAGGGCAGGGGTCACCAAAAAAATGAAAAATTCGAAAGTCCTAAAAAACGTATTTTGCCGGTTTTAACGACGCCAGTTTGCGTTTATAATATACTTAGTGCGTTTCCAACGCGGTAATGCCTTTTATTTGGCCTAAATAGAAAATTGGAAAAAGTACAAACAGCCATATTTCATCGCTCTAGAGCGCGTATTTACCGAATTAGAGCGGTTTGAAGTTTTGTAAGAAACAATTGCTTGTAAAATCTGACTCAGTTGTCCTAGGAACTTCACCAATGGCGCAAATGAAAGGTTAAGAGTAGTAGATTATGAATCTGAAGTTTAATTAACTTCTAATTACTATTTTAGAAAATATGACCAAAAACCGAAGGGCAGGGGTCACCAAAAAAATGAAAAATTCGAAAGTCCTAAAAAACGTATTTTGCCGGTTTTAACGACGCCAGTTTGCGTTTATAATATGCTTAGTGCGTTTCCAACGCGGTAATGCCTTTTATTTGGCCTAAATAGAAAATTGGAAAAAGTACAAACAGCCATATTTCATCGCTCTAGAACGCGTATTTACCGAATTAGAGCGGTTTGAAGTTTTGTAAGAAACAATTGCTTGTAAAATCTGACTCAGTTGTCCTAGGAACTTCACCAATGGCGCAAATGAAAGGTTAAGAGTAGTAGATTATCAATCTGAAGTTTAATTAACTTCTAATTACTATTTTAGAAAATATGACCAAAAACCGAAGGGCAGGGGTCACCAAAAAAATGAAAAATTCGAAAGTCCTAAAAAACGTATTTTGCCGGTTTTAACGACGCCAGTTTGCATTTATAATATACTTAGTGCGTTTCCAACGCGGTAATGCCTTTTATTTGGCCTAAATAGAAAATTGGAAAAAGTACAAACAGCCATATTTCATCGCTCTAGAACGCGTATTTACCGAATTAGAGCGGTTTGAAGTTTTGTAAGAAACAATTGCTTGTAAAATCTGACTCAGTTGTCCTAGGAACTTCACCAATGGCGCAAATGAAAGGTTAAGAGTAGTAGATTATGAATCTGAAGTTTAATTAACTTCTAATTACTATTTTAGAAAATATGACCAAAAACCGAAGGGTAGGGGTCACCAAAAAAATGAAAAATTCGAAAGTCCTAAAAAACGTATTTTGCCGGTTTTAACGACGCCAGTTTGCGTTTATAATATACTTAGTGCGTTTCCAACGCGGTAATGCCTTTTATTTGGCCTAAATAGAAAATTGGAAAAAGTACAAACAGCCATATTTCATCGCTCTAGAACGCGTATTAGAGCGGTTTGAAGTTTTGTAAGAAACAATTGCTTGTAAAATCTGACTCAGTTGTCCTAGGAACTTCACCAATGGCGCAAATGAAAGGTTAAGAGTAGTAGATTATGAATCTGAAGTTTAATTAACTTCTAATTACTATTTTAGAAAATATGACCAAAAACCGAAGGGCAGGGGTCACCAAAAAAATGAAAAATTCGAAAGTCCTAAAAAACGTATTTTGCCAGTTTTAACGACGCCAGTTTGCGTTTATAATATACTTAGTGCGTTTCCAACGCGGTAATGCCTTTTATTTGGCCTAAATAGAAAATTGGAAAAAGTACAAACAGCCATATTTCTTCGCTCTAGAACGCGTATTTACCGAATTAGAGCGGTTTGAAGTTTTGTAAGAAACAATTGCTTGTAAAATCTGACTCAGTTGTCCTAGGAACTTCACCAATGGCGCAAATGAAAGGTTAAGAGTAGTAGATTATGAATCTGAAGTTTAATTAACTTCTAATTACTACTATTTTAGAAAATATGACCAAAAACCGAAGGGCAGGGGTCACCAAAAAAATGAAAAATTCGAAAGTCCTAAAAAACGTATTTTGCCGGTTTTAACGACGCCAGTTTGCGTTTATAATATACTTAGTGCGTTTCCAACGCGGTAATGCCTTTTATTTGGCCTAAATAGAAAATTGGAAAAAGTACAAACAGCCATATTTCATCGCTCTAGAACGCGTATTTACCGAATTAGAGCGGTTTGAAGTTTTGTAAGAAACAATTGCTTGTAAAATCTGACTCAGTTGTCCTAGGAACTTCACCAATGGCGCAAATGAAAGGTTAAGAGTAGTAGATTATGAATCTGAAGTTTAATTAACTTCTAATTACTATTTTAGAAAATATGACCAAAAACCGAAGGGCAGGGGTCACCAAAAAAATGAAAAATTCGAAAGTCCTAAAAAACGTATTTTGCCGGTTTTAACGACGCCAGTTTGCGTTTATAATATACTTAGTGCGTTTCCAACGCGGTAATGCCTTTTATTTGGCCTAAATAGAAAATTGGAAAAAGTACAAACAGCCATATTTCATCGCTCTAGAACGCGTATTTACCGAATTAGAGCGGTTTGAAGTTTTGTAAGAAACAATTGATTGTAAAATCTGACTCAGTTGTCCTAGGAACTTCACCAATGGCGCAAATGAAAGGTTAAGAGTAGTAGATTATGAATCTGAAGTTTAATTAACTTCTAATTACTATTTTAGAAAATATGACCAAAAACCGAAGGGCAGGGGTCACCAAAAAAATGAAAAATTCGAAAGTCCTAAAAAACGTATTTTGCCGGTTTTAACGACGCCAGTTTGCGTTTATAATATACTTAGTGCGTTTCCAACGCGGTAACGCCTTTTATTTGGCCTAAATAGAAAATTGGAAAAAGTACAAACAGCCATATTTCATCGCTCTAGAACGCGTATTTACCGAATTAGAGCGGTTTGAAGTTTTGTAAGAAACAATTGCTTGTAAAATCTGACTCAATTGTCCTAGGAACTTCACCAATGGCGCAAATGAAAGGTTAAGAGTAGTAGATTATGAATCTGAAGTTTAATTAACTTCTAATTACTATTTTAGAAAATATGACCAAAAACCGAAGGGCAGGGGTCACCAAAAAAATGAAAAATTCGAAAGTCCTAAAAAACGTATTTTGCCGGTTTTAACGACGCCAGTTTGCGTTTATAATATACTTAGTGCGTTTCCAACGCGGTAATGCCTTTTATTTGGCCTAAATAGAAAATTGGAAAAAGTACAAACAGCCATATTTCATCGCTCTAGAACGCGTATTTACCGAATTAGAGCGGTTTGAAGTTTTGTAAGAAACAATTGCTTGTAAAATCTGACTCAGTTGTCCTAGGAACTTCACCAATGGCGCAAATGAAAGGTTAAGAGTAGTAGATTATGAATCTGAAGTTTAATTAACTTCTAATTACTACTTTAGAAAATATGACCAAAAACCGAAGGGCAGGGGTCACCAAAAAAATGAAAAATTCGAAAGTCCTAAAAAACGTATTTTGCCGGTTTCAACGACGCCAGTTTGCGTTTATAATATACTTAGTGCGTTTCCAACGCGATAATGCCTTTTATTTGTCCTAAATAGAAAATTGGAAAAAGTACAAACAGCCATATTTCATCGCTCTAGAACGCGTATTTACCGAATTAGAGCGGTTTGAAGTTTTGTAAGAAACAATTGCTTGTAAAATCTGACTCAGTTGTCCTAGGAACTTCACCAATGGCGCAAATGAAAGGTTAAGAGTAGTAGATTATGAATCTGAAGTTTAATTAACTTCTAATTACTATTTTAGAAAATATGACCAAAAACCGAAGGGCAGGGGTCACCAAAAAAATGAAAAATTCGAAAGTCCTAAAAAACGTATTTTGCCGGTTTTAACGACGCCAGTTTGCGTTTATAATATACTTAGTGCGTTTCCAACGCGATAATGCCTTTTATTTGGCCTAAATAGAAAATTGGAAAAAGTACAAACAGCCATATTTCATCGCTCTAGAACGCGTATTTACCGAATTAGAGCGGTTTGAAGTTTTGTAAGAAACAATTGCTTGTAAAATCTGACTCAGTTGTCCTAGGAACTTCACCAATGGCGCAAATGAAAGGTTAAGAGTAGTAGATTATGAATCTGAAGTTTAATTAACTTCTAATTACTATTTTAGAAAATATGACCAAAAACCGAAGGGCAGGGGTCACCAAAAAAATGAAAAATTCGAAAGTCCTAAAAAACGTATTTTGCCGGTTTTAACGACGCCAGTTTGCGTTTATAATATACTTAGTGCGTTTCCAACGCGGTAATGCCTTTTATTTGGCCTAAATAGAAAATTGGAAAAAGTACAAACAGCCATATTTCATCGCTCTAGAACGCGTATTTACCGAATTAGAGCGGTTTGAAGTTTTGTAAGAAACAATTGCTTGTAAAATCTGACTCAGTTGTCCTAGGAACTTCACCAATGGCGCAAATGAAAGGTTAAGAGTAGTAGATTATGAATCTGAAGTTTAATTAACTTCTAATTACTATTTTAGAAAATATGACCAAAAACCGAAGGGCAGGGGTCACCAAAAAAATGAAAAATTCGAAAGTCCTAAAAAACGTATTTTGCCGGTTTTAACGACGCCAGTTTGCGTTTATAATATACTTAGTGCGTTTCCAACGCGATAATGCCTTTTATTTGGCCTAAATAGAAAATTGGAAAAAGTACAAACAGCCATATTTCATCGCTCTAGAACGCGTATTTACCGAATTAGAGCGGTTTGAAGTTTTGTAAGAAACAATTGCTTGTAAAATCTGACTCAGTTGTCCTAGGAACTTCACCAATGGCGCAAATGAAAGGTTAAGAGTAGTAGATTATGAATCTGAAGTTTAATTAACTTCTAATTACTATTTTAGAAAATATGACCAAAAACCGAAGGGCAGGGGTCACCAAAAAAATGAAAAATTCGAAAGTCCTAAAAAACGTATTTTGCCGGTTTTAACGACGCCAGTTTGCGTTTATAATATACTTAGTGCGTTTCCAACGCGATAATGCCTTTTATTTGGCCTAAATAGAAAATTGGAAAAAGTACAAACAGCCATATTTCATCGCTCTAGAACGCGTATTTACCGAATTAGAGCGGTTTGAAGTTTTGTAAGAAACAATTGCTTGTAAAATCTGACTCAGTTGTCCTAGGAACTTCACCAATGGCGCAAATGAAAGGTTAAGAGTAGTAGATTATGAATCTGAAGTTTAATTAACTTCTAATTACTATTTTAGAAAATATGACCAAAAACCGAAGGGCAGGGGTCACCAAAAAAATGAAAAATTCGAAAGTCCTAAAAAACGTATTTTGCCGGTTTTAACGACGCCAGTTTGCGTTTATAATATACTTAGTGCGTTTCCAACGCGATAATGCCTTTTATTTGGCCTAAATAGAAAATTGGAAAAAGTACAAACAGCCATATTTCATCGCTCTAGAACGCGTATTTACCGAATTAGAGCGGTTTGAAGTTTTGTAAGAAACAATTGCTTGTAAAATCTGACTCAGTTGTCCTAGGAACTTCACCAATGGCGCAAATGAAAGGTTAAGAGTAGTAGATTATGAATCTGAAGTTTAATTAACTTCTAATTACTATTTTAGAAAATATGACCAAAAACCGAAGGGCAGGGGTCACCAAAAAAATGAAAAATTCGAAAGTCCTAAAAAACGTATTTTGCCGGTTTTAACGACGCCAGTTTGCGTTTATAATATACTTAGTGCGTTTCCAACGCGGTAATGCCTTTTATTTGGCCTAAATAGAAAATTGGAAAAAGTACAAACAGCCATATTTCATCGCTCTAGAACGCGTATTTACCGAATTAGAGCGGTTTGAAGTTTTGTAAGAAACAATTGCTTGTAAAATCTGACTCAGTTGTCCTAGGAACTTCACCAATGGCGCAAATGAAAGGTTAAGAGTAGTAGATTATGAATCTGAAGTTTAATTAACTTCTAATTACTATTTTAGAAAATATGACCAAAAACCGAAGGGCAGGGGTCACCAAAAAAATGAAAAATTCGAAAGTCCTAAAAAACGTATTTTGCCGGTTTTAACGACGCCAGTTTGCGTTTATAATATACTTAGTGCGTTTCCAACGCGGTAATGCCTTTTATTTGGCCTAAATAGAAAATTGGAAAAAGTACAAACAGCCATATTTCATCGCTCTAGAACGCGTATTTACCGAATTAGAGCGGTTTGAAGTTTTGTAAGAAACAATTGATTGTAAAATCTGACTCAGTTGTCCTAGGAACTTCACCAATGGCGCAAATGAAAGGTTAAGAGTAGTAGATTATGAATCTGAAGTTTAATTAACTTCTAATTACTATTTTAGAAAATATGACCAAAAACCGAAGGGCAGGGGTCACCAAAAAAATGAAAAATTCGAAAGTCCTAAAAAACGTATTTTGCCGGTTTTAACGACGCCAGTTTGCGTTTATAATATACTTAGTGCGTTTCCAACGCGGTAACGCCTTTTATTTGGCCTAAATAGAAAATTGGAAAAAGTACAAACAGCCATATTTCATCGCTCTAGAACGCGTATTTACCGAATTAGAGCGGTTTGAAGTTTTGTAAGAAACAATTGCTTGTAAAATCTGACTCAATTGTCCTAGGAACTTCACCAATGGCGCAAATGAAAGGTTAAGAGTAGTAGATTATGAATCTGAAGTTTAATTAACTTCTAATTACTATTTTAGAAAATATGACCAAAAACCGAAGGGCAGGGGTCACCAAAAAAATGAAAAATTCGAAAGTCCTAAAAAACGTATTTTGCCGGTTTTAACGACGCCAGTTTGCGTTTATAATATACTTAGTGCGTTTCCAACGCGGTAATGCCTTTTATTTGGCCTAAATAGAAAATTGGAAAAAGTACAAACAGCCATATTTCATCGCTCTAGAACGCGTATTAGAGCGGTTTGAAGTTTTGTAAGAAACAATTGCTTGTAAAATCTGACTCAGTTGTCCTAGGAACTTCACCAATGGCGCAAATGAAAGGTTAAGAGTAGTAGATTATGAATCTGAAGTTTAATTAACTTCTAATTACTATTTTAGAAAATATGACCAAAAACCGAAGGGCAGGGGTCACCAAAAAAATGAAAAATTCGAAAGTCCTAAAAAACGTATTTTGCCAGTTTTAACGACGCCAGTTTGCGTTTATAATATACTTAGTGCGTTTCCAACGCGGTAATGCCTTTTATTTGGCCTAAATAGAAAATTGGAAAAAGTACAAACAGCCATATTTCATCGCTCTAGAACGCGTATTTACCGAATTAGAGCGGTTTGAAGTTTTGTAAGAAACAATTGCTTGTAAAATCTGACTCAGTTGTCCTAGGAACTTCACCAATGGCGCAAATGAAAGGTTAAGAGTAGTAGATTATGAATCTGAAGTTTAATTAACTTCTAATTACTACTTTAGAAAATATGACCAAAAACCGAAGGGCAGGGGTCACCAAAAAAATGAAAAATTCGAAAGTCCTAAAAAACGTATTTTGCCGGTTTCAACGACGCCAGTTTGCGTTTATAATATACTTAGTGCGTTTCCAACGCGATAATGCCTTTTATTTGTCCTAAATAGAAAATTGGAAAAAGTACAAACAGCCATATTTCATCGCTCTAGAACGCGTATTTACCGAATTAGAGCGGTTTGAAGTTTTGTAAGAAACAATTGCTTGTAAAATCTGACTCAGTTGTCCTAGGAACTTCACCAATGGCGCAAATGAAAGGTTAAGAGTAGTAGATTATGAATCTGAAGTTTAATTAACTTCTAATTACTATTTTAGAAAATATGACCAAAAACCGAAGGGCAGGGGTCACCAAAAAAATGAAAAATTCGAAAGTCCTAAAAAACGTATTTTGCCGGTTTTAACGACGCCAGTTTGCGTTTATAATATACTTAGTGCGTTTCCAACGCGATAATGCCTTTTATTTGGCCTAAATAGAAAATTGGAAAAAGTACAAACAGCCATATTTCATCGCTCTAGAACGCGTATTTACCGAATTAGAGCGGTTTGAAGTTTTGTAAGAAACAATTGCTTGTAAAATCTGACTCAGTTGTCCTAGGAACTTCACCAATGGCGCAAATGAAAGGTTAAGAGTAGTAGATTATGAATCTGAAGTTTAATTAACTTCTAATTACTATTTTAGAAAATATGACCAAAAACCGAAGGGCAGGGGTCACCAAAAAAATGAAAAATTCGAAAGTCCTAAAAAACGTATTTTGCCGGTTTTAACGACGCCAGTTTGCGTTTATAATATACTTAGTGCGTTTCCAACGCGATAATGCCTTTTATTTGGCCTAAATAGAAAATTGGAAAAAGTACAAACAGCCATATTTCATCGCTCTAGAACGCGTATTTACCGAATTAGAGCGGTTTGAAGTTTTGTAAGAAACAATTGCTTGTAAAATCTGACTCAGTTGTCCTAGGAACTTCACCAATGGCGCAAATGAAAGGTTAAGAGTAGTAGATTATGAATCTGAAGTTTAATTAACTTCTAATTACTATTTTAGAAAATATGACCAAAAACCGAAGGGCAGGGGTCACCAAAAAAATGAAAAATTCGAAAGTCCTAAAAAACGTATTTTGCCGGTTTTAACGACGCCAGTTTGCGTTTATAATATACTTAGTGCGTTTCCAACGCGGTAATGCCTTTTATTTGGCCTAAATAGAAAATTGGAAAAAGTACAAACAGCCATATTTCATCGCTCTAGAACGCGTATTTACCGAATTAGAGCGGTTTGAAGTTTTGTAAGAAACAATTGCTTGTAAAATCTGACTCAATTGTCCTAGGAACTTCACCAATGAATCTGAAGTTTAATTAACTTCTAATTACTACTTTAGAAAATATGACCAAAAACCGAAGGGCAGGGGTCACCAAAAAAATGAAAAATTCGAAAGTCCTAAAAAACGTATTTTGCCGGTTTCAACGACGCCAGTTTGCGTTTATAATATACTTAGTGCGTTTCCAACGCGATAATGCCTTTTATTTGTCCTAAATAGAAAATTGGAAAAAGTACAAACAGCCATATTTCATCGCTCTAGAACGCGTATTTACCGAATTAGAGCGGTTTGAAGTTTTGTAAGAAACAATTGCTTGTAAAATCTGACTCAGTTGTCCTAGGAACTTCACCAATGGCGCAAATGAAAGGTTAAGAGTAGTAGATTATGAATCTGAAGTTTAATTAACTTCTAATTACTATTTTAGAAAATATGACCAAAAACCGAAGGGCAGGGGTCACCAAAAAAATGAAAAATTCGAAAGTCCTAAAAAACGTATTTTGCCGGTTTTAACGACGCCAGTTTGCGTTTATAATATACTTAGTGCGTTTCCAACGCGGTAATGCCTTTTATTTGGCCTAAATAGAAAATTGGAAAAAGTACAAACAGCCATATTTCATCGCTCTAGAACGCGTATTTACCGAATTAGAGCGGTTTGAAGTTTTGTAAGAAACAATTGCTTGTAAAATCTGACTCAATTGTCCTAGGAACTTCACCAATGAATCTGAAGTTTAATTAACTTCTAATTACTACTTTAGAAAATATGACCAAAAACCGAAGGGCAGGGGTCACCAAAAAAATGAAAAATTCGAAAGTCCTAAAAAACGTATTTTGCCGGTTTCAACGACGCCAGTTTGCGTTTATAATATACTTAGTGCGTTTCCAACGCGATAATGCCTTTTATTTGTCCTAAATAGAAAATTGGAAAAAGTACAAACAGCCATATTTCATCGCTCTAGAACGCGTATTTACCGAATTAGAGCGGTTTGAAGTTTTGTAAGAAACAATTGCTTGTAAAATCTGACTCAGTTGTCCTAGGAACTTCACCAATGGCGCAAATGAAAGGTTAAGAGTAGTAGATTATGAATCTGAAGTTTAATTAACTTCTAATTACTATTTTAGAAAATATGACCAAAAACCGAAGGGCAGGGGTCACCAAAAAAATGAAAAATTCGAAAGTCCTAAAAAACGTATTTTGCCGGTTTTAACGACGCCAGTTTGCGTTTATAATATACTTAGTGCGTTTCCAACGCGATAATGCCTTTTATTTGGCCTAAATAGAAAATTGGAAAAAGTACAAACAGCCATATTTCATCGCTCTAGAACGCGTATTTACCGAATTAGAGCGGTTTGAAGTTTTGTAAGAAACAATTGCTTGTAAAATCTGACTCAGTTGTCCTAGGAACTTCACCAATGGCGCAAATGAAAGGTTAAGAGTAGTAGATTATGAATCTGAAGTTTAATTAACTTCTAATTACTATTTTAGAAAATATGACCAAAAACCGAAGGGCAGGGGTCACCAAAAAAATGAAAAATTCGAAAGTCCTAAAAAACGTATTTTGCCGGTTTTAACGACGCCAGTTTGCGTTTATAATATACTTAGTGCGTTTCCAACGCGGTAATGCCTTTTATTTGGCCTAAATAGAAAATTGGAAAAAGTACAAACAGCCATATTTCATCGCTCTAGAACGCGTATTTACCGAATTAGAGCGGTTTGAAGTTTTGTAAGAAACAATTGCTTGTAAAATCTGACTCAATTGTCCTAGGAACTTCACCAATGGCGCAAATGAAAGGTTAAGAGTAGTAGATTATGAATCTGAAGTTTAATTAACTTCTAATTACTATTTTAGAAAATATGACCAAAAACCGAAGGGCAGGGGTCACCAAAAAAATGAAAAATTCGAAAGTCCTAAAAAACGTATATTGCCGGTTTTAACGACGCCAGTTTGCGTTTATAATATACTTAGTGCGTTTCCAACGCGATAATGCCTTTTATTTGGCCTAAATAGAAAATTGGAAAAAGTACAAACAGCCATATTTCATCGCTCTAGAACGCGTATTTACCGAATTAGAGCGGTTTGAAGTTTTGTAAGAAACAATTGGTTGTAAAATCTGACTCAGTTGTCCTAGGAACTTCACCAATGGCGCAAATGAAAGGTTAAGAGTAGTAGATTATGAATCTGAAGTTTAATTAACTTCTAATTACTATTTTAGAAAATATGACCAAAAACCGAAGGGCAGGGGTCACCAAAAAAATGAAAAATTCGAAAGTCCTAAAAAACGTATTTTGCCGGTTTTAACGACGCCAGTTTGCGTTTATAATATACTTAGTGCGTTTCCAACGCGGTAATGCCTTTTATTTGGCCTAAATAGAAAATTGGAAAAAGTACAAACAGCCATATTTCATCGCTCTAGAACGCGTATTTACCGAATTAGAGCGGTTTGAAGTTTTGTAAGAAACAATTGCTTGTAAAATCTGACTCAATTGTCCTAGGAACTTCACCAATGGCGCAAATGAAAGGTTAAGAGTAGTAGATTATGAATCTGAAGTTTAATTAACTTCTAATTACTATTTTAGAAAATATGACCAAAAACCGAAGGGCAGGGGTCACCAAAAAAATGAAAAATTCGAAAGTCCTAAAAAACGTATTTTGCCGGTTTTAACGACGCCAGTTTGCGTTTATAATATACTTAGTGCGTTTCCAACGCGGTAATGCCTTTTATTTGGCCTAAATAGAAAATTGGAAAAAGTACAAACAGCCATATTTCATCGCTCTAGAACGCGTATTTACCGAATTAGAGCGGTTTGAAGTTTTGTAAGAAACAATTGCTTGTAAAATCTGACTCAATTGTCCTAGGAACTTCACCAATGGCGCAAATGAAAGGTTAAGAGTAGTAGATTATGAATCTGAAGTTTAATTAACTTCTAATTACTATTTTAGAAAATATGACCAAAAACCGAAGGGCAGGGGTCACCAAAAAAATGAAAAATTCGAAAGTCCTAAAAAACGTATTTTGCCGGTTTTAACGACGCCAGTTTGCGTTTATAATATACTTAGTGCGTTTCCAACGCGGTAATGCCTTTTATTTGGCCTAAATAGAAAATTGGAAAAAGTACAAACAGCCATATTTCATCGCTCTAGAACGCGTATTTACCGAATTAGAGCGGTTTGAAGTTTTGTAAGAAACAATTGCTTGTAAAATCTGACTCAGTTGTCCTAGGAACTTCACCAATGGCGCAAATGAAAGGTTAAGAGTAGTAGATTATGAATCTGAAGTTTAATTAACTTCTAATTACTATTTTAGAAAATATGACCAAAAACCGAAGGGCAGGGGTCACCAAAAAAATGAAAAATTCGAAAGTCCTAAAAAACGTATTTTGCCGGTTTTAACGACGCCAGTTTGCGTTTATAATATACTTAGTGCGTTTCCAACGCGGTAATGCCTTTTATTTGGCCTAAATAGAAAATTGGAAAAAGTACAAACAGCCATATTTCATCGCTCTAGAACGCGTATTTACCGAATTAGAGCGGTTTGAAGTTTTGTAAGAAACAATTGCTTGTAAAATCTGACTCAGTTGTCCTAGGAACTTCACCAATGGCGCAAATGAAAGGTTAAGAGTAGTAGATTATGAATCTGAAGTTTAATTAACTTCTAATTACTATTTTAGAAAATATGACCAAAAACCGAAGGGCAGGGGTCACCAAAAAAATGAAAAATTCGAAAGTCCTAAAAAACGTATTTTGCCGGTTTTAACGACGCCAGTTTGCGTTTATAATATACTTAGTGCGTTTCCAACGCGATAATGCCTTTTATTTGGCCTAAATAGAAAATTGGAAAAAGTACAAACAGCCATATTTCATCGCTCTAGAACGCGTATTTACCGAATTAGAGCGGTTTGAAGTTTTGTAAGAAACAATTGCTTGTAAAATCTGACTCAGTTGTCCTAGGAACTTCACCAATGGCGCAAATGAAAGGTTAAGAGTAGTAGATTATGAATCTGAAGTTTAATTAACTTCTAATTACTATTTTAGAAAATATGACCAAAAACCGAAGGGCAGGGGTCACCAAAAAAATGAAAAATTCGAAAGTCCTAAAAAACGTATTTTGCCGGTTTTAACGACGCCAGTTTGCGTTTATAATATACTTAGTGCGTTTCCAACGCGGTAATGCCTTTTATTTGGCCTAAATAGAAAATTTGAAAAAGTACAAACAGCCATATTTCATCGCTCTAGAACGCGTATTTACCGAATTAGAGCGGTTTGAAGTTTTGTAAGAAACAATTGCTTGTAAAATCTGACTCAGTTGTCCTAGGAACTTCACCAATGGCGCAAATGAAAGGTTAAGAGTAGTAGATTATGAATCTGAAGTTTAATTAACTTCTAATTACTATTTTAGAAAATATGACCAAAAACCGAAGGGCAGGGGTCACCAAAAAAATGAAAAATTCGAAAGTCCTAAAAAACGTATTTTGCCGGTTCTAACGACGCCAGTTTGCGTTTATAATATACTTAGTGCGTTTCCAACGCGATAATGCCTTTTATTTGGCCTAAATAGAAAATTGGAAAAAGTACAAACAGCCATATTTCATCGCTCTAGAACGCGTATTTACCGAATTAGAGCGGTTTGAAGTTTTGTAAGAAACAATTGCTTGTAAAATCTGACTCAGTTGTCCTAGGAACTTCACCAATGGCGCAAATGAAAGGTTAAGAGTAGTAGATTATGAATCTGAAGTTTAATTAACTTCTAATTACTATTTTAGAAAATATGACCAAAAACCGAAGGGCAGGGGTCACCAAAAAAATGAAAAATTCGAAAGTCCTAAAAAACGTATTTTGCCGGTTTTAACGACGCCAGTTTGCGTTTATAATATACTTAGTGCGTTTCCAACGCGATAATGCCTTTTATTTGGCCTAAATAGAAAATTGGAAAAAGTACAAACAGCCATATTTCATCGCTCTAGAACGCGTATTTACCGAATTAGAGCGGTTTGAAGTTTTGTAAGAAACAATTGCTTGTAAAATCTGACTCAGTTGTCCTAGGAACTTCACCAATGGCGCAAATGAAAGGTTAAGAGTAGTAGATTATGAATCTGAAGTTTAATTAACTTCTAATTACTATTTTAGAAAATATGACCAAAAACCGAAGGGCAGGGGTCACCAAAAAAATGAAAAATTCGAAAGTCCTAAAAAACGTATTTTGCCGGTTTTAACGACGCCAGTTTGCGTTTATAATATACTTAGTGCGTTTCCAACGCGGTAATGCCTTTTATTTGGCCTAAATAGAAAATTGGAAAAAGTACAAACAGCCATATTTCATCGCTCTAGAACGCGTATTTACCGAATTAGAGCGGTTTGAAGTTTTGTAAGAAACAATTGCTTGTAAAATCTGACTCAATTGTCCTAGGAACTTCACCAATGGCGCAAATGAAAGGTTAAGAGTAGTAGATTATGAATCTGAAGTTTAATTAACTTCTAATTACTATTTTAGAAAATATTACCAAAAACCGAAGGGCAGGGGTCACCAAAAAAATGAAAAATTCGAAAGTCCTAAAAAACGTATTTTGCCGGTTTTAACGACGCCAGTTTGCGTTTATAATATACTTAGTGCGTTTCCAACGCGGTAATGCCTTTTATTTGGCCTAAATAGAAAATTGGAAAAAGTACAAACAGCCATATTTCATCGCTCTAGAACGCGTATTTACCGAATTAGAGCGGTTTGAAGTTTTGTAAGAAACAATTGCTTGTAAAATCTGACTCAGTTGTCCTAGGAACTTCACCAATGGCGCAAATGAAAGGTTAAGAGTAGTAGATTATGAATCTGAAGTTTAATTAACTTCTAATTACTATTTTAGAAAATATGACCAAAAACCGAAGGGCAGGGGTCACCAAAAAAATGAAAAATTCGAAAGTCCTAAAAAACGTATTTTGCCGGTTTTAACGACGCCAGTTTGCGTTTATAATATACTTAGTGCGTTTCCAACGCGGTAATGCCTTTTATTTGGCCTAAATAGAAAATTGGAAAAAGTACAAACAGCCATATTTCATCGCTCTAGAACGCGTATTTACCGAATTAGAGCGGTTTGAAGTTTTGTAAGAAACAATTGCTTGTAAAATCTGACTCAATTGTCCTAGGAACTTCACCAATGAATCTGAAGTTTAATTAACTTCTAATTACTACTTTAGAAAATATGACCAAAAACCGAAGGGCAGGGGTCACCAAAAAAATGAAAAATTCGAAAGTCCTAAAAAACGTATTTTGCCGGTTTCAACGACGCCAGTTTGCGTTTATAATATACTTAGTGCGTTTCCAACGCGATAATGCCTTTTATTTGTCCTAAATAGAAAATTGGAAAAAGTACAAACAGCCATATTTCATCGCTCTAGAACGCGTATTTACCGAATTAGAGCGGTTTGAAGTTTTGTAAGAAACAATTGCTTGTAAAATCTGACTCAGTTGTCCTAGGAACTTCACCAATGGCGCAAATGAAAGGTTAAGAGTAGTAGATTATGAATCTGAAGTTTAATTAACTTCTAATTACTATTTTAGAAAATATGACCAAAAACCGAAGGGCAGGGGTCACCAAAAAAATGAAAAATTCGAAAGTCCTAAAAAACGTATTTTGCCGGTTTTAACGACGCCAGTTTGCGTTTATAATATACTTAGTGCGTTTCCAACGCGATAATGCCTTTTATTTGGCCTAAATAGAAAATTGGAAAAAGTACAAACAGCCATATTTCATCGCTCTAGAACGCGTATTTACCGAATTAGAGCGGTTTGAAGTTTTGTAAGAAACAATTGCTTGTAAAATCTGACTCAGTTGTCCTAGGAACTTCACCAATGGCGCAAATGAAAGGTTAAGAGTAGTAGATTATGAATCTGAAGTTTAATTAACTTCTAATTACTATTTTAGAAAATATGACCAAAAACCGAAGGGCAGGGGTCACCAAAAAAATGAAAAATTCGAAAGTCCTAAAAAACGTATTTTGCCGGTTTTAACGACGCCAGTTTGCGTTTATAATATACTTAGTGCGTTTCCAACGCGATAATGCCTTTTATTTGGCCTAAATAGAAAATTGGAAAAAGTACAAACAGCCATATTTCATCGCTCTAGAACGCGTATTTACCGAATTAGAGCGGTTTGAAGTTTTGTAAGAAACAATTGCTTGTAAAATCTGACTCAATTGTCCTAGGAACTTCACCAATGGCGCAAATGAAAGGTTAAGAGTAGTAGATTATGAATCTGAAGTTTAATTAACTTCTAATTACTATTTTAGAAAATATGACCAAAAACCGAAGGGCAGGGGTCACCAAAAAAATGAAAAATTCGAAAGTCCTAAAAAACGTATTTTGCCGGTTTTAACGACGCCAGTTTGCGTTTATAATATACTTAGTGCGTTTCCAACGCGATAATGCCTTTTATTTGGCCTAAATAGAAAATTGGAAAAAGTACAAACAGCCATATTTCATCGCTCTAGAACGCGTATTTACCGAATTAGAGCGGTTTGAAGTTTTGTAAGAAACAATTGCTTGTAAAATCTGACTCAGTTGTCCTAGGAACTTCACCAATGGCGCAAATGAAAGGTTAAGAGTAGTAGATTATGAATCTGAAGTTTAATTAACTTCTAATTACTATTTTAGAAAATATGACCAAAAACCGAAGGGCAGGGGTCACCAAAAAAATGAAAAATTCGAAAGTCCTAAAAAACGTATTTTGCCGGTTTTAACGACGCCAGTTTGCGTTTATAATATACTTAGTGCGTTTCCAACGCGGTAATGCCTTTTATTTGGCCTAAATAGAAAATTGGAAAAAGTACAAACAGCCATATTTCATCGCTCTAGAACGCGTATTTACCGAATTAGAGCGGTTTGAAGTTTTGTAAGAAACAATTGCTTGTAAAATCTGACTCAGTTGTCCTAGGAACTTCACCAATGGCGCAAATGAAAGGTTAAGAGTAGTAGATTATGAATCTGAAGTTTAATTAACTTCTAATTACTATTTTAGAAAATATGACCAAAAACCGAAGGGCAGGGGTCACCAAAAAAATGAAAAATTCGAAAGTCCTAAAAAACGTATTTTGCCGGTTTTAACGACGCCAGTTTGCGTTTATAATATACTTAGTGCGTTTCCAACGCGATAATGCCTTTTATTTGGCCTAAATAGAAAATTGGAAAAAGTACAAACAGCCATATTTCATCGCTCTAGAACGCGTATTTACCGAATTAGAGCGGTTTGAAGTTTTGTAAGAAACAATTGCTTGTAAAATCTGACTCAGTTGTCCTAGGAACTTCACCAATGGCGCAAATGAAAGGTTAAGAGTAGTAGATTATGAATCTGAAGTTTAATTAACTTCTAATTACTATTTTAGAAAATATGACCAAAAACCGAAGGGCAGGGGTCACCAAAAAAATGAAAAATTCGAAAGTCCTAAAAAACGTATTTTGCCGGTTTTAACGACGCCAGTTTGCGTTTATAATATACTTAGTGCGTTTCCAACGCGATAATGCGTTTTATTTGGCCTAAATAGAAAATTGGAAAAAGTACAAACAGCCATATTTCATCGCTCTAGAACGCGTATTTACCGAATTAGAGCGGTTTGAAGTTTTGTAAGAAACAATTGCTTGTAAAATCTGACTCAGTTGTCCTAGGAACTTCACCAATGGCGCAAATGAAAGGTTAAGAGTAGTAGATTATGAATCTGAAGTTTAATTAACTTCTAATTACTATTTTAGAAAATATGACCAAAAACCGAAGGGCAGGGGTCACCAAAAAAATGAAAAATTCGAAAGTCCTAAAAAACGTATTTTGCCGGTTTTAACGACACCAGTTTGCGTTTATAATATACTTAGTGCGTTTCCAACGCGATAATGCCTTTTATTTGGCCTAAATAGAAAATTGGAAAAAGTACAAACAGCCATATTTCATCGCTCTAGAACGCGTATTTACCGAATTAGAGCGGTTTTAAGTTTTGTAAGAAACAATTGCTTGTAAAATCTGACTCAGTTGTCCTAGGAACTTCACCAATGGCGCAAATGAAAGGTTAAGAGTAGTAGATTATGAATCTGAAGTTTAATTAACTTCTAATTACTATTTTAGAAAATATGACCAAAAACCGAAGGGCAGGGGTCACCAAAAAAATGAAAAATTCGAAAGTCCTAAAAAACGTATTTTGCCGGTTTTAACGACGCCAGTTTGCGTTTATAATATACTTAGTGCGTTTCCAACGCGGTAATGCCTTTTATTTGGCCTAAATAGAAAATTGGAAAAAGTACAAACAGCCATATTTCATCGCTCTAGAACGCGTATTTACCGAATTAGAGCGGTTTGAAGTTTTGTAAGAAACAATTGCTTGTAAAATCTGACTCAGTTGTCCTAGGAACTTTACCAATGGCGCAAATGAAAGGTTAAGAGTAGTAGATTATGAATCTGAAGTTTAATTAACTTCTAATTACTATTTTAGAAAATATGACCAAAAACCGAAGGGCAGGGGTCACCAAAAAAATGAAAAATTCGAAAGTCCTAAAAAACGTATTTTGCCGGTTTTAACGACACCAGTTTGCGTTTATAATATACTTAGTGCGTTTCCAACGCGGTAATGCCTTTTATTTGGCCTAAATAGAAAATTGGAAAAAGTACAAACAGCCATATTTCATCGCTCTAGAACGCGTATTTACCGAATTAGAGCGGTTTGAAGTTTTGTAAGAAACAATTGCTTGTAAAATCTGACTCAGTTGTCCTAGGAACTTCACCAATGGCGCAAATGAAAGGTTAAGAGTAGTAGATTATGAATCTGAAGTTTAATTAACTTCTAATTACTATTTTAGAAAATATGACCAAAAACCGAAGGGCAGGGGTCACCAAAAAAATGAAAAATTCGAAAGTCCTAAAAAACGTATTTTGCCGGTTTTAACGACGCCAGTTTGCGTTTATAATATACTTAGTGCGTTTCCAACGCGGTAATGCCTTTTATTTGGCCTAAATAGAAAATTGGAAAAAGTACAAACAGCCATATTTCATCGCTCTAGAACGCGTATTTACCGAATTAGAGCGGTTTGAAGTTTTGTAAGAAACAATTGCTTGTAAAATCTGACTCAGTTGTCCTAGGAACTTTACCAATGGCGCAAATGAAAGGTTAAGAGTAGTAGATTATGAATCTGAAGTTTAATTAACTTCTAATTACTATTTTAGAAAATATGACCAAAAACCGAAGGGCAGGGGTCACCAAAAAAATGAAAAATTCGAAAGTCCTAAAAAACGTATTTTGCCGGTTTTAACGACGCCAGTTTGCGTTTATAATATACTTAGTGCGTTTCCAACGCGGTAATGCCTTTTATTTGGCCTAAATAGAAAATTGGAAAAAGTACAAACAGCCATATTTCATCGCTCTAGAACGCGTATTTACCGAATTAGAGCGGTTTGAAGTTTTGTAAGAAACAATTGCTTGTAAAATCTGACTCAGTTGTCCTAGGAACTTCACCAATGGCGCAAATGAAAGGTTAAGAGTAGTAGATTATGAATCTGAAGTTTAATTAACTTCTAATTACTATTTTAGAAAATATGACCAAAAACCGAAGGGCAGGGGTCACCAAAAAAATGAAAAATTCGAAAGTCCTAAAAAACGTATTTTGCCGGTTTTAACGACGCCAGTTTGCGTTTATAATATACTTAGTGCGTTTCCAACGCGGTAATGCCTTTTATTTGGCCTAAATAGAAAATTGGAAAAAGTACAAACAGCCATATTTCATCGCTCTAGAACGCGTATTTACCGAATTAGAGCGGTTTGAAGTTTTGTAAGAAACAATTGCTTGTAAAATCTGACTCAGTTGTCCTAGGAACTTCACCAATGGCGCAAATGAAAGGTTAAGAGTAGTAGATTATGAATCTGAAGTTTAATTAACTTCTAATTACTATTTTAGAAAATATGACCAAAAACCGAAGGGCAGGGGTCACCAAAAAAATGAAAAATTCGAAAGTCCTAAAAAACGTATTTTGCCGGTTTTAACGACGCCAGTTTGCGTTTATAATATACTTAGTGCGTTTCCAACGCGGTAATGCCTTTTATTTGGCCTAAATAGAAAATTGGAAAAAGTACAAACAGCCATATTTCATCGCTCTAGAACGCGTATTTACCGAATTAGAGCGGTTTGAAGTTTTGTAAGAAACAATTGCTTGTAAAATCTGACTCAGTTGTCCTAGGAACTTTACCAATGGCGCAAATGAAAGGTTAAGAGTAGTAGATTATGAATCTGAAGTTTAATTAACTTCTAATTACTATTTTAGAAAATATGACCAAAAACCGAAGGGCAGGGGTCACCAAAAAAATGAAAAATTCGAAAGTCCTAAAAAACGTATTTTGCCGGTTTTAACGACGCCAGTTTGCGTTTATAATATACTTAGTGCGTTTCCAACGCGGTAATGCCTTTTATTTGGCCTAAATAGAAAATTGGAAAAAGTACAAACAGCCATATTTCATCGCTCTAGAACGCGTATTTACCGAATTAGAGCGGTTTGAAGTTTTGTAAGAAACAATTGCTTGTAAAATCTGACTCAGTTGTCCTAGGAACTTCACCAATGGCGCAAATGAAAGGTTAAGAGTAGTAGATTATGAATCTGAAGTTTAATTAACTTCTAATTACTATTTTAGAAAATATGACCAAAAACCGAAGGGCAGGGGTCACCAAAAAAATGAAAAATTCGAAAGTCCTAAAAAACGTATTTTGCCGGTTTTAACGACGCCAGTTTGCGTTTATAATATACTTAGTGCGTTTCCAACGCGGTAATGCCTTTTATTTGGCCTAAATAGAAAATTGGAAAAAGTACAAACAGCCATATTTCATCGCTCTAGAACGCGTATTTACCGAATTAGAGCGGTTTGAAGTTTTGTAAGAAACAATTGCTTGTAAAATCTGGCTCAGTTGTCCTAGGAACTTCACCAATGGCGCAAATGAAAGGTTAAGAGTAGTAGATTATGAATCTGAAGTTTAATTAACTTCTAATTACTATTTTAGAAAATATGACCAAAAACCGAAGGGCAGGGGTCACCAAAAAAATGAAAAATTCGAAAGTCCTAAAAAACGTATTTTGCCGGTTTTAACGACGCCAGTTTGCGTTTATAATATACTTAGTGCGTTTCCAACGCGGTAATGCCTTTTATTTGGCCTAAATAGAAAATTGGAAAAAGTACAAACAGCCATATTTCATCGCTCTAGAACGCGTATTTACCGAATTAGAGCGGTTTGAAGTTTTGTAAGAAACAATTGCTTGTAAAATCTGACTCAGTTGTCCTAGGAACTTCACCAATGGCGCAAATGAAAGGTTAAGAGTAGTAGATTATGAATCTGAAGTTTAATTAACTTCTAATTACTATTTTAGAAAATATGACCAAAAACCGAAGGGCAGGGGTCACCAAAAAAATGAAAAATTCGAAAGTCCTAAAAAACGTATTTTGCCGGTTTTAACGACGCCAGTTTGCGTTTATAATATACTTAGTGCGTTTCCAACGCGATAATGCCTTTTATTTGGCCTAAATAGAAAATTGGAAAAAGTACAAACAGCCATATTTCATCGCTCTAGAACGCGTATTTACCGAATTAGAGCGGTTTGAAGTTTTGTAAGAAACAATTGCTTGTAAAATCTGACTCAGTTGTCCTAGGAACTTCACCAATGGCGCAAATGAAAGGTTAAGAGTAGTAGATTATGAATCTGAAGTTTAATTAACTTCTAATTACTATTTTAGAAAATATGACCAAAAACCGAAGGGCAGGGGTCACCAAAAAAATGAAAAATTCGAAAGTCCTAAAAAACGTATTTTGCCGGTTTTAACGACGCCAGTTTGCGTTTATAATATGCTTAGTGCGTTTCCAACGCGGTAATGCCTTTTATTTGGCCTAAATAGAAAATTGGAAAAAGTACAAACAGCCATATTTCATCGCTCTAGAACGCGTATTTACCGAATTAGAGCGGTTTTAAGTTTTGTAAGAAACAATTGCTTGTAAAATCTGGCTCAGTTGTCCTAGGAACTTCACCAATGGCGCAAATGAAAGGTTAAGAGTAGTAGATTATGAATCTGAAGTTTAATTAACTTCTAATTACTATTTTAGAAAATATGACCAAAAACCGAAGGGCAGGGGTCACCAAAAAAATGAAAAATTCGAAAGTCCTAAAAAACGTATTTTGCCGGTTTTAACGACGCCAGTTTGCGTTTATAATATACTTAGTGCGTTTCCAACGCGGTAATGCCTTTTATTTGGCCTAAATAGAAAATTGGAAAAAGTACAAACAGCCATATTTCATCGCTCTAGAACGCGTATTTACCGAATTAGAGCGGTTTGAAGTTTTGTAAGAAACAATTGCTTGTAAAATCTGACTCAGTTGTCCTAGGAACTTCACCAATGGCGCAAATGAAAGGTTAAGAGTAGTAGATTATGAATCTGAAGTTTAATTAACTTCTAATTACTATTTTAGAAAATATGACCAAAAACCGAAGGGCAGGGGTCACCAAAAAAATGAAAAATTCGAAAGTCCTAAAAAACGTATTTTGCCGGTTTTAACGACGCCAGTTTGCGTTTATAATATACTTAGTGCGTTTCCAACGCGATAATGCCTTTTATTTGGCCTAAATAGAAAATTGGAAAAAGTACAAACAGCCATATTTCATCGCTCTAGAACGCGTATTTACCGAATTAGAGCGGTTTGAAGTTTTGTAAGAAACAATTGCTTGTAAAATCTGACTCAGTTGTCCTAGGAACTTCACCAATGGCGCAAATGAAAGGTTAAGAGTAGTAGATTATGAATCTGAAGTTTAATTAACTTCTAATTACTATTTTAGAAAATATGACCAAAAACCGAAGGGCAGGGGTCACCAAAAAAATGAAAAATTCGAAAGTCCTAAAAAACGTATTTTGCCGGTTTTAACGACACCAGTTTGCGTTTATAATATACTTAGTGCGTTTCCAACGCGATAATGCCTTTTATTTGGCCTAAATAGAAAATTGGAAAAAGTACAAACAGCCATATTTCATCGCTCTAGAACGCGTATTTACCGAATTAGAGCGGTTTTAAGTTTTGTAAGAAACAATTGCTTGTAAAATCTGACTCAGTTGTCCTAGGAACTTCACCAATGGCGCAAATGAAAGGTTAAGAGTAGTAGATTATGAATCTGAAGTTTAATTAACTTCTAATTACTATTTTAGAAAATATGACCAAAAACCGAAGGGCAGGGGTCACCAAAAAAATGAAAAATTCGAAAGTCCTAAAAAACGTATTTTGCCGGTTTTAACGACGCCAGTTTGCGTTTATAATATACTTAGTGCGTTTCCAACGCGGTAATGCCTTTTATTTGGCCTAAATAGAAAATTGGAAAAAGTACAAACAGCCATATTTCATCGCTCTAGAACGCGTATTTACCGAATTAGAGCGGTTTGAAGTTTTGTAAGAAACAATTGCTTGTAAAATCTGACTCAGTTGTCCTAGGAACTTTACCAATGGCGCAAATGAAAGGTTAAGAGTAGTAGATTATGAATCTGAAGTTTAATTAACTTCTAATTACTATTTTAGAAAATATGACCAAAAACCGAAGGGCAGGGGTCACCAAAAAAATGAAAAATTCGAAAGTCCTAAAAAACGTATTTTGCCGGTTTTAACGACGCCAGTTTGCGTTTATAATATACTTAGTGCGTTTCCAACGCGGTAATGCCTTTTATTTGGCCTAAATAGAAAATTGGAAAAAGTACAAACAGCCATATTTCATCGCTCTAGAACGCGTATTTACCGAATTAGAGCGGTTTGAAGTTTTGTAAGAAACAATTGCTTGTAAAATCTGACTCAGTTGTCCTAGGAACTTCACCAATGGCGCAAATGAAAGGTTAAGAGTAGTAGATTATGAATCTGAAGTTTAATTAACTTCTAATTACTATTTTAGAAAATATGACCAAAAACCGAAGGGCAGGGGTCACCAAAAAAATGAAAAATTCGAAAGTCCTAAAAAACGTATTTTGCCGGTTTTAACGACGCCAGTTTGCGTTTATAATATACTTAGTGCGTTTCCAACGCGGTAATGCCTTTTATTTGGCCTAAATAGAAAATTGGAAAAAGTACAAACAGCCATATTTCATCGCTCTAGAACGCGTATTTACCGAATTAGAGCGGTTTGAAGTTTTGTAAGAAACAATTGCTTGTAAAATCTGACTCAGTTGTCCTAGGAACTTCACCAATGGCGCAAATGAAAGGTTAAGAGTAGTAGATTATGAATCTGAAGTTTAATTAACTTCTAATTACTATTTTAGAAAATATGACCAAAAACCGAAGGGCAGGGGTCACCAAAAAAATGAAAAATTCGAAAGTCCTAAAAAACGTATTTTGCCGGTTTTAACGACGCCAGTTTGCGTTTATAATATACTTAGTGCGTTTCCAACGCGGTAATGCCTTTTATTTGGCCTAAATAGAAAATTGGAAAATGTACAAACAGCCATTTTTCATCGCTCTAGAACGCGTATTTACCGAATTAGAGCGGTTTTAAGTTTTGTAAGAAACAATTGCTTGTAAAATCTGACTCAGTTGTCCTAGGAACTTCACCAATGGCGCAAATGAAAGGTTAAGAGTAGTAGATTATGAATCTGAAGTTTAATTAACTTCTAATTACTATTTTAGAAAATATGACCAAAAACCGAAGGGCAAGGGTCACCAAAAAAATGAAAAATTCGAAAGTCCTAAAAAACGTATTTTGCCGGTTTTAACGACGCCAGTTTGCGTTTATAATATACTTAGTGCGTTTCCAACGCGGTAATGCCTTTTATTTGGCCTAAATAGAAAATTGGAAAAAGTACAAACAGCCATATTTCATCGCTCTAGAACGCGTATTTACCGAATTAGAGCGGTTTGAAGTTTTGTAAGAAACAATTGCTTGTAAAATCTGACTCAGTTGTCCTAGGAACTTCACCAATGGCGCAAATGAAAGGTTAAGAGTAGTAGATTATGAATCTGAAGTTTAATTAACTTCTAATTACTATTTTAGAAAATATGACCAAAAACCGAAGGGCAGGGGTCACCAAAAAAATGAAAAATTCGAAAGTCCTAAAAAACGTATTTTGCCGGTTTTAACGACGCCAGTTTGCGTTTATAATATACTTAGTGCGTTTCCAACGCGGTAATGCCTTTTATTTGGCCTAAATAGAAAATTGGAAAAAGTACAAACAGCCATATTTCATCGCTCTAGAACGCGTATTTACCGAATTAGAGCGGTTTGAAGTTTTGTAAGAAACAATTGCTTGTAAAATCTGACTCAGTTGTCCTAGGAACTTCACCAATGGCGCAAATGAAAGGTTAAGAGTAGTAGATTATGAATCTGAAGTTTAATTAACTTCTAATTACTATTTTAGAAAATATGACCAAAAACCGAAGGGCAGGGGTCACCAAAAAAATGAAAAATTCGAAAGTCCTAAAAAACGTATTTTGCCGGTTTTAACGACGCCAGTTTGCGTTTATAATATACTTAGTGCGTTTCCAACGCGATAATGCCTTTTATTTGGCCTAAATAGAAAATTGGAAAAAGTACAAACAGCCATATTTCATCGCTCTAGAACGCGTATTTACCGAATTAGAGCGGTTTGAAGTTTTGTAAGAAACAATTGCTTGTAAAATCTGACTCCGTTATCCTAGGAACTTCACCAATGGCGCAAATGAAAGGTTAAGAGTAGTAGATTATGAATCTGAAGTTTAATTAACTTCTAATTACTATTTTAGAAAATATGACCAAAAACCGAAGGGCAGGGGTCACCAAAAAAATGAAAAATTCGAAAGTCCTAAAAAACGTATTTTGCCGGTTTTAACGACGCCAGTTTGCGTTTATAATATACTTAGTGCGTTTCCAACGCGATAATGCCTTTTATTTGGCCTAAATAGAAAATTGGAAAAAGTACAAACAGCCATATTTCATCGCTCTAGAACGCGTATTTACCGAATTAGAGCGGTTTGAAGTTTTGTAAGAAACAATTGCTTGTAAAATCTGACTCCGTTGTCCTAGGAACTTCACCAATGGCGCAAATGAAAGGTTAAGAGTAGTAGATTATGAATCTGAAGTTTAATTAACTTCTAATTACTATTTTAGAAAATATGACCAAAAACCGAAGGGCAGGGGTCACCAAAAAAATGAAAAATTCGAAAGTCCTAAAAAACGTATTTTGCCGGTTTTAACGACGCCAGTTTGCATTTATAATATACTTAGTGCGTTTCCAACGCGGTAATGCCTTTTATTTGGCCTAAATAGAAAATTGGAAAAAGTACAAACAGCCATATTTCATCGCTCTAGAACGCGTATTTACCGAATTAGAGCGGTTTGAAGTTTTGTAAGAAACAATTGCTTCTAAAATCTGACTCAGTTGTCCTAGGAACTTCACCAATGGCGCAAATGAAAGGTTAAGAGTAGTAGATTATGAATCTGAAGTTTAATTAACTTCTAATTACTATTTTAGAAAATATGACCAAAAACCGAAGGGCAGGGGTCACCAAAAAAATGAAAAATTCGAAAGTCCTAAAAAACGTAATTTGCCGGTTTTAACGACGCTAGTTTGCGTTTATAATATACTTAGTGCGTTTCCAACGCGGTAATGCCTTTTATTTGGCCTAAATAGAAAATTGGAAAAAGTACAAACAGCCATATTTCATCGCTCTAGAACGCGTATTTACCGAATTAGAGCGGTTTGAAGTTTTGTAAGAAACAATTGCTTGTAAAATCTGACTCAGTTGTCCTAGGAACTTCACCAATGGCGCAAATGAAAGGTTAAGAGTAGTAGATTATGAATCTGAAGTTTAATTAACTTCTAATTACTATTTTAGAAAATATGACCAAAAACCGAAGGGCAGGGGTCACCAAAAAAATGAAAAATTCGAAAGTCCTAAAAAACGTATTTTGCCGGTTTTAACGACGCCAGTTTGCGTTTATAATATACTTAGTGCGTTTCCAACGCGGTAATGCCTTTTATTTGGCCTAAATAGAAAATTGGAAAAAGTACAAACAGCCATATTTCATCGCTCTAGAACGCGTATTTACCGAATTAGAGCGGTTTGAAGTTTTGTAAGAAACAATTGCTTGTAAAATCTGACTCAGTTGTCCTAGGAACTTCACCAATGGCGCAAATGAAAGGTTAAGAGTAGTAGATTATGAATCTGAAGTTTAATTAACTTCTAATTACTATTTTAGAAAATATGACCAAAAACCGAAGGGCAGGGGTCACCAAAAAAATGAAAAATTCGAAAGTCCTAAAAAACGTATTTTGCCGGTTTTAACGACGCCAGTTTGCGTTTATAATATACTTAGTGCGTTTCCAACGCGGTAATGCCTTTTATTTGGCCTAAATAGAAAATTGGAAAAAGTACAAACAGCCATATTTCATCGCTCTAGAACGCGTATTTACCGAATTAGAGCGGTTTGAAGTTTTGTAAGAAACAATTGCTTGTAAAATCTGACTCAGTTGTCCTAGGAACTTCACCAATGGCGCAAATGAAAGGTTAAGAGTAGTAGATTATGAATCTGAAGTTTAATTAACTTCTAATTACTATTTTAGAAATTATGACCAAAAACCGAAGGGCAGGGGTCACCAAAAAAATGAAAAATTCGAAAGTCCTAAAAAACGTATTTTGCCGGTTTTAACGACGCCAGTTTGCGTTTATAATATACTTAGTGCGTTTCCAACGCGGTAATGCCTTTTATTTGGCCTAAATAGAAAATTGGAAAATGTACAAACAGCCATATTTCATCGCTCTAGAACGCGTATTTACCGAATTAGAGCGGTTTGAAGTTTTGTAAGAAACAATTGCTTGTAAAATCTGACTCCGTTGTCCTAGGAACTTCACCAATGGCGCAAATGAAAGGTTAAGAGTAGTAGATTATGAATCTGAAGTTTAATTAACTTCTAATTACTATTTTAGAAAATATGACCAAAAACCGAAGGGCAGGGGTCACCAAAAAAATGAAAAATTCGAAAGTCCTAAAAAACGTATTTTGCCGGTTTTAACGACGCCAGTTTGCGTTTATAATATACTTAGTGCGTTTCCAACGCGATAATGCCTTTTATTTGGCCTAAATAGAAAATTGGAAAAAGTACAAACAGCCATATTTCATCGCTCTAGAACGCGTATTTACCGAATTAGAGCGGTTTGAAGTTTTGTAAGAAACAATTGCTTGTAAAATCTGACTCAGTTGTCCTAGGAACTTCACCAATGGCGCAAATGAAAGGTTAAGAGTAGTAGATTATGAATCTGAAGTTTAATTAACTTCTAATTACTATTTTAGAAAATATGACCAAAAACCGAAGGGCAGGGGTCACCAAAAAAATGAAAAATTCGAAAGTCCTAAAAAACGTATTTTGCCTTCTAATTACTATTTTAGAAAATATGACCAAAAACCGAAGGGCAGGGGTCACCAAAAAAATGAAAAATTCGAAAGTCCTAAAAAACGTATTTTGCCGGTTTTAACGACGCCAGTTTGCGTTTATAATATACTTAGTGCGTTTCCAACGCGGTAATGCCTTTTATTTGGCCTAAATAGAAAATTGGAAAAAGTACAAACAGCCATATTTCATCGCTCTAGAACGCGTATTTACCGAATTAGAGCGGTTTGAAGTTTTGTAAGAAACAATTGCTTGTAAAATCTGACTCAGTTGTCCTAGGAACTTCACCAATGGCGCAAATGAAAGGTTAAGAGTAGTAGATTATGAATCTGAAGTTTAATTAACTTCTAATTACTATTTTAGAAAATATGACCAAAAACCGAAGGGCAGGGGTCACCAAAAAAATGAAGAATTCGAAAGTCCTAAAAAACGTATTTTGCCGGTTTTAACGACGCCAGTTTGCGTTTATAATATACTTAGTGCGTTTCCAACGCGGTAATGCCTTTTATTTGGCCTAAATAGAAAATTGGAAAAAGTACAAACAGCCATATGTCATCGCTCTAGAACGCGTATTTACCGAATTAGAGCGGTTTGAAGTTTTGTAAGAAACAATTGCTTGTAAAATCTGACTCAGTTGTCCTAGGAACTTCACCAATGGCGCAAATGAAAGGTTAAGAGTAGTAGATTATGAATCTGAAGTTTAATTAACTTCTAATTACTATTTTAGAAAATATGACCAAAAACCGAAGGGCAGGGGTCACCAAAAAAATGAAAAATTCGAAAGTCCTAAAAAACGTATTTTGCCGGTTTTAACGACGCCAGTTTGCGTTTATAATATACTTAGTGCGTTTCCAACGCGGTAATGCCTTTTATTTGGCCTAAATAGAAAATTGGAAAAAGTACAAACAGCCATATGTCATCGCTCTAGAACGCGTATTTACCGAATTAGAGCGGTTTGAAGTTTTGTAAGAAACAATTGCTTGTAAAATCTGACTCAGTTGTCCTAGGAACTTCACCAATGGCGCAAATGAAAGGTTAAGAGTAGTAGATTATGAATCTGAAGTTTAATTAACTTCTAATTACTATTTTAGAAAATATGACCAAAAACCGAAGGGCAGGGGTCACCAAAAAAATGAAAAATTCGAAAGTCCTAAAAAACGTATTTTGCCGGTTTTAACGACGCCAGTTTGCGTTTATAATATACTTAGTGCGTTTCCAACGCGGTAATGCCTTTTATTTGGCCTAAATAGAAAATTGGAAAAAGTACAAACAGCCATATTTCATCGCTCTAGAGCGCGTATTTACCGAATTAGAGCGGTTTGAAGTTTTGTAAGAAACAATTGCTTGTAAAATCTGACTCAGTTGTCCTAGGAACTTCACCAATGGCGCAAATGAAAGGTTAAGAGTAGTAGATTATGAATCTGAAGTTTAATTAACTTCTAATTACTATTTTAGAAAATATGACCAAAAACCGAAGGGCAGGGGTCACCAAAAAAATGAAAAATTCGAAAGTCCTAAAAAACGTATTTTGCCGGTTTTAACGACGCCAGTTTGCGTTTATAATATGCTTAGTGCGTTTCCAACGCGGTAATGCCTTTTATTTGGCCTAAATAGAAAATTGGAAAAAGTACAAACAGCCATATTTCATCGCTCTAGAACGCGTATTTACCGAATTAGAGCGGTTTGAAGTTTTGTAAGAAACAATTGCTTGTAAAATCTGACTCAGTTGTCCTAGGAACTTCACCAATGGCGCAAATGAAAGGTTAAGAGTAGTAGATTATGAATCTGAAGTTTAATTAACTTCTAATTACTATTTTAGAAAATATGACCAAAAACCGAAGGGCAGGGGTCACCAAAAAAATGAAAAATTCGAAAGTCCTAAAAAACGTATTTTGCCAGTTTTAACGACGCCAGTTTGCGTTTATAATATACTTAGTGCGTTTCCAACGCGGTAATGCCTTTTATTTGGCCTAAATAGAAAATTGGAAAAAGTACAAACAGCCATATTTCTTCGCTCTAGAACGCGTATTTACCGAATTAGAGCGGTTTGAAGTTTTGTAAGAAACAATTGCTTGTAAAATCTGACTCAGTTGTCCTAGGAACTTCACCAATGGCGCAAATGAAAGGTTAAGAGTAGTAGATTATGAATCTGAAGTTTAATTAACTTCTAATTACTACTATTTTAGAAAATATGACCAAAAACCGAAGGGCAGGGGTCACCAAAAAAATGAAAAATTCGAAAGTCCTAAAAAACGTATTTTGCCGGTTTTAACGACGCCAGTTTGCGTTTATAATATACTTAGTGCGTTTCCAACGCGGTAATGCCTTTTATTTGGCCTAAATAGAAAATTGGAAAAAGTACAAACAGCCATATTTCATCGCTCTAGAACGCGTATTTACCGAATTAGAGCGGTTTGAAGTTTTGTAAGAAACAATTGCTTGTAAAATCTGACTCAGTTGTCCTAGGAACTTCACCAATGGCGCAAATGAAAGGTTAAGAGTAGTAGATTATGAATCTGAAGTTTAATTAACTTCTAATTACTATTTTAGAAAATATGACCAAAAACCGAAGGGCAGGGGTCACCAAAAAAATGAAAAATTCGAAAGTCCTAAAAAACGTATTTTGCCGGTTTTAACGACGCCAGTTTGCGTTTATAATATACTTAGTGCGTTTCCAACGCGGTAATGCCTTTTATTTGGCCTAAATAGAAAATTGGAAAAAGTACAAACAGCCATATTTCATCGCTCTAGAACGCGTATTTACCGAATTAGAGCGGTTTGAAGTTTTGTAAGAAACAATTGCTTGTAAAATCTGACTCAGTTGTCCTAGGAACTTCACCAATGGCGCAAATGAAAGGTTAAGAGTAGTAGATTATGAATCTGAAGTTTAATTAACTTCTAATTACTATTTTAGAAAATATGACCAAAAACCGAAGGGCAGGGGTCACCAAAAAAATGAAAAATTCGAAAGTCCTAAAAAACGTATTTTGCCGGTTTTAACGACGCCAGTTTGCGTTTATAATATACTTAGTGCGTTTCCAACGCGGTAATGCCTTTTATTTGGCCTAAATAGAAAATTGGAAAAAGTACAAACAGCCATATTTCATCGCTCTAGAACGCGTATTTACCGAATTAGAGCGGTTTGAAGTTTTGTAAGAAACAATTGATTGTAAAATCTGACTCAGTTGTCCTAGGAACTTCACCAATGGCGCAAATGAAAGGTTAAGAGTAGTAGATTATGAATCTGAAGTTTAATTAACTTCTAATTACTATTTTAGAAAATATGACCAAAAACCGAAGGGCAGGGGTCACCAAAAAAATGAAAAATTCGAAAGTCCTAAAAAACGTATTTTGCCGGTTTTAACGACGCCAGTTTGCGTTTATAATATACTTAGTGCGTTTCCAACGCGGTAACGCCTTTTATTTGGCCTAAATAGAAAATTGGAAAAAGTACAAACAGCCATATTTCATCGCTCTAGAACGCGTATTTACCGAATTAGAGCGGTTTGAAGTTTTGTAAGAAACAATTGCTTGTAAAATCTGACTCAGTTGTCCTAGGAACTTCACCAATGGCGCAAATGAAAGGTTAAGAGTAGTAGATTATGAATCTGAAGTTTAATTAACTTCTAATTACTATTTTAGAAAATATGACCAAAAACCGAAGGGCAGGGGTCACCAAAAAAATGAAAAATTCGAAAGTCCTAAAAAACGTATTTTGCCGGTTTTAACGACGCCAGTTTGCGTTTATAATATACTTAGTGCGTTTCCAACGCGGTAATGCCTTTTATTTGGCCTAAATAGAAAATTGGAAAAAGTACAAACAGCCATATTTCATCGCTCTAGAACGCGTATTTACCGAATTAGAGCGGTTTGAAGTTTTGTAAGAAACAATTGCTTGTAAAATCTGACTCCGTTGTCCTAGGAACTTCACCAATGGCGCAAATGAAAGGTTAAGCGTAGTAGATTATGAATCTGAAGTTTAATTAACTTCTAATTACTATTTTAGAAAATATGACCAAAAACCGAAGGGCAGGGGTCACCAAAAAATGAAAAATTCGAAAGTCCTAAAAAACGTATTTTGCCGGTTTTAACGACGCCAGTTTGTGTTTATAATATACTTAGTGCGTTTCCAACGCGATAATGCCTTTTATTTGGCCTAAATAGAAAATTGGAAAAAGTACAAACAGCCATATTTCATCGCTCTAGAACGCGTATTTACCGAATTAGAGCGGTTTGAAGTTTTGTAAGAAACAATTGCTTGTAAAATCTGACTCAGTTGTCCTAGGAACTTCACCAATGGCGCAAATGAAAGGTTAAGAGTAGTAGATTATGAATCTGAAGTTTAATTAACTTCTAATTACTATTTTAGAAAATATGACCAAAAACCGAAGGGCAGGGGTCACCAAAAAAATGAAAAATTCGAAAGTCCTAAAAAACGTATTTTGCCAGTTTTAACGACGCCAGTTTGCGTTTATAATATACTTAGTGCGTTTCCAACGCGGTAATGCCTTTTATTTGGCCTAAATAGAAAATTGGAAAAAGTACAAACAGCCATATTTCTTCGCTCTAGAACGCGTATTTACCGAATTAGAGCGGTTTGAAGTTTTGTAAGAAACAATTGCTTGTAAAATCTGACTCAGTTGTCCTAGGAACTTCACCAATGGCGCAAATGAAAGGTTAAGAGTAGTAGATTATGAATCTGAAGTTTAATTAACTTCTAATTACTACTATTTTAGAAAATATGACCAAAAACCGAAGGGCAGGGGTCACCAAAAAAATGAAAAATTCGAAAGTCCTAAAAAACGTATTTTGCCGGTTTTAACGACGCCAGTTTGCGTTTATAATATACTTAGTGCGTTTCCAACGCGGTAATGCCTTTTATTTGGCCTAAATAGAAAATTGGAAAAAGTACAAACAGCCATATTTCATCGCTCTAGAACGCGTATTTACCGAATTAGAGCGGTTTGAAGTTTTGTAAGAAACAATTGCTTGTAAAATCTGACTCAGTTGTCCTAGGAACTTCACCAATGGCGCAAATGAAAGGTTAAGAGTAGTAGATTATGAATCTGAAGTTTAATTAACTTCTAATTACTATTTTAGAAAATATGACCAAAAACCGAAGGGCAGGGGTCACCAAAAAAATGAAAAATTCGAAAGTCCTAAAAAACGTATTTTGCCGGTTTTAACGACGCCAGTTTGCGTTTATAATATACTTAGTGCGTTTCCAACGCGGTAATGCCTTTTATTTGGCCTAAATAGAAAATTGGAAAAAGTACAAACAGCCATATTTCATCGCTCTAGAACGCGTATTTACCGAATTAGAGCGGTTTGAAGTTTTGTAAGAAACAATTGCTTGTAAAATCTGACTCAGTTGTCCTAGGAACTTCACCAATGGCGCAAATGAAAGGTTAAGAGTAGTAGATTATGAATCTGAAGTTTAATTATCTTCTAATTACTATTTTAGAAAATATGACCAAAAACCGAAGGGCAGGGGTCACCAAAAAAATGAAAAATTCGAAAGTCCTAAAAAACGTATTTTGCCGGTTTTAACGACGCCAGTTTGCGTTTATAATATACTTAGTGCGTTTCCAACGCGGTAATGCCTTTTATTTGGCCTAAATAGAAAATTGGAAAAAGTACAAACAGCCATATTTCATCGCTCTAGAACGCGTATTTACCGAATTAGAGCGGTTTGAAGTTTTGTAAGAAACAATTGATTGTAAAATCTGACTCAGTTGTCCTAGGAACTTCACCAATGGCGCAAATGAAAGGTTAAGAGTAGTAGATTATGAATCTGAAGTTTAATTAACTTCTAATTACTATTTTAGAAAATATGATCAAAAACCGAAGGGCAGGGGTCACCAAAAAAATGAAAAATTCGAAAGTCCTAAAAAACGTATTTTGCCGGTTTTAACGACGCCAGTTTGCGTTTATAATATACTTAGTGCGTTTCCAACGCGGTAACGCCTTTTATTTGGCCTAAATAGAAAATTGGAAAAAGTACAAACAGCCATATTTCATCGCTCTAGAACGCGTATTTACCGAATTAGAGCGGTTTGAAGTTTTGTAAGAAACAATTGCTTGTAAAATCTGACTCAGTTGTCCTAGGAACTTCGCCAATGGCGCAAATGAAAGGTTAAGAGTAGTAGATTATGAATCTGAAGTTTAATTAACTTCTAATTACTATTTTAGAAAATATGACCAAAAACCGAAGGGCAGGGGTCACCAAAAAAATGAAAAATTCGAAAGTCCTAAAAAACGTATTTTGCCGGTTTTAACGACGCCAGTTTGCGTTTATAATATACTTAGTGCGTTTCCAACGCGGTAATGCCTTTTATTTGGCCTAAATAGAAAATTGGAAAAAGTACAAACAGCCATATTTCATCGCTCTAGAACGCGTATTTACCGAATTAGAGCGGTTTGAAGTTTTGTAAGAAACAATTGCTTGTAAAATCTGACTCCGTTGTCCTAGGAACTTCACCAATGGCGCAAATGAAAGGTTAAGAGTAGTAGATTATGAATCTGAAGTTTAATTAACTTCTAATTACTATTTTAGAAAATATGACCAAAAACCGAAGGGCAGGGGTCACCAAAAAAATGAAAAATTCGAAAGTCCTAAAAAACGTATTTTGCCGGTTTTAACGACGCCAGTTTGCGTTTATAATATACTTAGTGCGTTTCCAACGCGGTAATGCCTTTTATTTGGCCTAAATAGAAAATTGGAAAAAGTACAAACAGCCATATTTCATCGCTCTAGAACGCGTATTTACCGAATTAGAGCGGTTTGAAGTTTTGTAAGAAACAATTGCTTGTAAAATCTGACTCAGTTGTCCTAGGAACTTCACCAATGGCGCAAATGAAAGGTTAAGAGTAGTAGATTATGAATCTGAAGTTTAATTAACTTCTAATTACTATTTTAGAAAATATGACCAAAAACCGAAGGGCAGGGGTCACCAAAAAAATGAAAAATTCGAAAGTCCTAAAAAACGTATTTTGCCGGTTTTAACGACGCCAGTTTGCGTTTATAATATACTTAGTGCGTTTCCAACGCGGTAATGCCTTTTATTTGGCCTAAATAGAAAATTGGAAAAAGTACAAACAGCCATATTTCATCGCTCTAGAACGCGTATTTACCGAATTAGAGCGGTTTGAAGTTTTGTAAGAAACAATTGCTTGTAAAATCTGACTCAGTTGTCCTAGGAACTTCACCAATGGCGCAAATGAAAGGTTAAGAGTAGTAGATTATGAATCTGAAGTTTAATTAACTTCTAATTACTACTATTTTAGAAAATATGACCAAAAACCGAAGGGCAGGGGTCACCAAAAAAATGAAAAATTCGAAAGTCCTAAAAAACGTATTTTGCCGTTTTTAACGACGCCAGTTTGCGTTTATAATATACTTAGTGCGTTTCCAACGCGGTAATGCCTTTTATTTGGCCTAAATAGAAAATTGGAAAAAGTACAAACAGCCATATTTCATCGCTCTAGAACGCGTATTTACCGAATTAGAGCGGTTTGAAGTTTTGTAAGAAACAATTGCTTGTAAAATCTGACTCAGTTGTCCTAGGAACTTCACCAATGGCGCAAATGAAAGGTTAAGAGTAGTAGATTATGAATCTGAAGTTTAATTAACTTCTAATTACTATTTTAGAAAATATGACCAAAAACCGAAGGGCAGGGGTCACCAAAAAAATGAAAAATTCGAAAGTCCTAAAAAACGTATTTTGCCGGTTTTAACGACGCCAGTTTGCGTTTATAATATACTTAGTGCGTTTCCAACGCGGTAATGCCTTTTATTTGGCCTAAATAGAAAATTGGAAAAAGTACAAACGCCATATTTCATCGCTCTAGAACGCGTATTTACCGAATTAGAGCGGTTTGAAGTTTTGTAAGAAACAATTGCTTGTAAAATCTGACTCAGTTGTCCTAGGAACTTCACCAATGGCGCAAATGAAAGGTTAAGAGTAGTAGATTATGAATCTGAAGTTTAATTAACTTCTAATTACTACTATTTTAGAAAATATGACCAAAAACCGAAGGGCAGGGGTCACCAAAAAAATGAAAAATTCGAAAGTCCTAAAAAACGTATTTTGCCGTTTTTAACGACGCCAGTTTGCGTTTATAATATACTTAGTGCGTTTCCAACGCGGTAATGCCTTTTATTTGGCCTAAATAGAAAATTGGAAAAAGTACAAACAGCCATATTTCATCGCTCTAGAACGCGTATTTACCGAATTAGAGCGGTTTGAAGTTTTGTAAGAAACAATTGCTTGTAAAATCTGACTCAGTTGTCCTAGGAACTTCACCAATGGCGCAAATGAAAGGTTAAGAGTAGTAGATTATGAATCTGAAGTTTAATTAACTTCTAATTACTATTTTAGAAAATATGACCAAAAACCGAAGGGCAGGGGTCAACAAAAAAATGAAAAATTCGAAAGTCCTAAAAAACGTATTTTGCCGGTTGTAACGACGCCAGTTTGCGTTTATAATATACTTAGTGCGTTTCCAACACGGTAATGCCTTTTATTTGGCCTAAATAGAAAATTGGAAAAAGTACAAACAGCCATATTTCATCGCTCTAGAACGCGTATTTACCGAATTAGAGCGGTTTGAAGTTTTGTAAGAAACAATTGCTTGTAAAATCTGACTCAGTTGTCCTAGGAACTTCACCAATGGCGCAAATGAAAGGTAAAGAGTAGTAGATTATGAATCTGAAGTTTAATTAACTTCTAATTACTATTTTAGAAAATATGACCAAAAACCGAAGGGCAGGGGTCACCAAAAGTCCTAAAAAACGTATTTTACCGGTTTTAACGACGCCAGTTTGCGTTTATAATATACTTAGTGCGTTTCCAACGCGGTAATGCCTTTTATTTGGCCTAAATAAAAAATTGGAAAAAGTACAAACAGCCATATTTCATCGCTCTAGAACGCGTATTTACCGAATTAGAGCGGTTTGAAGTTTTGTAAGAAACAATTGCTTGTAAAATCTGACTCAGTTGTCCTAGGAACTTCACCAATGGCGCAAATGAAAGGTTAAGAGTAGTAGATTATGAATCTGATGTTTAATTAACTTCTAATTACTACTATTTTAGAAAATATGACCAAAAACCGAAGGGCAGGGGTCACCAAAAAAATGAAAAATTCGAAAGTCCTAAAAAACGTATTTTGCCGGTTTTAACGACGCCAGTTTGCGTTTATAATATACTTAGTGCGTTTCCAACGCGGTAATGCCTTTTATTTGGCCTAAATAGAAAATTGGAAAAAGTACAAACAGCCATATTTCATCGCTCTAGAACGCGTATTTACCGAATTAGAGCGGTTTGAAGTTTTGTAAGAAACAATTGCTTGTAAAATCTGACTCAGTTGTCCTAGGAACTTCACCAATGGCGCAAATGAAAGGTTAAGAGTAGTAGATTATGAATCTGAAGTTTAATTAACTTCTAATTACTACTATTTTAGAAAATATGACCAAAAACCGAAGGGCAGGGGTCACCAAAAAAATGAAAAATTCGAAAGTCCTAAAAAACGTATTTTGCCGTTTTTAACGACGCCAGTTTGCGTTTATAATATACTTAGTGCGTTTCCAACGCGGTAATGCCTTTTATTTGGCCTAAATAGAAAATTGGAAAAAGTACAAACAGCCATATTTCATCGCTCTAGAACGCGTATTTACCGAATTAGAGCGGTTTGAAGTTTTGTAAGAAACAATTGCTTGTAAAATCTGACTCAGTTGTCCTAGGAACTTCACCAATGGCGCAAATGAAAGGTTAAGAGTAGTAGATTATGAATCTGAAGTTTAATTAACTTCTAATTACTATTTTAGAAAATATGACCAAAAACCGAAGGGCAGGGGTCACCAAAAAAATGAAAAATTCGAAAGTCCTAAAAAACGTATTTTACCGGTTTTAACGACGCCAGTTTGCGTTTATAATATACTTAGTGCGTTTCCAACGCGGTAATGCCTTTTATTTGGCCTAAATAGAAAATTGGAAAAAGTACAAACAGCCATAATTCATCGCTCTAGAACGCGTATTTACCGAATTAGAGCGGTTTGAAGTTTTGTAAGAAACAATTGCTTGTAAAATCTGACTCAGTTGTCCTAGGAACTTCACCAATGGCGCAAATGAAAGGTTAAGAGTAGTAGATTATGAATCTGAAGTTTAATTAACTTCTAATTACTACTATTTTAGAAAATATGACCAAAAACCGAAGGGCAGGGGTCACCAAAAAAATGAAAAATTCGAAAGTCCTAAAAAACGTATTTTGCCGGTTTTAACGACGCCAGTTTGCGTTTATAATATACTTAGTGCGTTTCCAACGCGGTAATGCCTTTTATTTGGCCTAAATAGAAAATTGGAAAAAGTACAAACAGCCATATTTCATCGCTCTAGAACGCGTATTTACCGAATTAGAGCGGTTTGAAGTTTTGTAAGAAACAATTGCTTGTAAAATCTGACTCAGTTGTCCTAGGAACTTCACCAATGGCGCAAATGAAAGGTTAAGAGTAGTAGATTATGAATCTGAAGTTTAATTAACTTCTAATTACTATTTTAGAAAATATGACCAAAAACCGAAGGGCAGGGGTCACCAAAAAAATGAAAAATTCGAAAGTCCTAAAAAACGTATTTTGCCGGTTTTAACGACGCCAGTTTGCGTTTATAATATACTTAGTGCGTTTCCAACGCGGTAATGCCTTTTATTTGGCCTAAATAGAAAATTGGAAAAAGTACAAACAGCCATATTTCATCGCTCTAGAATGCGTATTTACCGAATTAGAGCGGTTTGAAGTTTTGTAAGAAACAATTGCTTGTAAAATCTGACTCAGTTGTCCTAGGAACTTCGAAGGGCAGGGGTCACCAAAAAAATGAAAAATTCGAAAGTCCTAAAAAACGTATTTTGCCGGTTTTAACGACGCCAGTTTGCGTTTATAATATACTTAGTGCGTTTCCAACGCGGTAATGCCTTTTATTTGGCCTAAATAGAAAATTGGAAAAAGTATAAACAGCCATATTTCATCGCTCTAGAACGCGTATTTACCGAATTAGAGCGGTTTGAAGTTTTGTAAGAAACAATTGCTTGTAAAATCTGACTCAGTTGTCCTAGGAACTTCACCAATGGCGCAAATGAAAGGTTAAGAGTAGTAGATTATGAATCTGAAGTTTAATTAACTTCTAATTACTATTTTAGAAAATATGACCAAAAACCGAAGGGCAGGGGTCACCAAAAAAATGAAAAATTCGAAAGTCCTAAAAAACGTATTTTGCCGGTTTTAACGACGCCAGTTTGCGTTTATAATATACTTAGTGCGTTTCCAACGCGGTAATGCCTTTTATTTGGCCTAAATAGAAAATTGGAAAAAGTACAAACAGCCATATTTCATCGCTCTAGAACGCGTATTTACCGAATTAGAGCGGTTTGAAGTTTTGTAAGAAACAATTGCTTGTAAAATCTGACTCAGTTGTCCTAGGAACTTTACCAATGGCGCAAATGAAAGGTTAAGAGTAGTAGATTATGAATCTGAAGTTTAATTAACTTCTAATTACTATTTTAGAAAATATGACCAAAAACCGAAGGGCAGGGGTCACCAAAAAAATGAAAAATTCGAAAGTCCTAAAAAACGTATTTTACCGGTTTTAACGACGCCAGTTTGCGTTTATAATATACTTAGTGCGTTTCCAACGCGGTATTGCCTTTTATTTGGCCTAAATAAAAAATTGGAAAAAGTACAAACAGCCATATTTCATCGCTCTAGAACGCGTATTTACCGAATTAGAGCGGTTTGAAGTTTTGTAAGAAACAATTGCTTGTAAAATCTGACTCAGTTGTCCTAGGAACTTCACCAATGGCGCAAATGAAAGGTTAAGAGTAGTAGATTATGAATCTGAAGTTTAATTAACTTCTAATTACTACTATTTTAGAAAATATGACCAAAAACCGAAGGGCAGGGGTCACCAAAAAAATGAAAAATTCGAAAGTCCTAAAAAACGTATTTTGCCGGTTTTAACGACGCCAGTTTGCGTTTATAATATACTTAGTGCGTTTCCAACGCGGTAATGCCTTTTATTTGGCCTAAATAGAAAATTGGAAAAAGTACAAACAGCCATATTTCATCGCTCTAGAACGCGTATTTACCGAATTAGAGCGGTTTGAAGTTTTGTAAGAAACAATTGCTTGTAAAATCTGACTCAGTTGTCCTAGGAACTTTACCAATGGCGCAAATGAAAGGTTAAGAGTAGTAGATTATGAATCTGAAGTTTAATTAACTTCTAATTACTATTTTAGAAAATATGACCAAAAACCGAAGGGCAGGGGTCACCAAAAAAATGAAAAATTCGAAAGTCCAAAAAACGTATTTTGCCGGTTTTAACGACGCCAGTTTGCGTTTATAATATACTTAGTGCGTTTCCAACGCGGTAATGCCTTTTATTTGGCCTAAATAGAAAATTGGAAAAAGTACAAACAGCCATATTTCATCGCTCTAGAACGCGTATTTACCGAATTAGAGCGGTTTGAAGTTTTGTAAGAAACAATTGCTTGTAAAATCTGACTCAGTTGTCCTAGGAACTTTACCAATGGCGCAAATGAAAGGTTAAGAGTAGTAGATTATGAATCTGAAGTTTAATTAACTTCTAATTACTATTTTAGAAAATATGACCAAAAACCGAAGGGCAGGGGTCACCAAAAAAATGAAAAATTCGAAAGTCCTAAAAAACGTATTTTACCGGTTTTAACGACGCCAGTTTGCGTTTATAATATACTTAGTGCGTTTCCAACGCGGTAATGCCTTTTATTTGGCCTAAATAGAAAATTGGAAAAAGTACAAACAGCCATAATTCATCGCTCTAGAACGCGTATTTACCGAATTAGAGCGGTTTGAAGTTTTGTAAGAAACAATTGCTTGTAAAATCTGACTCAGTTGTCCTAGGAACTTCACCAATGGCGCAAATGAAAGGTTAAGAGTAGTAGATTATGAATCTGAAGTTTAATTAACTTCTAATTACTACTATTTTAGAAAATATGACCAAAAACCGAAGGGCAGGGGTCACCAAAAAAATGAAAAATTCGAAAGTCCTAAAAAACGTATTTTGCCGGTTTTAACGACGCCAGTTTGCGTTTATAATATACTTAGTGCGTTTCCAACGCGGTAATGCCTTTTATTTGGCCTAAATAGAAAATTGGAAAAAGTACAAACAGCCATATTTCATCGCTCTAGAACGCGTATTTACCGAATTAGAGCGGTTTGAAGTTTTGTAAGAAACAATTGCTTGTAAAATCTGACTCAGTTGTCCTAGGAACTTCACCAATGGCGCAAATGAAAGGTTAAGAGTAGTAGATTATGAATCTGAAGTTTAATTAACTTCTAATTACTATTTTAGAAAATATGACCAAAAACCGAAGGGCAGGGGTCACCAAAAAAATGAAAAATTCGAAAGTCCTAAAAAACGTATTTTGCCGGTTTTAACGACGCCAGTTTGCGTTTATAATATACTTAGTGCGTTTCCAACGCGGTAATGCCTTTTATTTGGCCTAAATAGAAAATTGGAAAAAGTACAAACAGCCATATTTCATCGCTCTAGAACGCGTATTTACCGAATTAGAGCGGTTTGAAGTTTTGTAAGAAACAATTGCTTGTAAAATCTGACTCAGTTGTCCTAGGAACTTCGAAGGGCAGGGGTCACCAAAAAAATGAAAAATTCGAAAGTCCTAAAAAACGTATTTTGCCGGTTTTAACGACGCCAGTTTGCGTTTATAATATACTTAGTGCGTTTCCAATGCGGTAATGCCTTTTATTTGGCCTAAATAGAAAATTGGAAAAAGTATAAACAGCCATATTTCATCGCTCTAGAACGCGTATTTACCGAATTAGAGCGGTTTGAAGTTTTGTAAGAAACAATTGCTTGTAAAATCTGACTCAGTTGTCCTAGGAACTTCACCAATGGCGCAAATGAAAGGTTAAGAGTAGTAGATTATGAATCTGAAGTTTAATTAACTTCTAATTACTACTATTTTAGAAAATATGACCAAAAACCGAAGGGCAGGGGTCACCAAAAAAATGAAAAATTCGAAAGTCCTAAAAAACGTATTTTGCCGGTTTTAACGACGCCAGTTTGCATTTATAATATACTTAGTGCGTTTCCAACGCGGTAATGCCTTTTATTTGGCCTAAATAGAAAATTGGAAAAAGTACAAACAGCCATTTTTCATCGCTCTAGAACGCGTATTTACCGAATAAGAGCGGTTTGAAGTTTTGTAAGGAACAATTGCTTGTAAAATCTGACTCAGTTGTCCTAGGAACTTCACCAATGGCGCAAATGAAAGGTTAAGAGTAGTAGATTATGAATCTGAAGTTTAATTAACTTCTAATTACTATTTTAGAAAATATGACCAAAAACCGAAGGGCAGGGGTCACCAAAAAAATGAAAAATTCGAAAGTCCTAAAAAACGTATTTTGCCGGTTTTAACGACGCCAGTTTGCGTTTATAATATACTTAGTGCGTTTCCAACGCGGTAATGCCTTTTATTTGGCCTAAATAGAAAATTGGAAAAAGTACAAACAGCCATATTTCATCGCTCTAGAACGCGTATTTACCGAATTAGAGCGGTTTGAAGTTTTGTAAGAAACAATTGCTTGTAAAATCTGACTCAGTTGTCCTAGGAACTTTACCAATGGCGCAAATGAAAGGTTAAGAGTAGTAGATTATGAATCTGAAGTTTAATTAACTTCTAATTACTATTTTAGAAAATATGACCAAAAACCGAAGGGCAGGGGTCACCAAAAAAATGAAAAATTCGAAAGTCCTAAAAAACGTATTTTACCGGTTTTAACGACGCCAGTTTGCGTTTATAATATACTTAGTGCGTTTCCAACGCGGTAATGCCTTTTATTTGGCCTAAATAGAAAATTGGAAAAAGTACAAACAGCCATATTTCATCGCTCTAGAACGCGTATTTACCGAATTAGAGCGGTTTGAAGTTTTGTAAGAAACAATTGCTTGTAAAATCTGACTCAGTTGTCCTAGGAACTTCACCAATGGCGCAAATGAAAGGTTAAGAGTAGTAGATTATGAATCTGAAGTTTAATTAACTTCTAATTACTATTTTAGAAAATATGACCAAAAACCGAAGGGCAGGGGTCACCAAAAAAATGAAAAATTCGAAAGTCCTAAAAAACGTATTTTGCCGGTTTTAACGACGCCAGTTTGCGTTTATAATATACTTAGTGCGTTTCCAACGCGGTAATGCCTTTTATTTGGCCTAAATAGAAAATTGGAAAAAGTACAAACAGCCATATTTCATCGCTCTAGAACGCGTATTTACCGAATTAGAGCGGTTTGAAGTTTTGTAAGAAACAATTGCTTGTAAAATCTGACTCAGTTGTCCTAGGAACTTCACCAATGGCGCAAATGAAAGGTTAAGAGTAGTAGATTATGAATCTGAAGTTTAATTAACTTCTAATTACTATTTTAGAAAATATGACCAAAAACCGAAGGGCAGGGGTCACCAAAAAAATGAAAAATTCGAAAGTCCTAAAAAACGTATTTTGCCGGTTTTAACGACGCCAGTTTGCGTTTATAATATACTTAGTGCGTTTCCAACGCGGTAATGCCTTTTATTTGGCCTAAATAGAAAATTGGAAAAAGTACAAACAGCCATATTTCATCGCTCTAGAACGCGTATTTACCGAATTAGAGCGGTTTGAAGTTTTGTAAGAAACAATTGCTTGTAAAATCTGACTCAGTTGTCCTAGGAACTTCACCAATGGCGCAAATGAAAGGTTAAGAGTAGTAGATTATGAATCTGAAGTTTAATTAACTTCTAATTACTATTTTAGAAAATATGACCAAAAACCGAAGGGCAGGGGTCACCAAAAAAATGAAAAATTCGAAAGTCCTAAAAAACGTATTTTGCCGGTTTTAACGACGCCAGTTTGCGTTTATAATATACTTAGTGCGTTTCCAACGCGGTAATGCCTTTTATTTGGCCTAAATAGAAAATTGGAAAAAGTACAAACAGCCATATTTCATCGCTCTAGAACGCGTATTTACCGAATTAGAGCGGTTTGAAGTTTTGTAAGAAACAATTGCTTGTAAAATCTGACTCAGTTGTCCTAGGAACTTCACCAATGGCGCAAATGAAAGGTTAAGAGTAGTAGATTATGAATCTGAAGTTTAATTAACTTCTAATTACTATTTTAGAAAATATGACCAAAAACCGAAGGGCAGGGGTCACCAAAAAAATGAAAAATTCGAAAGTCCTAAAAAACGTATTTTGCCGGTTTTAACGACGCCAGTTTGCGTTTATAATATACTTAGTGCGTTTCCAACGCGGTAATGCCTTTTATTTGGCCTAAATAGAAAATTGGAAAAAGTACAAACAGCCATATTTCATCGCTCTAGAACGCGTATTTACCGAATTAGAGCGGTTTGAAGTTTTGTAAGAAACAATTGCTTGTAAAATCTGACTCAGTTGTCCTAGGAACTTCACCAATGGCGCAAATGAAAGGTTAAGAGTAGTAGATTATGAATCTGAAGTTTAATTAACTTCTAATTACTATTTTAGAAAATATGACCAAAAACCGAAGGGCAGGGGTCACCAAAAAAATGAAAAATTCGAAAGTCCTAAAAAACGTATTTTGCCGGTTTTAACGACGCCAGTTTGCGTTTATAATATACTTAGTGCGTTTCCAACGCGGTAATGCCTTTTATTTGGCCTAAATAGAAAATTGGAAAAAGTACAAACAGCCATATTTCATCGCTCTAGAACGCGTATTTACCGAATTAGAGCGGTTTGAAGTTTTGTAAGAAACAATTGCTTGTAAAATCTGACTCAGTTGTCCTAGGAACTTCACCAATGGCGCAAATGAAAGGTTAAGAGTAGTAGATTATGAATCTGAAGTTTAATTAACTTCTAATTACTATTCAAGAAAATATGACCAAAAACCGAAGGGCAGGGGTCACCAAAAAAATGAAAAATTCGAAAGTCCTAAAAAACGTATTTTGCCGTTTTTAACGACGCCAGTTTGCGTTTATAATATACTTAGTGCGTTTCCAACGCGGTAATGCCTTTTATTTGGCCTAAATAGAAAATTGGAAAAAGTACAAACAGCCATATTTCATCGCTCTAGAACGCGTATTTACCGAATTAGAGCGGTTTGAAGTTTTGTAAGAAACAATTGCTTGTAAAATCTGACTCAGTTGTCCTAGGAACTTCACCAATGGCGCAAATGAAAGGTTAAGAGTAGTAGATTATGAATCTGAAGTTTAATGAACTTCTAATTACTATTTTAGAAAATATGACCAAAAACCGAAGGGCAGGGGTCACCAAAAAAATGAAAAATTCGAAAGTCCTAAAAAACGTATTTTGCCGGTTTTAACGACGCCAGTTTGCGTTTATAATATACTTAGTGCGTTTCCAACGCGGTAATGCCTTTTATTTGGCCTAAATAGAAAATTGGAAAAAGTACAAACAGCCATATTTCATCGCTCTAGAACGCGTATTTACCGAATTAGAGCGGTTTGAAGTTTTGTAAGAAACAATTGCTTGTAAAATCTGACTCAGTTGTCCTAGGAACTTCACCAATGGCGCAAATGAAAGGTTAAGAGTAGTAGATTATGAATCTGAAGTTTAATTAACTTCTAATTACTATTTTAGAAAATATGACCAAAAACCGAAGGGCAGGGGTCACCAAAAAAATGAAAAATTCGAAAGTCCTAAAAAACGTATTTTGCCGGTTTTAACGACGCCAGTTTGCGTTTATAATATACTTAGTGCGTTTCCAACGCGGTAATGCCTTTTATTTGGCCTAAATAGAAAATTGGAAAAAGTACAAACAGCCATATTTCATCGCTCTAGAACGCGTATTTACCGAATTAGAGCGGTTTGAAGTTTTGTAAGAAACAATTGCTTGTAAAATCTGACTCAGTTGTCCTAGGAACTTCACCAATGGCGCAAATGAAAGGTTAAGAGTAGTAGATTATGAATCTGAAGTTTAATTAACTTCTAATTACTATTTTAGAAAATATGACCAAAAACCGAAGGGCAGGGGTCACCAAAAAAATGAAAAATTCGAAAGTCCTAAAAAACGTATTTTGCCGGTTTTAACGACGCCAGTTTGCGTTTATAATATACTTAGTGCGTTTCCAACGCGATAATGCCTTTTATTTTGCCTAAATAGAAAATTGGAAAAAGTACAAACAGCCATATTTCATCGCTCTAGAACGCGTATTTACCGAATTAGAGCGGTTTGAAGTTTTGTAAGAAACAATTGCTTGTAAAATCTGACTCAGTTGTCCTAGGAACTTCACCAATGGCGCAAATGAAAGGTTAAGAGTAGTAGATTATGAATCTGAAGTTTAATTAACTTCTAATTACTATTTTAGAAAATATGACCAAAAACCGAAGGGCAGGGGTCACCAAAAAAATGAAAAATTCGAAAGTCCTAAAAAACGTATTTTGCCGGTTTTAACGACGCCAGTTTGCGTTTATAATATACTTAGTGCGTTTCCAACGCGGTAATGCCTTTTATTTGGCCTATATAGAAAATTGGAAAAAGTACAAACAGCCATATTTCATCGCTCTAGAACGCGTATTTACCGAATTAGAGCGGTTTGAAGTTTTGTAAGAAACAATTGCTTGTAAAATCTGACTCAGTTGTCCTAGGAACTTCACCAATGGCGCAAATGAAAGGTTAAGAGTAGTAGATTATGAATCTGAAGTTTAATTAACTTCTAATTACTATTTTAGAAAATATGACCAAAAACCGAAGGGCAGGGGTCACCAAAAAAATGAAAAATTCGAAAGTCCTAAAAAACGTATTTTGCCGGTTTTAACGACGCCAGTTTGCGTTTATAATATACTTAGTGCGTTTCCAACGCGGTAATGCCTTTTATTTGGCCTAAATAGAAAATTGGAAAAAGTACAAACAGCCATATTTCATCGCTCTAGAACGCGTATTTACCGAATTAGAGCGGTTTGAAGTTTTGTAAGAAACAATTGCTTGTAAAATCTGACTCAGTTGTCCTAGGAACTTCACCAATGGCGCAAATGAAAGGTTAAGAGTAGTAGATTATGAATCTGAAGTTTAATTAACTTCTAATTACTATTTTAGAAAATATGACCAAAAACCGAAGGGCAGGGGTCACCAAAAAAATGAAAAATTCGAAAGTCCTAAAAAACGTATTTTGCCGGTTTTAACGACGCCAGTTTGCGTTTATAATATACTTAGTGCGTTTCCAACGCGGTAATGCCTTTTATTTGGCCTAAATAGAAAATTGGAAAAAGTACAAACAGCCATATTTCATCGCTCTAGAACGCGTATTTACCGAATTAGAGCGGTTTGAAGTTTTGTAAGAAACAATTGCTTGTAAAATCTGACTCAGTTGTCCTAGGAACTTCACCAATGGCGCAAATGAAAGGTTAAGAGTAGTAGATTATGAATCTGAAGTTTAATTAACTTCTAATTACTATTTTAGAAAATATGACCAAAAACCGAAGGGCAGGGGTCACCAAAAAAATGAAAAATTCGAAAGTCCTAAAAAACGTATTTTGCCGGTTTTAACGACGCCAGTTTGCGTTTATAATATACTTAGTGCGTTTCCAACGCGATAATGCCTTTTATTTTGCCTAAATAGAAAATTGGAAAAAGTACAAACAGCCATATTTCATCGCTCTAGAACGCGTATTTACCGAATTAGAGCGGTTTGAAGTTTTGTAAGAAACAATTGCTTGTAAAATCTGACTCAGTTGTCCTAGGAACTTCACCAATGGCGCAAATGAAAGGTTAAGAGTAGTAGATTATGAATCTGAAGTTTAATTAACTTCTAATTACTATTTTAGAAAATATGACCAAAAACCGAAGGGCAGGGGTCACCAAAAAAATGAAAAATTCGAAAGTCCTAAAAAACGTATTTTGCCGGTTTTAACGACGCCAGTTTGCGTTTATAATATACTTAGTGCGTTTCCAACGCGGTAATGCCTTTTATTTGGCCTATATAGAAAATTGGAAAAAGTACAAACAGCCATATTTCATCGCTCTAGAACGCGTATTTACCGAATTAGAGCGGTTTGAAGTTTTGTAAGAAACAATTGCTTGTAAAATCTGACTCAGTTGTCCTAGGAACTTCACCAATGGCGCAAATGAAAGGTTAAGAGTAGTAGATTATGAATCTGAAGTTTAATTAACTTCTAATTACTATTTTAGAAAATATGACCAAAAACCGAAGGGCAGGGGTCACCAAAAAAATGAAAAATTCGAAAGTCCTAAAAAACGTATTTTGCCGGTTTTAACGACGCCAGTTTGCGTTTATAATATACTTAGTGCGTTTCCAACGCGGTAATGCCTTTTATTTGGCCTAAATAGAAAATTGGAAAAAGTACAAACAGCCATATTTCATCGCTCTAGAACGCGTATTTACCGAATTAGAGCGGTTTGAAGTTTTGTAAGAAACAATTGCTTGTAAAATCTGACTCCGTTGTCCTAGGAACTTCACCAATGGCGCAAATGAAAGGTTAAGAGTAGTAGATTATGAATCTGAAGTTTAATTAACTTCTAATTACTATTTTAGAAAATATGACCAAAAACCGAAGGGCAGGGGTCACCAAAAAAATGAAAAATTCGAAAGTCCTAAAAAACGTATTTTGCCGGTTTTAACGACGCCAGTTTGCGTTTATAATATACTTAGTGCGTTTCCAACGCGGTAATGCCTTTTATTTGGCCTATATAGAAAATTGGAAAAAGTACAAACAGCCATATTTCATCGCTCTAGAACGCGTATTTACCGAATTAGAGCGGTTTGAAGTTTTGTAAGAAACAATTGCTTGTAAAATCTGACTCAGTTGTCCTAGGAACTTCACCAATGGCGCAAATGAAAGGTTAAGAGTAGTAGATTATGAATCTGAAGTTTAATTAACTTCTAATTACTATTTTAGAAAATATGACCAAAAACCGAAGGGCAGGGGTCACCAAAAAAATGAAAAATTCGAAAGTCCTAAAAAACGTATTTTGCCGGTTTTAACGACGCCAGTTTGCGTTTATAATATACTTAGTGCGTTTCCAACGCGGTAATGCCTTTTATTTGGCCTAAATAGAAAATTGGAAAAAGTACAAACAGCCATATTTCATCGCTCTAGAACGCGTATTTACCGAATTAGAGCGGTTTGAAGTTTTGTAAGAAACAATTGCTTGTAAAATCTGACTCCGTTGTCCTAGGAACTTCACCAATGGCGCAAATGAAAGGTTAAGAGTAGTAGATTATGAATCTGAAGTTTAATTAACTTCTAATTACTATTTTAGAAAATATGACCAAAAACCGAAGGGCAAGGGTCACCAAAAAAATGAAAAATTCGAAAGTCCTAAAAAACGAAAAATTCGAAAGTCCTAAAAAACGTATTTTGCCGGTTTTAACGACGCCAGTTTGCGTTTATAATATACTTAGTGCGTTTCCAACGCGGTAATGCCTTTTATTTGGCCTAAATAGAAAATTGGAAAAAGTACAAACAGCCATATTTCATCGCTCTAGAACGCGTATTTACCGAATTAGAGCGGTTTGAAGTTTTGTAAGAAACAATTGCTTGTAAAATCTGACTCAGTTGTCCTAGGAACTTCACCAATGGCGCAAATGAAAGGTTAAGAGTAGTAGATTATGAATCTGAAGTTTAATTAACTTCTAATTACTATTTTAGAAAATATGACCAAAAACCGAAGGGCAGGGGTCACCAAAAAAATGAAAAATTCGAAAGTCCTAAAAAACGTATTTTGCCGGTTTTAACGACGCCAGTTTGCGTTTATAATATACTTAGTGCGTTTCCAACGCGGTAATGCCTTTTATTTGGCCTAAATAGAAAATTGGAAAAAGTACAAACAGCCATATTTCATCGCTCTAGAACGCGTATTTACCGAATTAGAGCGGTTTGAAGTTTTGTAAGTAACAATTGCTTGTAAAATCTGACTCAGTTGTCCTAGGAACTTCACCAATGGCGCAAATGAAAGGTTAAGAGTAGTAGATTATGAATCTGAAGTTTAATTAACTTCTAATTACTATTTTAGAAAATATGACCAAAAACCGAAGGGCAGGGGTCACCAAAAAAATGAAAAATTCGAAAGTCCTAAAAAACGTATTTTGCCGGTTTTAACGACGCCAGTTTGCGTTTATAATATACTTAGTGCGTTTCCAACGCGGTAATGCCTTTTATTTGGCCTAAATAGAAAATTGGAAAAAGTACAAACAGCCATATTTCATCGCTCTAGAACGCGTATTTACCGAATTAGAGCGGTTTGAAGTTTTGTAAGAAACAATTGCTTGTAAAATCTGACTCAGTTGTCCTAGGAACTTCACCAATGGCGCAAATGAAAGGTTAAGAGTAGTAGATTATGAATCTGAAGTTTAATTAACTTCTAATTACTATTTTAGAAAATATGACCAAAAACCGAAGGGCAGGGGTCACCAAAAAAATGAAAAATTCGAAAGTCCTAAAAAACGTATTTTGCCGGTTTTAACGACGCCAGTTTGCGTTTATAATATACTTAGTGCGTTTCCAACGCGGTAATGCCTTTTATTTGGCCTAAATAGAAAATTTGAAAAAGTACAAACAGCCATATTTCATCGCTCTAGAACGCGTATTTACCGAATTAGAGCGGTTTGAAGTTTTGTAAGAAACAATTGCTTGTAAAATCTGACTCAGTTGTCCTAGGAACTTCACCAATGGCGCAAATGAAAGGTTAAGAGTAGTAGATTATGAATCTGAAGTTTAATTAACTTCTAATTACTATTTTAGAAAATATGACCAAAAACCGAAGGGCAGGGGTCACCAAAAAAATGAAAAATTCGAAAGTCCTAAAAAACGTATTTTGCCGGTTTTAACGACGCCAGTTTGCGTTTATAATATACTTAGTGCGTTTCCAACGCGGTAATGCCTTTTATTTGGCCTAAATAGAAAATTGGAAAAAGTACAAACAGCCATATTTCATCGCTCTAGAACGCGTATTTACCGAATTAGAGCGGTTTGAAGTTTTGTAAGAAACAATTGCTTGTAAAATCTGACTCCGTTGTCCTAGGAACTTCACCAATGGCGCAAATGAAAGGTTAAGAGTAGTAGATTATGAATCTGAAGTTTAATTAACTTCTAATTACTATTTTAGAAAATATGACCAAAAACCGAAGGGCAGGGGTCACCAAAAAAATGAAAAATTCGAAAGTCCTAAAAAACGAAAAATTCGAAAGTCCTAAAAAACGTATTTTGCCGGTTTTAACGACGCCAGTTTGCGTTTATAATATACTTAGTGCGTTTCCAACGCGGTAATGCCTTTTATTTGGCCTAAATAGAAAATTGGAAAAAGTACAAACAGCCATATTTCATCGCTCTAGAACGCGTATTTACCGAATTAGAGCGGTTTGAAGTTTTGTAAGAAACAATTGCTTGTAAAATCTGACTCCGTTGTCCTAGGAACTTCACCAATGGCGCAAATGAAAGGTTAAGAGTAGTAGATTATGAATCTGAAGTTTAATTAACTTCTAATTACTATTTTAGAAAATATGACCAAAAACCGAAGGGCAGGGGTCACCAAAAAAATGAAAAATTCGAAAGTCCTAAAAAACGTATTTTGCCGGTTTTAACGACGCCAGTTTGCGTTTATAATATACTTAGTGCGTTTCCAACGCGGTAATGCCTTTTATTTGGCCTAAATAGAAAATTTGAAAAAGTACAAACAGCCATATTTCATCGCTCTAGAACGCGTATTTACCGAATTAGAGCGGTTTGAAGTTTTGTAAGAAACAATTGCTTGTAAAATCTGACTCAGTTGTCCTAGGAACTTCACCAATGGCGCAAATGAAAGGTTAAGAGTAGTAGATTATGAATCTGAAGTTTAATTAACTTCTAATTACTATTTTAGAAAATATGACCAAAAACCGAAGGGCAGGGGTCACCAAAAAAATGAAAAATTCGAAAGTCCTAAAAAACGTATTTTGCCGGTTTTAACGACGCCAGTTTGCGTTTATAATATACTTAGTGCGTTTCCAACGCGGTAATGCCTTTTATTTGGCCTAAATAGAAAATTGGAAAAAGTACAAACAGCCATATTTCATCGCTCTAGAACGCGTATTTACCGAATTAGAGCGGTTTGAAGTTTTGTAAGAAACAATTGCTTGTAAAATCTGACTCAGTTGTCCTAGGAACTTCACCAATGGCGCAAATGAAAGGTTAAGAGTAGTAGATTATGAATCTGAAGTTTAATTAACTTCTAATTACTATTTTAGAAAATATGACCAAAAACCGAAGGGCAGGGGTCACCAAAAAAATGAAAAATTCGAAAGTCCTAAAAAACGTATTTTGCCGGTTTTAACGACGCCAGTTTGCGTTTATAATATACTTAGTGCGTTTCCAACGCGGTAATGCCTTTTATTTGGCCTAAATAGAAAATTGGAAAAAGTACAAACAGCCATATTTCATCGCTCTAGAACGCGTATTTACCGAATTAGAGCGGTTTGAAGTTTTGTAAGAAACAATTGCTTGTAAAATCTGACTCAGTTGTCCTAGGAACTTCACCAATGGCGCAAATGAAAGGTTAAGAGTAGTAGATTATGAATCTGAAGTTTAATTAACTTCTAATTACTATTTTAGAAAATATGACCAAAAACCGAAGGGCAGGGGTCACCAAAAAAATGAAAAATTCGAAAGTCCTAAAAAACGTATTTTGCCGGTTTTAACGACGCCAGTTTGCGTTTATAATATACTTAGTGCGTTTCCAACGCGGTAATGCCTTTTATTTGGCCTAAATAGAAAATTGGAAAAAGTACAAACAGCCATATTTCATCGCTCTAGAACGCGTATTTACCGAATTAGAGCGGTTTGAAGTTTTGTAAGAAACAATTGCTTGTAAAATCTGACTCAGTTGTCCTAGGAACTTCACCAATGGCGCAAATGAAAGGTTAAGAGTAGTAGATTATGAATCTGAAGTTTAATTAACTTCTAATTACTATTTTAGAAAATATGACCAAAAACCGAAGGGCAGGGGTCACCAAAAAAATGAAAAATTCGAAAGTCCTAAAAAACGTATTTTGCCGGTTTTAACGACGCCAGTTTGCGTTTATAATATACTTAGTGCGTTTCCAACGCGGTAATGCCTTTTATTTGGCCTAAATAGAAAATTGGAAAAAGTACAAACAGCCATATTTCATCGCTCTAGAACGCGTATTTACCGAATTAGAGCGGTTTGAAGTTTTGTAAGAAACAATTGCTTGTAAAATCTGACTCAGTTGTCCTAGGAACTTCACCAATGGCGCAAATGAAAGGTTAAGAGTAGTAGATTATGAATCTGAAGTTTAATTAACTTCTAATTACTATTTTAGAAAATATGACCAAAAACCGAAGGGCAGGGGTCACCAAAAAAATGAAAAATTCGAAAGTCCTAAAAAACGTATTTTGCCGGTTTTAACGACGCCAGTTTGCGTTTATAATATACTTAGTGCGTTTCCAACGCGGTAATGCCTTTTATTTGGCCTAAATAGAAAATTGGAAAAAGTACAAACAGCCATATTTCATCGCTCTAGAACGCGTATTTACCGAATTAGAGCGGTTTGAAGTTTTGTAAGAAACAATTGCTTGTAAAATCTGACTCAGTTGTCCTAGGAACTTCACCAATGGCGCAAATGAAAGGTTAAGAGTAGTAGATTATGAATCTGAAGTTTAATTAACTTCTAATTACTATTTTAGAAAATATGACCAAAAACCGAAGGGCAGGGGTCACCAAAAAAATGAAAAATTCGAAAGTCCTAAAAAACGTATTTTGCCGGTTTTAACGACGCCAGTTTGCGTTTATAATATACTTAGTGCGTTTCCAACGCGGTAATGCCTTTTATTTGGCCTAAATAGAAAATTGGAAAAAGTACAAACAGCCATATTTCATCGCTCTAGAACGCGTATTTACCGAATTAGAGCGGTTTGAAGTTTTGTAAGAAACAATTGCTTGTAAAATCTGACTCAGTTGTCCTAGGAACTTCACCAATGGCGCAAATGAAAGGTTAAGAGTAGTAGATTATGAATCTGAAGTTTAATTAACTTCTAATTACTATTTTAGAAAATATGACCAAAAACCGAAGGGCAGGGGTCACCAAAAAAATGAAAAATTCGAAAGTCCTAAAAAACGTATTTTGCCGGTTTTAACGACGCCAGTTTGCGTTTATAATATACTTAGTGCGTTTCCAACGCGGTAATGCCTTTTATTTGGCCTAAATAGAAAATTGGAAAAAGTACAAACAGCCATATTTCATCGCTCTAGAACGCGTATTTACCGAATTAGAGCGGTTTGAAGTTTTGTAAGAAACAATTGCTTGTAAAATCTGACTCAGTTGTCCTAGGAACTTCACCAATGGCGCAAATGAAAGGTTAAGAGTAGTAGATTATGAATCTGAAGTTTAATTAACTTCTAATTACTATTTTAGAAAATATGACCAAAAACCGAAGGGCAGGGGTCACCAAAAAAATGAAAAATTCGAAAGTCCTAAAAAACGTATTTTGCCGGTTTTAACGACGCCAGTTAGCGTTTACAATATACTTAGTGCGTTTCCAACGCGGTAATGCCTTTTATTTGGCCTAAATAGAAAATTGGAAAAAGTACAAACAGCCATATTTCATCGCTCTAGAACGCGTATTTACCGAATTAGAGCGGTTTGAAGTTTTGTAAGTAACAATTGCTTGTAAAATCTGACTCAGTTGTCCTAGGAACTTCACCAATGGCGCAAATGAAAGGTTAAGAGTAGTAGATTATGCATCTGAAGTTTAATTAACTTCTAATTACTATTTTAGAAAATATGACCAAAAACCGAAGGGCAGGGGTCACCAAAAAAATGAAAAATTCGAAAGTCCTAAAAAACGTATTTTGCCGGTTTTAACGACGCCAGTTTGCGTTTATAATATACTTAGTGCGTTTCCAACGCGGTAATGCCTTTTATTTGGCCTAAATAGAAAATTGGAAAAAGTACAAACAGCCATATTTCATCGCTCTAGAACGCGTATTTACCGAATTAGAGCGGTTTGAAGTTTTGTAAGAAACAATTGCTTGTAAAATCTGACTCAGTTGTCCTAGGAACTTCACCAATGGCGCAAATGAAAGGTTAAGAGTAGTAGATTATGAATCTGAAGTTTAATTAACTTCTAATTACTATTTTAGAAAATATGACCAAAAACCGAAGGGCAGGGGTCACCAAAAAAATGAAAAATTCGAAAGTCCTAAAAAACGTATTTTGCCGGTTTTAACGACGACAGTTTGCGTTTATAATATACTTAGTGCGTTTCCAACGCGGTAATGCCTTTTATTTGGCCTAAATAGAAAATTGGAAAAAGTACAAACAGCCATATTTCATCGCTCTAGAACGCGTATTTACCGAATTAGAGCGGTTTGAAGTTTTGTAAGAAACAATTGCTTGTAAAATCTGACTCAGTTGTTCTAGGAACTTCACCAATGGCGCAAATGAAAGGTTAAGAGTAGTAGATTATGAATCTGAAGTTTAATTAACTTCTAATTACTATTTTAGAAAATATGACCAAAAACCGAAGGGCAGAGGTCACCAAAAAAATGAAAAATTCGAAAGTCCTAAAAAACGTATTTTGCCGGTTTTAACGACGACAGTTTGCGTTTATAATATACTTAGTGCGTTTCCAACGCGGTAATGCCTTTTATTTGGCCTAAATAGAAAATTGGAAAAAGTACAAACAGCCATATTTCATCGCTCTAGAACGCGTATTTACCGAATTAGAGCGGTTTGAAGTTTTGTAAGAAACAATTGCTTGTAAAATCTGACTCAGTTGTTCTAGGAACTTCACCAATGGCGCAAATGAAAGGTTAAGAGTAGTAGATTATGAATCTGAAGTTTAATTAACTTCTAATTACTATTTTAGAAAATATGACCAAAAACCGAAGGGCAGGGGTCACCAAAAAAATGAAAAATTCGAAAGTCCTAAAAAACGTATTTTGCGGTTTTAACGACGCCAGTTTGCGTTTATAATATACTTAGTGCGTTTCCAACGCGGTAATGCCTTTTATTTGGCCTAAATAGAAAATTGGAAAAAGTACAAACAGCCATATTTCATCGCTCTAGAACGCGTATTTACCGAATTAGAGCGGTTTGAAGTTTTGTAAGAAACAATTGCTTGTAAAATCTGACTCAGTTGTCCTAGGAACTTCACCAATGGCGCAAATGAAAGGTTAAGAGTAGTAGATTATGAATCTGAAGTTTAATTAACTTCTAATTACTATTTTAGAAAATATGACCAAAAACCGAAGGGCAGGGGTCACCAAAAAAATGAAAAATTCGAAAGTCCTAAAAAACGTATTTTGCCGGTTTTAACGACGCCAGTTTGCGTTTATAATATACTTAGTGCGTTTCCAATGCGGTAATGCCTTTTATTTGGCCTAAATAGAAAATTGGAAAAAGTACAAACAGCCATATTTCATCGCTCTAGAACGCGTATTTACCGAATTAGAGCGGTTTGAAGTTTTGTAAGAAACAATTGCTTGTAAAATCTGACTCAGTTGTCCTAGGAACTTCACCAATGGCGCAAATGAAAGGTTAAGAGTAGTAGATTATGAATCTGAAGTTTAATTAACTTCTAATTACTATTTTAGAAAATATGACCAAAAACCGAAGGGCAGGGGTCACCAAAAAAATGAAAAATTCGAAAGTCCTAAAAAACGTATTTTGCCGGTTTTAACGACGCCAGTTTGCGTTTATAATATACTTAGTGCGTTTCCAACGCGGTAATGCCTTTTATTTGGCCTAAATAGAAAATTGGAAAAAGTACAAACAGCCATATTTCATCGCTCTAGAACGCGTATTTACCGAATTAGAGCGGTTTGAAGTTTTGTAAGAAACAATTGCTTGTAAAATCTGACTCAGTTGTCCTAGGAACTTCACCAATGGCGCAAATGAAAGGTTAAGAGTAGTAGATTATGAATCTGAAGTTTAATTAACTTCTAATTACTATTTTAGAAAATATGACCAAAAACCGAAGGGCAGGGGTCACCAAAAAAATGAAAAATTCGAAAGTCCTAAAAAACGTATTTTGCCGGTTTTAACGACGCCAGTTTGCGTTTATAATATACTTAGTGCGTTTCCAACGCGGTAATGCCTTTTATTTGGCCTAAATAGAAAATTGGAAAAAGTACAAACAGCCATATTTCATCGCTCTAGAACGCGTATTTACCGAATTAGAGCGGTTTGAAGTTTTGTAAGAAACAATTGCTTGTAAAATCTGACTCAGTTGTCCTAGGAACTTCACCAATGGCGCAAATGAAAGGTTAAGAGTAGTAGATTATGAATCTGAAGTTTAATTAACTTCTAATTACTATTTTAGAAAATATGACCAAAAACCGAAGGGCAGGGGTCACCAAAAAAATGAAAAATTCGAAAGTCCTAAAAAACGTATTTTGCCGGTTTTAACGACGCCAGTTTGCGTTTATAATATACTTAGTGCGTTTCCAACGCGGTAATGCCTTTTATTTGGCCTAAATAGAAAATTGGAAAAAGTACAAACAGCCATATTTCATCGCTCTAGAACGCGTATTTACCGAATTAGAGCGGTTTGAAGTTTTGTAAGTAACAATTGCTTGTAAAATCTGACTCAGTTGTCCTAGGAACTTCACCAATGGCGCAAATGAAAGGTTAAGAGTAGTAGATTATGAATCTGAAGTTTAATTAACTTCTAATTACTATTTTAGAAAATATGACCAAAAACCGAAGGGCAGGGGTCACCAAAAAAATGAAAAATTCAAAAGTCCTAAAAAACGTATTTTGCCGGTTTTAACGACGACAGTTTGCGTTTATAATATACTTAGTGCGTTTCCAACGCGGTAATGCCTTTTATTTGGCCTAAATAGAAAATTGGAAAAAGTACAAACAGCCATATTTCATCGCTCTAGAACGCGTATTTACCGAATTAGAGCGGTTTGAAGTTTTGTAAGAAACAATTGCTTGTAAAATCTGACTCAGTTGTCCTAGGAACTTCACCAATGGCGCAAATGAAAGGTTAAGAGTAGTAGATTATGAATCTGAAGTTTAATTAACTTCTAATTACTATTTTAGAAAATATGACCAAAAACCGAAGGGCAGGGGTCACCAAAAAAATGAAAAATTCGAAAGTCCTAAAAAACGTATTTTGCCGGTTTTAACGACGCCAGTTTGCGTTTATAATATACTTAGTGCGTTTCCAACGCGGTAATGCCTTTTATTTGGCCTAAATAGAAAATTGGAAAAAGTACAAACAGCCATATTTCATTGCTCTAGAACGCGTATTTACCGAATTAGAGCGGTTTGAAGTTTTGTAAGAAACAATTGCTTGTAAAATCTGACTCAGTTGTCCTAGGAACTTCACCAATGGCGCAAATGAAAGGTTAAGAGTAGTAGATTATGAATCTGAAGTTTAATTAACTTCTAATTACTATTTTAGAAAATATGACCAAAAACCGAAGGGCAGGGGTCACCAAAAAAATGAAAAATTCGAAAGTCCTAAAAAACGTATTTTGCCGGTTTTAACGACGCCAGTTTGCGTTTATAATATACTTAGTGCGTTTCCAACGCGGTAATGCCTTTTATTTGGCCTAAATAGAAAATTGGAAAAAGTACAAACAGCCATATTTCATCGCTCTAGAACGCGTATTTACCGAATTAGAGCGGTTTGAAGTTTTGTAAGAAACAATTGCTTGTAAAATCTGACTCAGTTGTCCTAGGAACTTCACCAATGGCGCAAATGAAAGGTTAAGAGTAGTAGATTATGAATCTGAAGTTTAATTAACTTCTAATTACTATTTTAGAAAATATGACCAAAAACCGAAGGGCAGGGGTCACCAAAAAAATGAAAAATTCGAAAGTCCTAAAAAACGTATTTTGCCGGTTTTAACGACGCCAGTTTGCGTTTATAATATACTTAGTGCGTTTCCAACGCGGTAATGCCTTTTATTTGGCCTAAATAGAAAATTGGAAAAAGTACAAACAGCCATATTTCATCGCTCTAGAACGCGTATTTACCGAATTAGAGCGGTTTGAAGTTTTGTAAGAAACAATTGCTTGTAAAATCTGACTCAGTTGTCCTAGGAACTTCACCAATGGCGCAAATGAAAGGTTAAGAGTAGTAGATTATGAATCTGAAGTTTAATTAACTTCTAATTACTATTTTAGAAAATATGACCAAAAACCGAAGGGCAGGGGTCACCAAAAAAATGAAAAATTCGAAAGTCCTAAAAAACGTATTTTGCCGGTTTTAACGACGCCAGTTTGCGTTTATAATATACTTAGTGCGTTTCCAACGCGGTAATGCCTTTTATTTGGCCTAAATAGAAAATTGGAAAAAGTACAAACAGCCATATTTCATCGCTCTAGAACGCGTATTTACCGAATTAGAGCGGTTTGAAGTTTTGTAAGAAACAATTGCTTCCAATTCCAAGGCATTCCAACGCGGTAATGCCTTTTATTTGGCCTAAATAGAAAATTGGAAAAAGTACAAACAGCCATATTTCATCGCTCTAGAACGCGTATTTACCGAATTAGAGCGGTTTGAAGTTTTGTAAGAAACAATTGCTTGTAAAATCTGACTCAGTTGTCCTAGGAACTTCACCAATGGCGCAAATGAAAGGTTAAGAGTAGTAGATTATGAATCTGAAGTTTAATTAACTTCTAATTACTATTTTAGAAAATATGACCAAACCGAAGGGCAGGGGTCACCAAAAAAATGAAAAATTCGAAAGTCCTAAAAAACGTATTTTGCCGGTTTTAACGACGCCAGTTTGCGTTTATAATATACTTAGTGCGTTTCCAACGCGGTAATGCCTTTTATTTGGCCTAAATAGAAAATTGGAAAAAGTACAAACAGCCATATTTCATCGCTCTAGAACGCGTATTTACCGAATTAGAGCGGTTTGAAGTTTTGTAAGAAACAATTGCTTGTAAAATCTGACTCAGTTGTCCTAGGAACTTCACCAATGGCGCAAATGAAAGGTTAAGAGTAGTAGATTATGAATCTGAAGTTTAATTAACTTCTAATTACTATTTTAGAAAATATGACCAAAAACCGAAGGGCAGGGGTCACCAAAAAAATGAAAAATTCGAAAGTCCTAAAAAACGTATTTTGCCGGTTTTAACGACGCCAGTTTGCGTTTATAATATACTTAGTGCGTTTCCAACGCGGTAATGCCTTTTATTTGGCCTAAATAGAAAATTGGAAAAAGTACAAACAGCCATATTTCATCGCTCTAGAACGCGTATTTACCGAATTAGAGCGGTTTGAAGTTTTGTAAGAAACAATTGCTTGTAAAATCTGACTCCGTTGTCCTAGGAACTTCACCAATGGCGCAAATGAAAGGTTAAGAGTAGTAGATTATGAATCTGAAGTTTAATTAACTTCTAATTACTATTTTAGAAAATATGACCAAAAACCGAAGGGCAGGGGTCACCAAAAAAATGAAAAATTCGAAAGTCCTAAAAAACGTATTTTGCCGGTTTTAACGACGCCAGTTTGCGTTTATAATATACTTAGTGCGTTTCCAACGCGGTAATGCCTTTTATTTGGCCTAAATAGAAAATTGGAAAAAGTACAAACAGCCATATTTCATCGCTCTAGAACGCGTATTTACCGAATTAGAGCGGTTTGAAGTTTTGTAAGAAACAATTGCTTGTAAAATCTGACTCCGTTGTCCTAGGAACTTCACCAATGGCGCAAATGAAAGGTTAAGAGTAGTAGATTATGAATCTGAAGTTTAATTAACTTCTAATTACTATTTTAGAAAATATGACCAAAAACCGAAGGGCAGGGGTCACCAAAAAAATGAAAAATTCGAAAGTCCTAAAAAACGTATTTTGCCGGTTTTAACGACGCCAGTTTGCGTTTATAATATACTTAGTGAGTTTCCAACGCGGAAATGCCTTTTATTTGGCCTAAATAGAAAATTGGAAAAAGTCATATTTCATCGCTCTAGAACGCGTATTTACCGAATTAGAGCGGTTTGAAGTTTTGTAAGAAACAATTGCTTGTAAAATCTGACTCAGTTGTCCTAGGAACTTCACCAATGGCGCAAATGAAAGGTTAAGAGTAGTAGATTATGAATCTGAAGTTTAATTAACTTCTAATTACTATTTTAGAAAATATGACCAAAAACCGAAGGGCAGGGGTCACCAAAAAAATGAAAAATTCGAAAGTCCTAAAAAACGTATTTTGCCGGTTTTAACGACGCCAGTTTGCGTTTATAATATACTTAGTGCGTTTCCAACGCGGTAATGCCTTTTATTTGGCCTAAATAGAAAATTGGAAAAAGTACAAACAGCCATATTTCATCGCTCTAGAACGCGTATTTACCGAATTAGAGCGGTTTGAAGTTTTGTAAGAAACAATTGCTTGTAAAATCTGACTCAGTTGTCCTAGGAACTTCACCAATGGCGCAAATGAAAGGTTAAGAGTAGTAGATTATGAATCTGAAGTTTAATTAACTTCTAATTACTATTTTAGAAAATATGACCAAAAACCGAAGGGCAGGGGTCACCAAAAAAATGAAAAATTCGAAAGTCCTAAAAAACGTATTTTGCCAGTTTTAACGACGCCAGTTTGCGTTTATAATATACTTAGTGCGTTTCCAACGCGGTAATGCCTTTTATTTGGCCTAAATAGAAAATTGGAAAAAGTACAAACAGCCATATTTCATCGCTCTAGAACGCGTATTTACCGAATTAGAGCGGTTTGAAGTTTTGTAAGAAACAATTGCTTGTAAAATCTGACTCAGTTGTCCTAGGAACTTCACCAATGGCGCAAATGAAAGGTTAAGAGTAGTAGATTATGAATCTGAAGTTTAATTAACTTCTAATTACTATTTTAGAAAATATGACCAAAAACCGAAGGGCAGGGGTCACCAAAAAAATGAAAAATTCGAAAGTCCTAAAAAACGTATTTTGCCGGTTTTAACGACGCCAGTTTGCGTTTATAATATACTTAGTGCGTTTCCAACGCGGTAATGCCTTTTATTTGGCCTAAATAGAAAATTGGAAAAAGTACAAACAGCCATATTTCATCGCTCTAGAACGCGTATTTACCGAATTAGAGCGGTTTGAAGTTTTGTAAGAAACAATTGCTTGTAAAATCTGACTCAGTTGTCCTAGGAACTTCACCAATGGCGCAAATGAAAGGTTAAGAGTAGTAGATTATGAATCTGAAGTTTAATTAACTTCTAATTACTATTTTAGAAAATATGACCAAAAACCGAAGGGCAGAGGTCACCAAAAAAAAGAAAAATTCGAAAGTCCTAAAAAACGTATTTTGCCGGTTTTAACGACGCCAGTTTGTGTTTATAATATACTTAGTGCGTTTCCAACGCGGTAATGCCTTTTATTTGGCCTAAATAGAAAAATGGAAAAAGTACAAACAGCCATATTTCATCGCTCTAGAACGCGTATTTACCGAATTAGAGCGGTTTGAAGTTTTGTAAGAAACAATTGCTTGTAAAATCTGACTCAGTTGTCCTAGGAACTTCACCAATGGCGCAAATGAAAGGTTAAGAGTAGTAGATTATGAATCTGAAGTTTAATTAACTTCTAATTACTATTTTAGAAAATATGACCAAAAACCGAAGGGCAGGGGTCACCAAAAAAATGAAAAATTCGAAAGTCCTAAAAAACGTATTTTGCCGGTTTTAACGACGCCAGTTTGTGTTTATAATATACTTAGTGCGTTTCCAACGCGGTAATGCCTTTTATTTGGCCTAAATAGAAAATTGGAAAAAGTACAAACAGCCATATTTCATCGCTCTAGAACGCGTATTTACCGAATTAGAGCGGTTTGAAGTTTTGTAAGAAACAATTGCTTGTAAAATCTGACTCAGTTGTCCTAGGAACTTCACCAATGGCGCAAATGAAAGGTTAAGAGTAGTAGATTATGAATCTGAAGTTTAATTAACTTCTAATTACTATTTTAGAAAATATGACCAAAAACCGAAGGGCAGGGGTCACCAAAAAAATGAAAAATTCGAAAGTCCTAAAAAACGTATTTTGCCGGTTTTAACGACGCCAGTTTGCGTTTATAATATACTTAGTGCGTTTCCAACGCGGTAATGCCTTTTATTTGGCCTAAATAGAAAATTGGAAAAAGTACAAACAGCCATATTTCATCGCTCTAGAACGCGTATTTACCGAATTAGAGCGGTTTGAAGTTTTGTAAGAAACAATTGCTTGTAAAATCTGACTCAGTTGTCCTAGGAACTTCACCAATGGCGCAAATGAAAGGTTAAGAGTAGTAGATTATGAATCTGAAGTTTAATTAACTTCTAATTACTATTTTAGAAAATATGACCAAAAACCGAAGGGCAGGGGTCACCAAAAAAATGAAAAATTCGAAAGTCCTAAAAAACGTATTTTGCCAGTTTTAACGACGCCAGTTTGCGTTTATAATATACTTAGTGCGTTTCCAACGCGGTAATGCCTTTTATTTGGCCTAAATAGAAAATTGGAAAAAGTACAAACAGCCATATTTCATCGCTCTAGAACGCGTATTTACCGAATTAGAGCGGTTTGAAGTTTTGTAAGAAACAATTGCTTGTAAAATCTGACTCAGTTGTCCTAGGAACTTCACCAATGGCGCAAATGAAAGGTTAAGAGTAGTAGATTATGAATCTGAAGTTTAATTAACTTCTAATTACTATTTTAGAAAATATGACCAAAAACCGAAGGGCAGGGGTCACCAAAAAAATGAAAAATTCGAAAGTCCTAAAAAACGTATTTTGCCAGTTTTAACGACGCCAGTTTGCGTTTATAATATACTTAGTGCGTTTCCAACGCGGTAATGCCTTTTATTTGGCCTAAATAGAAAATTGGAAAAAGTACAAACAGCCATATTTCATCGCTCTAGAACGCGTATTTACCGAATTAGAGCGGTTTGAAGTTTTGTAAGAAACAATTGCTTGTAAAATCTGACTCAGTTGTCCTAGGAACTTCACCAATGGCGCAAATGAAAGGTTAAGAGTAGTAGATTATGAATCTGAAGTTTAATTAACTTCTAATTACTATTTTAGAAAATATGACCAAAAACCGAAGGGCAGGGGTCACCAAAAAAATGAAAAATTCGAAAGTCCTAAAAAACGTATTTTGCCGGTTTTAACGACGCCAGTTTGCGTTTATAATATACTTAGTGCGTTTCCAACGCGGTAATGCCTTTTATTTGGCCTAAATAGAAAATTGGAAAAAGTACAAACAGCCATATTTCATCGCTCTAGAACGCGTATTTACCGAATTAGAGCGGTTTGAAGTTTTGTAAGAAACAATTGCTTGTAAAATCTGACTCAGTTGTCCTAGGAACTTCACCAATGGCGCAAATGAAAGGTTAAGAGTAGTAGATTATGAATCTGAAGTTTAATTAACTTCTAATTACTATTTTAGAAAATATGACCAAAAACCGAAGGGCAGGGGTCACCAAAAAAATGAAAAATTCGAAAGTCCTAAAAAACGTATTTTGCCGGTTTTAACGACGCCAGTTTGTGTTTATAATATACTTAGTGCGTTTCCAACGCGGTAATGCCTTTTATTTGGCCTAAATAGAAAATTGGAAAAAGTACAAACAGCCATATTTCATCGCTCTAGAACGCGTATTTACCGAATTAGAGCGGTTTGAAGTTTTGTAAGAAACAATTGCTTGTAAAATCTGACTCAGTTGTCCTAGGAACTTCACCAATGGCGCAAATGAAAGGTTAAGAGTAGTAGATTATGAATCTGAAGTTTAATTAACTTCTAATTACTATTTTAGAAAATATGACCAAAAACCGAAGGGCAGGGGTCACCAAAAAAATGAAAAATTCGAAAGTCCTAAAAAACGTATTTTGCCGGTTTTAACGACGCCAGTTTGCGTTTATAATATACTTAGTGCGTTTCCAACGCGGTAATGCCTTTTATTTGGCCTAAATAGAAAATTGGAAAAAGTACAAACAGCCATATTTCATCGCTCTAGAACGCGTATTTACCGAATTAGAGCGGTTTGAAGTTTTGTAAGAAACAATTGCTTGTAAAATCTGACTCAGTTGTCCTAGGAACTTCACCAATGGCGCAAATGAAAGGTTAAGAGTAGTAGATTATGAATCTGAAGTTTAATTAACTTCTAATTACTATTTTAGAAAATATGACCAAAAACCGAAGGGCAGGGGTCACCAAAAAAATGAAAAATTCGAAAGTCCTAAAAAACGTATTTTGCCGGTTTTAACGACGCCAGTTTGTGTTTATAATATACTTAGTGCGTTTCCAACGCGGTAATGCCTTTTATTTGGCCTAAATAGAAAATTGGAAAAAGTACAAACAGCCATATTTCATCGCTCTAGAACGCGTATTTACCGAATTAGAGCGGTTTGAAGTTTTGTAAGAAACAATTGCTTGTAAAATCTGACTCAGTTGTCCTAGGAACTTCACCAATGGCGCAAATGAAAGGTTAAGAGTAGTAGATTATGAATCTGAAGTTTAATTAACTTCTAATTACTATTTTAGAAAATATGACCAAAAACCGAAGGGCAGGGGTCACCAAAAAAATGAAAAATTCGAAAGTCCTAAAAAACGTATTTTGCCGGTTTTAACGACGCCAGTTTGCGTTTATAATATACTTAGTGCGTTTCCAACGCGGTAATGCCTTTTATTTGGCCTAAATAGAAAATTGGAAAAAGTACAAACAGCCATATTTCATCGCTCTAGAACGCGTATTTACCGAATTAGAGCGGTTTGAAGTTTTGTAAGAAACAATTGCTTGTAAAATCTGACTCAGTTGTCCTAGGAACTTCACCAATGGCGCAAATGAAAGGTTAAGAGTAGTAGATTATGAATCTGAAGTTTAATTAACTTCTAATTACTATTTTAGAAAATATGACCAAAAACCGAAGGGCAGGGGTCACCAAAAAAATGAAAAATTCGAAAGTCCTAAAAAACGTATTTTGCCGGTTTTAACGACGCCAGTTTGCGTTTATAATATACTTAGTGCGTTTCCAACGCGGTAATGCCTTTTATTTGGCCTAGAACGCGTATTTACCGAATTAGAGCGGTTTGAAGTTTTGTAAGAAACAATTGCTTGTAAAATCTGACTCAGTTGTCCTAGGAACTTCACCAATGGCGCAAATGAAAGGTTAAGAGTAGTAGATTATGAATCTGAAGTTTAATTAACTTCTAATTACTATTTTAGAAAATATGACCAAAAACCGAAGGGCAGGGGTCACCAAAAAAATGAAAAATTCGAAAGTCCTAAAAAACGTATTTTGCCAGTTTTAACGACGCCAGTTTGCGTTTATAATATACTTAGTGCGTTTCCAACGCGGTAATGCCTTTTATTTGGCCTAAATAGAAAATTGGAAAAAGTACAAACAGCCATATTTCATCGCTCTAGAACGCGTATTTACCGAATTAGAGCGGTTTGAAGTTTTGTAAGAAACAATTGCTTGTAAAATCTGACTCAGTTGTCCTAGGAACTTCACCAATGGCGCAAATGAAAGGTTAAGAGTAGTAGATTATGAATCTGAAGTTTAATTAACTTCTAATTACTATTTTAGAAAATATGACCAAAAACCGAAGGGCAGGGGTCACCAAAAAAATGAAAAATTCGAAAGTCCTAAAAAACGTATTTTGCCAGTTTTAACGACGCCAGTTTGCGTTTATAATATACTTAGTGCGTTTCCAACGCGGTAATGCCTTTTATTTGGCCTAAATAGAAAATTGGAAAAAGTACAAACAGCCATATTTCATCGCTCTAGAACGCGTATTTACCGAATTAGAGCGGTTTGAAGTTTTGTAAGAAACAATTGCTTGTAAAATCTGACTCAGTTGTCCTAGGAACTTCACCAATGGCGCAAATGAAAGGTTAAGAGTAGTAGATTATGAATCTGAAGTTTAATTAACTTCTAATTACTATTTTAGAAAATATGACCAAAAACCGAAGGGCAGGGGTCACCAAAAAAATGAAAAATTCGAAAGTCCTAAAAAACATATTTTGCCGGTTTTAACGACGCCAGTTTGCGTTTATAATATACTTAGTGCGTTTCCAACGCGGTAATGCCTTTTATTTGGCCTAAATAGAAAATTGGAAAAAGTACAAACAGCCATATTTCATCGCTCTAGAACGCGTATTTACCGAATTAGAGCGGTTTGAAGTTTTGTAAGAAACAATTGCTTGTAAAATCTGACTCAGTTGTCCTAGGAACTTCACCAATGGCGCAAATGAAAGGTTAAGAGTAGTAGATTATGAATCTGAAGTTTAATTAACTTCTAATTACTATTTTAGAAAATATGACCAAAAACCGAAGGGCAGGGGTCACCAAAAAAATGAAAAATTCGAAAGTCCTAAAAAACGTATTTTGCCGGTTTTAACGACGCCAGTTTGCGTTTATAATATACTTAGTGCGTTTCCAACGCGGTAATGCCTTTTATTTGGCCTAAATAGAAAATTGGAAAAAGTACAAACAGCCATATTTCATCGCTCTAGAACGCGTATTTACCGAATTAGAGCGGTTTGAAGTTTTGTAAGAAACAATTGCTTGTAAAATCTGACTCAGTTGTCCTAGGAACTTCACCAATGGCGCAAATGAAAGGTTAAGAGTAGTAGATTATGAATCTGAAGTTTAATTAACTTCTAATTACTATTTTAGAAAATATGACCAAAAACCGAAGGGCAGGGGTCACCAAAAAAATGAAAAATTCGAAAGTCCTAAAAAACGTATTTTGCCGGTTTTAACGACGCCAGTTTGTGTTTATAATATACTTAGTGCGTTTCCAACGCGGTAATGCCTTTTATTTGGCCTAAATAGAAAATTGGAAAAAGTACAAACAGCCATATTTCATCGCTCTAGAACGCGTATTTACCGAATTAGAGCGGTTTGAAGTTTTGTAAGAAACAATTGCTTGTAAAATCTGACTCAGTTGTCCTAGGAACTTAACCAATGGCGCAAATGAAAGGTTAAGAGTAGTAGATTATGAATCTGAAGTTTAATTAACTTCTAATTACTATTTTAGAAAATATGACCAAAAACCGAAGGGCAGGGGTCACCAAAAAAATGAAAAATTCGAAAGTCCTAAAAAACGTATTTTGCCGGTTTTAACGACGCCAGTTTGCGTTTATAATATACTTAGTGCGTTTCCAATGCGGTAATGCCTTTTATTTGGCCTAAATAGAAAATTGGAAAAAGTACAAACAGCCATATTTCATCGCTCTAGAACGCGTATTTACCGAATTAGAGCGGTTTGAAGTTTTGTAAGAAACAATTGCTTGTAAAATCTGACTCAGTTGTCCTAGGAACTTCACCAATGGCGCAAATGAAAGGTTAAGAGTAGTAGATTATGAATCTGAAGTTTAATTAACTTCTAATTACTATTTTAGAAATTATGACCAAAAACCGAAGGGCAGGGGTCACCAAAAAAATGAAAAATTCGAAAGTCCTAAAAAACGTATTTTGCCGGTTTTAACGACGCCAGTTTGCGTTTATAATATACTTAGTGCGTTTCCAACGCGGTAATGCCTTTTATTTGGCCTAAATAGAAAATTGGAAAATGTACAAACAGCCATATTTCATCGCTCTAGAACGCGTATTTACCGAATTAGAGCGGTTTGAAGTTTTGTAAGAAACAATTGCTTGTAAAATCTGACTCAGTTGTCCTAGGAACTTCACCAATGGCGCAAATGAAAGGTTAAGAGTAGTAGATTATGAATCTGAAGTTTAATTAACTTCTAATTACTATTTTAGAAAATATGACCAAAAACCGAAGGGCAGGGGTCACCAAAAAAATGAAAAATTCGAAAGTCCAATAAACGTATTTTGCCAGTTTTAACGACGCCAGTTTGCGTTTATAATATACTTAGTGCGTTTCCAACGCGGTAATGCCTTTTATTTGGCCTAAATAGAAAATTGGAAAAAGTACAAACAGCCATATTTCATCGCTCTAGAACGCGTATTTACCGAATTAGAGCGGTTTGAAGTTTTGTAAGAAACAATTGCTTGTAAAATCTGACTCAGTTGTCCTAGGAACTTCACCAATGGCGCAAATGAAAGGTTAAGAGTAGTAGATTATGAATCTGAAGTTTAATTAACTTCTAATTACTATTTTAGAAAATATGACCAAAAACCGAAGGGCAGGGGTCACCAAAAAAATGAAAAATTCGAAAGTCCTAAAAAACGTATTTTGCCGGTTTTAACGACGCCAGTTTGTGTTTATAATATACTTAGTGCGTTTCCAACGCGGTAATGCCTTTTATTTGGCCTAAATAGAAAATTGGAAAAAGTACAAACAGCCATATTTCATCGCTCTAGAACGCGTATTTACCGAATTAGAGCGGTTTGAAGTTTTGTAAGAAACAATTGCTTGTAAAATCTGACTCAGTTGTCCTAGGAACTTAACCAATGGCGCAAATGAAAGGTTAAGAGTAGTAGATTATGAATCTGAAGTTTAATTAACTTCTAATTACTATTTTAGAAAATATGACCAAAAACCGAAGGGCAGGGGTCACCAAAAAAATGAAAAATTCGAAAGTCCTAAAAAACGTATTTTGCCGGTTTTAACGACGCCAGTTTGCGTTTATAATATACTTAGTGCGTTTCCAATGCGGTAATGCCTTTTATTTGGCCTAAATAGAAAATTGGAAAAAGTACAAACAGCCATATTTCATCGCTCTAGAACGCGTATTTACCGAATTAGAGCGGTTTGAAGTTTTGTAAGAAACAATTGCTTGTAAAATCTGACTCAGTTGTCCTAGGAACTTCACCAATGGCGCAAATGAAAGGTTAAGAGTAGTAGATTATGAATCTGAAGTTTAATTAACTTCTAATTACTATTTTAGAAATTATGACCAAAAACCGAAGGGCAGGGGTCACCAAAAAAATGAAAAATTCGAAAGTCCTAAAAAACGTATTTTGCCGGTTTTAACGACGCCAGTTTGCGTTTATAATATACTTAGTGCGTTTCCAACGCGGTAATGCCTTTTATTTGGCCTAAATAGAAAATTGGAAAATGTACAAACAGCCATATTTCATCGCTCTAGAACGCGTATTTACCGAATTAGAGCGGTTTGAAGTTTTGTAAGAAACAATTGCTTGTAAAATCTGACTCAGTTGTCCTAGGAACTTCACCAATGGCGCAAATGAAAGGTTAAGAGTAGTAGATTATGAATCTGAAGTTTAATTAACTTCTAATTACTATTTTAGAAAATATGACCAAAAACCGAAGGGCAGGGGTCACCAAAAAAATGAAAAATTCGAAAGTCCAATAAACGTATTTTGCCAGTTTTAACGACGCCAGTTTGCGTTTATAATATACTTAGTGCGTTTCCAACGCGGTAATGCCTTTTATTTGGCCTAAATAGAAAATTGGAAAAAGTACAAACAGCCATATTTCATCGCTCTAGAACGCGTATTTACCGAATTAGAGCGGTTTGAAGTTTTGTAAGAAACAATTGCTTGTAAAATCTGACTCAGTTGTCCTAGGAACTTCACCAATGGCGCAAATGAAAGGTTAAGAGTAGTAGATTATGAATCTGAAGTTTAATTAACTTCTAATTACTATTTTAGAAAATATGACCAAAAACCGAAGGGCAGGGGTCACCAAAAAAATGAAAAATTCGAAAGTCCAATAAACGTATTTTGCCAGTTTTAACGACGCCAGTTTGCGTTTATAATATACTTAGTGCGTTTCCAACGCGGTAATGCCTTTTATTTGGCCTAAATAGAAAATTGGAAAAAGTACAAACAGCCATATTTCATCGCTCTAGAACGCGTATTTACCGAATTAGAGCGGTTTGAAGTTTTGTAAGAAACAATTGCTTGTAAAATCTGACTCAGTTGTCCTAGGAACTTCACCAATGGCGCAAATGAAAGGTTAAGAGTAGTAGATTATGAATCTGAAGTTTAATTAACTTCTAATTACTATTTTAGAAAATATGACCAAAAACCGAAGGGCAGGGGTCACCAAAAAAATGAAAAATTCGAAAGTCCTAAAAGACGTATTTTGCCGGTTTTAACGACGCCAGTTTGCGTTTATAATATACTTAGTGCGTTTCCAACGCGGTAATGCCTTTTATTTGGCCTAAATAGAAAATTGGAAAAAGTACAAACAGCCATATTTCATCGCTCTAGAACGCGTATTTACCGAATTAGAGCGGTTTGAAGTTTTGTAAGAAACAATTGCTTGTAAAATCTAACTCAGTTGTCCTAGGAACTTCACCAATGGCGCAAATGAAAGGTTAAGAGTAGTAGATTATGAATCTGAAGTTTAATTAACTTCTAATTACTATTTTAGAAAATATGACCAAAAACCGAAGGGCAGGGGTCACCAAAAAAATGAAAAATTCGAAAGTCCTAAAAAACGTATTTTGCCGGTTTTAACGACGCCAGTTTGTGTTTATAATATACTTAGTGCGTTTCCAACGCGGTAATGCCTTTTATTTGGCCTAAATAGAAAATTGGAAAAAGTACAAACAGCCATATTTCATCGCTCTAGAACGCGTATTTACCGAATTAGAGCGGTTTGAAGTTTTGTAAGAAACAATTGCTTGTAAAATCTGACTCAGTTGTCCTAGGAACTTCACCAATGGCGCAAATGAAAGGTTAAGAGTAGTAGATTATGAATCTGAAGTTTAATTAACTTCTAATTACTACTATTTTAGAAAATATGACCAAAAACCGAAGGGCAGGGGTCACCAAAAAAATGAAAATTTCGAAAGTCCTAAAAAACGTATTTTTCCAGTTTTAACGACGCCAGTTTGCGTTTATAATATACTTAGTGCGTTTCCAACGCGGTAATGCCTTTTATTTGGCCTAAATAGAAAATTGGAAAAAGTACAAACAGCCATATTTCATCGCTCTAGAACGCGTATTTACCGAATTAGAGCGGTTTGAAGTTTTGTAAGAAACAATTGCTTGTAAAATCTGACTCAGTTGTCCTAGGAACTTCACCAATGGCGCAAATGAAAGGTTAAGAGTAGTAGATTATGAATCTGAAGTTTAATTAACTTCTAATTACTATTTTAGAAAATATGACCAAAAACCGAAGGGCAGGGGTCACCAAAAAAATGAAAAATTCGAAAGTCCTAAAAAACGTATTTTGCCGGTTTTAACGACGCCAGTTTGCATTTATAATATACTTAGTGCGTTTCCAACGCGGTAATGCCTTTTATTTGGCCTAAATAGAAAATTGGAAAAAGTACAAACAGCCATTTTTCATCGCTCTAGAACGCGTATTTACCGAATAAGAGCGGTTTGAAGTTTTGTAAGGAACAATTGCTTGTAAAATCTGACTCAGTTGTCCTAGGAACTTCACCAATGGCGCAAATGAAAGGTTAAGAGTAGTAGATTATGAATCTGAAGTTTAATTAACTTCTAATTACTATTTTAGAAAATATGACCAAAAACCGAAGGGCAGGGGTCACCAAAAAAATGAAAAATTCGAAAGTCCTAAAAAACGTATTTTGCCGGTTTTAACGACGCCAGTTTGCGTTTATAATATACTTAGTGCGTTTCCAACGCGGTAATGCCTTTTATTTGGCCTAAATAGAAAATTGGAAAAAGTACAAACAGCCATATTTCATCGCTCTAGAACGCGTATTTACCGAATTAGAGCGGTTTGAAGTTTTGTAAGAAACAATTGCTTGTAAAATCTGACTCAGTTGTCCTAGGAACTTCACCAATGGCGCAAATGAAAGGTTAAGAGTAGTAGATTATGAATCTGAAGTTTAATTAACTTCTAATTACTATTTTAGAAATTATGACCAAAAACCGAAGGGCAGGGGTCACCAAAAAAATGAAAAATTCGAAAGTCCTAAAAAACGTATTTTGCCGGTTTTAACGACGCCAGTTTGCGTTTATAATATACTTAGTGCGTTTCCAACGCGGTAATGCCTTTTATTTGGCCTAAATAGAAAATTGGAAAATGTACAAACAGCCATATTTCATCGCTCTAGAACGCGTATTTACCGAATTAGAGCGGTTTGAAGTTTTGTAAGAAACAATTGCTTGTAAAATCTGACTCAGTTGTCCTAGGAACTTCACCAATGGCGCAAATGAAAGGTTAAGAGTAGTAGATTATGAATCTGAAGTTTAATTAACTTCTAATTACTATTTTAGAAAATATGACCAAAAACCGAAGGGCAGGGGTCACCAAAAAAATGAAAAATTCGAAAGTCCAATAAACGTATTTTGCCAGTTTTAACGACGCCAGTTTGCGTTTATAATATACTTAGTGCGTTTCCAACGCGGTAATGCCTTTTATTTGGCCTAAATAGAAAATTGGAAAAAGTACAAACAGCCATATTTCATCGCTCTAGAACGCGTATTTACCGAATTAGAGCGGTTTGAAGTTTTGTAAGAAACAATTGCTTGTAAAATCTGACTCAGTTGTCCTAGGAACTTCACCAATGGCGCAAATGAAAGGTTAAGAGTAGTAGATTATGAATCTGAAGTTTAATTAACTTCTAATTACTATTTTAGAAAATATGACCAAAAACCGAAGGGCAGGGGTCACCAAAAAAATGAAAAATTCGAAAGTCCAATAAACGTATTTTGCCAGTTTTAACGACGCCAGTTTGCGTTTATAATATACTTAGTGCGTTTCCAACGCGGTAATGCCTTTTATTTGGCCTAAATAGAAAATTGGAAAAAGTACAAACAGCCATATTTCATCGCTCTAGAACGCGTATTTACCGAATTAGAGCGGTTTGAAGTTTTGTAAGAAACAATTGCTTGTAAAATCTGACTCAGTTGTCCTAGGAACTTCACCAATGGCGCAAATGAAAGGTTAAGAGTAGTAGATTATGAATCTGAAGTTTAATTAACTTCTAATTACTATTTTAGAAAATATGACCAAAAACCGAAGGGCAGGGGTCACCAAAAAAATGAAAAATTCGAAAGTCCTAAAAGACGTATTTTGCCGGTTTTAACGACGCCAGTTTGCGTTTATAATATACTTAGTGCGTTTCCAACGCGGTAATGCCTTTTATTTGGCCTAAATAGAAAATTGGAAAAAGTACAAACAGCCATATTTCATCGCTCTAGAACGCGTATTTACCGAATTAGAGCGGTTTGAAGTTTTGTAAGAAACAATTGCTTGTAAAATCTGACTCAGTTGTCCTAGGAACTTCACCAATGGCGCAAATGAAAGGTTAAGAGTAGTAGATTATGAATCTGAAGTTTAATTAACTTCTAATTACTATTTTAGAAAATATGACCAAAAACCGAAGGGCAGGGGTCACCAAAAAAATGAAAAATTCGAAAGTCCTAAAAAACGTATTTTGCCGGTTTTAACGACGCCAGTTTGTGTTTATAATATACTTAGTGCGTTTCCAACGCGGTAATGCCTTTTATTTGGCCTAAATAGAAAATTGGAAAAAGTACAAACAGCCATATTTCATCGCTCTAGAACGCGTATTTACCGAATTAGAGCGGTTTGAAGTTTTGTAAGAAACAATTGCTTGTAAAATCTGACTCAGTTGTCCTAGGAACTTCACCAATGGCGCAAATGAAAGGTTAAGAGTAGTAGATTATGAATCTGAAGTTTAATTAACTTCTAATTACTACTATTTTAGAAAATATGACCAAAAACCGAAGGGCAGGGGTCACCAAAAAAATGAAAATTTCGAAAGTCCTAAAAAACGTATTTTTCCAGTTTTAACGACGCCAGTTTGCGTTTATAATATACTTAGTGCGTTTCCAACGCGGTAATGCCTTTTATTTGGCCTAAATAGAAAATTGGAAAAAGTACAAACAGCCATATTTCATCGCTCTAGAACGCGTATTTACCGAATTAGAGCGGTTTGAAGTTTTGTAAGAAACAATTGCTTGTAAAATCTGACTCAGTTGTCCTAGGAACTTCACCAATGGCGCAAATGAAAGGTTAAGAGTAGTAGATTATGAATCTGAAGTTTAATTAACTTCTAATTACTATTTTAGAAAATATGACCAAAAACCGAAGGGCAGGGGTCACCAAAAAAATGAAAAATTCGAAAGTCCTAAAAAACGTATTTTGCCGGTTTTAACGACGCCAGTTTGCATTTATAATATACTTAGTGCGTTTCCAACGCGGTAATGCCTTTTATTTGGCCTAAATAGAAAATTGGAAAAAGTACAAACAGCCATTTTTCATCGCTCTAGAACGCGTATTTACCGAATAAGAGCGGTTTGAAGTTTTGTAAGGAACAATTGCTTGTAAAATCTGACTCAGTTGTCCTAGGAACTTCACCAATGGCGCAAATGAAAGGTTAAGAGTAGTAGATTATGAATCTGAAGTTTAATTAACTTCTAATTACTATTTTAGAAAATATGACCAAAAACCGAAGGGCAGGGGTCACCAAAAAAATGAAAAATTCGAAAGTCCTAAAAAACGTATTTTGCCGGTTTTAACGACGCCAGTTTGCGTTTATAATATACTTAGTGCGTTTCCAACGCGGTAATGCCTTTTATTTGGCCTAAATAGAAAATTGGAAAAAGTACAAACAGCCATATTTCATCGCTCTAGAACGCGTATTTACCGAATTAGAGCGGTTTGAAGTTTTGTAAGAAACAATTGCTTGTAAAATCTGACTCAGTTGTTCTAGGAACTTCACCAATGGCGCAAATGAAAGGTTAAGGGTAGTAGATTATGAACCTGAAGTTTAATTAACTTCTAATTACTATTTTAGAAAATATGACCAAAAACCGAAGGGCAGGGGTCACCAAAAAAATGAAAAATTCGAAAGTCCTAAAAAACGTATTTTGCCGGTTTTAACGACGCCAGTTTGCGTTTATAATATACTTAGTGCGTTTCCAACGCGGTAATGCCTTTTATTTGGCCTAAATAGAAAATTGGAAAAAGTACAAACAGCCATATTTCATCGCTCTAGAACGCGTATTTACCGAATTAGAGCGGTTTGAAGTTTTGTAAGAAACAATTGCTTGTAAAATCTGACTCAGTTGTTCTAGGAACTTCACCAATGGCGCAAATGAAAGGTTAAGAGTAGTAGATTATGAATCTGAAGTTTAATTAACTTCTAATTACTATTTTAGAAAATATGACCAAAAACCGAAGGGCAGGGGTCACCAAAAAAATGAAAAATTCGAAAGTCCTAAAAAACCTATTTTGCCGGTTTTAACGACGCCAGTTTGCGTTTATAATATACTTAGTGCGTTTCCAACGCGGTAATGCCTTTTATTTGGCCTAAATAGAAAATTGGAAAAAGTACAAACAGCCATATTTCATCGCTCTAGGACGCGTATTTACCGAATTAGAGCGGTTTGAAGTTTTGTAAGAAACAATTGCTTGTAAAATCTGACTCAGTTGTCCTAGGAACTTCACCAATGGCGCAAATGAAAGGTTAAGAGTAGTAGATTATGAATCTGAAGTTTAATTAACTTCTAATTACTATTTTAGAAAATATGACCAAAAACCGAAGGGCAGGGGTCACCAAAAAAATGAAAAATTTGAAAGTCCTAAAAAACGTATTTTGCCGGTTTTAACGACGCCAGTTTGCGTTTATAATATACTTAGTGCGTTTCCAACGCGGTAATGCCTTTTATTTGGCCTAAATAGAAAATTGGAAAAAGTACAAACAGCCATATTTCATCGCTCTAGAACGCGTATTTACCGAATTAGAGCGGTTTGAAGTTTTGTAAGAAACAATTGCTTGTAAAATCTGACTCAGTTGTCCTAGGAACTTCACCAATGGCGCAAATGAAAGGTTAAGAGTAGTAGATTATGAATCTGAAGTTTAATTAACTTCTAATTACTATTTTAGAAAATATGACCAAAAACCGAAGGGCAGGGGTCACCAAAAAAATGAAAAATTCGAAAGTCCTAAAAAACGTATTTTGCCGGTTTTAACGACGCCAGTTTGCGTTTATAATATACTTAGTGCGTTTCCAACGCGGTAATGCCTTTTATTTGGCCTAAATAGAAAATTGGAAAAAGTACAAACAGCCATATTTCATCGCTCTAGAACGCGTATTTACCGAATTAGAGCGGTTTGAAGTTTTGTAAGAAACAATTGCTTGTAAAATCTGACTCAGTTGTCCTAGGAACTTCACCAATGGCGCAAATGAAAGGTTAAGAGTAGTAGATTATGAATCTGAAGTTTAATTAACTTCTAATTACTATTTTAGAAAATATGACCAAAAACCGAATGGCAGGGGTCACCAAAAAAATGAAAAATTCGAAAGTCCTAAAAAACGTATTTTGCCGGTTTTAACGACGCCAGTTTGCGTTTATAATATACTTAGTGCGTTTCCAACGCGGTAATGCCTTTTATTTGGCCTAAATAGAAAATTGGAAAAAGTACAAACAGCCATATTTCATCGCTCTAGAACGCGTATTTACCGAATTAGAGCGGTTTGAAGTTTTGTAAGAAACAATTGCTTGTAAAATCTGACTCAGTTGTCCTAGGAACTTCACCAATGGCGCAAATGAAAGGTTAAGAGTAGTAGATTATGAATCTGAAGTTTAATTAACTTCTAATTACTATTTTAGAAAATATGACCAAAAACCGAAGGGCAGGGGTCACCAAAAAAATGAAAAATTCGAAAGTCCTAAAAAACGTATTTTGCCGGTTTTAACGACGCCAGTTTGCGTTTATAATATACTTAGTGCGTTTCCAACGCGGTAATGCCTTTTATTTGGCCTAAATAGAAAATTGGAAAAAGTACAAACAGCCATATTTCATCGCTCTAGAACGCGTATTTACCGAATTAGAGCGGTTTGAAGTTTTGTAAGAAACAATTGCTTGTAAAATCTGACTCAGTTGTCCTCGGAACTTCACCAATGGCGCAAATGAAAGGTTAAGAGTAGTAGATTATGAATCTGAAGTTTAATTAACTTCTAATTACTATTTTAGAAAATATGACCAAAAACCGAAGGGCAGGGGTCACCAAAAAAATGAAAAATTCGAAAGTCCTAAAAAACGTATTTTGCCGGTTTTAACGACGCCAGTTTGCGTTTATAATATACTTAGTGCGTTTCCAACGCGATAATGCCTTTTATTTGGCCTAAATAGAAAATTGGAAAAAGTACAAACAGCCATATTTCATCGCTCTAGAACGCGTATTTACCGAATTAGAGCGGTTTGAAGTTTTGTAAGAAACAATTGCTTGTAAAATCTGACTCAGTTGTCCTAGGAACTTCACCAATGGCGCAAATGAAAGGTTAAGAGTAGTAGATTATGAATCTGAAGTTTAATTAACTTCTAATTACTATTTTAGAAAATATGACCAAAAACCGAAGGGCAGGGGTCACCAAAAAAATGAAAAATTAAAAAGTCCTAAAAAACGTATTTTGCCGGTTTTAACGACGCCAGTTTGCGTTTATAATATACTTAGTGCGTTTCCAACGCGGTAATGCCTTTTATTTGGCCTAAATAGAAAATTGGAAAAAGTACAAACAGCCATATTTCATCGCTCTAGAACGCGTATTTACCGAATTAGAGCGTTGTCCTAGGAACTTCACCAATGGCGCAAATGAAAGGTTAAGAGTAGTAGATTATGAATCTGAAGTTTAATTAACTTCTAATTACTATTTTAGAAAATATGACCAAAAACCGAAGGGCAGGGGTCACCAAAAAAATGAAAAATTCGAAAGTCCTAAAAACGTATTTTGCCGGTTTTAACGACGCCAGTTTGCGTTTATAATATACTTAGTGCGTTTCCAACGCGGTAATGCCTTTTATTTGGCCTAAATAGAAAATTGGAAAAAGTACAAACATTCATATTTCATCGCTCTAGAACGCGTATTTACCGAATTAGAGCGGTTTGAAGTTTTGTAAGAAACAATTGCTTGTAAAATCTGACTCCGTTGTCCTAGGAACTTCACCAATGGCGCAAATGAAAGGTTAAGAGTAGTAGATTATGAATCTGAAGTTTAATTAACTTCTAATTACTATTTTAGAAAATATGACCAAAAACCGAAGGGCAGGGGTCACCAAAAAAATGAAAAATTCGAAAGTCCTAAAAAACGTATTTTGCCGGTTTTAACGACGCCAGTTTGCGTTTATAATATACTTAGAGCGTTTCCAACGCGGTAATGCCTTTTATTTGGCCTAAATAGAAAATTGGAAAAAGTACAAACAGCCATATTTCATCGCTCTAGAACGCGTATTTACCGAATTAGAGCGGTTTGAAGTTTTGTAAGAAACAATTGCTTGTAAAATCTGACTCAGTTGTCCTAGGAACTTCACCAATGGCGCAAATGAAAGGTTAAGAGTAGTAGATTATGAATCTGAAGTTTAATTAACTTCTAATTACTATTTTAGAAAATATGACCAAAAACCGAAGGGCAGGGGTCACCAAAAAAATGAAAAATTCGAAAGTCCTAAAAAACGTATTTTGCCGGTTTTAACGACGCCAGTTTGCGTTTATAATATACTTAGTGCGTTTCCAACGCGGTAATGCCTTTTATTTGGCCTAAATAGAAAATTGGAAAAAGTACAAACAGCCATATTTCATCGCTCTAGAACGCGTATTTACCGAATTAGAGCGGTTTGAAGTTTTGTAAGAAACAATTGCTTGTAAAATCTGACTCAGTTGTCCTAGGAACTTCACCAATGGCGCAAATGAAAGGTTAAGAGTAGTAGATTATGAATCTGAAGTTTAATTAACTTCTAATTACTATTTTAGAAAATATGACTAAAAACCGAAGGGCAGGGGTCACAAAAAAAATGAAAAATTCGAAAGTCCTAAAAAACGTAGTTTGCCGGTTTTAACGACGCCAGTTTGCGTTTATAATATACTTAGTGCGTTTCCAACGCGGTAATGCCTTTTATTTGGCCTAAATAGAAAATTGGAAAAAGTACAAACAGCCATATTTCATCGCTCTAGAACGCGTATTTACCGAATTAGAGCGGTTTGAAGTTTTGTAAGAAACAATTGCTTGTAAAATCTGACTCAGTTGTCCTAGGAACTTCACCAATGGCGCAAATGAAAGGTTAAGAGTAGTAGATTATGAATCTGAAGTTTAATTAACTTCTAATTACTATTTTAGAAAATATAACCAAAAACCGAAGGGCAGGGGTCACCAAAAAAATGAAAAATTCGAAAGTCCTAAAAAACGTATTTTGCCGGTTTTAACGACGCCAGTTTGCGTTTATAATATACTTAGTGCGTTTCCAACGCGATAATGCCTTTTATTTGGCCTAAATAGAAAATTGGAAAAAGTACAAACAGCCATATTTCATCGCTCTAGAACGCGTATTTACCGAATTAGAGCGGTTTGAAGTTTTGTAAGAAACAATTGCTTGTAAAATCTGACTCCGTTGTCCTAGGAACTTCACCAATGGCGCAAATGAAAGGTTAAGAGTAGTAGATTATGAATCTGAAGTTTAATTAACTTCTAATTACTATTTTAGAAAATATGACCAAAAACCGAAGGGCAGGGGTCACCAAAAAAATGAAAAATTCGAAAGTCCTAAAAAACGTAGTTTGCCGGTTTTAACGACGCCAGTTTGCGTTTATAATATACTTAGTGCGTTTCCAACGCGGTAATGCCTTTTATTTGGCCTAAATAGAAAATTGGAAAAAGTACAAACAGCCATATTTCATCGCTCTAGAACGCGTATTTACCGAATTAGAGCGGTTTGAAGTTTTGTAAGAAACAATTGCTTGTAAAATCTGACTCCGTTGTCCTAGGAACTTCACCAATGGCGCAAATGAAAGGTTAAGAGTAGTAGATTATGAATCTGAAGTTTAATTAACTTCTAATTACTATTTTAGAAAATATGACCAAAAACCGAAGGGCAGGGGTCACCAAAAAAATGAAAAATTCGAAAGTCCTAAAAAACGTATTTTGCCGGTTTTAACGACGCCAGTTTGCGTTTATAATATACTTAGTGCGTTTCCAACGCGATAATGCCTTTTATTTGGCCTAAATAGAAAATTGGAAAAAGTACAAACAGCCATATTTCATCGCTCTAGAACGCGTATTTACCGAATTAGAGCGGTTTGAAGTTTTGTAAGAAACAATTGCCTGTAAAATCTGACTCCGTTGTCCTAGGAACTTCACCAATGGCGCAAATGAAAGGTTAAGAGTAGTAGATTATGAATCTGAAGTTTAATTAACTTCTAATTACTATTTTAGAAAATATGACCAAAAACCGAAGGGCAGGGGTCACCAAAAAAATGAAAAATTCGAAAGTCCTAAAAAACGTATTTTGCCGGTTTTAACGACGCCAGTTTGCGTTTATAATATACTTAGTGCGTTTCCAACGCGGTAATGCCTTTTATTTGGCCTAAATAGAAAATTGGAAAAAGTACAAACAGCCATATTTCATCGCTCTAGAACGCGTATTTACCGAATTAGAGCGGTTTGAAGTTTTGTAAGAAACAATTGCTTGTAAAATCTGACTCAGTTGTCCTAGGAACTTCACCAATGGCGCAAATGAAAGGTTAAGAGTAGTAGATTATGAATCTGAAGTTTAATTAACTTCTAATTACTATTTTAGAAAATATGACCAAAAACCGAAGGGCAGGGGTCACCAAAAAAATGAAAAATTCGAAAGTCCTAAAAAACCTATTTTGCCGGTTTTAACGACGCCAGTTTGCGTTTATAATATACTTAGTGCGTTTCCAACGCGGTAATGCCTTTTATTTGGCCTAAATAGAAAATTGGAAAAAGTACAAACAGCCATATTTCATCGCTCTAGAACGCGTATTTACCGAATTAGAGCGGTTTGAAGTTTTGTAAGAAACAATTGCTTGTAAAATCTGACTCAGTTGTCCTAGGAACTTCACCAATGGCGCAAATGAAAGGTTAAGAGTAGTAGATTATGAATCTGAAGTTTAATTAACTTCTAATTACTATTTTAGAAAATATGACCAAAAACCGAAGGGCAGGGGTCACCAAAAAATGAAAAATTCGAAAGTCCTAAAAAACGTATTTTGCCGGTTTTAACGACGCCAGTTTGCGTTTATAATATACTTAGTGCGTTTCCAACGCGGTAATGCCTTTTATTTGGCCTAAATAGAAAATTGGAAAAAGTACAAACAGCCATATTTCATCGCTCTAGAACGCGTATTTACTGAATTAGAGCGGTTTGAAGTTTTGTAAGAAACAATTGCTTGTAAAATCTGACTCAGTTGTCCTAGGAACTTCACCAATGGCGCAAATGAAAGGTTAAGAGTAGTAGATTATGAATCTGAAGTTTAATTAACTTCTAATTACTATTTTAGAAAATATGACCAAAAACCGAAGGGCAGGGGTCACCAAAAAAATGAAAAATTCGAAAGTCCTAAAAAACCTATTTTGCCGGTTTTAACGACGCCAGTTTGCGTTTATAATATACTTAGTGCGTTTCCAACGCGGTAATGCCTTTTATTTGGCCTAAATAGAAAATTGGAAAAAGTACAAACAGCCATATTTCATCGCTCTAGAACGCGTATTTACCGAATTAGAGCGGTTTGAAGTTTTGTAAGAAACAATTGCTTGTAAAATCTGACTCCGTTGTCCTAGGAACTTCACCAATGGCGCAAATGAAAGGTTAAGAGTAGTAGATTATGAATCTGAAGTTTAATTAACTTCTAATTACTATTTTAGAAAATATGACCAAAAACCGAAGGGCAGGGGTCACCAAAAAATGAAAAATTCGAAAGTCCTAAAAAACGTATTTTGCCGGTTTTAACGACGCCAGTTTGCGTTTATAATATACTTAGTGCGTTTCCAACGCGGTAATGCCTTTTATTTGGCCTAAATAGAAAATTGGAAAAAGTACAAACAGCCATATTTCATCGCTCTAGAACGCGTATTTACCGAATTAGAGCGGTTTGAAGTTTTGTAAGAAACAATTGCTTGTAAAATCTGACTCAGTTGTCCTAGGAACTTCACCAATGGCGCAAATGAAAGGTTAAGAGTAGTAGATTATGAATCTGAAGTTTAATTAACTTCTAATTACTATTTTAGAAAATATGACCAAAAACCGAAGGGCAGGGGTCACCAAAAAAATGAAAAATTCGAAAGTCCTAAAAAACGTATTTTGCCGGTTTTAACGACGCCAGTTTGCGTTTATAATATACTTAGTGCGTTTCCAACGCGGTAATGCCTTTTATTTGGCCTAAATAGAAAATTGGAAAAAGTACAAACAGCCATATTTCATCGCTCTAGAACGCGTATTTACCGAATTAGAGCGGTTTGAAGTTTTGTAAGAAACAATTGCTTGTAAAATCTGACTCAGTTGTCCTAGGAACTTCACCAATGGCGCAAATGAAAGGTTAAGAGTAGTAGATTATGAATCTGAAGTTTAATTAACTTCTAATTACTATTTTAGAAAATATGACCAAAAACCGAAGGGCAGGGGTCACCAAAAAAATGAAAAATTCGAAAGTCCTAAAAAACGTATTTTGCCGGTTTTAACGACGCCAGTTTGCGTTTATAATATACTTAGTGCGTTTCCAACGCGGTAATGCCTTTTATTTGGCCTAAATAGAAAATTGGAAAAAGTACAAACAGCCATATTTCATCGCTCTAGAACGCGTATTTACCGAATTAGAGCGGTTTGAAGTTTTGTAAGAAACAATTGCTTGTAAAATCTGACTCAGTTGTCCTAGGAACTTCACCAATGGCGCAAATGAAAGGTTAAGAGTAGTAGATTATAAATCTGAAGTTTAATTAACTTCTAATTACTATTTTAGAAAATATGACCAAAAACCGAAGGGCAGGGGTCACCAAAAAAATGAAAAATTCGAAAGTCCTAAAAAACGTATTTTGCCGGTTTTAACGACGCCAGTTTGCGTTTATAATATACTTAGTGCGTTTCCAACGCGGTAATGCCTTTTATTTGGCCTAAATAGAAAATTGGAAAAAGTACAAACAGCCATATTTCATCGCTCTAGAACGCGTATTTACCGAATTAGAGCGGTTTGAAGTTTTGTAAGAAACAATTGCTTGTAAAATCTGACTCCGTTGTCCTAGGAACTTCACCAATGGCGCAAATGAAAGGTTAAGAGTAGTAGATTATGAATCTGAAGTTTAATTAACTTCTAATTACTATTTTAGAAAATATGACCAAAAACCGAAGGGCAGGGGTCACCAAAAAAATGAAAAATTCGAAAGTCCTAAAAAACGTATTTTGCCGGTTTTAACGACGCCAGTTTGCGTTTATAATATACTTAGTGCGTTTCCAACGCGGTAATGCCTTTTATTTGGCCTAAATAGAAAATTGGAAAAAGTACAAACAGCCATATTTCATCGCTCTAGAACGCGTATTTACCGAATTAGAGCGGTTTGAAGTTTTGTAAGAAACAATTGCTTGTAAAATCTGACTCAGTTGTCCTAGGAACTTCACCAATGGCGCAAATGAAAGGTTAAGAGTAGTAGATTATGAATCTGAAGTTTAATTAACTTCTAATTACTATTTTAGAAAATATGACCAAAAACCGAAGGGCAGGGGTCACCAAAAAAATGAAAAATTCGAAAGTCCTAAAAAACCTATTTTGCCGGTTTTAACGACGCCAGTTTGCGTTTATAATATACTTAGTGCGTTTCCAACGCGGTAATGCCTTTTATTTGGCCTAAATAGAAAATTGGAAAAAGTACAAACAGCCATATTTCATCGCTCTAGAACGCGTATTTACCGAATTAGAGCGGTTTGAAGTTTTGTAAGAAACAATTGCTTGTAAAATCTGACTCAGTTGTCCTAGGAACTTCACCAATGGCGCAAATGAAAGGTTAAGAGTAGTAGATTATGAATCTGAAGTTTAATTAACTTCTAATTACTATTTTAGAAAATATGACCAAAAACCGAAGGGCAGGGGTCACCAAAAAAATGAAAAATTCGAAAGTCCTAAAAAACGTATTTTGCCGGTTTTAACGACGCCAGTTTGCGTTTATAATATACTTAGTGCGTTTCCAACGCGGTAATGCCTTTTATTTGGCCTAAATAGAAAATTGGAAAAAGTACAAACAGCCATATTTCATCGCTCTAGAACGCGTATTTACCGAATTAGAGCGGTTTGAAGTTTTGTAAGAAACAATTGCTTGTAAAATCTGACTCAGTTGTCCTAGGAACTTCACCAATGGCGCAAATGAAAGGTTAAGAGTAGTAGATTATGAATCTGAAGTTTAATTAACTTCTAATTACTATTTTAGAAAATATGACCAAAAACCGAAGGGCAGGGGTCACCAAAAAAATGAAAAATTCGAAAGTCCTAAAAAACGTATTTTGCCGGTTTTAACGACGCCAGTTTGCGTTTATAATATACTTAGTGCGTTTCCAACGCGGTAATGCCTTTTATTTGGCCTAAATAGAAAATTGGAAAAAGTACAAACAGCCATATTTCATCGCTCTAGAACGCGTATTTACCGAATTAGAGCGGTTTGAAGTTTTGTAAGAAACAATTGCTTGTAAAATCTGACTCAGTTGTCCTAGGAACTTCACCAATGGCGCAAATGAAAGGTTAAGAGTAGTAGATTATAAATCTGAAGTTTAATTAACTTCTAATTACTATTTTAGAAAATATGACCAAAAACCGAAGGGCAGGGGTCACCAAAAAAATGAAAAATTCGAAAGTCCTAAAAAACGTATTTTGCCGGTTTTAACGACGCCAGTTTGCGTTTATAATATACTTAGTGCGTTTCCAACGCGGTAATGCCTTTTATTTGGCCTAAATAGAAAATTGGAAAAAGTACAAACAGCCATATTTCATCGCTCTAGAACGCGTATTTACCGAATTAGAGCGGTTTGAAGTTTTGTAAGAAACAATTGCTTGTAAAATCTGACTCCGTTGTCCTAGGAACTTCACCAATGGCGCAAATGAAAGGTTAAGAGTAGTAGATTATGAATCTGAAGTTTAATTAACTTCTAATTACTATTTTAGAAAATATGACCAAAAACCGAAGGGCAGGGGTCACCAAAAAAATGAAAAATTCGAAAGTCCTAAAAAACGTATTTTGCCGGTTTTAACGACGCCAGTTTGCGTTTATAATATACTTAGTGCGTTTCCAACGCGGTAATGCCTTTTATTTGGCCTAAATAGAAAATTGGAAAAAGTACAAACAGCCATATTTCATCGCTCTAGAACGCGTATTTACCGAATTAGAGCGGTTTGAAGTTTTGTAAGAAACAATTGCTTGTAAAATCTGACTCAGTTGTCCTAGGAACTTCACCAATGGCGCAAATGAAAGGTTAAGAGTAGTAGATTATGAATCTGAAGTTTAATTAACTTCTAATTACTATTTTAGAAAATATGACCAAAAACCGAAGGGCAGGGGTCACCAAAAAAATGAAAAATTCGAAAGTCCTAAAAAACGTATTTTGCCGGTTTTAACGACGCCAGTTTGCGTTTATAATATACTTAGTGCGTTTCCAACGCGGTAATGCCTTTTATTTGGCCTAAATAGAAAATTGGAAAAAGTACAAACAGCCATATTTCATCGCTCTAGAACGCGTATTTACCGAATTAGAGCGGTTTGAAGTTTTGTAAGAAACAATTGCTTGTAAAATCTGACTCAGTTGTCCTAGGAACTTCACCAATGGCGCAAATGAAAGGTTAAGAGTAGTAGATTATGAATCTGAAGTTTAATTAACTTCTAATTACTATTTTAGAAAATATGACCAAAAACCGAAGGGCAGGGGTCACCAAAAAAATGAAAAATTCGAAAGTCCTAAAAAACGTATTTTGCCGGTTTTAACGACGCCAGTTTGCGTTTATAATATACTTAGTGCGTTTCCAACGCGGTAATGCCTTTTATTTGGCCTAAATAGAAAATTGGAAAAAGTACAAACAGCCATATTTCATCGCTCTAGAACGCGTATTTACCGAATTAGAGCGGTTTGAAGTTTTGTAAGAAACAATTGCTTGTAAAATCTGACTCAGTTGTCCTAGGAACTTCACCAATGGCGCAAATGAAAGGTTAAGAGTAGTAGATTATGAATCTGAAGTTTAATTAACTTCTAATTACTATTTTAGAAAATATGACCAAAAACCGAAGGGCAGGGGTCACCAAAAAATGAAAAATTCGAAAGTCCTAAAAAACGTATTTTGCCGGTTTTAACGACGCCAGTTTGCGTTTATAATATACTTAGTGCGTTTCCAACGCGGTAATGCCTTTTATTTGGCCTAAATAGAAAATTGGAAAAAGTACAAACAGCCATATTTCATCGCTCTAGAACGCGTATTTACCGAATTAGAGCGGTTTGAAGTTTTGTAAGAAACAATTGCTTGTAAAATCTGACTCAGTTGTCCTAGGAACTTCACCAATGGCGCAAATGAAAGGTTAAGAGTAGTAGATTATGAATCTGAAGTTTAATTAACTTCTAATTACTATTTTAGAAAATATGACCAAAAACCGAAGGGCAGGGGTCACCAAAAAAATGAAAAATTCGAAAGTCCTAAAAAACGTATTTTGCCGGTTTTAACGACGCCAGTTTGCGTTTATAATATACTTAGTGCGTTTCCAACGCGGTAATGCCTTTTATTTGGCCTAAATAGAAAATTGGAAAAAGTACAAACAGCCATATTTCATCGCTCTAGAACGCGTATTTACCGAATTAGAGCGGTTTGAAGTTTTGTAAGAAACAATTGCTTGTAAAATCTGACTCAGTTGTCCTAGGAACTTCACCAATGGCGCAAATGAAAGGTTAAGAGTAGTAGATTATGAATCTGAAGTTTAATTAACTTCTAATTACTATTTTAGAAAATATGACCAAAAACCGAAGGGCAGGGGTCACCAAAAAAATGAAAAATTCGAAAGTCCTAAAAAACGTATTTTGCCGGTTTTAACGACGCCAGTTTGCGTTTATAATATACTTAGTGCGTTTCCAACGCGGTAATGCCTTTTATTTGGCCTAAATAGAAAATTGGAAAAAGTACAAACAGCCATATTTCATCGCTCTAGAACGCGTATTTACCGAATTAGAGCGGTTTGAAGTTTTGTAAGAAACAATTGCTTGTAAAATCTGACTCAGTTGTCCTAGGAACTTCACCAATGGCGCAAATGAAAGGTTAAGAGTAGTAGATTATGAATCTGAAGTTTAATTAACTTCTAATTACTATTTTAGAAAATATGACCAAAAACCGAAGGGCAGGGGTCACCAAAAAAATGAAAAATTCGAAAGTCCTAAAAAACCTATTTTGCCGGTTTTAACGACGCCAGTTTGCGTTTATAATATACTTAGTGCGTTTCCAACGCGGTAATGCCTTTTATTTGGCCTAAATAGAAAATTGGAAAAAGTACAAACAGCCATATTTCATCGCTCTAGAACGCGTATTTACCGAATTAGAGCGGTTTGAAGTTTTGTAAGAAACAATTGCTTGTAAAATCTGACTCAGTTGTCCTAGGAACTTCACCAATGGCGCAAATGAAAGGTTAAGAGTAGTAGATTATGAATCTGAAGTTTAATTAACTTCTAATTACTATTTTAGAAAATATGACCAAAAACCGAAGGGCAGGGGTCACCAAAAAAATGAAAAATTCGAAAGTCCTAAAAAACGTATTTTGCCAGTTTTAACGACGCCAGTTTGCGTTTATAATATACTTAGTGCGTTTCCTACGCGGTAATGCCTTTTATTTGGCCTAAATAGAAAATTGGAAAAAGTACAAACAGCCATATTTCATCGCTCTAGAACGCGTATTTACCGAATTAGAGCGGTTTGAAGTTTTGTAAGAAACAATTGCTTGTAAAATCTGACTCAGTTGTCCTAGGAACTTCACCAATGGCGCAAATGAAAGGTTAAGAGTAGTAGATTATGAATCTGAAGTTTAATTAACTTCTAATTACTATTTTAGAAAATATGACCAAAAACCGAAGGGCAGGGGTCACCAAAAAAATGAAAAATTCGAAAGTCCTAAAAAACGTATTTTGCCGGTTTTAACGACGCCAGTTTGCGTTTATAATATACTTAGTGCGTTTCCAACGCGGTAATGCCTTTTATTTCGCCTAAATAGAAAATTGGAAAAAGTACAAACAGCCATATTTCATCGCTCTAGAACGCGTATTTACCGAATTAGAGCGGTTTGAAGTTTTGTAAGAAACAATTGCTTGTAAAAACTGACTCAGTTGTCCTAGGAACTTCACCAATAGCGCAAATGAAAGGTTAAGAGTAGTAGATTATGAATCTGAAGTTGAATTAACTTCTAATTACTATTTTAGAAAATATGACCAAAAACCGAAGGGCAGGGGTCACCAAAAAAATTAAAAATTCGAAAGTCCTAAAAAACGTATTTTGCCGGTTTTAACGACACCAGTTTGCGTTTATAATATACTTAGAGCGTTTCCAACGCGGTAATGCCTTTTATTTGGCCTAAATAGAAAATTGGAAAAAGTACAAACAGCCATATTTCATCGCTCTAGAACGCGTATTTACCGAATTAGAGCGGTTTGAAGTTTTGTAAGAAACAATTGCTTGCAAAAACTGACTCAGTTGTCCTAGGAACTTCACCAATGGCGCAAATGAAAGGTTAAGAGTAGTAGATTATGAATCTGAAGTTTAATTAACTTCTAATTACTATTTTAGAAAATATGACCAAAAACCGAAGGGCAGGGGTCACCAAAAAAATGAAAAATTCGAAAGTCCTAAAAAACGTATTTTGCCGGTTTTAACGACGCCAGTTTGCGTTTATAATATACTTAGTGCGTTTCTAACGCGGTAATGCCTTTTATTTGGCCTAAATAGAAAATTGGAAAAAGTACAAACAGCCATATTTCATCGCTCTAGAACGCGTATTTACCGAATTAGAGCGGTTTGAAGTTTTGTAAGAAACAATTGCTTGCAAAAACTGACTCAGTTGTCCTAGGAACTTCACCAATGGCGCAAATGAAAGGTTAAGAGTAGTAGATTATGAATCTGAAGTTTAATTAACTTCTAATTACTATTTTAGAAAATATGACCAAAAACCGAAGGGCAGGGGTCACCAAAAAAATGAAAAATTCGAAAGTCCTAAAAAACGTATTTTGCCGGTTTTAACGACGCCAGTTTGCGTTTATAATATACTTAGTGCGTTTCCAACGCGGTAATGCCTTTTATTTGGCCTAAATAGAAAATTGGAAAAAGTACAAACAGCCATATTTCATCGCTCTAGAACGCGTATTTACCGAATTAGAGCGGTTTGAAATTTTGTAAGAAACAATTGCTTGTAAAATCTGACTCAGTTGTCCTAGGAACTTCACCAATGGCGCAAATGAAAGGTTAAGAGTAGTAGATTATGAATCTGAAGTTTAATTAACTTCTAATTACTATTTTAGAAAATATGACCAAAAACCGAAGGGCAGGGGTCACCAAAAAAATGAAAAATTCGAAAGTCCTAAAAAACGTATTTTGCCGGTTTTAACGACGCCAGTTTGCGTTTATAATATACTTAGTGCGTTTCTAACGCGGTAATGCCTTTTATTTGGCCTAAATAGAAAATTGGAAAAAGTACAAACAGCCATATTTCATCGCTCTAGAACGCGTATTTACCGAATTAGAGCGGTTTGAAGTTTTGTAAGAAACAATTGCTTGTAAAAACTGACTCAGTTGTCCTAGGAACTTCACCAATGGCGCAAATGAAAGGTTAAGAGTAGTAGATTATGAATCTGAAGTTTAATTAACTTCTAATTACTATTTTAGAAAATATGACCAAAAACCGAAGGGCAGGGGTCACCAAAAAAATGAAAAATTCGAAAGTCCTAAAAAACGTATTTTGCCGGTTTTAACGACGCCAGTTTGCGTTTATAATATACTTAGTGCGTTTCCAACGCGGTAATGCCTTTTATTTGGCCTAAATAGAAAATTGGAAAAAGTACAAACAGCCATATTTCATCGCTCTAGAACGCGTATTTACCGAATTAGAGCGGTTTGAAATTTTGTAAGAAACAATTGCTTGTAAAATCTGACTCAGTTGTCCTAGGAACTTCACCAATGGCGCAAATGAAAGGTTAAGAGTAGTAGATTATGAATCTGAAGTTTAATTAACTTCTAATTACTATTTTAGAAAATATGACCAAAAACCGAAGGGCAGGGGTCACCAAAAAAATGAAAAATTCAAAAGTCCTAAAAAACGTATTTTGCCGGTTTTAACGACACCAGTTTGCGTTTATAATATACTTAGAGCGTTTCCAACGCGGTAATGCCTTTTATTTGGCCTAAATAGAAAATTGGAAAAAGTACAAACAGCCATATTTCATCGCTCTAGAACGCGTATTTACCGAATTAGAGCGGTTTGAAGTTTTGTAAGAAACAATTGCTTGTAAAAACTGACTCAGTTGTCCTAGGAACTTCACCAATGGCGCAAATGAAAGGTTAAGAGTAGTAGATTATGAATCTGAAGTTTAATTAACTTCTAATTACTATTTTAGAAAATATGACCAAAAACCGAAGGGCAGGGGTCACCAAAAAAATGAAAAATTCGAAAGTCCTAAAAAACGTATTTTGCCGGTTTTAACGACGCCAGTTTGCGTTTATAATATACTTAGTGCGTTTCTAACGCGGTAATGCCTTTTATTTGGCCTAAATAGAAAATTGGAAAAAGTACAAACAGCCATATTTCATCGCTCTAGAACGCGTATTTACCGAATTAGAGCGGTTTGAAGTTTTGTAAGAAACAATTGCTTGCAAAAACTGACTCAGTTGTCCTAGGAACTTCACCAATGGCGCAAATGAAAGGTTAAGAGTAGTAGATTATGAATCTGAAGTTTAATTAACTTCTAATTACTATTTTAGAAAATATGACCAAAAACCGAAGGGCAGGGGTCACCAAAAAAATGAAAAATTCGAAAGTCCTAAAAAACGTATTTTGCCGGTTTTAACGACGCCAGTTTGCGTTTATAATATACTTAGTGCATTTCCAACGCGGTAATGCCTTTTATTTGGCCTAAATAGAAAATTGGAAAAAGTACAAACAGCCATATTTCATCGCTCTAGAACGCGTATTTACCGAATTAGAGCGGTTTGAAGTTTTGTAAGAAACAATTGCTTGTAAAATCTGACTCAGTTGTCCTAGGAACTTCACCAATGGCGCAAATGAAAGGTTAAGAGTAGTAGATTATGAATCTGAAGTTTAATTAACTTCTAATTACTATTTTAGAAAATATGACCAAAAACCGAAGGGCAGGGGTCACCAAAAAAATGAAAAATTCGAAAGTCCTAAAAAACGTATTTTGCCGGTTTTAACGACGCCAGTTTGCGTTTATAATATACTTAGTGCGTTTCCAACGCGGTAATGCCTTTTATTTGGCCTAAATAGAAAATTGGAAAAAGTACAAACAGCCATATTTCATCGCTCTAGAACGCGTATTTACCGAATTAGAGCGGTTTGAAGTTTTGTAAGAAACAATTGCTTGTAAAATCTGACTCAGTTGTCCTAGGAACTTCACCAATGGCGCAAATGAAAGGTTAAGAGTAGTAGATTATGAATCTGAAGTTTAATTAACTTCTAATTACTATTTTAGAAAATATGACCAAAAACCGAAGGGCAGGGGTCACCAAAAAAATGAAAAATTCGAAAGTCCTAAAAAACGTATTTTGCCGGTTTTAACGACACCAGTTTGCGTTTATAATATACTTAGTGCGTTTCCAACGCGGTAATGCCTTTTATTTGGCCTAAATAGAAAATTGGAAAAAGTACAAACAGCCATATTTCATCGCTCTAGAACGCGTATTTACCGAATTAGAGCGGTTTGAAGTTTTGTAAGAAACAATTGCTTGCAAAAACTGACTCAGTTGTCCTAGGAACTTCACCAATGGCGCAAATGAAAGGTTAAGAGTAGTAGATTATGAATCTGAAGTTTAATTAACTTCTAATTACTATTTTAGAAAATATGACCAAAAACCGAAGGGCAGGGGTCACCAAAAAAATGAAAAATTCGAAAGTCCTAAAAAACGTATTTTGCCGGTTTTAACGACGCCAGTTTGCGTTTATAATATACTTAGTGCGTTTCCAACGCGGTAATGCCTTTTATTTGGCCTAAATAGAAAATTGGAAAAAGTACAAACAGCCATATTTCATCGCTCTAGAACGCGTATTTACCGAATTAGAGCGGTTTGAAGTTTTGTAAGAAACAATTGCTTGTAAAATCTGACTCAGTTGTCCTAGGAACTTCACCAATGGCGCAAATGAAAGGTTAAGAGTAGTAGATTATGAATCTGAAGTTTAATTAACTTCTAATTACTATTTTAGAAAATATGACCAAAAACCGAAGGGCAGGGGTCACCAAAAAAATGAAAAATTCGAAAGTCCTAAAAAACGTATTTTGCCGGTTTTAACGACGCCAGTTTGCGTTTATAATATACTTAGTGCGTTTCCAACGCGATAATGCCTTTTATTTGGCCTAAATAGAAAATTGGAAAAAGTACAAACAGCCATATTTCATCGCTCTAGAACGCGTATTTACCGAATTAGAGCGGTTTGAAGTTTTGTAAGAAACAATTGCTTGTAAAATCTGACTCCGTTGTCCTAGGAACTTCACCAATGGCGCAAATGAAAGGTTAAGAGTAGCAGATTATGAATCTGAAGTTTAATTAACTTCTAATTACTATTTTAGAAAATATGACCAAAAACTGAAGGGCAGGGGTCACCAAAAAAATGAAAAATTCGAAAGTCCTAAAAAACGTATTTTGCCGGTTTTAACGACGCCAGTTTGCGTTTATAATATACTTAGTGCGTTTCTAACGCGATAATGCCTTTTATTTGGCCTAAATAGAAAATTGGAAAAAGTACAAACAGCCATATTTCATCGCTCTAGAACGCGTATTTACCGAATTAGAGCGGTTTGAAGTTTTGTAAGAAACAATTGCTTGTAAAATCTGACTCAGTTGTCCTAGGAACTTCACCAATGGCGCAAATGAAAGGTTAAGAGTAGTAGATTATGAATCTGAAGTTTAATTAACTTCTAATTACTATTTTAGAAAATATGACCAAAAACCGAAGGGCAGGGGTCACCAAAAAAATGAAAAATTCGAAAGTCCTAAAAAACGTATTTTGCCGGTTTTAACGACGCCAGTTTGCGTTTATAATATACTTAGTGCGTTTCCAACGCGGTAATGCCTTTTATTTGGCCTAAATAGAAAATTGGAAAAAGTACAAACAGCCATATTTCATCGCTCTAGAACGCGTATTTACCGAATTAGAGCGGTTTGAAGTTTTGTAAGAAACAATTGCTTGTAAAATCTGACTCAGTTGTCCTAGGAACTTCACCAATGGCGCAAATGAAAGGTTAAGAGTAGTAGATTATGAATCTGAAGTTTAATTAACTTCTAATTACTATTTTAGAAAATATGACCAAAAGCCGAAGGGCAGGGGTCACCAAAAAAATGAAAAATTCGAAAGTCCTAAAAAACGTATTTTGCCGGTTTTAACGACGCCAGTTTGCGTTTACAATATACTTAGTGCGTTTCCAACGCGATAATGCCTTTTATTTGGCCTAAATAGAAAATTGGAAAAAGTACAAACAGCCATATTTCATCGCTCTAGAACGCGTATTTACCGAATTAGAGCGGTTTGAAGTTTTGTAAGAAACAATTGCTTGTAAAATCTGACTCCGTTGTCCTAGGAACTTCACCAATGGCGCAAATGAAAGGTTAAGAGTAGTAGATTATGAATCTGAAGTTTAATTAACTTCTAATTACTATTTTAGAAAATATGACCAAAAACCGAAGGGCAGGGGTCACCAAAAAAATGAAAAATTCGAAAGTCCTAAAAAACGTATTTTGCCGGTTTTAACGACGCCAGTTTGCGTTTATAATATACTTAGTGCGTTTCCAACGCGGTAATGCCTTTTATTTGGCCTAAATAGAAAATTGGAAAAAGTACAAACAGCCATATTTCATCGCTCTAGAACGCGTATTTACCGAATTAGAGCGGTTTGAAGTTTTGTGAAAAATTCGAAAGTCCTAAAAAACGTATTTTGCCGGTTTTAACGACGCCAGTTTGCGTTTATAATATACTTAGTGCGTTTCCAACGCGATAATGCCTTTTATTTGGCCTAAATAGAAAATTGGAAAAAGTACAAACAGCCATATTTCATCGCTCTAGAACGCGTATTTACCGATTTAGAGCGGTTTGAAGTTTTGTAAGAAACAATTGCTTGTAAAATCTGACTCCGTTGTCCTAGGAACTTCACCAATGGCGCAAATGAAAGGTTAAGAGTAGTAGATTATGAATCTGAAGTTTAATTAACTTCTAATTACTATTTTAGAAAATATGACCAAAAACCGAAGGGCAGGGGTCACCAAAAAAATGAAAAATTCGAAAGTCCTAAAAAACGTATTTTGCCGGTTTTAACGACGCCAGTTTGCGTTTATAATATACTTAGTGCGTTTCCAACGCGGTAATGCCTTTTATTTGGCCTAAATAGAAAATTGGAAAAAGTACAAACAGCCATATTTCATCGCTCTAGAACGCGTATTTACCGAATTAGAGCGGTTTGAAGTTTTGTGAAAAATTCGAAAGTCCTAAAAAACGTATTTTGCCGGTTTTAACGACGCCAGTTTGCGTTTATAATATACTTAGTGCGTTTCCAACGCGGTAATGCCTTTTATTTGGCCTAAATAGAAAATTGGAAAAAGTACAAACAGCCATATTTCATCGCTCTAGAACGCGTATTTACCGAATTAGAGCGGTTTGAAGTTTTGTAAGAAACAATTGCTTGTAAAATCTGACTCAGTTGTCCTAGGAACTTCACCAATGGCGCAAATGAAAGGTTAAGAGTAGTAGATTATGAATCTGAAGTTTAATTAACTTCTAATTACTATTTTAGAAAATATGACCAAAAACCGAAGGGCAGGGGTCACCAAAAAAATGAAAAATTCGAAAGTCCTAAAAAACGTATTTTGCCGGTTTTAACGACGCCAGTTTGCGTTTATAATATACTTAGTGCGTTTCTAACGCGATAATGCCTTTTATTTGGCCTAAATAGAAAATTGGAAAAAGTACAAACAGCCATATTTCATCGCTCTAGAACGCGTATTTACCGAATTAGAGCGGTTTGAAGTTTTGTAAGAAACAATTGCTTGTAAAATCTGACTCAGTTGTCCTAGGAACTTCACCAATGGCGCAAATGAAAGGTTAAGAGTAGTAGATTATGAATCTGAAGTTTAATTAACTTCTAATTACTATTTTAGAAAATATGACCAAAAACCGAAGGGCAGGGGTCACCAAAAAAATGAAAAATTCGAAAGTCCTAAAAAACGTATTTTGCCGGTTTTAACGACGCCAGTTTGCGTTTATAATATACTTAGTGCGTTTCCAACGCGGTAATGCCTTTTATTTGGCCTAAATAGAAAATTGGAAAAAGTACAAACAGCCATATTTCATCGCTCTAGAACGCGTATTTACCGAATTAGAGCGGTTTGAAGTTTTGTGAAAAATTCGAAAGTCCTAAAAAACGTATTTTGCCGGTTTTAACGACGCCAGTTTGCGTTTATAATATACTTAGTGCGTTTCCAACGCGATAATGCCTTTTATTTGGCCTAAATAGAAAATTGGAAAAAGTACAAACAGCCATATTTCATCGCTCTAGAACGCGTATTTACCGATTTAGAGCGGTTTGAAGTTTTGTAAGAAACAATTGCTTGTAAAATCTGACTCCGTTGTCCTAGGAACTTCACCAATGGCGCAAATGAAAGGTTAAGAGTAGTAGATTATGAATCTGAAGTTTAATTAACTTCTAATTACTATTTTAGAAAATATGACCAAAAACCGAAGGGCAGGGGTCAACAAAAAAATGAAAAATTCGAAAGTCCTAAAAAACGTATTTTGCCGGTTTTAACGACGCCAGTTTGCGTTTATAATATACTTAGTGCGTTTCCAACGCGGTAATGCCTTTTATTTGGCCTAAATAGAAAATTGGAAAAAGTACAAACAGCCATATTTCATCGCTCTAGAACGCGTATTTACCGAATTAGAGCGGTTTGAAGTTTTGTAAGAAACAATTGCTTGTAAAATCTGACTCAGTTGTCCTAGGAACTTCACCAATGGCGCAAATGAAAGGTTAAGAGTAGTAGATTATGAATCTGAAGTTTAATTAACTTCTAATTACTATTTTAGAAAATATGACCAAAAACCGAAGGGCAGGGGTCACCAAAAAAATGAAAAATTCGAAAGTCCTAAAAAACGTATTCTGCCGGTTTTAACGACGCCAGTTTGCGTTTATAATATACTTAGTGCGTTTCCAACGCGGTAATGCCTTTTATTTGGCCTAAATAGAAAATTGGAAAAAGTACAAACAGCCATATTTCATCGCTCTAGAACGCGTATTTACCGAATTAGAGCGGTTTGAAGTTTTGTAAGAAACAATTGCTTGTAAAATCTGACTCAGTTGTCCTAGGAACTTCACCAATGGCGCAAATGAAAGGTTAAGAGTAGTAGATTATGAATCTGAAGTTTAATTAACTTCTAATTACTATTTTAGAAAATATGACCAAAAACCGAAGGGCAGGGGTCACCAAAAAAATGAAAAATTCGAAAGTCCTAAAAAACGTATTTTGCCGGTTTTAACGACGCCAGTTTGCGTTTATAATATACTTAGTGCGTTTCCAACGCGGTAATGCCTTTTATTTGGCCTAAATAGAAAATTGGAAAAAGTACAAACAGCCATATTTCATCGCTCTAGAACGCGTATTTACCGAATTAGAGCGGTTTGAAGTTTTGTAAGAAACAATTGCTTGTAAAATCTGACTCAGTTGTCCTAGGAACTTCACCAATGGCGCAAATGAAAGGTTAAGAGTAGTAGATTATGAATCTGAAGTTTAATTAACTTCTAATTACTATTTTAGAAAATATGACCAAAAACCGAAGGGCAGGGGTCACCAAAAAAATGAAAAATTCGAAAGTCCTAAAAAACGTATTTTGCCGGTTTTAACGACGCCAGTTTGCGTTTATAATATACTTAGTGCGTTTCCAACGCGGTAATGCCTTTTATTTGGCCTAAATAGAAAATTGGAAAAAGTACAAACAGCCATATTTCATCGCTCTAGAACGCGTATTTACCGAATTAGAGCGGTTTGAAGTTTTGTAAGAAACAATTGCTTGTAAAATCTGACTCAGTTGTCCTAGGAACTTCACCAATGGCGCAAATGAAAGGTTAAGAGTAGTAGATTATGAATCTGAAGTTTAATTAACTTCTAATTACTATTTTAGAAAATATGACCAAAAACCGAAGGGCAGGGGTCACCAAAAAAATGAAAAATTCGAAAGTCCTAAAAAACCTATTTTGCCGGTTTTAACGACGCCAGTTTGCGTTTATAATATACTTAGTGCGTTTCCAACGCGGTAATGCCTTTTATTTGGCCTAAATAGAAAATTGGAAAAAGTACAAACAGCCATATTTCATCGCTCTAGAACGCGTATTTACCGAATTAGAGCGGTTTGAAGTTTTGTAAGAAACAATTGCTTGTAAAATCTGACTCAGTTGTCCTAGGAACTTCACCAATGGCGCAAATGAAAGGTTAAGAGTAGTAGATTATGAATCTGAAGTTTAATTAACTTCTAATTACTATTTTAGAAAATATGACCAAAAACCGAAGGGCAGGGGTCACCAAAAAAATGAAAAATTCGAAAGTCCTAAAAAACGTATTTTGCCAGTTTTAACGACGCCAGTTTGCGTTTATAATATACTTAGTGCGTTTCCTACGCGGTAATGCCTTTTATTTGGCCTAAATAGAAAATTGGAAAAAGTACAAACAGCCATATTTCATCGCTCTAGAACGCGTATTTACCGAATTAGAGCGGTTTGAAGTTTTGTAAGAAACAATTGCTTGTAAAATCTGACTCAGTTGTCCTAGGAACTTCACCAATGGCGCAAATGAAAGGTTAAGAGTAGTAGATTATGAATCTGAAGTTTAATTAACTTCTAATTACTATTTTAGAAAATATGACCAAAAACCGAAGGGCAGGGGTCACCAAAAAAATGAAAAATTCGAAAGTCCTAAAAAACGTATTTTGCCGGTTTTAACGACGCCAGTTTGCGTTTATAATATACTTAGTGCGTTTCCAACGCGGTAATGCCTTTTATTTCGCCTAAATAGAAAATTGGAAAAAGTACAAACAGCCATATTTCATCGCTCTAGAACGCGTATTTACCGAATTAGAGCGGTTTGAAGTTTTGTAAGAAACAATTGCTTGTAAAATCTGACTCAGTTGTCCTAGGAACTTCACCAATGGCGCAAATGAAAGGTTAAGAGTAGTAGATTATGAATCTGAAGTTTAATTAACTTCTAATTACTATTTTAGAAAATATGACCAAAAACCGAAGGGCAGGGGTCACCAAAAAAATGAAAAATTCGAAAGTCCTAAAAAACGTATTTTGCCAGTTTTAACGACGCCAGTTTGCGTTTATAATATACTTAGTGCGTTTCCTACGCGGTAATGCCTTTTATTTGGCCTAAATAGAAAATTGGAAAAAGTACAAACAGCCATATTTCATCGCTCTAGAACGCGTATTTACCGAATTAGAGCGGTTTGAAGTTTTGTAAGAAACAATTGCTTGTAAAAACTGACTCAGTTGTCCTAGGAACTTCACCAATAGCGCAAATGAAAGGTTAAGAGTAGTAGATTATGAATCTGAAGTTGAATTAACTTCTAATTACTATTTTAGAAAATATGACCAAAAACCGAAGGGCAGGGGTCACCAAAAAAATTAAAAATTCGAAAGTCCTAAAAAACGTATTTTGCCGGTTTTAACGACACCAGTTTGCGTTTATAATATACTTAGAGCGTTTCCAACGCGGTAATGCCTTTTATTTGGCCTAAATAGAAAATTGGAAAAAGTACAAACAGCCATATTTCATCGCTCTAGAACGCGTATTTACCGAATTACAGCGGTTTGAAGTTTTGTAAGAAACAATTGCTTGTAAAAACTGACTCAGTTGTCCTAGGAACTTCACCAATGGCGCAAATGAAAGGTTAAGAGTAGTAGATTATGAATCTGAAGTTTAATTAACTTCTAATTACTATTTTAGAAAATATGACCAAAAACCGAAGGGCAGGGGTCACCAAAAAAATGAAAAATTCGAAAGTCCTAAAAAACGTATTTTGCCGGTTTTAACGACGCCAGTTTGCGTTTATAATATACTTAGTGCGTTTCTAACGCGGTAATGCCTTTTATTTGGCCTAAATAGAAAATTGGAAAAAGTACAAACAGCCATATTTCATCGCTCTAGAACGCGTATTTACCGAATTAGAGCGGTTTGAAGTTTTGTAAGAAACAATTGCTTGCAAAAACTGACTCAGTTGTCCTAGGAACTTCACCAATGGCGCAAATGAAAGGTTAAGAGTAGTAGATTATGAATCTGAAGTTTAATTAACTTCTAATTACTATTTTAGAAAATATGACCAAAAACCGAAGGGCAGGGGTCACCAAAAAAATGAAAAATTCGAAAGTCCTAAAAAACGTATTTTGCCGGTTTTAACGACGCCAGTTTGCGTTTATAATATACTTAGTGCGTTTCTAACGCGGTAATGCCTTTTATTTGGCCTAAATAGAAAATTGGAAAAAGTACAAACAGCCATATTTCATCGCTCTAGAACGCGTATTTACCGAATTAGAGCGGTTTGAAGTTTTGTAAGAAACAATTGCTTGCAAAAACTGACTCAGTTGTCCTAGGAACTTCACCAATGGCGCAAATGAAAGGTTAAGAGTAGTAGATTATGAATCTGAAGTTTAATTAACTTCTAATTACTATTTTAGAAAATATGACCAAAAACCGAAGGGCAGGGGTCACCAAAAAAATGAAAAATTCGAAAGTCCTAAAAACGTATTTTGCCGGTTTTAACGACGCCAGTTTGCGTTTATAATATACTTAGTGCGTTTCCAACGCGGTAATGCCTTTTATTTGGCCTAAATAGAAAATTGGAAAAAGTACAAACAGCCATATTTCATCGCTCTAGAACGCGTATTTACCGAATTAGAGCGGTTTGAAATTTTGTAAGAAACAATTGCTTGTAAAATCTGACTCAGTTGTCCTAGGAACTTCACCAATGGCGCAAATGAAAGGTTAAGAGTAGTAGATTATGAATCTGAAGTTTAATTAACTTCTAATTACTATTTTAGAAAATATGACCAAAAACCGAAGGGCAGGGGTCACCAAAAAAATGAAAAATTCAAAAGTCCTAAAAAACGTATTTTGCCGGTTTTAACGACACCAGTTTGCGTTTATAATATACTTAGAGCGTTTCCAACGCGGTAATGCCTTTTATTTGGCCTAAATAGAAAATTGGAAAAAGTACAAACAGCCATATTTCATCGCTCTAGAACGCGTATTTACCGAATTAGAGCGGTTTGAAGTTTTGTAAGAAACAATTGCTTGTAAAAACTGACTCAGTTGTCCTAGGAACTTCACCAATGGCGCAAATGAAAGGTTAAGAGTAGTAGATTATGAATCTGAAGTTTAATTAACTTCTAATTACTATTTTAGAAAATATGACCAAAAACCGAAGGGCAGGGGTCACCAAAAAAATGAAAAATTCGAAAGTCCTAAAAAACGTATTTTGCCGGTTTTAACGACGCCAGTTTGCGTTTATAATATACTTAGTGCGTTTCTAACGCGGTAATGCCTTTTATTTGGCCTAAATAGAAAATTGGAAAAAGTACAAACAGCCATATTTCATCGCTCTAGAACGCGTATTTACCGAATTAGAGCGGTTTGAAGTTTTGTAAGAAACAATTGCTTGCAAAAACTGACTCAGTTGTCCTAGGAACTTCACCAATGGCGCAAATGAAAGGTTAAGAGTAGTAGATTATGAATCTGAAGTTTAATTAACTTCTAATTACTATTTTAGAAAATATGACCAAAAACCGAAGGGCAGGGGTCACCAAAAAAATGAAAAATTCGAAAGTCCTAAAAAACGTATTTTGCCGGTTTTAACGACGCCAGTTTGCGTTTATAATATACTTAGTGCATTTCCAACGCGGTAATGCCTTTTATTTGGCCTAAATAGAAAATTGGAAAAAGTACAAACAGCCATATTTCATCGCTCTAGAACGCGTATTTACCGAATTAGAGCGGTTTGAAGTTTTGTAAGAAACAATTGCTTGTAAAATCTGACTCAGTTGTCCTAGGAACTTCACCAATGGCGCAAATGAAAGGTTAAGAGTAGTAGATTATGAATCTGAAGTTTAATTAACTTCTAATTACTATTTTAGAAAATATGACCAAAAACCGAAGGGCAGGGGTCACCAAAAAAATGAAAAATTCGAAAGTCCTAAAAAACGTATTTTGCCGGTTTTAACGACGCCAGTTTGCGTTTATAATATACTTAGTGCGTTTCCAACGCGGTAATGCCTTTTATTTGGCCTAAATAGAAAATTGGAAAAAGTACAAACAGCCATATTTCATCGCTCTAGAACGCGTATTTACCGAATTAGAGCGGTTTGAAGTTTTGTAAGAAACAATTGCTTGTAAAATCTGACTCAGTTGTCCTAGGAACTTCACCAATGGCGCAAATGAAAGGTTAAGAGTAGTAGATTATGAATCTGAAGTTTAATTAACTTCTAATTACTATTTTAGAAAATATGACCAAAAACCGAAGGGCAGGGGTCACCAAAAAAATGAAAAATTCGAAAGTCCTAAAAAACGTATTTTGCCGGTTTTAACGACACCAGTTTGCGTTTATAATATACTTAGTGCGTTTCCAACGCGGTAATGCCTTTTATTTGGCCTAAATAGAAAATTGGAAAAAGTACAAACAGCCATATTTCATCGCTCTAGAACGCGTATTTACCGAATTAGAGCGGTTTGAAGTTTTGTAAGAAACAATTGCTTGCAAAAACTGACTCAGTTGTCCTAGGAACTTCACCAATGGCGCAAATGAAAGGTTAAGAGTAGTAGATTATGAATCTGAAGTTTAATTAACTTCTAATTACTATTTTAGAAAATATGACCAAAAACCGAAGGGCAGGGGTCACCAAAAAAATGAAAAATTCGAAAGTCCTAAAAAACGTATTTTGCCGGTTTTAACGACGCCAGTTTGCGTTTATAATATACTTAGTGCGTTTCCAACGCGGTAATGCCTTTTATTTGGCCTAAATAGAAAATTGGAAAAAGTACAAACAGCCATATTTCATCGCTCTAGAACGCGTATTTACCGAATTAGAGCGGTTTGAAGTTTTGTAAGAAACAATTGCTTGTAAAATCTGACTCAGTTGTCCTAGGAACTTCACCAATGGCGCAAATGAAAGGTTAAGAGTAGTAGATTATGAATCTGAAGTTTAATTAACTTCTAATTACTATTTTAGAAAATATGACCAAAAACCGAAGGGCAGGGGTCACCAAAAAAATGAAAAATTCGAAAGTCCTAAAAAACGTATTTTGCCGGTTTTAACGACGCCAGTTTGCGTTTATAATATACTTAGTGCGTTTCCAACGCGATAATGCCTTTTATTTGGCCTAAATAGAAAATTGGAAAAAGTACAAACAGCCATATTTCATCGCTCTAGAACGCGTATTTACCGAATTAGAGCGGTTTGAAGTTTTGTAAGAAACAATTGCTTGTAAAATCTGACTCCGTTGTCCTAGGAACTTCACCAATGGCGCAAATGAAAGGTTAAGAGTAGCAGATTATGAATCTGAAGTTTAATTAACTTCTAATTACTATTTTAGAAAATATGACCAAAAACTGAAGGGCAGGGGTCACCAAAAAAATGAAAAATTCGAAAGTCCTAAAAAACGTATTTTGCCGGTTTTAACGACGCCAGTTTGCGTTTATAATATACTTAGTGCGTTTCTAACGCGATAATGCCTTTTATTTGGCCTAAATAGAAAATTGGAAAAAGTACAAACAGCCATATTTCATCGCTCTAGAACGCGTATTTACCGAATTAGAGCGGTTTGAAGTTTTGTAAGAAACAATTGCTTGTAAAATCTGACTCAGTTGTCCTAGGAACTTCACCAATGGCGCAAATGAAAGGTTAAGAGTAGTAGATTATGAATCTGAAGTTTAATTAACTTCTAATTACTATTTTAGAAAATATGACCAAAAACCGAAGGGCAGGGGTCACCAAAAAAATGAAAAATTCGAAAGTCCTAAAAAACGTATTTTGCCGGTTTTAACGACGCCAGTTTGCGTTTATAATATACTTAGTGCGTTTCCAACGCGGTAATGCCTTTTATTTGGCCTAAATAGAAAATTGGAAAAAGTACAAACAGCCATATTTCATCGCTCTAGAACGCGTATTTACCGAATTAGAGCGGTTTGAAGTTTTGTAAGAAACAATTGCTTGTAAAATCTGACTCAGTTGTCCTAGGAACTTCACCAATGGCGCAAATGAAAGGTTAAGAGTAGTAGATTATGAATCTGAAGTTTAATTAACTTCTAATTACTATTTTAGAAAATATGACCAAAAGCCGAAGGGCAGGGGTCACCAAAAAAATGAAAAATTCGAAAGTCCTAAAAAACGTATTTTGCCGGTTTTAACGACGCCAGTTTGCGTTTACAATATACTTAGTGCGTTTCCAACGCGATAATGCCTTTTATTTGGCCTAAATAGAAAATTGGAAAAAGTACAAACAGCCATATTTCATCGCTCTAGAACGCGTATTTACCGAATTAGAGCGGTTTGAAGTTTTGTAAGAAACAATTGCTTGTAAAATCTGACTCCGTTGTCCTAGGAACTTCACCAATGGCGCAAATGAAAGGTTAAGAGTAGTAGATTATGAATCTGAAGTTTAATTAACTTCTAATTACTATTTTAGAAAATATGACCAAAAACCGAAGGGCAGGGGTCACCAAAAAAATGAAAAATTCGAAAGTCCTAAAAAACGTATTTTGCCGGTTTTAACGACGCCAGTTTGCGTTTATAATATACTTAGTGCGTTTCCAACGCGGTAATGCCTTTTATTTGGCCTAAATAGAAAATTGGAAAAAGTACAAACAGCCATATTTCATCGCTCTAGAACGCGTATTTACCGAATTAGAGCGGTTTGAAGTTTTGTGAAAAATTCGAAAGTCCTAAAAAACGTATTTTGCCGGTTTTAACGACGCCAGTTTGCGTTTATAATATACTTAGTGCGTTTCCAACGCGATAATGCCTTTTATTTGGCCTAAATAGAAAATTGGAAAAAGTACAAACAGCCATATTTCATCGCTCTAGAACGCGTATTTACCGATTTAGAGCGGTTTGAAGTTTTGTAAGAAACAATTGCTTGTAAAATCTGACTCCGTTGTCCTAGGAACTTCACCAATGGCGCAAATGAAAGGTTAAGAGTAGTAGATTATGAATCTGAAGTTTAATTAACTTCTAATTACTATTTTAGAAAATATGACCAAAAACCGAAGGGCAGGGGTCACCAAAAAAATGAAAAATTCGAAAGTCCTAAAAAACGTATTTTGCCGGTTTTAACGACGCCAGTTTGCGTTTATAATATACTTAGTGCGTTTCCAACGCGGTAATGCCTTTTATTTGGCCTAAATAGAAAATTGGAAAAAGTACAAACAGCCATATTTCATCGCTCTAGAACGCGTATTTACCGAATTAGAGCGGTTTGAAGTTTTGTGAAAAATTCGAAAGTCCTAAAAAACGTATTTTGCCGGTTTTAACGACGCCAGTTTGCGTTTATAATATACTTAGTGCGTTTCCAACGCGGTAATGCCTTTTATTTGGCCTAAATAGAAAATTGGAAAAAGTACAAACAGCCATATTTCATCGCTCTAGAACGCGTATTTACCGAATTAGAGCGGTTTGAAGTTTTGTAAGAAACAATTGCTTGTAAAATCTGACTCAGTTGTCCTAGGAACTTCACCAATGGCGCAAATGAAAGGTTAAGAGTAGTAGATTATGAATCTGAAGTTTAATTAACTTCTAATTACTATTTTAGAAAATATGACCAAAAACCGAAGGGCAGGGGTCACCAAAAAAATGAAAAATTCGAAAGTCCTAAAAAACGTATTTTGCCGGTTTTAACGACGCCAGTTTGCGTTTATAATATACTTAGTGCGTTTCTAACGCGATAATGCCTTTTATTTGGCCTAAATAGAAAATTGGAAAAAGTACAAACAGCCATATTTCATCGCTCTAGAACGCGTATTTACCGAATTAGAGCGGTTTGAAGTTTTGTAAGAAACAATTGCTTGTAAAATCTGACTCAGTTGTCCTAGGAACTTCACCAATGGCGCAAATGAAAGGTTAAGAGTAGTAGATTATGAATCTGAAGTTTAATTAACTTCTAATTACTATTTTAGAAAATATGACCAAAAACCGAAGGGCAGGGGTCACCAAAAAAATGAAAAATTCGAAAGTCCTAAAAAACGTATTTTGCCGGTTTTAACGACGCCAGTTTGCGTTTATAATATACTTAGTGCGTTTCCAACGCGGTAATGCCTTTTATTTGGCCTAAATAGAAAATTGGAAAAAGTACAAACAGCCATATTTCATCGCTCTAGAACGCGTATTTACCGAATTAGAGCGGTTTGAAGTTTTGTGAAAAATTCGAAAGTCCTAAAAAACGTATTTTGCCGGTTTTAACGACGCCAGTTTGCGTTTATAATATACTTAGTGCGTTTCCAACGCGATAATGCCTTTTATTTGGCCTAAATAGAAAATTGGAAAAAGTACAAACAGCCATATTTCATCGCTCTAGAACGCGTATTTACCGATTTAGAGCGGTTTGAAGTTTTGTAAGAAACAATTGCTTGTAAAATCTGACTCCGTTGTCCTAGGAACTTCACCAATGGCGCAAATGAAAGGTTAAGAGTAGTAGATTATGAATCTGAAGTTTAATTAACTTCTAATTACTATTTTAGAAAATATGACCAAAAACCGAAGGGCAGGGGTCAACAAAAAAATGAAAAATTCGAAAGTCCTAAAAAACGTATTTTGCCGGTTTTAACGACGCCAGTTTGCGTTTATAATATACTTAGTGCGTTTCCAACGCGGTAATGCCTTTTATTTGGCCTAAATAGAAAATTGGAAAAAGTACAAACAGCCATATTTCATCGCTCTAGAACGCGTATTTACCGAATTAGAGCGGTTTGAAGTTTTGTAAGAAACAATTGCTTGTAAAATCTGACTCAGTTGTCCTAGGAACTTCACCAATGGCGCAAATGAAAGGTTAAGAGTAGTAGATTATGAATCTGAAGTTTAATTAACTTCTAATTACTATTTTAGAAAATATGACCAAAAACCGAAGGGCAGGGGTCACCAAAAAAATGAAAAATTCGAAAGTCCTAAAAAACGTATTCTGCCGGTTTTAACGACGCCAGTTTGCGTTTATAATATACTTAGTGCGTTTCCAACGCGGTAATGCCTTTTATTTGGCCTAAATAGAAAATTGGAAAAAGTACAAACAGCCATATTTCATCGCTCTAGAACGCGTATTTACCGAATTAGAGCGGTTTGAAGTTTTGTAAGAAACAATTGCTTGTAAAATCTGACTCCGTTGTCCTAGGAACTTCACCAATGGCGCAAATGAAAGGTTAAGAGTAGTAGATTATGAATCTGAAGTTTAATTAACTTCTAATTACTATTTTAGAAAATATGACCAAAAACCGAAGGGCAGGGGTCAACAAAAAAATGAAAAATTCGAAAGTCCTAAAAAACGTATTTTGCCGGTTTTAACGACGCCAGTTTGCGTTTATAATATACTTAGTGCGTTTCCAACGCGGTAATGCCTTTTATTTGGCCTAAATAGAAAATTGGAAAAAGTACAAACAGCCATATTTCATCGCTCTAGAACGCGTATTTACCGAATTAGAGCGGTTTGAAGTTTTGTAAGAAACAATTGCTTGTAAAATCTGACTCCGTTGTCCTAGGAACTTCACCAATGGCGCAAATGAAAGGTTAAGAGTAGTAGATTATGAATCTGAAGTTTAATTAACTTCTAATTACTATTTTAGAAAATATGACCAAAAACCGAAGGGCAGGGGTCACCAAAAAAATGAAAAATTCGAAAGTCCTAAAAAACGTATTTTGCCGGTTTTAACGACGCCAGTTTGCGTTTATAATATACTTAGTGCGTTTCCAACGCGGTAATGCCTTTTATTTGGCCTAAATAGAAAATTGGAAAAAGTACAAACAGCCATATTTCATCGCTCTAGAACACGTATTTACCGAATTAGAGCGGTTTGAAGTTTTGTAAGAAACAATTGCTTGTAAAATCTGACTCAGTTGTCCTAGGAACTTCATCAATGGCGCAAATGAAAGGTTAAGAGTAGTAAATTATGAATCTGAAGTTTAATTAACTTCTAATTACTATTTTAGAAAATATGACCAAAAACCGAAGGGCAGGGGTCACCAAAAAAATGAAAAATTCGAAAGTCCTAAAAAACGTATTTTGCCGGTTTTAACGACGCCAGTTTGCGTTTATAATATACTTAGTGCGTTTCCAACGCGGTAATGCCTTTTATTTGGCCTAAATAGAAAATTGGAAAAAGTACAAACAGCCATATTTCATCGCTCTAGAACGCGTATTTACCGAATTAGAGCGGTTTGAAGTTTTGTAAGAAACAATTGCTTGTAAAATCTGACTCCGTTGTCCTAGGAACTTCACCAATGGCGCAAATGAAAGGTTAAGAGTAGTAGATTATGAATCTGAAGTTTAATTAACTTCTAATTACTATTTTAGAAAATATGACCAAAAACCGAAGGGCAGGGGTCAACAAAAAAATGAAAAATTCGAAAGTCCTAAAAAACGTATTTTGCCGGTTTTAACGACGCCAGTTTGCGTTTATAATATACTTAGTGCGTTTCCAACGCGGTAATGCCTTTTATTTGGCCTAAATAGAAAATTGGAAAAAGTACAAACAGCCATATTTCATCGCTCTAGAACGCGTATTTACCGAATTAGAGCGGTTTGAAGTTTTGTAAGAAACAATTGCTTGTAAAATCTGACTCAGTTGTCCTAGGAACTTCATCAATGGCGCAAATGAAAGGTTAAGAGTAGTAGATTATGAATCTGAAGTTTAATTAACTTCTAATTACTATTTTAGAAAATATGACCAAAAACCGAAGGGCAGGGGTCACCAAAAAAATGAAAAATTCGAAAGTCCTAAAAAACGTATTTTGCCGGTTTTAACGACGCCAGTTTGCGTTTATAATATACTTAGTGCGTTTCCAACGCGGTAATGCCTTTTATTTGGCCTAAATAGAAAATTGGAAAAAGTACAAACAGCCATATTTCATCGCTCTAGAACGCGTATTTACCGAATTAGAGCGGTTTGAAGTTTTGTAAGAAACAATTGCTTGTAAAATCTGACTCCGTTGTCCTAGGAACTTCACCAATGGCGCAAATGAAAGGTTAAGAGTAGTAGATTATGAATCTGAAGTTTAATTAACTTCTAATTACTATTTTAGAAAATATGACCAAAAACCGAAGGGCAGGGGTCACCAAAAAAATGAAAAATTCGAAAGTCCTAAAAAACGTATTTTGCCGGTTTTAACGACGCCAGTTTGCGTTTATAATATACTTAGTGCGTTTCCAACGCGGTAATGCCTTTTATTTGGCCTAAATAGAAAATTGGAAAAAGTACAAACAGCCATATTTCATCGCTCTAGAACGCGTATTTACCGAATTAGAGCGGTTTGAAGTTTTGTAAGAAACAATTGCTTGTAAAATCTGACTCAGTTGTCCTAGGAACTTCACCAATGGCGCAAATGAAAGGTTAAGAGTAGTAGATTATGAATCTGAAGTTTAATTAACTTCTAATTACTACTATTTTAGAAAATATGACCAAAAACCGAAGGGCAGGGGTCACCAAAAAAATGAAAAATTCGAAAGTCCTAAAAAACGTATTTTGCCGGTTTTAACGACGCCAGTTTGCGTTTATAATATACTTAGTGCGTCTCCAACGCGGTAATGCCTTTTATTTGGCCTAAATAGAAAATTGGAAAAAGTACAAACAGCCATATTTCATCGCTCTAGAACGCGTATTTACCGAATTAGAGCGGTTTGAAGTTTTGTAAGAAACAATTGCTTGTAAAATCTGACTCAGTTGTCCTAGGAACTTCACCAATGGCGCAAATGAAAGGTTAAGAGTAGTAGATTATGAATCTGAAGTTTAATTAACTTCTAATTACTATTTTAGAAAATATGACCAAAAACCGAAGGGCAGGCAATGGCGCAAATGAAAGGTTAAGAGTAGTAGATTATGAATCTGAAGTTTAATTAACTTCTAATTACTATTTTAGAAAATATGACCAAAAACCGAAGGGCAGGGGTCACCAAAAAAATGAAAAATTCGAAAGTCCTAAAAAACGTATTTTGCCGGTTTTAACGACGCCAGTTTGCGTTTATAATATACTTAGTGCGTTTCCAACGCGGTAATGCCTTTTATTTGGCCTAAATAGAAAATTGGAAAAAGTACAAACAGCCATATTTCATCGCTCTAGAACGCGTATTTACCGAATTAGAGCGGTTTGAAGTTTTGTAAGAAACAATTGCTTGTAAAATCTGACTCCGTTGTCCTAGGAACTTCACCAATGGCGCAAATGAAAGGTTAAGAGTAGTAGATTATGAATCTGAAGTTTAATTAACTTCTAATTACTATTTTAGAAAAGATGACCAAAAACCGAAGGGCAGGGGTCACCAAAAAAATGAAAAATTCGAAAGTCCTAAAAAACGTATTTTGCCGGTTTTAACGACGCCAGTTTGCGTTTATAATATACTTAGTGCGTTTCCAACGCGGTAATGCCTTTTATTTGGCCTAAATAGAAAATTGGAAAAAGTACAAACAGCCATATTTCATCGCTCTAGAACGCGTATTTACGGAATTAGAGCGGTTTGAAGTTTTGTAAGAAACAATTGCTTGTAAAATCTGACTCAGTTGTCCTAGGAACTTCACCAATGGCGCAAATGAAAGGTTAAGAGTAGTAGATTATGAATCTGAAGTTTAATTAACTTCTAATTACTACTATTTTAGAAAATATGACCAAAAACCGAAGGGCAGGGGTCACCAAAAAAATGAAAAATTCGAAAGTCCTAAAAAACGTATTTTGCCGGTTTTAACGACGCCAGTTTGCGTTTATAATATACTTAGTGCGTCTCCAACGCGGTAATGCCTTTTATTTGGCCTAAATAGAAAATTGGAAAAAGTACAAACAGCCATATTTCATCGCTCTAGAACGCGTATTTACCGAATTAGAGCGGTTTGAAGTTTTGTAAGAAACAATTGCTTGTAAAATCTGACTCAGTTGTCCTAGGAACTTCACCAATGGCGCAAATGAAAGGTTAAGAGTAGTAGATTATGAATCTGAAGTTTAATTAACTTCTAATTACTATTTTAGAAAATATGACCAAAAACCGAAGGGCAGGCAATGGCGCAAATGAAAGGTTAAGAGTAGTAGATTATGAATCTGAAGTTTAATTAACTTCTAATTACTATTTTAGAAAATATGACCAAAAACCGAAGGGCAGGGGTCACCAAAAAAATGAAAAATTCGAAAGTCCTAAAAAACGTATTTTGCCGGTTTTAACGACGCCAGTTTGCGTTTATAATATACTTAGTGCGTTTCCAACGCGGTAATGCCTTTTATTTGGCCTAAATAGAAAATTGGAAAAAGTACAAACAGCCATATTTCATCGCTCTAGAACGCGTATTTACCGAATTAGAGCGGTTTGAAGTTTTGTAAGAAACAATTGCTTGTAAAATCTGACTCAGTTGTCCTAGGAACTTCACCAATGGCGCAAATGAAAGGTTAAGAGTAGTAGATTATGAATCTGAAGTTTAATTAACTTCTAATTACTACTATTTTAGAAAATATGACCAAAAACCGAAGGGCAGGGGTCACCAAAAAAATGAAAAATTCGAAAGTCCTAAAAAACGTATTTTGCCGGTTTTAACGACGCCAGTTTGCGTTTATAATATACTTAGTGCGTCTCCAACGCGGTAATGCCTTTTATTTGGCCTAAATAGAAAATTGGAAAAAGTACAAACAGCCATATTTCATCGCTCTAGAACGCGTATTTACCGAATTAGAGCGGTTTGAAGTTTTGTAAGAAACAATTGCTTGTAAAATCTGACTCAGTTGTCCTAGGAACTTCACCAATGGCGCAAATGAAAGGTTAAGAGTAGTAGATTATGAATCTGAAGTTTAATTAACTTCTAATTACTATTTTAGAAAATATGACCAAAAACCGAAGGGCAGGGGTCACCAAAAAAATGAAAAATTCGAAAGTCCTAAAAAACGTATTTTGCCGGTTTTAACGACGCCAGTTTGCGTTTATAATATACTTAGTGCGTTTCCAACGCGGTAATGCCTTTTATTTGGCCTAAATAGAAAATTGGAAAAAGTACAAACAGCCATATTTCATCGCTCTAGAACGCGTATTTACCGAATTAGAGCGGTTTGAAGTTTTGTAAGAAACAATTGCTTGTAAAATCTGACTCAGTTGTCCTAGGAACTTCACCAATGGCGCAAATGAAAGGTTAAGAGTAGTAGATTATGAATCTGAAGTTTAATTAACTTCTAATTACTATTTTAGAAAATATGACCAAAAACCGAAGGGCAGGGGTCACCAAAAAAATGAAAAATTCGAAAGTCCTAAAAAACGTATTTTGCCGGTTTTAACGACGCCAGTTTGCGTTTATAATATACTTAGTGCGTTTCCAACGCGGTAATGCCTTTTATTTGGCCTAAATAGAAAATTGGAAAAAGTACAAACAGCCATATTTCATCGCTCTAGAACGCGTATTTACCGAATTAGAGCGGTTTGAAGTTTTGTAAGAAACAATTGCTTGTAAAATCTGACTCCGTTGTCCTAGGAACTTCACCAATGGCGCAAATGAAAGGTTAAGAGTAGTAGATTATGAATCTGAAGTTTAATTAACTTCTAATTACTATTTTAGAAAATATGACCAAAAACCGAAGGGCAGGGGTCACCAAAAAAATGAAAAATTCGAAAGTCCTAAAAAACGTATTTTGCCGGTTTTAACGACGCCAGTTTGCGTTTATAATATACTTAGTGCGTTTCCAACGCGGTAATGCCTTTTATTTGGCCTAAATAGAAAATTGGAAAAAGTACAAACAGCCATATTTCATCGCTCTAGAACGCGTATTTACCGAATTAGAGCGGTTTGAAGTTTTGTAAGAAACAATTGCTTGTAAAATCTGACTCAGTTGTCCTAGGAACTTCACCAATGGCGCAAATGAAAGGTTAAGAGTAGTAGATTATGAATCTGAAGTTTAATTAACTTCTAATTACTATTTTAGAAAATATGACCAAAAACCGAAGGGCAGGGGTCACCAAAAAAATGAAAAATTCGAAAGTCCTAAAAAACGTATTTTGCCGGTTTTAACGACGCCAGTTTGCGTTTATAATATACTTAGTGCGTCTCCAACGCGGTAATGCCTTTTATTTGGCCTAAATAGAAAATTGGAAAAAGTACAAACAGCCATATTTCATCGCTCTAGAACGCGTATTTACCGAATTAGAGCGGTTTGAAGTTTTGTAAGAAACAATTGCTTGTAAAATCTGACTCAGTTGTCCTAGGAACTTCACCAATGGCGCAAATGAAAGGTTAAGAGTAGTAGATTATGAATCTGAAGTTTAATTAACTTCTAATTACTATTTTAGAAAATATGACCAAAAACCGAAGGGCAGGGGTCACCAAAAAAATGAAAAATTCGAAAGTCCTAAAAAACGTATTTTGCCGGTTTTAACGACGCCAGTTTGCGTTTATAATATACTTAGTGCGTTTCCAACGCGGTAATGCCTTTTATTTGGCCTAAATAGAAAATTGGAAAAAGTACAAACAGCCATATTTCATCGCTCTAGAACGCGTATTTACCGAATTAGAGCGGTTTGAAGTTTTGTAAGAAACAATTGCTTGTAAAATCTGACTCAGTTGTCCTAGGAACTTCACCAATGGCGCAAATGAAAGGTTAAGAGTAGTAGATTATGAATCTGAAGTTTAATTAACTTCTAATTACTATTTTAGAAAAGATGACCAAAAACCGAAGGGCAGGGGTCACCAAAAAAATGAAAAATTCGAAAGTCCTAAAAAACGTATTTTGCCGGTTTTAACGACGCCAGTTTGCGTTTATAATATACTTAGTGCGATTCCAACGCGGTAATGCCTTTTATTTGGCCTAAATAGAAAATTGGAAAAAGTACAAACAGCCATATTTCATCGCTCTAGAACGCGTATTTACCGAATTAGAGCGGTTTGAAGTTTTGTAAGAAACAATTGCTTGTAAAATCTGACTCAGTTGTCCTAGGAACTTCACCAATGGCGCAAATGAAAGGTTAAGAGTAGTAGATTATGAATCTGAAGTTTAATTAACTTCTAATTACTATTTTAGAAAATATGACCAAAAACCGAAGGGCAGGGGTCACCAAAAAAATGAAAAATTCGAAAGTCCTAAAAAACGTATTTTGCCGGTTTTAACGACGCCAGTTTGCGTTTATAATATACTTAGTGCGTTTCCAACGCGATAATGCCTTTTATTTGGCCTAAATAGAAAATTGGAAAAAGTACAAACAGCCATATTTCATCGCTCTAGAACGCGTATTTACCGAATTAGAGCGGTTTGAAGTTTTGTAAGAAACAATTGCTTGTAAAATCTGACTCAGTTGTCCTAGGAACTTCACCAATGGCGCAAATGAAAGGTTAAGAGTAGTAGATTATGGATCTGAAGTTTAATTAACTTCTAATTACTATTTTAGAAAATATGACCAAAAACCGAAGGGCAGGGGTCACCAAAAAAATGAAAAATTCGAAAGTCCTAAAAAACGTATTTTGCCGGTTTTAACGACGCCAGTTTGCGTTTATAATATACTTAGTGCGTTTCCAACGCGGTAATGCCTTTTATTTGGCCTAAATAGAAAATTGGAAAAAGTACAAACAGCCATATTTCATCGCTCTAGAACGCGTATTTACCGAATTAGAGCGGTTTGAAGTTTTGTAAGAAACAATTGCTTGTAAAATCTGACTCAGTTGTCCTAGGAACTTCACCAATGGTGCAAATGAAAGGTTAAGAGTAGTAGATTATGAATCTGAAGTTTAATTAACTTCTAATTACTATTTTAGAAAATATGACCAAAAACCGAAGGGCAAGGGTCACCAAAAAAATGAAAAATTCGAAAGTCCTAAAAAACGTATTTTGCCGGTTTTAACGACGCCAGTTTGCGTTTATAATATACTTAGTGCGTTTCCAACGCGGTAATGCCTTTTATTTGGCCTAAATAGAAAATTGGAAAAAGTACAAACAGCCATATTTCATCGCTCTAGAACGCGTATTTACCGAATTAGAGCGGTTTGAAGTTTTGTAAGAAACAATTGCTTGTAAAATCTGACTCCGTTGTCCTAGGAACTTCACCAATGGCGCAAATGAAAGGTTAAGAGTAGTAGATTATGAATCTGAAGTTTAATTAACTTCTAATTACTATTTTAGAAAATATGACCAAAAACCGAAGGGCAGGGGTCACCAAAAAAATGAAAAATTCGAAAGTCCTAAAAAACGTATTTTGCCGGTTTTAACGACGCCAGTTTGCGTTTATAATATACTTAGTGCGTTTCCAACGCGGTAATGCCTTTTATTTGGCCTAAATAGAAAATTGGAAAAAGTACAAACAGCCATATTTCATCGCTCTAGAACGCGTATTTACCGAATTAGAGCGGTTTGAAGTTTTGTAAGAAACAATTGCTTGTAAAATCTGACTCAGTTGTCCTAGGAACTTCACCAATGGCGCAAATGAAAGGTTAAGAGTAGTAGATTATGAATCTGAAGTTTAATTAACTTCTAATTACTATTTTAGAAAATATGACCAAAAACCGAAGGGCAGGGGTCACCAAAAAAATGAAAAATTCGAAAGTCCTAAAAAACGTATTTTGCCGGTTTTAACGACGCCAGTTTGCGTTTATAATATACTTAGTGCGTCTCCAACGCGGTAATGCCTTTTATTTGGCCTAAATAGAAAATTGGAAAAAGTACAAACAGCCATATTTCATCGCTCTAGAACGCGTATTTACCGAATTAGAGCGGTTTGAAGTTTTGTAAGAAACAATTGCTTGTAAAATCTGACTCAGTTGTCCTAGGAACTTCACCAATGGCGCAAATGAAAGGTTAAGAGTAGTAGATTATGAATCTGAAGTTTAATTAACTTCTAATTACTATTTTAGAAAATATGACCAAAAACCGAAGGGCAGGGGTCACCAAAAAAATGAAAAATTCGAAAGTCCTAAAAAACGTATTTTGCCGGTTTTAACGACGCCAGTTTGCGTTTATAATATACTTAGTGCGTTTCCAACGCGGTAATGCCTTTTATTTGGCCTAAATAGAAAATTGGAAAAAGTACAAACAGCCATATTTCATCGCTCTAGAACGCGTATTTACCGAATTAGAGCGGTTTGAAGTTTTGTAAGAAACAATTGCTTGTAAAATCTGACTCAGTTGTCCTAGGAACTTCACCAATGGCGCAAATGAAAGGTTAAGAGTAGTAGATTATGAATCTGAAGTTTAATTAACTTCTAATTACTATTTTAGAAAAGATGACCAAAAACCGAAGGGCAGGGGTCACCAAAAAAATGAAAAATTCGAAAGTCCTAAAAAACGTATTTTGCCGGTTTTAACGACGCCAGTTTGCGTTTATAATATACTTAGTGCGATTCCAACGCGGTAATGCCTTTTATTTGGCCTAAATAGAAAATTGGAAAAAGTACAAACAGCCATATTTCATCGCTCTAGAACGCGTATTTACCGAATTAGAGCGGTTTGAAGTTTTGTAAGAAACAATTGCTTGTAAAATCTGACTCAGTTGTCCTAGGAACTTCACCAATGGCGCAAATGAAAGGTTAAGAGTAGTAGATTATGAATCTGAAGTTTAATTAACTTCTAATTACTATTTTAGAAAATATGACCAAAAACCGAAGGGCAGGGGTCACCAAAAAAATGAAAAATTCGAAAGTCCTAAAAAACGTATTTTGCCGGTTTTAACGACGCCAGTTTGCGTTTATAATATACTTAGTGCGTTTCCAACGCGATAATGCCTTTTATTTGGCCTAAATAGAAAATTGGAAAAAGTACAAACAGCCATATTTCATCGCTCTAGAACGCGTATTTACCGAATTAGAGCGGTTTGAAGTTTTGTAAGAAACAATTGCTTGTAAAATCTGACTCAGTTGTCCTAGGAACTTCACCAATGGCGCAAATGAAAGGTTAAGAGTAGTAGATTATGAATCTGAAGTTTAATTAACTTCTAATTACTATTTTAGAAAATATGACCAAAAACCGAAGGGCAGGGGTCACCAAAAAAATGAAAAATTCGAAAGTCCTAAAAAACGTATTTTGCCGGTTTTAACGACGCCAGTTTGCGTTTATAATATACTTAGTGCGTTTCCAACGCGGTAATGCCTTTTATTTGGCCTAAATAGAAAATTGGAAAAAGTACAAACAGCCATATTTCATCGCTCTAGAACGCGTATTTACCGAATTAGAGCGGTTTGAAGTTTTGTAAGAAACAATTGCTTGTAAAATCTGACTCCGTTGTCCTAGGAACTTCACCAATGGCGCAAATGAAAGGTTAAGAGTAGTAGATTATGAATCTGAAGTTTAATTAACTTCTAATTACTATTTTAGAAAATATGACCAAAAACCGAAGGGCAGGGGTCACCAAAAAAATGAAAAATTCGAAAGTCCTAAAAAACGTATTTTGCCGGTTTTAACGACGCCAGTTTGCGTTTATAATATACTTAGTGCGTTTCCAACGCGGTAATGCCTTTTATTTGGCCTAAATAGAAAATTGGAAAAAGTACAAACAGCCATATTTCATCGCTCTAGAACGCGTATTTACCGAATTAGAGCGGTTTGAAGTTTTGTAAGAAACAATTGCTTGTAAAATCTGACTCAGTTGTCCTAGGAACTTCACCAATGGCGCAAATGAAAGGTTAAGAGTAGTAGATTATGAATCTGAAGTTTAATTAACTTCTAATTACTACTATTTTAGAAAATATGACCAAAAACCGAAGGGCAGGGGTCACCAAAAAAATGAAAAATTCGAAAGTCCTAAAAAACGTATTTTGCCGGTTTTAACGACGCCAGTTTGCGTTTATAATATACTTAGTGCGTCTCCAACGCGGTAATGCCTTTTATTTGGCCTAAATAGAAAATTGGAAAAAGTACAAACAGCCATATTTCATCGCTCTAGAACGCGTATTTACCGAATTAGAGCGGTTTGAAGTTTTGTAAGAAACAATTGCTTGTAAAATCTGACTCAGTTGTCCTAGGAACTTCACCAATGGCGCAAATGAAAGGTTAAGAGTAGTAGATTATGAATCTGAAGTTTAATTAACTTCTAATTACTATTTTAGAAAATATGACCAAAAACCGAAGGGCAGGGGTCACCAAAAAAATGAAAAATTCGAAAGTCCTAAAAAACGTATTTTGCCGGTTTTAACGACGCCAGTTTGCGTTTATAATATACTTAGTGCGTTTCCAACGCGGTAATGCCTTTTATTTGGCCTAAATAGAAAATTGGAAAAAGTACAAACAGCCATATTTCATCGCTCTAGAACGCGTATTTACCGAATTAGAGCGGTTTGAAGTTTTGTAAGAAACAATTGCTTGTAAAATCTGACTCAGTTGTCCTAGGAACTTCACCAATGGCGCAAATGAAAGGTTAAGAGTAGTAGATTATGAATCTGAAGTTTAATTAACTTCTAATTACTATTTTAGAAAATATGACCAAAAACCGAAGGGCAGGGGTCACCAAAAAAATGAAAAATTCGAAAGTCCTAAAAAACGTATTTTGCCGGTTTTAACGACGCCAGTTTGCGTTTATAATATACTTAGTGCGTTTCCAACGCGGTAATGCCTTTTATTTGGCCTAAATAGAAAATTGGAAAAAGTACAAACAGCCATATTTCATCGCTCTAGAACGCGTATTTACCGAATTAGAGCGGTTTGAAGTTTTGTAAGAAACAATTGCTTGTAAAATCTGACTCAGTTGTCCTAGGAACTTCACCAATGGCGCAAATGAAAGGTTAAGAGTAGTAGATTATGAATCTGAAGTTTAATTAACTTCTAATTACTATTTTAGAAAAGATGACCAAAAACCGAAGGGCAGGGGTCACCAAAAAAATGAAAAATTCGAAAGTCCTAAAAAACGTATTTTGCCGGTTTTAACGACGCCAGTTTGCGTTTATAATATACTTAGTGCGATTCCAACGCGGTAATGCCTTTTATTTGGCCTAAATAGAAAATTGGAAAAAGTACAAACAGCCATATTTCATCGCTCTAGAACGCGTATTTACCGAATTAGAGCGGTTTGAAGTTTTGTAAGAAACAATTGCTTGTAAAATCTGACTCAGTTGTCCTAGGAACTTCACCAATGGCGCAAATGAAAGGTTAAGAGTAGTAGATTATGAATCTGAAGTTTAATTAACTTCTAATTACTATTTTAGAAAATATGACCAAAAACCGAAGGGCAGGGGTCACCAAAAAAATGAAAAATTCGAAAGTCCTAAAAAACGTATTTTGCCGGTTTTAACGACGCCAGTTTGCGTTTATAATATACTTAGTGCGTTTCCAACGCGATAATGCCTTTTATTTGGCCTAAATAGAAAATTGGAAAAAGTACAAACAGCCATATTTCATCGCTCTAGAACGCGTATTTACCGAATTAGAGCGGTTTGAAGTTTTGTAAGAAACAATTGCTTGTAAAATCTGACTCAGTTGTCCTAGGAACTTCACCAATGGCGCAAATGAAAGGTTAAGAGTAGTAGATTATGAATCTGAAGTTTAATTAACTTCTAATTACTATTTTAGAAAATATGACCAAAAACCGAAGGGCAGGGGTCACCAAAAAAATGAAAAATTCGAAAGTCCTAAAAAACGTATTTTGCCGGTTTTAACGACGCCAGTTTGCGTTTATAATATACTTAGTGCGTTTCCAACGCGGTAATGCCTTTTATTTGGCCTAAATAGAAAATTGGAAAAAGTACAAACAGCCATATTTCATCGCTCTAGAACGCGTATTTACCGAATTAGAGCGGTTTGAAGTTTTGTAAGAAACAATTGCTTGTAAAATCTGACTCCGTTGTCCTAGGAACTTCACCAATGGCGCAAATGAAAGGTTAAGAGTAGTAGATTATGAATCTGAAGTTTAATTAACTTCTAATTACTATTTTAGAAAATATGACCAAAAACCGAAGGGCAGGGGTCACCAAAAAAATGAAAAATTCGAAAGTCCTAAAAAACGTATTTTGCCGGTTTTAACGACGCCAGTTTGCGTTTATAATATACTTAGTGCGTTTCCAACGCGGTAATGCCTTTTATTTGGCCTAAATAGAAAATTGGAAAAAGTACAAACAGCCATATTTCATCGCTCTAGAACGCGTATTTACCGAATTAGAGCGGTTTGAAGTTTTGTAAGAAACAATTGCTTGTAAAATCTGACTCAGTTGTCCTAGGAACTTCACCAATGGCGCAAATGAAAGGTTAAGAGTAGTAGATTATGAATCTGAAGTTTAATTAACTTCTAATTACTACTATTTTAGAAAATATGACCAAAAACCGAAGGGCAGGGGTCACCAAAAAAATGAAAAATTCGAAAGTCCTAAAAAACGTATTTTGCCGGTTTTAACGACGCCAGTTTGCGTTTATAATATACTTAGTGCGTCTCCAACGCGGTAATGCCTTTTATTTGGCCTAAATAGAAAATTGGAAAAAGTACAAACAGCCATATTTCATCGCTCTAGAACGCGTATTTACCGAATTAGAGCGGTTTGAAGTTTTGTAAGAAACAATTGCTTGTAAAATCTGACTCAGTTGTCCTAGGAACTTCACCAATGGCGCAAATGAAAGGTTAAGAGTAGTAGATTATGAATCTGAAGTTTAATTAACTTCTAATTACTATTTTAGAAAATATGACCAAAAACCGAAGGGCAGGGGTCACCAAAAAAATGAAAAATTCGAAAGTCCTAAAAAACGTATTTTGCCGGTTTTAACGACGCCAGTTTGCGTTTATAATATACTTAGTGCGTTTCCAACGCGGTAATGCCTTTTATTTGGCCTAAATAGAAAATTGGAAAAAGTACAAACAGCCATATTTCATCGCTCTAGAACGCGTATTTACCGAATTAGAGCGGTTTGAAGTTTTGTAAGAAACAATTGCTTGTAAAATCTGACTCAGTTGTCCTAGGAACTTCACCAATGGCGCAAATGAAAGGTTAAGAGTAGTAGATTATGAATCTGAAGTTTAATTAACTTCTAATTACTATTTTAGAAAATATGACCAAAAACCGAAGGGCAGGGGTCACCAAAAAAATGAAAAATTCGAAAGTCCTAAAAAACGTATTTTGCCGGTTTTAACGACGCCAGTTTGCGTTTATAATATACTTAGTGCGTTTCCAACGCGGTAATGCCTTTTATTTGGCCTAAATAGAAAATTGGAAAAAGTACAAACAGCCATATTTCATCGCTCTAGAACGCGTATTTACCGAATTAGAGCGGTTTGAAGTTTTGTAAGAAACAATTGCTTGTAAAATCTGACTCAGTTGTCCTAGGAACTTCACCAATGGCGCAAATGAAAGGTTAAGAGTAGTAGATTATGAATCTGAAGTTTAATTAACTTCTAATTACTACTATTTTAGAAAATATGACCAAAAACCGAAGGGCAGGGGTCACCAAAAAAATGAAAAATTCGAAAGTCCTAAAAAACGTATTTTGCCGGTTTTAACGACGCCAGTTTGCGTTTATAATATACTTAGTGCGTTTCCAACGCGGTAATGCCTTTTATTTGGCCTAAATAGAAAATTGGAAAAAGTACAAACAGCCATATTTCATCGCTCTAGAACGCGTATTTACCGAATTAGAGCGGTTTGAAGTTTTGTAAGAAACAATTGCTTGTAAAATCTGACTCAGTTGTCCTAGGAACTTCACCAATGGCGCAAATGAAAGGTTAAGAGTAGTAGATTATGAATCTGAAGTTTAATTAACTTCTAATTACTACTATTTTAGAAAATATGACCAAAAACCGAAGGGCAGGGGTCACCAAAAAAATGAAAAATTCGAAAGTCCTAAAAAACGTATTTTGCCGGTTTTAACGACGCCAGTTTGCGTTTATAATATACTTAGTGCGTTTCCAACGCGGTAATGCCTTTTATTTGGCCTAAATAGAAAATTGGAAAAAGTACAAACAGCCATATTTCATCGCTCTAGAACGCGTATTTACCGAATTAGAGCGGTTTGAAGTTTTGTAAGAAACAATTGCTTGTAAAATCTGACTCAGTTGTCCTAGGAACTTCACCAATGGCGCAAATGAAAGGTTAAGAGTAGTAGATTATGAATCTGAAGTTTAATTAACTTCTAATTACTATTTTAGAAAATATGACCAAAAACCGAAGGGCAGGGGTCACCAAAAAAATGAAAAATTCGAAAGTCCTAAAAAACGTATTTTGCCGGTTTTAACGACGCCAGTTTGCGTTTATTATATACTTAGTGCGTTTCCAACGCGGTAATGCCTTTTATTTGGCCTAAATAGAAAATTGGAAAAAGTACAAACAGCCATATTTCATCGCTCTAGAACGCGTATTTACCGAATTAGAGCGGTTTGAAGTTTTGTAAGAAACAATTGCTTGCAAAAACTGACTCAGTTGTCCTAGGAACTTCACCAATGGCGCAAATGAAAGGTTAAGAGTAGTAGATTATGAATCTGAAGTTTAATTAACTTCTAATTACTATTTTAGAAAATATGACCAAAAACCGAAGGGCAGGGGTCACCAAAAAAATGAAAAATTCGAAAGTCCTAAAAAACGTATTTTGCCGGTTTTAACGACGCCAGTTTGCGTTTATAATATACTTAGTGCGTTTCCAACGCGGTAATGCCTTTTATTTGGCCTAAATAGAAAATTGGAAAAAGTACAAACAGCCATATTTCATCGCTCTAGAACGCGTATTTACCGAATTAGAGCGGTTTGAAGTTTTGTAAGAAACAATTGCTTGTAAAATCTGACTCAGTTGTCCTAGGAACTTCACCAATGGCGCAAATGAAAGGTTAAGAGTAGTAGATTATGAATCTGAAGTTTAATTAACTTCTAATTACTATTTTAGAAAATATGACCAAAAACCGAAGGGCAGGGGTCACCAAAAAAATGAAAAATTCGAAAGTCCTAAAAAACGTATTTTGCCGGTTTTAACGACGCCAGTTTGCGTTTATAATATACTTAGTGCGTTTCCAACGCGGTAATGCCTTTTATTTGGCCTAAATAGGCAGGGGTCACCAAAAAAATGAAAAATTCGAAAGTCCTAAAAAACGTATTTTGCCGGTTTTAACGACGCCAGTTTGCGTTTATAATATACTTAGTGCGTTTCCAACGCGGTAATGCCTTTTATTTGGCCTAAATAGAAAATTGGAAAAAGTACAAACAGCCATATTTCATCGCTCTAGAACGCGTATTTACCGAATTAGAGCGGTTTGAAGTTTTGTAAGAAACAATTGCTTGTAAAATCTGACTCAGTTGTCCTAGGAACTTCACCAATGGCGCAAATGAAAGGTTAAGAGTAGTAGATTATGAATCTGAAGTTTAATTAACTTCTAATTACTATTTTAGAAAATATGACCAAAAACCGAAGGGCAGGGGTCACCAAAAAAATGAAAAATTCGAAAGTCCTAAAAAACGTATTTTGCCGGTTTTAACGACGCCAGTTTGCGTTTATAATATACTTAGTGCGTTTCCAACGCGGTAATGCCTTTTATTTGGCCTAAATAGGCAGGGGTCACCAAAAAAATGAAAAATTCGAAAGTCCTAAAAAACGTATTTTGCCGGTTTTAACGACGCCAGTTTGCGTTTATAATATACTTAGTGCGTTTCCAACGCGGTAATGCCTTTTATTTGGCCTAAATAGAAAATTGGAAAAAGTACAAACAGCCATATTTCATCGCTCTAGAACGCGTATTTACCGAATTAGAGCGGTTTGAAGTTTTGTAAGAAACAATTGCTTGTAAAATCTGACTCCGTTGTCCTAGGAACTTCACCAATGGCGCAAATGAAAGGTTAAGAGTAGTAGATTATGAATCTGAAGTTTAATTAACTTCTAATTACTATTTTAGAAAATATGACCAAAAACCGAAGGGCAGGGGTCACCAAAAAAATGAAAAATTCGAAAGTCCTAAAAAACGTATTTTGCCGGTTTTAACGACGCCAGTTTGCGTTTATAATATACTTAGTGCGTTTCCAACGCGGTAATGCCTTTTATTTGGCCTAAATAGAAAATTGGAAAAAGTACAAACAGCCATATTTCATCGCTCTAGAACGCGTATTTACCGAATTAGAGCGGTTTGAAGTTTTGTAAGAAACAATTGCTTGTAAAATCTGACTCAGTTGTCCTAGGAACTTCACCAATGGCGCAAATGAAAGGTTAAGAGTAGTAGATTATGAATCTGAAGTTTAATTAACTTCTAATTACTATTTTAGAAAATATGACCAAAAACCGAAGGGCAGGGGTCACCAAAAAAATGAAAAATTCGAAAGTCCTAAAAAACGTATTTTGCCGGTTTTAACGACGCCAGTTTGCGTTTATAATATACTTAGTGCGTTTCCAACGCGGTAATGCCTTTTATTTGGCCTAAATAGAAAATTGGAAAAAGTACAAACAGCCATATTTCATCGCTCTAGAACGCGTATTTACCGAATTAGAGCGGTTTGAAGTTTTGTAAGAAACAATTGCTTGTAAAATCTGACTCCGTTGTCCTAGGAACTTCACCAATGGCGCAAATGAAAGGTTAAGAGTAGTAGATTATGAATCTGAAGTTTAATTAACTTCTAATTACTATTTTAGAAAATATGACCAAAAACCGAAGGGCAGGGGTCACCAAAAAAATGAAAAATTCGAAAGTCCTAAAAAACGTATTTTGCCGGTTTTAACGACGCCAGTTTGCGTTTATAATATACTTAGTGCGTTTCCAACGCGGTAATGCCTTTTATTTGGCCTAAATAGAAAATTGGAAAAAGTACAAACAGCCATATTTCATCGCTCTAGAACGCGTATTTACCGAATTAGAGCGGTTTGAAGTTTTGTAAGAAACAATTGCTTGTAAAATCTGACTCAGTTGTCCTAGGAACTTCATCAATGGCGCAAATGAAAGGTTAAGAGTAGTAGATTATGAATCTGAAGTTTAATTAACTTCTAATTACTATTTTAGAAAATATGACCAAAAACCGAAGGGCAGGGGTCACCAAAAAAATGAAAAATTCGAAAGTCCTAAAAAACGTATTTTGCCGGTTTTAACGACGCCAGTTTGCGTTTATAATATACTTAGTGCGTTTCCAACGCGATAATGCCTTTTATTTGGCCTAAATAGAAAATTGGAAAAAGTACAAACAGCCATATTTCATCGCTCTAGAACGCGTATTTACCGAATTAGAGCGGTTTGAAGTTTTGTAAGAAACAATTGCTTGTAAAATCTGACTCCGTTGTCCTAGGAACTTCACCAATGGCGCAAATGAAAGGTTAAGAGTAGTAGATTATGAATCTGAAGTTTAATTAACTTCTAATTACTATTTTAGAAAATATGACCAAAAACCGAAGGGCAGGGGTCACCAAAAAAATGAAAAATTCGAAAGTCCTAAAAAACGTATTTTGCCGGTTTTAACGACGCCAGTTTGCGTTTATAATATACTTAGTGCGTTTCCAACGCGGTAATGCCTTTTATTTGGCCTAAATAGAACATTGGAAAAAGTACAAACAGCCATATTTCATCGCTCTAGAACGCGTATTTACCGAATTAGAGCGGTTTGAAGTTTTGTAAGAAACAATTGCTTGTAAAATCTGACTCCGTTGTCCTAGGAACTTCACCAATGGCGCAAATGAAAGGTTAAGAGTAGTAGATTATGAATCTGAAGTTTAATTAACTTCTAATTACTATTTTAGAAAATATGACCAAAAACCGAATGGCAGGGGTCAACAAAAAAATGAAAAATTCGAAAGTCCTAAAAAACGTATTTTGCCGGTTTTAACGACGCCAGTTTGCGTTTATAATATACTTAGTGCGTTTCCAACGCGGTAATGCCTTTTATTTGGCCTAAATAGAAAATTGGAAAAAGTACAAACAGCCATATTTCATCGCTCTAGAACGCGTATTTACCGAATTAGAGCGGTTTGAAGTTTTGTAAGAAACAATTGCTTGTAAAATCTGACTCCGTTGTCCTAGGAACTTCACCAATGGCGCAAATGAAAGGTTAAGAGTAGTAGATTATGAATCTGAAGTTTAATTAACTTCTAATTACTATTTTAGAAAATATGACCAAAAACCGAAGGGCAGGGGTCACCAAAAAAATGAAAAATTCGAAAGTCCTAAAAAACGTATTTTGCCGGTTTTAACGACGCCAGTTTGCGTTTATAATATACTTAGTGCGTTTCCAACGCGATAATGCCTTTTATTTGGCCTAAATAGAAAATTGGAAAAAGTACAAACAGCCATATTTCATCGCTCTAGAACGCGTATTTACCGAATTAGAGCGGTTTGAAGTTTTGTAAGAAACAATTGCTTGTAAAATCTGACTCCGTTGTCCTAGGAACTTCACCAATGGCGCAAATGAAAGGTTAAGAGTAGTAGATTATGAATCTGAAGTTTAATTAACTTCTAATTACTATTTTAGAAAATATGACCAAAAACCGAAGGGCAGGGGTCACCAAAAAAATGAAAAATTCGAAAGTCCTAAAAAACGTATTTTGCCGGTTTTAACGACGCCAGTTTGCGTTTATAATATACTTAGTGCGTTTCCAACGCGATAATGCCTTTTATTTGGCCTAAATAGAAAATTGGAAAAAGTACAAACAGCCATATTTCATCGCTCTAGAACGCGTATTTACCGAATTAGAGCGGTTTGAAGTTTTGTAAGAAACAATTGCTTGTAAAATCTGACTCCGTTGTCCTAGGAACTTCACCAATGGCGCAAATGAAAGGTTAAGAGTAGTAGATTATGAATCTGAAGTTTAATTAACTTCTAATTACTATTTTAGAAAATATGACCAAAAACCGAAGGGCAGGGGTCACCAAAAAAATGAAAAATTCGAAAGTCCTAAAAAACGTATTTTGCCGGTTTTAACGACGCCAGTTTGCGTTTATAATATACTTAGTGCGTTTCCAACGCGGTAATGCCTTTTATTTGGCCTAAATAGAAAATTGGAAAAAGTACAAACAGCCATATTTCATCGCTCTAGAACGCGTATTTACCGAATTAGAGCGGTTTGAAGTTTTGTAAGAAACAATTGCTTGTAAAATCTGACTCCGTTGTCCTAGGAACTTCACCAATGGCGCAAATGAAAGGTTAAGAGTAGTAGATTATGAATCTGAAGTTTAATTAACTTCTAATTACTATTTTAGAAAATATGACCAAAAACCGAAGGGCAGGGGTCACCAAAAAAATGAAAAATTCGAAAGTCCTAAAAAACGTATTTTGCCGGTTTTAACGACGCCAGTTTGCGTTTATAATATACTTAGTGCGTTTCCAACGCGATAATGCCTTTTATTTGGCCTAAATAGAAAATTGGAAAAAGTACAAACAGCCATATTTCATCGCTCTAGAACGCGTATTTACCGAATTAGAGCGGTTTGAAGTTTTGTAAGAAACAATTGCTTGTAAAATCTGACTCCGTTGTCCTAGGAACTTCACCAATGGCGCAAATGAAAGGTTAAGAGTAGTAGATTATGAATCTGAAGTTTAATTAACTTCTAATTACTATTTTAGAAAATATGACCAAAAACCGAAGGGCAGGGGTCACCAAAAAAATGAAAAATTCGAAAGTTCTAAAAAACGTATTTTGCCGGTTTTAACGACGCCAGTTTGCGTTTATAATATACTTAGTGCGTTTCCAACGCGGTAATGCCTTTTATTTGGCCTAAATAGAAAATTGGAAAAAGTACAAACAGCCATATTTCATCGCTCTAGAACGCGTATTTACCGAATTAGAGCGGTTTGAAGTTTTGTAAGAAACAATTGCTTGTAAAATCTGACTCAGTTGTCCTAGGAACTTCACCAATGGCGCAAATGAAAGGTTAAGAGTAGTAGATTATGAATCTGAAGTTTAATTAACTTCTAATTACTATTTTAGAAAATATGACCAAAAACCGAAGGGCAGGGGTCACCAAAAAAATGAAAAATTCGAAAGTCCTAAAAAACGTATTTTGCCGGTTTTAACGACGCCAGTTTGCGTTTATAATATACTTAGTGCGTTTCCAACGCGATAATGCCTTTTATTTGGCCTAAATAGAAAATTGGAAAAAGTACAAACAGCCATATTTCATCGCTCTAGAACGCGTATTTACCGAATTAGAGCGGTTTGAAGTTTTGTAAGAAACAATTGCTTGTAAAATCTGACTCAGTTGTCCTAGGAACTTCACCAATGGCGCAAATGAAAGGTTAAGAGTAGTAGATTATGAATCTGAAGTTTAATTAACTTCTAATTACTATTTTAGAAAATATGACCAAAAACCGAAGGGCAGGGGTCACCAAAAAAATGAAAAATTCGAAAGTCCTAAAAAACGTATTTTGCCGGTTTTAACGACGCCAGTTTGCGTTTATAATATATTTAGTGCGTTTCCAACGCGATAATGCCTTTTATTTGGCCTAAATAGAAAATTGGAAAAAGTACAAACAGCCATATTTCATCGCTCTAGAACGCGTATTTACCGAATTAGAGCGGTTTGAAGTTTTGTAAGAAACAATTGCTTGTAAAATCTGACTCCGTTGTCCTAGGAACTTCACCAATGGCGCAAATGAAAGGTTAAGAGTAGTAGATTATGAATCTGAAGTTTAATTAACTTCTAATTACTATTTTAGAAAATATGACCAAAAACCGAAGGGCAGGGGTCACCAAAAAAATGAAAAATTCGAAAGTCCTAAAAAACGTATTTTGCCGGTTTTAACGACGCCAGTTTGCGTTTATAATATACTTAGTGCGTTTCCACCGCGGTAATGCCTTTTATTTGGCCTAAATAGAAAATTGGAAAAAGTACAAACAGCCATATTTCATCGCTCTAGAACGCGTATTTACCGAATTAGAGCGGTTTGAAGTTTTGTAAGAAACAATTGCTTGTAAAATCTGACTCAGTTGTCCTAGGAACTTCACCAATGGCGCAAATGAAAGGTTAAGAGTAGTAGATTATGAATCTGAAGTTTAATTAACTTCTAATTACTATTTTAGAAAATATGACCAAAAACCGAAGGGCAGGGGTCACCAAAAAAATGAAAAATTCGAAAGTCCTAAAAAACGTATTTTGCCGGTTTTAACGACGCCAGTTTGCGTTTATAATATACTTAGTGCGTTTCCAACGCGATAATGCCTTTTATTTGGCCTAAATAGAAAATTGGAAAAAGTACAAACAGCCATATTTCATCGCTCTAGAACGCGTATTTACCGAATTAGAGCGGTTTGAAGTTTTGTAAGAAACAATTGCTTGTAAAATCTGACTCCGTTGTCCTAGGAACTTCACCAATGGCGCAAATGAAAGGTTAAGAGTAGTAGATTATGAATCTGAAGTTTAATTAACTTCTAATTACTATTTTAGAAAATATGACCAAAAACCGAAGGGCAGGGGTCACCAAAAAAATGAAAAATTCGAAAGTTCTAAAAAACGTATTTTGCCGGTTTTAACGACGCCAGTTTGCGTTTATAATATACTTAGTGCGTTTCCAACGCGGTAATGCCTTTTATTTGGCCTAAATAGAAAATTGGAAAAAGTACAAACAGCCATATTTCATCGCTCTAGAACGCGTATTTACCGAATTAGAGCGGTTTGAAGTTTTGTAAGAAACAATTGCTTGTAAAATCTGACTCAGTTGTCCTAGGAACTTCACCAATGGCGCAAATGAAAGGTTAAGAGTAGTAGATTATGAATCTGAAGTTTAATTAACTTCTAATTACTATTTTAGAAAATATGACCAAAAACCGAAGGGCAGGGGTCACCAAAAAAATGAAAAATTCGAAAGTCCTAAAAAACGTATTTTGCCGGTTTTAACGACGCCAGTTTGCGTTTATAATATACTTAGTGCGTTTCCAACGCGATAATGCCTTTTATTTGGCCTAAATAGAAAATTGGAAAAAGTACAAACAGCCATATTTCATCGCTCTAGAACGCGTATTTACCGAATTAGAGCGGTTTGAAGTTTTGTAAGAAACAATTGCTTGTAAAATCTGACTCCGTTGTCCTAGGAACTTCACCAATGGCGCAAATGAAAGGTTAAGAGTAGTAGATTATGAATCTGAAGTTTAATTAACTTCTAATTACTATTTTAGAAAATATGACCAAAAACCGAAGGGCAGGGGTCACCAAAAAAATGAAAAATTCGAAAGTCCTAAAAAACGTATTTTGCCGGTTTTAACGACGCCAGTTTGCGTTTATAATATACTTAGTGCGTTTCCACCGCGGTAATGCCTTTTATTTGGCCTAAATAGAAAATTGGAAAAAGTACAAACAGCCATATTTCATCGCTCTAGAACGCGTATTTACCGAATTAGAGCGGTTTGAAGTTTTGTAAGAAACAATTGCTTGTAAAATCTGACTCAGTTGTCCTAGGAACTTCACCAATGGCGCAAATGAAAGGTTAAGAGTAGTAGATTATGAATCTGAAGTTTAATTAACTTCTAATTACTATTTTAGAAAATATGACCAAAAACCGAAGGGCAGGGGTCACCAAAAAAATGAAAAATTAGAAAGTCCTAAAAAACGTATTTTGCCGGTTTTAACGACGCCAGTTTGCGTTCATAATATACTTAGTGCGTTTCCAACGCGGTAATGCCTTTTATTTGGCCTAAATAGAAAATTTGAAAAAGTACAAACAGCCATATTTCATCGCTCTAGAACGCGTATTTACCGACTTAGAGCGGTTTGAAGTTTTGTAAGAAACAATTGCTTGTAAAGTCTGACTCAGTTGTCCTAGGAACTTCACCAATGGCGCAAATGAAAGGTTAAGAGTAGTAGATTATGAATCTGAAGTTTAATTAACTTCTAGTTACTATTTTAGAAAATATGACCAAAACCGAAGGGCAGGGGTCACCAAAAAAATGAATAATTCGAAAGTCCTAAAAAACGTATTTTGCCGGTTTTAACGACGCCAGTTTGCGTTTATAATATACTTAGTGCGTTTCCAACGCGGTAATGCCTTTTATTTGGCCTAAATAGAAAATTGGAAAAAGTACAAACAGCCATATTTCATCGCTCTAGAACGCGTATTTACCGAATTAGAGCGGTTTGAAGTTTTGTAAGAAACAATTGCTTGTAAAATCTGACTCCGTTGTCCTAGGAACTTCACCAATGGCGCAAATGAAAGGTTAAGAGTAGTAGATTATGAATCTGAAGTTTAATTAACTTCTAGTTACTATTTTAGAAAATATGACCAAAAATATGAAGGGCAGGGGTCACCAAAAAAATGAAAAATTCGAAAGTCCTAAAAAACGTATTTTGCCGGTTTTAACGACGCCAGTTTGCGTTTATAATATACTTAGTGCGTTTCCAACGCGGTAATGCCTTTTATTTGGCCTAAATAGAAAATTGGAAAAAGTACAAACAGCCATATTTCATCGCTCTAGAACGCGTATTTACCGAATTAGAGCGGTTTGAAGTTTTGTAAGAAACAATTGCTTGTAAAATCTGACTCCGTTGTCCTAGGAACTTCACCAATGGCGCAAATGAAAGGTTAAGAGTAGTAGATTATGAATCTGAAGTTTAATTAACTTCTAATTACTATTTTAGAAAATATGACCAAAAACCGAAGGGCAGGGGTCACCAAAAAAATGAAAAATTCGAAAGTCCTAAAAAACGTATTTTGCCGGTTTTAACGACGCCAGTTTGCGTTTATAATATACTTAGTGCGTTTCCAACGCGATAATGCCTTTTATTTGGCCTAAATAGAAAATTGGAAAAAGTACAAACAGCCATATTTCATCGCTCTAGAACGCGTATTTACCGAATTAGAGCGGTTTGAAGTTTTGTAAGAAACAATTGCTTGTAAAATCTGACTCCGTTGTCCTAGGAACTTCACCAATGGCGCAAATGAAAGGTTAAGAGTAGTAGATTATGAATCTGAAGTTTAATTAACTTCTAGTTACTATTTTAGAAAATATGACCAAAAATATGAAGGGCAGGGGTCACCAAAAAAATGAAAAATTCGAAAGTCCTAAAAAACGTATTTTGCCGGTTTTAACGACGCCAGTTTGCGTTTATAATATACTTAGTGCGTTTCCAACGCGATAATGCCTTTTATTTGGCCTAAATAGAAAATTGGAAAAAGTACAAACAGCCATATTTCATCGCTCTAGAACGCGTATTTACCGAATTAGAGCGGTTTGAAGTTTTGTAAGAAACAATTGCTTGTAAAATCTGACTCCGTTGTCCTAGGAACTTCACCAATGGCGCAAATGAAAGGTTAAGAGTAGTAGATTATGAATCTGAAGTTTAATTAACTTCTAATTACTATTTTAGAAAATATGACCAAAAACCGAAGGGCAGGGGTCACCAAAAAAATGAAAAATTCGAAAGTCCTAAAAAACGTATTTTGCCGGTTTTAACGACGCCAGTTTGCGTTTATAATATACTTAGTGCGTTTCCAACGCGATAATGCCTTTTATTTGGCCTAAATAGAAAATTGGAAAAAGTACAAACAGCCATATTTCATCGCTCTAGAACGCGTATTTACCGAATTAGAGCGGTTTGAAGTTTTGTAAGAAACAATTGCTTGTAAAATCTGACTCCGTTGTCCTAGGAACTTCACCAATGGCGCAAATGAAAGGTTAAGAGTAGTAGATTATGAATCTGAAGTTTAATTAACTTCTAATTACTATTTTAGAAAATATGACCAAAAACCGAAGGGCAGGGGTCACCAAAAAAATGAAAAATTCGAAAGTCCTAAAAAACGTATTTTGCCGGTTTTAACGACGCCAGTTTGCGTTTATAATATACTTAGTGCGTTTCCAACGCGGTAATGCCTTTTATTTGGCCTAAATAGAAAATTGGAAAAAGTACAAACAGCCATATTTCATCGCTCTAGAACGCGTATTTACCGAATTAGAGCGGTTTGAAATTTTGTAAGAAACAATTGCTTGTAAAATCTGACTCCGTTGTCCTAGGAACTTCACCAATGGCGCAAATGAAAGGTTAAGAGTAGTAGATTATGAATCTGAAGTTTAATTAACTTCTAATTACTATTTTAGAAAATATGACCAAAAACCGAAGGGCAGGGGTCACCAAAAAAATGAAAAATTCGAAAGTCCTAAAAAACGTATTTTGCCGGTTTTAACGACGCCAGTTTGCGTTTATAATATACTTAGTGCGTTTCCAACGCGATAATGCCTTTTATTTGGCCTAAATAGAAAATTGGAAAAAGTACAAACAGCCATATTTCATCGCTCTAGAACGCGTATTTACCGAATTAGAGCGGTTTGAAGTTTTGTAAGAAACAATTGCTTGTAAAATCTGACTCCGTTGTCCTAGGAACTTCACCAATGGCGCAAATGAAAGGTTAAGAGTAGTAGATTATGAATCTGAAGTTTAATTAACTTCTAATTACTATTTTAGAAAATATGACCAAAAACCGAAGGGCAGGGGTCACCAAAAAAATGAAAAATTCGAAAGTTCTAAAAAACGTATTTTGCCGGTTTTAACGACGCCAGTTTGCGTTTATAATATACTTAGTGCGTTTCCAACGCGGTAATGCCTTTTATTTGGCCTAAATAGAAAATTGGAAAAAGTACAAACAGCCATATTTCATCGCTCTAGAACGCGTATTTACCGAATTAGAGCGGTTTGAAGTTTTGTAAGAAACAATTGCTTGTAAAATCTGACTCAGTTGTCCTAGGAACTTCACCAATGGCGCAAATGAAAGGTTAAGAGTAGTAGATTATGAATCTGAAGTTTAATTAACTTCTAATTACTATTTTAGAAAATATGACCAAAAACCGAAGGGCAGGGGTCACCAAAAAAATGAAAAATTCGAAAGTCCTAAAAAACGTATTTTGCCGGTTTTAACGACGCCAGTTTGCGTTTATAATATACTTAGTGCGTTTCCAACGCGATAATGCCTTTTATTTGGCCTAAATAGAAAATTGGAAAAAGTACAAACAGCCATATTTCATCGCTCTAGAACGCGTATTTACCGAATTAGAGCGGTTTGAAGTTTTGTAAGAAACAATTGCTTGTAAAATCTGACTCCGTTGTCCTAGGAACTTCACCAATGGCGCAAATGAAAGGTTAAGAGTAGTAGATTATGAATCTGAAGTTTAATTAACTTCTAATTACTATTTTAGAAAATATGACCAAAAACCGAAGGGCAGGGGTCACCAAAAAAATGAAAAATTCGAAAGTCCTAAAAAACGTATTTTGCCGGTTTTAACGACGCCAGTTTGCGTTTATAATATACTTAGTGCGTTTCCACCGCGGTAATGCCTTTTATTTGGCCTAAATAGAAAATTGGAAAAAGTACAAACAGCCATATTTCATCGCTCTAGAACGCGTATTTACCGAATTAGAGCGGTTTGAAGTTTTGTAAGAAACAATTGCTTGTAAAATCTGACTCAGTTGTCCTAGGAACTTCACCAATGGCGCAAATGAAAGGTTAAGAGTAGTAGATTATGAATCTGAAGTTTAATTAACTTCTAATTACTATTTTAGAAAATATGACCAAAAACCGAAGGGCAGGGGTCACCAAAAAAATGAAAAATTAGAAAGTCCTAAAAAACGTATTTTGCCGGTTTTAACGACGCCAGTTTGCGTTCATAATATACTTAGTGCGTTTCCAACGCGGTAATGCCTTTTATTTGGCCTAAATAGAAAATTTGAAAAAGTACAAACAGCCATATTTCATCGCTCTAGAACGCGTATTTACCGACTTAGAGCGGTTTGAAGTTTTGTAAGAAACAATTGCTTGTAAAGTCTGACTCAGTTGTCCTAGGAACTTCACCAATGGCGCAAATGAAAGGTTAAGAGTAGTAGATTATGAATCTGAAGTTTAATTAACTTCTAGTTACTATTTTAGAAAATATGACCAAAACCGAAGGGCAGGGGTCACCAAAAAAATGAATAATTCGAAAGTCCTAAAAAACGTATTTTGCCGGTTTTAACGACGCCAGTTTGCGTTTATAATATACTTAGTGCGTTTCCAACGCGGTAATGCCTTTTATTTGGCCTAAATAGAAAATTGGAAAAAGTACAAACAGCCATATTTCATCGCTCTAGAACGCGTATTTACCGAATTAGAGCGGTTTGAAGTTTTGTAAGAAACAATTGCTTGTAAAATCTGACTCCGTTGTCCTAGGAACTTCACCAATGGCGCAAATGAAAGGTTAAGAGTAGTAGATTATGAATCTGAAGTTTAATTAACTTCTAGTTACTATTTTAGAAAATATGACCAAAAATATGAAGGGCAGGGGTCACCAAAAAAATGAAAAATTCGAAAGTCCTAAAAAACGTATTTTGCCGGTTTTAACGACGCCAGTTTGCGTTTATAATATACTTAGTGCGTTTCCACCGCGGTAATGCCTTTTATTTGGCCTAAATAGAAAATTGGAAAAAGTACAAACAGCCATATTTCATCGCTCTAGAACGCGTATTTACCGAATTAGAGCGGTTTGAAGTTTTGTAAGAAACAATTGCTTGTAAAATCTGACTCAGTTGTCCTAGGAACTTCACCAATGGCGCAAATGAAAGGTTAAGAGTAGTAGATTATGAATCTGAAGTTTAATTAACTTCTAATTACTATTTTAGAAAATATGACCAAAAACCGAAGGGCAGGGGTCACCAAAAAAATGAAAAATTAGAAAGTCCTAAAAAACGTATTTTGCCGGTTTTAACGACGCCAGTTTGCGTTCATAATATACTTAGTGCGTTTCCAACGCGGTAATGCCTTTTATTTGGCCTAAATAGAAAATTTGAAAAAGTACAAACAGCCATATTTCATCGCTCTAGAACGCGTATTTACCGACTTAGAGCGGTTTGAAGTTTTGTAAGAAACAATTGCTTGTAAAGTCTGACTCAGTTGTCCTAGGAACTTCACCAATGGCGCAAATGAAAGGTTAAGAGTAGTAGATTATGAATCTGAAGTTTAATTAACTTCTAGTTACTATTTTAGAAAATATGACCAAAAACCGAAGGGCAGGGGTCACCAAAAAAATGAAAAATTCGAAAGTCCTAAAAAACGTATTTTGCCGGTTTTAACGACGCCAGTTTGCGTTTATAATATACTTAGTGCGTTTCCAACGCGGTAATGCCTTTTATTTGGCCTAAATAGAAAATTGGAAAAAGTACAAACAGCCATATTTCATCGCTCTAGAACGCGTATTTACCGAATTAGAGCGGTTTGAAGTTTTGTAAGAAACAATTGCTTGTAAAATCTGACTCAGTTGTCCTAGAAACTTCACCAATGGCGCAAATGAAAGGCTAAGAGTAGTAGATTATGAATCTGAAGTTTAATTAAATTCTAATTACTATTTTAGAAAATATGACCAAAAACCGAAGGGCAGGGGTCACCAAAAAAATGAAAAATTCGAAAGTCCTAAAAAGCGTATTTTGCCGGTTTTAACGACGCCAGTTTGCGTTTATAATATACTTATTGCGTTTCCAACGCGGTAATGCCTTTTATTTGGCCTAAATAGAAAATTGGAAAAAGTACAAACAGCCATATTTCATCGCTCTAGAACGCGTATTTACCGAATTAGAGCGGTTTGAAGTTTTGTAAGAAACAATTGCTTGTAAAATCTGACTCAGTTGTCCTAGGAACTTCACCAATGGCGCAAATGAAAGGTTAAGAGTAGTAGATTATGAATCTGAAGTTTAATTAACTTCTAATTACTATTTTAGAAAATATGACCAAAAACCGAAGGGCAGGGGTCACCAAAAAAATGAAAAATTAGAAAGTCCTAAAAAACGTATTTTGCCGGTTTTAACGACGCCAGTTTGCGTTCATAATATACTTAGTGCGTTTCCAACGCGGTAATGCCTTTTATTTGGCCTAAATAGAAAATTTGAAAAAGTACAAACAGCCATATTTCATCGCTCTAGAACGCGTATTTACCGACTTAGAGCGGTTTGAAGTTTTGTAAGAAACAATTGCTTGTAAAGTCTGACTCAGTTGTCCTAGGAACTTCACCAATGGCGCAAATGAAAGGTTAAGAGTAGTAGATTATGAATCTGAAGTTTAATTAACTTCTAGTTACTATTTTAGAAAATATGACCAAAAACCGAAGGGCAGGGGTCACCAAAAAAATGAAAAATTCGAAAGTCCTAAAAAACGTATTTTGCCGGTTTTAACGACGCCAGTTTGCGTTTATAATATACTTAGTGCGTTTCCAACGCGGTAATGCCTTTTATTTGGCCTAAATAGAAAATTGGAAAAAGTACAAACAGCCATATTTCATCGCTCTAGAACGCGTATTTACCGAATTAGAGCGGTTTGAAGTTTTGTAAGAAACAATTGCTTGTAAAATCTGACTCAGTTGTCCTAGAAACTTCACCAATGGCGCAAATGAAAGGCTAAGAGTAGTAGATTATGAATCTGAAGTTTAATTAAATTCTAATTACTATTTTAGAAAATATGACCAAAAACCGAAGGGCAGGGGTCACCAAAAAAATGAAAAATTCGAAAGTCCTAAAAAGCGTATTTTGCCGGTTTTAACGACGCCAGTTTGCGTTTATAATATACTTATTGCGTTTCCAACGCGGTAATGCCTTTTATTTGGCCTAAATAGAAAATTGGAAAAAGTACAAACAGCCATATTTCATCGCTCTAGAACGCGTATTTACCGAATTAGAGCGGTTTGAAGTTTTGTAAGAAACAATTGCTTGTAAAATCTGACTCAGTTGTCCTAGGAACTTCACCAATGGCGCAAATGAAAGGTTAAGAGTAGTAGATTATGAATCTGAAGTTTAATTAACTTCTAATTACTATTTTAGAAAATATGACCAAAAACCGAAGGGCAGGGGTCACCAAAAAAATGAAAAATTCGAAAGTCCTAAAAAACGTATTTTGCCAGTTTTAACGACGCCAGTTTGCGTTTATAATATACTTAGTGCGTTTCCAACGCGGTAATGCCTTTTATTTGGCCTAAATAGAAAATTGGAAAAAGTACAAACAGCCATATTTCATCGCTCTAGAACGCGTATTTACCGAATTAGAGCGGTTTGAAGTTTTGTAAGAAACAATTGCTTGTAAAATCTGACTCAGTTGTCCTAGGAACTTCACCAATGGCGCAAATGAAAGGTTAAGAGTAGTAGATTATGAATCTGAAGTTTAATTAACTTCTAATTACTATTTTAGAAAATATGACCAAAAACCGAAGGGCAGGGGTCACCAAAAAAATGAAAAATTCGAAAGTCCTAAAAAACGTATTTTGCCGGTTTTAATGACGCCAGTTTGCGTTTATAATATACTTAGTGCGTTTCCAACGCGATAATGCCTTTTATTTGGCCTAAATAGAAAATTGGAAAAAGTACAAACAGCCATATTTCATCGCTCTAGAACGCGTATTTACCGAATTAGAGCGGTTTGAAGTTTTGTAAGAAACAATTGCTTGCAAAATCTGACTCAGTTGTCCTAGGAACTTCACCAATGGCGCAAATGAAAGGTTAAGAGTAGTAGATTATGAATCTGAAGTTTAATTAACTTCTAATTACTATTTTAGAAAATATGACCAAAAACCGAAGGGCAGGGGTCACCAAAAAAATGAAAAATTCGAAAGTCCTAAAAAACGTATTTTGCCGGTTTTAACGACGCCAGTTTGCGTTTATAATATACTTAGTGCGTTTCCAACGCGGTAATGCCTTTTATTTGGCCTAAATAGAAAATTGGAAAAAGTACAAACAGCCATATTTCATCGCTCTAGAACGCGTATTTACCGAATTAGAGCGGTTTGAAGTTTTGTAAGAAACAATTGCTTGTAAAATCTGACTCAGTTGTCCTAGGAACTTCACCAATGGCGCAAATGAAAGGTTAAGAGTAGTAGATTATGAATCTGAAGTTTAATTAACTTCTAATTACTATTTTAGAAAATATGACCAAAAACCGAAGGGCAGGGGTCACCAAAAAAATGAAAAATTCGAAAGTCCTAAAAAACGTATTTTGCCGGTTTTAACGACGCCAGTTTGCGTTTATAATATACTTAGTGCGTTTCCAACGCGGTAATGCCTTTTATTTGGCCTAAATAGAAAATTGGAAAAAGTACAAACAGCCATATTTCATCGCTCTAGAACGCGTATTTACCGAATTAGAGCGGTTTGAAGTTTTGTAAGAAACAATTGCTTGTAAAATCTGACTCCGTTGTCCTAGGAACTTCACCAATGGCGCAAATGAAAGGTTAAGAGTAGTAGATTATGAATCTGAAGTTTAATTAACTTCTAATTACTATTTTAGAAAATATGACCAAAAACCGAAGGGCAGGGGTCACCAAAAAAATGAAAAATTCGAAAGTCCTAAAAAACGTATTTTGCCGGTTTTAACGACGCCAGTTTGCGTTTATAATATACTTAGTGCGTTTCCAACGCGATAATGCCTTTTATTTGGCCTAAATAGAAAATTGGAAAAAGTACAAACAGCCATATTTCATCGCTCTAGAACGCGTATTTACCGAATTAGAGCGGTTTGAAGTTTTGTAAGAAACAATTGCTTGTAAAATCTGACTCCGTTGTCCTAGGAACTTCACCAATGGCGCAAATGAAAGGTTAAGAGTAGTAGATTATGAATCTGAAGTTTAATTAACTTCTAATTACTATTTTAGAAAATATGACCAAAAACCGAAGGGCAGGGGTCACCAAAAAAATGAAAAATTCGAAAGTCCTAAAAAACGTATTTTGCCGGTTATAACGACGCCAGTTTGCGTTTATAATATACTTAGTGCGTTTCCAACGCGATAATGCCTTTTATTTGGCCTAAATAGAAAATTGGAAAAAGTACAAACAGCCATATTTCATCGCTCTAGAACGCGTATTTACCGAATTAGAGCGGTTTGAAGTTTTGTAAGAAACAATTGCTTGTAAAATCTGACTCCGTTGTCCTAGGAACTTCACCAATGGCGCAAATGAAAGGTTAAGAGTAGTAGATTATGAATCTGAAGTTTAATTAACTTCTAATTACTATTTTAGAAAATATGACCAAAAACCGAAGGGCAGGGGTCACCAAAAAAATGAAAAATTCGAAAGTCCTAAAAAACGTATTTTGCCGGTTTTAACGACGCCAGTTTGCGTTTATAATATACTTATTGCGTTTCCAACGCGGTAATGCCTTTTATTTGGCCTAAATAGAAAATTGGAAAAAGTACAAACAGCCATATTTCATCGCTCTAGAACGCGTATTTACCGAATTAGAGCGGTTTGAAGTTTTGTAAGAAACAATTGCTTGTAAAATCTGACTCCGTTGTCCTAGGAACTTCACCAATGGCGCAAATGAAAGGTTACGAGTAGTAGATTATGAATCTGAAGTTTAATTAACTTCTAATTACTATTTTAGAAAATATGACCAAAAACCGAAGGGCAGGGGTCAACAAAAAAATGAAAAATTCGAAAGTCCTAAAAAACGTATTTTGCCGGTTTTAACGACGACAGTTTGCGTTTATAATATACTTAGTGCGTTTCCAACGCGGTAATGCCTTTTATTTGGCCTAAATAGAAAATTGGAAAAAGTACAAACAGCCATATTTCATCGCTCTAGAACGCGTATTTACCGAATTAGAGCGGTTTGAAGTTTTGTAAGAAACAATTGCTTGTAAAATCTGACTCCGTTGTCCTAGGAACTTCACCAATGGCGCAAATGAAAGGTTAAGAGTAGTAGATTATGAATCTGAAGTTTAATTAACTTCTAATTACTATTTTAGAAAATATGACCAAAAACCGAAGGGCAGGGGTCACCAAAAAAATGAAAAATTCGAAAGTCCTAAAAAACGTATTTTGCCGGTTTTAACGACGCCAGTTTGCGTTTATAATATACTTAGTGCGTTTCCAACGCGATAATGCCTTTTATTTGGCCTAAATAGAAAATTGGAAAAAGTACAAACAGCCATATTTCATCGCTCTAGAACGCGTATTTACCGAATTAGAGCGGTTTGAAGTTTTGTAAGAAACAATTGCTTGTAAAATCTGACTCCGTTGTCCTAGGAACTTCACCAATGGCGCAAATGAAAGGTTAAGAGTAGTAGATTATGAATCTGAAGTTTAATTAACTTCTAATTACTATTTTAGAAAATATGACCAAAAACCGAAGGGCAGGGGTCACCAAAAAAATGAAAAATTCGAAAGTCCTAAAAAACGTATTTTGCCGGTTTTAACGACGCCAGTTTGCGTTTATAATATACTTAGTGCGTTTCCAACGCGGTAATGCCTTTTATTTGGCCTAAATAGAAAATTGGAAAAAGTACAAACAGCCATATTTCATCGCTCTAGGACGCGTATTTACCGAATTAGAGCGGTTTGAAGTTTTGTAAGAAACAATTGCTTGTGAAAACTGACTCAGTTGTCCTAGGAACTTCACCAATGGCGCAAATGAAAGGTTAAGAGTAGTAGATTATGAATCTGAAGTTTAATTAACTTCTAATTACTATTTTAGAAAATATGACCAAAAACCGAAGGGCAGGGGTCACCAAAAAAATGAAAAATTCGAAAGTCCTAAAAAACGTATTTTGCCGGTTTTAACGACGCCAGTTTGCGTTTATAATATACTTAGTGCGTTTCCAACGCGGTAATGCCTTTTATTTGGCCTAAATAGAAAATTGGAAAAAGTACAAACAGCCATATTTAATCGCTCTAGAACGCGTATTTACCGAATTAGAGCGGTTTGAAGTTTTGTAAGAAACAATTGCTTGTAAAATCTGACTCAGTTGTCCTAGGAACTTCACCAATGGCGCAAATGAAAGGTTAAGAGTAGTAGATTATGAATCTGAAGTTTAATTAACTTCTAATTACTATTTTAGAAAATATGACCAAAAACCGAAGGGCAGGGGTCACCAAAAAAATGAAAAATTCGAAAGTCCTAAAAAACGTATTTTGCCGGTTTGAACGACGCCAGTTTGCGTTTATAATATACTTAGTGCGTTTCCAACGCGGTAATGCCTTTTATTTGGCCTAAATAGAAAATTGGAAAAAGTACAAACAGCCATAGTTTTGCGTTTATAATATACTTATTGCGTTTCCAACGCGGTAATGCCTTTTATTTGGCCTAAATAGAAAATTGGAAAAAGTACAAACAGCCATATTTCATCGCTCTACAACGCGTATCTACCGAATTAGAGCGGTTTGAAGTTTTGTAAGAAACAATTGCTTGTAAAATCTGACTCAGTTGTCCTAGGAACTTCACCAATGGCGCAAATGAAAGGTTAAGAGTAGTAGATTATGAATCTGAAGTTTAATTAACTTCTAATTACTATTTTAGAAAATATGACCAAAAACCGAAGGGCAGGGGTCACCAAAAAAATGAAAAATTCGAAAGTCCTAAAAAACGTATTTTGCCGGTTTTAACGACGCCAGTTTGCGTTTATAATATACTTAGTGCGTTTCCAACGTGATAATGCCTTTTATTTGGCCTAAATAGAAAATTGGAAAAAGTACAAACAGCCATATTTCATCGCTCTAGAACGCGTATTTACCGAATTAGAGCGGTTTGAAGTTTTGTAAGAAACAATTGCTTGTAAAATCTGACTCAGTTGTCCTAGGAACTTCACCAATGGCGCAAATGAAAGGTTAAGAGTAGTAGATTATGAATCTGAAGTTTAATTAACTTCTAGTTACTATTTTAGAAAATATGACCAAAACCGAAGGGCAGGGGTCACCAAAAAAATGAAAAATTCGAAAGTCCTAAAAAACGTATTTTGCCGGTTTTAACGACGCCAGTTTGCGTTTATAATATAATAGAGCGGTTTGAAGTTTTGTAAGAAACAATTGCTTGTAAAATCTGACTCAGTTGTCCTAGAAACTTCACCAATGGCGCAAATGAAAGGCTAAGAGTAGTAGATTATGAATCTGAAGTTTAATTAAATTCTAATTACTATTTTAGAAAATATGACCAAAAACCGAAGGGCAGGGGTCACCAAAAAAATGAAAAATTCGAAAGTCCTAAAAAACGTATTTTGCCGGTTTTAACGACGCCAGTTTGCGTTTATAATATACTTATTGCGTTTCCAACGCGGTAATGCCTTTTATTTGGCCTAAATAGAAAATTGGAAAAAGTACAAACAGCCATATTTCATCGCTCTACAACGCGTATCTACCGAATTAGAGCGGTTTGAAGTTTTGTAAGAAACAATTGCTTGTAAAATCTGACTCAGTTGTCCTAGGAACTTCACCAATGGCGCAAATGAAAGGTTAAGAGTAGTAGATTATGAATCTGAAGTTTAATTAACTTCTAATTACTATTTTAGAAAATATGACCAAAAACCGAAGGGCAGGGGTCACCAAAAAAATGAAAAATTCGAAAGTCCTATAAAACGTATTTTGCCGGTTTTAATGACGCCAGTTTGCGTTTATAATATACTTATTGCGTTTCCAACGCGGTAATGCCTTTTATTTGGCCTAAATAGAAAATTGGAAAAAGTACAAACAGCCATATTTCATCGCTCTACAACGCGTATCTACCGAATTAGAGCGGTTTGAAGTTTTGTAAGAAACAATTGCTTGTAAAATCTGACTCAGTTGTCCTAGGAACTTCACCAATGGCGCAAATGAAAGGTTAAGAGTAGTAGATTATGAATCTGAAGTTTAATTAACTTCTAATTACTATTTTAGAAAATATGACCAAAAACCGAAGGGCAGGGGTCACCAAAAAAATGAAAAATTCGAAAGTCCTAAAAAACGTATTTTGCCGGTTTTAACGACGCCAGTTTGCGTTTATAATATACTTAGTGCGTTTCCAACGTGATAATGCCTTTTATTTGGCCTAAATAGAAAATTGGAAAAAGTACAAACAGCCATATTTCATCGCTCTAGAACGCGTATTTACCGAATTAGAGCGGTTTGAAGTTTTGTAAGAAACAATTGCTTGTAAAATCTGACTCCGTTGTCCTAGGAACTTCACCAATGGCGCAAATGAAAGGTTAAGAGTAGTAGATTATGAATCTGAAGTTTAATTAACTTCTAATTACTATTTTAGAAAATATGACCAAAAACCGAAGGGCAGGGGTCACCAAAAAAATGAAAAATTCGAAAGTCCTAAAAAACGTATTTTGCCAGTTTTAACGACGCCAGTTTGCGTTTATAATATACTTAGTGCGTTTCCAACGCGGTAATGCCTTTTATTTGGCCTAAATAGAAAATTGGAAAAAGTACAAACAGCCATATTTCATCGCTCTAGAACGCGTATTTACCGAATTAGAGCGGTTTGAAGTTTTGTAAGAAACAATTGCTTGTAAAATCTGACTCAGTTGTCCTAGAAACTTCACCAATGGCGCAAATGAAAGGCTAAGAGTAGTAGATTATGAATCTGAAGTTTAATTAAATTCTAATTACTATTTTAGAAAATATGACCAAAAACCGAAGGGCAGGGGTCACCAAAAAAATGAAAAATTCGAAAGTCCTAAAAAACGTATTTTGCCGGTTTTAACGACGCCAGTTTGCGTTTATAATATACTTATTGCGTTTCCAACGCGATATTGCCTTTTATTTGGCCTAAATAGAAAATTGGAAAAAGTACAAACAGCCATATTTCATCGCTCTAGAACGCGTATTTACCGAATTAGAGCGGTTTGAAGTTTTGTAAGAAACAATTGCTTGTAAAATCTGACTCCGTTGTCCTAGGAACTTCACCAATGGCGCAAATGAAAGGTTAAGAGTAGTAGATTATGAATCTGAAGTTTAATTAACTTCTAATTACTATTTTAGAAAATATGACCAAAAACCGAAGGGCAGGGGTCACCAAAAAAATGAAAAATTCGAAAGTCCTAAATAACGTATTTTGCCGGTTTTAACGACGCCAGTTTGCGTTTATAATATACTTTGTGCGTTTCCAACGCGGTAATGCCTTTTATTTGGCCTAAATAGAAAATTGGAAAAAGTACAAACAGCCATATTTCATCGCTCTAGAACGCGTATTTACCGAATTAGAGCGGTTTGAAGTTTTGTAAGAAACAATTGCTTGTGAAAACTGACTCAGTTGTCCTAGGAACTTCACCAATGGCGCAAATGAAAGGTTAAGAGTAGTAGATTATGAATCTGAAGTTTAATTAACTTCTAGTTACTATTTTAGAAAATATGACCAAAAACCGAAGGGCAGGGGTCACCAAAAAAATGAAAAATTCGAAAGTCCTAAAAAACGTATTTTGCCGGTTTTAACGACGCCAGTTTGCGTTTATAATATACTTAGTGCGTTTCCAACGCGGTAATGCCTTTTATTTGGCCTAAATAGAAAATTGGAAAAAGTACAAACAGCCATATTTCATCGCTCTAGAACGCGTATTTACCGAATTAGAGCGGTTTGAAGTTTTGTAAGAAACAATTGCTTGTAAAATCTGACTCAGTTGTCCTAGGAACTTCACCAATGGCGCAAATGAAAGGTTAAGAGTAGTAGATTATGAATCTGAAGTTTAATTAACTTCTAATTACTATTTTAGAAAATATGACCAAAAACCGAAGGGCAGGGGTCACCAAAGAAATGAAAAATTCGAAAGTCCTAAAAAACGTATTTTGCCGGTTTTAACGACGCCAGTTTGCGTTTATAATATACTTAGTGCGTTTCCAACGCGGTAATGCCTTTTATTTGGCCTAAATAGAAAATTGGAAAAAGTACAAACAGCCATATTTCATCGCTCTAGAACGCGTATTTACCGAATTAGAGCGGTTTGAAGTTTTGTAAGAAACAATTGCTTGTAAAATCTGACTCCGTTGTCCTAGGAACTTCACCAATGGCGCAAATGAAAGGTTAAGAGTAGTAGATTATGAATCTGAAGTTTAATTAACTTCTAATTACTATTTTAGAAAATATGACCAAAAACCGAAGGGCAGGGGTCACCAAAAAAATGAAAAATTCGAAAGTCCTAAAAAACGTATTTTGCCAGTTTTAACGACGCCAGTTTGCGTTTATAATATACTTAGTGCGTTTCCAACGCGGTAATGCCTTTTATTTGGCCTAAATAGAAAATTGGAAAAAGTACAAACAGCCATATTTCATCGCTCTAGAACGCGTATTTACCGAATTAGAGCGGTTTGAAGTTTTGTAAGAAACAATTGCTTGTAAAATCTGACTCAGTTGTCCTAGAAACTTCACCAATGGCGCAAATGAAAGGCTAAGAGTAGTAGATTATGAATCTGAAGTTTAATTAAATTCTAATTACTATTTTAGAAAATATGACCAAAAACCGAAGGGCAGGGGTCACCAAAAAAATGAAAAATTCGAAAGTCCTAAAAAACGTATTTTGCCGGTTTTAACGACGCCAGTTTGCGTTTATAATATACTTAGTGCGTTTCCAACGCGGTAATGCCTTTTATTTGGCCTAAATAGAAAATTGGAAAAAGTACAAACAGCCATATTTCATCGCTCTAGAACGCGTATTTACCGAATTAGAGCGGTTTGAAGTTTTGTAAGAAACAATTGCTTCTAAAATCTGACTCAGTTGTCCTAGAAACTTCACCAATGGCGCAAATGAAAGGCTAAGAGTAGTAGATTATGAATCTGAAGTTTAATTAAATTCTAATTACTATTTTAGAAAATATGACCAAAAACCGAAGGGCAGGGGTCACCAAAAAAATGAAAAATTCGAAAGTCCTAAAAAACGTATTTTGCCGGTTTTAACGACGCCAGTTTGCGTTTATAATATACTTAGTGCGTTTCCAACGCGGTAATGCCTTTTATTTGGTCTAAATAGAAAATTGGAAAAAGTACAAACAGCCATATTTCATCGCTCTAGAACGCGTATTTACCGAATTAGAGCGGTTTGAAGTTTTGTAAGAAACAATTGCTTGTAAAATCTAACTCAGTTGTCCTAGGAACTTCACCAATGGCGCAAATGAAAGGTTAAGAGTAGTAGATTATGAATCTGAAGTTTAATTAACTTCTAATTACTATTTTAGAAAATATGACCAAAAACCGAAGGGCAGGGGTCACCAAAAAAATGAAAAATTCGAAAGTCCTAAAAAACGTATTTTGCCGGTTTTAACGACGCCAGTTTGCGTTTATAATATACTTAGTGCGTTTTCAACGCGATAATGCCTTTTATTTGGCCTAAATAGAAAATTGGAAAAAGTACAAACAGCCATATTTCATCGCTCTAGAACGCGTATTTACCGAATTAGAGCGGTTTGAAGTTTTGTAAGAAACAATTGCTTGTAAAATCTGACTCAGTTGTCCTAGGAACTTCACCAATGGCGCAAATGAAAGGTTAAGAGTAGTAGATTATGAATCTGAAGTTTAATTAACTTCTAATTACTATTTTAGAAAATATGACCAAAAACCGAAGGGCAGGGGTCACCAAAAAAATGAAAAATTCGAAAGTCCTAAAAAACGTATTTTGCCGGTTTTAACGACGCCAGTTTGCGTTTATAATATACTTAGTGCGTTTCCAACGCGGTAATGCCTTTTATTTGGCCTAAATAGAAAATTGGAAAAAGTACAAACAGCCATATTTCATCGCTCTAGAACGCGTATTTACCGAATTAGAGCGGTTTGAAGTTTTGTAAGAAACAATTGCTTGTAAAATCTGACTCCGTTGTCCTAGGAACTTCACCAATGGCGCAAATGAAAGGTTAAGAGTAGTAGATTATGAATCTGAAGTTTAATTAACTTCTAATTACTATTTTAGAAAATATGACCAAAAACCGAAGGGCAGGGGTCACCAAAAAAATGAAAAATTCGAAAGTCCTAAAAAACGTATTTTGCCGGTTTTAACGACGCCAGTTTGCGTTTATAATATACTTAGTGCGTTTCCAACGCGGTAATGCCTTTTATTTGGCCTAAATAGAAAATTGGAAAAAGTACAAACAGCCATATTTCATCGCTCTAGAACGCGTATTTACCGAATTAGAGCGGTTTGAAGTTTTGTAAGAAACAATTGCTTGTAAAATCTGACTCAGTTGTCCTAGGAACTTCACCAATGGCGCAAATGAAAGGTTAAGAGTAGTAGATTATGAATCTGAAGTTTAATTAACTTCTAATTACTATTTTAGAAAATATGACCAAAAACCGAAGGGCAGGGGTCACCAAAAAAATGAAAAATTCGAAAGTCCTAAAAAACGTATTTTGCCAGTTTTAACGACGCCAGTTTGCGTTTATAATATACTTAGTGCGTTTCCAACGCGGTAATGCCTTTTATTTGGCCTAAATAGAAAATTGGAAAAAGAACAAACAGCCATATTTCATCGCTCTAGAACGCGTATTTACCGAATTAGAGCGGTTTGAAGTTTTGTAAGAAACAATTGCTTGTAAAATCTGACTCAGTTGTCCTAGGAACTTCACCAATGGCGCAAATGAAAGGTTAAGAGTAGTAGATTATGAATCTGAAGTTTAATTAACTTCTAATTACTATTTTAGAAAATATGACCAAAAACCGAAGGGCAGGGGTCACCAAAAAAATGAAAAATTCGAAAGTCCTAAAAAACGTATTTTGCCGGTTTTAACGACGCCAGTTTGCGTTTATAATATACTTAGTGCGTTTCCAACGCGGTAATGCCTTTTATTTGGCCTAAATAGAAAATTGGAAAAAGTACAAACAGCCATATTTCATCGCTCTAGAACGCGTATTTACCGAATTAGAGCGGTTTGAAGTTTTGTAAGAAACAATTGCTTGTAAAATCTGACTCAGTTGTCCTAGGAACTTCACCAATGGCGCAAATGAAAGGTTAAGAGTAGTAGATTATGAATCTGAAGTTTAATTAACTTCTAATTACTATTTTAGAAAATATGACCAAAAACCGAAGGGCAGGGGTCACCAAAAAAATGAAAAATTCGAAAGTCCTAAAAAACGTATTTTGCCGGTTTTAACGACGCCAGTTTGCGTTTATAATATACTTAGTGCGTTTCCAACGCGGTAATGCCTTTTATTTGGCCTAAATAGAAAATTGGAAAAAGTACAAACAGCCATATTTCATCGCTCTAGAACGCGTATTTACCGAATTAGAGCGGTTTGAAGTTTTGTAAGAAACAATTGCTTGTAAAATCTGACTCCGTTGTCCTAGGAACTTCACCAATGGCGCAAATGAAAGGTTAAGAGTAGTAGATTATGAATCTGAAGTTTAATTAACTTCTAATTACTATTTTAGAAAATATGACCAAAAACCGAAGGGCAGGGGTCACCAAAAAAATGAAAAATTCGAAAGTCCTAAAAAACGTATTTTGCCAGTTTTAACGACGCCAGTTTGCGTTTATAATATACTTAGTGCGTTTCCAACGCGGTAATGCCTTTTATTTGGCCTAAATAGAAAATTGGAAAAAGTACAAACAGCCATATTTCATCGCTCTAGAACGCGTATTTACCGAATTAGAGCGGTTTGAAGTTTTGTAAGAAACAATTGCTTGTAAAATCTGACTCAGTTGTCCTAGAAACTTCACCAATGGCGCAAATGAAAGGCTAAGAGTAGTAGATTATGAATCTGAAGTTTAATTAAATTCTAATTACTATTTTAGAAAATATGACCAAAAACCGAAGGGCAGGGGTCACCAAAAAAATGAAAAATTCGAAAGTCCTAAAAAACGTATTTTGCCGGTTTTAACGACGCCAGTTTGCGTTTATAATATACTTAGTGCGTTTCCAACGCGGTAATGCCTTTTATTTGGCCTAAATAGAAAATTGGAAAAAGTACAAACAGCCATATTTCATCGCTCTAGAACGCGTATTTACCGAATTAGAGCGGTTTGAAGTTTTGTAAGAAACAATTGCTTCTAAAATCTGACTCAGTTGTCCTAGAAACTTCACCAATGGCGCAAATGAAAGGCTAAGAGTAGTAGATTATGAATCTGAAGTTTAATTAAATTCTAATTACTATTTTAGAAAATATGACCAAAAACCGAAGGGCAGGGGTCACCAAAAAAATGAAAAATTCGAAAGTCCTAAAAAACGTATTTTGCCGGTTTTAACGACGCCAGTTTGCGTTTATAATATACTTAGTGCGTTTCCAACGCGGTAATGCCTTTTATTTGGCCTAAATAGAAAATTGGAAAAAGTACAAACAGCCATATTTCATCGCTCTAGAACGCGTATTTACCGAATTAGAGCGGTTTGAAGTTTTGTAAGAAACAATTGCTTGTAAAATCTAACTCAGTTGTCCTAGGAACTTCACCAATGGCGCAAATGAAAGGTTAAGAGTAGTAGATTATGAATCTGAAGTTTAATTAACTTCTAATTACTATTTTAGAAAATATGACCAAAAACCGAAGGGCAGGGGTCACCAAAAAAATGAAAAATTCGAAAGTCCTAAAAAACGTATTTTGCCGGTTTTAACGACGCCAGTTTGCGTTTATAATATACTTAGTGCGTTTCCAACGCGGTAATGCCTTTTATTTGGCCTAAATAGAAAATTGGAAAAAGTACAAACAGCCATATTTCATCGCTCTAGAACGCGTATTTACCGAATTAGAGCGGTTTGAAGTTTTGTAAGAAACAATTGCTTGTAAAATCTGACTCAGTTGTCCTAGGAACTTCACCAATGGCGCAAATGAAAGGTTAAGAGTAGTAGATTATGAATCTGAAGTTTAATTAACTTCTAATTACTATTTTAGAAAATATGACCAAAAACCGAAGGGCAGGGGTCACCAAAAAAATGAAAAATTCGAAAGTCCTAAAAAACGTATTTTGCCAGTTTTAACGACGCCAGTTTGCGTTTATAATATACTTAGTGCGTTTCCAACGCGGTAATGCCTTTTATTTGGCCTAAATAGAAAATTGGAAAAAGAACAAACAGCCATATTTCATCGCTCTAGAACGCGTATTTACCGAATTAGAGCGGTTTGAAGTTTTGTAAGAAACAATTGCTTGTAAAATCTGACTCAGTTGTCCTAGGAACTTCACCAATGGCGCAAATGAAAGGTTAAGAGTAGTAGATTATGAATCTGAAGTTTAATTAACTTCTAATTACTATTTTAGAAAATATGACCAAAAACCGAAGGGCAGGGGTCACCAAAAAAATGAAAAATTCGAAAGTCCTAAAAAACGTATTTTGCCGGTTTTAACGACGCCAGTTTGCGTTTATAATATACTTAGTGCGTTTCCAACGCGGTAATGCCTTTTATTTGGCCTAAATAGAAAATTGGAAAAAGTACAAACAGCCATATTTCATCGCTCTAGAACGCGTATTTACCGAATTAGAGCGGTTTGAAGTTTTGTAAGAAACAATTGCTTGTAAAATCTGACTCAGTTGTCCTAGGAACTTCACCAATGGCGCAAATGAAAGGTTAAGAGTAGTAGATTATGAATCTGAAGTTTAATTAACTTCTAATTACTATTTTAGAAAATATGACCAAAAACCGAAGGGCAGGGGTCACCAAAAAATGAAAAATTCGAAAGTCCTAAAAAACGTATTTTGCCGGTTTTAACGACGCCAGTTTGCGTTTATAATATACTTAGTGCGTTTCCAACGCGGTAATGCCTTTTATTTGGCCTAAATAGAAAATTGGAAAAAGTACAAACAGCCATATTTCATCGCTCTAGAACGCGTATTTACCGAATTAGAGCGGTTTGAAGTTTTGTAAGAAACAATTGCTTGTAAAATCTGATTCAGTTGTCCTAGGAACTTCACCAATGGCGCAAATGAAAGGTTAAGAGTAGTAGATTATGAATCTGAAGTTTAATTAACTTCTAATTACTACTTTAGAAAATATGACCAAAAACCGAAGGGCAGGGGTCACCAAAAAAATGAAAAATTCGAAAGTCCTAAAAAACGTATTTTGCCGGTTTTAACGACGCCAGTTTGCGTTTATAATATACTTTGTGCGTTTCCAACGCGGTAATGCCTTTTATTTGGCCTAAATAGAAAATTGGAAAAAGTACAAACAGCCATATTTCATCGCTCTAGAACGCGTATTTACCGAATTAGAGCGGTTTGAAGTTTTGTAAGAAACAATTGCTTGTACAATCTGACTCAGTTGTCCTAGGAACTTCACCAATGGCGCAAATGAAAGGTTAAGAGTAGTAGATTATGAATCTGAAGTTTAATTAACTTCTAATTACTATTTTAGAAAATATGACCAAAAACCGAAGGGCAGGGGTCACCAAAAAAATGAAAAATTCGAAAGTCCTAAAAAACGTATTTTGCCGGTTTTAACGACGCCAGTTTGCGTTTATAATATACTTAGTGCGTTTCCAACGCGGTAATGCCTTTTATTTGGCCTAAATAGAAAATTGGAAAAAGTACAAACAGCCATATTTCATCGCTCTAGAACGCGTATTTACCGAATTAGAGCAGTTTGAAGTTTTGTAAGAAACAATTGCTTGTAAAATCTGACTCAGTTGTCCTAGGAACTTCACCAATGGCGCAAATGAAAGGTTAAGAGTAGTAGATTATGAATCTGAAGTTTAATTAACTTCTAATTACTATTTTAGAAAATATGACCAAAAACCGAAGGGCAGGGGTCACCAAAAAAATGAAAAATTCGAAAGTCCTAAAAAACGTATTTTGCCGGTTTTAACGACGCCAGTTTGCGTTTATAATATACTTAGTGCGTTTCCAACGCGGTAATGCCTTTTATTTGGCCTAAATAGAAAATTGGAAAAAGTACAAACAGCCATATTTCATCGCTCTAGGACGCGTATTTACCGAATTAGAGCGGTTTGAAGTTTTGTAAGAAACAATTGCTTGTAAAATCTGACTCAGTTGTCCTAGGAACTTCACCAATGGCGCAAATGAAAGGTTAAGAGTAGTAGATTATGAATCTGAAGTTTAATTAACTTCTAATTACTATTTTAGAAAATATGACCAAAAACCGAAGGGCAGGGGTCACCAAAAAAATGAAAAATTCGAAAGTCCTATAAAACGTATTTTGCCGGTTTTAACGACGCCAGTTTGCGTTTATAATATACTTAGTGCGTTTCCAACGCGGTAATGCCTTTTATTTGGCCTAAATAGAAAATTGGAAAAAGTACAAACAGCCATATTCCATCGCTCTAGAACGCGTATTTACCGAATTAGAGCGGTTTGAAGTTTTGTAAGAAACAATTGCTTGTAAAATCTGACTCAGTTGTCCTAGGAACTTCACCAATGGCGCAAATGAAAGGTTAAGAGTAGTAGATTATGAATCTGAAGTTTAATTAACTTCTAATTACTATTTTAGAAAATATGACCAAAAACCGAAGGGCAGGGGTCACCAAAAAAATGAAAAATTCGAAAGTCCTATAAAACGTATTTTGCCGGTTTTAACGACGCCAGTTTGCGTTTATAATATACTTAGTGCGTTTCCAACGCGGTAATGCCTTTTATTTGGCCTAAATAGAAAATTGGAAAAAGTACAAACAGCCATATTTCATCGCTCTAGAACGCGTATTTACCGAATTAGAGCGGTTTGAAGTTTTGTAAGAAACAATTGCTTGTAAAATCTGACTCAGTTGTCCTAGGAACTTCACCAATGGCGCAAATGAAAGGTTAAGAGTAGTAGATTATGAATCTGAAGTTTAATTAACTTCTAATTACTATTTTAGAAAATATGACCAAAAACCGAAGGGCAGGGGTCACCAAAAAAATGAAAAATTCGAAAGTCCTATAAAACGTATTTTGCCGGTTTTAACGACGCCAGTTTGCGTTTATAATATACTTAGTGCGTTTCCAACGCGGTAATGCCTTTTATTTGGCCTAAATAGAAAATTGGAAAAAGTACAAACAGCCATATTTCATCGCTCTAGAACGCGTATTTACCGAATTAGAGCGGTTTGAAGTTTTGTAAGAAACAATTGCTTGTAAAATCTGACTCAGTTGTCCTAGGAACTTCACCAATGGCGCAAATGAAAGGTTAAGAGTAGTAGATTATGAATCTGAAGTTTAATTAACTTCTAATTACTATTTTTCGAAAATATGACCAAAAACCGAAGGGCAGGGGTCACCAAAAAAATGAAAAATTCGAAAGTCCTATAAAACGTATTTTGCCGGTTTTAACGACGCCAGTTTGCGTTTATAATATACTTAGTGCGTTTCCAACGCGGTAATGCCTTTTATTTGGCCTAAATAGAAAATTGGAAAAAGTACAAATAGCCATATTTCATCGCTCTAGAACGCGTATTTACCGAATTAGAGCGGTTTGAAGTTTTGTAAGAAACAATTGCTTGTAAAATCTGACTCAGTTGTCCTAGGAACTTCACCAATGGCGCAAATGAAAGGTTAAGAGTAGTAGATTATGAATCTGAAGATTAATTAACTTCTAATTACTATTTTAGAAAATATGACCAAAAACCGAAGGGCAGGGGTCACGAAAAAAATGAAAAATTCGAAAGTCCTAAAAAACGTATTTTGCCGGTTTTAACGACGCCAGTTTGCGTTTATAATATACTTAGTGCGTTTCCAACGCGGTAATGCCTTTTATTTGGCCTAAATAGAAAATTGGAAAAAGTACAAACAGCCATATTTCATCGCTCTAGAACGCGTATTTACCGAATTAGAGCGGTTTGAAGTTTTGTAAGAAACAATTGCTTGTAAAATCTGACTCAGTTGTCCTAGGAACTTCACCAATGGCGCAAATGAAAGGTTAAGAGTAGTAGATTATGAATCTGAAGTTTAATTAACTTCTAATTACTATTTTAGAAAATATGACCAAAAACCGAAGGGCAGGGGTCACCAAAAAAATGAAAAACTCGAAAGTCCTAAAAAACGTATTTTGCCGGTTTTAACGACGCCAGTTTGCGTTTATAATATACTTAGTGCGTTTCCAACGCGGTAATGCCTTTTATTTGGCCTAAATAGAAAATTGGAAAAAGTACAAACAGCCATATTTCATCGCTCTAGAACGCGTATTTACCGAATTAGAGCGGTTTGAAGTTTTGTAAGAAACAATTGCTTGTAAAATCTGACTCAGTTGTCCTAGGAACTTCACCAATGGCGCAAATGAAAGGTTAAGAGTAGTAGATTATGAATCTGAAGTTTAATTAACTTCTAATTACTATTTTAGAAAATATGACCAAAAACCGAAGGGCAGGGGTCACCAAAAAAATGAAAAATTCGAAAGTCCTAAAAAACGTATTTTGCCGGTTTTAACGACGCCAGTTTGCGTTTATAATATACTTAGTGCGTTTCCAACGCGGTAATGCCTTTTATTTGGCCTAAATAGAAAATTGGAAAAAGTACAAACAGCCATATTTCATCGCTCTAGAACGCGTATTTACCGAATTAGAGCGGTTTGAAGTTTTGTAAGAAACAATTGCTTGTAAAATCTGACTCAGTTGTCCTAGGAACTTCACCAATGGCGCAAATGAAAGGTTAAGAGTAGTAGATTATGAATCTGAAGTTTAATTAACTTCTAATTACTATTTTAGAAAATATGACCAAAAACCGAAGGGCAGGGGTCACCAAAAAAATGAAAAATTCGAAAGTCCTAAAAAACGTATTTTGCCGGTTTTAACGACGCCAGTTTGCGTTTATAATATACTTAGTGCGTTTCCAACGCGGTAATGCCTTTTATTTGGCCTAAATAGAAAATTGGAAAAAGTACAAACAGCCATATTTCATCGCTCTAGATCGCGTATTTACCGAATTAGAGCGGTTTGAAGTTTTGTAAGAAACAATTGCTTGTAAAATCTGACTCAGTTGTCCTAGGAACTTCACCAATGGCGCAAATGAAAGGTTAAGAGTAGTAGATTATGAATCTGAAGTTTAATTAACTTCTAATTACTATTTTAGAAAATATGACCAAAAACCGAAGGGCAGGGGTCACCAAAAAAATGAAATATTCGAAAGTCCTAAAAAACATATTTTGCCGGTTTTAACGACGCCAGTTTGCGTTTATAATATACTTAGTGCGTTTCCAACGCGGTAATGCCTTTTATTTGGCCTAAATAGAAAATTGGAAAAAGTACAAACAGCCATATTTCATCGCTCTAGAACGCGTATTTACCGAATTAGAGCGGTTTGAAGTTTTGTAAGAAACAATTGCTTGTAAAATCTGACTCAGTTGTCCTAGGAACTTCACCAATGGCGCAAATGAAAGGTTAAGAGTAGTAGATTATGAATCTGAAGTTTAATTAACTTCTAATTACTATTTTAGAAAATATGACCAAAAACCGAAGGGCAGTGGTCACCAAAAAAATGAAAAATTCGAAAGTCCTATAAAACGTATTTTGCCGGTTTTAACGACGCCAGTTTGCGTTTATAATATACTTAGTGCGTTTCCAACGCGGTAATGCCTTTTATTTGGCCTAAATAGAAAATTGGAAAAAGTACAAATAGCCATATTTCATCGCTCTAGAACGCGTATTTACCGAATTAGAGCGGTTTGAAGTTTTGTAAGAAACAATTGCTTGTAAAATCTGACTCAGTTGTCCTAGGAACTTCACCAATGGCGCAAATGAAAGGTTAAGAGTAGTAGATTATGAATCTGAAGTTTAATTAACTTCTAATTACTATTTTAGAAAATATGACCAAAAACCGAAGGGCAGGGGTCACCAAAAAAATGAAAAATTCGAAAGTCCTAAAAAACGTATTTTGCCGGTTTTAACGACGCCAGTTTGCGTTTATAATATACTTAGTGCGTTTCCAACGCGGTAATGCCTTTTATTTGGCCTAAATAGAAAATTGGAAAAAGTACAAACAGCCATATTTCATCGCTCTAGAACGCGTATTTACCGAATTAGAGCGGTTTGAAGTTTTGTAAGAAACAATTGCTTGTAAAATCTGACTCAGTTGTCCTAGGAACTTCACCAATGGCGCAAATGAAAGGTTAAGAGTAGTAGATTATGAATCTGAAGTTTAATTAACTTCTAATTACTATTTTAGAAAATATGACCAAAAACCGAAGGGCAGGGGTCACCAAAAAAATGAAAAATTCGAAAGTCCTAAAAAACGTATTTTGCCGGTTTTAACGACGCCAGTTTGCGTTTATAATATACTTAGTGCGTTTCCAACGCGGTAATGCCTTTTATTTGGCCTAAATAGAAAATTGGAAAAAGTACAAACAGCCATATTTCATCGCTCTAGAACGCGTATTTACCGAATTAGAGCGGTTTGAAGTTTTGTAAGAAACAATTGCTTGTAAAATCTGACTCAGTTGTCCTAGGAACTTCACCAATGGCGCAAATGAAAGGTTAAGAGTAGTAGATTATGAATCTGAAGTTTAATTAACTTCTAATTACTATTTTAGAAAATATGACCAAAAACCGAAGGGCAGGGGTCACCAAAAAAATGAAAAATTCGAAAGTCCTAAAAAACGTATTTTGCCGGTTTTAACGACGCCAGTTTGCGTTTATAATATACTTAGTGCGTTTCCAACGCGGTAATGCCTTTTATTTGGCCTAAATAGAAAATTGGAAAAAGTACAAACAGCCATATTTCATCGCTCTAGAACGCGTATTTACCGAATTAGAGCGGTTTGAAGTTTTGTAAGAAACAATTGCTTGTAAAATCTGACTCAGTTGTCCTAGGAACTTCACCAATGGCGCAAATGAAAGGTTAAGAGTAGTAGATTATGAATCTGAAGTTTAATTAACTTCTAATTACTATCTTAGAAAATATGACCAAAAACCGAAGGGCAGGGGTCACCAAAAAAATGAAAAATTCGAAAGTCCTAAAAAACGTATTTTGCCGGTTTTAACGACGCCAGTTTGCGTTTATAATATACTTAGTGCGTTTCCAACGCGGTAATGCCTTTTATTTGGCCTAAATAGAAAATTGGAAAAAGTACAAACAACCATATTTCATCGCTCTAGAACGCGTATTTACCGAATTAGAGCGGTTTGAAGTTTTGTAAGAAACAATTGCTTGTAAAATCTGACTCCGTTGTCCTAGGAACTTCACCAATGGCGCAAATGAAAGGTTAAGAGTAGTAGATTATGAATCTGAAGTTGAATTAACTTCTAATTACTATTTTAGAAAATATGACCAAAAACCGAAGGGCAGGGGTCACCAAAAAAATGAAAAATTCGAAAGTCCTAAAAAACGTATTTTGCCGGTTTTAACGACGCCAGTTTGCGTTTATAATATACTTAGTGCGTTTCCAACGCGGTAATGCCTTTTATTTGGCCTAAATAGAAAATTGGAAAAAGTACAAACAGCCATATTTCATCGCTCTAGAACGCGTATTTACCGAATTAGAGCGGTTTGAAGTTTTGTAAGAAACAATTGCTTGTAAAATCTGACTCAGTTGTCCTAGGAACTTCACCAATGGCGCAAATGAAAGGTTAAGAGTAGTAGATTATGAATCTGAAGTTTAATTAACTTCTAATTACTATTTTAGAAAATATGACCAAAAACCGAAGGGCAGGGGTCACCAAAAAAATGAAAAATTCGAAAGTCCTAAAAAACGTATTTTGCCGGTTTTAACGACGCCAGTTTGCGTTTATAATATACTTAGTGCGTTTCCAACGCGGTAATGCCTTTTATTTGGCCTAAATAGAAAATTGGAAAAAGTACAAACAGCCATATTTCATCGCTCTAGAACGCGTATTTACCGAATTAGAGCGGTTTGAAGTTTTGTAAGAAACAATTGCTTGTAAAATCTGACTCAGTTGTCCTAGGAACTTCACCAATGGCGCAAATGAAAGGTTAAGAGTAGTAGATTATAAATCTGAAGTTTAATTAACTTCTAATTACTATTTTAGAAAATATGACCAAAAACCGAAGGGCAGGGGTCACCAAAAAAATGAAAAATTCGAAAGTCCTAAAAAACGTATTTTGCCGGTTTTAACGACGCCAGTTTGCGTTTATAATATACTTAGTGCGTTTCCAACGCGGTAATGCCTTTTATTTGGCCTAAATAGAAAATTGGAAAAAGTACAAACAGCCATATTTCATCGCTCTAGAACGCGTATTTACCGAATTAGAGCGGTTTGAAGTTTTGTAAGAAACAATTGCTTGTAAAATCTGACTCAGTTGTCCTAGGAACTTCATCAATGGCGCAAATGAAAGGTTAAGAGTAGTAGATTATGAATCTGAAGTTTAATTAACTTCTAATTACTATTTTAGAAAATATGACCAAAAACCGAAGGGCAGGGGTCACCAAAAAAATGAAAAATTCGAAAGTCCTAAAAAACGTATTTTGCCGGTTTTAACGACGCCAGTTTGCGTTTATAATATACTTAGTGCGTTTCCAACGCGGTAATGCCTTTTATTTGGCCTAAATAGAAAATTGGAAAAAGTACAAACAGCCATATTTCATCGCTCTAGAACGCGTATTTACCGAATTAGAGCGGTTTGAAGTTTTGTAAGAAACAATTGCTTGTAAAATCTGACTCAGTTGTCCTAGGAACTTCACCAATGGCGCAAATGAAAGGTTAAGAGTAGTAGATTATGAATCTGAAGTTTAATTAACTTCTAATTACTATTTTAGAAAATATGACCAAAAACCGAAGGGCAGGGGTCACCAAAAAAATGAAAAATTCGAAAGTCCTAAAAAACGTATTTTGCCGGTTTTAACGACGCCAGTTTGCGTTTATAATATACTTAGTGCGTTTCCAACGCGGTAATGCCTTTTATTTGGCCTAAATAGAAAATTGGAAAAAGTACAAACAGCCATATTTCATCGCTCTAGAACGAGTATTTACCGAATTAGAGCGGTTTGAAGTTTTGTAAGAAACAATTGCTTGTAAAATCTGACTCCGATGTCCTAGGAACTTCACCAATGGCGCAAATGAAAGGTTAAGAGTAGTAGATTATGAATCTGAAGTTTAATTAACTTCTAATTACTATTTTAGAAAATATGACCAAAAACCGAAGGGCAGGGGTCACCAAAAAAATGAAAAATTCGAAAGTCCTAAAAAACGTATTTTGCCGGTTTTAACGACGCCAGTTTGCGTTTATCTGACTCAGTTGTCCTAGGAACTTCACCAATGGCGCAAATGAAAGGTTAAGAGTAGTAGATTATGAATCTGAAGTTTAATTAACTTCTAATTACTATTTTAGAAAATATGACCAAAAACCGAAGGGCAGGGGTCACCAAAAAAATGAAAAATTCTAAAGTCCTAAAAAACGTATTTTGCCGGTTTTAACGACGCCAGTTTGCGTTTATAATATACTTAGTGCGTTTCCAACGCGATAATGCCTTTTATTTGGCCTAAATAGAAAATTGGAAAAAGTACAAACATCCATATTTCATCGCTCTAGAATGCGTATTTACCGAATTAGAGCGGTTTGAAGTTTTGTAAGAAACAATTGCTTGTAAAATCTGACTCAGTTGTCCTAGGAACTTCACCAATGGCGCAAATGAAAGGTTAAGAGTAGTAGATTATGAATCTGAAGTTTAATTAACTTCTAATTACTATTTTAGAAAATATGACCAAAAACCGAAGGGCAGGGGTCACCAAAAAAATGAAAAATTCGAAAGTCCTAAAAAACGTATTTTGCCGGTTTTAACGACGCCAGTTTGCGTTTATAATATACTTAGTGCGTTTCCAACGCGGTAATGCCTTTTATTTGGCCTAAATAGAAAATTGGAAAAAGTACAAACAGCCATATTTCATCGCTCTAGAACGCGTATTTACCGAATTAGAGCGGTTTGAAGTTTTGTAAGAAACAATTGCTTGTAAAATCTGACTCAGTTGTCCTAGGAACTTCATCAATGGCGCAAATGAAAGGTTAAGAGTAGTAGATTATGAATCTGAAGTTTAATTAACTTCTAATTACTATTTTAGAAAATATGACCAAAAACCGAAGGGCAGGGGTCACCAAAAAAATGAAAAATTCGAAAGTCCTAAAAAACGTATTTTGCCGGTTTTAACGACGCCAGTTTGCGTTTATAATATACTTAGTGCGTTTCCAACGCGGTAATGCCTTTTATTTGGCCTAAATAGAAAATTGGAAAAAGTACAAACAGCCATATTTCATCGCTCTAGAACGCGTATTTACCGAATTAGAGCGGTTTGAAGTTTTGTAAGAAACAATTGCTTGTAAAATCTGACTCAGTTGTCCTAGGAACTTCATCAATGGCGCAAATGAAAGGTTAAGAGTAGTAGATTATGAATCTGAAGTTTAATTAACTTCTAATTACTATTTTAGAAAATATGACCAAAAACCGAAGGGCAGGGGTCACCAAAAAAATGAAAAATTCTAAAGTCCTAAAAAACGTATTTTGCCGGTTTTAACGACGCCAGTTTGCGTTTATAATATACTTAGTGCGTTTCCAACGCGATAATGCCTTTTATTTGGCCTAAATAGAAAATTGGAAAAAGTACAAACATCCATATTTCATCGCTCTAGAATGCGTATTTACCGAATTAGAGCGGTTTGAAGTTTTGGAAGAAACAATTGCTTGTAAAATCTGACTCAGTTGTCCTAGGAACTTCACCAATGGCGCAAATGAAAGGTTAAGAGTAGTAGATTATGAATCTGAAGTTTAATTAACTTCTAATTACTATTTTAGAAAATATGACCAAAAACCGAAGGGCAGGGGTCACCAAAAAAATGAAAAATTCGAAAGTCCTAAAAAACGTATTTTGCCGGTTTTAACGACGCCAGTTTGCGTTTATAATATACTTAGTGCGTTTCCAACGCGGTAATGCCTTTTATTTGGCCTAAATAGAAAATTGGAAAAAGTACAAACAGCCATATTTCATCGCTCTAGAACGCGTATTTACCGAATTAGAGCGGTTTGAAGTTTTGTAAGAAACAATTGCTTGTAAAATCTGACTCAGTTGTCCTAGGAACTTCATCAATGGCGCAAATGAAAGGTTAAGAGTAGTAGATTATGAATCTGAAGTTTAATTAACTTCTAATTACTATTTTAGAAAATATGACCAAAAACCGAAGGGCAGGGGTCACCAAAAAAATGAAAAATGAAAAGTCCTAAAAAACGTATTTTGCCGGTTTTAACGACGCCAGTTTGCGTTTATAATATACTTAGTGCGTTTCCAACGCGGTAATGCCTTTTATTTGGCCTAAATAGAAAATTGGAAAAAGTACAAACAGCCATATTTCATCGCTCTAGAACGCGTATTTACCGAATTAGAGCGGTTTGAAGTTTTGTAAGAAACAATTGCTTGTAAAATCTGACTCAGTTGTCCTAGGAACTTCACCAATGGCGCAAATGAAAGGTTAAGAGTAGTAGATTATGAATCTGAAGTTTAATTAACTTCTAATTACTATTTTAGAAAATATGACCAAAAACCGAAGGGCAGGGGTCACCAAAAAAATGAAAAATTCGAAAGTCCTAAAAAACGTATTTTGCCGGTTTTAACGACGCCAGTTTGCGTTTATAATATACTTAGTGCGTTTCCAACGCGGTAATGCCTTTTATTTGGCCTAAATAGAAAATTGGAAAAAGTACAAACAGCCATATTTCATCGCTCTAGAACGAGTATTTACCGAATTAGAGCGGTTTGAAGTTTTGTAAGAAACAATTGCTTGTAAAATCTGACTCCGATGTCCTAGGAACTTCACCAATGGCGCAAATGAAAGGTTAAGAGTAGTAGATTATGAATCTGAAGTTTAATTAACTTCTAATTACTATTTTAGAAAATATGACCAAAAACCGAAGGGCAGGGGTCACCAAAAAAATGAAAAATTCGAAAGTCCTAAAAAACGTATTTTGCCGGTTTTAACGACGCCAGTTTGCGTTTATAATATACTTAGTGCGTTTCCAACGCGATAATGCCTTTTATTTGGCCTAAATAGAAAATTGGAAAAAGTACAAACAGCCATATTTCATCGCTCTAGAACGAGTATTTACCGAATTAGAGCGGTTTGAAGTTTTGTAAGAAACAATTGCTTGTAAAATCTGACTCAGTTGTCCTAGGAACTTCACCAATGGCGCAAATGAAAGGTTAAGAGTAGTAGATTATGAATCTGAAGTTTAATTAACTTCTAATTACTATTTTAGAAAATATGACCAAAAACCGAAGGGCAGGGGTCACCAAAAAAATGAAAAATTCGAAAGTCCTAAAAAACGTATTTTGCCGGTTTTAACGACGCCAGTTTGCGTTTATAATATACTTAGTGCGTTTCCAACGCGATAATGCCTTTTATTTGGCCTAAATAGAAAATTGGAAAAAGTACAAACAGCCATATTTCATCGCTCTAGAACGAGTATTTACCGAATTAGAGCGGTTTGAAGTTTTGTAAGAAACAATTGCTTGTAAAATCTGACTCAGTTGTCCTAGGAACTTCACCAATGGCGCAAATGAAAGGTTAAGAGTAGTAGATTATGAATCTGAAGTTTAATTAACTTCTAATTACTATTTTAGAAAATATGACCAAAAACCGAAGGGCAGGGGTCACCAAAAAAATGAAAAATTCGAAAGTCCTAAAAAACGTATTTTGCCGGTTTTAACGACGCCAGTTTGCGTTTATAATATACTTAGTGCGTTTCCAACGCGATAATGCCTTTTATTTGGCCTAAATAGAAAATTGGAAAAAGTACAAACAGCCATATTTCATCGCTCTAGAACGCGTATTTACCGAATTAGAGCGGTTTGAAGTTTTGTAAGAAACAATTGCTTGTAAAATCTGACTCCGTTGTCCTAGGAACTTCACCAATGGCGCAAATGAAAGGTTAAGAGTAGTAGATTATGAATCTGAAGTTTAATTAACTTCTAATTACTATTTTAGAAAATATGACCAAAAACCGAAGGGCAGGGGTCACCAAAAAAATGAAAAATGAAAAGTCCTAAAAAACGTATTTTGCCGGTTTTAACGACGCCAGTTTGCGTTTATAATATACTTAGTGCGTTTCCAACGCGATAATGCCTTTTATTTGGCCTAAATAGAAAATTGGAAAAAGTACAAACAGCCATTTTTCATCGCTCTAGAACGCGTATTTACCGAATTAGAGCGGTTTGAAGTTTTGTAAGAAACAATTGCTTGTAAAATCTGACTCAGTTGTCCTAGGAACTTCACCAATGGCGCAAATGAAAGGTTAAGAGTAGTAGATTATGAATCTGAAGTTGAATTAACTTCTAATTACTATTTTAGAAAATATGACCAAAAACCGAAGGGCAGGGGTCACCAAAAAAATGAAAAATTCGAAAGTCCTAAAAAACGTATTTTGCCGGTTTTAACGACGCCAGTTTGCGTTTATAATATACTTAGTGCGTTTCCAACGCGGTAATGCCTTTTATTTGGCCTAAATAGAAAATTGGAAAAAGTACAAACAGCCATATTTCATCGCTCTAGAACGCGTATTTACCGAATTAGAGCGGTTTGAAGTTTTGTAAGAAACAATTGCTTGTAAAATCTGACTCCGTTGTCCTAGGAACTTCACCAATGGCGCAAATGAAAGGTTAAGAGTAGTAGATTATGAATCTGATTAATTAACTTCGAATTACTATTTTAGAAAATATGACCAAAAACCGAAGGGCAGGGGTCACCAAAAAAATGAAAAATTCGAAAGTCCTAAAAAACGTATTTTGCCGGTTTTAACGACGCCAGTTTGCGTTTATAATATACTTAGTGCGTTTCCAACGCGATAATGCCTTTTATTTGGCCTAAATAGAAAATTGGAAAAAGTACAAACAGCCATATTTCATCGCTCTAGAACGCGTATTTACCGAATTAGAGCGGTTTGAAGTTTTGTAAGAAACAATTGCTTGTAAAATCTGACTCCGTTGTCCTAGGAACTTCACCAATGGCGCAAATGAAAGGTTAAGAGTAGTAGATTATGAATCTGAAGTTTAATTAACTTCTAATTACTATTTTAGAAAATATGACCAAAAACCGAAGGGCAGGGGTCACCAAAAAAATGAAAAATTCGAAAGTCCTAAAAAACGTATTTTGCCGGTTTTAACGACGCCAGTTTGCGTTTATAATATACTTAGTGCGTTTCCAACGCGGTAATGCCTTTTATTTGGCCTAAATAGAAAATTGGAAAAAGTACAAACAGCCATTTTTCATCGCTCTAGAACGCGTATTTACCGAATTAGAGCGGTTTGAAGTTTTGTAAGAAACAATTGCTTGTAAAATCTGACTCAGTTGTCCTAGGAACTTCACCAATGGCGCAAATGAAAGGTTAAGAGTAGTAGATTATGAATCTGAAGTTGAATTAACTTCTAATTACTATTTTAGAAAATATGACCAAAAACCGAAGGGCAGGGGTCACCAAAAAAATGAAAAATTCGAAAGTCCTAAAAAACGTATTTTGCCGGTTTTAACGACGCCAGTTTGCGTTTATAATATACTTAGTGCGTTTCCAACGCGGTAATGCCTTTTATTTGGCCTAAATAGAAAATTGGAAAAAGTACAAACAGCCATATTTCATCGCTCTAGAACGCGTATTTACCGAATTAGAGCGGTTTGAAGTTTTGTAAGAAACAATTGCTTGTAAAATCTGACTCCGTTGTCCTAGGAACTTCACCAATGGCGCAAATGAAAGGTTAAGAGTAGTAGATTATGAATCTGATTAATTAACTTCGAATTACTATTTTAGAAAATATGACCAAAAACCGAAGGGCAGGGGTCACCAAAAAAATGAAAAATTCGAAAGTCCTAAAAAACGTATTTTGCCGGTTTTAACGACGCCAGTTTGCGTTTATAATATACTTAGTGCGTTTCCAACGCGATAATGCCTTTTATTTGGCCTAAATAGAAAATTGGAAAAAGTACAAACAGCCATATTTCATCGCTCTAGAACGCGTATTTACCGAATTAGAGCGGTTTGAAGTTTTGTAAGAAACAATTGCTTGTAAAATCTGACTCCGTTGTCCTAGGAACTTCACCAATGGCGCAAATGAAAGGTTAAGAGTAGTAGATTATGAATCTGAAGTTTAATTAACTTCTAATTACTATTTTAGAAAATATGACCAAAAACCGAAGGGCAGGGGTCACCAAAAAAATGAAAAATTCGAAAGTCCTAAAAAACGTATTTTGCCGGTTTTAACGACGCCAGTTTGCGTTTATAATATACTTAGTGCGTTTCCAACGCGGTAATGCCTTTTATTTGGCCTAAATAGAAAATTGGAAAAAGTACAAACAGCCATATTTCATCGCTCTAGAACGCGTATTTACCGAATTAGAGCGGTTTGAAGTTTTGTAAGAAACAATTGCTTGTAAAATCTGACTCAGTTGTCCTAGGAACTTCACCAATGGCGCAAATGAAAGGTTAAGAGTAGTAGATTATGAATCTGAAGTTTAATTAACTTCTAATTACTATTTTAGAAAATATGACCAAAAACCGAAGGGCAGGGGTCACCAAAAAAATGAAAAATTCGAAAGTCCTAAAAAACGTATTTTGCCGGTTCTAACGACGCCAGTTTGCGTTTATAATATACTTAGTGCGTTTCCAACGCGATAATGCCTTTTATTTGGCCTAAATAGAAAATTGGAAAAAGTACAAACAGCCATATTTCATCGCTCTAGAACGCGTATTTACCGAATTAGAGCGGTTTGAAGATTTGTAAGAAACAATTGCTTGTAAAATCTGACTCCGTTGTCCTAGGAACTTCACCAATGGCGCAAATGAAAGGTTAAGAGTAGTAGATTATGAATCTGAAGTTTAATTAACTTCTAATTACTATTTTAGAAAATATGACCAAAAACCGAAGGGCAGGGGTCACCAAAAAAATGAAAAATTCGAGAGTCCTAAAAAACGTATTTTGCCGGTTTTAACGACGCCAGTTTGCGTTTATAATATACTTAGTGCGTTTCCAACGCGGTAATGCCTTTTATTTGGCCTAAATAGAAAATTGGAAAAAGTACAAACAGCCATATTTCATCGCTCTAGAACGCGTATTTACCGAATTAGAGCGGTTTGAAGTTTTGTAAGAAACAATTGCTTGTAAAATCTGACTCAGTTGTCCTAGGAACTTCACCAATGGCGCAAATGAAAGGTTAAGAGTAGTAGATTATGAATCTGAAGTTTAATTAACTTCTAATTACTATTTTAGAAAATATGACCAAAAACCGAAGGGCAGGGGTCACCAAAAAAATGAAAAATTCGAAAGTCCTAAAAAACGTATTTTGCCGGTTCTAACGACGCCAGTTTGCGTTTATAATATACTTAGTGCGTTTCCAACGCGATAATGCCTTTTATTTGGCCTAAATAGAAAATTGGAAAAAGTACAAACAGCCATATTTCATCGCTCTAGAACGCGTATTTACCGAATTAGAGCGGTTTGAAGTTTTGTAAGAAACAATTGCTTGTAAAATCTGACTCCGTTGTCCTAGGAACTTCACCAATGGCGCAAATGAAAGGTTAAGAGTAGTAGATTATGAATCTGAAGTTTAATTAACTTCTAATTACTATTTTAGAAAATATGACCAAAAACCGAAGGGCAGGGGTCACCAAAAAAATGAAAAATTCGAAAGTCCTAAAAAACGTATTTTGCCGGTTTTAACGACGCCAGTTTGCGTTTATAATATACTTAGTGCGTTTCCAACGCGATAATGCCTTTTATTTGGCCTAAATAGAAAATTGGAAAAAGTACAAACAGCCATATTTCATCGCTCTAGAACGCGTATTTACCGAATTAGAGCGGTTTGAAGTTTTGTAAGAAACAATTGCTTGTAAAATCTGACTCCGTTGTCCTAGGAACTTCACCAATGGCGCAAATGAAAGGTTAAGAGTAGTAGATTATGAATCTGAAGTTTAATTAACTTCTAATTACTATTTTAGAAAATATGACCAAAAACCGAAGGGCAGGGGTCACCAAAAAAATGAAAAATTCGAGAGTCCTAAAAAACGTATTTTGCCGGTTTTAACGACGCCAGTTTGCGTTTATAATATACTTAGTGCGTTTCCAACGCGGTAATGCCTTTTATTTGGCCTAAATAGAAAATTGGAAAAAGTACAAACAGCCATATTTCATCGCTCTAGAACGCGTATTTACCGAATTAGAGCGGTTTGAAGTTTTGTAAGAAACAATTGCTTGTAAAATCTGACTCAGTTGTCCTAGGAACTTCACCAATGGCGCAAATGAAAGGTTAAGAGTAGTAGATTATGAATCTGAAGTTTAATTAACTTCTAATTACTATTTTAGAAAATATGACCAAAAACCGAAGGGCAGGGGTCACCAAAAAAATGAAAAATTCGAAAGTCCTAAAAAACGTATTTTGCCGGTTTTAACGACGCCAGTTTGCGTTTATAATATACTTAGTGCGTTTCCTAAATAGAAAATTGGAAAAAGTACAAACAGCCATATTTCATCGCTCTAGAACGCGTATTTACCGAATTAGAGCGGTTTGAAGTTTTGTAAGAAACAATTGCTTGTAAAATCTGACTCAGTTGTCCTAGGAACTTCACCAATGGCGCAAATGAAAGGTTAAGAGTAGTAGATTATGAATCTGAAGTTTAATTAACTTCTAATTACTATTTTAGAAAATATGACCAAAAACCGAAGGGCAGGGGTCACCAAAAAAATGAAAAATTCGAAAGTCCTAAAAAACGTATTTTGCCGGTTTTAACGACGCCAGTTTGCGTTTATAATATACTTAGTGCGTTTCCTAAATAGAAAATTGGAAAAAGTACAAACAGCCATATTTCATCGCTCTAGAACGCGTATTTACCGAATTAGAGCGGTTTGAAGTTTTGTAAGAAACAATTGCTTGTAAAATCTGACTCAGTTGTCCTAGGAACTTCACCAATGGCGCAAATGAAAGGTTAAGAGTAGTAGATTATGAATCTGAAGTTTAATTAACTTCTAATTACTATTTTAGAAAATATGACCAAAAACCGAAGGGCAGGGGTCACCAAAAAAATGAAAAATTCGAAAGTCCTAAAAAACGTATTTTGCCGGTTTTAACGACGCCAGTTTGCGTTTATAATATACTTAGTGCGTTTCCAACGCGATAATGCCTTTTATTTGGCCTAAATAGAAAATTGGAAAAAGTACAAACAGCCATATTTCATCGCTCTAGAACGCGTATTTACCGAATTAGAGCGGTTTGAAGTTTTGTAAGAAACAATTGCTTGTAAAATCTGACTCCGTTGTCCTAGGAACTTCACCAATGGCGCAAATGAAAGGTTAAGAGTAGTAGATTATGAATCTGAAGTTTAATTAACTTCTAATTACTATTTTAGAAAATATGACCAAAAACCGAAGGGCAGGGGGAAAGTCCTAAAAAACGTATTTTGCCGGTTTTAACGACGCCAGTTTGCGTTTATAATATACTTAGTGCGTTTCCAACGCGATAATGCCTTTTATTTGGCCTAAATAGAAAACTGGAAAAAGTACAAACAGCCATATTTCATCGCTCTAGAACGCGTATTTACCGAATTAGAGCGGTTTGAAGTTTTGTAAGAAACAATTGCTTGTAAAATCTGACTCAGTTGTCCTAGGAACTTCACCAATGGCGCAAATGAAAGGTTAAGAGTAGTAGATTATGAATCTGAAGTTTAATTAACTTCTAATTACTATTTTAGAAAATATGACCAAAAACCGAAGGGCAGGGGTCACCAAAAAAATGAAAAATTCGAAAGTCCTAAAAAACGTATTTTGCCGGTTTTAACGACGCCAGTTTGCGTTTATAATATACTTAGTGCGTTTCCAACGCGATAATGCCTTTTATTTGGCCTAAATAGAAAATTGGAAAAAGTACAAACAGCCATATTTCATCGCTCTAGAACGCGTATTTACCGAATTAGAGCGGTTTGAAGTTTTGTAAGAAACAATTGCTTGTAAAATCTGACTCAGTTGTCCTAGGAACTTCACCAATGGCGCAAATGAAAGGTTAAGAGTAGTAGATTATGAATCTGAAGTTTAATTAACTTCTAATTACTATTTTAGAAAATATGACCAAAAACCGAAGGGCAGGGGTCACCAAAAAAATGAAAAATTCGAAAGTCCTAAAAAACGTATTTTGCCGGTTTTAACGACGCCAGTTTGCGTTTATAATATACTTAGTGCGTTTCCAACGCGGTAATGCCTTTTATTTGGCCTAAATAGAAAATTGGAAAAAGTACAAACAGCCATATTTCATCGCTCTAGAACGCGTATTTACCGAATTAGAGCGGTTTGAAGTTTTGTAAGAAACAATTGCTTGTAAAATCTGACTCAGTTGTCCTAGGAACTTCACCAATGGCGCAAATGAAAGGTTAAGAGTAGTAGATTATGAATCTGAAGTTTAATTAACTTCTAATTACTATTTTAGAAAATATGACCAAAAACCGAAGGGCAGGGGTCACGAAAAAAATGAAAAATTCGAAAGTCCTAAAAAACGTATTTTGCCGGTTTTAACGACGCCAGTTTGCGTTTATAATATACTTAGTGCGTTTCCAACGCGGTAATGCCTTTTATTTGGCCTAAATAGAAAATTGGAAAAAGTACAAACAGCCATATTTCATCGCTCTAGAACGCGTATTTACCGAATTAGAGCGGTTTGAAGTTTTGTAAGAAACAATTGCTTGTAAAATCTGACTCCGTTGTCCTAGGAACTTCACCAATGGCGCAAATGAAAGGTTAAGAGTAGTAGATTATGAATCTGAAGTTTAATTAACTTCTAATTACTATTTTAGAAAATATGACCAAAAACCGAAGGGCAGGGGTCACCAAAAAAATGAAAAATTCGAAAGTCCTAAAAAACGTATTTTGCCGGTTTTAACGACGCCAGTTTGCGTTTATAATATACTTAGTGCGTTTCCAACGCGGTAATGCCTTTTATTTCGCCTAAATAGAAAATTGGAAAAAGTACAAACAGCCATATTTCATCGCTCTAGAACGCGTATTTACCGAATTAGAGCGGTTTGAAGTTTTGTAAGAAACAATTGCTTGTAAAATCTGACTCCGTTGTCCTAGGAACTTCACCAATGGCGCAAATGAAAGGTTAAGAGTAGTAGATTATGAATCTGAAGTTTAATTAACTTCTAATTACTATTTTAGAAAATATGACCAAAAACCGAAGGGCAGGGGTCACCAAAAAAATGAAAAATTCGAAAGTCCTAAAAAACGTATTTTGCCGGTTTTAACGACGCCAGTTTGCGTTTATAATATACTTAGTGCGTTTCCAACGCGGTAATGCCTTTTATTTCGCCTAAATAGAAAATTGGAAAAAGTACAAACAGCCATATTTCATCGCTCTAGAACGCGTATTTACCGAATTAGAGCGGTTTGAAGTTTTGTAAGAAACAATTGCTTGTAAAATCTGACTCCGTTGTCCTAGGAACTTCACCAATGGCGCAAATGAAAGGTTAAGAGTAGTAGATTATGAATCTGAAGTTTAATTAACTTCTAATTACTATTTTAGAAAATATGACCAAAAACCGAAGGGCAGGGGTCACCAAAAAAATGAAAAATTCGAAAGTCCTAAAAAACGTATTTTGCCGGTTTTAACGACGCCAGTTTGCGTTTATAATATACTTAGTGCGTTTCCAACGCGATAATGCCTTTTATTTGGCCTAAATAGAAAATTGGAAAAAGTACAAACAGCCATATTTCATCGCTCTAGAACGCGTATTTACCGAATTAGAGCGGTTTGAAGTTTTGTAAGAAACAATTGCTTGTAAAATCTGACTCCGTTGTCCTAGGAACTTCACCAATGGCGCAAATGAAAGGTTAAGAGTAGTAGATTATGAATCTGAAGTTTAATTAACTTCTAATTACTATTTTAGAAAATATGACCAAAAACCGAAGGGCAGGGGTCACCAAAAAAATGAAAAATTCGAAAGTCCTAAAAAACGTATTTTGCCGGTTTTAACGACGCCAGTTTGCGTTTATAATATACTTAGTGCGTTTCCAACGCGGTAATGCCTTTTATTTGGCCTAAATAGAAAATTGGAAAAAGTACAAACAGCCATATTTCATCGCTCTAGAACGCGTATTTACCGAATTAGAGCGGTTTGAAGTTTTGTAAGAAACAATTGCTTGTAAAATCTGACTCCGTTGTCCTAGGAACTTCACCAATGGCGCAAATGAAAGGTTAAGAGTAGTAGATTATGAATCTGAAGTTTAATTAACTTCTAATTACTATTTTAGAAAATATGACCAAAAACCGAAGGGCAGGGGTCACCAAAAAAATGAAAAATTCGAAAGTCCTAAAAAACGTATTTTGCCGGTTTTAACGACGCCAGTTTGCGTTTATAATATACTTAGTGCGTTTCCAACGCGGTAATGCCTTTTATTTGGCCTAAATAGAAAATTGGAAAAAGTACAAACAGCCATATTTCATCGCTCTAGAACGCGTATTTACCGAATTAGAGCGGTTTGAAGTTTTGTAAGAAACAATTGCTTGTAAAATCTGACTCAGTTGTCCTAGGAACTTCACCAATGGCGCAAATGAAAGGTTAAGAGTAGTAGATTATGAATCTGAAGTTTAATTAACTTCTAATTACTATTTTAGAAAATATGACCAAAAACCGAAGGGCAGGGGTCACCAAAAAAATGAAAAATTCGAAAGTCCTAAAAAACGTATTTTGCCGGTTTTAACGACGCCAGTTTGCGTTTATAATATACTTAGTGCGTTTCCAACGCGATAATGCCTTTTATTTGGCCTAAATAGAAAATTGGAAAAAGTACAAACAGCCATATTTCATCGCTCTAGAACGCGTATTTACCGAATTAGAGCGGTTTGAAGTTTTGTAAGAAACAATTGCTTGTAAAATCTGACTCCGTTGTCCTAGGAACTTCACCAATGGCGCAAATGAAAGGTTAAGAGTAGTAGATTATGAATCTGAAGTTTAATTAACTTCTAATTACTATTTTAGAAAATATGACCAAAAACCGAAGGGCAGGGGTCACCAAAAAAATGAAAAATTCGAAAGTCCTAAAAAACGTATTTTGCCGGTTTTAACGACGCCAGTTTGCGTTTATAATATACTTAGTGCGTTTCCAACGCGGTAATGCCTTTTATTTGGCCTAAATAGAAAATTGGAAAAAGTACAAACAGCCATATTTCATCGCTCTAGAACGCGTATTTACCGAATTAGAGCGGTTTGAAGTTTTGTAAGAAACAATTGCTTGTAAAATCTGACTCAGTTGTCCTAGGAACTTCACCAATGGCGCAAATGAAAGGTTAAGAGTAGTAGATTATGAATCTGAAGTTTAATTAACTTCTAATTACTATTTTAGAAAATATGACCAAAAACCGAAGGGCAGGGGTCACCAAAAAAATGAAAAATTCGAAAGTCCTAAAAAACGTATTTTGCCGGTTTTAACGACGCCAGTTTGCGTTTATAATATACTTAGTGCGTTTCCAACGCGGTAATGCCTTTTATTTCGCCTAAATAGAAAATTGGAAAAAGTACAAACAGCCATATTTCATCGCTCTAGAACGCGTATTTACCGAATTAGAGCGGTTTGAAGTTTTGTAAGAAACAATTGCTTGTAAAATCTGACTCCGTTGTCCTAGGAACTTCACCAATGGCGCAAATGAAAGGTTAAGAGTAGTAGATTATGAATCTGAAGTTTAATTAACTTCTAATTACTATTTTAGAAAATATGACCAAAAACCGAAGGGCAGGGGTCACCAAAAAAATGAAAAATTCGAAAGTCCTAAAAAACGTATTTTGCCGGTTTTAACGACGCCAGTTTGCGTTTATAATATACTTAGTGCGTTTCCAACGCGATAATGCCTTTTATTTCGCCTAAATAGAAAATTGGAAAAAGTACAAACAGCCATATTTCATCGCTCTAGAACGCGTATTTACCGAATTAGAGCGGTTTGAAGTTTTGTAAGAAACAATTGCTTGTAAAATCTGACTCCGTTGTCCTAGGAACTTCACCAATGGCGCAAATGAAAGGTTAAGAGTAGTAGATTATGAATCTGAAGTTTAATTAACTTCTAATTACTATTTTAGAAAATATGACCAAAAACCGAAGGGCAGGGGTCACCAAAAAAATGAAAAATTCGAAAGTCCTAAAAAACGTATTTTGCCGGTTTTAACGACGCCAGTTTGCGTTTATAATATACTTAGTGCGTTTCCAACGCGGTAATGCCTTTTATTTGGCCTAAATAGAAAATTGGAAAAAGTACAAACAGCCATATTTCATCGCTCTAGAACGCGTATTTACCGAATTAGAGCGGTTTGAAGTTTTGTAAGAAACAATTGCTTGTAAAATCTGACTCCGTTGTCCTAGGAACTTCACCAATGGCGCAAATGAAAGGTTAAGAGTAGTAGATTATGAATCTGAAGTTTAATTAACTTCTAATTACTATTTTAGAAAATATGACCAAAAACCGAAGGGCAGGGGTCACCAAAAAAATGAAAAATTCGAAAGTCCTAAAAAACGTATTTTGCCGGTTTTAACGACGCCAGTTTGCGTTTATAATATACTTAGTGCGTTTCCAACGCGGTAATGCCTTTTATTTGGCCTAAATAGAAAATTGGAAAAAGTACAAACAGCCATATTTCATCGCTCTAGAACGCGTATTTACCGAATTAGAGCGGTTTGAAGTTTTGTAAGAAACAATTGCTTGTAAAATCTGACTCAGTTGTCCTAGGAACTTCACCAATGGCGCAAATGAAAGGTTAAGAGTAGTAGATTATGAATCTGAAGTTTAATTAACTTCTAATTACTATTTTAGAAAATATGACCAAAAACCGAAGGGCAGGGGTCACCAAAAAAATGAAAAATTCGAAAGTCCTAAAAAACGTATTTTGCCGGTTTTAACGACGCCAGTTTGCGTTTATAATATACTTAGTGCGTTTCCAACGCGGTAATGCCTTTTATTTCGCCTAAATAGAAAATTGGAAAAAGTACAAACAGCCATATTTCATCGCTCTAGAACGCGTATTTACCGAATTAGAGCGGTTTGAAGTTTTGTAAGAAACAATTGCTTGTAAAATCTGACTCCGTTGTCCTAGGAACTTCACCAATGGCGCAAATGAAAGGTTAAGAGTAGTAGATTATGAATCTGAAGTTTAATTAACTTCTAATTACTATTTTAGAAAATATGACCAAAAACCGAAGGGCAGGGGTCACCAAAAAAATGAAAAATTCGAAAGTCCTAAAAAACGTATTTTGCCGGTTTTAACGACGCCAGTTTGCGTTTATAATATACTTAGTGCGTTTCCAACGCGGTAATGCCTTTTATTTGGCCTAAATAGAAAATTGGAAAAAGTACAAACAGCCATATTTCATCGCTCTAGAACGCGTATTTACCGAATTAGAGCGGTTTGAAGTTTTGTAAGAAACAATTGCTTGTAAAATCTGACTCAGTTGTCCTAGGAACTTCACCAATGGCGCAAATGAAAGGTTAAGAGTAGTAGATTATGAATCTGAAGTTTAATTAACTTCTAATTACTATTTTAGAAAATATGACCAAAAACCGAAGGGCAGGGGTCACGAAAAAAATGAAAAATTCGAAAGTCCTAAAAAACGTATTTTGCCGGTTTTAACGACGCCAGTTTGCGTTTATAATATACTTAGTGCGTTTCCAACGCGGTAATGCCTTTTATTTGGCCTAAATAGAAAATTGGAAAAAGTACAAACAGCCATATTTCATCGCTCTAGAACGCGTATTTACCGAATTAGAGCGGTTTGAAGTTTTGTAAGAAACAATTGCTTGTAAAATCTGACTCAGTTGTCCTAGGAACTTCACCAATGGCGCAAATGAAAGGTTAAGAGTAGTAGATTATGAATCTGAAGTTTAATTAACTTCTAATTACTATTTTAGAAAATATGACCAAAAACCGAAGGGCAGGGGTCACCAAAAAAATGAAAAATTCGAAAGTCCTAAAAAACGTATTTTGCCGGTTTTAACGACGCCAGTTTGCGTTTATAATATACTTAGTGCGTTTCCAACGCGGTAATGCCTTTTATTTGGCCTAAATAGAAAATTGGAAAAAGTACAAACAGCCATATTTCATCGCTCTAGAACGCGTATTTACCGAATTAGAGCGGTTTGAAGTTTTGTAAGAAACAATTGCTTGTAAAATCTGACTCAGTTGTCCTAGGAACTTCACCAATGGCGCAAATGAAAGGTTAAGAGTAGTAGATTATGAATCTGAAGTTTAATTAACTTCTAATTACTATTTTAGAAAATATGACCAAAAACCGAAGGGCAGGGGTCACCAAAAAAATGAAAAATTCGAAAGTCCTAAAAAACGTATTTTGCCGGTTTTAACGACGCCAGTTTGCGTTTATAATATACTTAGTGCGTTTCCAACGCGATAATGCCTTTTATTTGGCCTAAATAGAAAATTGGAAAAAGTACAAACAGCCATATTTCATCGCTCTAGAACGCGTATTTACCGAATTAGAGCGGTTTGAAGTTTTGTAAGAAACAATTGCTTGTAAAATCTGAATCCGTTGTGCTAGGAACTTCACCAATGGCGCAAATGAAAGGTTAAGAGTAGTAGATTATGAATCTGAAGTTTAATTAACTTCTAATTACTATTTTAGAAAATATGACCAAAAACCGAAGGGCAGGGGTCACCAAAAAAATGAAAAATTCGAAAGTCCTAAAAAACGTATTTTGCCGGTTTTAACGACGCCAGTTTGCGTTTATAATATACTTAGTGCGTTTCCAACGCGGTAATGCCTTTTATTTGGCCTAAATAGAAAATTGGAAAAAGTACAAACAGCCATATTTCATCGCTCTAGAACGCGTATTTACCGAATTAGAGCGGTTTGAAGTTTTGTAAGAAACAATTGCTTGTAAAATCTGACTCAGTTGTCCTAGGAACTTCACCAATGGCGCAAATGAAAGGTTAAGAGTAGTAGATTATGAATCTGAAGTTTAATTAACTTCTAATTACTATTTTAGAAAATATGACCAAAAACCGAAGGGCAGGGGTCACCAAAAAAATGAAAAATTCGAAAGTCCTAAAAAACGTATTTTGCCGGTTTTAACGACGCCAGTTTGCGTTTATAATATACTTAGTGCGTTTCCAACGCGGTAATGCCTTTTATTTGCCCTTATTAGAAAATTGGAAAAAGTACAAACAGCCATATTTCATCGCTCTAGAACGCGTATTTACCGAATTAGAGCGGTTTGAAGTTTTGTAAGAAACAATTGCTTGTAAAATCTGACTCCGTTGTCCTAGGAACTTCACCAATGGCGCAAATGAAAGGTTAAGAGTAGTAGATTATGAATCTGAAGTTTAATTAACTTCTAATTACTATTTTAGAAAATATGACCAAAAACCGAAGGGCAGGGGTCACCAAAAAAATGAAAAATTCGAAAGTCCTAAAAAACCTATTTTGCCGGTTTTAACGACGCCAGTTTGCGTTTATAATATACTTAGTGCGTTTCCAACGCGATAATGCCTTTTATTTGGCCTAAATAGAAAATTGGAAAAAGTACAAACAGCCATATTTCATCGCTCTAGAACGCGTATTTACCGAATTAGAGCGGTTTGAAGTTTTGTAAGAAACAATTGCTTGTAAAATCTGAATCCGTTGTCCTACGAACTTCACCAATGGCGCAAATGAAAGGTTAAGAGTAGTAGATTATGAATCTGAAGTTTAATTAACTTCTAATTACTATTTTAGAAAATATGACCAAAAACCGAAGGGCAGGGGTCACCAAAAAAATGAAAAATTCGAAAGTCCTAAAAAACGTATTTTGCCGGTTTTAACGACGCCAGTTTGCGTTTATAATATACTTAGTGCGTTTCCAACGCGATAATGCCTTTTATTTGGCCTAAATAGAAAATTGGAAAAAGTACAAACAGCCATATTTCATCGCTCTAGAACGCGTATTTACCGAATTAGAGCGGTTTGAAGTTTTGTAAGAAACAATTGCTTGTAAAATCTGACTCCGTTGTCCTAGGAACTTCACCAATGGCGCAAATGAAAGGTTAAGAGTAGTAGATTATGAATCTGAAGTTTAATTAACTTCTAATTACTATTTTAGAAAATATGACCAAAAACCGAAGGGCAGGGGTCACCAAAAAAATGAAAAATTCGAAAGTCCTAAAAAACGTATTTTGCCGGTTTTAACGACGCCAGTTTGCGTTTATAATATACTTAGTGCGTTTCCAACGCGGTAATGCCTTTTATTTGGCCTAAATAGAAAATTGGAAAAAGTACAAACAGCCATATTTCATCGCTCTAGAACGCGTATTTACCGAATTAGAGCGGTTTGAAGTTTTGTAAGAAACAATTGCTTGTAAAATCTGAATCCGTTGTCCTACGAACTTCACCAATGGCGCAAATGAAAGGTTAAGAGTAGTAGATTATGAATCTGAAGTTTAATTAACTTCTAATTACTATTTTAGAAAATATGACCAAAAACCGAAGGGCAGGGGTCACCAAAAAAATGAAAAATTCGAAAGTCCTAAAAAACGTATTTTGCCGGTTTTAACGACGCCAGTTTGCGTTTATAATATACTTAGTACGTTTCCAACGCGGTAATGCCTTTTATTTGGCCTAAATAGAAAATTGGAAAAAGTACAAACAGCCATATTTCATCGCTCTAGAACGCGTATTTACCGAATTAGAGCGGTTTGAAGTTTTGTAAGAAACAATTGCTTGTAAAATCTGACTCCGTTGTCCTAGGAACTTCACCAATGGCGCAAATGAAAGGTTAAGAGTAGTAGATTATGAATCTGAAGTTTAATTAACTTCTAATTACTATTTTAGAAAATATGACCAAAAACCGAAGGGCAGGGGTCACCAAAAAAATGAAAAATTCGAAAGTCCTAAAAAACGTATTTTGCCGGTTTTAACGACGCCAGTTTGCGTTTATAATATACTTAGTGCGTTTCCAACGCGATAATGCCTTTTATTTGGCCTAAATAGAAAATTGGAAAAAGTACAAACAGCCATATTTCATCGCTCTAGAACGCGTATTTACCGAATTAGAGCGGTTTGAAGTTTTGTAAGAAACAATTGCTTGTAAAATCTGACTCAGTTGTCCTAGGAACTTCACCAATGGCGCAAATGAAAGGTTAAGAGTAGTAGATTATGAATCTGAAGTTTAATTAACTTCTAATTACTATTTTAGAAAATATGACCAAAAACCGAAGGGCAGGGGTCACCAAAAAAAATGAAAAATTCGAAAGTCCTAAAAAACATATTTTGCCGGTTTTAACGACGCCAGTTTGCGTTTATAATATACTTAGTGCGTTTCCAACGCGGTAATGCCTTTTATTTGGCCTAAATAGAAAATTGGAAAAAGTACAAACAGCCATATTTCATCGCTCTAGAACGCGTATTTACCGAATTAGAGCGGTTTGAAGTTTTGTAAGAAACAATTGCTTGTAAAATCTGACTCCGTTGTCCTAGGAACTTCACCAATGGCGCAAATGAAAGGTTAGGAGTAGTAGATTATGAATCTGAAGTTTAATTAACTTCTAATTACTATTTTAGAAAATATGACCAAAAACCGAAGGGCAGGGGTCACCAAAAAAATGAAAAATTCGAAAGTCCTAAAAAACGTATTTTGCCGGTTTTAACGACGCCAGTTTGCGTTTATAATATACTTAGTGCGTTTCCAACGCGGTAATGCCTTTTATTTGGCCTAAATAGAAAATTGGAAAAAGTACAAACAGCCATATTTCATCGCTCTAGAACGCGTATTTACCGAATTAGAGCGGTTTGAAGTTTTGTAAGAAACAATTGCTTGTAAAATCTGACTCAGTTGTCCTAGGAACTTCACCAATGGCGCAAATGAAAGGTTAAGAGTAGTAGATTATGAATCTGAAGTTTAATTAACTTCTAATTACTATTTTAGAAAATATGACCAAAAACCGAAGGGCAGGGGTCACCAAAAAAATGAAAAATTCGAAAGTCCTAAAAAACGTATTTTGCCGGTTTTAACGACGCCAGTTTGCGTTTATAATATACTTAGTGCGTTTCCAACGCGATAATGCCTTTTATTTGGCCTAAATAGAAAATTGGAAAAAGTACAAACAGCCATATTTCATCGCTCTAGAACGCGTATTTACCGAATTAGAGCGGTTTGAAGTTTTGTAAGAAACAATTGCTTGTAAAATCTGACTCAGTTGTCCTAGGAACTTCACCAATGGCGCAAATGAAAGGTTAAGAGTAGTAGATTATGAATCTGAAGTTTAATTAACTTCTAATTACTATTTTAGAAAATATGACCAAAAACCGAAGGGCAGGGGTCACCAAAAAAAAATGAAAAATTCGAGTCTTAAAAAACATATTTTGCCGGTTTTAACGACGCCAGTTTGCGTTTATAATATACTTAGTGCGTTTCCAACGCGGTAATGCCTTTTATTTGGCCTAAATAGAAAATTGGAAAAAGTACAAACAGCCATATTTCATCGCTCTAGAACGCGTATTTACCGAATTAGAGCGGTTTGAAGTTTTGTAAGAAACAATTGCTTGTAAAATCTGACTCCGTTGTCCTAGGAACTTCACCAATGGCGCAAATGAAAGGTTAAGAGTAGTAGATTATGAATCTGAAGTTTAATTAACTTCTAATTACTATTTTAGAAAATATGACCAAAAACCGAAGGGCAGGGGTCACCAAAAAAATGAAAAATTCGAAAGTCCTAAAAAACGTATTTTGCCGGTTTTAACGACGCCAGTTTGCGTTTATAATATACTTAGTGCGTTTCCAACGCGATAATGCCTTTTATTTGGCCTAAATAGAAAATTGGAAAAAGTACAAACAGCCATATTTCATCGCTCTAGAACGCGTATTTACCGAATTAGAGCGGTTTGAAGTTTTGTAAGAAACAATTGCTTGTAAAATCTGACTCCGTTGTCCTAGGAACTTCACCAATGGCGCAAATGAAAGGTTAAGAGTAGTAGATTATGAATCTGAAGTTTAATTAACTTCTAATTACTATTTTAGAAAATATGACCAAAAACCGAAGGGCAGGGGTCACCAAAAAAATGAAAAATTCGAAAGTCCTAAAAAACGTATTTTGCCGGTTTTAACGACGCCAGTTTGCGTTTATAATATACTTAGTGCGTTTCCAACGCGGTAATGCCTTTTATTTGGCCTAAATAGAAAATTGGAAAAAGTACAAACAGCCATATTTCATCGCTCTAGAACGCGTATTTACCGAATTAGAGCGGTTTGAAGTTTTGTAAGAAACAATTGCTTGTAAAATCTGAATCCGTTGTCCTACGAACTTCACCAATGGCGCAAATGAAAGGTTAAGAGTAGTAGATTATGAATCTGAAGTTTAATTAACTTCTAATTACTATTTTAGAAAATATGACCAAAAACCGAAGGGCAGGGGTCACCAAAAAAATGAAAAATTCGAAAGTCCTAAAAAACGTATTTTGCCGGTTTTAACGACGCCAGTTTGCGTTTATAATATACTTAGTGCGTTTCCAACGCCATATTTCATCGCTCTAGAACGCGTATTTACCGAATTAGAGCGGTTTGAAGTTTTGTAAGAAACAATTGCTTGTAAAATCTGAATCCGTTGTCCTACGAACTTCACCAATGGCGCAAATGAAAGGTTAAGAGTAGTAGATTATGAATCTGAAGTTTAATTAACTTCTAATTACTATTTTAGAAAATATGACCAAAAACCGAAGGGCAGGGGTCACCAAAAAAATGAAAAATTCGAAAGTCCTAAAAAACGTATTTTGCCGGTTTTAACGACGCCAGTTTGCGTTTATAATATACTTAGTACGTTTCCAACGCGGTAATGCCTTTTATTTGGCCTAAATAGAAAATTGGAAAAAGTACAAACAGCCATATTTCATCGCTCTAGAACGCGTATTTACCGAATTAGAGCGGTTTGAAGTTTTGTAAGAAACAATTGCTTGTAAAATCTGACTCCGTTGTCCTAGGAACTTCACCAATGGCGCAAATGAAAGGTTAAGAGTAGTAGATTATGAATCTGAAGTTTAATTAACTTCTAATTACTATTTTAGAAAATATGACCAAAAACCGAAGGGCAGGGGTCACCAAAAAAATGAAAAATTCGAAAGTCCTAAAAAACGTATTTTGCCGGTTTTAACGACGCCAGTTTGCGTTTATAATATACTTAGTGCGTTTCCAACGCGATAATGCCTTTTATTTGGCCTAAATAGAAAATTGGAAAAAGTACAAACAGCCATATTTCATCGCTCTAGAACGCGTATTTACCGAATTAGAGCGGTTTGAAGTTTTGTAAGAAACAATTGCTTGTAAAATCTGACTCAGTTGTCCTAGGAACTTCACCAATGGCGCAAATGAAAGGTTAAGAGTAGTAGATTATGAATCTGAAGTTTAATTAACTTCTAATTACTATTTTAGAAAATATGACCAAAAACCGAAGGGCAGGGGTCACCAAAAAAAATGAAAAATTCGAAAGTCCTAAAAAACATATTTTGCCGGTTTTAACGACGCCAGTTTGCGTTTATAATATACTTAGTGCGTTTCCAACGCGGTAATGCCTTTTATTTGGCCTAAATAGAAAATTGGAAAAAGTACAAACAGCCATATTTCATCGCTCTAGAACGCGTATTTACCGAATTAGAGCGGTTTGAAGTTTTGTAAGAAACAATTGCTTGTAAAATCTGACTCCGTTGTCCTAGGAACTTCACCAATGGCGCAAATGAAAGGTTAGGAGTAGTAGATTATGAATCTGAAGTTTAATTAACTTCTAATTACTATTTTAGAAAATATGACCAAAAACCGAAGGGCAGGGGTCACCAAAAAAATGAAAAATTCGAAAGTCCTAAAAAACGTATTTTGCCGGTTTTAACGACGCCAGTTTGCGTTTATAATATACTTAGTGCGTTTCCAACGCGGTAATGCCTTTTATTTGGCCTAAATAGAAAATTGGAAAAAGTACAAACAGCCATATTTCATCGCTCTAGAACGCGTATTTACCGAATTAGAGCGGTTTGAAGTTTTGTAAGAAACAATTGCTTGTAAAATCTGACTCAGTTGTCCTAGGAACTTCACCAATGGCGCAAATGAAAGGTTAAGAGTAGTAGATTATGAATCTGAAGTTTAATTAACTTCTAATTACTATTTTAGAAAATATGACCAAAAACCGAAGGGCAGGGGTCACCAAAAAAATGAAAAATTCGAAAGTCCTAAAAAACGTATTTTGCCGGTTTTAACGACGCCAGTTTGCGTTTATAATATACTTAGTGCGTTTCCAACGCGATAATGCCTTTTATTTGGCCTAAATAGAAAATTGGAAAAAGTACAAACAGCCATATTTCATCGCTCTAGAACGCGTATTTACCGAATTAGAGCGGTTTGAAGTTTTGTAAGAAACAATTGCTTGTAAAATCTGACTCAGTTGTCCTAGGAACTTCACCAATGGCGCAAATGAAAGGTTAAGAGTAGTAGATTATGAATCTGAAGTTTAATTAACTTCTAATTACTATTTTAGAAAATATGACCAAAAACCGAAGGGCAGGGGTCACCAAAAAAAAATGAAAAATTCGAGTCTTAAAAAACATATTTTGCCGGTTTTAACGACGCCAGTTTGCGTTTATAATATACTTAGTGCGTTTCCAACGCGGTAATGCCTTTTATTTGGCCTAAATAGAAAATTGGAAAAAGTACAAACAGCCATATTTCATCGCTCTAGAACGCGTATTTACCGAATTAGAGCGGTTTGAAGTTTTGTAAGAAACAATTGCTTGTAAAATCTGACTCCGTTGTCCTAGGAACTTCACCAATGGCGCAAATGAAAGGTTAAGAGTAGTAGATTATGAATCTGAAGTTTAATTAACTTCTAATTACTATTTTAGAAAATATGACCAAAAACCGAAGGGCAGGGGTCACCAAAAAAATGAAAAATTCGAAAGTCCTAAAAAACGTATTTTGCCGGTTTTAACGACGCCAGTTTGCGTTTATAATATACTTAGTGCGTTTCCAACGCGATAATGCCTTTTATTTGGCCTAAATAGAAAATTGGAAAAAGTACAAACAGCCATATTTCATCGCTCTAGAACGCGTATTTACCGAATTAGAGCGGTTTGAAGTTTTGTAAGAAACAATTGCTTGTAAAATCTGACTCCGTTGTCCTAGGAACTTCACCAATGGCGCAAATGAAAGGTTAAGAGTAGTAGATTATGAATCTGAAGTTTAATTAACTTCTAATTACTATTTTAGAAAATATGACCAAAAACCGAAGGGCAGGGGTCACCAAAAAAATGAAAAATTCGAAAGTCCTAAAAAACGTATTTTGCCGGTTTTAACGACGCCAGTTTGCGTTTATAATATACTTAGTGCGTTTCCAACGCGGTAATGCCTTTTATTTGGCCTAAATAGAAAATTGGAAAAAGTACAAACAGCCATATTTCATCGCTCTAGAACGCGTATTTACCGAATTAGAGCGGTTTGAAGTTTTGTAAGAAACAATTGCTTGTAAAATCTGAATCCGTTGTCCTACGAACTTCACCAATGGCGCAAATGAAAGGTTAAGAGTAGTAGATTATGAATCTGAAGTTTAATTAACTTCTAATTACTATTTTAGAAAATATGACCAAAAACCGAAGGGCAGGGGTCACCAAAAAAATGAAAAATTCGAAAGTCCTAAAAAACGTATTTTGCCGGTTTTAACGACGCCAGTTTGCGTTTATAATATACTTAGTGCGTTTCCAACGCGGTAATGCCTTTTATTTGGCCTAAATAGAAAATTGGAAAAAGTACAAACAGCCATATTTCATCGCTCTAGAACGCGTATTTACCGAATTAGAGCGGTTTGAAGTTTTGTAAGAAACAATTGCTTGTAAAATCTGACTCCGTTGTCCTAGGAACTTCACCAATGGCGCAAATGAAAGGTTAAGAGTAGTAGATTATGAATCTGAAGTTTAATTAACTTCTAATTACTATTTTAGAAAATATGACCAAAAACCGAAGGGCAGGGGTCACCAAAAAAATGAAAAATTCGAAAGTCCTAAAAAACGTATTTTGCCGGTTTTAACGACGCCAGTTTGCGTTTATAATATACTTAGTGCGTTTCCAACGCGATAATGCCTTTTATTTGGCCTAAATAGAAAATTGGAAAAAGTACAAACAGCCATATTTCATCGCTCTAGAACGCGTATTTACCGAATTAGAGCGGTTTGAAGTTTTGTAAGAAACAATTGCTTGTAAAATCTGACTCAGTTGTCCTAGGAACTTCACCAATGGCGCAAATGAAAGGTTAAGAGTAGTAGATTATGAATCTGAAGTTTAATTAACTTCTAATTACTATTTTAGAAAATATGACCAAAAACCGAAGGGCAGGGGTCACCAAAAAAAATGAAAAATTCGAAAGTCCTAAAAAACATATTTTGCCGGTTTTAACGACGCCAGTTTGCGTTTATAATATACTTAGTGCGTTTCCAACGCGGTAATGCCTTTTATTTGGCCTAAATAGAAAATTGGAAAAAGTACAAACAGCCATATTTCATCGCTCTAGAACGCGTATTTACCGAATTAGAGCGGTTTGAAGTTTTGTAAGAAACAATTGCTTGTAAAATCTGACTCCGTTGTCCTAGGAACTTCACCAATGGCGCAAATGAAAGGTTAGGAGTAGTAGATTATGAATCTGAAGTTTAATTAACTTCTAATTACTATTTTAGAAAATATGACCAAAAACCGAAGGGCAGGGGTCACCAAAAAAATGAAAAATTCGAAAGTCCTAAAAAACGTATTTTGCCGGTTTTAACGACGCCAGTTTGCGTTTATAATATACTTAGTGCGTTTCCAACGCGGTAATGCCTTTTATTTGGCCTAAATAGAAAATTGGAAAAAGTACAAACAGCCATATTTCATCGCTCTAGAACGCGTATTTACCGAATTAGAGCGGTTTGAAGTTTTGTAAGAAACAATTGCTTGTACAATCTGACTCAGTTGTCCTAGGAACTTCACCAATGGCGCAAATGAAAGGTTAAGAGTAGTAGATTATGAATCTGAAGTTTAATTAACTTCTAATTACTATTTTAGAAAATATGACCAAAAACCGAAGGGCAGGGGTCACCAAAAAAATGAAAAATTCGAAAGTCCTAAAAAACGTATTTTGCCGGTTTTAACGACGCCAGTTTGCGTTTATAATATACTTAGTGCGTTTCCAACGCGATAATGCCTTTTATTTGGCCTAAATAGAAAATTGGAAAAAGTACAAACAGCCATATTTCATCGCTCTAGAACGCGTATTTACCGAATTAGAGCGGTTTGAAGTTTTGTAAGAAACAATTGCTTGTAAAATCTGAATCCGTTGTCCTACGAACTTCACCAATGGCGCAAATCAAAGGTTAAGAGTAGTAGATTATGAATCTGAAGTTTAATTAACTTCTAATTACTATTTTAGAAAATATGACCAAAAACCGAAGGGCAGGGGTCACCAAAAAAAAATGAAAAATTCGAAAGTCTTAAAAAACATATTTTGCCGGTTTTAACGACGCCAGTTTGCGTTTATAATATACTTAGTGCGTTTCCAACGCGGTAATGCCTTTTATTTGGCCTAAATAGAAAATTGGAAAAAGTACAAACAGCCATATTTCATCGCTCTAGAACGCGTATTTACCGAATTAGAGCGGTTTGAAGTTTTGTAAGAAACAATTGCTTGTAAAATCTGACTCCGTTGTCCTAGGAACTTCACCAATGGCGCAAATGAAAGGTTAAGAGTAGTAGATTATGAATCTGAAGTTTAATTAACTTCTAATTACTATTTTAGAAAATATGACCAAAAACCGAAGGGCAGGGGTCACCAAAAAAATGAAAAATTCGAAAGTCCTAAAAAACGTATTTTGCCGGTTTTAACGACGCCAGTTTGCGTTTATAATATACTTAGTGCGTTTCCAACGCGATAATGCCTTTTATTTGGCCTAAATAGAAAATTGGAAAAAGTACAAACAGCCATATTTCATCGCTCTAGAACGCGTATTTACCGAATTAGAGCGGTTTGAAGTTTTGTAAGAAACAATTGCTTGTAAAATCTGACTCCGTTGTCCTAGGAACTTCACCAATGGCGCAAATGAAAGGTTAAGAGTAGTAGATTATGAATCTGAAGTTTAATTAACTTCTAATTACTATTTTAGAAAATATGACCAAAAACCGAAGGGCAGGGGTCACCAAAAAAATGAAAAATTCGAAAGTCCTAAAAAACGTATTTTGCCGGTTTTAACGACGCCAGTTTGCGTTTATAATATACTTAGTGCGTTTCCAACGCGGTAATGCCTTTTATTTGGCCTAAATAGAAAATTGGAAAAAGTACAAACAGCCATATTTCATCGCTCTAGAACGCGTATTTACCGAATTAGAGCGGTTTGAAGTTTTGTAAGAAACAATTGCTTGTAAAATCTGAATCCGTTGTCCTACGAACTTCACCAATGGCGCAAATGAAAGGTTAAGAGTAGTAGATTATGAATCTGAAGTTTAATTAACTTCTAATTACTATTTTAGAAAATATGACCAAAAACCGAAGGGCAGGGGTCACCAAAAAAATGAAAAATTCGAAAGTCCTAAAAAACGTATTTTGCCGGTTTTAACGACGCCAGTTTGCGTTTATAATATACTTAGTGCGTTTCCAACGCGATAATGCCTTTTATTTGGCCTAAATAGAAAATTGGAAAAAGTACAAACAGCCATATTTCATCGCTCTAGAACGCGTATTTACCGAATTAGAGCGGTTTGAAGTTTTGTAAGAAACAATTGCTTGTAAAATCTGACTCAGTTGTCCTAGGAACTTCACCAATGGCGCAAATGAAAGGTTAAGAGTAGTAGATTATGAATCTGAAGTTTAATTAACTTCTAATTACTATTTTAGAAAATATGACCAAAAACCGAAGGGCAGGGGTCACCAAAAAAAATGAAAAATTCGAAAGTCCTAAAAAACATATTTTGCCGGTTTTAACGACGCCAGTTTGCGTTTATAATATACTTAGTGCGTTTCCAACGCGGTAATGCCTTTTATTTGGCCTAAATAGAAAATTGGAAAAAGTACAAACAGCCATATTTCATCGCTCTAGAACGCGTATTTACCGAATTAGAGCGGTTTGAAGTTTTGTAAGAAACAATTGCTTGTAAAATCTGACTCCGTTGTCCTAGGAACTTCACCAATGGCGCAAATGAAAGGTTAGGAGTAGTAGATTATGAATCTGAAGTTTAATTAACTTCTAATTACTATTTTAGAAAATATGACCAAAAACCGAAGGGCAGGGGTCACCAAAAAAATGAAAAATTCGAAAGTCCTAAAAAACGTATTTTGCCGGTTTTAACGACGCCAGTTTGCGTTTATAATATACTTAGTGCGTTTCCAACGCGGTAATGCCTTTTATTTGGCCTAAATAGAAAATTGGAAAAAGTACAAACAGCCATATTTCATCGCTCTAGAACGCGTATTTACCGAATTAGAGCGGTTTGAAGTTTTGTAAGAAACAATTGCTTGTAAAATCTGAATCCGTTGTCCTACGAACTTCACCAATGGCGCAAATGAAAGGTTAAGAGTAGTAGATTATGAATCTGAAGTTTAATTAACTTCTAATTACTATTTTAGAAAATATGACCAAAAACCGAAGGGCAGGGGTCACCAAAAAAATGAAAAATTCGAAAGTCCTAAAAAACGTATTTTGCCGGTTTTAACGACGCCAGTTTGCGTTTATAATATACTTAGTGCGTTTCCAACGCGGTAATGCCTTTTATTTGGCCTAAATAGAAAATTGGAAAAAGTACAAACAGCCATATTTCATCGCTCTAGAACGCGTATTTACCGAATTAGAGCGGTTTGAAGTTTTGTAAGAAACAATTGCTTGTAAAATCTGACTCCGTTGTCCTAGGAACTTCACCAATGGCGCAAATGAAAGGTTAAGAGTAGTAGATTATGAATCTGAAGTTTAATTAACTTCTAATTACTATTTTAGAAAATATGACCAAAAACCGAAGGGCAGGGGTCACCAAAAAAATGAAAAATTCGAAAGTCCTAAAAAACGTATTTTGCCGGTTTTAACGACGCCAGTTTGCGTTTATAATATACTTAGTGCGTTTCCAACGCGGTAATGCCTTTTATTTGGCCTAAATAGAAAATTGGAAAAAGTACAAACAGCCATATTTCATCGCTCTAGAACGCGTATTTACCGAATTAGAGCGGTTTGAAGTTTTGTAAGAAACAATTGCTTGTAAAATCTGAATCCGTTGTCCTACGAACTTCACCAATGGCGCAAATGAAAGGTTAAGAGTAGTAGATTATGAATCTGAAGTTTAATTAACTTCTAATTACTATTTTAGAAAATATGACCAAAAACCGAAGGGCAGGGGTCACCAAAAAAATGAAAAATTCGAAAGTCCTAAAAAACGTATTTTGCCGGTTTTAACGACGCCAGTTTGCGTTTATAATATACTTAGTGCGTTTCCAACGCGGTAATGCCTTTTATTTGGCCTAAATAGAAAATTGGAAAAAGTACAAACAGCCATATTTCATCGCTCTAGAACGCGTATTTACCGAATTAGAGCGGTTTGAAGTTTTGTAAGAAACAATTGCTTGTAAAATCTGACTCCGTTGTCCTAGGAACTTCACCAATGGCGCAAATGAAAGGTTAAGAGTAGTAGATTATGAATCTGAAGTTTAATTAACTTCTAATTACTATTTTAGAAAATATGACCAAAAACCGAAGGGCAGGGGTCACCAAAAAAATGAAAAATTCGAAAGTCCTAAAAAACGTATTTTGCCGGTTTTAACGACGCCAGTTTGCGTTTATAATATACTTAGTGCGTTTCCAACGCGATAATGCCTTTTATTTGGCCTAAATAGAAAATTGGAAAAAGTACAAACAGCCATATTTCATCGCTCTAGAACGCGTATTTACCGAATTAGAGCGGTTTGAAGTTTTGTAAGAAACAATTGCTTGTAAAATCTGACTCAGTTGTCCTAGGAACTTCACCAATGGCGCAAATGAAAGGTTAAGAGTAGTAGATTATGAATCTGAAGTTTAATTAACTTCTAATTACTATTTTAGAAAATATGACCAAAAACCGAAGGGCAGGGGTCACCAAAAAAAATGAAAAATTCGAAAGTCCTAAAAAACATATTTTGCCGGTTTTAACGACGCCAGTTTGCGTTTATAATATACTTAGTGCGTTTCCAACGCGGTAATGCCTTTTATTTGGCCTAAATAGAAAATTGGAAAAAGTACAAACAGCCATATTTCATCGCTCTAGAACGCGTATTTACCGAATTAGAGCGGTTTGAAGTTTTGTAAGAAACAATTGCTTGTAAAATCTGACTCCGTTGTCCTAGGAACTTCACCAATGGCGCAAATGAAAGGTTAGGAGTAGTAGATTATGAATCTGAAGTTTAATTAACTTCTAATTACTATTTTAGAAAATATGACCAAAAACCGAAGGGCAGGGGTCACCAAAAAAATGAAAAATTCGAAAGTCCTAAAAAACGTATTTTGCCGGTTTTAACGACGCCAGGTTGCGTTTATAATATACTTAGTGCGTTTCCAACGCGGTAATGCCTTTTATTTGGCCTAAATAGAAAATTGGAAAAAGTACAAACAGCCATATTTCATCGCTCTAGAACGCGTATTTACCGAATTAGAGCGGTTTGAAGTTTTGTAAGAAACAATTGCTTGTACAATCTGACTCAGTTGTCCTAGGAACTTCACCAATGGCGCAAATGAAAGGTTAAGAGTAGTAGATTATGAATCTGAAGTTTAATTAACTTCTAATTACTATTTTAGAAAATATGACCAAAAACCGAAGGGCAGGGGTCACCAAAAAAATGAAAAATTCGAAAGTCCTAAAAAACGTATTTTGCCGGTTTTAACGACGCCAGTTTGCGTTTATAATATACTTAGTGCGTTTCCAACGCGATAATGCCTTTTATTTGGCCTAAATAGAAAATTGGAAAAAGTACAAACAGCCATATTTCATCGCTCTAGAACGCGTATTTACCGAATTAGAGCGGTTTGAAGTTTTGTAAGAAACAATTGCTTGTAAAATCTGACTCAGTTGTCCTAGGAACTTCACCAATGGCGCAAATGAAAGGTTAAGAGTAGTAGATTATGAATCTGAAGTTTAATTAACTTCTAATTACTATTTTAGAAAATATGACCAAAAACCGAAGGGCAGGGGTCACGAAAAAAATGAAAAATTCGAAAGTCCTAAAAAACGTATTTTGCCGGTTTTAACGACGCCAGTTTGCGTTTATAATATACTTAGTGCGTTTCCAACGCGATAATGCCTTTTATTTGGCCTAAATAGAAAATTGGAAAAAGTACAAACAGCCATATTTCATCGCTCTAGAACGCGTATTTACCGAATTAGAGCGGTTTGAAGTTTTGTAAGAAACAATTGCTTGTAAAATCTGACTCCGTTGTCCTAGGAACTTCACCAATGGCGCAAATGAAAGGTTAAGAGTAGTAGATTATGAATCTGAAGTTTAATTAACTTCTAATTACTATTTTAGAAAATATGACCAAAAACCGAAGGGCAGGGGTCACCAAAAAAATGAAAAATTCGAAAGTCCTAAAAAACGTATTTTGCCGGTTTTAACGACGCCAGTTTGCGTTTATAATATACTTAGTGCGTTTCCAACGCGATAATGCCTTTTATTTGGCCTAAATAGAAAATTGGAAAAAGTACAAACAGCCATATTTCATCGCTCTAGAACGCGTATTTACCGAATTAGAGCGGTTTGAAGTTTTGTAAGAAACAATTGCTTGTAAAATCTGACTCCGTTGTCCTAGGAACTTCACCAATGGCGCAAATGAAAGGTTAAGCGTAGTAGATTATGAATCTGAAGTTTAATTAACTTCTAATTACTATTTTAGAAAATATGACCAAAAACCGAAGGGCAGGGGTCACCAAAAAAATGAAAAATTCGAAAGTCCTAAAAAACGTATTTTGCCGGTTTTAACGACGCCAGTTTGCGTTTATAATATACTTAGTGCGTTTCCAACGCGGTAATGCCTTTTATTTGGCCTAAATAGAAAATTGGAAAAAGTACAAACAGCCATATTTCATCGCTCTAGAACGCGTATTTACCGAATTAGAGCGGTTTGAAGTTTTGTAAGAAACAATTGCTTGTAAAATCTGACTCAGTTGTCCTAGGAACTTCACCAATGGCGCAAATGAAAGATTAAGAGTAGTAGATTATGAATCTGAAGTTCAATTAACTTCTAATTACTATTTTAGAAAATATGACCAAAAACCGAAGGGCAGGGGTCACCAAAAAAAATGAAAAATTCGAAAGTCCTAAAAAACATATTTTGCCGGTTTTAACGACGCCAGTTTGCGTTTATAATATACTTAGTGCGTTTCCAACGCGATAATGCCTTTTATTTGGCCTAAATAGAAAATTGGAAAAAGTACAAACAGCCATATTTCATCGCTCTAGAACGCGTATTTACCGAATTAGAGCGGTTTGAAGTTTTGTAAGGAACAATTGCTTGTAAAATCTGACTCAGTTGTCCTAGGAACTTCACCAATGGCGCAAATGAAAGGTTAAGAGTAGTAGATTATGAATCTGAAGTTTAATTAACTTCTAATTACTATTTTAGAAAATATGACCAAAAACCGAAGGGCAGGGGTCACGAAAAAAATGAAAAATTCGAAAGTCCTAAAAAACGTATTTTGCCGGTTTTAACGACGCCAGTTTGCGTTTATAATATACTTAGTGCGTTTCCAACGCGATAATGCCTTTTATTTGGCCTAAATAGAAAATTGGAAAAAGTACAAACAGCCATATTTCATCGCTCTAGAACGCGTATTTACCGAATTAGAGCGGTTTGAAGTTTTGTAAGAAACAATTGCTTGTAAAATCTGACTCCGTTGTCCTAGGAACTTCACCAATGGCGCAAATGAAAGGTTAAGAGTAGTAGATTATGAATCTGAAGTTTAATTAACTTCTAATTACTATTTTAGAAAATATGACCAAAAACCGAAGGGCAGGGGTCACCAAAAAAATGAAAAATTCGAAAGTCCTAAAAAACGTATTTTGCCGGTTTTAACGACGCCAGTTTGCGTTTATAATATACTTAGTGCGTTTCCAACGCGGTAATGCCTTTTATTTGGCCTAAATAGAAAATTGGAAAAAGTACAAACAGCCATATTTCATCGCTCTAGAACGCGTATTTACCGAATTAGAGCGGTTTGAAGTTTTGTAAGAAACAATTGCTTGTACAATCTGACTCAGTTGTCCTAGGAACTTCACCAATGGCGCAAATGAAAGGTTAAGAGTAGTAGATTATGAATCTGAAGTTTAATTAACTTCTAATTACTATTTTAGAAAATATGACCAAAAACCGAAGGGCAGGGGTCACCAAAAAAATGAAAAATTCGAAAGTCCTAAAAAACGTATTTTGCCGGTTTTAACGACGCCAGTTTGCGTTTATAATATACTTAGTGCGTTTCCAACGCGGTAATGCCTTTTATTTGGCCTAAATAGAAAATTGGAAAAAGTACAAACAGCCATATTTCATCGCTCTAGAACGCGTATTTACCGAATTAGAGCGGTTTGAAGTTTTGTAAGAAACAATTGCTTGTAAAATCTGACTCCGTTGTCCTAGGAACTTCACCAATGGCGCAAATGAAAGGTTAAGAGTAGTAGATTATGAATCTGAAGTTTAATTAACTTCTAATTACTATTTTAGAAAATATGACCAAAAACCGAAGGGCAGGGGTCACCAAAAAAATGAAAAATTCGAAAGTCCTAAAAAACGTATTTTGCCGGTTTTAACGACGCCAGTTTTCGTTTATAATATACTTAGTGCGTTTCCAACGCGGTAATGCCTTTTATTTGGCCTAAATAGAAAATTGGAAAAAGTACAAACAGCCATATTTCATCGCTCTAGAACGCGTATTTACCGAATTAGAGCGGTTTGAAGTTTTGTAAGAAACAATTGCTTGTAAAATCTGACTCAGTTGTCCTAGGAACTTCACCAATGGCGCAAATGAAAGGTTAAGAGTAGTAGATTATGAATCTGAAGTTTAATTAACTTCTAATTACTATTTTAGAAAATATGACCAAAAACCGAAGGGCAGGGGTCACCAAAAAAATGAAAAATTCGAAAGTCCTAAAAAACGTATTTTGCCGGTTTTAACGACGCCAGTTTGCGTTTATAATATACTTAGTGCGTTTCCAACGCGGTAATGCCTTTTATTTGGCCTAAATAGAAAATTGGAAAAAGTACAAACAGCCATATTTCATCGCTCTAGAACGCGTATTTACCGAATTAGATCGGTTTGAAGTTTTGTAAGAAACAATTGCTTGTAAAATCTGACTCAGTTGTCCTAGGAACTTCACCAATGGCGCAAATGAAAGGTTAAGAGTAGTAGATTATGAATCTGAAGTTTAATTAACTTCTAATTACTATTTTAGAAAATATGACCAAAAACCGAAGGGCAGGGGTCACCAAAAAAATGAAAAATTCGAAAGTCCTAAAAAACGTATTTTGCCGGTTTTAACGACGCCAGTTTGCGTTTATAATATACTTAGTGCGTTTCCAACGCGGTAATGCCTTTTATTTGGCCTAAATAGAAAATTGGAAAAAGTACAAACAGCCATATTTCATCGCTCTAGAACGCGTATTTACCGAATTAGAGCGGTTTGAAGTTTTGTAAGAAACAATTGCTTGTAAAATCTGACTCAGTTGTCCTAGGAACTTCACCAATGGCGCAAATGAAAGGTTAAGAGTAGTAGATTATGAATCTGAAGTTTAATTAACTTCTAATTACTATTTTAGAAAATATGACCAAAAACCGAAGGGCAGGGGTCACCAAAAAAATGAAAAATTCGAAAGTCCTAAAAAACGTATTTTGCCGGTTTTAACGACGCCAGTTTGCGTTTATAATATACTTAGTGCGTTTCCAACGCGATAATGCCTTTTATTTGGCCTAAATAGAAAATTGGAAAAAGTACAAACAGCCATATTTCATCGCTCTAGAACGCGTATTTACCGAATTAGAGCGGTTTGAAGTTTTGTAAGAAACAATTGCTTGTAAAATCTGACTCCGTTGTCCTAGGAACTTCACCAATGGCGCAAATGAAAGGTTAAGAGTAGTAGATTATAAATCTGAAGTTTAATTAACTTCTAATTACTATTTTAGAAAATATGACCAAAAACCGAAGGGCAGGGGTCACCAAAAAAATGAAAAATTCGAAAGTCCTAAAAAACGTATTTTGCCGGTTTTAACGACGCCAGTTTGCGTTTATAATATACTTAGTGCATTTCCAACGCGGTAATGCCTTTTATTTGGCCTAAATAGAAAATTGGAAAAAGTACAAACAGCCATATTTCATCGCTCTAGAACGCGTATTTACCGAATTAGAGCGGTTTGAAGTTTTGTAAGAAACAATTGCTTGTAAAATCTGACTCCGTTGTCCTAGGAACTTCACCAATGGCGCAAATGAAAGGTTAAGAGTAGTAGATTATGAATCTGAAGTTTAATTAACTTCTAATTACTATTTTAGAAAATATGACCAAAAACCGAAGGGCAGGGGTCACCAAAAAAATGAAAAATTCGAAAGTCCTAAAAAACGTATTTTGCCGGTTTTAACGACGCCAGTTTGCGTTTATAATATACTTAGTGCGTTTCCAACGCGGTAATGCCTTTTATTTCGCCTAAATAGAAAATTGGAAAAAGTACAAACAGCCATATTTCATCGCTCTAGAACGCGTATTTACCGAATTAGAGCGGTTTGAAGTTTTGTAAGAAACAATTGCTTGTAAAATCTGACTCCGTTGTCCTAGGAACTTCACCAATGGCGCAAATGAAAGGTTAAGAGTAGTAGATTATGAATCTGAAGTTTAATTAACTTCTAATTACTATTTTAGAAAATATGACCAAAAACCGAAGGGCAGGGGTCACCAAAAAAATGAAAAATTCGAAAGTCCTAAAAAACGTATTTTGCCGGTTTTAACGACGCCAGTTTGCGTTTATAATATACTTAGTGCGTTTCCAACGCGGTAATGCCTTTTATTTGGCCTAAATAAAAAATTGGAAAAAGTACAAACAGCCATATTTCATCGCTCTAGAACGCGTATTTACCGAATTAGAGCGGTTTGAAGTTTTGTAAGAAACAATTGCTTGTAAAATCTGACTCCGTTGTCCTAGGAACTTCACCAATGGCGCAAATGAAAGGTTAAGAGTAGTAGATTATGAATCTGAAGTTTAATTAACTTCTAATTACTATTTTAGAAAATATGACCAAAAACCGAAGGGCAGGGGTCACCAAAAAAATGAAAAATTCGAAAGTCCTAAAAAACGTATTTTGCCGGTTTTAACGACGCCAGTTTGCGTTTATAATATACTTAGTGCGTTTCCAACGCGATAATGCCTTTTATTTGGCCTAAATAGAAAATTGGAAAAAGTACAAACAGCCATATTTCATCGCTCTAGAACGCGTATTTACCGAATTAGAGCGGTTTGAAGTTTTGTAAGAAACAATTGCTTGTAAAATCTGACTCCGTTGTCCTAGGAACTTCACCAATGGCGCAAATGAAAGGTTAAGAGTAGTAGATTATAAATCTGAAGTTTAATTAACTTCTAATTACTATTTTAGAAAATATGACCAAAAACCGAAGGGCAGGGGTCACCAAAAAAATGAAAAATTCGAAAGTCCTAAAAAACGTATTTTGCCGGTTTTAACGACGCCAGTTTGCGTTTATAATATACTTAGTGCATTTCCAACGCGGTAATGCCTTTTATTTGGCCTAAATAGAAAATTGGAAAAAGTACAAACAGCCATATTTCATCGCTCTAGAACGCGTATTTACCGAATTAGAGCGGTTTGAAGTTTTGTAAGAAACAATTGCTTGTAAAATCTGACTCCGTTGTCCTAGGAACTTCACCAATGGCGCAAATGAAAGGTTAAGAGTAGTAGATTATGAATCTGAAGTTTAATTAACTTCTAATTACTATTTTAGAAAATATGACCAAAAACCGAAGGGCAGGGGTCACCAAAAAAATGAAAAATTCGAAAGTCCTAAAAAACGTATTTTGCCGGTTTTAACGACGCCAGTTTGCGTTTATAATATACTTAGTGCGTTTCCAACGCGGTAATGCCTTTTATTTCGCCTAAATAGAAAATTGGAAAAAGTACAAACAGCCATATTTCATCGCTCTAGAACGCGTATTTACCGAATTAGAGCGGTTTGAAGTTTTGTAAGAAACAATTGCTTGTAAAATCTGACTCCGTTGTCCTAGGAACTTCACCAATGGCGCAAATGAAAGGTTAAGAGTAGTAGATTATGAATCTGAAGTTTAATTAACTTCTAATTACTATTTTAGAAAATATGACCAAAAACCGAAGGGCAGGGGTCACCAAAAAAATGAAAAATTCGAAAGTCCTAAAAAACGTATTTTGCCGGTTTTAACGACGCCAGTTTGCGTTTATAATATACTTAGTGCGTTTCCAACGCGGTAATGCCTTTTATTTGGCCTAAATAGAAAATTGGAAAAAGTACAAACAGCCATATTTCATCGCTCTAGAACGCGTATTTACCGAATTAGAGCGGTTTGAAGTTTTGTAAGAAACAATTGCTTGTAAAATCTGACTCCGTTGTCCTAGGAACTTCACCAATGGCGCAAATGAAAGGTTAAGAGTAGTAGATTATGAATCTGAAGTTTAATTAACTTCTAATTACTATTTTAGAAAATATGACCAAAAACCGAAGGGCAGGGGTCACCAAAAAAATGAAAAATTCGAAAGTCCTAAAAAACGTATTTTGCCGGTTTTAACGGAGCCAGTTTGCGTTTATAATATACTTAGTGCGTTTCCAACGCGGTAATGCCTTTTATTTGGCCTAAATAGAAAATTGGAAAAAGTACAAACAGCCATATTTCATCGCTCTAGAACGCGTATTTACCGAATTAGAGCGGTTTGAAGTTTTGTAAGAAACAATTGCTTGTAAAATCTGACTCAGTTGTCCTAGGAACTTCACCAATGGCGCAAATGAAAGGTTAAGAGTAGTAGATTATGAATCTGAAGTTTAATTAACTTCTAATTACTATTTTAGAAAATATGACCAAAAACCGAAGGGCAGGGGTCACCAAAAAAATGAAAAATTCGAAAGTCCTAAAAAACGTATTTTGCCGGTTTTAACGACGCCAGTTTGCGTTTATAATATACTTAGTGCGTTTCCAACGCGATAATGCCTTTTATTTGGCCTAAATAGAAAATTGGAAAAAGTACAAACAGCCATATTTCATCGCTCTAGAACGCGTATTTACCGAATTAGAGCGGTTTGAAGTTTTGTAAGAAACAATTGCTTGTAAAATCTGACTCCGTTGTCCTAGGAACTTCACCAATGGCGCAAATGAAAGGTTAAGAGTAGTAGATTATGAATCTGAAGTTTAATTAACTTCTAATTACTATTTTAGAAAATATGACCAAAAACCGAAGGGCAGGGGTCACCAAAAAAATGAAAAATTCGAAAGTCCTAAAAAACGTATTTTGCCGGTTTTAACGACGCCAGTTTGCGTTTATAATATACTTAGTGCGTTTCCAACGCGATAATGCCTTTTATTTGGCCTAAATAGAAAATTGGAAAAAGTACAAACAGCCATATTTCATCGCTCTAGAACGCGTATTTACCGAATTAGAGCGGTTTGAAGTTTTGTAAGAAACAATTGCTTGTAAAATCTGACTCCGTTGTCCTAGGAACTTCACCAATGGCGCAAATGAAAGGTTAAGAGTAGTAGATTATGAATCTGAAGTTTAATTAACTTCTAATTACTATTTTAGAAAATATGACCAAAAACCGAAGGGCAGGGGTCACCAAAAAAATGAAAAATTCGAAAGTCCTAAAAAACGTATTTTGCCGGTTTTAACGACGCCAGTTTGCGTTTATAATATACTTAGTGCGTTTCCAACGCGGTAATGCCTTTTATTTGGCCTAAATAGAAAATTGGAAAAAGTACAAACAGCCATATTTCATCGCTCTAGAACGCGTATTTACCGAATTAGAGCGGTTTGAAGTTTTGTAAGAAACAATTGCTTGTAAAATCTGACTCCGTTGTCCTAGGAACTTCACCAATGGCGCAAATGAAAGGTTAAGAGTAGTAGATTATGAATCTGAAGTTTAATTAACTTCTAATTACTATTTTAGAAAATATGACCAAAAACCGAAGGGCAGGGGTCACCAAAAAAATGAAAAATTCGAAAGTCCTAAAAAACGTATTTTGCCGGTTTTAACGACGCCAGTTTGCGTTTATAATATACTTAGTGCGTTTCCAACGCGGTAATGCCTTTTATTTGGCCTAAATAGAAAATTGGAAAAAGTACAAACAGCCATATTTCATCGCTCTAGAACGCGTATTTACCGAATTAGAGCGGTTTGAAGTTTTGTAAGAAACAATTGCTTGTAAAATCTGACTCCGTTGTCCTAGGAACTTCACCAATGGCGCAAATGAAAGGTTAAGAGTAGTAGATTATGAATCTGAAGTTTAATTAACTTCTAATTACTATTTTAGAAAATATGACCAAAAACCGAAGGGCAGGGGTCACCAAAAAAATGAAAAATTCGAAAGTCCTAAAAAACGTATTTTGCCGGTTTTAACGACGCCAGTTTGCGTTTATAATATACTTAGTGCGTTTCCAACGCGGTAATGCCTTTTATTTGGCCTAAATAGAAAATTGGAAAAAGTACAAACAGCCATATTTCATCGCTCTAGAACGCGTATTTACCGAATTAGAGCGGTTTGAAGTTTTGTAAGAAACAATTGCTTGTAAAATCTGACTCAGTTGTCCTAGGAACTTCACCAATGGCGCAAATGAAAGGTTAAGAGTAGTAGATTATGAATCTGAAGTTTAATTAACTTCTAATTACTATTTTAGAAAATATGACCAAAAACCGAAGGGCAGGGGTCACCAAAAAAATGAAAAATTCGAAAGTCCTAAAAAACGTATTTTGCCGGTTTTAACGACGCCAGTTTGCGTTTATAATATACTTAGTGCGTTTCCAACGCGGTAATGCCTTTTATTTGGCCTAAATAGAAAATTGGAAAAAGTACAAACAGCCATATTTCATCGCTCTAGAACGCGTATTTACCGAATTAGAGCGGTTTGAAGTTTTGTAAGAAACAATTGCTTGTAAAATCTGACTCAGTTGTCCTAGGAACTTCACCAATGGCGCAAATGAAAGGTTAAGAGTAGTAGATTATGAATCTGTAGTTTAATTAACTTCTAATTACTATTTTAGAAAATATGACCAAAAACCGAAGGGCAGGGGTCACCAAAAAAATGAAAAATTCGAAAGTCCTAAAAAACGTATTTTGCCGGTTTTAACGACGCCAGTTTGCGTTTATAATATACTTAGTGCGTTTCCAACGCGATAATGCCTTTTATTTTGCCTAAATAGAAAATTGGAAAAAGTACAAACAGCCATATTTCATCGCTCTAGAACGCGTATTTACCGAATTAGAGCGGTTTGAAGTTTTGTAAGAAACAATTGCTTGTAAAATCTGACTCAGTTGTCCTAGGAACTTCACCAATGGCGCAAATGAAAGGTTAAGAGTAGTAGATTATGAATCTGAAGTTTAATTAACTTCTAATTACTATTTTAGAAAATATGACCAAAAACCGAAGGGCAGGGGTCACCAAAAAAATGAAAAATTCGAAAGTCCTAAAAAACGTATTTTGCCGGTTTTAACGACGCCAGTTTGCGTTTATAATATACTTAGTGCGTTTCCAACGCGGTAATGCCTTTTATTTGGCCTATATAGAAAATTGGAAAAAGTACAAACAGCCATATTTCATCGCTCTAGAACGCGTATTTACCGAATTAGAGCGTTTGAAAAGTACAAACAGCCATATTTCATCGCTCTAGAACGCGTATTTACCGAATTAGAGCGGTTTGAAGTTTTGTAAGAAACAATTGCTTGTAAAATCTGACTCAGTTGTCCTAGGAACTTCACCAATGGCGCAAATGAAAGGTTAAGAGTAGTAGATTATGAATCTGAAGTTTAATTAACTTCTAATTACTATTTTAGAAAATATGACCAAAAACCGAAGGGCAGGGGTCACCAAAAAAATAAAAAATTCGAAAGTCCTAAAAAACGTATTTTGCCGGTTTTAACGACGCCAGTTTGCGTTTATAATATACTTAGTGCGTTTCCAACGCGATAATGCCTTTTATTTGGCCTAAATAGAAAATTGGAAAAAGTACAAACAGCCATATTTCATCGCTCTAGAACGCGTATTTACCGAATTAGAGCGGTTTGAAGTTTTGTAAGAAACAATTGCTTGTAAAATCTGACTCCGTTGTCCTAGGAACTTCACCAATGGCGCAAATGAAAGGTTAAGAGTAGTAGATTATGAATCTGAAGTTTAATTAACTTCTAATTACTATTTTAGAAAATATGACCAAAAACCGAAGGGCAGGGGTCACCAAAAAAATGAAAAATTCGAAAGTCTTAAAAAACGTATTTTGCCGGTTTTAACGACGCCAGTTTGCGTTTATAATATACTTAGTGCGTTTCCAACGCGGTAATGCCTTTTATTTTGCCTAAATAGAAAATTGGAAAAAGTACAAACAGCCATATTTCATCGCTCTAGAACGCGTATTTACCGAATTAGAGCGGTTTGAAGTTTTGTAAGAAACAATTGCTTGTAAAATCTGACTCCGTTGTCCTAGGAACTTCACCAATGGCGCAAATGAAAGGTTAAGAGTAGTAGATTATGAATCTGAAGTTTAATTAACTTCTAATTACTATTTTAGAAAATATGACCAAAAACCGAAGGGCAGGGGTCACCAAAAAAATGAAAAATTCGAAAGTCCTAAAAAACGTATTTTGCCGGTTTTAACGACGCCAGTTTGCGTTTATAATATACTTAGTGCGTTTCCAACGCGGTAATGCCTTTTATTTGGCCTAAATAGAAAATTGGAAAAAGTACAAACAGCCATATTTCATCGCTCTAGAACGCGTATTTACCGAATTAGAGCGGTTTGAAGTTTTGTAAGAAACAATTGCTTGTAAAATCTGACTCAGTTGTCCTAGGAACTTCACCAATGGCGCAAATGAAAGGTTAAGAGTAGTAGATTATGAATCTGAAGTTTAATTAACTTCTAATTACTATTTTAGAAAATATGACCAAAAACCGAAGGGCAGGGGTCACCAAAAAAATGAAAAATTCGAAAGTCCTAAAAAACGTATTTTGCCGGTTTTAACGACGCCAGTTTGCGTTTATAATATACTTAGTGCGTTTCCAACGCGGTAATGCCTTTTATTTTGCCTAAATAGAAAATTGGAAAAAGTACAAACAGCCATATTTCATCGCTCTAGAACGCGTATTTACCGAATTAGAGCGGTTTGAAGTTTTGTAAGAAACAATTGCTTGTAAAATCTGACTCAGTTGTCCTAGGAACTTCACCAATGGCGCAAATGAAAGGTTAAGAGTAGTAGATTATGAATCTGAAGTTTAATTAACTTCTAATTACTATTTTAGAAAATATGACCAAAAACCGAAGGGCAGGGGTCACCAAAAAAATGAAAAATTCGAAAGTCCTAAAAAACGTATTTTGCCGGTTTTAACGACGCCAGTTTGCGTTTATAATATACTTAGTGCGTTTCCAACGCGGTAATGCCTTTTATTTGGCCTAAATAGAAAATTGGAAAAAGTACAAACAGCCATATTTCATCGCTCTAGAACGCGTATTTACCGAATTAGAGCGGTTTGAAGTTTTGTAAGAAACAATTGCTTGTAAAATCTGACTCAGTTGTCCTAGGAACTTCACCAATGGCGCAAATGAAAGGTTAAGAGTAGTAGATTATGAATCTGAAGTTTAATTAACTTCTAATTACTATTTTAGAAAATATGACCAAAAACCGAAGGGCAGGGGTCACCAAAAAAATGAAAAATTCGAAAGTCCTAAAAAACGTATTTTGCCGGTTTTAACGACGCCAGTTTGCGTTTATAATATACTTAGTGCGTTTCCAACGCGGTAACGCCTTTTATTTTGCCTAAATAGAAAATTGGAAAAAGTACAAACAGCCATATTTCATCGCTCTAGAACGCGTATTTACCGAATTAGAGCGGTTTGAAGTTTTGTAAGAAACAATTGCTTGTAAAATCTGACTCAGTTGTCCTAGGAACTTCACCAATGGCGCAAATGAAAGGTTAAGAGTAGTAGATTATGAATCTGAAGTTTAATTAACTTCTAATTACTATTTTAGAAAATATGACCAAAAACCGAAGGGCAGGGGTCACCAAAAAAATGAAAAATTCGAAAGTCCTAAAAAACGTATTTTGCCGGTTTTAACGACGCCAGTTTGCGTTTATAATATACTTAGTGCGTTTCCAACGCGGTAATGCCTTTTATTTGGCCTAAATAGAAAATTGGAAAAAGTACAAACAGCCATATTTCATCGCTCTAGAACGCGTATTTACCGAATTAGAGCGGTTTGAAGTTTTGTAAGAAACAATTGCTTGTAAAATCTGACTCAGTTGTCCTAGGAACTTCACCAATGGCGCAAATGAAAGGTTAAGAGTAGTAGATTATGAATCTGAAGTTTAATTAACTTCTAATTACTATTTTAGAAAATATGACCAAAAACCGAAGGGCAGGGGTCACCAAAAAAATGAAAAATTCGAAAGTCCTAAAAAACGTATTTTGCCGGTTTTAACGACGCCAGTTTGCGTTTATAATATACTTAGTGCGTTTCCAACGCGGTAATGCCTTTTATTTGGCCTAAATAGAAAATTGGAAAAAGTACAAACAGCCATATTTCATCGCTCTAGAACGCGTATTTACCGAATTAGAGCGGTTTGAAGTTTTGTAAGAAACAATTGCTTGTAAAATCTGACTCAGTTGTCCTAGGAACTTCACCAATGGCGCAAATGAAAGGTTAAGAGTAGTAGATTATGAATCTGAAGTTTAATTAACTTCTAATTACTATTTTAGAAAATATGACCAAAAACCGAAGGGCAGGGGTCACCAAAAAAATGAAAAATTCGAAAGTCCTAAAAAACGTATTTTGCCGGTTTTAACGACGCCAGTTTGCGTTTATAATATACTTAGTGCGTTTCCAACGCGGTAACGCCTTTTATTTTGCCTAAATAGAAAATTGGAAAAAGTACAAACAGCCATATTTCATCGCTCTAGAACGCGTATTTACCGAATTAGAGCGGTTTGAAGTTTTGTAAGAAACAATTGCTTGTAAAATCTGACTCAGTTGTCCTAGGAACTTCACCAATGGCGCAAATGAAAGGTTAAGAGTAGTAGATTATGAATCTGAAGTTTAATTAACTTCTAATTACTATTTTAGAAAATATGACCAAAAACCGAAGGGCAGGGGTCACCAAAAAAATGAAAAATTCGAAAGTCCTAAAAAACGTATTTTGCCGGTTTTAACGACGCCAGTTTGCGTTTATAATATACTTAGTGCGTTTCCAACGCGGTAATGCCTTTTATTTGGCCTAAATAGAAAATTGGAAAAAGTACAAACAGCCATATTTCATCGCTCTAGAACGCGTATTTACCGAATTAGAGCGGTTTGAAGTTTTGTAAGAAACAATTGCTTGTAAAATCTGACTCAGTTGTCCTAGGAACTTCACCAATGGCGCAAATGAAAGGTTAAGAGTAGTAGATTATGAATCTGAAGTTTAATTAACTTCTAATTACTATTTTAGAAAATATGACCAAAAACCGAAGGGCAGGGGTCACCAAAAAAATGAAAAATTCGAAAGTCCTAAAAAACGTATTTTGCCGGTTTTAACGACGCCAGTTTGCGTTTATAATATACTTAGTGCGTTTCCAACGCGGTAATGCCTTTTATTTGGCCTAAATAGAAAATTGGAAAAAGTACAAACAGCCATATTTCATCGCTCTAGAACGCGTATTTACCGAATTAGAGCGGTTTGAAGTTTTGTAAGAAACAATTGCTTGTAAAATCTGACTCAGTTGTCCTAGGAACTTCACCAATGGCGCAAATGAAAGGTTAAGAGTAGTAGATTATGAATCTGAAGTTTAATTAACTTCTAATTACTATTTTAGAAAATATGACCAAAAACCGAAGGGCAGGGGTCACCAAAAAAATGAAAAATTCGAAAGTCCTAAAAAACGTATTTTGCCGGTTTTAACCACGCCAGTTTGCGTTTATAATATACTTAGTGCGTTTCCAACGCGGTAATGCCTTTTATTTGGCCTAAATAGAAAATTGGAAAAAGTACAAACAGCCATATTTCATCGCTCTAGAACGCGTATTTACCGAATTAGAGCGGTTTGAAGTTTTGTAAGAAACAATTGCTTGTAAAATCTGACTCCGTTGTCCTAGGAACTTCACCAATGGCGCAAATGAAAGGTAAAGAGTAGTAGATTATGAATCTGAAGTTTAATTAACTTCTAATTACTATTTTAGAAAATATGACCAAAAACCGAAGGGCAGGGGTCACCAAAAAAATGAAAAATTCGAAAGTCCTAAAAAACGTATTTTGCCGGTTTTAACGACGCCAGTTTGCGTTTATAATATACTTAGTGCGTTTCCAACGCGATAATGCCTTTTATTTGGCCTAAATAGAAAATTGGAAAAAGTACAAACAGCCATATTTCATCGCTCTAGAACGCGTATTTACCGAATTAGAGCGGTTTGAAGTTTTGTAAGAAACAATTGCTTGTAAAATCTGACTCCGTTGTCCTAGGAACTTCACCAATGGCGCAAATGAAAGGTTAAGAGTAGTAGATTATGAATCTGAAGTTTAATTAACTTCTAATTACTATTTTAGAAAATATGACCAAAACCCGAAGGGCAGGGGTCACCAAAAAAATGAAAAATTCGAAAGTCCTAAAAAACGTATTTTGCCGGTTTTAACGACGCCAGTTTGCGTTTATAATATACTTAGTGCGTTTCCAACGCGGTAATGCCTTTTATTTGGCCTAAATAGAAAATTGGAAAAAGTACAAACAGCCATATTTCATCGCTCTAGAACGCGTATTTACCGAATTAGAGCGGTTTGAAGTTTTGTAAGAAACAATTGCTTATAAAATCTGACTCAGTTGTCCTAGGAACTTCACCAATGGCGCAAATGAAAGGTTAAGAGTAGTAGATTATGAATCTGAAGTTTAATTAACTTCTAATTACTATTTTAGAAAATATGACCAAAAACCGAAGGGCAGGGGTCACCAAAAAAATGAAAAATTCGAAAGTCCTAAAAAACGTATTTTGCCGGTTTTAACGACGCCAGTTTGCGTTTATAATATACTTAGTGCGTTTCCAACGCGATAATGCCTTTTATTTGGCCTAAATAGAAAATTGGAAAAAGTACAAACAGCCATATTTCATCGCTCTAGAACGCGTATTTACCGAATTAGAGCGGTTTGAAGTTTTGTAAGAAACAATTGCTTGTAAAATCTGACTCCGTTGTCCTAGGAACTTCACCAATGGCGCAAATGAAAGGTTAAGAGTAGTAGATTATGAATCTGAAGTTTAATTAACTTCTAATTACTATTTTAGAAAATATGACCAAAAACCGAAGGGCAGGGGTCACCAAAAAAATGAAAAATTCGAAAGTCCTAAAAAACGTATTTTGCCGGTTTTAACGACGCCAGTTTGCGTTTATAATATACTTAGTGCGTTTCCAACGCGATAATGCCTTTTATTTGGCCTAAATAGAAAATTGGAAAAAGTACAAACAGCCATATTTCATCGCTCTAGAACGCGTATTTACCGAATTAGAGCGGTTTGAAGTTTTGTAAGAAACAATTGCTTGTAAAATCTGACTCAGTTGTCCTAGGAACTTCACCAATGGCGCAAATGAAAGGTTAAGAGTAGTAGATTATGAATCTGAAGTTTAATTAACTTCTAATTACTATTTTAGAAAATATGACCAAAAACCGAAGGGCAGGGGTCACCAAAAAAATGAAAAATTCGAAAGTCCTAAAAAACGTATTTTGCCGGTTTTAACGACGCCAGTTTGCGTTTATAATATACTTAGTGCGTTTCCAACGCGATAATGCCTTTTATTTGGCCTAAATAGAAAATTGGAAAAAGTACAAACAGCCATATTTCATCGCTCTAGGACGCGTATTTACCGAATTAGAGCGGTTTGAAGTTTTGTAAGAAACAATTGCTTGTAAAATCTGACTCAGTTGTCGTAGGAACTTCACCAATGGCGCAAATGAAAGGTTAAGAGTAGTAGATTATGAATCTGAAGTTTAATTAACTTCTAATTACTATTTTAGAAAATATGACCAAAAACCGAAGGGCAGGGGTCACCAAAAAAATGAAAAATTCGAAAGTCCTAAAAAACGTATTTTGCCGGTTTTAACGACGCCAGTTTGCGTTTATAATATACTTAGTGCGTTTCCAATGCGATAATGCCTTTTATTTGGCCTAAATAGAAAATTGGAAAAAGTACAAACAGCCATATTTCATCGCTCTAGAACGCGTATTTACCGAATTAGAGCGGTTTGAAGTTTTGTAAGAAACAATTGCTTGTAAAATCTGACTCAGTTGTCGTAGGAACTTCACCAATGGCGCAAATGAAAGGTTAAGAGTAGTAGATTATGAATCTGAAGTTTAATTAACTTCTAATTACTATTTTAGAAAATATGACCAAAAACCGAAGGGCAGGGGTCACCAAAAAAATGAAAAATTCGAAAGTCCTAAAAAACGTATTTTGCCGGTTTTAACGACGCCAGTTTGCGTTTGTAATATACTTAGTGCGTTTCCAACGCGGTAATGCCTTTTATTTGGCCTAAATAGAAAATTGGAAAAAGTACAAACAGCCATATTTCATCGCTCTAGAACGCGTATTTACCGAATTAGAGCGGTTTGAAGTTTTGTAAGAAACAATTGCTTGTAAAATCTGACTCAGTTGTCCTAGGAACTTCACCAATGGCGCAAATGAAAGGTTAAGAGTAGTAGATTATGAATCTGAAGTTTAATTAACTTCTAATTACTATTTTAGAAAATATGACCAAAAACCGAAGGGCAGGGGTCACCAAAAAAATGAAAAATTCGAAAGTCCTAAAAAACGTATTTTGCCGGTTTTAACGACGCCAGTTTGCGTTTATAATATACTTAGTGCGTTTCCAACGCGGTAATGCCTTTTATTTGGCCTAAATAGAAAATTGGAAAAAGTACAAACAGCCATATTTCATCGCTCTAGAACGCGTATTTACCGAATTAGAGCGGTTTGAAGTTTTGTAAGAAACAATTGCTTGTAAAATCTGACTCAGTTGTCCTAGGAACTTCACCAATGGCGCAAATGAAAGGTTAAGAGTAGTAGATTATGAATCTGAAGTTTAATTAACTTCTAATTACTATTTTAGAAAATATGACCAAAAACCGAAGGGCAGGGGTCACCAAAAAAATGAAAAATTCGAAAGTCCTAAAAAACGTATTTTGCCGGTTTTAACGACGCCAGTTTGCGTTTATAATATACTTAGTGCGTTTCCAACGCGATAATGCCTTTTATTTGGCCTAAATAGAAAATTGGAAAAAGTACAAACAGCCATATTTCATCGCTCTAGAACGCGTATTTACCGAATTAGAGCGGTTTGAAGTTTTGTAAGAAACAATTGCTTGTAAAATCTGACTCCGTTGTCCTAGGAACTTCACCAATGGCGCAAATGAAAGGTTAAGAGTAGTAGATTATGAATCTGAAGTTTAATTAACTTCTAATTACTATTTTAGAAAATATGACCAAAAACCGAAGGGCAGGGGTCACCAAAAAAATGAAAAATTCGAAAGTCCTAAAAAACGTATTTTGCCGGTTTTAACGACGCCAGTTTGCGTTTATAATATACTTAGTGCGTTTCCAACGCGATAATGCCTTTTATTTGGCCTAAATAGAAAATTGGAAAAAGTACAAACAGCCATATTTCATCGCTCTAGGACGCGTATTTACCGAATTAGAGCGGTTTGAAGTTTTGTAAGAAACAATTGCTTGTAAAATCTGACTCAGTTGTCGTAGGAACTTCACCAATGGCGCAAATGAAAGGTTAAGAGTAGTAGATTATGAATCTGAAGTTTAATTAACTTCTAATTACTATTTTAGAAAATATGACCAAAAACCGAAGGGCAGGGGTCACCAAAAAAATGAAAAATTCGAAAGTCCTAAAAAACGTATTTTGCCGGTTTTAACGACGCCAGTTTGCGTTTATAATATACTTAGTGCGTTTCCAACGCGATAATGCCTTTTATTTGGCCTAAATAGAAAATTGGAAAAAGTACAAACAGCCATATTTCATCGCTCTAGAACGCGTATTTACCGAATTAGAGCGGTTTGAAGTTTTGTAAGAAACAATTGCTTGTAAAATCTGACTCAGTTGTCGTAGGAACTTCACCAATGGCGCAAATGAAAGGTTAAGAGTAGTAGATTATGAATCTGAAGTTTAATTAACTTCTAATTACTATTTTAGAAAATATGACCAAAAACCGAAGGGCAGGGGTCACCAAAAAAATGAAAAATTCGAAAGTCCTAAAAAACGTATTTTGCCGGTTTTAACGACGCCAGTTTGCGTTTGTAATATACTTAGTGCGTTTCCAACGCGGTAATGCCTTTTATTTGGCCTAAATAGAAAATTGGAAAAAGTACAAACAGCCATATTTCATCGCTCTAGAACGCGTATTTACCGAATTAGAGCGGTTTGAAGTTTTGTAAGAAACAATTACTTGTAAAATCTGACTCAGTTGTCCTAGGAACTTCACCAATGGCGCAAATGAAAGGTTAAGAGTAGTAGATTATGAATCTGAAGTTTAATTAACTTCTAATTACTATTTTAGAAAATATGACCAAAAACCGAAGGGCAGGGGTCACAAAAAAAATGAAAAATTCGAAAGTCCTAAAAAACGTATTTTGCCGGTTTTAACGACGCCAGTTTGCGTTTATAATATACTTAGTGCGTTTCCAACGCGGTAATGCCTTTTATTTGGCCTAAATAGAAAATTGGAAAAAGTACAAACAGCCATATTTCATCGCTCTAGAACGCGTATTTACCGAATTAGAGCGGTTTGAAGTTTTGTAAGAAACAATTGCTTGTAAAATCTGACTCAGTTGTCCTCGGAACTTCACCAATGGCGCAAATGAAAGGTTAAGAGTAGTAGATTATGAATCTGAAGTTTAATTAACTTCTAATTACTATTTTAGAAAATATGACCAAAAACCGAAGGGCAGGGGTCACCAAAAAAATGAAAAATTCGAAAGTCCTAAAAAACGTATTTTGCCGGTTTTAACGACGCCAGTTTGCGTTTATAATATACTTAGTGCGTTTCCAACGCGGTAATGCCTTTTATTTGGCCTAAATAGAAAATTGGAAAAAGTACAAACAGCCATATTTCATCGCTCTAGAACGCGTATTTACCGAATTAGAGCGGTTTGAAGTTTTGTAAGAAACAATTGCTTGTAAAATCTGACTCAGTTGTCCTAGGAACTTCACCAATGGCGCAAATGAAAGGTTAAGAGTAGTAGATTATGAATCTGAAGTTTAATTAACTTCTAATTACTATTTTAGAAAATATGACCAAAAACCGAAGGGCAGGGGTCACCAAAAAAATGAAAAATTCGAAAGTCCTAAAAAACGTATTTTGCCGGTTTTAACGACGCCAGTTTGCGTTTATAATATACTTAGTGCGTTTCCTACGCGGTAATGCCTTTTATTTGGCCTAAATAGAAAATTGGAAAAAGTACAAACAGCCATATTTCATCGCTCTAGAACGCGTATTTACCGAATTAGAGCGGTTTGAAGTTTTGTAAGAAACAATTGCTTGTAAAATCTGACTCAGTTGTCCTAGGAACTTCACCAATGGCGCAAATGAAAGGTTAAGAGTAGTAGATTATGAATCTGAAGTTTAATTAACTTCTAATTACTATTTTAGAAAATATGACCAAAAACCGAAGGGCAGGGGTCACCAAAAAAATGAAAAATTCGAAAGTCCTAAAAAACGTATTTTGTCGGTTTTAACGACGCCAGTTTGCGTTTATAATATACTTAGTGCGTTTCCAACGCGGTAATGCCTTTTATTTGGCCTAAATAGAAAATTGGAAAAAGTACAAACAGCCATATTTCATCGCTCTAGAACGCGTATTTACCGAATTAGAGCGGTTTGAAGTTTTGTAAGAAACAATTGCTTGTAAAATCTGACTCAGTTGTCCTAGGAACTTCACCAATGGCGCAAATGAAAGGTTAAGAGTAGTAGATTATGAATCTGAAGTTTAATTAACTTCTAATTACTATTTTAGAAAATATGACCAAAAACCGAAGGGCAGGGGTCACCAAAAAAATGAAAAATTCGAAAGTCCTAAAAAACGTATTTTGCCGGTTTTAACGACGCCAGTTTGCGTTTATAATATACTTAGTGCGTTTCCTACGCGGTAATGCCTTTTATTTGGCCTAAATAGAAAATTGGAAAAAGTACAAACAGCCATATTTCATCGCTCTAGAACGCGTATTTACCGAATTAGAGCGGTTTGAAGTTTTGTAAGAAACAATTGCTTGTAAAATCTGACTCAGTTGTCCTAGGAACTTCACCAATGGCGCAAATGAAAGGTTAAGAGTAGTAGATTATGAATCTGAAGTTTAATTAACTTCTAATTACTATTTTAGAAAATATGACCAAAAACCGAAGGGCAGGGGTCACCAAAAAAATGAAAAATTCGAAAGTCCTAAAAAACGTATTTTGCCGGTTTTAACGACGCCAGTTTGCGTTTATAATATACTTAGTGCGTTTCCAACGCGGTAATGCCTTTTATTTGGCCTAAATAGAAAATTGGGAAAAGTACAAACAGCCATATTTCATCGCTCTAGAACGCGTATTTACCGAATTAGAGCGGTTTGAAGTTTTGTAAGAAACAATTGCTTGTAAAATCTGACTCAGTTGTCCTCGGAACTTCACCAATGGCGCAAATGAAAGGTAAAGAGTAGTAGATTATGAATCTGAAGTTTAATTAACTTCTAATTACTATTTTAGAAAATATGACCAAAAACCGAAGGGCAGGGGTCACCAAAAAAATGAAAAATTCGAAAGTCCTAAAAAACGTATTTTGCCGGTTTTAACGACGCCAGTTTGCGTTTATAATATACTTAGTGCGTTTCCAACGCGGTAATGCCTTTTATTTGGCCTAAATAGAAAATTGGAAAAAGTACAAACAGCCATATTTCATCGCTCTAGAACGCGTATTTACCGAATTAGAGCGGTTTGAAGTTTTGTAAGAAACAATTGCTTGTAAAATCTGACTCAGTTGTCCTAGGAACTTCACCAATGGCGCAAATGAAAGGTTAAGAGTAGTAGATTATGAATCTGAAGTTTAATTAACTTCTAATTACTATTTTAGAAAATATGACCAAAAACCGAAGGGCAGGGGTCACCAAAAAAATGAAAAATTCGAAAGTCCTAAAAAACGTATTTTGCCGGTTTTAACGACGCCAGTTTACGTTTATAATATACTTAGTGCGTTTCCAACGCGGTAATGCCTTTTATTTGGCCTAAATAGAAAATTGGAAAAAGTACAAACAGCCATATTTCATCGCTCTAGAACGCGTATTTACCGAATTAGAGCGGTTTGAAGTTTTGTAAGAAACAATTGCTTGTAAAATCTGACTCAGTTGTCCTCGGAACTTCACCAATGGCGCAAATGAAAGGTAAAGAGTAGTAGATTATGAATCTGAAGTTTAATTAACTTCTAATTACTATTTTAGAAAATATGACCAAAAACCGAAGGGCAGGGGTCACCAAAAAAATGAAAAATTCGAAAGTCCTAAAAAACGTATTTTGCCGGTTTTAACGACGCCAGTTTGCGTTTATAATATACTTAGTGCGTTTCCAACGCGGTAATGCCTTTTATTTGGCCTAAATAGAAAATTGGAAAAAGTACAAACAGCCATATTTCATCGCTCTAGAACGCGTATTTACCGAATTAGAGCGGTTTGAAGTTTTGTAAGAAACAATTGCTTGTAAAATCTGACTCAGTTGTCCTAGGAACTTCACCAATGGCGCAAATGAAAGGTTAAGAGTAGTAGATTATGAATCTGAAGTTTAATTAACTTCTAATTACTATTTTAGAAAATATGACCAAAAACCGAAGGGCAGGGGCAGGAAAAATTCGAAAGTCCTAAAAAACGTATTTTGTCGGTTTTAACGACGCCAGTTTGCGTTTATAATATACTTAGTGCGTTTCCAACGCGGTAATGCCTTTTATTTGGCCTAAATAGAAAATTGGAAAAAGTACAAACAGCCATATTTCATCGCTCTAGAACGCGTATTTACCGAATTAGAGCGGTTTGAAGTTTTGTAAGAAACAATTGCTTGTAAAATCTGACTCAGTTGTCCTAGGAACTTCACCAATGGCGCAAATGAAAGGTTAAGAGTAGTAGATTATGAATCTGAAGTTTAATTAACTTCTAATTACTATTTTAGAAAATATGACCAAAAACCGAAAGGCAGGGGTCACCAAAAAAATGAAAAATTCGAAAGTCCTAAAAAACGTATTTTGCCGGTTTTAACGACGCCAGTTTGCGTTTATAATATACTTAGTGCGTTTCCAACGCGGTAATGTCTTTTATTTGGCCTAAATAGAAAATTGGAAAAAGTACAAACAGCCATATTTCATCGCTCTAGAACGCGTATTTACCGAATTAGAGCGGTTTGAAGTTTTGTAAGAAACAATTGCTTGTAAAATCTGACTCCGTTGTCCTAGGAACTTCACCAATGGCGCAAATGAAAGGTTAAGAGTAGTAGATTATGAATCTGAAGTTTAATTAACTTCTAATTACTATTTTAGAAAATATGACCAAAAACCGAAGGGCAGGGGTCACCAAAAAAATGAAAAATTCGAAAGTCCTAAAAAACGTATTTTGCCGGTTTTAACGACGCCAGTTTGCGTTTATAATATACTTAGTGCGTTTCCAACGCGATAATGCCTTTTATTTGGCCTAAATAGAAAATTGGAAAAAGTACAAACAGCCATATTTCATCGCTCTAGAACGCGTATTTACCGAATTAGAGCGGTTTGAAGTTTTGTAAGAAACAATTGCTTGTAAAATCTGACTCAGTTGTCCTAGGAACTTCACCAATGGCGCAAATGAAAGGTTAAGAGTAGTAGATTATGAATCTGAAGTTTAATTAACTTCTAATTACTATTTTAGAAAATATGACCAAAAACCGAAGGGCAGGGGTCACCAAAAAAATGAAAAATTCGAAAGTCCTAAAAAACGTATTTTGCCGGTTTTAACGACGCCAGTTTGCGTTTATAATATACTTAGTGCGTTTCCAACGCGATAATGCCTTTTATTTGGCCTAAATAGAAAATTGGAAAAAGTACAAACAGCCATATTTCATCGCTCTAGAACGCGTATTTACCGAATTAGAGCGGTTTGAAGTTTTGTAAGAAACAATTGCTTGTTTAATTAACTTCTAATTACTATTTTAGAAAATATGACCAAAAACCGAAGGGCAGGGGTCACCAAAAAAATGAAAAATTCGAAAGTCCTAAAAAACGTATTTTGCCGGTTTTAACGACGCCAGTTTGCGTTTATAATATACTTAGTGCGTTTCCAACGCGGTAATGCCTTTTATTTGGCCTAAATAGAAAATTGGAAAAAGTACAAACAGCCATATTTCATCGCTCTAGAACGCGTATTTACCGAATTAGAGCGGTTTGAAGTTTTGTAAGAAACAATTGCTTGTAAAATCTGACTCAGTTGTCCTAGGAACTTCACCAATGACGCAAATGAAAGGTTAAGAGTAGTAGATTATGAATCTGAAGTTTAATTAACTTCTAATTACTATTTTAGAAAATATGACCAAAAACCGAAGGGCAGGGGTCACCAAAAAAATGAAAAATTCGAAAGTCCTAAAAAACGTATTTTGCCGGTTTTAACGACGCCAGTTTGCGTTTATAATATACTTAGTGCGTTTCCAACGCGATAATGCCTTTTATTTGGCCTAAATAGAAAATTGGAAAAAGTACAAACAGCCATATTTCATCGCTCTAGAACGCGTATTTACCGAATTAGAGCGGTTTGAAGTTTTGTAAGAAACAATTGCTTGTAAAATCTGACTCAGTTGTCCTAGGAACTTCACCAATGACGCAAATGAAAGGTTAAGAGTAGTAGATTATGAATCTGAAGTTTAATTAGCTTCTAATTACTATTTTAGAAAATATGACCAAAAACCGAAGGGCAGGGGTCACCAAAAAAATGAAAAATTCGAAAGTCCTAAAAAACGTATTTTGCCGGTTTTAACCACGCCAGTTTGCGTTTATAATATACTTAGTGCGTTTCCAACGCGATAATGCCTTTTATTTGGCCTAAATAGAAAATTGGAAAAAGTACAAACAGCCATATTTCATCGCTCTAGAACGCGTATTTACCGAATTAGAGCGGTTTGAAGTTTTGTAAGAAACAATTGCTTGTAAAATCTGACTCCGTTGTCCTAGGAACTTCACCAATGGCGCAAATGAAAGGTTAAGAGTAGTAGATTATGAATCTGAAGTTTAATTAACTTCTAATTACTATTTTAGAAAATATGACCAAAAACCGAAGGGCAGGGGTCACCAAAAAAATGAAAAATTCGAAAGTCCTAAAAAACGTATTTTGCCGGTTTTAACGACGCCAGTTTGCGTTTATAATATACTTAGTGCGTTTCCAACGCAATAATGCCTTTTATTTGGCCTAAATAGAAAATTGGAAAAAGTACAAACAGCCATATTTCATCGCTCTAGAACGCGTATTTACCGAATTAGAGCGGTTTGAAGTTTTGTAAGAAACAATTGCTTGTAAAATCTGACTCCGTTGTCCTAGGAACTTCACCAATGGCGCAAATGAAAGGTTAAGAGTAGTAGATTATGAATCTGAAGTTTAATTAACTTCTAATTACTATTTTAGAAAATATGACCAAAAACCGAAGGGCAGGGGTCACCAAAAAAATGAAAAATTCGAAAGTCCTAAAAAACGTATTTTGCCGGTTTTAACGACGCCAGTTTGCGTTTATAATATACTTAGTGCGTTTCCAACGCAATAATGCCTTTTATTTGGCCTAAATAGAAAATTGGAAAAAGTACAAACAGCCATATTTCATCGCTCTAGAACGCGTATTTACCGAATTAGAGCGGTTTGAAGTTTTGTAAGAAACAATTGCTTGTAAAATCTGACTCCGTTGTCCTAGGAACTTCACCAATGGCGCAAATGAAAGGTTAAGAGTAGTAGATTATGAATCTGAAGTTTAATTAACTTCTAATTACTATTTTAGAAAATATGACCAAAAACCGAAAGGCAGGGGTCACCAAAAAAATGAAAAATTCGAAAGTCCTAAAAAACGTATTTTGCCGGTTTTAACGACGCCAGTTTGCGTTTATAATATACTTAGTGCGTTTCCAACGCGGTAATGCCTTTTATTTGGCCTAAATAGAAAATTGGAAAAAGTACAAACAGCCATATTTCATCGCTCTAGAACGCGTATTTACCGAATTAGAGCGGTTTGAAGTTTTGTAAGAAACAATTGCTTGTAAAATCTGACTCAGTTGTCCTAGGAACTTCACCAATGGCGGAAACGAAAGGTTAAGAGTAGTAGATTATGAATCTGAAGTTTAATTAGTACAAACAGTACAAGTACAAACAGCCATATTTCATCGCTCTAGAACGCGTATTTACCGAATTAGAGCGGTTTGAAGTTTTGTAAGAAACAATTGCTTGTTTAATTAACTTCTAATTACTATTTTAGAAAATATGACCAAAAACCGAAGGGCAGGGGTCACCAAAAAAATGAAAAATTCGAAAGTCCTAAAAAACGTATTTTGCCGGTTTTAACGACGCCAGTTTGCGTTTATAATATACTTAGTGCGTTGCCAACGCGGTAATGCCTTTTATTTGGCCTAAATAGAAAATTGGAAAAAGTACAAACAGCCATATTTCATCGCTCTAGAACGCGTATTTACCGAATTAGAGCGGTTAGAAGTTTTGTAAGAAACAATTGCTTGTTTAATTAACTTCTAATTACTATTTTAGAAAATATGACCAAAAACCGAAGGGCAGGGGTCACCAAAAAAATGAAAAATTCGAAAGTCCTAAAAAACGTATTTTGCCGGTTTTAACGACGCCAGTTTGCGTTTATAATATACTTAGTGCGTTTCCAACGCGGTAATGCCTTTTATTTGGCCTAAATAGAAAATTGGAAAAAGTACAAACAGCCATATTTCATCGCTCTAGAACGCGTATTTACCGAATTAGAGCGGTTTGAAGTTTTGTAAGAAACAATTGCTTGTAAAATCTGACTCAGTTGTCCTAGGAACTTCACCAATGGCGCAAATGAAAGGTTAAGAGTAGTAGATTATGAATCTGAAGTTTAATTAACTTCTAATTACTATTTTAGAAAATATGACCAAAAACCGAAGGGCAGGGGTCACCAAAAAAATGAAAAATTCGAAAGTCCTAAAAAACGTATTTTGCCGGTTTTAACGACGCCAGTTTGCGTTTATAATATACTTAGTGCGTTTCCAACGCGGTAATGCCTTTTATTTGGCCTAAATAGAAAATTGGAAAAAGTACAAACAGCCATATTTCATCGCTCTAGAACGCGTATTTACCGAATTAGAGCGGTTTGAAGTTTTGTAAGAAACAATTGCTTGTAAAATCTGACTCAGTTGTCCTAGGAACTTCACCAATGGCGCAAATGAAAGGTTAAGAGTAGTAGATTATGAATCTGTAGTTTAATTAACTTCTAATTACTATTTTAGAAAATATGACCAAAAACCGAAGGGCAGGGGTCACCAAAAAAATGAAAAATTCGAAAGTCCTAAAAAACGTATTTTGCCGGTTTTAACGACGCCAGTTTGCGTTTATAATATACTTAGTGCGTTTCCAACGCGGTAATGCCTTTTATTTGGCCTAAATAGAAAATTGGAAAAAGTACAAACAGCCATATTTCATCGCTCTAGAACGCGTATTTACCGAATTAGAGCGGTTTGAAGTTTTGTAAGAAACAATTGCTTGTAAAATCTGACTCTGTTGTCCTAGGAACTTCACCAATGGCGCAAATGAAAGGTTAAGAGTAGTAGATTATGAATCTGAAGTTTAATTAACTTCTAATTACTATTTTAGAAAATATGACCAAAAACCGAAGGGCAGGGGTCACCAAAAAAATGAAAAATTCGAAAGTCCTAAAAAACGTATTTTGCCGGTTTTAACGACGCCAGTTTGCGTTTATAATATACTTAGTGCGTTTCCAACGCGGTAATGCCTTTTATTTGGCCTAAATAGAAAATTGGAAAAAGTACAAACAGCCATATTTCATCGCTCTAGGACGCGTATTTACCGAATTAGAGCGGTTTGAAGTTTTGTAAGAAACAATTGCTTGTAAAATCTGACTCTGTTGTCCTAGGAACTTCACCAATGGCGCAAATGAAAGGTTAAGAGTAGTAGATTATGAATCTGAAGTTTAATTAACTTCTAATTACTATTTTAGAAAATATGACCAAAAACCGAAGGGCAGGGGTCACCAAAAAAATGAAAAATTCTAAAGTCCTAAAAAACGTATTTTGCCGGTTTTAACGACGCCAGTTTGCGTTTATAATATACTTAGTGCGTTTCCAACGCGGTAATGCCTTTTATTTGGCCTAAATAGAAAATTGGAAAAAGTACAAACAGCCATATTTCATCGCTCTAGAACGCGTATTTACCGAATTAGAGCGGTTTGAAGTTTTGTAAGAAACAATTGCTTGTAAAATCTGACTCCGTTGTCCTAGGAACTTCACCAATGGCGCAAATGAAAGGTTAAGAGTAGTAGATTATGAATCTGAAGTTTAATTAACTTCTAATTACTATTTTAGAAAATATGACCAAAAACCGAAGGGCAGGGGTCACCAAAAAAATGAAAAATTCGAAAGTCCTAAAAAACGTATTTTGCCGGTTTTAACGACGCCAGTTTGCGTTTATAATATACTTAGTGCGTTTCCAACGCGGTAATGCCTTTTATTTGGCCTAAATAGAAAATTGGAAAAAGTACAAACAGCCATATTTCATCGCTCTAGAACGCGTATTTACCGAATTAGAGCGGTTTGAAGTTTTGTAAGAAACAATTGCTTGTAAAATCTGACTCAGTTGTCCTAGGAACTTCACCAATGACGCAAATGAAAGGTTAAGAGTAGTAGATTATGAATCTGAAGTTTAATTAACTTCTAATTACTATTTTAGAAAATATGACCAAAAACCGAAGGGCAGGGGTCACCAAAAAAATGAAAAATTCGAAAGTCCTAAAAAACGTATTTTGCCGGTTTTAACGACGCCAGTTTGCGTTTATAATATACTTAGTGCGTTTCCAACGCAATAATGCCTTTTATTTGGCCTAAATAGAAAATTGGAAAAAGTACAAACAGCCATATTTCATCGCTCTAGAACGCGTATTTACCGAATTAGAGCGGTTTGAAGTTTTGTAAGAAACAATTGCTTGTAAAATCTGACTCCGTTGTCCTAGGAACTTCACCAATGGCGCAAATGAAAGGTTAAGAGTAGTAGATTATGAATCTGAAGTTTAATTAACTTCTAATTACTATTTTAGAAAATATGACCAAAAACCGAAAGGCAGGGGTCACCAAAAAAATGAAAAATTCGAAAGTCCTAAAAAACGTATTTTGCCGGTTTTAACGACGCCAGTTTGCGTTTATAATATACTTAGTGCGTTTCCAACGCGGTAATGCCTTTTATTTGGCCTAAATAGAAAATTGGAAAAAGTACAAACAGCCATATTTCATCGCTCTAGAACGCGTATTTACCGAATTAGAGCGGTTTGAAGTTTTGTAAGAAACAATTGCTTGTAAAATCTGACTCAGTTGTCCTAGGAACTTCACCAATGGCGGAAACGAAAGGTTAAGAGTAGTAGATTATGAATCTGAAGTTTAATTAGTACAAACAGTACAAGTACAAACAGCCATATTTCATCGCTCTAGAACGCGTATTTACCGAATTAGAGCGGTTTGAAGTTTTGTAAGAAACAATTGCTTGTTTAATTAACTTCTAATTACTATTTTAGAAAATATGACCAAAAACCGAAGGGCAGGGGTCACCAAAAAAATGAAAAATTCGAAAGTCCTAAAAAACGTATTTTGCCGGTTTTAACGACGCCAGTTTGCGTTTATAATATACTTAGTGCGTTGCCAACGCGGTAATGCCTTTTATTTGGCCTAAATAGAAAATTGGAAAAAGTACAAACAGCCATATTTCATCGCTCTAGAACGCGTATTTACCGAATTAGAGCGGTTTGAAGTTTTGTAAGAAACAATTGCTTGTTTAATTAACTTCTAATTACTATTTTAGAAAATATGACCAAAAACCGAAGGGCAGGGGTCACCAAAAAAATGAAAAATTCGAAAGTCCTAAAAAACGTATTTTGCCGGTTTTAACGACGCCAGTTTGCGTTTATAATATACTTAGTGCGTTTCCAACGCGGTAATGCCTTTTATTTGGCCTAAATAGAAAATTGGAAAAAGTACAAACAGCCATATTTCATCGCTCTAGAACGCGTATTTACCGAATTAGAGCGGTTTGAAGTTTTGTAAGAAACAATTGCTTGTAAAATCTGACTCAGTTGTCCTAGGAACTTCACCAATGGCGCAAATGAAAGGTTAAGAGTAGTAGATTATGAATCTGTAGTTTAATTAACTTCTAATTACTATTTTAGAAAATATGACCAAAAACCGAAGGGCAGGGGTCACCAAAAAAATGAAAAATTCGAAAGTCCTAAAAAACGTATTTTGCCGGTTTTAACGACGCCAGTTTGCGTTTATAATATACTTAGTGCGTTTCCAACGCGGTAATGCCTTTTATTTGGCCTAAATAGAAAATTGGAAAAAGTACAAACAGCCATATTTCATCGCTCTAGAACGCGTATTTACCGAATTAGAGCGGTTTGAAGTTTTGTAAGAAACAATTGCTTGTAAAATCTGACTCTGTTGTCCTAGGAACTTCACCAATGGCGCAAATGAAAGGTTAAGAGTAGTAGATTATGAATCTGAAGTTTAATTAACTTCTAATTACTATTTTAGAAAATATGACCAAAAACCGAAGGGCAGGGGTCACCAAAAAAATGAAAAATTCGAAAGTCCTAAAAAACGTATTTTGCCGGTTTTAACGACGCCAGTTTGCGTTTATAATATACTTAGTGCGTTTCCAACGCGGTAATGCCTTTTATTTGGCCTAAATAGAAAATTGGAAAAAGTACAAACAGCCATATTTCATCGCTCTAGGACGCGTATTTACCGAATTAGAGCGGTTTGAAGTTTTGTAAGAAACAATTGCTTGTAAAATCTGACTCTGTTGTCCTAGGAACTTCACCAATGGCGCAAATGAAAGGTTAAGAGTAGTAGATTATGAATCTGAAGTTTAATTAACTTCTAATTACTATTTTAGAAAATATGACCAAAAACCGAAGGGCAGGGGTCACCAAAAAAATGAAAAATTCTAAAGTCCTAAAAAACGTATTTTGCCGGTTTTAACGACGCCAGTTTGCGTTTATAATATACTTAGTGCGTTTCCAACGCGGTAATGCCTTTTATTTGGCCTAAATAGAAAATTGGAAAAAGTACAAACAGCCATATTTCATCGCTCTAGAACGCGTATTTACCGAATTAGAGCGGTTTGAAGTTTTGTAAGAAACAATTGCTTGTAAAATCTGACTCCGTTGTCCTAGGAACTTCACCAATGGCGCAAATGAAAGGTTAAGAGTAGTAGATTATGAATCTGAAGTTTAATTAACTTCTAATTACTATTTTAGAAAATATGACCAAAAACCGAAGGGCAGGGGTCACCAAAAAAATGAAAAATTCGAAAGTCCTAAAAAACGTATTTTGACGGTTTTAACGACGCCAGTTTGCGTTTATAATATACTTAGTGCGTTTCCAACGCGGTAATGCCTTTTATTTGGCCTAAATAGAAAATTGGAAAAAGTACAAACAGCCATATTTCATCGCTCTAGAACGCGTATTTACCGAATTAGAGCGGTTTGAAGTTTTGTAAGAAACAATTGCTTGTAAAATCTGACTCAGTTGTCCTAGGAACTTCACCAATGGCGCAAATGAAAGGTTAAGAGTAGTAGATTATGAATCTGAAGTTTAATTAACTTCTAATTACTATTTTAGAAAATATGACCAAAAACCGAAGGGCAGGGGTCACCAAAAAAATGAAAAATTCGAAAGTCCTAAAAAACGTATTTTGCCGGTTTTAACGACGCCAGTTTGCGTTTATAATATACTTAGTGCGTTTCCAACGCGGTAATGCCTTTTATTTGGCCTAAATAGAAAATTGGAAAAAGTACAAACAGCCATATTTCATCGCTCTAGAACGCGTATTTACCGAATTAGAGCGGTTTGAAGTTTTGTAAGAAACAATTGCTTGTAAAATCTGACTCAGTTGTCCTAGGAACTTCATCAATGGCGCAAATGAAAGGTTAAGAGTAGTAGATTATGAATCTGAAGTTTAATTAACTTCTAATTACTATTTTAGAAAATATGACCAAAAACCGAAGGGCAGGGGTCACCAAAAAAATGAAAAATTCGAAAGTCCTAAAAAACGTATTTTGCCGGTTTTAACGACGCCAGTTTGCGTTTATAATATACTTAGTGCGTTTCCAACGCGGTAATGCCTTTTATTTGGCCTAAATAGAAAATTGGAAAAAGTACAAACAGCCATATTTCATCGCTCTAGAACGCGTATTTACCGAATTAGAGCGGTTTGAAGTTTTGTAAGAAACAATTGCTTGTAAAATCTGACTCAGTTGTCCTAGGAACTTCACCAATGGCGCAAATGAAAGGTTAAGAGTAGTAGATTATGAATCTGAAGTTTAATTAACTTCTAATTACTATTTTAGAAAATATGACCAAAAACCGAAGGGCAGGGGTCACCAAAAAAATGAAAAATTCGAAAGTCCTAAAAAACGTATTTTGCCGGTTTTAACGACGCCAGTTTGCGTTTATAATATACTTAGTGCGTTTCCAACGCGGTAATGCCTTTTATTTGGCCTAAATAGAAAATTGGAAAAAGTACAAACAGCCATATTTCATCGCTCTAGAACGCGTATTTACCGAATTAGAGCGGTTTGAAGTTTTGTAAGAAACAATTGCTTGTAAAATCTGACTCAGTTGTCCTAGGAACTTCACCAATGGCGCAAATGAAAGGTTAAGAGTAGTAGATTATGAATCTGAAGTTTAATTAACTTCTAATTACTATTTTAGAAAATATGACCAAAAACCGAAGGGCAGGGGTCACGAAAAAAATGAAAAATTCGAAAGTCCTAAAAAACGTATTTTGCTGGTTTTAACGACGCCAGTTTGCGTTTATAATATACTTAGTGCGTTTCCAACGCGGTAATGCCTTTTATTTGGCCTAAATAGAAAATTGGAAAAAGTACAAACAGCCATATTTCATCGCTCTAGAACGCGTATTTACCGAATTAGAGCGGTTTGAAGTTTTGTAAGAAACAATTGCTGACTCAGTTGTCCTAGGAACTTCACCAATGGCGCAAATGAAAGGTTAAGAGTAGTAGATTATGAATCTGAAGTTTAATTAACTTCTAATTACTATTTTAGAAAATATGACCAAAAACCGAAGGGCAGGGGTCACCAAAAAAATGAAAAATTCGAAAGTCCTAAAAAACGTATTTTGCCGGTTTTAACGACGCCAGTTTGCGTTTATAATATACTTAGTGCGTTTCCAACGCGGTAATGCCTTTTATTTGGCCTAAATAGAAAATTGGAAAAAGTACAAACAGCCATATTTCATCGCTCTAGAACGCGTATTTACCGAATTAGAGCGGTTTGAAGTTTTGTAAGAAACAATTGCTTGTAAAATCTGACTCAGTTGTCCTAGGAACTTCACCAATGGCGCAAATGAAAGGTTAAGAGTAGTAGATTATGAATCTGAAGTTTAATTAACTTCTAATTACTATTTTAGAAAATATGACCAAAAACCGAAGGGCAGGGGTCACCAAAAAAATGAAAAATTCGAAAGTCCTAAAAAGCGTATTTTGCCAGTTTTAACGACGCCAGTTTGCGTTTATAATATACTTAGTGCGTTTCCAACGCGGTAATGCCTTTTATTTGGCCTAAATAGAAAATTGGAAAAAGTACAAACAGCCATATTTCATCGCTCTAGAACGCGTATTTACCGAATTAGAGCGGTTTGAAGTTTTGTAAGAAACAATTGCTTGTAAAATCTGACTCAGTTGTCCTAGGAACTTCACCAATGGCGCAAATGAAAGGTAGAAAGTAGTAGATTATGAATCTGAAGTTTAATTAACTTCTAATTACTATTTTAGAAAATATGACCAAAAACCGAAGGGCAGGGGTCACCAAAAAAATGAAAAATTCGAAAGTCCTAAAAAACGTATTTTGCCGGTTTTAACGACGCCAGTTTGCGTTTATAATATACTTAGTGCGTTTCCAACGCGATAATGCCTTTTATTTGGCCTAAATAGAAAATTGGAAAAAGTACAAACAGCCATATTTCATCGCTCTAGAACGCGTATTTACCGAATTAGAGCGGTTTGAAGTTTTGTAAGAAACAATTGCTTGTAAAATCTGACTCAGTTGTCCTAGGAACTTCACCAATGGCGCAAATGAAAGGTTAAGAGTAGTAGATTATGAATCTGAAGTTTAATTAACTTCTAATTACTATTTTAGAAAATATGACCAAAAACCGAAGGGCAGGGGTCACCAAAAAAATGAAAAATTCGAAAGTCCTAAAAAACGTATTTTGCCGGTTTTAACGACGCCAGTTTGCGTTTATAATATACTTAGTGCGTTTCCAACGCGGTAATGCCTTTTATTTGGCCTAAATAGAAAATTGGAAAAAGTACAAACAGCCATATTTCATCGCTCTAGAACGCGTATTTACCGAATTAGAGCGGTTTGAAGTTTTGTAAGAAACAATTGCTTGTAAAATCTGACTCCGTTGTCCTAGGAACTTCACCAATGGCGCAAATGAAAGGTTAAGAGTAGTAGATTATGAATCTGAAGTTTAATTAACTTCTAATTACTATTTTAGAAAATATGACCAAAAACCGAAGGGCAGGGGTCACCAAAAAAATGAAAAATTCGAAAGTCCTAAAAAACGTATTTTGCCGGTTTTAACGACGCCAGTTTGCGTTTATAATATACTTAGTGCGTTTCCAACGCGATAATGCCTTTTATTTGGCCTAAATAGAAAATTGGAAAAAGTACAAACAGCCATATTTCATCGCTCTAGAACGCGTATTTACCGAATTAGAGCGGTTTGAAGTTTTGTAAGAAACAATTGCTTGTAAAATCTGACTCCGTTGTCCTAGGAACGTCACCAATGGCGCAAATGAAAGGTTAAGAGTAGTAGATTATGAATCTGAAGTTTAATTAACTTCTAATTACTATTTTAGAAAATATGACCAAAAACCGAAGGGCAGGGGTCACCAAAAAAATGAAAAATTCGAAAGTCCTAAAAAACTTATTTTGCCGGTTTTAACGACGCCAGTTTGCGTTTATAATATACTTAGTGCGTTTCCAACGCGGTAATGCCTTTTATTTGGCCTAAATAGAAAATTGGAAAAAGTACAAACAGCCATATTTCATCGCTCTAGAACGCGTATTTACCGAATTAGAGCGGTTTGAAGTTTTGTAAGAAACAATTGCTTGTAAAATCTGACTCAGTTGTCCTAGGAACTTCACCAATGGCGCAAATGAAAGGTTAAGAGTAGTAGATTATGAATCTGAAGTTTAATTAACTTCTAATTACTATTTTAGAAAATATGACCAAAAACCGAAGGGCAGGGGTCACCAAAAAAATGAAAAATTCGAAAGTCCTAAAAAACGTATTTTGCCGGTTTTAACGACGCCAGTTTGCGTTTATAATATACTTAGTGCGTTTCCAACGCGGTAATGCCTTTTATTTGGCCTAAATAGAAAATTGGAAAAAGTACAAACAGCCATATTTCATCGCTCTAGAACGCGTATTTACCGAATTAGAGCGGTTTGAAGTTTTGTAAGAAACAATTGCTTGTAAAATCTGACTCAGTTGTCCTAGGAACTTCACCAATGGCGCAAATGAAAGGTTAAGAGTAGTAGATTATGAATCTGAAGTTTAATTAACTTCTAATTACTATTTTAGAAAATATGACCAAAAACCGAAGGGCAGGGGTCACCAAAAAAATGAAAAATTCGAAAGTCCTAAAAAACTTATTTTGCCGGTTTTAACGACGCCAGTTTGCGTTTATAATATACTTAGTGCGTTTCCAACGCGGTAATGCCTTTTATTTGGCCTAAATAGAAAATTGGAAAAAGTACAAACAGCCATATTTCATCGCTCTAGAACGCGTATTTACCGAATTAGAGCGGTTTGAAGTTTTGTAAGAAACAATTGCTTGTAAAATCTGACTCAGTTGTCCTAGGAACTTCACCAATGGCGCAAATGAAAGGTTAAGAGTAGTAGATTATGAATCTGAAGTTTAATTAACTTCTAATTACTATTTTAGAAAATATGACCAAAAACCGAAGGGCAGGGGTCACCAAAAAAATGAAAAATTCGAAAGTCCTAAAAAACGTATTTTGCCGGTTTTAACGACGCCAGTTTGCGTTTATAATATACTTAGTGCGTTTCCAACGCGGTAATGCCTTTTATTTGGCCTAAATAGAAAATTGGAAAAAGTACAAACAGCCATATTTCATCGCTCTAGAACGCGTATTTACCGAATTAGAGCGGTTTGAAGTTTTGTAAGAAACAATTGCTTGTAAAATCTGACTCCGTTGTCCTAGGAACTTCACCAATGGCGCAAATGAAAGGTTAAGAGTAGTAGATTATGAATCTGAAGTTTAATTAACTTCTAATTACTATTTTAGAAAATATGACCAAAAACCGAAGGGCAGGGGTCACCAAAAAAATGAAAAATTCGAAAGTCCTAAAAAACGTATTTTGCCGGTTTTAACGACGCCAGTTTGCGTTTATAATATACTTAGTGCGTTTCCAACGCGGTAATGCCTTTTATTTGGCCTAAATAGAAAATTGGAAAAAGTACAAACAGCCATATTTCATCGCTCTAGAACGCGTATTTACCGAATTAGAGCGGTTTGAAGTTTTGTAAGAAACAATTGCTTGTAAAATCTGACTCAGTTGTCCTAGGAACTTCACCAATGGCGCAAATGAAAGGTTAAGAGTAGTAGATTATGAATCTGAAGTTTAATTAACTTCTAATTACTATTTTAGAAAATATGACCAAAAACCAAAGGGCAGGGGTCACCAAAAAAATGAAAAATTCGAAAGTCCTAAAAAGCGTATTTTGCCAGTTTTAACGACGCCAGTTTGCGTTTATAATATACTTAGTGCGTTTCCAACGCGGTAATGCCTTTTATTTGGCCTAAATAGAAAATTGGAAAAAGTACAAACAGCCATATTTCATCGCTCTAGAACGCGTATTTTCCGAATTAGAGCGGTTTGAAGTTTTGTAAGAAACAATTGCTTGTAAAATCTGACTCAGTTGTCCTAGGAACTTCACCAATGGCGCAAATGAAAGGTTAAGAGTAGTAGATTATGAATCTGAAGTTTAATTAACTTCTAATTACTATTTTAGAAAATATGACCAAAAACCGAAGGGCAGGGGTCACCAAAAAAATGAAAAATTCGAAAGTCCTAAAAAACGTATTTTGCCGGTTTTAACGACGCCAGTTTGCGTTTATAATATACTTAGTGCGTTTCCAACGCGGTAATGCCTTTTATTTGGCCTAAATAGAAAATTGGAAAAAGTACAAACAGCCATATTTCATCGCTCTAGAACGCGTATTTACCGAATTAGAGCGGTTTGAAGTTTTGTAAGAAACAATTGCTTGTAAAATCTGACTCAGTTGTCCTAGGAACTTCACCAATGGCGCAAATGAAAGGTTAAGAGTAGTAGATTATGAATCTGAAGTTTAATTAACTTCTAATTACTATTTTAGAAAATATGACCAAAAACCGAAGGGCAGGGGTCACCAAAAAAATGAAAAATTCGAAAGTCCTAAAAAACGTATTTTGCCGGTTTTAACGACGCCAGTTTGCGTTTATAATATACTTAGTGCGTTTCCAACGCGGTAATGCCTTTTATTTGGCCTAAATAGAAAATTGGAAAAAGTACAAACAGCCATATTTCATCGCTCTAGAACGCGTATTTACCGAATTAGAGCGGTTTGAAGTTTTGTAAGAAACAATTGCTTGTAAAATCTGACTCCGTTGTCCTAGGAACTTCACCAATGGCGCAAATGAAAGGTTAAGAGTAGTAGATTATGAATCTGAAGTTTAATTAACTTCTAATTACTATTTTAGAAAATATGACCAAAAACCGAAGGGCAGGGGTCACCAAAAAAATGAAAAATTCGAAAGTCCTAAAAAACGTATTTTGCCGGTTTTAACGACGCCAGTTTGCGTTTATAATATACTTAGTGCGTTTCCAACGCGGTAATGCCTTTTATTTGGCCTAAATAGAAAATTGGAAAAAGTACAAACAGCCATATTTCATCGCTCTAGAACGCGTATTTACCGAATTAGAGCGGTTTGAAGTTTTGTAAGAAACAATTGCTTGTAAAATCTGACTCAGTTGTCCTAGGAACTTCACCAATGGCGCAAATGAAAGGTTAAGAGTAGTAGATTATGAATCTGAAGTTTAATTAACTTCTAATTACTATTTTAGAAAATATGACCAAAAACCGAAGGGCAGGGGTCACCAAAAAAATGAAAAATTCGAAAGTCCTAAAAAACGTATTTTGCCGGTTTTAACGACGCCAGTTTGCGTTTATAATATACTTAGTGCGTTTCCAACGCGGTAATGCCTTTTATTTGGCCTAAATAGAAAATTGGAAAAAGTACAAACAGCCATATTTCATCGCTCTAGAACGCGTATTTACCGAATTAGAGCGGTTTGAAGTTTTGTAAGAAACAATTGCTTGTAAAATCTGACTCAGTTGTCCTAGGAACTTCACCAATGGCGCAAATGAAAGGTTAAGAGTAGTAGATTATGAATCTGAAGTTTAATTAACTTCTAATTACTATTTTAGAAAATATGACCAAAAACCGAAGGGCAGGGGTCACCAAAAAAATGAAAAATTCGAAAGTCCTAAAAAACGTATTTTGCCGGTTTTAACGACGCCAGTTTGCGTTTATAATATACTTAGTGCGTTTCCAACGCGGTAATGCCTTTTATTTGGCCTAAATAGAAAATTGGAAAAAGTACAAACAGCCATATTTCATCGCTCTAGAACGCGTATTTACCGAATTAGAGCGGTTTGAAGTTTTGTAAGAAACAATTGCTTGTAAAATCTGACTCAGTTGTCCTAGGAACTTCACCAATGGCGCAAATGAAAGGTTAAGAGTAGTAGATTATGAATCTGAAGTTTAATTAACTTCTAATTACTACTATTTTAGAAAATATGACCAAAAACCGAAGGGCAGGGGTCACCAAAAAAATGAAAAATTCGAAAGTCCTAAAAAACGTATTTTGCCGGTTTTAACGACGCCAGTTTGCGTTTATAATATACTTAGTGCGTTTCCAACGCGGTAATGCCTTTTATTTGGCCTAAATAGAAAATTGGAAAAAGTATAAACAGCCATATTTCATCGCTCTAGAACGCGTATTTACCGAATTAGAGCGGTTTGAAGTTTTGTAAGAAACAATTGCTTGTAAAATCTGACTCAGTTGTCCTAGGAACTTCACCAATGGCGCAAATGAAAGGTTAAGAGTAGTAGATTATGAATCTGAAGTTTAATTAACTTCTAATTACTATTTTAGAAAATATGACCAAAAACCGAAGGGCAGGGGTCACCAAAAAAATGAAAAATTCGAAAGTCCTAAAAAACGTATTTTGCCGGTTTTAACGACGCCAGTTTGCGTTTATAATATACTTAGTGCGTTTCCAACGCGGTAATGCCTTTTATTTGGCCTAAATAGAAAATTGGAAAAAGTACAAACAGCCATATTTCATCGCTCTAGAACGCGTATTTACCGAATTAGAGCGGTTTGAAGTTTTGTAAGAAACAATTGCTTGTAAAATCTGACTCAGTTGTCCTAGGAACTTCACCAATGGCGCAAATGAAAGGTTAAGAGTAGTAGATTATGAATCTGAAGTTTAATTAACTTCTAATTACTACTATTTTAGAAAATATGACCAAAAACCGAAGGGCAGGGGTCACCAAAAAAATGAAAAATTCGAAAGTCCTAAAAAACGTATTTTGCCGGTTTTAACGACGCCAGTTTGCGTTTATAATATACTTAGTGCGTTTCCAACGCGGTAATGCCTTTTATTTGGCCTAAATAGAAAATTGGAAAAAGTACAAACAGCCATATTTCATCGCTCTAGAACGCGTATTTACCGAATTAGAGCGGTTTGAAGTTTTGTAAGAAACAATTGCTTGTAAAATCTGACTCAGTTGTCCTAGGAACTTCACCAATGGCGCAAATGAAAGGTTAAGAGTAGTAGATTATGAATCTGAAGTTTAATTAACTTCTAATTACTATTTTAGAAAATATGACCAAAAACCGAAGGGCAGGGGTCACCAAAAAAATGAAAAATTCGAAAGTCCTAAAAAACTTATTTTGCCGGTTTTAACGACGCCAGTTTGCGTTTATAATATACTTAGTGCGTTTCCAACGCGGTAATGCCTTTTATTTGGCCTAAATAGAAAATTGGAAAAAGTACAAACAGCCATATTTCATCGCTCTAGAATGCGTATTTACCGAATTAGAGCGGTTTGAAGTTTTGTAAGAAACAATTGCTTGTAAAATCTGACTCAGTTGTCCTAGGAACTTCACCAATGGCGCAAATGAAAGGTTAAGAGTAGTAGATTATGAATCTGAAGTTTAATTAACTTCTAATTACTATTTTAGAAAATATGACCAAAAACCGAAGGGCAGGGGTCACCAAAAAAATGAAAAATTCGAAAGTCCTAAAAAACTTATTTTGCCGGTTTTAACGACGCCAGTTTGCGTTTATAATATACTTAGTGCGTTTCCAAGGCGGTAATGCCTTTTATTTGGCCTAAATAGAAAATTGGAAAAAGTACAAACAGCCATATTTCATCGCTCTAGAACGCGTATTTACCGAATTAGAGCGGTTTGAAGTTTTGTAAGAAACAATTGCTTGTAAAATCTGACTCAGTTGTCCTAGGAACTTCACCAATGGCGCAAATGAAAGGTTAAGAGTAGTAGATTATGAATCTGAAGTTTAATTAACTTCTAATTACTATTTTAGAAAATATGACCAAAAACCGAAGGGCAGGGGTCACCAAAAAAATGAAAAATTCGAAAGTCCTAAAAAACGTATTTTGCCGGTTTTAACGACGCCAGTTTGCGTTTATAATATACTTAGTGCGTTTCCAACGCGATAATGCCTTTTATTTGGCCTAAATAGAAAATTGGAAAAAGTACAAACAGCCATATTTCATCGCTCTAGAACGCGTATTTACCGAATTAGAGCGGTTTGAAGTTTTGTAAGAAACAATTGCTTGTAAAATCTGACTCCGTTGTCCTAGGAACTTCACCAATGGCGCAAATGAAAGGTTAAGAGTAGTAGATTATGAATCTGAAGTTTAATTAACTTCTAATTACTATTTTAGAAAATATGACCAAAAACCGAAGGGCAGGGGTCACCAAAAAAATGAAAAATTCGAAAGTCCTAAAAAACGTATTTTGCCGGTTTTAACGACGCCAGTTTGCGTTTATAATATACTTAGTGCGTTTCCAACGCGGTAATGCCTTTTATTTGGCCTAAATAGAAAATTGGAAAAAGTACAAACAGCCATATTTCATCGCTCTAGAACGCGTATTTACCGAATTAGAGCGGTTTGAAGTTTTGTAAGAAACAATTGCTTGTAAAATCTGACTCCGTTGTCCTAGGAACTTCACCAATGGCGCAAATGAAAGGTTAAGAGTAGTAGATTATGAATCTGAAGTTTAATTAACTTCTAATTACTATTTTAGAAAATATGACCAAAAACCGAAGGGCAGGGGTCACCAAAAAAATGAAAAATTCGAAAGTCCTAAAAAACGTATTTTGCCGGTTTTAACGACGCCAGTTTGCGTTTATAATATACTTAGTGCGTTTCCAACGCGGTAATGCCTTTTATTTGGCTTAAATAGAAAATTGGAAAAAGTACAAACAGCCATATTTCATCGCTCTAGAACGCGTATTTACCGAATTAGAGCGGTTTGAAGTTTTGTAAGAAACAATTGCTTGTAAAATCTGACTCAGTTGTCCTCGGAACTTTACCAATGGCGCAAATGAAAGGTTAAGAGTAGTAGATTATGAATCTGAAGTTTAATTAACTTCTAATTACTATTTTAGAAAATATGACCAAAAACCGAAGGGCAGGGGTCACCAAAAAAATGAAAAATTCGAAAGTCCTAAAAAACGTATTTTGCCGGTTTTAACGACGCTAGTTTGCGTTTATAATATACTTAGTGCGTTTCCAACGCGGTAATGCCTTTTATTTGGCCTAAATAGAAAATTGGAAAAAGTACAAACAGCCATATTTCATCGCTCTAGAACGCGTATTTACCGAATTAGAGCGGTTTGAAGTTTTGTAAGAAACAATTGCTTGTAAAATCTGACTCAGTTGTCCTAGGAACTTCACCAATGGCGCAAATGAAAGGTTAAGAGTAGTAGATTATGAATCTGAAGTTTAATTAACTTCTAATTACTATTTTAGAAAATATGACCAAAAACCGAAGGGCAGGGGTCACCAAAAAAATGAAAAATTCGAAAGTCCTAAAAAACGTATTTTGCCGGTTTTAACGACGCCAGTTTGCGTTTATAATATACTTAGTGCGTTTCCAACGCGGTAATGCCTTTTATTTGGCTTAAATAGAAAATTGGAAAAAGTACAAACAGCCATATTTCATCGCTCTAGAACGCGTATTTACCGAATTAGAGCGGTTTGAAGTTTTGTAAGAAACAATTGCTTGTAAAATCTGACTCAGTTGTCCTAGGAACTTCACCAATGGCGCAAATGAAAGGTTAAGAGTAGTAGATTATGAATCTGAAGTTTAATTAACTTCTAATTACTATTTTAGAAAATATGACCAAAAACCGAAGGGCAGGGGTCACCAAAAAAATGAAAAATTAAAAAGTCCTAAAACTATTTTAGAAAATATGACCAAAAACCGAAGGGCAGGGGTCACCAAAAAAATGAAAAATTCGAAAGTCCTAAAAAACTTATTTTGCCGGTTTTAACGACGCCAGTTTGCGTTTATAATATACTTAGTGCGTTTCCAACGCGGTAATGCCTTTTATTTGGCCTAAATAGAAAATTGGAAAAAGTACAAACAGCCATATTTCATCGCTCTAGAATGCGTATTTACCGAATTAGAGCGGTTTGAAGTTTTGTAAGAAACAATTGCTTGTAAAATCTGACTCAGTTGTCCTAGGAACTTCACCAATGGCGCAAATGAAAGGTTAAGAGTAGTAGATTATGAATCTGAAGTTTAATTAACTTCTAATTACTATTTTAGAAAATATGACCAAAAACCGAAGGGCAGGGGTCACCAAAAAAATGAAAAATTCGAAAGTCCTAAAAAACTTATTTTGCCGGTTTTAACGACGCCAGTTTGCGTTTATAATATACTTAGTGCGTTTCCAAGGCGGTAATGCCTTTTATTTGGCCTAAATAGAAAATTGGAAAAAGTACAAACAGCCATATTTCATCGCTCTAGAACGCGTATTTACCGAATTAGAGCGGTTTGAAGTTTTGTAAGAAACAATTGCTTGTAAAATCTGACTCAGTTGTCCTAGGAACTTCACCAATGGCGCAAATGAAAGGTTAAGAGTAGTAGATTATGAATCTGAAGTTTAATTAACTTCTAATTACTATTTTAGAAAATATGACCAAAAACCGAAGGGCAGGGGTCACCAAAAAAATGAAAAATTCGAAAGTCCTAAAAAACGTATTTTGCCGGTTTTAACGACGCCAGTTTGCGTTTATAATATACTTAGTGCGTTTCCAACGCGGTAATGCCTTTTATTTGGCCTAAATAGAAAATTGGAAAAAGTACAAACAGCCATATTTCATCGCTCTAGAACGCGTATTTACCGAATTAGAGCGGTTTGAAGTTTTGTAAGAAACAATTGCTTGTAAAATCTGACTCAGTTGTCCTAGGAACTTCACCAATGGCGCAAATGAAAGGTTAAGAGTAGTAGATTATGAATCTGAAGTTTAATTAACTTCTAATTACTATTTTAGAAAATATGACCAAAAACCGAAGGGCAGGGGTCACCAAAAAAATGAAAAATTCGAAAGTCCTAAAAAACGTATTTTGCCGGTTTTAACGACGCCAGTTTGCGTTTATAATATACTTAGTGCGTTTCCAACGCGATAATGCCTTTTATTTGGCCTAAATAGAAAATTGGAAAAAGTACAAACAGCCATATTTCATCGCTCTAGAACGCGTATTTACCGAATTAGAGCGGTTTGAAGTTTTGTAAGAAACAATTGCTTGTAAAATCTGACTCCGTTGTCCTAGGAACTTCACCAATGGCGCAAATGAAAGGTTAAGAGTAGTAGATTATGAATCTGAAGTTTAATTAACTTCTAATTACTATTTTAGAAAATATGACCAAAAACCGAAGGGCAGGGGTCACCAAAAAAATGAAAAATTCGAAAGTCCTAAAAAACGTATTTTGCCGGTTTTAACGACGCCAGTTTGCGTTTATAATATACTTAGTGCGTTTCCAACGCGGTAATGCCTTTTATTTGGCCTAAATAGAAAATTGGAAAAAGTACAAACAGCCATATTTCATCGCTCTAGAACGCGTATTTACCGAATTAGAGCGGTTTGAAGTTTTGTAAGAAACAATTGCTTGTAAAATCTGACTCCGTTGTCCTAGGAACTTCACCAATGGCGCAAATGAAAGGTTAAGAGTAGTAGATTATGAATCTGAAGTTTAATTAACTTCTAATTACTATTTTAGAAAATATGACCAAAAACCGAAGGGCAGGGGTCACCAAAAAAATGAAAAATTCGAAAGTCCTAAAAAACGTATTTTGCCGGTTTTAACGACGCCAGTTTGCGTTTATAATATACTTAGTGCGTTTCCAACGCGGTAATGCCTTTTATTTGGCTTAAATAGAAAATTGGAAAAAGTACAAACAGCCATATTTCATCGCTCTAGAACGCGTATTTACCGAATTAGAGCGGTTTGAAGTTTTGTAAGAAACAATTGCTTGTAAAATCTGACTCAGTTGTCCTCGGAACTTTACCAATGGCGCAAATGAAAGGTTAAGAGTAGTAGATTATGAATCTGAAGTTTAATTAACTTCTAATTACTATTTTAGAAAATATGACCAAAAACCGAAGGGCAGGGGTCACCAAAAAAATGAACAATTCGAAAGTCCTAAAAAACGTATTTTGCCGGTTTTAACGACGCCAGTTTGCGTTTATAATATACTTAGTGCGTTTCCAACGCGGTAATGCCTTTTATTTGGCTTAAATAGAAAATTGGAAAAAGTACAAACAGCCATATTTCATCGCTCTAGAACGCGTATTTACCGAATTAGAGCGGTTTGAAGTTTTGTAAGAAACAATTGCTTGTAAAATCTGACTCAGTTGTCCTAGGAACTTCACCAATGGCGCAAATGAAAGGTTAAGAGTAGTAGATTATGAATCTGAAGTTTAATTAACTTCTAATTACTATTTTAGAAAATATGACCAAAAACCGAAGGGCAGCGGTCACCAAAAAAATGAAAAATTAAAAAGTCCTAAAAAACGTATTTTGCCGGTTTTAACGACGCCAGTTTGCGTTTATAATATACTTAGTGCGTTTCCAACGCGGTAATGCCTTTTATTTGGCCTAAATAGAAAATTGGAAAAAGTACAAACAGCCATATTTCATCGCTCTAGAACGCGTATTTACCGAATTAGAGCGTTGTCCTAGGAACTTCACCAATGGCGCAAATGAAAGGTTAAGAGTAGTAGATTATGAATCTGAAGTTTAATTAACTTCTAATTACTATTTTAGAAAATATGACCAAAAACCGAAGGGCAGGGGTCACCAAAAAAATGAACAATTCGAAAGTCCTAAAAAACGTATTTTGCCGGTTTTAACGACGCCAGTTTGCGTTTATAATATACTTAGTGCGTTTCCAACGCGGTAATGCCTTTTATTTGGCCTAAATAGAAAATTGGAAAAAGTACAAACAGCCATATTTCATCGCTCTAGAACGCGTATTTACCGAATTAGAGCGGTTTGAAGTTTTGTAAGAAACAATTGCTTGTAAAATCTGACTCAGTTGTCCTAGGAACTTCACCAATGGCGCAAATGAAAGGTTAAGAGTAGTAGATTATGAATCTGAAGTTTAATTAACTTCTAATTACTATTTTAGAAAATATGACCAAAAACCGAAGGGCAGGGGTCACCAAAAAAATGAAAAATTCGAAAGTCCTAAAAACGTATTTTGCCGGTTTTAACGACGCCAGTTTGCGTTTATAATATACTTAGTGCGTTTCCAACGCGGTAATGCCTTTTATTTGGCCTAAATAGAAAATTGGAAAAAGTACAAACAGCCATATTTCATCGCTCTAGAACGCGTATTTACCGAATTAGAGCGGTTTGAAGTTTTGTAAGAAATTACTATTTTAGAAAATATGACCAAAAACCGAAGGGCAGGGGTCACCAAAAAAATGAAAAATTCGAAAGTCCTAAAAAACGTATTTTGCCGGTTTTAACGACGCCAGTTTGCGTTTATAATATACTTAGTGCGTTTCCAACGCGGTAATGCCTTTTATTTGGCCTAAATAGAAAATTGGAAAAAGTACAAACAGCCATATTTCATCGCTCTAGAACGCGTATTTACCGAATTAGAGCGGTTTGAAGTTTTGTAAGAAACAATTGCTTGTAAAAACTGACTCAGTTGTCCTAGGAACTTCACCAATGGCGCAAATGAAAGGTTAAGAGTAGTAGATTATGAATCTGAAGTTTAATTAACTTCTAATTACTATTTTAGAAAATATGACCAAAAACCGAAGGGCAGGGGTCACCAAAAAAATGAAAAATTCGAAAGTCCTAAAAAACGTATTTTGCCGGTTTTAACGACGCCAGTTTGCGTTTATAATATACTTAGTGCGTTTCCAACGCGGTAATGCCTTTTATTTGGCCTAAATAGAAAATTGGAAAAAGTACAAACAGCCATATTTCATCGCTCTAGAACGCGTATTTACCGAATTAGAGCGGTTTGAAGTGTTGTAAGAAATTACTATTTTAGAAAATATGACCAAAAACCGAAGGGCAGGGGTCACCAAAAAAATGAAAAATTCGAAAGTCCTAAAAAACGTATTTTGCCGGTTTTAACGACGCCAGTTTGCGTTTATAATATACTTAGTGCGTTTCCAACGCGGTAATGCCTTTTATTTGGCCTAAATAGAAAATTGGAAAAAGTACAAACAGCCATATTTCATCGCTCTAGAACGCGTATTTACCGAATTAGAGCGGTTTGAAGTTTTGTAAGAAACAATTGCTTGTAAAAACTGACTCAGTTGTCCTAGGAACTTCACCAATGGCGCAAATGAAAGGTTAAGAGTAGTAGATTATGAATCTGAAGTTTAATTAACTTCTAATTACTATTTTAGAAAATATGACCAAAAACCGAAGGGCAGGGGTCACCAAAAAAATGAAAAATTCGAAAGTCCTAAAAAACGTATTTTGCCGGTTTTAACGACGCCAGTTTGCGTTTATAATATACTTAGTGCGTTTCCAACGCGGTAATGCCTTTTATTTGGCCTAAATAGAAAATTGGAAAAAGTACAAACAGCCATATTTCATCGCTCTAGAACGCGTATTTACCGAATTAGAGCGGTTTGAAGTGTTGTAAGAAATTACTATTTTAGAAAATATGACCAAAAACCGAAGGGCAGGGGTCACCAAAAAAATGAAAAATTCGAAAGTCCTAAAAAACGTATTTTGCCGGTTTTAACGACGCCAGTTTGCGTTTATAATATACTTAGTGCGTTTCCAACGCGGTAATGCCTTTTATTTGGCCTAAATAGAAAATTGGAAAAAGTACAAACAGCCATATTTCATCGCTCTAGAACGCGTATTTACCGAATTAGAGCGGTTTGAAGTTTTGTAAGAAACAATTGCTTGTAAAAACTGACTCAGTTGTCCTAGGAACTTCACCAATGGCGCAAATGAAAGGTTAAGAGTAGTAGATTATGAATCTGAAGTTTAATTAACTTCTAATTACTATTTTAGAAAATATGACCAAAAACCGAAGGGCAGGGGTCACCAAAAAAATGAAAAATTCGAAAGTCCTAAAAAACGTATTTTGCCGGTTTTAACGACGCCAGTTTGCGTTTATAATATACTTAGTGCGTTTCCAACGCGGTAATGCCTTTTATTTGGCCTAAATAGAAAATTGGAAAAAGTACAAACAGCCATATTTCATCGCTCTAGAACGCGTATTTACCGAATTAGAGCGGTTTGAAGTTTTGTAAGAAACAATTGCTTGTAAAAACTGACTCAGTTGTCCTAGGAACTTCACCAATGGCGCAAATGAAAGGTTAAGAGTAGTAGATTATGAATCTGAAGTTTAATTAACTTCTAATTACTATTTTAGAAAATATGACCAAAAACCGAAGGGCAGGGGTCACCAAAAAAATGAAAAATTCGAAAGTCCTAAAAAACTTATTTTGCCGGTTTTAACGACGCCAGTTTGCGTTTATAATATACTTAGTGCGTTTCCAACGCGGTAATGCCTTTTATTTGGCCTAAATAGAAAATTGGAAAAAGTACAAACAGCCATATTTCATCGCTCTAGAACGCGTATTTACCGAATTAGAGCGGTTTGAAGTTTTGTAAGAAACAATTGCTTGTAAAATCTGACTCAGTTGTCCTAGGAACTTCACCAATGGCGCAAATGAAAGGTTAAGAGTAGTAGATTATGAATCTGAAGTTTAATTAACTTCTAATTACTATTTTAGAAAATATGACCAAAAACCGAAGGGCAGGGGTCACCAAAAAAATGAAAAATTCGAAAGTCCTAAAAAACTTATTTTGCCGGTTTTAACGACGCCAGTTTGCGTTTATAATATACTTAGTGCGTTTCCAACGCGGTAATGCCTTTTATTTGGCCTAAATAGAAAATTGGAAAAAGTACAAACAGCCATATTTCATCGCTCTAGAACGCGTATTTACCGAATTAGAGCGGTTTGAAGTTTTGTAAGAAACAATTGCTTGTAAAATCTGACTCAGTTGTCCTAGGAACTTCACCAATGGCGCAAATGAAAGGTTAAGAGTAGTAGATTATGAATCTGAAGTTTAATTAACTTCTAATTACTATTTTAGAAAATATGACCAAAAACCGAAGGGCAGGGGTCACCAAAAAAATGAAAAATTCGAAAGTCCTAAAAAACTTATTTTGCCGGTTTTAACGACGCCAGTTTGCGTTTATAATATACTTAGTGCGTTTCCAACGCGGTAATGCCTTTTATTTGGCCTAAATAGAAAATTGGAAAAAGTACAAACAGCCATATTTCATCGCTCTAGAACGCGTATTTACCGAATTAGAGCGGTTTGAAGTTTTGTAAGAAACAATTGCTTGTAAAATCTGACTCAGTTGTCCTAGGAACTTCACCAATGGCGCAAATGAAAGGTTAAGAGTAGTAGATTATGAATCTGAAGTTTAATTAACTTCTAATTACTATTTTAGAAAATATGACCAAAAACCGAAGGGCAGGGGTCACCAAAAAAATGAAAAATTCGAAAGTCCTAAAAAACGTATTTTGCCGGTTTTAACGACGCCAGTTTGCGTTTATAATATACTTAGTGCGTTTCCAACGCGATAATGCCTTTTATTTGGCCTAAATAGAAAATTGGAAAAAGTACAAACAGCCATATTTCATCGCTCTAGAACGCGTATTTACCGAATTAGAGCGGTTTGAAGTTTTGTAAGAAACAATTGCTTGTAAAATCTGACTCAATTGTCCTAGGAACTTCACCAATGGCGCAAATGAAAGGTTAAGAGTAGTAGATTATGAATCTGAAGTTTAATTAACTTCTAATTACTATTTTAGAAAATATGACCAAAAACCGAAGGGCAGGGGTCACCAAAAAAATGAAAAATTCGAAAGTCCTAAAAAACGTATTTTGCCGGTTTTAACGACGCCAGTTTGCGTTTATAATATACTTAGTGCGTTTCCAACGCGGTAATGCCTTTTATTTGGCCTAAATAGAAAATTGGAAAAAGTACAAACAGCCATATTTCATCGCTCTAGAACGCGTATTTACCGAATTAGAGCGGTTTGAAGTTTTGTAAGAAACAATTGCTTGTAATAAAATCTGACTCAGTTGTCCTAGGAACTTCACCAATGGCGCAAATGAAAGGTTAAGAGTAGTAGATTATGAATCTGAAGTTTAATTAACTTCTAATTACTATTTTAGAAAATATGACCAAAAACCGAAGGGCAGGGGTCACCAAAAAATGAAAAATTCGAAAGTCCTAAAAAACGTATTTTGCCGGTTTTAACGACGCCAGTTTGCGTTTATAATATACTTAGTGCGTTTCCAACGCGGTAATGCCTTTTATTTGGCCTAAATAGAAAATTGGAAAAAGTACAAACAGCCATATTTCATCGCTCTAGAACGCGTATTTACCGAATTAGAGCGGTTTGAAGTTTTGTAAGAAACAATTGCTTGTAAAATCTGACTCAGTTGTCCTAGGAACTTCACCAATGGCGCAAATGAAAGGTTAAGAGTAGTAGATTATGAATCTGAAGTTTAATTAACTTCTAATTACTATTTTAGAAAATATGACCAAAAACCGAAGGGCAGGGGTCACCAAAAAAATGAAAAATTCGAAAGTCCTAAAAAACGTATTTTGCCGGTTTTAACGACGCCAGTTTGCGTTTATAATATACTTAGTGCGTTTCCAACGCGATAATGCCTTTTATTTGGCCTAAATAGAAAATTGGAAAAAGTACAAACAGCCATATTTCATCGCTCTAGAACGCGTATTTACCGAATTAGAGCGGTTTGAAGTTTTGTAAGAAACAATTGCTTGTAAAATCTGACTCAATTGTCCTAGGAACTTCACCAATGGCGCAAATGAAAGGTTAAGAGTAGTAGATTATGAATCTGAAGTTTAATTAACTTCTAATTACTATTTTAGAAAATATGACCAAAAACCGAAGGGCAGGGGTCACCAAAAAAATGAAAAATTCGAAAGTCCTAAAAAACGTATTTTGCCGGTTTTAACGACGCCAGTTTGCGTTTATAATATACTTAGTGCGTTTCCAACGCGGTAATGCCTTTTATTTGGCCTAAATAGAAAATTGGAAAAAGTACAAACAGCCATATTTCATCGCTCTAGAACGCGTATTTACCGAATTAGAGCGGTTTGAAGTTTTGTAAGAAACAATTGCTTGTAAAAACTGACTCAGTTGTCCTAGGAACTTCACCAATGGCGCAAATGAAAGGTTAAGAGTAGTAGATTATGAATCTGAAGTTTAATTAACTTCTAATTACTATTTTAGAAAATATGACCAAAAACCGAAGGGCAGGGGTCACCAAAAAAATGAAAAATTCGAAAGTCCTAAAAAACGTATTTTGCCGGTTTTAACGACGCCAGTTTGCGTTTATAATATACTTAGTGCGTTTCCAACGCGGTAATGCCTTTTATTTGGCCTAAATAGAAAATTGGAAAAAGTACAAACAGCCATATTTCATCGCTCTAGAACGCGTATTTACCGAATTAGAGCGGTTTGAAGTTTTGTAAGAAACAATTGCTTGTAAAAACTGACTCAGTTGTCCTAGGAACTTCACCAATGGCGCAAATGAAAGGTTAAGAGTAGTAGATTATGAATCTGAAGTTTAATTAACTTCTAATTACTATTTTAGAAAATATGACCAAAAACCGAAGGGCAGGGGTCACCAAAAAAATGAAAAATTCGAAAGTCCTAAAAAACGTATTTTGCCGGTTTTAACGACGCCAGTTTGCGTTTATAATATACTTAGTGCGTTTCCAACGCGGTAATGCCTTTTATTTGGCCTAAATAGAAAATTGGAAAAAGTACAAACAGCCATATTTCATCGCTCTAGAACGCGTATTTACCGAATTAGAGCGGTTTGAAGTTTTGTAAGAAACAATTGCTTGTAAAATCTGACTCAGTTGTCCTAGGAACTTCACCAATGGCGCAAATGAAAGGTTAAGAGTAGTAGATTATGAATCTGAAGTTTAATTAACTTCTAATTACTATTTTAGAAAATATGACCAAAAACCGAAGGGCAGGGGTCACCAAAAAAATGAAAAATTCGAAAGTCCTAAAAAACGTATTTTGCCGGTTTTAACGACGCCAGTTTGCGTTTATAATATACTTAGTGCGTTTCCAACGCGGTAATGCCTTTTATTTGGCCTAAATAGAAAATTGGAAAAAGTACAAACAGCCATATTTCATCGCTCTAGAACGCGTATTTACCGAATTAGAGCGGTTTGAAGTTTTGTAAGAAACAATTGCTTGTAAAAACTGACTCAGTTGTCCTAGGAACTTCACCAATGGCGCAAATGAAAGGTTAAGAGTAGTAGATTATGAATCTGAAGTTTAATTAACTTCTAATTACTATTTTAGAAAATATGACCAAAAACCGAAGGGCAGGGGTCACCAAACAAATGAAAAATTCGAAAGTCCTAAAAAACGTTTTTTGCCGGTTTTAACGACGCCAGTTTGCGTTTATAATATACTTAGTGCGTTTCCAACGCGGTAATGCCTTTTATTTGGCCTAAATAGAAAATTGGAAAAAGTACAAACAGCCATATTTCATCGCTCTAGAACGCGTATTTACCGAATTAGAGCGGTTTGAAGTTTTGTAAGAAACAATTGCTTGTAATAAAATCTGACTCAGTTGTCCTAGGAACTTCACCAATGGCGCAAATGAAAGGTTAAGAGTAGTAGATTATGAATCTGAAGTTTAATTAACTTCTAATTACTATTTTAGAAAATATGACCAAAAACCGAAGGGCAGGGGTCACCAAAAAATGAAAAATTCGAAAGTCCTAAAAAACGTATTTTGCCGGTTTTAACGACGCCAGTTTGCGTTTATAATATACTTAGTGCGTTTCCAACGCGGTAATGCCTTTTATTTGGCCTAAATAGAAAATTGGAAAAAGTACAAACAGCCATATTTCATCGCTCTAGAACGCGTATTTACCGAATTAGAGCGGTTTGAAGTTTTGTAAGAAACAATTGCTTGTAAAATCTGACTCAGTTGTCCTAGGAACTTCACCAATGGCGCAAATGAAAGGTTAAGAGTAGTAGATTATGAATCTGAAGTTTAATTAACTTCTAATTACTATTTTAGAAAATATGACCAAAAACCGAAGGGCAGGGGTCACCAAAAAAATGAAAAATTCGAAAGTCCTAAAAAACGTATTTTGCCGGTTTTAACGACGCCAGTTTGCGTTTATAATATACTTAGTGCGTTTCCAACGCGGTAATGCCTTTTATTTGGCCTAAATAGAAAATTGGAAAAAGTACAAACAGCCATATTTCATCGCTCTAGAACGCGTATTTACCGAATTAGAGCGGTTTGAAGTTTTGTAAGAAACAATTGCTTGTAAAATCTGACTCAGTTGTCCTAGGAACTTCACCAATGGCGCAAATGAAAGGTTAAGAGTAGTAGATTATGAATCTGAAGTTTAATTAACTTCTAATTACTATTTTAGAAAATATGACCAAAAACCGAAGGGCAGGGGTCACCAAAAAAATGAAAAATTCGAAAGTCCTAAAAAACGTATTTTGCCGGTTTTAACGACGCCAGTTTGCGTTTATAATATACTTAGTGCGTTTCCAACGCGGTAATGCCTTTTATTTGGCCTAAATAGAAAATTGGAAAAAGTACAAACAGCCATATTTCATCGCTCTAGAACGCGTATTTACCGAATTAGAGCGGTTTGAAGTTTTGTAAGAAACAATTGCTTGTAAAATCTGACTCAGTTGTCCTAGGAACTTCACCAATGGCGCAAATGAAAGGTTAAGAGTAGTAGATTATGAATCTGAAGTTTAATTAACTTCTAATTACTATTTTAGAAAATATGACCAAAAACCGAAGGGCAGGGGTCACCAAAAAAATGAAAAATTCGAAAGTCCTAAAAAACGTATTTTGCCGGTTTTAACGACGCCAGTTTGCGTTTATAATATACTTAGTGCGTTTCCAACGCGGTAATGCCTTTTATTTGGCCTAAATAGAAAATTGGAAAAAGTACAAACAGCCATATTTCATCGCTCTAGAACGTGTATTTACCGAATTAGAGCGGTTTGAAGTTTTGTAAGAAACAATTGCTTGTAAAATCTGACTCAGTTGTCCTAGGAACTTCACCAATGGCGCAAATGAAAGGTTAAGAGTAGTAGATTATGAATCTGAAGTTTAATTAACTTCTAATTACTATTTTAGAAAATATGACCAAAAACCGAAGGGCAGGGGTCACCAAAAAAATGAAAAATTCGAAAGTCCTAAAAAACGTATTTTGCCGGTTTTAACGACGCCAGTTTGCGTTTATAATATACTTAGTGCGTTTCCAACGCGGTAATGCCTTTTATTTGGCCTAAATAGAAAATTGGAAAAAGTACAAACAGCCATATTTCATCGCTCTAGAACGCGTATTTACCGAATTAGAGCGGTTTGAAGTTTTGTAAGAAACAATTGCTTGTAAAATCTGACTCCGTTGTCCTAGGAACTTCACCAATGGCGCAAATGAAAGGTTAAGAGTAGTAGATTATGAATCTGAAGTTTAATTAACTTCTAATTACTATTTTAGAAAATATGACCAAAAACCGAAGGGCAGGGGTCACCAAAAAAATGAAAAATTCGAAAGTCCTAAAAAACCTATTTTGCCGGTTTTAACGACGCCAGTTTGCGTTTATAATATACTTAGTGCGTTTCCAACGCGGTAATGCCTTTTATTTGGCCTAAATAGAAAATTGGAAAAAGTACAAACAGCCATATTTCATCGCTCTAGAACGCGTATTTACCGAATTAGAGCGGTTTGAAGTTTTGTAAGAAACAATTACTTGTAAAATCTGACTCCGTTGTCCTAGGAACTTCACCAATGGCGCAAATGAAAGGTTAAGAGTAGTAGATTATGAATCTGAAGTTTAATTAACTTCTAATTACTATTTTAGAAAATATGACCAAAAACCGAAGGGCAGGGGTCACCAAAAAATGAAAAATTCGAAAGTCCTAAAAAACGTATTTTGCCGGTTTTAACGACGCCAGTTTGCGTTTATAATATACTTAGTGCGTTTCCAACGCGGTAATGCCTTTTATTTGGCCTAAATAGAAAATTGGAAAAAGTACAAACAGCCATATTTCATCGCTCTAGAACGCGTATTTACCGAATTAGAGCGGTTTGAAGTTTTGTAAGAAACAATTGCTTGTAAAATCTGACTCAGTTGTCCTAGGAACTTCACCAATGGCGCAAATGAAAGGTTAAGAGTAGTAGATTATGAATCTGAAGTTTAATTAACTTCTAATTACTATTTTAGAAAATATGACCAAAAACCGAAGGGCAGGGGTCACCAAAAAAATGAAAAATTCGAAAGTCCTAAAAAACGTATTTTGCCGGTTTTAACGACGCCAGTTTGCGTTTATAATATACTTAGTGCGTTTCCAACGCGGTAATGCCTTTTATTTGGCCTAAAAAGAAAATTGGAAAAAGTACAAACAGCCATATTTCATCGCTCTAGAACGCGTATTTACCGAATTAGAGCGGTTTGAAGTTTTGTAAGAAACAATTGCTTGTAAAATCTGACTCAGTTGTCCTAGGAACTTCACCAATGGCGCAAATGAAAGGTTAAGAGTAGTAGATTATGAATCTGAAGTTTAATTAACTTCTAATTACTATTTTAGAAAATATGACCAAAAACCGAAGGGCAGGGGTCACCAAAAAAATGAAAAATTCGAAAGTCCTAAAAAACGTATTTTGCCGGTTTTAACGACGCCAGTTTGCGTTTATAATATACTTAGTGCGTTTCCAACGCGGTAATGCCTTTTATTTGGCCTAAATAGAAAATTGGAAAAAGTACAAACAGCCATATTTCATCGCTCTAGAACGCGTATTTACCGAATTAGAGCGGTTTGAAGTTTTGTAAGAAACAATTGCTTGTAAAATCTGACTCAGTTGTCCTAGGAACTTCACCAATGGCGCAAATGAAAGGTTAAGAGTAGTAGATTATGAATCTGAAGTTTAATTAACTTCTAATTACTATTTTAGAAAATATGACCAAAAACCGAAGGGCAGGGGTCACCAAAAAAATGAAAAATTCGAAAGTCCTAAAAAACGTATTTTGCCGGTTTTAACGACGCCAGTTTGCGTTTATAATATACTTAGTGCGTTTCCAACGCGGTAATGCCTTTTATTTGGCCTAAAAAGAAAATTGGAAAAAGTACAAACAGCCATATTTCATCGCTCTAGAACGCGTATTTACCGAATTAGAGCGGTTTGAAGTTTTGTAAGAAACAATTGCTTGTAAAATCTGACTCAGTTGTCCTAGGAACTTCACCAATGGCGCAAATGAAAGGTTAAGAGTAGTAGATTATGAATCTGAAGTTTAATTAACTTCTAATTACTATTTTAGAAAATATGACCAAAAACCGAAGGGCAGGGGTCACCAAAAAAATGAAAAATTCGAAAGTCCTAAAAAACGTATTTTGCCGGTTTTAACGACGCCAGTTTGCGTTTATAATATACTTAGTGCGTTTCCAACGCGGTAATGCCTTTTATTTGGCCTAAAAAGAAAATTGGAAAAAGTACAAACAGCCATATTTCATCGCTCTAGAACGCGTATTTACCGAATTAGAGCGGTTTGAAGTTTTGTAAGAAACAATTGCTTGTAAAATCTGACTCAGTTGTCCTAGGAACTTCACCAATGGCGCAAATGAAAGGTTAAGAGTAGTAGATTATGAATCTGAAGTTTAATTAACTTCTAATTACTATTTTAGAAAATATGACCAAAAACCGAAGGGCAGGGGTCACCAAAAAAATGAAAAATTCGAAAGTCCTAAAAAACGTATTTTGCCGGTTTTAACGACGCCAGTTTGCGTTTATAATATACTTAGTGCGTTTCCAACGCGGTAATGCCTTTTATTTGGCCTAAATAGAAAATTGGAAAAAGTACAAACAGCCATATTTCATCGCTCTAGAACGCGTATTTACCGAATTAGAGCGGTTTGAAGTTTTGTAAGAAACAATTGCTTGTAAAATCTGACTCAGTTGTCCTAGGAACTTCACTAATGGCGCAAATGAAAGGTTAAGAGTAGTAGATTATGAATCTGAAGTTTAATTAACTTCTAATTACTATTTTAGAAAATATGACCAAAAACCGAAGGGCAGGGGTCACCAAAAAAATGAAAAATTCGAAAGTCCTAAAAAACGTATTTTGCCGGTTTTAACGACGCCAGTTTGCGTTTATAATATACTTAGTGCGTTTCCAACGCGGTAATGCCTTTTATTTGGCCTAAAAAGAAAATTGGAAAAAGTACAAACAGCCATATTTCATCGCTCTAGAACGCGTATTTACCGAATTAGAGCGGTTTGAAGTTTTGTAAGAAACAATTGCTTGTAAAATCTGACTCAGTTGTCCTAGGAACTTCACCAATGGCGCAAATGAAAGGTTAAGAGTAGTAGATTATGAATCTGAAGTTTAATTAACTTCTAATTACTATTTTAGAAAATATGACCAAAAACCGAAGGGCAGGGGTCACCAAAAAAATGAAAAATTCGAAAGTCCTAAAAAACGTATTTTGCCGGTTTTAACGACGCCAGTTTGCGTTTATAATATACTTAGTGCGTTTCCAACGCGGTAATGCCTTTTATTTGGCCTAAATAGAAAATTGGAAAAAGTACAAACAGCCATATTTCATCGCTCTAGAACGCGTATTTACCGAATTAGAGCGGTTTGAAGTTTTGTAAGAAACAATTGCTTGTAAAATCTGACTCAGTTGTCCTAGGAACTTCACCAATGGCGCAAATGAAAGGTTAAGAGTAGTAGATTATGAATCTGAAGTTTAATTAACTTCTAATTACTATTTTAGAAAATATGACCAAAAACCGAAGGGCAGGGGTCACCAAAAAATGAAAAATTCGAAAGTCCTAAAAAACGTATTTTGCCGGTTTTAACGACGCCAGTTTGCGTTTATAATATACTTAGTGCGTTTCCAACGCGGCAATGCCTTTTATTTGGCCTAAATAGAAAATTGGAAAAAGTACAAACAGCCATATTTCATCGCTCTAGAACGCGTATTTACCGAATTAGAGCGGTTTGAAGTTTTGTAAGAAACAATTGCTTGTAAAATCTGACTCAGTTGTCCTAGGAACTTCACCAATGGCGCAAATGAAAGGTTAAGAGTAGTAGATTATGAATCTGAAGTTTAATTAACTTCTAATTACTATTTTAGAAAATATGACCAAAAACCGAAGGGCAGGGGTCACCAAAAAAATGAAAAATTCGAAAGTCCTAAAAAACGTATTTTGCCAGTTTTAACGACGCCAGTTTGCGTTTATAATATACTTAGTGCGTTTCCTACGCGGTAATGCCTTTTATTTGGCCTAAATAGAAAATTGGAAAAAGTACAAACAGCCATATTTCATCGCTCTAGAACGCGTATTTACCGAATTAGAGCGGTTTGAAGTTTTGTAAGAAACAATTGCTTGTAAAATCTGACTCAGTTGTCCTAGGAACTTCACCAATGGCGCAAATGAAAGGTTAAGAGTAGTAGATTATGAATCTGAAGTTTAATTAACTTCTAATTACTATTTTAGAAAATATGACCAAAAACCGAAGGGCAGGGGTCACCAAAAAAATGAAAAATTCGAAAGTCCTAAAAAACGTATTTTGCCGGTTTTAACGACGCCAGTTTGCGTTTATAATATACTTAGTGCGTTTCCAACGCGGTAATGCCTTTTATTTGGCCTAAATAGAAAATTGGAAAAAGTACAAACAGCCATATTTCATCGCTCTAGAACGCGTATTTACCGAATTAGAGCGGTTTGAAGTTTTGTAAGAAACAATTGCTTGTAAAATCTGACTCAGTTGTCCTAGGAACTTCACCAATGGCGCAAATGAAAGGTTAAGAGCAGTAGATTATGAATCTGAAGTTTAATTAACTTCTAATTACTATTTTAGAAAATATGACCAAAAACCGAAGGGCAGGGGTCACCAAAAAAATGAAAAATTCGAAAGTCCTAAAAAACGTATTTTGCCGGTTTTAACGACGCCAGTTTGCGTTTATAATATACTTAGTGCGTTTCCAACGCGGTAATGCCTTTTATTTGGCCTAAATAGAAAATTGGAAAAAGTACAAACAGCCATATTTCATCGCTCTAGAACGCGTATTTACCGAATTAGAGCGGTTTGAAGTTTTGTAAGAAACAATTACTTGTAAAAACTGACTCAGTTGTCCTAGGAACTTCACCAATGGCGCAAATGAAAGGTTAAGAGTAGTAGATTATGAATCTGAAGTTTAATTAACTTCTAATTACTATTTTAGAAAATATGACCAAAAACCGAAGGGCAGGGGTCACCAAAAAAATGAAAAATTCGAAAGTCCTAAAAAACGTATTTTGCCGGTTTTAACGACGCCAGTTTGCGTTTATAATATACTTAGTGCGTTTCCAACGCGGTAATGCCTTTTATTTGGCCTAAATAGAAAATTGGAAAAAGTACAAACAGCCATATTTCATCGCTCTAGAACGCGTATTTACCGAATTAGAGCGGTTTGAAGTTTTGTAAGAAACAATTGCTTGTAAAATCTGACTCAGTTGTCCTAGGAACTTCACCAATGGCGCAAATGAAAGGTTAAGAGTAGTAGATTATGAATCTGAAGTTTAATTAACTTCTAATTACTATTTTAGAAAATATGACCAAAAACCGAAGGGCAGGGGTCACCAAAAAATGAAAAATTCGAAAGTCCTAAAAAACGTATTTTGCCGGTTTTAACGACGCCAGTTTGCGTTTATAATATACTTAGTGCGTTTCCAACGCGGTAATGCCTTTTATTTGGCCTAAATAGAAAATTGGAAAAAGTACAAACAGCCATATTTCATCGCTCTAGAACGCGTAATTACCGAATTAGAGCGGTTTGAAGTTTTGTAAGAAACAATTGCTTGTAAAATCTGACTCAGTTGTCCTAGGAACTTCACCAATGGCGCAAATGAAAGGTTAAGAGTAGTAGATTATGAATCTGAAGTTTAATTAACTTCTAATTACTATTTTAGAAAATATGACCAAAAACCGAAGGGCAGGGGTCACCAAAAAAATGAAAAATTCGAAAGTCCTAAAAAACGTATTTTGCCAGTTTTAACGACGCCAGTTTGCGTTTATAATATACTTAGTGCGTTTCCTACGCGGTAATGCCTTTTATTTGGCCTAAATAGAAAATTGGAAAAAGTACAAACAGCCATATTTCATCGCTCTAGAACGCGTATTTACCGAATTAGAGCGGTTTGAAGTTTTGTAAGAAACAATTGCTTGTAAAATCTGACTCAGTTGTCCTAGGAACTTCACCAATGGCGCAAATGAAAGGTTAAGAGTAGTAGATTATGAATCTGAAGTATAATTAACTTCTAATTACTATTTTAGAAAATATGACCAAAAACCGAAGGGCAGGGGTCACCAAAAAAATGAAAAATTCGAAAGTCCTAAAAAACGTATTTTGCCGGTTTTAACGACGCCAGTTTGCGTTTATAATATACTTAGTGCGTTTCCAACGCGGTAATGCCTTTTATTTGGCCTAAATAGAAAATTGGAAAAAGTACAAACAGCCATATTTCATCGCTCTAGAACGCGTGTTTACCGAATTAGAGCGGTTTGAAGTTTTGTAAGAAACAATTACTTGTAAAAACTGACTCAGTTGTCCTAGGAACTTCACCAATGGCGCAAATGAAAGGTTAAGAGTAGTAGATTATGAATCTGAAGTTTAATTAACTTCTAATTACTATTTTAGAAAATATGACCAAAAACCGAAGGGCAGGGGTCACCAAAAAAATGAAAAATTCGAAAGTCCTAAAAAACGTATTTTGCCGGTTTTAACGACGCCAGTTTGCGTTTATAATATACTTAGTGCGTTTCCAACGCGGTAATGCCTTTTATTTGGCCTAAATAGAAAATTGGAAAAAGTACAAACAGCCATATTTCATCGCTCTAGAACGCGTATTTACCGAATTAGAGCGGTTTGAAGTTTTGTAAGAAACAATTGCTTGTAAAATCTGACTCAGTTGTCCTAGGAACTTCACCAATGGCGCAAATGAAAGGTTAAGAGTAGTAGATTATGAATCTGAAGTTTAATTAACTTCTAATTACTATTTTAGAAAATATGACCAAAAACCGAAGGGCAGGGGTCACCAAAAAATGAAAAATTCGAAAGTCCTAAAAAACGTATTTTGCCGGTTTTAACGACGCCAGTTTGCGTTTATAATATACTTAGTGCGTTTCCAACGCGGTAATGCCTTTTATTTGGCCTAAATAGAAAATTGGAAAAAGTACAAACAGCCATATTTCATCGCTCTAGAACGCGTATTTACCGAATTAGAGCGGTTTGAAGTTTTGTAAGAAACAATTGCTTGTAAAATCTGACTCAGTTGTCCTAGGAACTTCACCAATGGCGCAAATGAAAGGTTAAGAGTAGTAGATTATGAATCTGAAGTTTAATTAACTTCTAATTACTATTTTAGAAAATATGACCAAAAACCGAAGGGCAGGGGTCACCAAAAAAATGAAAAATTCGAAAGTCCTAAAAAACGTATTTTGCCGGTTTTAACGACGCCAGTTTGCGTTTATAATATACTTAGTGCGTTTCCAACGCGGTAATGCCTTTTATTTGGCCTAAATAGAAAATTGGAAAAAGTACAAACAGCCATATTTCATCGCTCTAGAACGCGTATTTACCGAATTAGAGCGGTTTGAAGTTTTGTAAGAAACAATTGCTTGTAAAATCTGACTCAGTTGTCCTAGGAACTTCACCAATGGCGCAAATGAAAGGTTAAGAGTAGTAGATTATGAATCTGAAGTTTAATTAACTTCTAATTACTATTTTAGAAAATATGACCAAAAACCGAAGGGCAGGGGTCACCAAAAAAATGAAAAATTCGAAAGTCCTAAAAAACGTATTTTGCCGGTTTTAACGACGCCAGTTTGCGTTTATAATATACTTAGTGCGTTTCCAACGCGGTAATGCCTTTTATTTGGCCTAAATAGAAAATTGGAAAAAGTACAAACAGCCATATTTCATCGCTCTAGAACGCGTATTTACCGAATTAGAGCGGTTTGAAGTTTTGTAAGAAACAATTGCTTGTAAAATCTGACTCAGTTGTCCTAGGAACTTCACCAATGGCGCAAATGAAAGGTTAAGAGTAGTAGATTATGAATCTGAAGTTTAATTAACTTCTAATTACTATTTTAGAAAATATGACCAAAAACCGAAGGGCAGGGGTCACCAAAAAAATGAAAAATTCGAAAGTCCTAAAAAACGTATTTTGCCGGTTTTAACGACGCCAGTTTGCGTTTATAATATACTTAGTGCGTTTCCAACGCGGTAATGCCTTTTATTTGGCCTAAATAGAAAATTGGAAAAAGTACAAACAGCCATATTTCATCGCTCTAGAACGCGTATTTACCGAATTAGAGCGGTTTGAAGTTTTGTAAGAAACAATTGCTTGTAAAATCTGACTCAGTTGTCCTAGGAACTTCACCAATGGCGCAAATGAAAGGTTAAGAGTAGTAGATTATGAATCTGAAGTTTAATTAACTTCTAATTACTATTTTAGAAAATATGACCAAAAACCGAAGGGCAGGGGTCACCAAAAAAATGAAAAATTCGAAAGTCCTAAAAAACGTATTTTGCCAGTTTTAACGACGCCAGTTTGCGTTTATAATATACTTAGTGCGTTTCCTACGCGGTAATGCCTTTTATTTGGCCTAAATAGAAAATTGGAAAAAGTACAAACAGCCATATTTCATCGCTCTAGAACGCGTATTTACCGAATTAGAGCGGTTTGAAGTTTTGTAAGAAACAATTGCTTGTAAAATCTGACTCAGTTGTCCTAGGAACTTCACCAATGGCGCAAATGAAAGGTTAAGAGTAGTAGATTATGAATCTGAAGTTTAATTAACTTCTAATTACTATTTTAGAAAATATGACCAAAAACCGAAGGGCAGGGGTCACCAAAAAAATGAAAAATTCGAAAGTCCTAAAAAACGTATTTTGCCGGTTTTAACGACGCCAGTTTGCGTTTATAATATACTTAGTGCGTTTCCAACGCGGTAATGCCTTTTATTTGGCCTAAATAGAAAATTGGAAAAAGTACAAACAGCCATATTTCATCGCTCTAGAACGCGTATTTACCGAATTAGAGCGGTTTGAAGTTTTGTAAGAAACAATTGCTTGTAAAATCTGACTCAGTTGTCCTAGGAACTTCACCAATGGCGCAAATGAAAGGTTAAGAGTAGTAGATTATGAATCTGAAGTTGAATTAACTTCTAATTACTATTTTAGAAAATATGACCAAAAACCGAAGGGCAGGGGTCACCAAAAAAATGAAAAATTCGAAAGTCCTAAAAAACGTATTTTGCCGGTTTTAACGACGCCAGTTTGCGTTTATAATATACTTAGTGCGTTTCCAACGCGGTAATGCCTTTTATTTGGCCTAAATAGAAAATTGGAAAAAGTACAAACAGCCATATTTCATCGCTCTAGAACGCGTATTTACCGAATTAGAGCGGTTTGAAGTTTTGTAAGAAACAATTGCTTGTAAAATCTGACTCAGTTGTCCTAGGAACTTCACCAATGGCGCAAATGAAAGGTTAAGAGTAGTAGATTATGAATCTGAAGTTTAATTAACTTCTAATTACTATTTTAGAAAATATGACCAAAAACCGAAGGGCAGGGGTCACCAAAAAAATGAAAAATTCGAAAGTCCTAAAAAACGTATTTTGCCGGTTTTAACGACACCAGTTTGCGTTTATAATATACTTAGTGCCTTTCCAACGCGGTAATGCCTTTTATTTGGCCTAAATAGAAAATTGGAAAAAGTACAAACAGCCATATTTCATCGCTCTAGAACGCGTATTTACCGAATTAGAGCGGTTTGAAGTTTTGTAAGAAACAATTGCTTGTAAAAACTGACTCAGTTGTCCTAGGAACTTCACCAATGGCGCAAATGAAAGGTTAAGAGTAGTAGATTATGAATCTGAAGTTTAATTAACTTCTAATTACTATTTTAGAAAATATGACCAAAAACCGAAGGGCAGGGGTCACCAAAAAAATGAAAAATTCGAAAGTCCTAAAAAACGTATTTTGCCGGTTTTAACGACGCCAGTTTGCGTTTATAATATACTTAGTGCGTTTCCAACGCGGTAATGCCTTTTATTTGGCCTAAATAGAAAATTGGAAAAAGTACAAACAGCCATATTTCATCGCTCTAGAACGCGTATTTACCGAATTAGAGCGGTTTGAAGTTTTGTAAGAAACAATTGCTTGTAAAATCTGACTCAGTTGTCCTAGGAACTTCACCAATGGCGCAAATGAAAGGTTAAGAGTAGTAGATTATGAATCTGAAGTTTAATTAACTTCTAATTACTATTTTAGAAAATATGACCAAAAACCGAAGGGCAGGGGTCACCAAAAAAATGAAAAATTCGAAAGTCCTAAAAAACGTATTTTGCCGGTTTTAACGACGCCAGTTTGCGTTTATAATATACTTAGTGCGTTTCCAACGCGGTAATGCCTTTTATTTGGCCTAAATAGAAAATTGGAAAAAGTACAAACAGCCATATTTCATCGCTCTAGAACGCGTATTTACCGAATTAGAGCGGTTTGAAGTTTTGTAAGAAACAATTGCTTGTAAAAACTGACTCAGTTGTCCTAGGAACTTCACCAATGGCGCAAATGAAAGGTTAAGAGTAGTAGATTATGAATCTGAAGTTTAATTAACTTCTAATTACTATTTTAGAAAATATGACCAAAAACCGAAGGGCAGGGGTCACAAAAAAAATGAAAAATTCGAAAGTCCTAAAAAACGTATTTTGCCGGTTTTAACGACGCCAGTTTGCGTTTATAATATACTTAGTGCGTTTCCAACGCGGTAATGCCTTTTATTTGGCCTAAATAGAAAATTGGAAAAAGTACAAACAGCCATATTTCATCGCTCTAGAACGCGTATTTACCGAATTAGAGCGGTTTGAAGTTTTGTAAGAAACAATTGCTTGTAAAAACTGACTCAGTTGTCCTAGGAACTTCACCAATGGCGCAAATGAAAGGTTAAGAGTAGTAGATTATGAATCTGAAGTTTAATTAACTTCTAATTACTATTTTAGAAAATATGACCAAAAACCGAAGGGCAGGGGTCACCAAAAAAATGAAAAATTCGAAAGTCCTAAAAAACGTATTTTGCCGGTTTTAACGACGCCAGTTTGCGTTTATAATATACTTAGTGCGTTTCCAACGCGGTAATGCCTTTTATTTGGCCTAAATAGAAAATTGGAAAAAGTACAAACAGCCATATTTCATCGCTCTAGAACGCGTATTTACCGAATTAGAGCGGTTTGAAGTTTTGTAAGAAACAATTGCTTGTAAAATCTGACTCAGTTGTCCTAGGAACTTCACCAATAGCGCAAATGAAAGGTTAAGAGTAGTAGATTATGAATCTGAAGTTTAATTAACTTCTAATTACTATTTTAGAAAATATGACCAAAAACCGAAGGGCAGGGGTCACCAAAAAAATGAAAAATTCGAAAGTCCTAAAAAACGTATTTTGCCGGTTTTAACGACGCCAGTTTGCGATTATAATATACTTAGTGCGTTTCCAACGCGGTAATGCCTTTTATTTGGCCTAAATAGAAAATTGGAAAAAGTACAAACAGCCATATTTCATCGCTCTAGAACGCGTATTTACCGAATTAGAGCGGTTTGAAGTTTTGTAAGAAACAATTGCTTGTAAAAACTGACTCAGTTGTCCTAGGAACTTCACCAATGGCGCAAATGAAAGGTTAAGAGTAGTAGATTATGAATCTGAAGTTTAATTAACTTCTAATTACTATTTTAGAAAATATGACCAAAAACCGAAGGGCAGGGGTCACCAAAAAAATGAAAAATTCGAAAGTCCTAAAAAACGTATTTTGCCGGTTTTAACGACGCCAGTTTGCGTTTATAATATACTTAGTGCGTTTCCAACGCGGTAATGCCTTTTATTTGGCCTAAATAGAAAATTGGAAAAAGTACAAACAGCCATATTTCATCGCTCTAGAACGCGTATTTACCGAATTAGAGCGGTTTGAAGTTTTGTAAGAAACAATTGCTTGTAAAATCTGACTCAGTTGTCCTAGGAACTTCACCAATGGCGCAAATGAAAGGTTAAGAGTAGTAGATTATGAATCTGAAGTTTAATTAACTTCTAATTACTATTTTAGAAAATATGACCAAAAACCGAAGGGCAGGGGTCACCAAAAAAATGAAAAATTCGAAAGTCCTAAAAAACGTATTTTGCCGGTTTTAACGACGCCAGTTTGCGTTTATAATATACTTAGTGCGTTTCCAACGCGGTAATGCCTTTTATTTGGCCTAAATAGAAAATTGGAAAAAGTACAAACAGCCATATTTCATCGCTCTAGAACGCGTATTTACCGAATTAGAGCGGTTTGAAGTTTTGTAAGAAACAATTGCTTGTAAAATCTGACTCAGTTGTCCTAGGAACTTCACCAATGGCGCAAATGAAAGGTTAAGAGTAGTAGATTATGAATCTGAAGTTTAATTAACTTCTAATTACTATTTTAGAAAATATGACCAAAAACCGAAGGGCAGGGGTCACCAAAAAAATGAAAAATTCGAAAGTCCTAAAAAACGTATTTTGCCGGTTTTAACGACGCCAGTTTGCGTTTATAATATACTTAGTGCGTTTCCAACGCGGTAATGCCTTTTATTTGGCCTAAATAGAAAATTGGAAAAAGTACAAACAGCCATATTTCATCGCTCTAGAACGCGTATTTACCGAATTAGAGCGGTTTGAAGTTTTGTAAGAAACAATTGCTTGTAAAAACTGACTCAGTTGTCCTAGGAACTTCACCAATGGCGCAAATGAAAGGTTAAGAGTAGTAGATTATGAATCTGAAGTTTAATTAACTTCTAATTACTATTTTAGAAAATATGACCAAAAACCGAAGGGCAGGGGTCACCAAAAAAATGAAAAATTCGAAAGTCCTAAAAAACGTATTTTGCCGGTTTTAACGACGCCAGTTTGCGTTTATAATATACTTAGTGCGTTTCCAACGCGGTAATGCCTTTTATTTGGCCTAAATAGAAAATTGGAAAAAGTACAAACAGCCATATTTCATCGCTCTAGAACGCGTATTTACCGAATTAGAGCGGTTTGAAGTTTTGTAAGAAACAATTGCTTGTAAAATCTGACTCAGTTGTCCTAGGAACTTCACCAATGGCGTAAATGAAAGGTTAAGAGTAGTAGATTATGAATCTGAAGTTTAATTAACTTCTAATTACTATTTTAGAAAATATGACCAAAAACCGAAGGGCAGGGGTCACCAAAAAAATGAAAAATTCGAAAGTCCTAAAAAACGTATTTTGCCGGTTTTAACGACGCCAGTTTGCGTTTATAATATACTTAGTGCGTTTCCAACGCGGTAATGCCTTTTATTTGGCCTAAATAGAAAATTGGAAAAAGTACAAACAGCCATATTTCATCGCTCTAGAACGCGTATTTACCGAATTAGAGCGGTTTGAAGTTTTGTAAGAAACAATTGCTTGTAAAATCTGACTCAGTTGTCCTAGGAACTTCACCAATGGCGCAAATGAAAGGTTAAGAGTAGTAGATTATGAATCTGAAGTTTAATTAACTTCTAATTACTATTTTAGAAAATATGACCAAAAACCGAAGGGCAGGGGTCACCAAAAAAATGAAAAATTCGAAAGTCCTAAAAAACGTATTTTGCCGGTTTTAACGATGCCAGTTTGCGTTTATAATATACTTAGTGCGTTTCCAACGCGGTAATGCCTTTTATTTGGCCTAAATAGAAAATTGGAAAAAGTACAAACAGCCATATTTCATCGCTCTAGAACGCGTATTTACCGAATTAGAGCGGTTTGAAGTTTTGTAAGAAACAATTGCTTGTAAAATCTGACTCAGTTGTCCTAGGAACTTCACCAATGGCGCAAATGAAAGGTTAAGAGTAGTAGATTATGAATCTGAAGTTTAATTAACTTCTAATTACTATTTTAGAAAATATGACCAAAAACCGAAGGGCAGGGGTCACCAAAAAAATGAAAAATTCGAAAGTCCTAAAAAACGTATTTTGCCGGTTTTAACGACGCCAGTTTGCGTTTATAATATACTTAGTGCGTTTCCAACGCGGTAATGCCTTTTATTTGGCCTAAATAGAAAATTGGAAAAAGTACAAACAGCCATATTCCATCGCTCTAGAACGCGTATTTACCGAATTAGAGCGGTTTGAAGTTTTGTAAGAAACAATTGCTTGTAAAATCTGACTCAGTTGTCCTAGGAACTTCACCAATGGCGCAAATGAAAGGTTAAGAGTAGTAGATTATGAATCTGAAGTTTAATTAACTTCTAATTACTATTTTAGAAAATATGACCAAAAACCGAAGGGCAGGGGTCACCAAAAAAATGAAAAATTCGAAAGTCCTAAAAAACGTATTTTGCCGGTTTTAACGACGCCAGTTTGCGTTTATAATATACTTAGTGCGTTTCCAACGCGGTAATGCCTTTTATTTGGCCTAAATAGAAAATTGGAAAAAGTACAAACAGCCATATTTCATCGCTCTAGAACGCGTATTTACCGAATTAGAGCGGTTTGAAGTTTTGTAAGAAACAATTGCTTGTAAAATCTGACTCAGTTGTCCTAGGAACTTCACCAATGGCGCAAATGAAAGGTTAAGAGTAGTAGATTATGAATCTGAAGTTTAATTAACTTCTAATTACTATTTTAGAAAATATGACCAAAAACCGAAGGGCAGGGGTCACCAAAAAAATGAAAAATTCGAAAGTCCTAAAAAACGTATTTTGCCGGTTTTAACGACGCCAGTTTGCGTTTATAATATACTTAGTGCGTTTCCAACGCGGTAATGCCTTTTATTTGGCCTAAATAGAAAATTGGAAAAAGTACAAACAGCCATATTTCATCGCTCTAGAACGCGTATTTACCGAATTAGAGCGGTTTGAAGTTTTGTAAGAAACAATTGCTTGTAAAATCTGACTCAGTTGTCCTAGGAACTTCACCAATGGCGCAAATGAAAGGTTAAGAGTAGTAGATTATGAATCTGAAGTTTAATTAACTTCTAATTACTATTTTAGAAAATATGACCAAAAACCGAAGGGCAGGGGTCACCAAAAAAATGAAAAATTCGAAAGTCCTAAAAAACGTATTTTGCCGGTTTTAACGACGCCAGTTTGCGTTTATAATATACTTAGTGCGTTTCCCACGCGGTAATGCCTTTTATTTGGCCTAAATAGAAAATTGGAAAAAGTACAAACAGCCATATTTCATCGCTCTAGAACGCGTATTTACCGAATTAGAGCGGTTTGAAGTTTTGTAAGAAACAATTGCTTGTAAAATCTGACTCAGTTGTCCTAGGAACTTCACCAATGGCGCAAATGAAAGGTTAAGAGTAGTAGATTATGAATCTGAAGTTTAATTAACTTCTAATTACTATTTTAGAAAATATGACCAAAAACCGAAGGGCAGGGGTCACCAAAAAAATGAAAAATTCGAAAGTCCTAAAAAACGTATTTTGCCGGTTTTAACGACGCCAGTTTGCGTTTATAATATACTTAGTGCGTTTCCAACGCGGTAATGCCTTTTATTTGGCCTAAATAGAAAATTGGAAAAAGTACAAACAGCCATATTTCATCGCTCTAGAACGCGTATTTACCGAATTAGAGCGGTTTGAAGTTTTGTAAGAAACAATTGCTTGTAAAATCTGACTCAGTTGTCCTAGGAACTTCACCAATGGCGCAAATGAAAGGTTAAGAGTAGTAGATTATGAATCTGAAGTTTAATTAACTTCTAATTACTATTTTAGAAAATATGACCAAAAACCGAAGGGCAGGGGTCACCAAAAAAATGAAAAATTCGAAAGTCCTAAAAAACGTATTTTGCCGGTTTTAACGACGCCAGTTTGCGTTTATAATATACTTAGTGCGTTTCCAACGCGGTAATGCCTTTTATTTGGCCTAAATAGAAAATTGGAAAAAGTACAAACAGCCATATTTCATCGCTCTAGAACGCGTATTTACCGAATTAGAGCGGTTTGAAGTTTTGTAAGAAACAATTGCTTGTAAAATCTGACTCAGTTGTCCTAGGAACTTCACCAATGGCGCAAATGAAAGGTTAAGAGTAGTAGATTATGAATCTGAAGTTTAATTAACTTCTAATTACTATTTTAGAAAATATGACCAAAAACCGAAGGGCAGGGGTCACCAAAAAAATGAAAAATTTGAAATTCCTAAAAAACGTATTTTGCCGGTTTTAACGACGCCAGTTTGCGTTTATAATATACTTAGTGCGTTTCCAACGCGGTAATGCCTTTTATTTGGCCTAAATAGAAAATTGGAAAAAGTACAAACAGCCATATTTCATCGCTCTAGAACGCGTATTTACCGAATTAGAGCGGTTTGAAGTTTTGTAAGAAACAATTGCTTGTAAAATCTGACTCAGTTGTCCTAGGAACTTCACCAATGACGCAAATGAAAGGTTAAGAGTAGTAGATTATGAATCTGAAGTTTAATTAACTTCTAATTACTATTTTAGAAAATATGACCAAAAACCGAAGGGCAGGGGTCACCAAAAAAATGAAAAATTCGAAAGTCCTAAAAAACGTATTTTGTCGGTTTTAACGACGCCAGTTTGCGTTTATAATATACTTAGTGCGTTTCCAACGCGGTAATGCCTTTTATTTGGCCTAAATAGAAAATTGGAAAAAGTACAAACAGCCATATTTCATCGCTCTAGAACGCGTATTTACCGAATTAGAGCGGTTTGAAGTTTTGTAAGAAACAATTGCTTGTAAAATCTGACTCAGTTGTCCTAGGAACTTCACCAATGGCGCAAATGAAAGGTTAAGAGTAGTAGATTATGAATCTGAAGTTTAATTAACTTCTAATTACTATTTTAGAAAATATGACCAAAAACCGAAGGGCAGGGGTCACCAAAAAAATGAAAAATTCGAAAGTCCTAAAAAACGTATTTTGCCGGTTTTAACGACGCCAGTTTGCGTTTATAATATACTTAGTGCGTTTCCAACGCGGTAATGCCTTTTATTTGGCCTAAATAGAAAATTGGAAAAAGTACAAACAGCCATATTTCATCGCTCTAGAACGCGTATTTACCGAATTAGAGCGGTTTGAAGTTTTGTAAGAAACAATTGCTTGTAAAATCTGACTCCGTTGTCCTAGGAACTTCACCAATGGCGCAAATGAAAGGTTAAGAGTAGTAGATTATGAATCTGAAGTTTAATTAACTTCTAATTACTATTTTAGAAAATATGACCAAAAACCGAAGGGCAGGGGTCACCAAAAAAATGAAAAATTCGAAAGTCCTAAAAAACGTATTTTGCCGGTTTTAACGACGCCAGTTTGCGTTTATAATATACTTAGTGCGTTTCCAACGCGGTAATGCCTTTTATTTGGCCTAAATAGAAAATTGGAAAAAGTACAAACAGCCATATTTCATCGCTCTAGAACGCGTATTTACCGAATTAGAGCGGTTTGAAGTTTTGTAAGAAACAATTGCTTGTAAAATCTGACTCAGTTGTCCTAGGAACTTCACCAATGGCGCAAATGAAAGGTTAAGAGTAGTAGATTATGAATCTGAAGTTTAATTAACTTCTAATTACTATTTTAGAAAATATGACCAAAAACCGAAGGGCAGGGGTCACCAAAAAAATGAAAAATTCGAAAGTCCTAAAAAACGTATTTTGCCGGTTTTAACGACGCCAGTTTGCGTTTATAATATACTTAGTGCGTTTCCAACGCGATAATGCCTTTTATTTGGCCTAAATAGAAAATTGGAAAAAGTACAAACAGCCATATTTCATCGCTCTAGAACGCGTATTTACCGAATTAGAGCGGTTTGAAGTTTTGTAAGAAACAATTGCTTGTAAAATCTGACTCCGTTGTCCTAGGAACTTCACCAATGGCGCAAATGAAAGGTTAAGAGTAGTAGATTATGAATCTGAAGTTTAATTAACTTCTAATTACTATTTTAGAAAATATGACCAAAAACCGAAGGGCAGGGGTCACCAAAAAAATGAAAAATTCGAAAGTCCTAAAAAACGTATTTTGCCGGTTTTAACGACGCCAGTTTGCGTTTATAATATACTTAGTGCGTTTCTAACGCGATAATGCCTTTTATTTGGCCTAAATAGAAAATTGGAAAAAGTACAAACAGCCATATTTCATCGCTCTAGAACGCGTATTTACCGAATTAGAGCGGTTTGAAGTTTTGTAAGAAACAATTGCTTGTAAAATCTGACTCAGTTGTCCTAGGAACTTCACCAATGGCGCAAATGAAAGGTTAAGAGTAGTAGATTATGAATCTGAAGTTTAATTAACTTCTAATTACTATTTTAGAAAATATGACCAAAAACCGAAGGGCAGGGGTCACCAAAAAAATGAAAAATTCGAAAGTCCTAAAAAACGTATTTTGCCGGTTTTAACGACGCCAGTTTGCGTTTATAATATACTTAGTGCGTTTCCAACGCGGTAATGCCTTTTATTTGGCCTAAATAGAAAATTGGAAAAAGTACAAACAGCCATATTTCATCGCTCTAGAACGCGTATTTACCGAATTAGAGCGGTTTGAAGTTTTGTAAGAAACAATTGCTTGTAAAATCTGACTCCGTTGTCCTAGGAACTTCACCAATAGCGCAAATGAAAGGTTAAGAGTAGTAGATTATGAATCTGAAGTTTAATTAACTTCTAATTACTATTTTAGAAAATATGACCAAAAACCGAAGGGCAGGGGTCACCAAAAAAATGAAAAATTCGAAAGTCCTAAAAAACGTATTTTGCCGGTTTTAACGACGCCAGTTTGCGTTTATAATATACTTAGTGCGTTTCTAACGCGATAATGCCTTTTATTTGGCCTAAATAGAAAATTGGAAAAAGTACAAACAGCCATATTTCATCGCTCTAGAACGCGTATTTACCGAATTAGAGCGGTTTGAAGTTTTGTAAGAAACAATTGCTTGTAAAATCTGACTCAGTTGTCCTAGGAACTTCACCAATGGCGCAAATGAAAGGTTAAGAGTAGTAGATTATGAATCTGAAGTTTAATTAACTTCTAATTACTATTTTAGAAAATATGACCAAAAACCGAAGGGCAGGGGTCACCAAAAAAATGAAAAATTCGAAAGTCCTAAAAAACGTTTTTTGGCGGTTTTAACGACGCCAGTTTGCGTTTATAATATACTTAGTGCGTTTCCAACGCGATAATGCCTTTTATTTGGCCTAAATAGAAAATTGGAAAAAGTACAAACAGCCATATTTCATCGCTCTAGAACGCGTATTTACCGAATTAGAGCGGTTTGAAGTTTTGTAAGAAACAATTGCTTGTAAAATCTGACTCCGTTGTCCTAGGAACTTCACCAATGGCGCAAATGAAAGGTTAAGAGTAGTAGATTATGAATCTGAAGTTTAATTAACTTCTAATTACTATTTTAGAAAATATGACCAAAAACCGAAGGGCAGGGGTCACCAAAAAAATGAAAAATTCGAAAGTCCTAGAAAACGTATTTTGCCGGTTTTAACGACGCCAGTTTGCGTTTATAATATACTTAGTGCGTTTCCAACGCGGTAATGCCTTTTATTTGGCCTAAATAGAAAATTGGAAAAAGTACAAACAGCCATTTTTCATCGCTCTAGGACGCGTATTTACCGAATTAGAGCGGTTTGAAGTTTTGTAAGAAACAATTGCTTGTAAAATCTGACTCAGTTGTCCTAGGAACTTCACCAATGGCACAAATGAAAGGTTAAGAGTAGTAGATTATGAATCTGAAGTTTAATTAACTTCTAATTACTATTTTAGAAAATATGACCAAAAACCGAAGGGCAGGGGTCAACAAAAAAATGAAAAATTCGAAAGTCCTAAAAAACGTATTTTGCCGGTTTTAACGACGCCAGTTTGCGTTTATAATATACTTAGTGCGTTTCCAACGCGGTAATGCCTTTTATTTGGCCTAAATAGAAAATTGGAAAAAGTACAAACAGCCATATTTCATCGCTCTAGAACGCGTATTTACCGAATTAGAGCGGTTTGAAGTTTTGTAAGAAACAATTGCTTGTAAAATCTGACTCCGTTGTCCTAGGAACTTCACCAATGGCGCAAATGAAAGGTTAAGAGTAGTAGATTATGAATCTGAAGTTTAATTAACTTCTAATTACTATTTTAGAAAATATGACCAAAAACCGAAGGGCAGGGGTCACCAAAAAAATGAAAAATTCGAAAGTCCTAAAAAACGTATTTTGCCGGTTTTAACGACGCCAGTTTGCGTTTATAATATACTTAGTGCGTTTCCAACGCGGTAATGCCTTTTATTTGGCCTAAATAGAAAATTGGAAAAAGTACAAACAGCCATATTTCATCGCTCTAGAACGCGTATTTACCGAATTAGAGCGGTTTGAAGTTTTGTAAGAAACAATTGCTTGTAAAATCTGACTCAGTTGTCCTAGGAACTTCACCAATGGCGCAAATGAAAGGTTAAGAGTAGTAGATTATGAATCTGAAGTTTAATTAACTTCTAATTACTATTTTAGAAAATATGACCAAAAACCGAAGGGCAGGGGTCACCAAAAAAATGAAAAATTCGAAAGTCCTAAAAAACGTATTTTGCCGGTTTTAATGACGCCAGTTTGCGTTTATAATATACTTAGTGCGTTTCCAACGCGGTAATGCCTTTTATTTGGCCTAAATAGAAAATTGGAAAAAGTACAAACAGCCATATTTCATCGCTCTAGAACGCGTATTTACCGAATTAGAGCGGTTTGAAGTTTTGTAAGAAACAATTGCTTGTAAAATCTGACTCAGTTGTCCTAGGAACTTCACCAATGGCGCAAATGAAAGGTTAAGAGCAGTAGATTATGAATCTGAAGTTTAATTAACTTCTAATTACTATTTTAGAAAATATGACCAAAAACCGAAGGGCAGGGGTCACCAAAAAAATGAAAAATTCGAAAGTCCTAAAAAACGTATTTTGCCGGTTTTAACGACGCCAGTTTGCGTTTATAATATACTTAGTGCGTTTCCAACGCGGTAATGCCTTTTATTTGGCCTAAATAGAAAATTGGAAAAAGCACAAACAGCCATATTTCATCGCTCTAGAACGCGTATTTACCGAATTAGAGCGGTTTGAAGTTTTGTAAGAAACAATTGCTTGTAAAATCTGACTCCGTTGTCCTAGGAACTTCACCAATGGCGCAAATGAAAGGTTAAGAGTAGTAGATTATGAATCTGAAGTTTAATTAACTTCTAATTACTATTTTAGAAAATATGACCAAAAACCGAAGGGCAGGGGTCACCAAAAAAATGAAAAATTCGAAAGTCCTAAAAAACGTATTTTGCCGGTTTTAACGACGCCAGTTTGCGTTTATAATATACTTAGTGCGTTTCCAACGCGGTAATGCCTTTTATTTGGCCTAAATAGAAAATTGGAAAAAGTACAAACAGCCATATTTCATCGCTCTAGAACGCGTATTTACCGAATTAGAGCGGTTTGAAGTTTTGTAAGAAACAATTGCTTGTAAAATCTGACTCAGTTGTCCTAGGAACTTCACCAATGGCGCAAATGAAAGGTTAAGAGTAGTAGATTATGAATCTGAAGTTTAATTAACTTCTAATTACTATTTTAGAAAATATGACCAAAAACCGAAGGGCAGGGGTCACCAAAAAAATGAAAAATTCGAAAGTCCTAGAAAACGTATTTTGCCGGTTTTAACGACGCCAGTTTGCGTTTATAATATACTTAGTGCGTTTCCAACGCGGTAATGCCTTTTATTTGGCCTAAATAGAAAATTGGAAAAAGTACAAACAGCCATATTTCATCGCTCTAGAACGCGTATTTACCGAATTAGAGCGGTTTGAAGTTTTGTAAGAAACAATTGCTTGTAAAATCTGACTCAGTTGTCCTAGGAACTTCACTTTATAACTTTATAATATACTTAGTGCGTTTCCAACGCGGTAATGCCTTTTATTTGGCCTAAATAGAAAATTGGAAAAAGTACAAACAGCCATATTTCATCGCTCTAGAACGCGTATTTACCGAATTAGAGCGGTTTGAAGTTTTGTAAGAAACAATTGCTTGTAAAATCTGACTCAGTTGTCCTAGGAACTTCACCAATGGCGCAAATGAAAGGTTAAGAGTAGTAGATTATGAATCTGAAGTTTAATTAACTTCTAATTACTATTTTAGAAAATATGACCAAAAACCGAAGGGCAGGGGTCACCAAAAAAATGAAAAATTCGAAAGTCCTAAAAAACGTATTTTGCCGGTTTTAACGACGCCAGTTTGCGTTTATAATATACTTAGTGCGTTTCCAACGCGGTAATGCCTTTTATTTGGCCTAAATAGAAAATTGGAAAAAGTACAAACAGCCATTTTTCATCGCTCTAGGACGCGTATTTACCGAATTAGAGCGGTTTGAAGTTTTGTAAGAAACAATTGCTTGTAAAATCTGACTCAGTTGTCCTAGGAACTTCACCAATGGCACAAATGAAAGGTTAAGAGTAGTAGATTATGAATCTGAAGTTTAATTAACTTCTAATTACTATTTTAGAAAATATGACCAAAAACCGAAGGGCAGGGGTCACCAAAAAAATGAAAAATTCGAAAGTCCTAAAAAACGTATTTTGCCGGTTTTAATGACGCCAGTTTGCGTTTATAATATACTTAGTGCGTTTCCAACGCGGTAATGCCTTTTATTTGGCCTAAATAGAAAATTGGAAAAAGTACAAACAGCCATATTTCATCGCTCTAGAACGCGTATTTACCGAATTAGAGCGGTTTGAAGTTTTGTAAGAAACAATTGCTTGTAAAATCTGACTCCGTTGTCCTAGGAACTTCACCAATGGCGCAAATGAAAGGTTAAGAGTAGTAGATTATGAATCTGAAGTTTAATTAACTTCTAATTACTATTTTAGAAAATATGACCAAAAACCGAAGGGCAGGGGTCACCAAAAAAATGAAAAATTCGAAAGTCCTAAAAAACGTATTTTGCCGGTTTTAACGACGCCAGTTTGCGTTTATAATATACTTAGTGCGTTTCCAACGCGATAATGCCTTTTATTTGGCCTAAATAGAAAATTGGAAAAAGTACAAACAGCCATATTTCATCGCTCTAGAACGCGTATTTACCGAATTAGAGCGGTTTGAAGTTTTGTAAGAAACAATTGCTTGTAAAATCTGACTCCGTTGTCCTAGGAACTTCACCAATGGCGCAAATGAAAGGTTAAGAGTAGTAGATTATGAATCTGAAGTTTAATTAACTTCTAATTACTATTTTAGAAAATATGACCAAAAACCGAAGGGCAGGGGTCACCAAAAAAATGAAAAATTCGAAAGTCCTAAAAAACGTATTTTGCCGGTTTTAACGACGCCAGTTTGCGTTTATAATATACTTAGTGCGTTTCCAACGCGGTAATGCCTTTTATTTGGCCTAAATAGAAAATTGGAAAAAGTACAAACAGCCATATTTCATCGCTCTAGAACGCGTATTTACCGAATTAGAGCGGTTTGAAGTTTTGTAAGAAACAATTGCTTGTAAAATCTGACTCAGTTGTCCTAGGAACTTCACCAATGGCAAAAATGAAAGGTTAAGAGTAGTAGATTATGAATCTGAAGTTTAATTAACTTCTAATTACTATTTTAGAAAATATGACCAAAAACCGAAGGGCAGGGGTCACCAAAAAAATGAAAAATTCGAAAGTCCTAAAAAACGTATTTTGCCGGTTTTAACGACGCCAGTTTGCGTTTATAATATACTTAGTGCGTTTCCAACGCGATAATGCCTTTTATTTGGCCTAAATAGAAAATTGGAAAAAGTACAAACAGCCATATTTCATCGCTCTAGAACGCGTATTTACCGAATTAGAGCGGTTTGAAGTTTTGTAAGAAACAATTGCTTGTAAAATCTGACTCAGTTGTCCTAGGAACTTCACCAATAGCGCAAATGAAAGGTTAAGAGTAGTAGATTATGAATCTGAAGTTTAATTAACTTCTAATTACTATTTTAGAAAATATGACCAAAAACCGAAGGGCAGGGGTCAACAAAAAAATGAAAAATTCGAAAGTCCTAAAAAACGTATTTTGCCGGTTTTAACGACGCCAGTTTGCGTTTATAATATACTTAGTGCGTTTCCAACGCGGTAATGCCTTTTATTTGGCCTAAATAGAAAATTGGAAAAAGTACAAACAGCCATATTTCATCGCTCTAGAACGCGTATTTACAGAATTAGAGCGGTTTGAAGTTTTGTAAGAAACAATTGCTTGTAAAATCTGACTCAGTTGTCCTAGGAACTTCACCAATGGCGCAAATGAAAGGTTAAGAGTAGTAGATTATGAATCTGAAGTTTAATTAACTTCTAATTACTATTTTAGAAAATATGACCAAAAACCGAAGGGCAGGGGTCACCAAAAAAATGAAAAATTCGAAAGTCCTAAAAAACGTATTTTGCCGGTTTTAACGACGCCAGTTTGCGTTTATAATATACTTAGTGCGTTTCCAACGCGATAATGCCTTTTATTTGGCCTAAATAGAAAATTGGAAAAAGTACAAACAGCCATATTTCATCGCTCTAGAACGCGTATTTACCGAATTAGAGCGGTTTGAAGTTTTGTAAGAAACAATTGCTTGTAAAATCTGACTCCGTTGTCCTAGGAACTTCACCAATGGCGCAAATGAAAGGATAAGAGTAGTAGATTATGAATCTGAAGTTTAATTAACTTCTAATTACTATTTTAGAAAATATGACCAAAAACCGAAGGGCAGGGGTCACCAAAAAAATGAAAAATTCGAAAGTCCTAAAAAACGTATTTTGCCGGTTTTAACGACGCCAGTTTGCGTTTATAATATACTTAGTGCGTTTCCAACGCGGTAATGCCTTTTATTTGGCCTAAATAGAAAATTGGAAAAAGTACAAACAGCCATATTTCATCGCTCTAGAACGCGTATTTACCGAATTAGAGCGGTTTGAAGTTTTGTAAGAAACAATTGCTTGTAAAATCTGACTCAGTTGTCCTAGGAACTTCACCAATGGCGCAAATGAAAGGTTAAGAGTAGTAGATTATGAATCTGAAGTTTAATTAACTTCTAATTACTATTTTAGAAAATATGACCAAAAACCGAAGGGCAGGGGTCACCAAAAAAATGAAAAATTCGAAAGTCCTAAAAAACGTATTTTGCCGGTTTTAACGACGCCAGTTTGCGTTTATAATATACTTAGTGCGTTTCCAACGCGGTAATGCCTTTTATTTGGCCTAAATAGAAAATTGGAAAAAGTACAAACAGCCATATTTCATCGCTCTAGAACGCGTATTTACCGAATTAGAGCGGTTTGAAGTTTTGTAAGAAACAATTGCTTGTAAAATCTGACTCCGTTGTCCTAGGAACTTCACCAATGGCGCAAATGAAAGGTTAAGAGTAGTAGATTATGAATCTGAAGTTTAATTAACTTCTAATTACTATTTTAGAAAATATGACCAAAAACCGAAGGGCAGGGGTCACCAAAAAAATGAAAAATTCGAAAGTCCTAAAAAACGTATTTTGCCGGTTTTAACGACGCCAGTTTGCGTTTATAATATACTTAGTGCGTTTCCAACGCGGTAATGCCTTTTATTTGGCCTAAATAGAAAATTGGAAAAAGTACAAACAGCCATATTTCATCGCTCTAGAACGCGTATTTACCGAATTAGAGCGGTTTGAAGTTTTGTAAGAAACAATTGCTTGTAAAATCTGACTCCGTTGTCCTAGGAACTTCACCAATGGCGCAAGTGAAAGGTTAAGAGTAGTAGATTATGAATCTGAAGTTTAATTAACTTCTAATTACTATTTTAGAAAATATGACCAAAAACCGAAGGGCAGGGGTCACCAAAAAAATGAAAAATTCGAAAGTCCTAAAAAACGTATTTTGCCAGTTTTAACGACGCCAGTTTGCGTTTATAATATACTTAGTGCGTTTCCAACGCGGTAATGCCTTTTATTTGGCCTAAATAGAAAATTGGAAAAAGTACAAACAGCCATATTTCATCGCTCTAGAACGCGTATTTACCGAATTAGAGCGGTTTGAAGTTTTGTAAGAAACAATTGCTTGTAAAATCTGACTCAGTTGTCCTAGGAACTTCACCAATGGCGCAAATGAAAGGTTAAGAGTAGTAAATTATGAATCTGAAGTTTAATTAACTTCTAATTACTATTTTAGAAAATATGACCAAAAACCGAAGGGCAGGGGTCACCAAAAAAATGAAAAATTCGAAAGTCCTAAAAAACGTATTTCGCCGGTTTTAACGACGCCAGTTTGCGTTTATAATATACTTAGTGCGTTTCCAACGCGATAATGCCTTTTATTTGGCCTAAATAGAAAATTGGAAAAAGTACAAACAGCCATATTTCATCGCTCTAGAACGCGTATTTACCGAATTAGAGCGGTTTGAAGTTTTGTAAGAAACAATTGCTTGTAAAATCTGACTCCGTTGTCCTAGGAACTTCACCAATGGCGCAAATGAAAGGTTAAGAGTAGTAGATTATGAATCTGAAGTTTAATTAACTTCTAATTACTATTTTAGAAAATATGACCAAAAACCGAAGGGCAGGGGTCACCAAAAAAATGAAAAATTCGAAAGTCCTAAAAAACGTATTTTGCCGGTTTTAACGACGCCAGTTTGCGTTTATAATATACTTAGTGCGTTTCCAACGCGGTAATGCCTTTTATTTGGCCTAAATAGAAAATTGGAAAAAGTACAAACAGCCATATTTCATCGCTCTAGAACGCGTATTTACCGAATTAGAGCGGTTTGAAGTTTTGTAAGAAACAATTGCTTGTAAAATCTGACTCAGTTGTCCTAGGAACTTCACCAATGGCGCAAATGAAAGGTTAAGAGTAGTAGATTATGAATCTGAAGTTTAATTAACTTCTAATTACTATTTTAGAAAATATGACCAAAAACCGAAGGGCAGGGGTCACCAAAAAAATGAAAAATTCGAAAGTCCTAAAAAACGTATTTTGCCGGTTTTAACGACGCCAGTTTGCGTTTATAATATACTTAGTGCGTTTCCAACGCGGTAATGCCTTTTATTTGGCCTAAATAGAAAATTGGAAAAAGTACAAACAGCCATATTTCATCGCTCTAGAACGCGTATTTACCGAATTAGAGCGGTTTGAAGTTTTGTAAGAAACAATTGCTTGTAAAATCTGACTCAGTTGTCCTAGGAACTTCACCAATGGCGCAAATGAAAGGTCAAGAGTAGTAGATTATGAATCTGAAGTTTAATTAACTTCTAATTACTATTTTAGAAAATATGACCAAAAACCGAAGGGCAGGGGTCACCAAAAAAATGAAAAATTCGAAAGTCCTAAAAAACGTATTTTGCCGGTTTTAACGACGCCAGTTTGCGTTTATAATATACTTAGTGCGTTTCCAACGCGGTAATGCCTTTTATTTGGCCTAAATAGAAAATTGGAAAAAGTACAAACAGCCATATTTCATCGCTCTAGAACGCGTATTTACCGAATTAGAGCGGTTTGAAGTTTTGTAAGAAACAATTGCTTGTAAAATCTGACTCAGTTGTCCTAGGAACTTCACCAATGGCGCAAATGAAAGGTTAAGAGTAGTAGATTATGAATCTGAAGTTTAATTAACTTCTAATTACTATTTTAGAAAATATGACCAAAAACCGAAGGGCAGGGGTCACCAAAAAAATGAAAAATTCGAAAGTCCTAAAAAACGTATTTTGCCGGTTTTAACGACGCCAGTTTGCGTTTATAATATACTTAGTGCGTTTCCAACGCGGTAATGCCTTTTATTTGGCCTAAATAGAAAATTGGAAAAAGTACAAACAGCCATATTTCATCGCTCTAGAACGCGTATTTACCGAATTAGAGCGGTTTGAAGTTTTGTAAGAAACAATTGCTTGTAAAATCTGACTCCGTTGTCCTAGGAACTTCACCAATGGCGCAAATGAAAGGATAAGAGTAGTAGATTATGAATCTGAAGTTTAATTAACTTCTAATTACTATTTTAGAAAATATGACCAAAAACCGAAGGGCAGGGGTCACCAAAAAAATGAAAAATTCGAAAGTCCTAAAAAACGTATTTTGCCAGTTTTAACGACGCCAGTTTGCGTTTGTAATATACTTAGTGCGTTTCCAACGCGATAATGCCTTTTATTTGGCCTAAATAGAAAATTGGAAAAATTACAAACAGCCATATTTCATCGCTCTAGAACGCGTATTTACCGAATTAGAGCGGTTTGAAGTTTTGTAAGAAACAATTGCTTGTAAAATCTGACTCCGTTGTCCTAGGAACTTCACCAATGGCGCAAATGAAAGGTTAAGAGTAGTCGATTATGAATCTGAAGTTTAATTAACTTCTAATTACTATTTTAGAAAATATGACCAAAAACCGAAGGGCAGGGGTCACCAAAAAAATGAAAAATTCGAAAGTCCTAAAAAACGTATTTTGCCGGTTTTAACGACGCCAGTTTGCGTTTATAATATACTTAGTGCGTTTCCAACGCGGTAATGCCTTTTATTTGGCCTAAATAGAAAATTGGAAAAAGTACAAACAGCCATATTTCATCGCTCTAGAACGCGTATTTACCGAATTAGAGCGGTTTGAAGTTTTGTAAGAAACAATTGCTTGTAAAATCTGACTCCGTTGTCCTAGGAACTTCACCAATGGCGCAAGTGAAAGGTTAAGAGTAGTAGATTATGAATCTGAAGTTTAATTAACTTCTAATTACTATTTTAGAAAATATGACCAAAAACCGAAGGGCAGGGGTCACCAAAAAAATGAAAAATTCGAAAGTCCTAAAAAACGTATTTTGCCAGTTTTAACGACGCCAGTTTGCGTTTATAATATACTTAGTGCGTTTCCAACGCGGTAATGCCTTTTATTTGGCCTAAATAGAAAATTGGAAAAAGTACAAACAGCCATATTTCATCGCTCTAGAACGCGTATTTACCGAATTAGAGCGGTTTGAAGTTTTGTAAGAAACAATTGCTTGTAAAATCTGACTCCGTTGTCCTAGGAACTTCACCAATGGCGCAAATGAAAGGTTAAGAGTAGTAGATTATGAATCTGAAGTTTAATTAACTTCTAATTACTATTTTAGAAAATATGACCAAAAACCGAAGGGCAGGGGTCACCAAAAAAATGAAAAATTCGAAAGTCCTAAAAAACGTATTTTGCCGGTTTTAACGACGCCAGTTTGCGTTTATAATATACTTAGTGCGTTTCTAACGCGATAATGCCTTTTATTTGGCCTAAATAGAAAATTGGAAAAAGTACAAACAGCCATATTTCATCGCTCTAGAACGCGTATTTACCGAATTAGAGCGGTTTGAAGTTTTGTAAGAAACAATTGCTTGTAAAATCTGACTCAGTTGTCCTAGGAACTTCACCAATGGCGCAAATGAAAGGTTAAGAGTAGTAGATTATGAATCTGAAGTTTAATTAACTTCTAATTACTATTTTAGAAAATATGACCAAAAACCGAAGGGCAGGGGTCACCAAAAAAATGAAAAATTCGAAAGTCCTAAAAAACGTATTTTGCCGGTTTTAACGACGCCAGTTTGCGTTTATAATATACTTAGTGCGTTTCCAACGCGGTAATGCCTTTTATTTGGCCTAAATAGAAAATTGGAAAAAGTACAAACAGCCATATTTCATCGCTCTAGAACGCGTATTTACCGAATTAGAGCGGTTTGAAGTTTTGTAAGAAACAATTGCTTGTAAAATCTGACTCCGTTGTCCTAGGAACTTCACCAATAGCGCAAATGAAAGGTTAAGAGTAGTAGATTATGAATCTGAAGTTTAATTAACTTCTAATTACTATTTTAGAAAATATGACCAAAAACCGAAGGGCAGGGGTCACCAAAAAAATGAAAAATTCGAAAGTCCTAAAAAACGTATTTTGCCGGTTTTAACGACGCCAGTTTGCGTTTATAATATACTTAGTGCGTTTCCAACGCGATAATGCCTTTTATTTGGCCTAAATAGAAAATTGGAAAAAGTACAAACAGCCATATTTCATCGCTCTAGAACGCGTATTTACCGAATTAGAGCGGTTTGAAGTTTTGTAAGAAACAATTGCTTGTAAAATCTGACTCCGTTGTCCTAGGAACTTCACCAGTGGCGCAAATGAAAGGTTAAGAGTAGTAGATTATGAATCTGAAGTTTAATTAACTTCTAATTACTATTTTAGAAAATATGACCAAAAACCGAAGGGCTGGGGTCACCAAAAAAATGAAAAATTCGAAAGTCCTAAAAAACGTATTTTGCCGGTTTTAACGACGCCAGTTTGCGTTTATAATATACTTAGTGCGTTTCCAACGCGGTAATGCCTTTTATTTGGCCTAAATAGAAAATTGGAAAAAGTACAAACAGCCATATTTCATCGCTCTAGAACGCGTATTTACCGAATTAGAGCGGTTTGAAGTTTTGTAAGAAACAATTGCTTGTAAAATCTGACTCAGTTGTCCTAGGAACTTCACCAATGGCGCAAATGAAAGGTTAAGAGTAGTAGATTATGAATCTGAAGTTTAATTAACTTCTAATTACTATTTTAGAAAATATGACCAAAAACCGAAGGGCAGGGGTCACCAAAAAAATGAAAAATTCGAAAGTCCTAAAAAACGTATTTTGCCGGTTTTAACGACGCCAGTTTGCGTTTATAATATACTTAGTGCGTTTCCAACGCGGTAATGCCTTTTATTTGGCCTAAATAGAAAATTGGAAAAAGTACAAACAGCCATATTTCATCGCTCTAGGACGCGTATTTACCGAATTAGAGCGGTTTGAAGTTTTGTAAGAAACAATTGCTTGTAAAATCTGACTCAGTTGTCCTAGGAACTTCACCAATGGCGCAAATGAAAGGTTAAGAGTAGTAGATTATGAATCTGAAGTTTAATTAACTTCTAATTACTATTTTAGAAAATATGACCAAAAACCGAAGGGCAGGGGTCACCAAAAAAATGAAAAATTCGAAAGTCCTAAAAAACGTATTTTGCCGGTTTTAACGACGCCAGTTTGCGTTTATAATATACTTAGTGCGTTTCCAACGCGATAATGCCTTTTATTTGGCCTAAATAGAAAATTGGAAAAAGTACAAACAGCCATATTTCATCGCTCTAGAACGCGTATTTACCGAATTAGAGCGGTTTGAAGTTTTGTAAGAAACAATTGCTTGTAAAATCTGACTCAGTTGTCCTAGGAACTTCACCAATGGCGCAAATGAAAGGTTAAGAGTAGTAGATTATGAATCTGAAGTTTAATTAACTTCTAATTACTATTTTAGAAAATATGACCAAAAACCGAAGGGCAGGGGTCACCAAAAAAATGAAAAATTCGAAAGTCCTAAAAAACGTATTTTGCCAGTTTTAACGACGCCAGTTTGCGTTTATAATATACTTAGTGCGTTTCCAACACGGTAATGCCTTTTATTTGGCCTAAATAGAAAATTGGAAAAAGTACAAACAGCCATATTTCATCGCTCTACAACGCGTATTTACCGAATTAGAGCGGTTTGAAGTTTTGTAAGAAACAATTGCTTGTAAAATCTGACTCAGTTGTCCTAGGAACTTCACCAATGGCGCAAATGAAAGGTTAAGAGTAGTAGATTATGAATCTGAAGTTTAATTAACTTCTAATTACTATTTTAGAAAATATGACCAAAAACCGAAGGGCAGGGGTCACCAAAAAAATGAAAAATTCGAAAGTCCTAAAAAACGTATTTTGCCGGTTTTAATGACGCCAGTTTGCGTTTATAATATACTTAGTGCGTTTCCAACGCGATAATGCCTTTTATTTGGCCTAAATAGAAAATTGGAAAAAGTACAAACAGCCATATTTCATCGCTCTAGAACGCGTATTTACCGAATTAGAGCGGTTTGAAGTTTTGTAAGAAACAATTGCTTGTAAAATCTGACTCCGTTGTCCTAGGAACTTCACCAATGGCGCAAATGAAAGGTTAAGAGTAGTAGATTATGAATCTGAAGTTTAATTAACTTCTAATTACTATTTTAGAAAATATGACCAAAAACCGAAGGGCAGGGGTCACCAAAAAAATGAAAAATTCGAAAGTCCTAAAAAACGTATTTTGCCGGTTTTAACGACGCCAGTTTGCGTTTATAATATACTTAGTGCGTTTCCAACGCGGTAATGCCTTTTATTTGGCCTAAATAGAAAATTGGAAAAAGTACAAACAGCCATATTTCATCGCTCTAGAACGCGTATTTACCGAATTAGAGCGGTTTGAAGTTTTGTAAGAAACAATTGCTTGTAAAATCTGACTCCGTTGTCCTAGGAACTTCACCAATGGCGCAAATGAAAGGTTAAGAGTAGTAGATTATGAATCTGAAGTTTAATTAACTTCTAATTACTATTTTAGAAAATATGACCAAAAACCGAAGGGCAGGGGTCACCAAAAAAATGAAAAATTCGAAAGTCCTAAAAAACGTATTTTGCCGGTTTTAACGACGCCAGTTTGCGTTTATAATATACTTAGTGCGTTTCCAACGCGATAATGCCTTTTATTTGGCCTAAATAGAAAATTGGAAAAAGTACAAACAGCCATATTTCATCGCTCTAGAACGCGTATTTACCGAATTAGAGCGGTTTGAAGTTTTGTAAGAAACAATTGCTTGTAAAATCTGACTCCGTTGTCCTAGGAACTTCACCAATGGCGCAAATGAAAGGATAAGAGTAGTAGATTATGAATCTGAAGTTTAATTAACTTCTAATTACTATTTTAGAAAATATGACCAAAAACCGAAGGGCAGGGGTCACCAAAAAAATGAAAAATTCGAAAGTCCTAAAAAACGTATTTTGCCGGTTTTAACGACGCCAGTTTGCGTTTATAATATACTTAGTGCGTTTCCAACGCGGTAATGCCTTTTATTTGGCCTAAATAGAAAATTGGAAAAAGTACAAACAGCCATATTTCATCGCTCTAGAACGCGTATTTACCGAATTAGAGCGGTTTGAAGTTTTGTAAGAAACAATTGCTTGTAAAATCTGACTCCGTTGTCCTAGGAACTTCACCAATGGCGCAAATGAAAGGTTAAGAGTAGTAGATTATGAATCTGAAGTTTAATTAACTTCTAATTACTATTTTAGAAAATATGACCAAAAACCGAAGGGCAGGGGTCACCAAAAAAATGAAAAATTCGAAAGTCCTAAAAAACGTATTTTGCCGGTTTTAACGACGCCAGTTTGCGTTTATAATATACTTAGTGCGTTTCCAACGCGGTAATGCCTTTTATTTGGCCTAAATAGAAAATTGGAAAAAGTACAAACAGCCATATTTCATCGCTCTAGAACGCGTATTTACCGAATTAGAGCGGTTTGAAGTTTTGTAAGAAACAATTGCTTGTAAAATCTGACTCAGTTGTCCTAGGAACTTCACCAATGGCGCAAATGAAAGGTTAAGAGTAGTAGATTATGAATCTGAAGTTTAATTAACTTCTAATTACTATTTTAGAAAATATGACCAAAAACCGAAGGGCAGGGGTCACCAAAAAAATGAAAAATTCGAAAGTCCTAAAAAACGTATTTTGCCGGTTTTAACGACGCCAGTTTGCGTTTATAATATACTTAGTGCGTTTCCAACGCGGTAATGCCTTTTATTTGGCCTAAATAGAAAATTGGAAAAAGTACAAACAGCCATATTTCATCGCTCTAGAACGCGTATTTACCGAATTAGAGCGGTTTGAAGTTTTGTAAGAAACAATTGCTTGTAAAATCTGACTCCGTTGTCCTAGGAACTTCACCAATGGCGCAAATGAAAGGATAAGAGTAGTAGATTATGAATCTGAAGTTTAATTAACTTCTAATTACTATTTTAGAAAATATGACCAAAAACCGAAGGGCAGGGGTCACCAAAAAAATGAAAAATTCGAAAGTCCTAAAAAACGTATTTTGCCGGTTTTAACGACGCCAGTTTGCGTTTATAATATACTTAGTGCGTTTCCAACGCGGTAATGCCTTTTATTTGGCCTAAATAGAAAATTGGAAAAAGTACAAACAGCCATATTTCATCGCTCTAGAACGCGTATTTACCGAATTAGAGCGGTTTGAAGTTTTGTAAGAAACAATTGCTTGTAAAATCTGACTCCGTTGTCCTAGGAACTTCACCAATGGCGCAAATGAAAGGTTAAGAGTAGTAGATTATGAATCTGAAGTTTAATTAACTTCTAATTACTATTTTAGAAAATATGACCAAAAACCGAAGGGCAGGGGTCACCAAAAAAATGAAAAATTCGAAAGTCCTAAAAAACGTATTTTGCCGGTTTTAACGACGCCAGTTTGCGTTTATAATATACTTAGTGCGTTTCCAACGCGGTAATGCCTTTTATTTGGCCTAAATAGAAAATTGGAAAAAGTACAAACAGCCATATTTCATCGCTCTAGGACGCGTATTTACCGAATTAGAGCGGTTTGAAGTTTTGTAAGAAACAATTGCTTGTAAAATCTGACTCAGTTGTCCTAGGAACTTCACCAATGGCGCAAATGAAAGGTTAAGAGTAGTAGATTATGAATCTGAAGTTTAATTAACTTCTAATTACTATTTTAGAAAATATGACCAAAAACCGAAGGGCAGGGGTCACCAAAAAAATGAAAAATTCGAAAGTCCTATAAAACGTATTTTGCCGGTTTTAACGACTCCAGTTTGCGTTTATAATATACTTAGTGCGTTTCCAACGCGGTAATGCCTTTTATTTGGCCTAAATAGAAAATTGGAAAAAGTACAAACAGCCATATTTCATCGCTCTAGGACGCGTATTTACCGAATTAGAGCGGTTTGAAGTTTTGTAAGAAACAATTGCTTGTAAAATCTGACTCAGTTGTCCTAGGAACTTCACCAATGGCGCAAATGAAAGGTTAAGAGTAGTAGATTATGAATCTGAAGTTTAATTAACTTCTAATTACTATTTTAGAAAATATGACCAAAAACCGAAGGGCAGGGGTCACCAAAAAAATGAAAAATTCGAAAGTCCTAAAAAACGTATTTTGCCAGTTTTAACGACGCCAGTTTGCGTTTATAATATACTTAGTGCGTTTCCAACGCGGTAATGCCTTTTATTTGGCCTAAATAGAAAATTGGAAAAAGTACAAACAGCCATATTTCATCGCTCTAGAACGCGTATTTACCGAATTAGAGCGGTTTGAAGTTTTGTAAGAAACAATTGCTTGTAAAATCTGACTCAGTTGTCCTAGGAACTTCACCAATGGCGCAAATGAAAGGTTAAGAGTAGTAGATTATGAATCTGAAGTTTAATTAACTTCTAATTACTATTTTAGAAAATATGACCAAAAACCGAAGGGCAGGGGTCACCAAAAAAATGAAAAATTCGAAAGTCCTAAAAAACGTATTTTGCCGGTTTTAACGACGCCAGTTTGCGTTTATAATATACTTAGTGCGTTTCCAACGCGGTAATGCCTTTTATTTGGCCTAAATAGAAAATTGGAAAAAGTACAAACAGCCATATTTCATCGCTCTAGAACGCGTATTTACCGAATTAGAGCGGTTTGAAGTTTTGTAAGAAACAATTGCTTGTAAAATCTGACTCAGTTGTCCTAGAAACTTCACCAATGGCGCAAATGAAAGGCTAAGAGTAGTAGATTATGAATCTGAAGTTTAATTAAATTCTAATTACTATTTTAGAAAATATGACCAAAAACCGAAGGGCAGGGGTCACCAAAAAAATGAAAAATTCGAAAGTCCTAAAAAACGTATTTTGCCGGTTTTAACGACGCCAGTTTGCGTTTATAATATACTTAGTGCGTTTCCAACGCGATAATGCCTTTTATTTGGCCTAAATAGAAAATTGGAAAAAGTACAAACAGCCATATTTCATCGCTCTAGAACGCGTATTTACCGAATTAGAGCGGTTTGAAGTTTTGTAAGAAACAATTGCTTGTAAAATCTGACTCAGTTGTCCTAGGAACTTCACCAATGGCGCAAATGAAAGGTTAAGAGTAGTAGATTATGAATCTGAAGTTTAATTAACTTCTAATTACTATTTTAGAAAATATGACCAAAAACCGAAGGGCACGGGTCACCAAAAAAATGAAAAATTCGAAAGTCCTAAAAAACGTATTTTGCCGGTTTTAACGACGCCAGTTTGCGTTTATAATATACTTAGTGCGTTTCCAACGCGGTAATGCCTTTTATTTGGCCTAAATAGAAAATTGGAAAAAGTACAAACAGCCATATTTCATCGCTCTAGAACGCGTATTTACCGAATTAGAGCGGTTTGAAGTTTTGTAAGAAACAATTGCTTGTAAAATCTGACTCAGTTGTCCTAGGAACTTCACCAATGGCGCAAATGAAAGGTTAAGAGTAGTAGATTATGAATCTGAAGTTTAATTAACTTCTAATTACTATTTTAGAAAATATGACCAAAAACCGAAGGGCAGGGGTCACCAAAAAAATGAAAAATTCAAAAGTCCTAAAAAACGTATTTTGCCGGTTTTAACGACGCCAGTTTGCGTTTATAATATACTTAGTGCGTTTCCAACGCGGTAATGCCTTTTATTTGGCCTAAATAGAAAATTGGAAAAAGTACAAACAGCCATATTTCATCGCTCTAGAACGCGTATTTACCGAATTAGAGCGGTTTGAAGTTTTGTAAGAAACAATTGCTTGTAAAATCTGACTCAGTTGTCCTAGGAACTTCACCAATGGCGCAAATGAAAGGTTAAGAGTAGTAGATTATGAATCTGAAGTTTAATTAACTTCTAATTACTATTTTAGAAAATATGACCAAAAACCGAAGGGCAGGGGTCACCAAAAAAATGAAAAATTCGAAAGTCCTAAAAAACGTATTTTGCCGGTTTTAACGACGCCAGTTTGCGTTTATAATATACTTAGTGCGTTTTCAACGCGATAATGCCTTTTATTTGGCCTAAATAGAAAATTGGAAAAAGTACAAACAGCCATATTTCATCGCTCTAGAACGCGTATTTACCGAATTAGAGCGGTTTGAAGTTTTGTAAGAAACAATTGCTTGTAAAATCTGACTCCGTTGTCCTAGGAACTTCACCAATGGCGCAAATGAAAGGTTAAGAGTAGTAGATTATGAATCTGAAGTTTAATTAACTTCTAATTACTATTTTAGAAAATATGACCAAAAACCGAAGGGCAGGGGTCACCAAAAAAATGAAAAATTCGAAAGTCCTAAAAAACGTATTTTGCCGGTTTTAACGACGCCAGTTTGCGTTTATAATATACTTAGTGCGTTTCCAACGCGGTAATGCCTTTTATTTGGCCTAAATAGAAAATTGGAAAAAGTACAAACAGCCATATTTCATCGCTCTAGAACGCGTATTTACCGAATTAGAGCGGTTTGAAGTTTTGTAAGAAACAATTGCTTGTAAAATCTGACTCAGTTGTCCTAGGAACTTCACCAATGGCGCAAATGAAAGGTTAAGAGTAGTAGATTATGAATCTGAAGTTTAATTAACTTCTAATTACTATTTTAGAAAATATGACCAAAAACCGAAGGGCAGGGGTCACCAAAAAAATGAAAAATTCGAAAGTCCTAAAAAAAGTATTTTGCCGGTTTTAACGACGCCAGTTTGCGTTTATAATATACTTTGTGCGTTTCCAACGCGATATTGCCTTTTATTTGGCCTAAATAGAAAATTGGAAAAAGTACAAACAGCCATATTTCATCGCTCTAGAACGCGTATTTACCGAATTAGAGCGGTTTGAAGTTTTGTAAGAAACAATTGCTTGTAAAATCTGACTCCGTTGTCCTAGGAACTTCACCAATGGCGCAAATGAAAGGTTAAGAGTAGTAGATTATGAATCTGAAGTTTAATTAACTTCTAATTACTATTTTAGAAAATATGACCAAAAACCGAAGGGCAGGGGTCACCAAAAAAATGAAAAATTCGAAAGTCCTAAAAAACGTATTTTGCCGGTTTTAACGACGCCAGTTTGCGTTTATAATATACTTAGTGCGTTTCCAACGCGGTAATGCGTTTTATTTGGCCTAAATAGAAAATTGGAAAAAGTACAAACAGCCATATTTCATCGCTCTAGAACGCGTATTTACCGAATTAGAGCGGTTTGAAGTTTTGTAAGAAACAATTGCTTGTAAAATCTGACTCAGTTGTCCTAGGAACTTCACCAATGGCGCAAATGAAAGGTTAAGAGTAGTAGATTATGAATCTGAAGTTTAATTAACTTCTAATTACTATTTTAGAAAATATGACCAAAAACCGAAGGGCAGGGGTCACCAAAAAAATGAAAAATTCGAAAGTCCTAAAAAACGTATTTTGCCGGTTTTAACGACGCCAGTTTGCGTTTATAATATACTTAGTGCGTTTCCAACGCGGTAATGCCTTTTATTTGGCCTAAATAGAAAATTGGAAAAAGTACAAACAGCCATATTTCATCGCTCTAGAACGCGTATTTACCGAATTAGAGCGGTTTGAAGTTTTGTAAGAAACAATTGCTTGTAAAAACTGACTCAGTTGTTCTAGGAACTTCACCAATGGCGCAAATGAAAGGTTAAGAGTAGTAGATTATGAATCTGAAGTTTAATTAACTTCTAATTACTATTTTAGAAAATATGACCAAAAACCGAAGGGTAGGGGTCACCAAAAAAATGAAAAATTCGAAAGTCCTAAAAAACGTATTTTGCCGGTTTTAACGACGCCAGTTTGCGTTTATAATATACTTAGTGCGTTTCCAACGCGGTAATGCCTTTTATTTGGCCTAAATAGAAAATTGGAAAAAGTACAAACAGCCATATTTCATCGCTCTAGAACGCGTATTTACCGAATTAGAGCGGTTTGAAGTTTTGTAAGAAACAATTGCTTGTAAAATCTGACTCAGTTGTCCTAGGAACCTCACCAATGGCGCAAATGAAAGGTTAAGAGTAGTAGATTATGAATCTGAAGTTTAATTAACTTCTAATTACTATTTTAGAAAATATGACCAAAAACCGAAGGGCAGGGGTCACCAAAAAAATGAAAAATTCGAAAGTCCTAAAAAACGTATTTTGCCGGTTTTAACGACGCCAGTTTGCGTTTATAATATACTTAGTGCGTTTCCAACGCGGTAATGCCTTTTATTTGGCCTAAATAGAAAATTGGAAAAAGTACAAACAGCCATATTTCATCGCTCTAGAACGCGTATTTACCGAATTAGAGCGGTTTGAAGTTTTGTAAGAAACAATTGCTTGTAAAAACTGACTCAGTTGTTCTAGGAACTTCACCAATGGCGCAAATGAAAGGTTAAGAGTAGTAGATTATGAATCTGAAGTTTAATTAACTTCTAATTACTATTTTAGAAAATATGACCAAAAACCGAAGGGTAGGGGTCACCAAAAAAATGAAAAATTCGAAAGTCCTAAAAAACGTATTTTGCCGGTTTTAACGACGCCAGTTTGCGTTTATAATATACTTAGTGCGTTTCCAACGCGGTAATGCCTTTTATTTGGCCTAAATAGAAAATTGGAAAAAGTACAAACAGCCATATTTCATCGCTCTAGAACGCGTATTTACCGAATTAGAGCGGTTTGAAGTTTTGTAAGAAACAATTGCTTGTAAAATCTGACTCAGTTGTCCTAGGAACTTCACCAATGGCGCAAATGAAAGGTTAAGAGTAGTAGATTATGGATCTGAAGTTTAATTAACTTCTAATTACTATTTTAGAAAATATGACCAAAAACCGAAGGGCAGGGGTCACCAAAAAAATGAAAAATTCGAAAGTCCTAAAAAACGTATTTTGCCGGTTTTAACGACGCCAGTTTGCGTTTATAATATACTTAGTGCGTTTCCAACGCGGTAATGCCTTTTATTTGGCCTAAATAGAAAATTGGAAAAAGTACAAACAGCCATATTTCATCGCTCTAGAACGCGTATTTACCGAATTAGAGCGGTTTGAAGTTTTGTAAGAAACAATTGCTTGTAAAATCTGACTCAGTTGTCCTAGGAACTTCACCAATGGCGCAAATGAAAGGTTAAGAGTAGTAGATTATGAATCTGAAGTTTAATTAACTTCTAATTACTATTTTAGAAAATATGACCAAAAACCGAAGGGCAGGGGTCACCAAAAAAATGAAAAATTCGAAAGTCCTAAAAAACGTATTTTGCCGGTTTTAACGACGCCAGTTTGCGTTTATAATATACTTAGTGCGTTTCCAACGCGGTAATGCCTTTTATTTGGCCTAAATAGAAAATTGGAAAAAGTACAAACAGCCATATTTCATCGCTCTAGGACGCGTATTTACCGAATTAGAGCGGTTTGAAGTTTTGTAAGAAACAATTGCTTGTAAAATCTGACTCAGTTGTCCTAGGAACTTCACCAATGGCGCAAATGAAAGGTTAAGAGTAGTAGATTATGAATCTGAAGTTTAATTAACTTCTAATTACTATTTTAGAAAATATGACCAAAAACCGAAGGGCAGGGGTCACCAAAAAAATGAAAAATTCGAAAGTCCTAAAAAACGTATTTTGCCAGTTTTAACGACGCCAGTTTGCGTTTATAATATACTTAGTGCGTTTCCAACGCGGTAATGCCTTTTATTTGGCCTAAATAGAAAATTGGAAAAAGTACAAACAGCCATATTTCATCGCTCTAGAACGCGTATTTACCGAATTAGAGCGGTTTGAAGTTTTGTAAGAAACAATTGCTTGTAAAATCTGACTCAGTTGTCCTAGGAACTTCACCAATGGCGCAAATGAAAGGTTAAGAGTAGTAGATTATGAATCTGAAGTTTAATTAACTTCTAATTACTATTTTAGAAAATATGACCAAAAACCGAAGGGTAGGGGTCACCAAAAAAATGAAAAATTCGAAAGTCCTAAAAAACGTATTTTGCCGGTTTTAACGACGCCAGTTTGCGTTTATAATATACTTAGTGCGTTTCCAACGCGGTAATGCCTTTTATTTGGCCTAAATAGAAAATTGGAAAAAGTACAAACAGCCATATTTCATCGCTCTAGAACGCGTATTTACCGAATTAGAGCGGTTTGAAGTTTTGTAAGAAACAATTGCTTGTAAAATCTGACTCAGTTGTCCTAGGAACTTCACCAATGGCGCAAATGAAAGGTTAAGAGTAGTAGATTATGAATCTGAAGTTTAATTAACTTCTAATTACTATTTTAGAAAATATGACCAAAAACCGAAGGGCAGGGGTCACCAAAAAAATGAAAAATTCGAAAGTCCTAAAAAACGTATTTTGCCGGTTTTAACGACGCCAGTTTGCGTTTATAATATACTTAGTGCGTTTCCAACGCGGTAATGCCTTTTATTTGGCCTAAATAGAAAATTGGAAAAAGTACAAACAGCCATATTTCATCGCTCTAGGACGCGTATTTACCGAATTAGAGCGGTTTGAAGTTTTGTAAGAAACAATTGCTTGTAAAATCTGACTCAGTTGTCCTAGGAACTTCACCAATGGCGCAAATGAAAGGTTAAGAGTAGTAGATTATGAATCTGAAGTTTAATTAACTTCTAATTACTATTTTAGAAAATATGACCAAAAACCGAAGGGCAGGGGTCACCAAAAAAAAGAAAAATTCGAAAGTCCTAAAAAACGTATTTTGCCGGTTTTAACGACGCCAGTTTGCGTTTATAATATACTTAGTGCGTTTCCAACGCGGTAATGCCTTTTATTTGGCCTAAATAGAAAATTGGAAAAAGTACAAACAGCCATATTTCATCGCTCTAGAACGCGTATTTACCGAATTAGAGCGGTTTGAAGTTTTGTAAGAAACAATTGCTTGTAAAATCTGACTCAGTTGTCCTAGGAACTTCACCAATGGCGCAAATGAAAGGTTAAGAGTAGTAGATTATGAATCTGAAGTTTCATTAACTTCTAATTACTATTTTAGAAAATATGACCAAAAACCGAAGGGCAGGGGTCACCAAAAAAATGAAAAATTCGAAAGTCCTAAAAAACGTATTTTGCCAGTTTTAACGACGCCAGTTTGCGTTTATAATATACTTAGTGCGTTTCCAACGCGGTAATGCCTTTTATTTGGCCTAAATAGAAAATTGGAAAAAGTACAAACAGCCATATTTCATCGCTCTAGAACGCGTATTTACCGAATTAGAGCGGTTTGAAGTTTTGTAAGAAACAATGGCTTGTACAATCTGACTCAGTTGTCCTAGGAACTTCACCAATGGCGCAAATGAAAGGTTAAGAGTAGTAGATTATGAATCTGAAGTTTAATTAACTTCTAATTACTATTTTAGAAAATATGACCAAAAACCGAAGGGCAGGGGTCACCAAAAAAATGAAAAATTCGAAAGTCCTAAAAAACGTATTTTGCCGGTTTTAACGACGCCAGTTTGCGTTTATAATGTACTTAGTGCGTTTCCAACGCGGTAATGCCTTTTATTTGGCCTAAATGGGAACTTCACCAATGGCGCAAATGAAAGGTTAAGGTTAGACCAAAAACCGAAGGGCAGGGGTCACCAAAAAAATGAAAAATTCGAAAGTCCTAAAAAACGTATTTTGCCGGTTTTAACGACGCCAGTTTGCGTTTATAATATACTTAGTGCGTTTCCAACGCGGTAATGCGTTTTATTTGGCCTAAATAGAAAATTGGAAAAAGTACAAACAGCCATATTTCATCGCTCTAGAACGCGTATTTACCGAATTAGAGCGGTTTGAAGTTTTGTAAGAAACAATTGCTTGTAAAATCTGACTCAGTTGTCCTAGGAACTTCACCAATGGCGCAAATGAAAGGTTAAGAGTAGTAGATTATGAATCTGAAGTTTAATTAACTTCTAATTACTATTTTAGAAAATATGACCAAAAACCGAAGGGCAGGGGTCACCAAAAAAATGAAAAATTCGAAAGTCCTAAAAAACGTATTTTGCCGGTTTTAACGACGCCAGTTTGCGTTTATAATATACTTAGTGCGTTTCCAACGCGGTAATGCCTTTTATTTGGCCTAAATAGAAAATTGGAAAAAGTACAAACAGCCATATTTCATCGCTCTAGAACGCGTATTAACCGAATTAGAGCGGTTTGAAGTTTTGTAAGAAACAATTGCTTGTAAAAACTGACTCAGTTGTCCTAGGAACTTCACCAATGGCGCAAATGAAAGGTTAAGAGTAGTAGATTATGAATCTGAAGTTTAATTAACTTCTAATTACTATTTTAGAAAATATGACCAAAAACCGAAGGGCAGGGGTCACCAAAAAAATGAAAAATTCGAAAGTCCTAAAAAACGTATTTTGCCGGTTTTAACGACGCCAGTTTGCGTTTATAATATACTTAGTGCGTTTCCAACGCGGTAATGCCTTTTATTTGGCCTAAATAGAAAATTGGAAAAAGTACAAACAGCCATATTTCATCGCTCTAGGACGCGTATTTACCGAATTAGAGCGGTTTGAAGTTTTGTAAGAAACAATTGCTTGTAAAATCTGACTCAGTTGTCCTAGGAACTTCACCAATGGCGCAAATGAAAGGTTAAGAGTAGTAGATTATGAATCTGAAGTTTAATTAACTTCTAATTACTATTTTAGAAAATATGACCAAAAACCGAAGGGCAGGGGTCACCAAAAAAATGAAAAATTCGAAAGTCCAAAAAACGTATTTTGCCGGTTTTAACGACGCCAGTTTGCGTTTATAATATACTTAGTGCGTTTCCAACGCGGTAATGCCTTTTATTTGGCCTAAATAGAAAATTGGAAAAAGTACAAACAGCCATATTTCATCGCTCTAGAACGCGTATTTACCGAATTAGAGCGGTTTGAAGTTTTGTAAGAAACAATTGCTTGTAAAATCTGACTCAGTTGTCCTAGGAACTTCACCAATGGCGCAAATGAAAGGTTAAGAGTAGTAGATTATGAATCTGAAGTTTAATTAACTTCTAATTACTATTTTAGAAAATATGACCAAAAACCGAAGGGCAGGGGTCACCAAAAAAATGAAAAATTCTAAAGTCCTAAAAAACGTATTTTGCCGGTTTTAACGACGCCAGTTTGCGTTTATAATATACTTAGTGCGTTTCCAACGCGATAATGCCTTTTATTTGGCCTAAATAGAAAATTGGAAAACGTACAAACAGCCATATTTCATCGCTCTAGAACGCGTATTTACCGAATTAGAGCGGTTTGAAGTTTTGTAAGAAACAATTGCTTGTAAAATCTGACTCAGTTGTCCTAGGAACTTCACCAATGGCGCAAATGAAAGGTTAAGAGTAGTAGATTATGAATCTGAAGTTTAATTAACTTCTAATTACTATTTTAGAAAATATGACCAAAAACCGAAGGGCAGGGGTCACCAAAAAAATGAAAAATTCGAAAGTCCTAAAAAACGTATTTTGCCGGTTTTAACGACGCCAGTTTGCGTTTATAATGTACTTAGTGCGTTTCCAACGCGGTAATGCCTTTTATTTGGCCTAAATGGGAACTTCACCAATGGCGCAAATGAAAGGTTAAGGTTAGACCAAAAACCGAAGGGCAGGGGTCACCAAAAAAATGAAAAATTCGAAAGTCCTAAAAAACGTATTTTGCCGGTTTTAACGACGCCAGTTTGCGTTTATAATATACTTAGTGCGTTTCCAACGCGGTAATGCGTTTTATTTGGCCTAAATAGAAAATTGGAAAAAGTACAAACAGCCATATTTCATCGCTCTAGAACGCGTATTTACCGAATTAGAGCGGTTTGAAGTTTTGTAAGAAACAATTGCTTGTAAAATCTGACTCAGTTGTCCTAGGAACTTCACCAATGGCGCAAATGAAAGGTTAAGAGTAGTAGATTATGAATCTGAAGTTTAATTAACTTCTAATTACTATTTTAGAAAATATGACCAAAAACCGAAGGGCAGGGGTCACCAAAAAAATGAAAAATTCGAAAGTCCTAAAAAACGTATTTTGCCGGTTTTAACGACGCCAGTTTGCGTTTATAATATACTTAGTGCGTTTCCAACGCGGTAATGCCTTTTATTTGGCCTAAATAGAAAATTGGAAAAAGTACAAACAGCCATATTTCATCGCTCTAGAACGCGTATTAACCGAATTAGAGCGGTTTGAAGTTTTGTAAGAAACAATTGCTTGTAAAAACTGACTCAGTTGTCCTAGGAACTTCACCAATGGCGCAAATGAAAGGTTAAGAGTAGTAGATTATGAATCTGAAGTTTAATTAACTTCTAATTACTATTTTAGAAAATATGACCAAAAACCGAAGGGCAGGGGTCACCAAAAAAATGAAAAATTCGAAAGTCCTAAAAAACGTATTTTGCCGGTTTTAACGACGCCAGTTTGCGTTTATAATATACTTAGTGCGTTTCCAACGCGGTAATGCCTTTTATTTGGCCTAAATAGAAAATTGGAAAAAGTACAAACAGCCATATTTCATCGCTCTAGGACGCGTATTTACCGAATTAGAGCGGTTTGAAGTTTTGTAAGAAACAATTGCTTGTAAAATCTGACTCAGTTGTCCTAGGAACTTCACCAATGGCGCAAATGAAAGGTTAAGAGTAGTAGATTATGAATCTGAAGTTTAATTAACTTCTAATTACTATTTTAGAAAATATGACCAAAAACCGAAGGGCAGGGGTCACCAAAAAAATGAAAAATTCGAAAGTCCAAAAAACGTATTTTGCCGGTTTTAACGACGCCAGTTTGCGTTTATAATATACTTAGTGCGTTTCCAACGCGGTAATGCCTTTTATTTGGCCTAAATAGAAAATTGGAAAAAGTACAAACAGCCATATTTCATCGCTCTAGAACGCGTATTTACCGAATTAGAGCGGTTTGAAGTTTTGTAAGAAACAATTGCTTGTAAAATCTGACTCAGTTGTCCTAGGAACTTCACCAATGGCGCAAATGAAAGGTTAAGAGTAGTAGATTATGAATCTGAAGTTTAATTAACTTCTAATTACTATTTTAGAAAATATGACCAAAAACCGAAGGGCAGGGGTCACCAAAAAAATGAAAAATTCGAAAGTCCTAAAAAACGTATTTTGCCGGTTTTAACGACGCCAGTTTGCGTTTATAATATACTTAGTGCGTTTCCAACGCGATAATGCCTTTTATTTGGCCTAAATAGAAAATTGGAAAAAGTACAAACAGCCATATTTCATCGCTCTAGAACGCGTATTTACCGAATTAGAGCGGTTTGAAGTTTTGTAAGAAACAATTGCTTGTAAAATCTGACTCAGTTGTCCTAGGAACTTCACCAATGGCGCAAATGAAAGGTTAAGAGTAGTAGATTATGAATCTGAAGTTTAATTAACTTCTAATTACTATTTTAGAAAATATGACCAAAAACCGAAGGGCAGGGGTCACCAAAAAAATGAAAAATTCGAAAGTCCTAAAAAACGTATTTTGCCGGTTTTAACGACGCCAGTTTGCGTTTATAATATACTTAGTGCGTTTCCAACGCGGTAATGCCTTTTATTTGGCCTAAATAGAAAATTGGAAAAAGTACAAACAGCCATATTTCATCGCTCTAGAACGCGTATTTACCGAATTAGAGCGGTTTGAAGTTTTGTAAGAAACAATTGCTTGTAAAATCTGACTCAGTTGTCCTAGGAACTTCACCAATGGCGCAAATGAAAGGTTAAGAGTAGTAGATTATGAATCTGAAGTTTAATTAACTTCTAATTACTATTTTAGAAAATATGACCAAAAACCGAAGGGCAGGGGTCACCAAAAAAATGAAAAATTCGAAAGTCCTAAAAAACGTATTTTGCCGGTTTTAACGACGCCAGTTTGCGTTTATAATATACTTAGTGCGTTTCCAACGCGGTAATGCCTTTTATTTGGCCTAAATAGAAAATTGGAAAAAGTACAAACAGCCATATTTCATCGCTCTAGAACGCGTATTTAGCGAATTAGAGCGGTTTGAAGTTTTGTAAGAAACAATTGCTTGTACAATCTGACTCAGTTGTCCTAGGAACTTCACCAATGGCGCAAATAAAAGGTTAAGAGTAGTAGATTATGAATCTGAAGTTTAATTAACTTCTAATTACTATTTTAGAAAATATGACCAAAAACCGATTTTTTTTGGTCATATTTTGCCGGTTTTAACGACGCCTGTTTGCGTTTATAATATACTTAGTGCGTTTCCAACGCGGTAATGCCTTTTATTTGGCCTAAATAGAAAATTGGAAAAAGTACAAACAGCCATATTTCATCGCTCTAGAACGCGTATTTACCGAATTAGAGCGGTTTGAAGTTTTGTAAGAAACAATTGCTTGTAAAATCTGACTCCGTTGTCCTAGGAACTTCACCAATGGCGCAAATGAAAGGTTAAGAGTAGTAGATTATGAATCTGAAGTTTAATTAACTTCTAATTACTATTTTAGAAAATATGACCAAAAACCGAAGGGCAGGGGTCACCAAAAAAATGAAAAATTCGAAAGTCCTAAAAAACGTAGTTTGCCGGTTTTAACGACGCCAGTTTGCGTTTATAATATACTTAGTGCGTTTCCAACGCGGTAATGCCTTTTATTTGGCCTAAATAGAAAATTGGAAAAAGTACAAACAGCCATATTTCATCGCTCTAGAACGCGTATTTACCGAATTAGAGCGGTTTGAAGTTTTGTAAGAAACAATTGCTTGTAAAATCTGACTCCGTTGTCCTAGGAACTTCACCAATGGCGCAAATGAAAGGTTAAGAGTAGTAGATTATGAATCTGAAGTTTAATTAACTTCTAATTACTATTTTAGAAAATATGACCAAAAACCGAAGGGCAGGGGTCACGAAAAAAATGAAAAATTCGAAAGTCCTAAAAAACGTATTTTGCCGGTTTTAACGACGCCAGTTTGCGTTTATAATATACTTAGTGCGTTTCCAACGCGGTAATGCCTTTTATTTGGCCTAAATAGAAAATTGGAAAAAGTACAAACAGCCATATTTCATCGCTCTAGAACGCGTATTTACCGAATTAGAGCGGTTTGAAGTTTTGTAAGAAACAATTGCTTGTAAAATCTGACTCAGTTGTCCTAGGAACTTCACCAATGGCGCAAATGAAAGGTTAAGAGTAGTAGATTATGAATCTGAAGTTTAATTAACTTCTAATTACTATTTTAGAAAATATGACCAAAAACCGAAGGGCAGGGGTCACCAAAAAAATGAAAAATTCGAAAGTCCTAAAAAACGTATTTTGCCGGTTTTAACGACGCCAGTTTGCGTTTATAATATACTTAGTGCGTTTCCAACGCGGTAATGCCTTTTATTTGGCCTAAATAGAAAATTGGAAAAAGTACAAACAGCCATATTTCATCGCTCTAGAACGCGTATTTACCGAATTAGAGCGGTTTGAAGTTTTGTAAGAAACAATTGCTTGTAAAATCTGACTCAGTTGTCCTAGGAACTTCACCAATGGCGCAAATGAAAGGTTAAGAGTAGTAGATTATGAATCTGAAGTTTAATTAACTTCTAATTACTATTTTAGAAAATATGACCAAAAACCGAAGGGCAGGGGTCACCAAAAAAATGAAAAATTCGAAAGTCCTATAAAACGTATTTTGCCGGTTTTAACGACGCCAGTTTGCGTTTATAATATACTTAGTGCGTTTCCAACGCGGTAATTCCTTTTATTTGGCCTAAATAGAAAATTGGAAAAAGTACAAACAGCCATATTTCATCGCTCTAGAACGCGTATTTACCGAATTAGAGCGGTTTGAAGTTTTGTAAGAAACAATTGCTTGTAAAATCTGACTCAGTTGTCCTAGGAACTTCACCAATGGCGCAAATGAAAGGTTAAGAGTAGTAGATTATGAATCTGAAGTTTAATTAACTTCTAATTACTATTTTAGAAAATATGACCAAAAACCGAAGGGCAGGGGTCACCAAAAAAATGAAAAATTCGAAAGTCCTATAAAACGTATTTTGCCGGTTTTAACGACGCCAGTTTGCGTTTATAATATACTTAGTGCGTTTCCAACGCGGTAATGCCTTTTATTTGGCCTAAATAGAAAATTGGAAAAAGTACAAACAGCCATATTTCATCGCTCTAGAACGCGTATTTACCGAATTAGAGCGGTTTGAAGTTTTGTAAGAAACAATTGCTTGTAAAATCTGACTCAGTTGTCCTAGGAACTTCACCAATGGCGCAAATGAAAGGTTAAGAGTAGTAGATTATGAATCTGAAGTTTAATTAACTTCTAATTACTATTTTAGAAAATATGACCAAAAACCGAAGGGCAGGGGTCACCAAAAAAATGAAAAATTCGAAAGTCCTAAAAAACGTATTTTGCCGGTTTTAACGACGCCAGTTTGCGTTTATAATATACTTAGTGCGTTTCCAACGCGGTAATGCCTTTTATTTGGCCTAAATAGAAAATTGGAAAAAGTACAAACAGCCATATTTCATCGCTCTAGAACGCGTATTTACCGAATTAGAGCGGTTTGAAGTTTTGTAAGAAACAATTGCTTGTAAAATCTGACTCAGTTGTCCTAGGAACTTCACCAATGGCGCAAATGAAAGGTTAAGAGTAGTAGATTATGAATCTGAAGTTTAATTAACTTCTAATTACTATTTTAGAAAATATGACCAAAAACCGAAGGGCAGGGGTCACCAAAAAAATGAAAAATTCGAAAGTCCTAAAAAACGTATTTTGCCGGTTTTAACGACGCCAGTTTGCGTTTATAATATACTTAGTGCGTTTCCAACGCGGTAATGCCTTTTATTTGGCCTAAATAGAAAATTGGAAAAAGTACAAACAGCCATATTTCATCGCTCTAGAACGCGTATTTACCGAATTAGAGCGGTTTGAAGTTTTGTAAGAAACAATTGCTTGTAAAATCTGACTCAGTTGTCCTAGGAACTTCACCAATGGCGCAAATGAAAGGTTAAGAGTAGTAGATTATGAATCTGAAGTTTAATTAACTTCTAATTACTATTTTAGAAAATATGACCAAAAACCGAAGGGCAGGGGTCACCAAAAAAATGAAAAATTCGAAAGTCCTAAAAAACGTATTTTGCCGGTTTTAACGACGCCTGTTTGCGTTTATAATATACTTAGTGCGTTTCCAACGCGGTAATGCCTTTTATTTGGCCTAAATAGAAAATTGGAAAAAGTACAAACAGCCATATTTCATCGCTCTAGAACGCGTATTTACCGAATTAGAGCGGTTTGAAGTTTTGTAAGAAACAATTGCTTGTAAAATCTGACTCAGTTGTCCTAGGAACTTCACCAATGGCGCAAATGAAAGGTTAAGAGTAGTAGATTATGAATCTGAAGTTTAATTAACTTCTAATTACTATTTTAGAAAATATGACCAAAAACCGAAGGGCAGGGGTCACCAAAAAAATGAAAAATTCGAAAGTCCTAAAAAACGTATTTTGCCGGTTTTAACGACGCCAGTTTGCGTTTATAATATACTTAGTGCGTTTCCAACGCGGTAATGCCTTTTATTTGGCCTAAATAGAAAATTGGAAAAAGTACAAACAGCCATATTTCATCGCTCTAGAACGCGTATTTACCGAATTAGAGCGGTTTGAAGTTTTGTAAGAAACAATTGCTTGTAAAATCTGACTCAGTTGTCCTAGGAACTTCACCAATGGCGCAAATGAAAGGTTAAGAGTAGTAGATTATGAATCTGAAGTTTAATTAACTTCTAATTACTATTTTAGAAAATATGACCAAAAACCGAAGGGCAGGGGTCACCAAAAAAATGAAAAATTCGAAAGTCCTAAAAAACGTATTTTGCCGGTTTTAACGACGCCAGTTTGCGTTTATAATATACTTAGTGCGTTTCCAACGCGGTAATGCCTTTTATTTGGCCTAAATAGAAAATTGGAAAAAGTACAAACAGCCATATTTCATCGCTCTAGAACGCGTATTTACCGAATTAGAGCGGTTTGAAGTTTTGTAAGAAACAATTACTTGTAAAAACTGACTCAGTTGTCCTAGGAACTTCACCAATGGCGCAAATGAAAGGTTAAGAGTAGTAGATTATGAATCTGAAGTTTAATTAACTTCTAATTACTATTTTAGAAAATATGACCAAAAACCGAAGGGCAGGGGTCACCAAAAAAATGAAAAATTCGAAAGTCCTAAAAAACGTATTTTGCCAGTTTTAACGACGCCAGTTTGCGTTTATAATATACTTAGTGCGTTTCCTACGCGGTAATGCCTTTTATTTGGCCTAAATAGAAAATTGGAAAAAGTACAAACAGCCATATTTCATCGCTCTAGAACGCGTATTTACCGAATTAGAGCGGTTTGAAGTTTTGTAAGAAACAATTGCTTGTAAAATCTGACTCAGTTGTCCTAGGAACTTCACCAATGGCGCAAATGAAAGGTTAAGAGTAGTAGATTATGAATCTGAAGTTTAATTAACTTCTAATTACTATTTTAGAAAATATGACCAAAAACCGAAGGGCAGGGGTCACCAAAAAAATGAAAAATTCGAAAGTCCTAAAAAACGTATTTTGCCGGTTTTAACGACGCCAGTTTGCGTTTATAATATACTTAGTGCGTTTCCAACGCGGTAATGCCTTTTATTTGGCCTAAATAGAAAATTGGAAAAAGTACAAACAGCCATATTTCATCGCTCTAGAACGCGTATTTACCGAATTAGAGCGGTTTGAAGTTTTGTAAGAAACAATTGCTTGTAAAATCTGACGCAGTTGTCCTAGGAACTTCACCAATGGCGCAAATGAAAGGTTAAGAGTAGTAGATTATGAATCTGAAGTTGAATTAACTTCTAATTACTATTTTAGAAAATATGACCAAAAACCGAAGGGCAGGGGTCACCAAAAAAATGAAAAATTCGAAAGTCCTAAAAAACGTATTTTGCCGGTTTTAACGACGCCAGTTTGCGTTTATAATATACTTAGTGCGTTTCCAACGCGGTAATGCCTTTTATTTGGCCTAAATAGAAAATTGGAAAAAGTACAAACAGCCATATTTCATCGCTCTAGAACGCGTATTTACCGAATTAGAGCGGTTTGAAGTTTTGTAAGAAACAATTGCTTGTAAAAACTGACTCAGTTGTCCTAGGAACTTCACCAATGGCGCAAATGAAAGGTTAAGAGTAGTAGATTATGAATCTGAAGTTTAATTAACTTCTAATTACTATTTTAGAAAATATGACCAAAAACCGAAGGGCAGGGGTCACCAAAAAAATGAAAAATTCGAAAGTCCTAAAAAACGTATTTTGCCGGTTTTAACGACGCCAGTTTGCGTTTATAATATACTTAGTGCGTTTCCAACGCGGTAATGCCTTTTATTTGGCCTAAATAGAAAATTGGAAAAAGTACAAACAGCCATATTTCATCGCTCTAGAACGCGTATTTACCGAATTAGAGCGGTTTGAAGTTTTGTAAGAAACAATTGCTTGTAAAATCTGACTCAGTTGTCCTAGGAACTTCACCAATGGCGCAAATGAAAGGTTAAGAGTAGTAGATTATGAATCTGAAGTTTAATTAACTTCTAATTACTATTTTAGAAAATATGACCAAAAACCGAAGGGCAGGGGTCACCAAAAAAATGAAAAATTCGAAAGTCCTAAAAAACGTATTTTGCCGGTTTTAACGACGCCTGTTTGCGTTTATAATATACTTAGTGCGTTTCCAACGCGGTAATGCCTTTTATTTGGCCTAAATAGAAAATTGGAAAAAGTACAAACAGCCATATTTCATCGCTCTAGAACGCGTATTTACCGAATTAGAGCGGTTTGAAGTTTTGTAAGAAACAATTGCTTGTAAAAACTGACTCAGTTGTCCTAGGAACTTCACCAATGGCGCAAATGAAAGGTTAAGAGTAGTAGATTATGAATCTGAAGTTTAATTAACTTCTAATTACTATTTTAGAAAATATGACCAAAAACCGAAGGGCAGGGGTCACCAAAAAAATGAAAAATTCGAAAGTCCTAAAAAACGTATTTTGCCGGTTTTAACGACGCCAGTTTGCGTTTATAATATACTTAGTGCGTTTCCAACGCGGTAATGCCTTTTATTTGGCCTAAATAGAAAATTGGAAAAAGTACAAACAGCCATATTTCATCGCTCTAGAACGCGTATTTACCGAATTAGAGCGGTTTGAAGTTTTGTAAGAAACAATTGCTTGTAAAATCTGACTCAGTTGTCCTAGGAACTTCACCAATGGCGCAAATGAAAGGTTAAGAGTAGTAGATTATGAATCTGAAGTTTAATTAACTTCTAATTACTATTTTAGAAAATATGACCAAAAACCGAAGGGCAGGGGTCACCAAAAAAATGAAAAATTCGAAAGTCCTAAAAAACGTATTTTGCCGGTTTTAACGACGCCAGTTTGCGTTTATAATATACTTAGTGCGTTTCCAACGCGGTAATGCCTTTTATTTGGCCTAAATAGAAAATTGGAAAAAGTACAAACAGCCATATTTCATCGCTCTAGAACGCGTATTTACCGAATTAGAGCGGTTTGAAGTTTTGTAAGAAACAATTACTTGTAAAAACTGACTCAGTTGTCCTAGGAACTTCACCAATGGCGCAAATGAAAGGTTAAGAGTAGTAGATTATGAATCTGAAGTTTAATTAACTTCTAATTACTATTTTAGAAAATATGACCAAAAACCGAAGGGCAGGGGTCACCAAAAAAATGAAAAATTCGAAAGTCCTAAAAAACGTATTTTGCCAGTTTTAACGACGCCAGTTTGCGTTTATAATATACTTAGTGCGTTTCCTACGCGGTAATGCCTTTTATTTGGCCTAAATAGAAAATTGGAAAAAGTACAAACAGCCATATTTCATCGCTCTAGAACGCGTATTTACCGAATTAGAGCGGTTTGAAGTTTTGTAAGAAACAATTGCTTGTAAAATCTGACTCAGTTGTCCTAGGAACTTCACCAATGGCGCAAATGAAAGGTTAAGAGTAGTAGATTATGAATCTGAAGTTTAATTAACTTCTAATTACTATTTTAGAAAATATGACCAAAAACCGAAGGGCAGGGGTCACCAAAAAAATGAAAAATTCGAAAGTCCTAAAAAACGTATTTTGCCGGTTTTAACGACGCCAGTTTGCGTTTATAATATACTTAGTGCGTTTCCAACGCGGTAATGCCTTTTATTTGGCCTAAATAGAAAATTGGAAAAAGTACAAACAGCCATATTTCATCGCTCTAGAACGCGTATTTACCGAATTAGAGCGGTTTGAAGTTTTGTAAGAAACAATTGCTTGTAAAATCTGACTCAGTTGTCCTAGGAACTTCACCAATGGCGCAAATGAAAGGTTAAGAGTAGTAGATTATGAATCTGAAGTTTAATTAACTTCTAATTACTATTTTAGAAAATATGACCAAAAACCGAAGGGCAGGGGTCACCAAAAAAATGAAAAATTCGAAAGTCCTAAAAAACGTATTTTGCCGGTTTTAACGACGCCAGTTTGCGTTTATAATATACTTAGTGCGTTTCCAACGCGGTAATGCCTTTTATTTGGCCTAAATAGAAAATTGGAAAAAGTACAAACAGCCATATTTCATCGCTCTAGAACGCGTATTTACCGAATTAGAGCGGTTTGAAGTTTTGTAAGAAACAATTGCTTGTAAAATCTGACGCAGTTGTCCTAGGAACTTCACCAATGGCGCAAATGAAAGGTTAAGAGTAGTAGATTATGAATCTGAAGTTGAATTAACTTCTAATTACTATTTTAGAAAATATGACCAAAAACCGAAGGGCAGGGGTCACCAAAAAAATGAAAAATTCGAAAGTCCTAAAAAACGTATTTTGCCGGTTTTAACGACGCCAGTTTGCGTTTATAATATACTTAGTGCGTTTCCAACGCGGTAATGCCTTTTATTTGGCCTAAATAGAAAATTGGAAAAAGTACAAACAGCCATATTTCATCGCTCTAGAACGCGTATTTACCGAATTAGAGCGGTTTGAAGTTTTGTAAGAAACAATTGCTTGTAAAAACTGACTCAGTTGTCCTAGGAACTTCACCAATGGCGCAAATGAAAGGTTAAGAGTAGTAGATTATGAATCTGAAGTTTAATTAACTTCTAATTACTATTTTAGAAAATATGACCAAAAACCGAAGGGCAGGGGTCACCAAAAAAATGAAAAATTCGAAAGTCCTAAAAAACGTATTTTGCCGGTTTTAACGACGCCAGTTTGCGTTTATAATATACTTAGTGCGTTTCCAACGCGGTAATGCCTTTTATTTGGCCTAAATAGAAAATTGGAAAAAGTACAAACAGCCATATTTCATCGCTCTAGAACGCGTATTTACCGAATTAGAGCGGTTTGAAGTTTTGTAAGAAACAATTGCTTGTAAAATCTGACTCAGTTGTCCTAGGAACTTCACCAATGGCGCAAATGAAAGGTTAAGAGTAGTAGATTATGAATCTGAAGTTTAATTAACTTCTAATTACTATTTTAGAAAATATGACCAAAAACCGAAGGGCAGGGGTCACCAAAAAAATGAAAAATTCGAAAGTCCTAAAAAACGTATTTTGCCGGTTTTAACGACGCCAGTTTGCGTTTATAATATACTTAGTGCGTTTCCAACGCGGTAATGCCTTTTATTTGGCCTAAATAGAAAATTGGAAAAAGTACAAACAGCCATATTTCATCGCTCTAGAACGCGTATTTACCGAATTAGAGCGGTTTGAAGTTTTGTAAGAAACAATTGCTTGTAAAAACTGACTCAGTTGTCCTAGGAACTTCACCAATGGCGCAAATGAAAGGTTAAGAGTAGTAGATTATGAATCTGAAGTTTAATTAACTTCTAATTACTATTTTAGAAAATATGACCAAAAACCGAAGGGCAGGGGTCACCAAAAAAATGAAAAATTCGAAAGTCCTAAAAAACGTATTTTGCCGGTTTTAACGACGCCAGTTTGCGTTTATAATATACTTAGTGCGTTTCCAACGCGGTAATGCCTTTTATTTGGCCTAAATAGAAAATTGGAAAAAGTACAAACAGCCATATTTCATCGCTCTAGAACGCGTATTTACCGAATTAGAGCGGTTTGAAGTTTTGTAAGAAACAATTGCTTGTAAAATCTGACTCAGTTGTCCTAGGAACTTCACCAATGGCGCAAATGAAAGGTTAAGAGTAGTAGATTATGAATCTGAAGTTTAATTAACTTCTAATTACTATTTTAGAAAATATGACCAAAAACCGAAGGGCAGGGGTCACCAAAAAAATGAAAAATTCGAAAGTCCTAAAAAACGTATTTTGCCGGTTTTAACGACGCCAGTTTGCGATTATAATATACTTAGTGCGTTTCCAACGCGGTAATGCCTTTTATTTGGCCTAAATAGAAAATTGGAAAAAGTACAAACAGCCATATTTCATCGCTCTAGAACGCGTATTTACCGAATTAGAGCGGTTTGAAGTTTTGTAAGAAACAATTGCTTGTAAAATCTGACTCAGTTGTCCTAGGAACTTCACCAATGGCGCAAATGAAAGGTTAAGAGTAGTAGATTATGAATCTGAAGTTTAATTAACTTCTAATTACTATTTTAGAAAATATGACCAAAAACCGAAGGGCAGGGGTCACCAAAAAAATGAAAAATTCGAAAGTCCTAAAAAACGTATTTTGCCGGTTTTAACGACGCCAGTTTGCGTTTATAATATACTTAGTGCGTTTCCAACGCGGTAATGCCTTTTATTTGGCCTAAATAGAAAATTGGAAAAAGTACAAACAGCCATATTTCATCGCTCTAGAACGCGTATTTACCGAATTAGAGCGGTTTGAAGTTTTGTAAGAAACAATTGCTTGTAAAATCTGACTCAGTTGTCCTAGGAACTTCACCAATGGCGCAAATGAAAGGTTAAGAGTAGTAGATTATGAATCTGAAGTTTAATTAACTTCTAATTACTATTTTAGAAAATATGACCAAAAACCGAAGGGCAGGGGTCACCAAAAAAATGAAAAATTCGAAAGTCCTAAAAAACGTATTTTGCCGGTTTTAACGACGCCAGTTTGCGTTTATAATATACTTAGTGCGTTTCCAACGCGGTAATGCCTTTTATTTGGCCTAAATAGAAAATTGGAAAAAGTACAAACAGCCATATTTCATCGCTCTAGAACGCGTATTTACCGAATTAGAGCGGTTTGAAGTTTTGTAAGAAACAATTGCTTGTAAAATCTGACTCAGTTGTCCTAGGAACTTCACCAATGGCGCAAATGAAAGGTTAAGAGTAGTAGATTATGAATCTGAAGTTTAATTAACTTCTAATTACTATTTTAGAAAATATGACCAAAAACCGAAGGGCAGGGGTCACCAAAAAAATGAAAAATTCGAAAGTCCTAAAAAACGTATTTTGCCGGTTTTAACGACGCCAGTTTGCGTTTATAATATACTTAGTGCGTTTCCAACGCGGTAATGCCTTTTATTTGGCCTAAATAGAAAATTGGAAAAAGTACAAACAGCCATATTTCATCGCTCTAGAACGCGTATTTACCGAATTAGAGCGGTTTGAAGTTTTGTAAGAAACAATTGCTTGTAAAATCTGACTCCGTTGTCCTAGGAACTTCACCAATGGCGCAAATGAAAGGTTAAGAGTAGTAGATTATGAATCTGAAGTTTAATTAACTTCTAATTACTATTTTAGAAAATATGACCAAAAACCGAAGGGCAGGGGTCACCAAAAAAATGAAAAATTCGAAAGTCCTAAAAAACGTATTTTGCCGGTTTTAACGACGCCAGTTTGCGTTTATAATATACTTAGTGCGTTTCCAACGCGGTAATGCCTTTTATTTGGCCTAAATAGAAAATTGGAAAAAGTACAAACAGCCATATTTCATCGCTCTAGAACGCGTATTTACCGAATTAGAGCGGTTTGAAGTTTTGTAAGAAACAATTGCTTGTAAAATCTGACTCAGTTGTCCTAGGAACTTCACCAATGGCGCAAATGAAAGGTTAAGAGTAGTAGATTATGAATCTGAAGTTTAATTAACTTCTAATTACTATTTTAGAAAATATGACCAAAAACCGAAGGGCAGGGGTCACCAAAAAAATGAAAAATTCGAAAGTCCTAAAAAACGTATTTTGCCGGTTTTAACGACGCCAGTTTGCATTTATAATATACTTAGTGCGTTTCCAACGCGGTAATGCCTTTTATTTGGCCTAAATAGAAAATTGGAAAAAGTACAAACAGCCATATTTCATCGCTCTAGAACGCGTATTTACCGAATTAGAGCGGTTTGAAGTTTTGTAAGAAACAATTGCTTGTAAAATCTGACTCAGTTGTCCTAGGAACTTCACCAATGGCGCAAATGAAAGGTTAAGAGTAGTAGATTATGAATCTGAAGTTTAATTAACTTCTAATTACTATTTTAGAAAATATGACCAAAAACCGAAGGGCAGGGGTCACCAAAAAAATGAAAAATTCGAAAGTCCTAAAAAACGTATTTTGCCGGTTTTAACGACACCAGTTTGCGTTTATAATATACTTAGTGCGTTTCCAACGCGGTAATGCCTTTTATTTGGCCTAAATAGAAAATTGGAAAAAGTACAAACAGCCATATTTCATCGCTCTAGAACGCGTATTTACCGAATTAGAGCGGTTTGAAGTTTTGTAAGAAACAATTGCTTGTAAAATCTGACTCAGTTGTCCTAGGAACTTCACCAATGGCGCAAATGAAAGGTTAAGAGTAGTAGATTATGAATCTGAAGTTTAATTAACTTCTAATTACTATTTTAGAAAATATGACCAAAAACCGAAGGGCAGGGGTCACCAAAAAAATGAAAAATTCGAAAGTCCTAAAAAACGTATTTTGCCGGTTTTAACGACGCCAGTTTGCGTTTATAATATACTTAGTGCGTTTCCAACGCGGTAATGCCTTTTATTTGGCCTAAATAGAAAATTGGAAAAAGTACAAACAGCCATATTTCATCGCTCTAGAACGCGTATTTACCGAATTAGAGCGGTTTGAAGTTTTGTAAGAAACAATTGCTTGTAAAATCTGACTCAGTTGTCCTAGGAACTTCACCAATGGCGCAAATGAAAGGTTAAGAGTAGTAGATTATGAATCTGAAGTTTAATTAACTTCTAATTACTATTTTAGAAAATATGACCAAAAACCGAAGGGCAGGGGTCACCAAAAAAATGAAAAATTCGAAAGTCCTAAAAAACGTATTTTGCCGGTTTTAACGACGCCAGTTTGCGATTATAATATACTTAGTGCGTTTCCAACGCGGTAATGCCTTTTATTTGGCCTAAATAGAAAATTGGAAAAAGTACAAACAGCCATATTTCATCGCTCTAGAACGCGTATTTACCGAATTAGAGCGGTTTGAAGTTTTGTAAGAAACAATTGCTTGTAAAAACTGACTCAGTTGTCCTAGGAACTTCACCAATGGCGCAAATGAAAGGTTAAGAGTAGTAGATTATGAATCTGAAGTTTAATTAACTTCTAATTACTATTTTAGAAAATATGACCAAAAACCGAAGGGCAGGGGTCACCAAAAAAATGAAAAATTCGAAAGTCCTAAAAAACGTATTTTGCCGGTTTTAACGACGCCAGTTTGCGTTTATAATATACTTAGTGCGTTTCCAACGCGGTAATGCCTTTTATTTGGCCTAAATAGAAAATTGGAAAAAGTACAAACAGCCATATTTCATCGCTCTAGAACGCGTATTTACCGAATTAGAGCGGTTTGAAGTTTTGTAAGAAACAATTGCTTGTAAAATCTGACTCAGTTGTCCTAGGAACTTCACCAATGGCGCAAATGAAAGGTTAAGAGTAGTAGATTATGAATCTGAAGTTTAATTAACTTCTAATTACTATTTTAGAAAATATGACCAAAAACCGAAGGGCAGGGGTCACCAAAAAAATGAAAAATTCGAAAGTCCTAAAAAACGTATTTTGCCGGTTTTAACGACGCCAGTTTGCGTTTATAATATACTTAGTGCGTTTCCAACGCGGTAATGCCTTTTATTTGGCCTAAATAGAAAATTGGAAAAAGTACAAACAGCCATATTTCATCGCTCTAGAACGCGTATTTACCGAATTAGAGCGGTTTGAAGTTTTGTAAGAAACAATTGCTTGTAAAATCTGACTCAGTTGTCCTAGGAACTTCACCAATGGCGCAAATGAAAGGTTAAGAGTAGTAGATTATGAATCTGAAGTTTAATTAACTTCTAATTACTATTTTAGAAAATATGACCAAAAACCGAAGGGCAGGGGTCACCAAAAAAATGAAAAATTCGAAAGTCCTAAAAAACGTATTTTGCCGGTTTTAACGACGCCAGTTTGCGTTTATAATATACTTAGTGCGTTTCCAACGCGGTAATGCCTTTTATTTGGCCTAAATAGAAAATTGGAAAAAGTACAAACAGCCATATTTCATCGCTCTAGAACGCGTATTTACCGAATTAGAGCGGTTTGAAGTTTTGTAAGAAACAATTGCTTGTAAAATCTGACTCAGTTGTCCTAGGAACTTCACCAATGGCGCAAATGAAAGGTTAAGAGTAGTAGATTATGAATCTGAAGTTTAATTAACTTCTAATTACTATTTTAGAAAATATGACCAAAAACCGAAGGGCAGGGGTCACCAAAAAAATGAAAAATTCGAAAGTCCTAAAAAACGTATTTTGCCGGTTTTAACGACGCCAGTTTGCGTTTATAATATACTTAGTGCGTTTCCAACGCGGTAATGCCTTTTATTTGGCCTAAATAGAAAATTGGAAAAAGTACAAACAGCCATATTTCATCGCTCTAGAACGCGTATTTACCGAATTAGAGCGGTTTGAAGTTTTGTAAGAAACAATTGCTTGTAAAAACTGACTCAGTTGTCCTAGGAACTTCACCAATGGCGCAAATGAAAGGTTAAGAGTAGTAGATTATGAATCTGAAGTTTAATTAACTTCTAATTACTATTTTAGAAAATATGACCAAAAACCGAAGGGCAGGGGTCACCAAAAAAATGAAAAATTCGAAAGTCCTAAAAAACGTATTTTGCCGGTTTTAACGACGCCAGTTTGCGTTTATAATATACTTAGTGCGTTTCCAACGCGGTAATGCCTTTTATTTGGCCTAAATAGAAAATTGGAAAAAGTACAAACAGCCATATTTCATCGCTCTAGAACGCGTATTTACCGAATTAGAGCGGTTTGAAGTTTTGTAAGAAACAATTGCTTGTAAAATCTGACTCCGTTGTCCTAGGAACTTCACCAATGGCGCAAATGAAAGGTTAAGAGTAGTAGATTATGAATCTGAAGTTTAATTAACTTCTAATTACTATTTTAGAAAATATGACCAAAAACCGAAGGGCAGGGGTCACCAAAAAAATGAAAAATTCGAAAGTCCTAAAAAACGTATTTTGCCGGTTTTAACGACGCCAGTTTGCGTTTATAATATACTTAGTGCGTTTCCAACGCGGTAATGCCTTTTATTTGGCCTAAATAGAAAATTGGAAAAAGTACAAACAGCCATATTTCATCGCTCTAGAACGCGTATTTACCGAATTAGAGCGGTTTGAAGTTTTGTAAGAAACAATTGCTTGTAAAATCTGACTCAGTTGTCCTAGGAACTTCACCAATGGCGCAAATGAAAGGTTAAGAGTAGTAGATTATGAATCTGAAGTTTAATTAACTTCTAATTACTATTTTAGAAAATATGACCAAAAACCGAAGGGCAGGGGTCACCAAAAAAATGAAAAATTCGAAAGTCCTAAAAAACGTATTTTGCCGGTTTTAACGACGCCAGTTTGCGTTTATAATATACTTAGTGCGTTTCCAACGCGGTAATGCCTTTTATTTGGCCTAAATAGAAAATTGGAAAAAGTACAAACAGCCATATTTCATCGCTCTAGAACGCGTATTTACCGAATTAGAGCGGTTTGAAGTTTTGTAAGAAACAATTGCTTGTAAAATCTGACTCAGTTGTCCTAGGAACTTCACCAATGGCGCAAATGAAAGGTTAAGAGTAGTAGATTATGAATCTGAAGTTTAATTAACTTCTAATTACTATTTTAGAAAATATGACCAAAAACCGAAGGGCAGGGGTCACCAAAAAAATGAAAAATTCGAAAGTCCTAAAAAACGTATTTTGCCGGCTTTAACGACGCCAGTTTGCGTTTATAATATACTTAGTGCGTTTCCAACGCGGTAATGCCTTTTATTTGGCCTAAATAGAAAATTGGAAAAAGTACAAACAGCCATATTTCATCGCTCTAGAACGCGTATTTACCGAATTAGAGCGGTTTGAAGTTTTGTAAGAAACAATTACTTGTAAAATCTGACTCAGTTGTCCTAGGAACTTCACCAATGGCGCAAATGAAAGGTTAAGAGTAGTAGATTATGAATCTGAAGTTTAATTAACTTCTAATTACTATTTTAGAAAATATGACCAAAAACCGAAGGGCAGGGGTCACCAAAAAAATGAAAAATTCGAAAGTCCTAAAAAACGTATTTTGCCGGTTTTAACGACGCCAGTTTGCGTTTATAATATACTTAGTGCGTTTCCAACGCGGTAATGCCTTTTATTTGGCCTAAATAGAAAATTGGAAAAAGTACAAACAGCCATATTTCATCGCTCTAGAACGCGTATTTACCGAATTAGAGCGGTTTGAAGTTTTGTAAGAAACAATTGCTTGTAAAATCTGACTCAGTTGTCCTAGGAACTTCACCAATGGCGCAAATGAAAGGTTAAGAGTAGTAGATTATGAATCTGAAGTTTAATTAACTTCTAATTACTATTTTAGAAAATATGACCAAAAACCGAAGGGCAGGGGTCACCAAAAAAATGAAAAATTCGAAAGTCCTAAAAAACGTATTTTGCCGGTTTTAACGACGCCAGTTTGCGTTTATAATATACTTAGTGCGTTTCCAACGCGGTAATGCCTTTTATTTGGCCTAAATAGAAAATTGGAAAAAGTACAAACAGCCATATTTCATCGCTCTAGAACGCGTATTTACCGAATTAGAGCGGTTTGAAGTTTTGTAAGAAACAATTGCTTGTAAAATCTGACTCCGTTGTCCTAGGAACTTCACCAATGGCGCAAATGAAAGGTTAAGAGTAGTAGATTATGAATCTGAAGTTTAATTAACTTCTAATTACTATTTTAGAAAATATGACCAAAAACCGAAGGGCAGGGGTCACCAAAAAAATGAAAAATTCGAAAGTCCTAAAAAACGTATTTTGCCGGTTTTAACGACGCCAGTTTGCGTTTATAATATACTTAGTGCGTTTCCAACGCGGTAATGCCTTTTATTTGGCCTAAATAGAAAATTGGAAAAAGTACAAACAGCCATATTTCATCGCTCTAGAACGCGTATTTACCGAATTAGAGCGGTTTGAAGTTTTGTAAGAAACAATTGCTTGTAAAATCTGACTCAGTTGTCCTAGGAACTTCACCAATGGCGCAAATGAAAGGTTAAGAGTAGTAGATTATGAATCTGAAGTTTAATTAACTTCTAATTACTATTTTAGAAAATATGACCAAAAACCGAAGGGCAGGGGTCACCAAAAAAATGAAAAATTCGAAAGTCCTAAAAAACGTATTTTGCCGGTTTTAACGACGCCAGTTTGCGTTTATAATATACTTAGTGCGTTTCCAACGCGGTAATGCCTTTTATTTGGCCTAAATAGAAAATTGGAAAAAGTACAAACAGCCATATTTCATCGCTCTAGAACGCGTATTTACCGAATTAGAGCGGTTTGAAGTTTTGTAAGAAACAATTGCTTGTAAAATCTGACTCAGTTGTCCTAGGAACTTCACCAATGGCGCAAATGAAAGGTTAAGAGTAGTAGATTATGAATCTGCGTTTATAATATACTTAGTGCGTTTCCAACGCGGTAATGCCTTTTATTTGGCCTAAATAGAAAATTGGAAAAAGTACAAACAGCCATATTTCATCGCTCTAGAACGCGTATTTACCGAATTAGAGCGGTTTGAAGTTTTGTAAGAAACAATTGCTTGTAAAAACTGACTCAGTTGTCCTAGGAACTTCACCAATGGCGCAAATGAAAGGTTAAGAGTAGTAGATTATGAATCTGAAGTTTAATTAACTTCTAATTACTATTTTAGAAAATATGACCAAAAACCGAAGGGCAGGGGTCACCAAAAAAATGAAAAATTCGAAAGTCCTAAAAAACGTATTTTGCCGGTTTTAACGACGCCAGTTTGCGTTTATAATATACTTAGTGCGTTTCCAACGCGGTAATGCCTTTTATTTGGCCTAAATAGAAAATTGGAAAAAGTACAAACAGCCATATTTCATCGCTCTAGAACGCGTATTTACCGAATTAGAGCGGTTTGAAGTTTTGTAAGAAACAATTGCTTGTAAAATCTGACTCCGTTGTCCTAGGAACTTCACCAATGGCGCAAATGAAAGGTTAAGAGTAGTAGATTATGAATCTGAAGTTTAATTAACTTCTAATTACTATTTTAGAAAATATGACCAAAAACCGAAGGGCAGGGGTCACCAAAAAAATGAAAAATTCGAAAGTCCTAAAAAACGTATTTTGCCGGTTTTAACGACGCCAGTTTGCGTTTATAATATACTTAGTGCGTTTCCAACGCGGTAATGCCTTTTATTTGGCCTAAATAGAAAATTGGAAAAAGTACAAACAGCCATATTTCATCGCTCTAGAACGCGTATTTACCGAATTAGAGCGGTTTGAAGTTTTGTAAGAAACAATTGCTTGTAAAATCTGACTCAGTTGTCCTAGGAACTTCACCAATGGCGCAAATGAAAGGTTAAGAGTAGTAGATTATGAATCTGAAGTTTAATTAACTTCTAATTACTATTTTAGAAAATATGACCAAAAACCGAAGGGCAGGGGTCACCAAAAAAATGAAAAATTCGAAAGTCCTAAAAAACGTATTTTGCCGGTTTTAACGACGCCAGTTTGCGTTTATAATATACTTAGTGCGTTTCCAACGCGGTAATGCCTTTTATTTGGCCTAAATAGAAAATTGGAAAAAGTACAAACAGCCATATTTCATCGCTCTAGAACGCGTATTTACCGAATTAGAGCGGTTTGAAGTTTTGTAAGAAACAATTGCTTGTAAAATCTGACTCAGTTGTCCTAGGAACTTCACCAATGGCGCAAATGAAAGGTTAAGAGTAGTAGATTATGAATCTGAAGTTTAATTAACTTCTAATTACTATTTTAGAAAATATGACCAAAAACCGAAGGGCAGGGGTCACCAAAAAAATGAAAAATTCGAAAGTCCTAAAAAACGTATTTTGCCGGCTTTAACGACGCCAGTTTGCGTTTATAATATACTTAGTGCGTTTCCAACGCGGTAATGCCTTTTATTTGGCCTAAATAGAAAATTGGAAAAAGTACAAACAGCCATATTTCATCGCTCTAGAACGCGTATTTACCGAATTAGAGCGGTTTGAAGTTTTGTAAGAAACAATTACTTGTAAAATCTGACTCAGTTGTCCTAGGAACTTCACCAATGGCGCAAATGAAAGGTTAAGAGTAGTAGATTATGAATCTGAAGTTTAATTAACTTCTAATTACTATTTTAGAAAATATGACCAAAAACCGAAGGGCAGGGGTCACCAAAAAAATGAAAAATTCGAAAGTCCTAAAAAACGTATTTTGCCGGTTTTAACGACGCCAGTTTGCGTTTATAATATACTTAGTGCGTTTCCAACGCGGTAATGCCTTTTATTTGGCCTAAATAGAAAATTGGAAAAAGTACAAACAGCCATATTTCATCGCTCTAGAACGCGTATTTACCGAATTAGAGCGGTTTGAAGTTTTGTAAGAAACAATTGCTTGTAAAATCTGACTCAGTTGTCCTAGGAACTTCACCAATGGCGCAAATGAAAGGTTAAGAGTAGTAGATTATGAATCTGAAGTTTAATTAACTTCTAATTACTATTTTAGAAAATATGACCAAAAACCGAAGGGCAGGGGTCACCAAAAAAATGAAAAATTCGAAAGTCCTAAAAAACGTATTTTGCCGGTTTTAACGACGCCAGTTTGCGTTTATAATATACTTAGTGCGTTTCCAACGCGGTAATGCCTTTTATTTGGCCTAAATAGAAAATTGGAAAAAGTACAAACAGCCATATTTCATCGCTCTAGAACGCGTATTTACCGAATTAGAGCGGTTTGAAGTTTTGTAAGAAACAATTGCTTGTAAAATCTGACTCCGTTGTCCTAGGAACTTCACCAATGGCGCAAATGAAAGGTTAAGAGTAGTAGATTATGAATCTGAAGTTTAATTAACTTCTAATTACTATTTTAGAAAATATGACCAAAAACCGAAGGGCAGGGGTCACCAAAAAAATGAAAAATTCGAAAGTCCTAAAAAACGTATTTTGCCGGTTTTAACGACGCCAGTTTGCGTTTATAATATACTTAGTGCGTTTCCAACGCGGTAATGCCTTTTATTTGGCCTAAATAGAAAATTGGAAAAAGTACAAACAGCCATATTTCATCGCTCTAGAACGCGTATTTACCGAATTAGAGCGGTTTGAAGTTTTGTAAGAAACAATTGCTTGTAAAATCTGACTCAGTTGTCCTAGGAACTTCACCAATGGCGCAAATGAAAGGTTAAGAGTAGTAGATTATGAATCTGAAGTTTAATTAACTTCTAATTACTATTTTAGAAAATATGACCAAAAACCGAAGGGCAGGGGTCACCAAAAAAATGAAAAATTCGAAAGTCCTAAAAAACGTATTTTGCCGGTTTTAACGACGCCAGTTTGCGTTTATAATATACTTAGTGCGTTTCCAACGCGGTAATGCCTTTTATTTGGCCTAAATAGAAAATTGGAAAAAGTACAAACAGCCATATTTCATCGCTCTAGAACGCGTATTTACCGAATTAGAGCGGTTTGAAGTTTTGTAAGAAACAATTGCTTGTAAAATCTGACTCAGTTGTCCTAGGAACTTCACCAATGGCGCAAATGAAAGGTTAAGAGTAGTAGATTATGAATCTGAAGTTTAATTAACTTCTAATTACTATTTTAGAAAATATGACCAAAAACCGAAGGGCAGGGGTCACCAAAAAAATGAAAAATTCGAAAGTCCTAAAAAACGTATTTTGCCGGTTTTAACGACGCCAGTTTGCGTTTATAATATACTTAGTGCGTTTCCAACGCGGTAATGCCTTTTATTTGGCCTAAATAGAAAATTGGAAAAAGTACAAACAGCCATATTTCATCGCTCTAGAACGCGTATTTACCGAATTAGAGCGGTTTGAAGTTTTGTAAGAAACAATTGCTTGTAAAATCTGACTCAGTTGTCCTAGGAACTTCACCAATGGCGCAAATGAAAGGTTAAGAGTAGTAGATTATGAATCTGAAGTTTAATTAACTTCTAATTACTATTTTAGAAAATATGACCAAAAACCGAAGGGCAGGGGTCACCAAAAAAATGAAAAATTCGAAAGTCCTAAAAAACGTATTTTGCCGGTTTTAACGACGCCAGTTTGCGTTTATAATATACTTAGTGCGTTTCCAACGCGGTAATGCCTTTTATTTGGCCTAAATAGAAAATTGGAAAAAGTACAAACAGCCATATTTCATCGCTCTAGAACGCGTATTTACCGAATTAGAGCGGTTTGAAGTTTTGTAAGAAACAATTGCTTGTAAAATCTGACTCAGTTGTCCTAGGAACTTCACCAATGGCGCAAATGAAAGGTTAAGAGTAGTAGATTATGAATCTGAAGTTTAATTAACTTCTAATTACTATTTTAGAAAATATGACCAAAAACCGAAGGGCAGGGGTCACCAAAAAAATGAAAAATTCGAAAGTCCTAAAAAACGTATTTTGCCGGTTTTAACGACGCCAGTTTGCGTTTATAATATACTTAGTGCGTTTCCAACGCGGTAATGCCTTTTATTTGGCCTAAATAGAAAATTGGAAAAAGTACAAACAGCCATATTTCATCGCTCTAGAACGCGTATTTACCGAATTAGAGCGGTTTGAAGTTTTGTAAGAAACAATTGCTTGTAAAATCTGACTCAGTTGTCCTAGGAACTTCACCAATGGCGCAAATGAAAGGTTAAGAGTAGTAGATTATGAATCTGAAGTTTAATTAACTTCTAATTACTATTTTAGAAAATATGACCAAAAACCGAAGGGCAGGGGTCACCAAAAAAATGAAAAATTCGAAAGTCCTAAAAAACGTATTTTGCCGGTTTTAACGACGCCAGTTTGCGTTTATAATATACTTAGTGCGTTTCCAACGCGGTAATGCCTTTTATTTGGCCTAAATAGAAAATTGGAAAAAGTACAAACAGCCATATTTCATCGCTCTAGAACGCGTATTTACCGAATTAGAGCGGTTTGAAGTTTTGTAAGAAACAATTGCTTGTAAAATCTGACTCAGTTGTCCTAGGAACTTCACCAATGACGCAAATGAAAGGTTAAGAGTAGTAGATTATGAATCTGAAGTTTAATTAACTTCTAATTACTATTTTAGAAAATATGACCAAAAACCGAAGGGCAGGGGTCACCAAAAAAATGAAAAATTCGAAAGTCCTAAAAAACGTATTTTGCCGGTTTTAACGACGCCAGTTTGCGTTTATAATATACTTAGTGCGTTTCCAACGCGGTAATGCCTTTTATTTGGCCTAAATAGAAAATTGGAAAAAGTACAAACAGCCATATTTCATCGCTCTAGAACGCGTATTTACCGAATTAGAGCGGTTTGAAGTTTTGTAAGAAACAATTGCTTGTAAAATCTGACTCAGTTGTCCTAGGAACTTCACCAATGGCGCAAATGAAAGGTTAAGAGTAGTAGATTATGAATCTGAAGTTTAATTAACTTCTAATTACTATTTTAGAAAATATGACCAAAAACCGAAGGGCAGGGGTCACCAAAAAAATGAAAAATTCGAAAGTCCTAAAAAACGTATTTTGCCGGTTTTAACGACGCCAGTTTGCGTTTATAATATACTTAGTGCGTTTCCAACGCGGTAATGCCTTTTATTTGGCCTAAATAGAAAATTGGAAAAAGTACAAACAGCCATATTTCATCGCTCTAGAACGCGTATTTACCGAATTAGAGCGGTTTGAAGTTTTGTAAGAAATAATTGCTTGTAAAATCTGACTCAGTTGTCCTAGGAACTTCACCAATGGCGCAAATGAAAGGTTAAGAGTAGTAGATTATGAATCTGAAGTTTAATTAACTTCTAATTACTATTTTAGAAAATATGACCAAAAACCGAAGGGCAGGGGTCACCAAAAAAATGAAAAATTCGAAAGTCCTAAAAAACGTATTTTGCCGGTTTTAACGACGCCAGTTTGCGTTTATAATATACTTAGTGCGTTTCCAACGCGGTAATGCCTTTTATTTGGCCTAAATAGAAAATTGGAAAAAGTACAAACAGCCATATTTCATCGCTCTAGAACGCGTATTTACCGAATTAGAGCGGTTTGAAGTTTTGTAAGAAACAATTGCTTGTAAAATCTGACTCAGTTGTCCTAGGAACTTCACCAATGGCGCAAATGAAAGGTTAAGAGCAGTAGATTATGAATCTGAAGTTTAATTAACTTCTAATTACTATTTTAGAAAATATGACCAAAAACCGAAGGGCAGGGGTCACCAAAAAAATGAAAAATTCGAAAGTCCTAAAAAACGTATTTTGCCGGTTTTAACGACGCCAGTTTGCGTTTATAATATACTTAGTGCGTTTCCAACGCGGTAATGCCTTTTATTTGGCCTAAATAGAAAATTGGAAAAAGTACAAACAGCCATATTTCATCGCTCTAGAACGCGTATTTACCGAATTAGAGCGGTTTGAAGTTTTGTAAGAAACAATTGCTTGTAAAATCTGACTCAGTTGTCCTAGGAACTTCACCAATGGCGCAAATGAAAGGTTAAGAGTAGTAGATTATGAATCTGAAGTTTAATTAACTTCTAATTACTATTTTAGAAAATATGACCAAAAACCGAAGGGCAGGGGTCACCAAAAAAATGAAAAATTCGAAAGTCCTAAAAAACGTATTTTGCCGGTTTTAACGACGCCAGTTTGCGTTTATAATATACTTAGTGCGTTTCCAACGCGGTAATGCCTTTTATTTGGCCTAAATAGAAAATTGGAAAAAGTACAAACAGCCATATTTCATCGCTCTAGAACGCGTATTTACCGAATTAGAGCGGTTTGAAGTTTTGTAAGAAACAATTGCTTGTAAAATCTGACTCAGTTGTCCTAGGAACTTCACCAATGGCGCAAATGAAAGGTTAAGAGTAGTAGATTATGAATCTGAAGTTTAATTAACTTCTAATTACTATTTTAGAAAATATGACCAAAAACCGAAGGGCAGGGGTCACCAAAAAAATGAAAAATTCGAAAGTCCTAAAAAACGTATTTTGCCGGTTTTAACGACGCCAGTTTGCGTTTATAATATACTTAGTGCGTTTCCAACGCGGTAATGCCTTTTATTTGGCCTAAATAGAAAATTGGAAAAAGTACAAACAGCCATATTTCATCGCTCTAGAACGCGTATTTACCGAATTAGAGCGGTTTGAAGTTTTGTAAGAAACAATTACTTGTAAAATCTGACTCAGTTGTCCTAGGAACTTCACCAATGGCGCAAATGAAAGGTTAAGAGTAGTAGATTATGAATCTGAAGTTTAATTAACTTCTAATTACTATTTTAGAAAATATGACCAAAAACCGAAGGGCAGGGGTCACCAAAAAAATGAAAAATTCGAAAGTCCTAAAAAACGTATTTTGCCGGTTTTAACGACGCCAGTTTGCGTTTATAATATACTTAGTGCGTTTCCAACGCGGTAATGCCTTTTATTTGGCCTAAATAGAAAATTGGAAAAAGTACAAACAGCCATATTTCATCGCTCTAGAACGCGTATTTACCGAATTAGAGCGGTTTGAAGTTTTGTAAGAAACAATTGCTTGTAAAATCTGACTCAGTTGTCCTAGGAACTTCACCAATGGCGCAAATGAAAGGTTAAGAGTAGTAGATTATGAATCTGAAGTTTAATTAACTTCTAATTACTATTTTAGAAAATATGACCAAAAACCGAAGGGCAGGGGTCACCAAAAAAATGAAAAATTCGAAAGTCCTAAAAAACGTATTTTGCCGGTTTTAACGACGCCAGTTTGCGTTTATAATATACTTAGTGCGTTTCCAACGCGGTAATGCCTTTTATTTGGCCTAAATAGAAAATTGGAAAAAGTACAAACAGCCATATTTCATCGCTCTAGAACGCGTATTTACCGAATTAGAGCGGTTTGAAGTTTTGTAAGAAACAATTGCTTGTAAAATCTGACTCCGTTATCCTAGGAACTTCACCAATGGCGCAAATGAAAGGTTAAGAGTAGTAGATTATGAATCTGAAGTTTAATTAACTTCTAATTACTATTTTAGAAAATATGACCAAAAACCGAAGGGCAGGGGTCACCAAAAAAATGAAAAATTCGAAAGTCCTAAAAAACGTATTTTGCCGGTTTTAACGACGCCAGTTTGCGTTTATAATATACTTAGTGCGTTTCCAACGCGGTAATGCCTTTTATTTGGCCTAAATAGAAAATTGGAAAAAGTACAAACAGCCATATTTCATCGCTCTAGAACGCGTATTTACCGAATTAGAGCGGTTTGAAGTTTTGTAAGAAACAATTGCTTGTAAAATCTGACTCAGTTGTCCTAGGAACTTCACCAATGGCGCAAATGAAAGGTTAAGAGTAGTAGATTATGAATCTGAAGTTTAATTAACTTCTAATTACTATTTTAGAAAATATGACCAAAAACCGAAGGGCAGGGGTCACCAAAAAAATGAAAAATTCGAAAGTCCTAAAAAACGTATTTTGCCGGTTTTAACGACGCCAGTTTGCGTTTATAATATACTTAGTGCGTTTCCAACGCGGTAATGCCTTTTATTTGGCCTAAATAGAAAATTGGAAAAAGTACAAACAGCCATATTTCATCGCTCTAGAACGCGTATTTACCGAATTAGAGCGGTTTGAAGTTTTGTAAGAAACAATTGCTTGTAAAATCTGACTCAGTTGTCCTAGGAACTTCACCAATGGCGCAAATGAAAGGTTAAGAGTAGTAGATTATGAATCTGAAGTTTAATTAACTTCTAATTACTATTTTAGAAAATATGACCAAAAACCGAAGGGCAGGGGTCACCAAAAAAATGAAAAATTCGAAAGTCCTAAAAAACGTATTTTGCCGGTTTTAACGACGCCAGTTTGCGTTTATAATATACTTAGTGCGTTTCCAACGCGGTAATGCCTTTTATTTGGCCTAAATAGAAAATTGGAAAAAGTACAAACAGCCATATTTCATCGCTCTAGAACGCGTATTTACCGAATTAGAGCGGTTTGAAGTTTTGTAAGAAACAATTGCTTGTAAAATCTGACTCAGTTGTCCTAGGAACTTCACCAATGGCGCAAATGAAAGGTTAAGAGTAGTAGATTATGAATCTGAAGTTTAATTAACTTCTAATTACTATTTTAGAAAATATGACCAAAAACCGAAGGGCAGGGGTCACCAAAAAAATGAAAAATTCGAAAGTCCTAAAAAACGTATTTTGCCGGTTTTAACGACGCCAGTTTGCGTTTATAATATACTTAGTGCGTTTCCAACGCGGTAATGCCTTTTATTTGGCCTAAATAGAAAATTGGAAAAAGTACAAACAGCCATATTTCATCGCTCTAGAACGCGTATTTACCGAATTAGAGCGGTTTGAAGTTTTGTAAGAAACAATTGCTTGTAAAATCTGACTCAGTTGTCCTAGGAACTTCACCAATGGCGCAAATGAAAGGTTAAGAGTAGTAGATTATGAATCTGAAGTTTAATTAACTTCTAATTACTATTTTAGAAAATATGACCAAAAACCGAAGGGCAGGGGTCACCAAAAAAATGAAAAATTCGAAAGTCCTAAAAAACGTATTTTGCCGGTTTTAACGACGCCAGTTTGCGTTTATAATATACTTAGTGCGTTTCCAACGCGGTAATGCCTTTTATTTGGCCTAAATAGAAAATTGGAAAAAGTACAAACAGCCATATTTCATCGCTCTAGAACGCGTATTTACCGAATTAGAGCGGTTTGAAGTTTTGTAAGAAACAATTGCTTGTAAAATCTGACTCAGTTGTCCTAGGAACTTCACCAATGGCGCAAATGAAAGGTTAAGAGTAGTAGATTATGAATCTGAAGTTTAATTAACTTCTAATTACTATTTTAGAAAATATGACCAAAAACCGAAGGGCAGGGGTCACCAAAAAAATGAAAAATTCGAAAGTCCTAAAAAACGTATTTTGCCGGTTTTAACGACGCCAGTTTGCGTTTATAATATACTTAGTGCGTTTCCAACGCGGTAATGCCTTTTATTTGGCCTAAATAGAAAATTGGAAAAAGTACAAACAGCCATATTTCATCGCTCTAGAACGCGTATTTACCGAATTAGAGCGGTTTGAAGTTTTGTAAGAAACAATTGCTTGTAAAATCTGACTCAGTTGTCCTAGGAACTTCACCAATGACGCAAATGAAAGGTTAAGAGTAGTAGATTATGAATCTGAAGTTTAATTAACTTCTAATTACTATTTTAGAAAATATGACCAAAAACCGAAGGGCAGGGGTCACCAAAAAAATGAAAAATTCGAAAGTCCTAAAAAACGTATTTTGCCGGTTTTAACGACGCCAGTTTGCGTTTATAATATACTTAGTGCGTTTCCAACGCGGTAATGCCTTTTATTTGGCCTAAATAGAAAATTGGAAAAAGTACAAACAGCCATATTTCATCGCTCTAGAACGCGTATTTACCGAATTAGAGCGGTTTGAAGTTTTGTAAGAAACAATTGCTTGTAAAATCTGACTCAGTTGTCCTAGGAACTTCACCAATGGCGCAAATGAAAGGTTAAGAGTAGTAGATTATGAATCTGAAGTTTAATTAACTTCTAATTACTATTTTAGAAAATATGACCAAAAACCGAAGGGCAGGGGTCACCAAAAAAATGAAAAATTCGAAAGTCCTAAAAAACGTATTTTGCCGGTTTTAACGACGCCAGTTTGCGTTTATAATATACTTAGTGCGTTTCCAACGCGGTAATGCCTTTTATTTGGCCTAAATAGAAAATTGGAAAAAGTACAAACAGCCATATTTCATCGCTCTAGAACGCGTATTTACCGAATTAGAGCGGTTTGAAGTTTTGTAAGAAATAATTGCTTGTAAAATCTGACTCAGTTGTCCTAGGAACTTCACCAATGGCGCAAATGAAAGGTTAAGAGTAGTAGATTATGAATCTGAAGTTTAATTAACTTCTAATTACTATTTTAGAAAATATGACCAAAAACCGAAGGGCAGGGGTCACCAAAAAAATGAAAAATTCGAAAGTCCTAAAAAACGTATTTTGCCGGTTTTAACGACGCCAGTTTGCGTTTATAATATACTTAGTGCGTTTCCAACGCGGTAATGCCTTTTATTTGGCCTAAATAGAAAATTGGAAAAAGTACAAACAGCCATATTTCATCGCTCTAGAACGCGTATTTACCGAATTAGAGCGGTTTGAAGTTTTGTAAGAAACAATTGCTTGTAAAATCTGACTCAGTTGTCCTAGGAACTTCACCAATGGCGCAAATGAAAGGTTAAGAGCAGTAGATTATGAATCTGAAGTTTAATTAACTTCTAATTACTATTTTAGAAAATATGACCAAAAACCGAAGGGCAGGGGTCACCAAAAAAATGAAAAATTCGAAAGTCCTAAAAAACGTATTTTGCCGGTTTTAACGACGCCAGTTTGCGTTTATAATATACTTAGTGCGTTTCCAACGCGATAATGCCTTTTATTTGGCCTAAATAGAAAATTGGAAAAAGTACAAACAGCCATATTTCATCGCTCTAGAACGCGTATTTACCGAATTAGAGCGGTTTGAAGTTTTGTAAGAAACAATTGCTTGTAAAATCTGACTCCGTTGTCCTAGGAACTTCACCAATGGCGCAAATGAAAGGTTAAGAGTAGTAGATTATGAATCTGAAGTTTAATTAACTTCTAATTACTATTTTAGAAAATATGACCAAAAACCGAAGGGCAGGGGTCACCAAAAAAATGAAAAATTCGAAAGTCCTAAAAAACGTATTTTGCCGGTTTTAACGACGCCAGTTTGCGTTTATAATATACTTAGTGCGTTTCTAACGCGATAATGCCTTTTATTTGGCCTAAATAGAAAATTGGAAAAAGTACAAACAGCCATATTTCATCGCTCTAGAACGCGTATTTACCGAATTAGAGCGGTTTGAAGTTTTGTAAGAAACAATTGCTTGTAAAATCTGACTCAGTTGTCCTAGGAACTTCACCAATGGCGCAAATGAAAGGTTAAGAGTAGTAGATTATGAATCTGAAGTTTAATTAACTTCTAATTACTATTTTAGAAAATATGACCAAAAACCGAAGGGCAGGGGTCACCAAAAAAATGAAAAATTCGAAAGTCCTAAAAAACGTATTTTGCCGGTTTTAACGACGCCAGTTTGCGTTTATAATATACTTAGTGCGTTTCTAACGCGATAATGCCTTTTATTTGGCCTAAATAGAAAATTGGAAAAAGTACAAACAGCCATATTTCATCGCTCTAGAACGCGTATTTACCGAATTAGAGCGGTTTGAAGTTTTGTAAGAAACAATTGCTTGTAAAATCTGACTCAGTTGTCCTAGGAACTTCACCAATGGCGCAAATGAAAGGTTAAGAGTAGTAGATTATGAATCTGAAGTTTAATTAACTTCTAATTACTATTTTAGAAAATATGACCAAAAACCGAAGGGCAGGGGTCACCAAAAAAATGAAAAATTCGAAAGTCCTAAAAAACGTTTTTTGGCGGTTTTAACGACGCCAGTTTGCGTTTATAATATACTTAGTGCGTTTCCAACGCGATAATGCCTTTTATTTGGCCTAAATAGAAAATTGGAAAAAGTACAAACAGCCATATTTCATCGCTCTAGAACGCGTATTTACCGAATTAGAGCGGTTTGAAGTTTTGTAAGAAACAATTGCTTGTAAAATCTGACTCCGTTGTCCTAGGAACTTCACCAATGGCGCAAATGAAAGGTTAAGAGTAGTAGATTATGAATCTGAAGTTTAATTAACTTCTAATTACTATTTTAGAAAATATGACCAAAAACCGAAGGGCAGGGGTCACCAAAAAAATGAAAAATTCGAAAGTCCTAAAAAACGTTTTTTGGCGGTTTTAACGACGCCAGTTTGCGTTTATAATATACTTAGTGCGTTTCCAACGCGATAATGCCTTTTATTTGGCCTAAATAGAAAATTGGAAAAAGTACAAACAGCCATATTTCATCGCTCTAGAACGCGTATTTACCGAATTAGAGCGGTTTGAAGTTTTGTAAGAAACAATTGCTTGTAAAATCTGACTCCGTTGTCCTAGGAACTTCACCAATGGCGCAAATGAAAGGTTAAGAGTAGTAGATTATGAATCTGAAGTTTAATTAACTTCTAATTACTATTTTAGAAAATATGACCAAAAACCGAAGGGCAGGGGTGACCAAAAAAATGAAAAATTCGAAAGTCCTAGAAAACGTATTTTGCCGGTTTTAACGACGCCAGTTTGCGTTTATAATATACTTAGTGCGTTTCCAACGCGGTAATGCCTTTTATTTGGCCTAAATAGAAAATTGGAAAAAGTACAAACAGCCATATTTCATCGCTCTAGAACGCGTATTTACCGAATTAGAGCGGTTTGAAGTTTTGTAAGAAACAATTGCTTGTAAAATCTGACTCAGTTGTCCTAGGAACTTCACCAATGGCACAAATGAAAGGTTAAGAGTAGTAGATTATGAATCTGAAGTTTAATTAACTTCTAATTACTATTTTAGAAAATATGACCAAAAACCGAAGGGCAGGGGTCAACAAAAAAATGAAAAATTCGAAAGTCCTAAAAAACGTATTTTGCCGGTTTTAACGACGCCAGTTTGCGTTTATAATATACTTAGTGCGTTTCCAACGCGGTAATGCCTTTTATTTGGCCTAAATAGAAAATTGGAAAAAGTACAAACAGCCATATTTCATCGCTCTAGAACGCGTATTTACCGAATTAGAGCGGTTTGAAGTTTTGTAAGAAACAATTGCTTGTAAAATCTGACTCCGTTGTCCTAGGAACTTCACCAATGGCGCAAATGAAAGGTTAAGAGTAGTAGATTATGAATCTGAAGTTTAATTAACTTCTAATTACTATTTTAGAAAATATGACCAAAAACCGAAGGGCAGGGGTCACCAAAAAAATGAAAAATTCGAAAGTCCTAAAAAACGTATTTTGCCGGTTTTAACGACGCCAGTTTGCGTTTATAATATACTTAGTGCGTTTCCAACGCGGTAATGCCTTTTATTTGGCCTAAATAGAAAATTGGAAAAAGTACAAACAGCCATATTTCATCGCTCTAGAACGCGTATTTACCGAATTAGAGCGGTTTGAAGTTTTGTAAGAAACAATTGCTTGTAAAATCTGACTCAGTTGTCCTAGGAACTTCACCAATGGCGCAAATGAAAGGTTAAGAGTAGTAGATTATGAATCTGAAGTTTAATTAACTTCTAATTACTATTTTAGAAAATATGACCAAAAACCGAAGGGCAGGGGTCACCAAAAAAATGAAAAATTCGAAAGTCCTAGAAAACGTATTTTGCCGGTTTTAACGACGCCAGTTTGCGTTTATAATATACTTAGTGCGTTTCCAACGCGGTAATGCCTTTTATTTGGCCTAAATAGAAAATTGGAAAAAGTACAAACAGCCATATTTCATCGCTCTAGAACGCGTATTTACCGAATTAGAGCGGTTTGAAGTTTTGTAAGAAACAATTGCTTGTAAAATCTGACTCAGTTGTCCTAGGAACTTCACCAATGGCGCAAATGAAAGGTTAAGAGTAGTAGATTATGAATCTGAAGTTTAATTAACTTCTAATTACTATTTTAGAAAATATGACCAAAAACCGAAGGGCAGGGGTCACCAAAAAAATGAAAAATTCGAAAGTCCTAAAAAACGTATTTTGCCGGTTTTAACGACGCCAGTTTGCGTTTATAATATACTTAGTGCGTTTCCAACGCGGTAATGCCTTTTATTTGGCCTAAATAGAAAATTGGAAAAAGTACAAACAGCCATTTTTCATCGCTCTAGGACGCGTATTTACCGAATTAGAGCGGTTTGAAGTTTTGTAAGAAACAATTGCTTGTAAAATCTGACTCAGTTGTCCTAGGAACTTCACCAATGGCACAAATGAAAGGTTAAGAGTAGTAGATTATGAATCTGAAGTTTAATTAACTTCTAATTACTATTTTAGAAAATATGACCAAAAACCGAAGGGCAGGGGTCACCAAAAAAATGAAAAATTCGAAAGTCCTAAAAAACGTATTTTGCCGGTTTTAACGACGCCAGTTTGCGTTTATAATATACTTAGTGCGTTTCCAACGCGGTAATGCCTTTTATTTGGCCTAAATAGAAAATTGGAAAAAGTACAAACAGCCATATTTCATCGCTCTAGAACGCGTATTTACCGAATTAGAGCGGTTTGAAGTTTTGTAAGAAACAATTGCTTGTAAAATCTGACTCAGTTGTCCTAGGAACTTCACCAATAGCGCAAATGAAAGGTTAAGAGTAGTAGATTATGAATCTGAAGTTTAATTAACTTCTAATTACTATTTTAGAAAATATGACCAAAAACCGAAGGGCAGGGGTCAACAAAAAAATGAAAAATTCGAAAGTCCTAAAAAACGTATTTTGCCGGTTTTAACGACGCCAGTTTGCGTTTATAATATACTTAGTGCGTTTCCAACGCGGTAATGCCTTTTATTTGGCCTAAATAGAAAATTGGAAAAAGTACAAACAGCCATATTTCATCGCTCTAGAACGCGTATTTACCGAATTAGAGCGGTTTGAAGTTTTGTAAGAAACAATTGCTTGTAAAATCTGACTCAGTTGTCCTAGGAACTTCACCAATGGCGCAAATGAAAGGTTAAGAGTAGTAGATTATGAATCTGAAGTTTAATTAACTTCTAATTACTATTTTAGAAAATATGACCAAAAACCGAAGGGCAGGGGTCACCAAAAAAATGAAAAATTCGAAAGTCCTAAAAAACGTATTTTGCCGGTTTTAACGACGCCAGTTTGCGTTTATAATATACTTAGTGCGTTTCCAACGCGGTAATGCCTTTTATTTGGCCTAAATAGAAAATTGGAAAAAGTACAAACAGCCATTTTTCATCGCTCTAGGACGCGTATTTACCGAATTAGAGCGGTTTGAAGTTTTGTAAGAAACAATTGCTTGTAAAATCTGACTCAGTTGTCCTAGGAACTTCACCAATGGCACAAATGAAAGGTTAAGAGTAGTAGATTATGAATCTGAAGTTTAATTAACTTCTAATTACTATTTTAGAAAATATGACCAAAAACCGAAGGGCAGGGGTCAACAAAAAAATGAAAAATTCGAAAGTCCTAAAAAACGTATTTTGCCGGTTTTAACGACGCCAGTTTGCGTTTATAATATACTTAGTGCGTTTCCAACGCGGTAATGCCTTTTATTTGGCCTAAATAGAAAATTGGAAAAAGTACAAACAGCCATATTTCATCGCTCTAGAACGCGTATTTACCGAATTAGAGCGGTTTGAAGTTTTGTAAGAAACAATTGCTTGTAAAATCTGACTCCGTTGTCCTAGGAACTTCACCAATGGCGCAAATGAAAGGTTAAGAGTAGTAGATTATGAATCTGAAGTTTAATTAACTTCTAATTACTATTTTAGAAAATATGACCAAAAACCGAAGGGCAGGGGTCACCAAAAAAATGAAAAATTCGAAAGTCCTAAAAAACGTATTTTGCCGGTTTTAACGACGCCAGTTTGCGTTTATAATATACTTAGTGCGTTTCCAACGCGGTAATGCCTTTTATTTGGCCTAAATAGAAAATTGGAAAAAGTACAAACAGCCATATTTCATCGCTCTAGAACGCGTATTTACCGAATTAGAGCGGTTTGAAGTTTTGTAAGAAACAATTGCTTGTAAAATCTGACTCAGTTGTCCTAGGAACTTCACCAATGGCGCAAATGAAAGGTTAAGAGTAGTAGATTATGAATCTGAAGTTTAATTAACTTCTAATTACTATTTTAGAAAATATGACCAAAAACCGAAGGGCAGGGGTCACCAAAAAAATGAAAAATTCGAAAGTCCTAGAAAACGTATTTTGCCGGTTTTAACGACGCCAGTTTGCGTTTATAATATACTTAGTGCGTTTCCAACGCGGTAATGCCTTTTATTTGGCCTAAATAGAAAATTGGAAAAAGTACAAACAGCCATATTTCATCGCTCTAGAACGCGTATTTACCGAATTAGAGCGGTTTGAAGTTTTGTAAGAAACAATTGCTTGTAAAATCTGACTCAGTTGTCCTAGGAACTTCACCAATGGCGCAAATGAAAGGTTAAGAGTAGTAGATTATGAATCTGAAGTTTAATTAACTTCTAATTACTATTTTAGAAAATATGACCAAAAACCGAAGGGCAGGGGTCACCAAAAAAATGAAAAATTCGAAAGTCCTAAAAAACGTATTTTGCCGGTTTTAACGACGCCAGTTTGCGTTTATAATATACTTAGTGCGTTTCCAACGCGGTAATGCCTTTTATTTGGCCTAAATAGAAAATTGGAAAAAGTACAAACAGCCATTTTTCATCGCTCTAGGACGCGTATTTACCGAATTAGAGCGGTTTGAAGTTTTGTAAGAAACAATTGCTTGTAAAATCTGACTCAGTTGTCCTAGGAACTTCACCAATGGCGCAAATGAAAGGTTAAGAGTAGTAGATTATGAATCTGAAGTTTAATTAACTTCTAATTACTATTTTAGAAAATATGACCAAAAACCGAAGGGCAGGGGTCACCAAAAAAATGAAAAATTCGAAAGTCCTAAAAAACGTATTTTGCCGGTTTTAACGACGCCAGTTTGCGTTTATAATATACTTAGTGCGTTTCCAACGCGGTAATGCCTTTTATTTGGCCTAAATAGAAAATTGGAAAAAGTACAAACAGCCATTTTTCATCGCTCTAGGACGCGTATTTACCGAATTAGAGCGGTTTGAAGTTTTGTAAGAAACAATTGCTTGTAAAATCTGACTCAGTTGTCCTAGGAACTTCACCAATGGCACAAATGAAAGGTTAAGAGTAGTAGATTATGAATCTGAAGTTTAATTAACTTCTAATTACTATTTTAGAAAATATGACCAAAAACCGAAGGGCAGGGGTCAACAAAAAAATGAAAAATTCGAAAGTCCTAAAAAACGTATTTTGCCGGTTTTAACGACGCCAGTTTGCGTTTATAATATACTTAGTGCGTTTCCAACGCGGTAATGCCTTTTATTTGGCCTAAATAGAAAATTGGAAAAAGTACAAACAGCCATATTTCATCGCTCTAGAACGCGTATTTACCGAATTAGAGCGGTTTGAAGTTTTGTAAGAAACAATTGCTTGTAAAATCTGACTCCGTTGTCCTAGGAACTTCACCAATGGCGCAAATGAAAGGTTAAGAGTAGTAGATTATGAATCTGAAGTTTAATTAACTTCTAATTACTATTTTAGAAAATATGACCAAAAACCGAAGGGCAGGGGTCACCAAAAAAATGAAAAATTCGAAAGTCCTAAAAAACGTATTTTGCCGGTTTTAACGACGCCAGTTTGCGTTTATAATATACTTAGTGCGTTTCCAACGCGGTAATGCCTTTTATTTGGCCTAAATAGAAAATTGGAAAAAGTACAAACAGCCATATTTCATCGCTCTAGAACGCGTATTTACCGAATTAGAGCGGTTTGAAGTTTTGTAAGAAACAATTGCTTGTAAAATCTGACTCAGTTGTCCTAGGAACTTCACCAATGGCGCAAATGAAAGGTTAAGAGTAGTAGATTATGAATCTGAAGTTTAATTAACTTCTAATTACTATTTTAGAAAATATGACCAAAAACCGAAGGGCAGGGGTCACCAAAAAAATGAAAAATTCGAAAGTCCTAGAAAACGTATTTTGCCGGTTTTAACGACGCCAGTTTGCGTTTATAATATACTTAGTGCGTTTCCAACGCGGTAATGCCTTTTATTTGGCCTAAATAGAAAATTGGAAAAAGTACAAACAGCCATATTTCATCGCTCTAGAACGCGTATTTACCGAATTAGAGCGGTTTGAAGTTTTGTAAGAAACAATTGCTTGTAAAATCTGACTCAGTTGTCCTAGGAACTTCACCAATGGCGCAAATGAAAGGTTAAGAGTAGTAGATTATGAATCTGAAGTTTAATTAACTTCTAATTACTATTTTAGAAAATATGACCAAAAACCGAAGGGCAGGGGTCACCAAAAAAATGAAAAATTCGAAAGTCCTAAAAAACGTATTTTGCCGGTTTTAACGACGCCAGTTTGCGTTTATAATATACTTAGTGCGTTTCCAACGCGGTAATGCCTTTTATTTGGCCTAAATAGAAAATTGGAAAAAGTACAAACAGCCATTTTTCATCGCTCTAGGACGCGTATTTACCGAATTAGAGCGGTTTGAAGTTTTGTAAGAAACAATTGCTTGTAAAATCTGACTCAGTTGTCCTAGGAACTTCACCAATGGCACAAATGAAAGGTTAAGAGTAGTAGATTATGAATCTGAAGTTTAATTAACTTCTAATTACTATTTTAGAAAATATGACCAAAAACCGAAGGGCAGGGGTCACCAAAAAAATGAAAAATTCGAAAGTCCTAAAAAACGTATTTTGCCGGTTTTAACGACGCCAGTTTGCGTTTATAATATACTTAGTGCGTTTCCAACGCGGTAATGCCTTTTATTTGGCCTAAATAGAAAATTGGAAAAAGTACAAACAGCCATATTTCATCGCTCTAGAACGCGTATTTACCGAATTAGAGCGGTTTGAAGTTTTGTAAGAAACAATTGCTTGTAAAATCTGACTCAGTTGTCCTAGGAACTTCACCAATAGCGCAAATGAAAGGTTAAGAGTAGTAGATTATGAATCTGAAGTTTAATTAACTTCTAATTACTATTTTAGAAAATATGACCAAAAACCGAAGGGCAGGGGTCACCAAAAAAATGAAAAATTCGAAAGTCCTAGAAAACGTATTTTGCCGGTTTTAACGACGCCAGTTTGCGTTTATAATATACTTAGTGCGTTTCCAACGCGGTAATGCCTTTTATTTGGCCTAAATAGAAAATTGGAAAAAGTACAAACAGCCATATTTCATCGCTCTAGAACGCGTATTTACCGAATTAGAGCGGTTTGAAGTTTTGTAAGAAACAATTGCTTGTAAAATCTGACTCAGTTGTCCTAGGAACTTCACCAATGGCGCAAATGAAAGGTTAAGAGTAGTAGATTATGAATCTGAAGTTTAATTAACTTCTAATTACTATTTTAGAAAATATGACCAAAAACCGAAGGGCAGGGGTCACCAAAAAAATGAAAAATTCGAAAGTCCTAAAAAACGTATTTTGCCGGTTTTAACGACGCCAGTTTGCGTTTATAATATACTTAGTGCGTTTCCAACGCGGTAATGCCTTTTATTTGGCCTAAATAGAAAATTGGAAAAAGTACAAACAGCCATTTTTCATCGCTCTAGGACGCGTATTTACCGAATTAGAGCGGTTTGAAGTTTTGTAAGAAACAATTGCTTGTAAAATCTGACTCAGTTGTCCTAGGAACTTCACCAATGGCACAAATGAAAGGTTAAGAGTAGTAGATTATGAATCTGAAGTTTAATTAACTTCTAATTACTATTTTAGAAAATATGACCAAAAACCGAAGGGCAGGGGTCACCAAAAAAATGAAAAATTCGAAAGTCCTAGAAAACGTATTTTGCCGGTTTTAACGACGCCAGTTTGCGTTTATAATATACTTAGTGCGTTTCCAACGCGGTAATGCCTTTTATTTGGCCTAAATAGAAAATTGGAAAAAGTACAAACAGCCATATTTCATCGCTCTAGAACGCGTATTTACCGAATTAGAGCGGTTTGAAGTTTTGTAAGAAACAATTGCTTGTAAAATCTGACTCAGTTGTCCTAGGAACTTCACCAATGGCGCAAATGAAAGGTTAAGAGTAGTAGATTATGAATCTGAAGTTTAATTAACTTCTAATTACTATTTTAGAAAATATGACCAAAAACCGAAGGGCAGGGGTCACCAAAAAAATGAAAAATTCGAAAGTCCTAAAAAACGTATTTTGCCGGTTTTAACGACGCCAGTTTGCGTTTATAATATACTTAGTGCGTTTCCAACGCGGTAATGCCTTTTATTTGGCCTAAATAGAAAATTGGAAAAAGTACAAACAGCCATTTTTCATCGCTCTAGGACGCGTATTTACCGAATTAGAGCGGTTTGAAGTTTTGTAAGAAACAATTGCTTGTAAAATCTGACTCAGTTGTCCTAGGAACTTCACCATGGCACAAATGAAAGGTTAAGAGTAGTAGATTATGAATCTGAAGTTTAATTAACTTCTAATTACTATTTTAGAAAATATGACCAAAAACCGAAGGGCAGGGGTCACCAAAAAAATGAAAATTCGAAAGTCCTAATAAAACGTATTTTGCCGGTTTTAACGACGCCAGTTTGCGTTTATAATATACTTAGTGCGTTTCCAACGCGGTAATGCCTTTTATTTGGCCTAAATAGAAAATTGGAAAAAGTACAAACAGCCATATTTCATCGCTCTAGAACGCGTATTTACCGAATTAGAGCGGTTTGAAGTTTTGTAAGAAACAATTGCTTGTAAAATCTGACTCAGTTGTCCTAGGAACTTCACCAATAGCGCAAATGAAAGGTTAAGAGTAGTAGATTATGAATCTGAAGTTTAATTAACTTCTAATTACTATTTTAGAAAATATGACCAAAAACCGAAGGGCAGGGGTCACCAAAAAAATGAAAAATTCGAAAGTCCTAGAAAACGTATTTTGCCGGTTTTAACGACGCCAGTTTGCGTTTATAATATACTTAGTGCGTTTCCAACGCGGTAATGCCTTTTATTTGGCCTAAATAGAAAATTGGAAAAAGTACAAACAGCCATATTTTCATCGCTCTAGAACGCGTATTTACCGAATTAGAGCGGTTTGAAGTTTTGTAAGAAACAATTGCTTGTAAAATCTGACTCAGTTGTCCTAGGAACTTCACCAATGGCGCAAATGAAAGGTTAAGAGTAGTAGATTATGAATCTGAAGTTTAATTAACTTCTAATTACTATTTTAGAAAATATGACCAAAAACCGAAGGGCAGGGGTCACCAAAAAAATGAAAAATTCGAAAGTCCTAAAAAACGTATTTTGCCGGTTTTAACGACGCCAGTTTGCGTTTATAATATACTTAGTGCGTTTCCAACGCGGTAATGCCTTTTATTTGGCCTAAATAGAAAATTGGAAAAAGTACAAACAGCCATTTTTCATCGCTCTAGGACGCGTATTTACCGAATTAGAGCGGTTTGAAGTTTTGTAAGAAACAATTGCTTGTAAAATCTGACTCAGTTGTCCTAGGAACTTCACCAATGGCACAAATGAAAAGGTTAAGAGTAGTAGATTATGAATCTGAAGTTTAATTAACTTCTAATTACTATTTTAGAAAATATGACCAAAAACCGAAGGGCAGGGGTCACCAAAAAAATGAAAAATTCGAAAGTCCTAAAAAACGTATTTTGCCGGTTTTAAACGACGCCAGTTTGCGTTTATAATATACTTAGTGCGTTTCCAACGCGGTAATGCCTTTTATTTGGCCTAAATAGAAAATTGGAAAAAGTACAAACAGCCATTTTTCATCGCTCTAGGACGCGTATTTACCGAATTAGAGCGGTTTGAAGTTTTGTAAGAAACAATTGCTTGTAAAATCTGACTCAGATGTCCTAGGAACTTCACCAATGGCACAAATGAAAGGTTAAGAGTAGTAGATTATGAATCTGAAGTTTAATTAACTTCTAATTACTATTTTAGAAAATATGACCAAAAACCGAAGGGCAGGGGTCACCAAAAAAATGAAAAATTCGAAAGTCCTAAAAAACGTATTTTGCCGGTTTTAACGACGCCAGTTTGCGTTTATAATATACTTAGTGCGTTTCCAACGCGGTAATGCCTTTTATTTGGCCTAAATAGAAAATTGGAAAAAGTACAAACAGCCATATTTCATCGCTCTAGAACGCGTATTTACCGAATTAGAGCGGTTTGAAGTTTTGTAAGAAACAATTGCTTGTAAAATCTGACTCAGTTGTCCTAGGAACTTCACCAATAGCGCAAATGAAAGGTTAAGAGTAGTAGATTATGAATCTGAAGTTTAATTAACTTCTAATTACTATTTTAGAAAATATGACCAAAAACCGAAGGGCAGGGGTCACCAAAAAATGAAAAATTCGAAAGTCCTAGAAAACGTATTTTGCCGGTTTTAACGACGCCAGTTTGCGTTTATAATATACTTAGTGCGTTTCCAACGCGGTAATGCCTTTTATTTGGCCTAAATAGAAAATTGGAAAAAGTACAAACAGCCATATTTCATCGCTCTAGAACGCGTATTTACCGAATTAGAGCGGTTTGAAGTTTTGTAAGAAACAATTGCTTGTAAAATCTGACTCAGTTGTCCTAGGAACTTCACCAATGGCGCAAATGAAAGTTAAGAGTAGTAGATTATGAATCTGAAGTTTAATTAACTTCTAATTACTATTTTAGAAAATATGACCAAAAACCGAAGGGCAGGGGTCACCAAAAAAATGAAAAATTCGAAAGTCCTAAAAAACGTATTTTGCCGGTTTTAACGACGCCAGTTTGCGTTTATAATATACTTAGTGCGTTTCCAACGCGGTAATGCCTTTTATTTGGCCTAAATAGAAAATTGGAAAAAGTACATAACAGCCATTTTTCATCGCTCTAGGACGCGTATTTACCGAATTAGAGCGGTTTGAAGTTTTGTAAGAAACAATTGCTTGTAAAATCTGACTCAGTTGTCCTAGGAACTTCACCTATGGCACAAATGAAAGGTTAAGAGTAGTAGATTATGAATCTGAAGTTTAATTAACTTCTAATTACTATTTTAGAAAATATGACCAAAAACCGAAGGGCAGGGGTCACCAAAAAAAATGAAAAATTCGAAAGTCCTAAAAAACGTATTTTGCCGGTTTTAATGACGCCAGTTTGCGTTTATAATATACTTAGTGCGTTTCCAACGCGGTAATGCCTTTTATTTGGCCTAAATAGAAAATTGGAAAAAGTACAAACAGCCATATTTCATCGCTCTAGAACGCGTATTTACCGAATTAGAGCGGTTTGAAGTTTTGTAAGAAACAATTGCTTGTAAAATCTGACTCAGTTGTCCTAGGAACTTCACCAATAGCGCAAATGAAAGGTTAAGAGTAGTAGATTATGAATCTGAAGTTTAATTAACTTCTAATTACTATTTTAGAAAATATGACCAAAAACCGAAGGGCAGGGGTCAACAAAAAAATGAAAAATTCGAAAGTCCTAAAAAACGTATTTTGCCGGTTTTAACGACGCCAGTTTGCGTTTATAATATACTTAGTGCGTTTCCTACGCGGTAATGCCTTTTATTTGGCCTAAATAGAAAATTGGAAAAAGTACAAACAGCCATATTTCATCGCTCTAGAACGCGTATTTACAGAATTAGAGCGGTTTGAAGTTTGTAAGAAACAATTGCTTGTAAAATCTGACTCAGTTGTCCTAGGAACTTCATCAATGGCGCAAATGAAAGGTTAAGAGTAGTAGATTATGAATCTGAAGTTTAATTAACTTCTAATTACTATTTTAGAAAATATGACCAAAAACCGAAGGGCAGGGGTCACCAAAAAAATGAAAAATTCGAAAGTCCTAAAAAACGTATTTTGCCGGTTTTAACGACGCCAGTTTGCGTTTATAATATACTTAGTGCGTTTCCAACGCGATAATGCCTTTTATTTGGCCTAAATAGAAAATTGGAAAAAGTACAAACAGCCATATTTCATCGCTCTAGAACGCGTATTTACCGAATTAGAGCGGTTTGAAGTTTTGTAAGAAACAATTGCTTGTAAAATCTGACTCCGTTGTCCTAGGAACTTCACCAATGGCGCAAATGAAAGGTTAAGAGTAGTAGATTATGAATCTGAAGTTTAATTAACTTCTAATTACTATTTTAGAAAATATGACCAAAAACCGAAGGGCAGGGGTCACCAAAAAAATGAAAAATTCGAAAGTCCTAAAAAACGTATTTTGCCGGTTTTAACGACGCCAGTTTGCGTTTATAATATACTTAGTGCGTTTCCAACGCGATAATGCCTTTTATTTGTCCTAAATAGAAAATTGGAAAAAGTACAAACAGCCATATTTCATCGCTCTAGAACGCGTATTTACCGAATTAGAGCGGTTTGAAGTTTTGTAAGAAACAATTGCTTGTAAAATCTGACTCCGTTGTCCTAGGAACTTCACCAATGGCGCAAATGAAAGGTTAAGAGTAGTAGATTATGAATCTGAAGTTTAATTAACTTCTAATTACTATTTTAGAAAATATGACCAAAAACCGAAGGGCAGGGGGTCACCAAAAAAATGAAAAATTCGAAAGTCCTAAAAAACGTATTTTGCCGGTTTTAACGACGCCAGTTTGCGTTTATAATATACTTAGTGCGTTTCCAACGCGGTAATGCCTTTTATTTGGCCTAAATAGAAAATTGGAAAAAGTACAAACAGCCATATTTCATCGCTCTAGAACGCGTATTTACCGAATTAGAGCGGTTTGAAGTTTTGTAAGAAACAATTGCTTGTAAAATCTGACTCAGTTGTCCTAGGAACTTCACCAATGGCACAAATGAAAGGTTAGAGTAGTAGATTATGAATCTGAAGTTTAATTAACTTCTAATTACTATTTTAGAAAATATGACCAAAAACCGAAGGGCAGGGGTCACCAAAAAAATGAAAAATTCGAAAGTCCTAAAAAACGTATTTTGCCGGTTTTAACGACGCCAGTTTGCGTTTATAATATACTTAGTGCGTTTCCAACGCGATAATGCCTTTTATTTGGCCTAAATAGAAAATTGGAAAAAGTACAAACAGCCATATTTCATCGCTCTAGAACGCGTATTTACCGAATTAGAGCGGTTTGAAGTTTTGTAAGAAACAATTGCTTGTAAAATCTGACTCCGTTGTCCTAGGAACTTCACCAATGGCGCAAATGAAAGGTTAAGAGTAGTAGATTATGAAACTGAAGTTTAATTAACTTCTAATTACTATTTTAGAAAATATGACCAAAAACCGAAGGGCAGGGGTCACCAAAAAAATGAAAAATTCGAAAGTCCTAAAAAACGTATTTTGCCGGTTTTAACGACGCCAGTTTGCGTTTATAATATACTTAGTGCGTTTCCAACGCGGTAATGCCTTTTATTTGGCCTAAATAGAAAATTGGAAAAAGTACAAACAGCCATATTTCATCGCTCTAGAACGCGTATTTACCGAATTAGAGCGGTTTGAAGTTTTGTAAGAAACAATTGCTTGTAAAATCTGACTCAGTTGTCCTAGGAACTTCACCAATGGCGCAAATGAAAGGTTAAGAGTAGTAGATTATGAATCTGAAGTTTAATTAACTTCTAATTACTATTTTAGAAAATATGACCAAAAACCGAAGGGCAGGGGTCACCAAAAAAATGAAAAATTCGAAAGTCCTAAAAAACGTATTTTGCCGGTTTTAACGACGCCAGTTTGCGTTTATAATATACTTAGTGCGTTTCCAACGCGGTAATGCCTTTTATTTGGCCTAAATAGAAAATTGGAAAAAGTACAAACAGCCATATTTCATCGCTCTAGGACGCGTATTTACCGAATTAGAGCGGTTTGAAGTTTTGTAAGAAACAATTGCTTGTAAAATCTGACTCAGTTGTCCTAGGAACTTCACCAATGGCGCAAATGAAAGGTTAAGAGTAGTAGATTATGAATCTGAAGTTTAATTAACTTCTAATTACTATTTTAGAAAATATGACCAAAAACCGAAGGGCAGGGGTCACCAAAAAAATGAAAAATTCGAAAGTCCTAAAAAACGTATTTTGCCGGTTTTAACGACGCCAGTTTGCGTTTATAATATACTTAGTGCGTTTCCAACGCGATAATGCCTCTTATTTGGCCTAAATAGAAAATTGGAAAAAGTACAAACAGCCATATTTCATCGCTCTAGAACGCGTATTTACCGAATTAGAGCGGTTTGAAGTTTTGTAAGAAACAATTGCTTGTAAAATCTGACTCAGTTGTCCTAGGAACTTCACCAATGGCGCAAATGAAAGGTTAAGAGTAGTAGATTATGAATCTGAAGTTTAATTAACTTCTAATTACTATTTTAGAAAATATGACCAAAAACCGAAGGGCAGGGGTCACCAAAAAAATGAAAAATTCGAAAGTCCTAAAAAACGTATTTTGCCAGTTTTAACGACGCCAGTTTGCGTTTATAATATACTTAGTGCGTTTCCAACGCGGTAATGCCTTTTATTTGGCCTAAATAGAAAATTGGAAAAAGTACAAACAGCCATATTTCATCGCTCTAGAACGCGTATTTACCGAATTAGAGCGGTTTGAAGTTTTGTAAGAAACAATTGCTTGTAAAATCTGACTCAGTTGTCCTAGGAACTTCACCAATGGCGCAAATGAAAGGTTAAGAGTAGTAGATTATGAATCTGAAGTTTAATTAACTTCTAATTACTATTTTAGAAAATATGACCAAAAACCGAAGGGCAGGGGTCACCAAAAAAATGAAAAATTCGAAAGTCCTAAAAAACGTATTTTGCCAGTTTTAACGACGCCAGTTTGCGTTTATAATATACTTAGTGCGTTTCCAACGCGGTAATGCCTTTTATTTGGCCTAAATAGAAAATTGGAAAAAGTACAAACAGCCATATTTCATCGCTCTAGAACGCGTATTTACCGAATTAGAGCGGTTTGAAGTTTTGTAAGAAACAATTGCTTGTAAAATCTGACTCCGTTGTCCTAGGAACTTCACCAATGGCGCAAATGAAAGGTTAAGAGTAGTAGATTATGAATCTGAAGTTTAATTAACTTCTAATTACTATTTTAGAAAATATGACCAAAAACCGAAGGGCAGGGGTCACCAAAAAAATGAAAAATTCGAAAGTCCTAAAAAACGTATTTTGCCGGTTTTAACGACGCCAGTTTGCGTTTATAATATACTTAGTGCGTTTCCAACGCGATAATGCCTTTTATTTGGCCTAAATAGAAAATTGGAAAAAGTACAAACAGCCATATTTCATCGCTCTAGAACGCGTATTTACCGAATTAGAGCGGTTTGAAGTTTTGTAAGAAACAATTGCTTGTAAAATCTGACTCCGTTGTCCTAGGAACTTCACCAATGCGCAAATGAAAGGTTAAGAGTAGTAGATTATGAATCTGAAGTTTAATTAACTTCTAATTACTATTTTAGAAAATATGACCAAAACCGAAGGGCAGGGGTCACCAAAAAAATGAAAAATTCGAAAGTCCTAAAAAACGTATTTTGCCGGTTTTAACGACGCCAGTTTGCGTTTATAATATACTTAGTGCGTTTCCAACGCGGTAATGCCTTTATTTGGCCTAAATAGAAAATTGGAAAAAGTACAAACAGCCATATTCATCGCTCTAGAACGCGTATTTACCGAATTAGAGCGGTTTGAAGTTTTGTAAGAAACAATTGCTTGTAAAATCTGACTCAGTTGTCCTAGGAACTTCACCAATGGCGCAAATGAAAGGTTAAGAGTAGTAGATTATGAATCTGAAGTTTAATTAACTTCTAATTACTATTTTAGAAAATATGACCAAAAACCGAAGGGCAGGGGTCACCAAAAAAATGAAAAATTCGAAAGTCCTAAAAAACGTATTTTGCCAGTTTTAACGACGCCAGTTTGCGTTTATAATATACTTAGTGCGTTTCCAACGCGGTAATGCCTTTTATTTGGCCTAAATAGAAAATTGGAAAAAGTACAAACAGCCATGTTTCATCGCTCTAGAACGCGTATTTACCGAATTAGAGCGGTTTGAAGTTTTGTAAGAAACAATTGCTTGTAAAATCTGACTCCGTTGTCCTAGGAACTTCACCAATGGCGCAAATGAAAGGTTAAGAGTAGTAGATTATGAATCTGAAGTTTAATTAACTTCTAATTACTATTTTAGAAAATATGACCAAAAACCGAAGGGCAGGGGTCACCAAAAAAATGAAAAATTCGAAAGTCCTAAAAAACGTATTTTGCCGGTTTTAACGACGCCAGTTTGCGTTTATAATATACTTAGTGCGTTTCCAACGCGATAATGCCTTTATTTGGCCTAAATAGAAAATTGGAAAAAGTACAAACAGCCATATTTCATCGCTCTAGAACGCGTATTTACCGAATTAGAGCGGTTTGAAGTTTTGTAAGAAACAATTGCTTGTAAAATCTGACTCCGTTGTCCTAGGAACTTCACCAATGGCGCAAATGAAAGGTTAAGAGTAGTAGATTATGAATCTGAAGTTTAATTAACTTCTAATTACTATTTTAGAAATATGACCAAAAACCGAAGGGCAGGGGGTCACCAAAAAAATGAAAAATTCGAAAGTCCTAAAAAACGTATTTTGCCGGTTTTAACGACGCCAGATTGCGTTTATAATATACTTAGTGCGTTTCCAACGCGGTAATGCCTTTTATTTGGCCTAAATAGAAAATTGGAAAAGTACAAACAGCCATATTTCATCGCTCTAGAACGCGAACGCGTATTTACCGAATTAGAGCGGTTTGAAGTTTTGTAAGAAACAATTGCTTGTAAAATCTGACTCAGTTGTCCTAGGAACTTCACCAATGGCGCAAATGAAAGGTTAAGAGTAGTAGATTATGAATCTGAAGTTTAATTAACTTCTAATTACTATTTTAGAAAATATGACCAAAAACCGAAGGGCAGGGGTCACCAAAAAAATGAAAAATTCGAAAGTCCTAAAAAACGTATTTTGCCGGTTTTAACGACGCCAGTTTGCGTTTATAATATACTTAGTGCGTTTCCAACGCGGTAATGCCTTTTATTTGGCCTAAATAGAAAATTGGAAAAAGTACAAACAGCCATATTTCATCGCTCTAGAACGCGTATTTACCGAATTAGAGCGGTTTGAAGTTTTGTAAGAAACAATTGCTTGTAAAATCTGACTCAGTTGTCCTAGGAACTTCACCAATGGCGCAAATGAAAGGTTAAGAGTAGTAGATTATGAATCTGAAGTTTAATTAACTTCTAATTACTATTTTAGAAAATATGACCAAAAACCGAAGGGCAGGGGTCACCAAAAAAATGAAAAATTCGAAAGTCCTAAAAAACGTATTTTGCCGGTTTTAACGACGCCAGTTTGCGTTTATAATATACTTAGTGCGTTTCCAACGCGGTAATGCCTTTTATTTGGCCTAAATAGAAAATTGGAAAAAGTACAAACAGCCATATTTCATCGCTCTAGAACGCGTATTTACCGAATTAGAGCGGTTTGAAGTTTTGTAAGAAACAATTGCTTGTAAAATCTGACTCAGTTGTCCTAGGAACTTCACCAATGGCGCAAATGAAAGGTTAAGAGTAGTAGATTATGAATCTGAAGTTTAATTAACTTCTAATTACTATTTTAGAAAATATGACCAAAAACCGAAGGGCAGGGGTCACCAAAAAAATGAAAAATTCGAAAGTCCTAAAAAACGTATTTTGCCGGTTTTAACGACGCCAGTTTGCGTTTATAATATACTTAGTGCGTTTCCAACGCGATAATGCCTTTTATTTGGCCTAAATAGAAAATTGGAAAAAGTACAAACAGCCATATTTCATCGCTCTAGAACGCGTATTTACCGAATTAGAGCGGTTTGAAGTTTTGTAAGAAACAATTGCTTGTAAAATCTGACTCAGTTGTCCTAGGAACTTCACCAATGGCGCAAATGAAAGGTTAAGAGTAGTAGATTATGAATCTGAAGTTTAATTAACTTCTAATTACTATTTTAGAAAACATGACCAAAAACCGAAGGGCAGGGGTCACCAAAAAAATGAAAAATTCGAAAGTCCTATAAAACGTATTTTGCCGGTTTTAACGACTCCAGTTTGCGTTTATAATATACTTAGTGCGTTTCCAACGCGGTAATGCCTTTTATTTGGCCTAAATAGAAAATTGGAAAAAGTACAAACAGCCATATTTCATCGCTCTAGGACGCGTATTTACCGAATTAGAGCGGTTTGAAGTTTTGTAAGAAACAATTGCTTGTAAAATCTGACTCAGTTGTCCTAGGAACTTCACCAATGGCGCAAATGAAAGGTTAAGAGTAGTAGATTATGAATCTGAAGTTTAATTAACTTCTAATTACTATTTTAGAAAATATGACCAAAAACCGAAGGGCAGGGGTCACCAAAAAAATGAAAAATTCGAAAGTCCTAAAAAACGTATTTTGCCGGTTTTAACGACGCCAGTTTGCGTTTATAATATACTTAGTGCGTTTCCAACGCGATAATGCCTTTTATTTGGCCTAAATAGAAAATTGGAAAAAGTACAAACAGCCATATTTCATCGCTCTAGAACGCGTATTTACCGAATTAGAGCGGTTTGAAGTTTTGTAAGAAACAATTGCTTGTAAAATCTGACTCAGTTGTCCTAGGAACTTCACCAATGGCGCAAATGAAAGGTTAAGAGTAGTAGATTATGAATCTGAAGTTTAATTAACTTCTAATTACTATTTTAGAAAATATGACCAAAAACCGAAGGGCAGGGGTCACCAAAAAAATGAAAAATTCGAAAGTCCTAAAAAACGTATTTTGCCGGTTTTAACGACGCCAGTTTGCGTTTATAATATACTTAGTGCGTTTCCAACGCGATATTGCCTTTTATTTGGCCTAAATAGAAAATTGGAAAAAGTACAAACAGCCATATTTCATCGCTCTAGAACGCGTATTTACCGAATTAGAGCGGTTTGAAGTTTTGTAAGAAACAATTGCTTGTAAAATCTGACTCCGTTGTCCTAGGAACTTCACCAATGGCGCAAATGAAAGGTTAAGAGTAGTAGATTATGAATCTGAAGTTTAATTAACTTCTAATTACTATTTTAGAAAATATGACCAAAAACCGAAGGGCAGGGTCACCAAAAAAATGAAAAATTCGAAAGTCCTAAAAAACGTATTTTGCCGGTTTTAACGACGCCAGTTTGCGTTTATAATATACTTTGTGCGTTTCCAACGCGGTAATGCCTTTTATTTGGCCTAAATAGAAAATTGGAAAAAGTACAAACAGCCATATTTCATCGCTCTAGAACGCGTATTTACCGAATTAGAGCGGTTTGAAGTTTTGTAAGAAACAATTGCTTGTAAAATCTGACTCAGTTGTCCTAGGAACTTCACCAATGGCGCAAATGAAAGGTTAAGAGTAGTAGATTATGAATCTGAAGTTTAATTAACTTCTAATTACTATTTTAGAAAATATGACCAAAAACCGAAGGGCACGGGTCACCAAAAAAATGAAAAATTCGAAAGTCCTAAAAAACGTATTTTGCCGGTTTTAATGACGCCAGTTTGCGTTTATAATATACTTAGTGCGTTTCCAACGCGATAATGCCTTTTATTTGGCCTAAATAGAAAATTGGAAAAAGTACAAACAGCCATATTTCATCGCTCTAGAACGCGTATTTACCGAATTAGAGCGGTTTGAAGTTTTGTAAGAAACAATTGCTTGTAAAAACTGACTCAGTTGTTCTAGGAACTTCACCAATGGCGCAAATGAAAGGTTAAGAGTAGTAGATTATGAATCTGAAGTTTAATTAACTTCTAGTTACTATTTTAGAAAATATGACCAAAAACCGAAGGGCAGGGGTCACCAAAAAAATGAAAAATTCGAAAGTCCTAAAAAACGTATTTTGCCGGTTTTAATGACGCCAGTTTGCGTTTATAATATACTTAGTGCGTTTCCAACGCGGTAATGCCTTTTATTTGGCCTAAATAGAAAATTGGAAAAAGTACAAACAGCCATATTTCATCGCTCTAGAACGCGTATTTACCGAATTAGAGCGGTTTGAAGTTTTGTAAGAAACAATTGCTTGTAAAATCTGACTCCGTTGTCCTAGGAACTTCACCAATGGCGCAAATGAAAGGTTAAGAGTAGTAGATTATGAATCTGAAGTTTAATTAACTTCTAATTACTATTTTAGAAAATATGACCAAAAACCGAAGGGCAGGGGTCACCAAAAAAATGAAAAATTCGAAAGTCCTAAAAAACGTATTTTGCCGGTTTTAACGACGCCAGTTTGCGTTTATAATATACTTAGTGCGTTTCCAACGCGGTAATGCCTTTTATTTGGCCTAAATAGAAAATTGGAAAAAGTACAAACAGCCATATTTCATCGCTCTAGAACGCGTATTTACCGAATTAGAGCGGTTTGAAGTTTTGTAAGAAACAATTGCTTGTAAAATCTGACTCCGTTGTCCTAGGAACTTCACCAATGGCGCAAATGAAAGGTTAAGAGTAGTAGATTATGAATCTGAAGTTTAATTAACTTCTAATTACTATTTTAGAAAATATGACCAAAAACCGAAGGGCAGGGGTCACCAAAAAAATGAAAAATTCGAAAGTCCTAAAAAACGTATTTTGCCGGTTTTAACGACGCCAGTTTGCGTTTATAATATACTTTGTGCGTTTCCAACGCGGTAATGCCTTTTATTTGGCCTAAATAGAAAATTGGAAAAAGTACAAACAGCCATATTTCATCGCTCTAGAACGCGTATTTACCGAATTAGAGCGGTTTGAAGTTTTGTAAGAAACAATTGCTTGTAAAATCTGACTCAGTTGTCCTAGGAACTTCACCAATGGCGCAAATGAAAGGTTAAGAGTAGTAGATTATGAATCTGAAGTTTAATTAACTTCTAATTACTATTTTAGAAAATATGACCAAAAACCGAAGGGCAGGGGTCACCAAAAAAATGAAAAATTCGAAAGTCCTATAAAGCGTATTTTGCCGGTTTTAACGACTCCAGTTTGCGTTTATAATATACTTAGTGCGTTTCCAACGCGGTAATGCCTTTTATTTGGCCTAAATAGAAAATTGGAAAAAGTACAAACAGCCATATTTCATCGCTCTAGAACGCGTATTTACCGAATTAGAGCGGTTTGAAGTTTTGTAAGAAACAATTGCTTGTAAAAACTGACTCAGTTGTTCTAGGAACTTCACCAATGGCGCAAATGAAAGGTTAAGAGTAGTAGATTATGAATCTGAAGTTTAATTAACTTCTAGTTACTATTTTAGAAAATATGACCAAAAACCGAAGGGCAGGGGTCACCAAAAAAATGAAAAATTCGAAAGTCCTAAAAAACGTATTTTGCCGGTTTTAATGACGCCAGTTTGCGTTTATAATATACTTAGTGCGTTTCCAACGCGGTAATGCCTTTTATTTGGCCTAAATAGAAAATTGGAAAAAGTACAAACAGCCATATTTCATCGCTCTAGAACGCGTATTTACCGAATTAGAGCGGTTTGAAGTTTTGTAAGAAACAATTGCTTGTAAAATCTGACTCAGTTGTCCTAGGAACTTCACCAATGGCGCAAATGAAAGGTTAAGAGTAGTAGATTATGAATCTGAAGTTTAATTAACTTCTAATTACTATTTTAGAAAATATGACCAAAAACCGAAGGGCAGGGGTCACCAAAAAAATGAAAAATTCGAAAGTCCTAAAAAACGTATTTTGCCGGTTTTAACGATGCCAGTTTGCGTTTATAATATACTTAGTGCGTTTCCAACGCGGTAATGCCTTTTATTTGGCCTAAATAGAAAATTGGAAAAAGTACAAACAGCCATATTTCATCGCTCTAGAACGCGTATTTACCGAATTAGAGCGGTTTGAAGTTTTGTAAGAAACAATTGCTTGTAAAATCTAACTCAGTTGTCCTAGGAACTTCACCAATGGCGCAAATGAAAGGTTAAGAGTAGTAGATTATGAATCTGAAGTTTAATTAACTTCTAATTACTATTTTAGAAAATATGACCAAAAACCGAAGGGCAGGGGTCACCAAAAAAATGAAAAATTCGAAAGTCCTATAAAGCGTATTTTGCCGGTTTTAACGACTCCAGTTTGCGTTTATAATATACTTAGTGCGTTTCCAACGCGGTAATGCCTTTTATTTGGCCTAAATAGAAAATTGGAAAAAGTACAAACAGCCATATTTCATCGCTCTAGGACGCGTATTTACCGAATTAGAGCGGTTTGAAGTTTTGTAAGAAACAATTGCATGTAAAATCTGACTCAGTTGTCCTAGGAACTTCACCAATGGCGCAAATGAAAGGTTAAGAGTAGTAGATTATGAATCTGAAGTTTAATTAACTTCTAATTACTATTTTAGAAAATATGACCAAAAACCGAAGGGCAGGGGTCACCAAAAAAATGAAAAATTCGAAAGTCCTAAAAAACGTATTTTGCCGGTTTTAACGACGCCAGTTTGCGTTTATAATATACTTAGTGCGTTTCCAACGCGGTAATGCCTTTTATTTGGCCTAAATAGAAAATTGGAAAAAGTACAAACAGCCATATTTCATCGCTCTAGAACGCGTATTTACCGAATTAGAGCGGTTTGAAGTTTTGTAAGAAACAATTGCTTGTAAAATCTGACTCAGTTGTCCTAGAAACTTCACCAATGGCGCAAATGAAAGGCTAAGAGTAGTAGATTATGAATCTGAAGTTTAATTAAATTCTAATTACTATTTTAGAAAATATGACCAAAAACCGAAGGGCAGGGGTCACCAAAAAAATGAAAAATTCGAAAGTCCTAAAAAACGTATTTTGCCGGTTTTAACGACGCCAGTTTGCGTTTATAATATACTTAGTGCGTTTCCAACGCGATAATGCCTTTTATTTGGCCTAAATAGAAAATTGGAAAAAGTACAAACAGCCATATTTCATCGCTCTAGAACGCGTATTTACCGAATTAGAGCGGTTTGAAGTTTTGTAAGAAACAATTGCTTGTAAAATCTGACTCAGTTGTCCTAGGAACTTCACCAATGGCGCAAATGAAAGGTTAAGAGTAGTAGATTATGAATCTGAAGTTTAATTAACTTCTAATTACTATTTTAGAAAATATGACCAAAAACCGAAGGGCACGGGTCACCAAAAAAATGAAAAATTCGAAAGTCCTAAAAAACGTATTTTGCCGGTTTTAATGACGCCAGTTTGCGTTTATAATATACTTAGTGCGTTTCCAACGCGGTAATGCCTTTTATTTGGCCTAAATAGAAAATTGGAAAAAGTACAAACAGCCATATTTCATCGCTCTAGAACGCGTATTTACCGAATTAGAGCGGTTTGAAGTTTTGTAAGAAACAATTGCTTGTAAAAACTGACTCAGTTGTTCTAGGAACTTCACCAATGGCGCAAATGAAAGGTTAAGAGTAGTAGATTATGAATCTGAAGTTTAATTAACTTCTAGTTACTATTTTAGAAAATATGACCAAAAACCGAAGGGCAGGGGTCACCAAAAAAATGAAAAATTCGAAAGTCCTAAAAAACATATTTTGCCGGTTTTAACGACGCCAGTTTGCGTTTATAATATACTTAGTGCGTTTCCAACGCGGTAATGCCTTTTATTTGGCCTAAATAGAAAATTGGAAAAAGTACAAACAGCCATATTTCATCGCTCTAGAACGCGTATTTACCGAATTAGAGCGGTTTGAAGTTTTGTAAGAAACAATTGCTTGTAAAATCTGACTCAGTTGTCCTAGGAACTTCACCAATGGCGCAAATGAAAGGTTAAGAGTAGTAGATTATGAATCTGAAGTTTAATTAACTTCTAATTACTATTTTAGAAAATATGACCAAAAACCGAAGGGCAGGGGTCACCAAAAAAATGAAAAATTCGAAAGTCCTAAAAAACGTATTTTGCCGGTTTTAACGACGCCAGTTTGCGTTTATAATATACTTAGTGCGTTTTCAACGCGATAATGCCTTTTATTTGGCCTAAATAGAAAATTGGAAAAAGTACAAACAGCCATATTTCATCGCTCTAGAACGCGTATTTACCGAATTAGAGCGGTTTGAAGTTTTGTAAGAAACAATTGCTTGTAAAATCTGACTCAGTTGTCCTAGGAACTTCACCAATGGCGCAAATGAAAGGTTAAGAGTAGTAGATTATGAATCTGAAGTTTAATTAACTTCTAATTACTATTTTAGAAAATATGACCAAAAACCGAAGGGCAGGGGTCACCAAAAAAATGAAAAATTCGAAAGTCCTAAAAAACGTATTTTGCCGGTTTTAACGACGCCAGTTTGCGTTTATAATATACTTAGTGCGTTTTCAACGCGATAATGCCTTTTATTTGGCCTAAATAGAAAATTGGAAAAAGTACAAACAGCCATATTTCATCGCTCTAGAACGCGTATTTACCGAATTAGAGCGGTTTGAAGTTTTGTAAGAAACAATTGCTTGTAAAATCTGACTCCGTTGTCCTAGGAACTTCACCAATGGCGCAAATGAAAGGTTAAGAGTAGTAGATTATGAATCTGAAGTTTAATTAACTTCTAATTACTATTTTAGAAAATATGACCAAAAACCGAAGGGCAGGGGTCACCAAAAAAATGAAAAATTCGAAAGTCCTAAAAAACGTATTTTGCCGGTTTTAACGACGCCAGTTTGCGTTTATAATATACTTAGTGCGTTTCCAACGCGGTAATGCCTTTTATTTGGCGTAAATAGAAAATTGGAAAAAGTACAAACAGCCATATTTCATCGCTCTAGAACGCGTATTTACCGAATTAGAGCGGTTTGAAGTTTTGTAAGAAACAATTGCTTGTAAAATCTGACTCAGTTGTCCTAGGAACTTCACCAATGGCGCAAATGAAAGGTTAAGAGTAGTAGATTATGAATCTGAAGTTTAATTAACTTCTAATTACTATTTTAGAAAATATGACCAAAAACCGAAGGGCAGGGGTCACCAAAAAAATGAAAAATTCGAAAGTCCTAAAAAACGTATTTTGCCGGTTTTAACGACGCCAGTTTGCGTTTATAATATACTTAGTGCGTTTCCAACGCGGTAATGCGTTTTATTTGGCCTAAATAGAAAATTGGAAAAAGTACAAACAGCCATATTTCATCGCTCTAGAACGCGTATTTACCGAATTAGAGCGGTTTGAAGTTTTGTAAGAAACAATTGCTTGTAAAATCTGACTCAGTTGTCCTAGGAACTTCACCAATGGCGCAAATGAAAGGTTAAGAGTAGTAGATTATGAATCTGAAGTTTAATTAACTTCTAATTACTATTTTAGAAAATATGACCAAAAACCGAAGGGCAGGGGTCACCAAAAAAATGAAAAATTCGAAAGTCCTAAAAAACGTATTTTGCCGGTTTTAACGACGCCAGTTTGCGTTTATAATATACTTAGTGCGTTTCCAACGCGGTAATGCCTTTTATTTGGCCTAAATAGAAAATTGGAAAAAGTACAAACCGCCATATTTCATCGCTCTAGAACGCGTATTTACCGAATTAGAGCGGTTTGAAGTTTTGTAAGAAACAATTGCTTGTAAAATCTGACTCAGTTGTCCTAGGAACTTCACCAATGGCGCAAATGAAAGGTTAAGAGTAGTAGATTATGAATCTGAAGTTTAATTAACTTCTAATTACTATTTTAGAAAATATGACCAAAAACCGAAGGGCAGGGGTCACCAAAAAAATGAAAAATTCGAAAGTCCTAAAAAACGTATTTTGCCGGTTTTAACGACGCCAGTTTGCGTTTATAATATACTTAGTGCGTTTCCAACGCGGTAATGCCTTTTATTTGGCCTAAATAGAAAATTGGAAAAAGTACAAACAGCCATATTTCATCGCTCTAGAACGCGTATTTACCGAATTAGAGCGGTTTGAAGTTTTGTAAGAAACAATTGCTTGTAAAAACTGACTCAGTTGTCCTAGGAACTTCACCAATGGCGCAAATGAAAGGTTAAGAGTAGTAGATTATGAATCTGAAGTTTAATTAACTTCTAATTACTATTTTAGAAAATATGACCAAAAACCGAAGGGCAGGGGTCACCAAAAAAATGAAAAATTCGAAAGTCCTAAAAAACGTATTTTGCCGGTTTTAACGACGCCAGTTTGCGTTTATAATATACTTAGTGCGTTTCCAACGCGGTAATGCCTTTTATTTGGCCTAAATAGAAAATTGGAAAAAGTACAAACAGCCATATTTCATCGCTCTAGGACGCGTATTTACCGAATTAGAGCGGTTTGAAGTTTTGTAAGAAACAATTGCTTGTAAAATCTGACTCAGTTGTCCTAGGAACTTCACCAATGGCGCAAATGAAAGGTTAAGAGTAGTAGATTATGAATCTGAAGTTTAATTAACTTCTAATTACTATTTTAGAAAATATGACCAAAAACCGAAGGGCAGGGGTCACCAAAAAAATGAAAAATTCGAAAGTCCAAAAAACGTATTTTGCCGGTTTTAACGACGCCAGTTTGCGTTTATAATATACTTAGTGCGTTTCCAACGCGGTAATGCCTTTTATTTGGCCTAAATAGAAAATTGGAAAAAGTACAAACAGCCATATTTCATCGCTCTAGAACGCGTATTTACCGAATTAGAGCGGTTTGAAGTTTTGTAAGAAACAATTGCTTGTAAAATCTGACTCAGTTGTCCTAGGAACTTCACCAATGGCGCAAATGAAAGGTTAAGAGTAGTAGATTATGAATCTGAAGTTTAATTAACTTCTAATTACTATTTTAGAAAATATGACCAAAAACCGAAGGGCAGGGGTCACCAAAAAAATGAAAAATTCGAAAGTCCTAAAAAACGTATTTTGCCGGTTTTAACGACGCCAGTTTGCGTTTATAATATACTTAGTGCGTTTCCAACGCGGTAATGCCTTTTATTTGGCCTAAATAGAAAATTGGAAAAAGTACAAACAGCCATATTTCATCGCTCTAGGACGCGTATTTACCGAATTAGAGCGGTTTGAAGTTTTGTAAGAAACAATTGCTTGTAAAATCTGACTCAGTTGTCCTAGGAACTTCACCAATGGCGCAAATGAAAGGTTAAGAGTAGTAGATTATGAATCTGAAGTTTAATTAACTTCTAATTACTATTTTAGAAAATATGACCAAAAACCGAAGGGCAGGGGTCACCAAAAAAATGAAAAATTCGAAAGTCCTAAAAAACGTATTTTGCCGGTTTTAACGACGCCAGTTTGCGTTTATAATATACTTAGTGCGTTTCCAATGCGGTAATGCCTTTTATTTGGCCTAAATAGAAAATTGGAAAAAGTACAAACAGCCATATTTCATCGCTCTAGAACGCGTATTTACCGAATTAGAGCGGTTTGAAGTTTTGTAAGAAACAATTGCTTGTAAAATCTGACTCAGTTGTCCTAGGAACTTCACCAATGGCGCAAATGAAAGGTTAAGAGTAGTAGATTATGAATCTGAAGTTTAATTAACTTCTAATTACTATTTTAGAAAATATGACCAAAAACCGAAGGGCAGGGGTCACCAAAAAAATGAAAAATTCGAAAGTCCTAAAAAACGTATTTTGCCGGTTTTAACGACGCCAGTTTGCGTTTATAATATACTTAGTGCGTTTCCAACGCGGTAATGCCTTTTATTTGGCCTAAATAGAAAATTGGAAAAAGTACAAACAGCCATATTTCATCGCTCTAGAACGCGTATTTACCGAATTAGAGCGGTTTGAAGTTTTGTAAGAAACAATTGCTTGTAAAATCTGACTCAGTTGTCCTAGGAACTTCACCAATGGCGCAAATGAAAGGTTAAGAGTAGTAGATTATGAATCTGAAGTTTAATTAACTTCTAATTACTATTTTAGAAAATATGACCAAAAACCGAAGGGCAGGGGTCACCAAAAAAATGAAAAATTCGAAAGTCCTAAAAAACGTATTTTGCCGGTTTTAACGACGCCTGTTTGCGTTTATAATATACTTAGTGCGTTTCCAACGCGGTAATGCCTTTTATTTGGCCTAAATAGAAAATTGGAAAAAGTACAAACAGCCATATTTCATCGCTCTAGAACGCGTATTTACCGAATTAGAGCGGTTTGAAGTTTTGTAAGAAACAATTGCTTGTAAAATCTGACTCCGTTGTCCTAGGAACTTCACCAATGGCGCAAATGAAAGGTTAAGAGTAGTAGATTATGAATCTGAAGTTTAATTAACTTCTAATTACTATTTTAGAAAATATGACCAAAAACCGAAGGGTAGGGGTCACCAAAAAAATGAAAAATTCGAAAGTCCTAAAAAACGTAGTTTGCCGGTTTTAACGACGCCAGTTTGCGTTTATAATATACTTAGTGCGTTTCCAACGCGGTAATGCCTTTTATTTGGCCTAAATAGAAAATTGGAAAATGTACAAATAGCCATATTTCATCGCTCTAGAACGCGTATTTACCGAATTAGAGCGGTTTGAAGTTTTGTAAGAAACAATTGCTTGTAAAATCTGACTCAGTTGTCCTAGGAACTTCACCAATGGCGCAAATGAAAGGTTAAGAGTAGTAGATTATGAATCTGAAGTTTAATTAACTTCTAATTACTATTTTAGAAAATATGACCAAAAACCGAAGGGCAGGGGTCACCAAAAAAATGAAAAATTCGAAAGTCCTAAAAAACGTATTTTGCCGGTTTTAACGACGCCTGTTTGCGTTTATAATATACTTAGTGCGTTTCCAACGCGGTAATGCCTTTTATTTGGCCTAAATAGAAAATTGGAAAAAGTACAAACAGCCATATTTCATCGCTCTAGAACGCGTATTTACCGAATTAGAGCGGTTTGAAGTTTTGTAAGAAACAATTGCTTGTAAAATCTGACTCCGTTGTCCTAGGAACTTCACCAATGGCGCAAATGAAAGGTTAAGAGTAGTAGATTATGAATCTGAAGTTTAATTAACTTCTAATTACTATTTTAGAAAATATGACCAAAAACCGAAGGGCAGGGGTCACCAAAAAAATGAAAAATTCGAAAGTCCTAAAAAACGTATTTTGCCGATTTTAACGACGCCAGTTTGCGTTTATAATATACTTAGTGCGTTTCCAACGCGGTAATGCCTTTTATTTGGCCTAAATAGAAAATTGGAAAAAGTACAAACAGCCATATTTCATCGCTCTAGAACGCGTATTTACCGAATTAGAGCGGTTTGAAGTTTTGTAAGAAACAATTGCTTGTAAAAACTGACTCAGTTGTCCTAGGAACTTCACCAATGGCGCAAATGAAAGGTTAAGAGTAGTAGATTATGAATCTGAAGTTTAATTAACTTCTAATTACTATTTTAGAAAATATGACCAAAAACCGAAGGGCAGGGGTCACCAAAAAAATGAAAAATTCGAAAGTCCAAAAAACGTATTTTGCCGGTTTTAACGACGCCAGTTTGCGTTTATAATATACTTAGTGCGTTTCCAACGCGGTAATGCCTTTTATTTGGCCTAAATAGAAAATTGGAAAAAGTACAAACAGCCATATTTCATCGCTCTAGAACGCGTATTTACCGAATTAGAGCGGTTTGAAGTTTTGTAAGAAACAATTGCTTGTAAAATCTGACTCAGTTGTCCTAGGAACTTCACCAATGGCGCAAATGAAAGGTTAAGAGTAGTAGATTATGAATCTGAAGTTTAATTAACTTCTAATTACTATTTTAGAAAATATGACCAAAAACCGAAGGGCAGGGGTCACCAAAAAAATGAAAAATTCGAAAGTCCTAAAAAACGTATTTTGCCGGTTTTAACGACGCCAGTTTGCGTTTATAATATACTTAGTGCGTTTCCAACGCGGTAATGCCTTTTATTTGGCCTAAATAGAAAATTGGAAAAAGTACAAACAGCCATATTTCATCGCTCTAGGACGCGTATTTACCGAATTAGAGCGGTTTGAAGTTTTGTAAGAAACAATTGCTTGTAAAATCTGACTCAGTTGTCCTAGGAACTTCACCAATGGCGCAAATGAAAGGTTAAGAGTAGTAGATTATGAATCTGAAGTTTAATTAACTTCTAATTACTATTTTAGAAAATATGACCAAAAACCGAAGGGCAGGGTCACCAAAAAAATGAAAAATTCGAAAGTCCTAAAAAACGTATTTTGCCGGTTTTAACGACGCCAGTTTGCGTTTATAATATACTTAGTGCGTTTCCAATGCGGTAATGCCTTTTATTTGGCCTAAATAGAAAATTGGAAAAAGTACAAACAGCCATATTTCATCGCTCTAGAACGCGTATTTACCGAATTAGAGCGGTTTGAAGTTTTGTAAGAAACAATTGCTTGTAAAATCTGACTCAGTTGTCCTAGGAACTTCACCAATGGCGCAAATGAAAGGTTAAGAGTAGTAGATTATGAATCTGAAGTTTAATTAACTTCTAATTACTATTTTAGAAAATATGACCAAAAACCGAAGGGCAGGGGTCACCAAAAAAATGAAAAATTCGAAAGTCCTAAAAAACGTATTTTGCCGGTTTTAACGACGCCAGTTTGCGTTTATAATATACTTAGTGCGTTTCCAACGCGGTAATGCCTTTTATTTGGCCTAAATAGAAAATTGGAAAAAGTACAAACAGCCATATTTCATCGCTCTAGAACGCGTATTTACCGAATTAGAGCGGTTTGAAGTTTTGTAAGAAACAATTGCTTGTAAAATCTGACTCAGTTGTCCTAGGAACTTCACCAATGGCGCAAATGAAAGGTTAAGAGTAGTAGATTATGAATCTGAAGTTTAATTAACTTCTAATTACTATTTTAGAAAATATGACCAAAAACCGAAGGGCAGGGGTCACCAAAAAAATGAAAAATTCGAGAGTCCTAAAAAACGTATTTTGCCGGTTTTAACGACGCCTGTTTGCGTTTATAATATACTTAGTGCGTTTCCAACGCGGTAATGCCTTTTATTTGGCCTAAATAGAAAATTGGAAAAAGTACAAACAGCCATATTTCATCGCTCTAGAACGCGTATTTACCGAATTAGAGCGGTTTGAAGTTTTGTAAGAAACAATTGCTTGTAAAATCTGACTCCGTTGTCCTAGGAACTTCACCAATGGCGCAAATGAAAGGTTAAGAGTAGTAGATTATGAATCTGAAGTTTAATTAACTTCTAATTACTATTTTAGAAAATATGACCAAAAACCGAAGGGTAGGGGTCACCAAAAAAATGAAAAATTCGAAAGTCCTAAAAAACGTAGTTTGCCGGTTTTAACGACGCCAGTTTGCGTTTATAATATACTTAGTGCGTTTCCAACGCGGTAATGCCTTTTATTTGGCCTAAATAGAAAATTGGAAAATGTACAAATAGCCATATTTCATCGCTCTAGAACGCGTATTTACCGAATTAGAGCGGTTTGAAGTTTTGTAAGAAACAATTGCTTGTAAAATCTGACTCAGTTGTCCTAGGAACTTCACCAATGGCGCAAATGAAAGGTTAAGAGTAGTAGATTATGAATCTGAAGTTTAATTAACTTCTAATTACTATTTTAGAAAATATGACCAAAAACCGAAGGGCAGGGGTCACCAAAAAAATGAAAAATTCGAAAGTCCTAAAAAACGTATTTTGCCGGTTTTAACGACGCCTGTTTGCGTTTATAATATACTTAGTGCGTTTCCAACGCGGTAATGCCTTTTATTTGGCCTAAATAGAAAATTGGAAAAAGTACAAACAGCCATATTTCATCGCTCTAGAACGCGTATTTACCGAATTAGAGCGGTTTGAAGTTTTGTAAGAAACAATTGCTTGTAAAATCTGACTCCGTTGTCCTAGGAACTTCACCAATGGCGCAAATGAAAGGTTAAGAGTAGTAGATTATGAATCTGAAGTTTAATTAACTTCTAATTACTATTTTAGAAAATATGACCAAAAACCGAAGGGCAGGGGTCACCAAAAAAATGAAAAATTCGAAAGTCCTAAAAAACGTATTTTGCCGGTTTTAACGACGCCAGTTTGCGTTTATAATATACTTAGTGCGTTTCCAACGCGGTAATGCCTTTTATTTGGCCTAAATAGAAAATTGGAAAAAGTACAAACAGCCATATTTCATCGCTCTAGGACGCGTATTTACCGAATTAGAGCGGTTTGAAGTTTTGTAAGAAACAATTGCTTGTAAAATCTGACTCAGTTGTCCTAGGAACTTCACCAATGGCGCAAATGAAAGGTTAAGAGTAGTAGATTATGAATCTGAAGTTTAATTAACTTCTAATTACTATTTTAGAAAATATGACCAAAAACCGAAGGGCAGGGGTCACCAAAAAAATGAAAAATTCGAAAGTCCTAAAAAACGTATTTTGCCGGTTTTAACGACGCCAGTTTGCGTTTATAATATACTTAGTGCGTTTCCAACGCGGTAATGCCTTTTATTTGGCCTAAATAGAAAATTGGAAAAAGTACAAACAGCCATATTTCATCGCTCTAGGACGCGTATTTACCGAATTAGAGCGGTTTGAAGTTTTGTAAGAAACAATTGCTTGTAAAATCTGACTCAGTTGTCCTAGGAACTTCACCAATGGCGCAAATGAAAGGTTAAGAGTAGTAGATTATGAATCTGAAGTTTAATTAACTTCTAATTACTATTTTAGAAAATATGACCAAAAACCGAAGGGCAGGGGTCACCAAAAAAATGAAAAATTCGAAAGTCCTAAAAAACGTATTTTGCCGGTTTTAACGACGCCTGTTTGCGTTTATAATATACTTAGTGCGTTTCCAACGCGGTAATGCCTTTTATTTGGCCTAAATAGAAAATTGGAAAATGTACAAATAGCCATATTTCATCGCTCTAGAACGCGTATTTACCGAATTAGAGCGGTTTGAAGTTTTGTAAGAAACAATTGCTTGTAAAATCTGACTCAGTTGTCCTAGGAACTTCACCAATGGCGCAAATGAAAGGTTAAGAGTAGTAGATTATGAATCTGAAGTTTAATTAACTTCTAATTACTATTTTAGAAAATATGACCAAAAACCGAAGGGCAGGGGTCACCAAAAAAATGAAAAATTCGAAAGTCCTAAAAAACGTATTTTGCCGGTTTTAACGACGCCAGTTTGCGTTTATAATATACTTAGTGCGTTTCCAACGCGGTAATGCCTTTTATTTGGCCTAAATAGAAAATTGGAAAAAGTACAAACAGCCATATTTCATCGCTCTAGGACGCGTATTTACCGAATTAGAGCGGTTTGAAGTTTTGTAAGAAACAATTGCTTGTAAAATCTGACTCAGTTGTCCTAGGAACTTCACCAATGGCGCAAATGAAAGGTTAAGAGTAGTAGATTATGAATCTGAAGTTTAATTAACTTCTAATTACTATTTTAGAAAATATGACCAAAAACCGAAGGGCAGGGGTCACCAAAAAAATGAAAAATTCGAAAGTCCAAAAAACGTATTTTGCCGGTTTTAACGACGCCAGTTTGCGTTTATAATATACTTAGTGCGTTTCCAACGCGGTAATGCCTTTTATTTGGCCTAAATAGAAAATTGGAAAATGTACAAATAGCCATATTTCATCGCTCTAGAACGCGTATTTACCGAATTAGAGCGGTTTGAAGTTTTGTAAGAAACAATTGCTTGTAAAATCTGACTCAGTTGTCCTAGGAACTTCACCAATGGCGCAAATGAAAGGTTAAGAGTAGTAGATTATGAATCTGAAGTTTAATTAACTTCTAATTACTATTTTAGAAAATATGACCAAAAACCGAAGGGCAGGGGTCACCAAAAAAATGAAAAATTCGAAAGTCCTAAAAAACGTATTTTGCCGGTTTTAACGACGCCTGTTTGCGTTTATAATATACTTAGTGCGTTTCCAACGCGGTAATGCCTTTTATTTGGCCTAAATAGAAAATTGGAAAAAGTACAAACAGCCATATTTCATCGCTCTAGAACGCGTATTTACCGAATTAGAGCGGTTTGAAGTTTTGTAAGAAACAATTGCTTGTAAAATCTGACTCCGTTGTCCTAGGAACTTCACCAATGGCGCAAATGAAAGGTTAAGAGTAGTAGATTATGAATCTGAAGTTTAATTAACTTCTAATTACTATTTTAGAAAATATGACCAAAAACCGAAGGGCAGGGGTCACCAAAAAAATGAAAAATTCGAAAGTCCTAAAAAACGTATTTTGCCGGTTTTAACGACGCCAGTTTGCGTTTATAATATACTTAGTGCGTTTCCAACGCGGTAATGCCTTTTATTTGGCCTAAATAGAAAATTGGAAAAAGTACAAACAGCCATATTTCATCGCTCTAGGACGCGTATTTACCGAATTAGAGCGGTTTGAAGTTTTGTAAGAAACAATTGCTTGTAAAATCTGACTCAGTTGTCCTAGGAACTTCACCAATGGCGCAAATGAAAGGTTAAGAGTAGTAGATTATGAATCTGAAGTTTAATTAACTTCTAATTACTATTTTAGAAAATATGACCAAAAACCGAAGGGCAGGGGTCACCAAAAAAATGAAAAATTCGAAAGTCCTAAAAAACGTATTTTGCCGGTTTTAACGACGCCAGTTTGCGTTTATAATATACTTAGTGCGTTTCCAACGCGGTAATGCCTTTTATTTGGCCTAAATAGAAAATTGGAAAAAGTACAAACAGCCATATTTCATCGCTCTAGGACGCGTATTTACCGAATTAGAGCGGTTTGAAGTTTTGTAAGAAACAATTGCTTGTAAAATCTGACTCAGTTGTCCTAGGAACTTCACCAATGGCGCAAATGAAAGGTTAAGAGTAGTAGATTATGAATCTGAAGTTTAATTAACTTCTAATTACTATTTTAGAAAATATGACCAAAAACCGAAGGGCAGGGGTCACCAAAAAAATGAAAAATTCGAAAGTCCTAAAAAACGTATTTTGCCGGTTTTAACGACGCCTGTTTGCGTTTATAATATACTTAGTGCGTTTCCAACGCGGTAATGCCTTTTATTTGGCCTAAATAGAAAATTGGAAAATGTACAAATAGCCATATTTCATCGCTCTAGAACGCGTATTTACCGAATTAGAGCGGTTTGAAGTTTTGTAAGAAACAATTGCTTGTAAAATCTGACTCAGTTGTCCTAGGAACTTCACCAATGGCGCAAATGAAAGGTTAAGAGTAGTAGATTATGAATCTGAAGTTTAATTAACTTCTAATTACTATTTTAGAAAATATGACCAAAAACCGAAGGGCAGGGGTCACCAAAAAAATGAAAAATTCGAAAGTCCTAAAAAACGTATTTTGCCGGTTTTAACGACGCCAGTTTGCGTTTATAATATACTTAGTGCGTTTCCAACGCGGTAATGCCTTTTATTTGGCCTAAATAGAAAATTGGAAAAAGTACAAACAGCCATATTTCATCGCTCTAGGACGCGTATTTACCGAATTAGAGCGGTTTGAAGTTTTGTAAGAAACAATTGCTTGTAAAATCTGACTCAGTTGTCCTAGGAACTTCACCAATGGCGCAAATGAAAGGTTAAGAGTAGTAGATTATGAATCTGAAGTTTAATTAACTTCTAATTACTATTTTAGAAAATATGACCAAAAACCGAAGGGCAGGGGTCACCAAAAAAATGAAAAATTCGAAAGTCCAAAAAACGTATTTTGCCGGTTTTAACGACGCCAGTTTGCGTTTATAATATACTTAGTGCGTTTCCAACGCGGTAATGCCTTTTATTTGGCCTAAATAGAAAATTGGAAAATGTACAAATAGCCATATTTCATCGCTCTAGAACGCGTATTTACCGAATTAGAGCGGTTTGAAGTTTTGTAAGAAACAATTGCTTGTAAAATCTGACTCAGTTGTCCTAGGAACTTCACCAATGGCGCAAATGAAAGGTTAAGAGTAGTAGATTATGAATCTGAAGTTTAATTAACTTCTAATTACTATTTTAGAAAATATGACCAAAAACCGAAGGGCAGGGGTCACCAAAAAAATGAAAAATTCGAAAGTCCTAAAAAACGTATTTTGCCGGTTTTAACGACGCCTGTTTGCGTTTATAATATACTTAGTGCGTTTCCAACGCGGTAATGCCTTTTATTTGGCCTAAATAGAAAATTGGAAAAAGTACAAACAGCCATATTTCATCGCTCTAGAACGCGTATTTACCGAATTAGAGCGGTTTGAAGTTTTGTAAGAAACAATTGCTTGTAAAATCTGACTCCGTTGTCCTAGGAACTTCACCAATGGCGCAAATGAAAGGTTAAGAGTAGTAGATTATGAATCTGAAGTTTAATTAACTTCTAATTACTATTTTAGAAAATATGACCAAAAACCGAAGGGCAGGGGTCACCAAAAAAATGAAAAATTCGAAAGTCCTAAAAAACGTAGTTTGCCGGTTTTAACGACGCCAGTTTGCGTTTATAATATACTTAGTGCGTTTCCAACGCGGTAATGCCTTTTATTTGGCCTAAATAGAAAATTGGAAAAAGTACAAACAGCCATATTTCATCGCTCTAGAACGCGTATTTACCGAATTAGAGCGGTTTGAAGTTTTGTAAGAAACAATTGCTTGTAAAATCTGACTCCGTTGTCCTAGGAACTTCACCAATGGCGCAAATGAAAGGTTAAGAGTAGTAGATTATGAATCTGAAGTTTAATTAACTTCTAATTACTATTTTAGAAAATATGACCAAAAACCGAAGGGCAGGGGTCACCAAAAAAATGAAAAATTCGAAAGTCCTAAAAAACGTATTTTGCCGGTTTTAACGACGCCAGTTTGCGTTTATAATATACTTAGTGCGTTTCCAACGCGGTAATGCCTTTTATTTGGCCTAAATAGAAAATTGGAAAAAGTACAAACAGCCATATTTCATCGCTCTAGAACGCGTATTTACCGAATTAGAGCGGTTTGAAGTTTTGTAAGAAACAATTGCTTGTAAAAACTGACTCAGTTGTCCTAGGAACTTCACCAATGGCGCAAATGAAAGGTTAAGAGTAGTAGATTATGAATCTGAAGTTTAATTAACTTCTAATTACTATTTTAGAAAATATGACCAAAAACCGAAGGGCAGGGGTCACCAAAAAAATGAAAAATTCGAAAGTCCTAAAAAACGTATTTTGCCGGTTTTAACGACGCCAGTTTGCGTTTATAATATACTTAGTGCGTTTCCAACGCGGTAATGCCTTTTATTTGGCCTAAATAGAAAATTGGAAAAAGTACAAACAGCCATATTTCATCGCTCTAGGACGCGTATTTACCGAATTAGAGCGGTTTGAAGTTTTGTAAGAAACAATTGCTTGTAAAATCTGACTCAGTTGTCCTAGGAACTTCACCAATGGCGCAAATGAAAGGTTAAGAGTAGTAGATTATGAATCTGAAGTTTAATTAACTTCTAATTACTATTTTAGAAAATATGACCAAAAACCGAAGGGCAGTGGTCACCAAAAAAATGAAAAATTCGAAAGTCCTATAAAACGTATTTTGCCGGTTTTAACGACGCCAGTTTGCGTTTATAATATACTTAGTGCGTTTCCAACGCGGTAATGCCTTTTATTTGGCCTAAATAGAAAATTGGAAAATGTACAAATAGCCATATTTCATCGCTCTAGAACGCGTATTTACCGAATTAGAGCGGTTTGAAGTTTTGTAAGAAACAATTGCTTGTAAAATCTGACTCAGTTGTCCTAGGAACTTCACCAATGGCGCAAATGAAAGGTTAAGAGTAGTAGATTATGAATCTGAAGTTTAATTAACTTCTAATTACTATTTTAGAAAATATGACCAAAAACCGAAGGGCAGGGGTCACGAAAAAAATGAAAAATTCGAAAGTCCTAAAAAACGTATTTTGCCGGTTTTAACGACGCCAGTTTGCGTTTATAATATACTTAGTGCGTTTCCAACGCGGTAATTCCTTTTATTTGGCCAAAATAGAAAATTGGAAAAAGTACAAACAGCCATATTTCATCGCTCTAGAACGCGTATTTACCGAATTAGAGCGGTTTGAAGTTTTGTAAGAAACAATTGCTTGTAAAATCTGACTCAGTTGTCCTAGGAACTTCACCAATGGCGCAAATGAAAGGTTAAGAGTAGTAGATTATGAATCTGAAGTTTAATTAACTTCTAATTACTATTTTAGAAAATATGACCAAAAACCGAAGGGCAGGGGTCACCAAAAAAATGAAAAATTCGAAAGTCCTAAAAAACGTATTTTGCCGGTTTTAACGACGCCAGTTTGCGTTTATAATATACTTAGTGCGTTTCCAACGCGGTAATGCCTTTTATTTGGCCTAAATAGAAAATTGGAAAAAGTACAAACAGCCATATTTCATCGCTCTAGAACGCGTATTTACCGAATTAGAGCGGTTTGAAGTTTTGTAAGAAACAATTGCTTGTAAAATCTGACTCAGTTGTCCTAGGAACTTCACCAATGGCGCAAATGAAAGGTTAAGAGTAGTAGATTATGAATCTGAAGTTTAATTAACTTCTAATTACTATTTTAGAAAATATGACCAAAAACCGAAGGGCAGTGGTCACCAAAAAAATGAAAAATTCGAAAGTCCTATAAAACGTATTTTGCCGGTTTTAACGACGCCAGTTTGCGTTTATAATATACTTAGTGCGTTTCCAACGCGGTAATGCCTTTTATTTGGCCTAAATAGAAAATTGGAAAAAGTACAAATAGCCATATTTCATCGCTCTAGAACGCGTATTTACCGAATTAGAGCGGTTTGAAGTTTTGTAAGAAACAATTGCTTGTAAAATCTGACTCAGTTGTCCTAGGAACTTCACCAATGGCGCAAATGAAAGGTTAAGAGTAGTAGATTATGAATCTGAAGTTTAATTAACTTCTAATTACTATTTTAGAAAATATGACCAAAAACCGAAGGGCAGGGGTCACGAAAAAAATGAAAAATTCGAAAGTCCTAAAAAACGTATTTTGCCGGTTTTAACGACGCCAGTTTGCGTTTATAATATACTTAGTGCGTTTCCAACGCGGTAATGCCTTTTATTTGGCCTAAATAGAAAATTGGAAAAAGTACAAACAGCCATATTTCATCGCTCTAGAACGCGTATTTACCGAATTAGAGCGGTTTGAAGTTTTGTAAGAAACAATTGCTTGTAAAATCTGACTCAGTTGTCCTAGGAACTTCACCAATGGCGCAAATGAAAGGTTAAGAGTAGTAGATTATGAATCTGAAGTTTAATTAACTTCTAATTACTATTTTAGAAAATATGACCAAAAACCGAAGGGCAGGGGTCACCAAAAAAATGAAAAATTCGAAAGTCCTAAAAAACGTATTTTGCCGGTTTTAACGACGCCAGTTTGCGTTTATAATATACTTAGTGCGTTTCCAACGCGGTAATGCCTTTTATTTGGCCTAAATAGAAAATTGGAAAAAGTACAAACAGCCATATTTCATCGCTCTAGAACGCGTATTTACCGAATTAGAGCGGTTTGAAGTTTTGTAAGAAACAATTGCTTGTAAAATCTGACTCAGTTGTCCTAGGAACTTCACCAATGGCGCAAATGAAAGGTTAAGAGTAGTAGATTATGAATCTGAAGTTTAATTAACTTCTAATTACTATTTTAGAAAATATGACCAAAAACCGAAGGGCAGGGGTCACCAAAAAAATGAAAAATTCGAAAGTCCTATAAAACGTATTTTGCCGGTTTTAACGACGCCAGTTTGCGTTATTAATATACTTAGTGCGTTTCCAACGCGGTAATTCCTTTTATTTGGCCTAAATAGAAAATTGGAAAAAGTACAAACAGCCATATTTCATCGCTCTAGAACGCGTATTTACCGAAATAGAGCGGTTTGAAGTTTTGTAAGAAACAATTGCTTGTAAAATCTGACTCAGTTGTCCTAGGAACTTCACCAATGGCGCAAATGAAAGGTTAAGAGTAGTAGATTATGAATCTGAAGTTTAATTAACTTCTAATTACTATTTTAGAAAATATGACCAAAAACCGAAGGGCAGTGGTCACCAAAAAAATGAAAAATTCGAAAGTCCTATAAAACGTATTTTGCCGGTTTTAACGACGCCAGTTTGCGTTTATAATATACTTAGTGCGTTTCCAACGCGGTAATGCCTTTTATTTGGCCTAAATAGAAAATTGGAAAATGTACAAATAGCCATATTTCATCGCTCTAGAACGCGTATTTACCGAATTAGAGCGGTTTGAAGTTTTGTAAGAAACAATTGCTTGTAAAATCTGACTCAGTTGTCCTAGGAACTTCACCAATGGCGCAAATGAAAGGTTAAGAGTAGTAGATTATGAATCTGAAGTTTAATTAACTTCTAATTACTATTTTAGAAAATATGACCAAAAACCGAAGGGCAGGGGTCACGAAAAAAATGAAAAATTCGAAAGTCCTAAAAAACGTATTTTGCCGGTTTTAACGACGCCAGTTTGCGTTTATAATATACTTAGTGCGTTTCCAACGCGGTAATTCCTTTTATTTGGCCAAAATAGAAAATTGGAAAAAGTACAAACAGCCATATTTCATCGCTCTAGAACGCGTATTTACCGAATTAGAGCGGTTTGAAGTTTTGTAAGAAACAATTGCTTGTAAAATCTGACTCAGTTGTCCTAGGAACTTCACCAATGGCGCAAATGAAAGGTTAAGAGTAGTAGATTATGAATCTGAAGTTTAATTAACTTCTAATTACTATTTTAGAAAATATGACCAAAAACCGAAGGGCAGGGGTCACCAAAAAAATGAAAAATTCGAAAGTCCTAAAAAACGTATTTTGCCGGTTTTAACGACGCCAGTTTGCGTTTATAATATACTTAGTGCGTTTCCAACGCGGTAATGCCTTTTATTTGGCCTAAATAGAAAATTGGAAAAAGTACAAACAGCCATATTTCATCGCTCTAGAACGCGTATTTACCGAATTAGAGCGGTTTGAAGTTTTGTAAGAAACAATTGCTTGTAAAATCTGACTCAGTTGTCCTAGGAACTTCACCAATGGCGCAAATGAAAGGTTAAGAGTAGTAGATTATGAATCTGAAGTTTAATTAACTTCTAATTACTATTTTAGAAAATATGACCAAAAACCGAAGGGCAGTGGTCACCAAAAAAATGAAAAATTCGAAAGTCCTATAAAACGTATTTTGCCGGTTTTAACGACGCCAGTTTGCGTTTATAATATACTTAGTGCGTTTCCAACGCGGTAATGCCTTTTATTTGGCCTAAATAGAAAATTGGAAAAAGTACAAATAGCCATATTTCATCGCTCTAGAACGCGTATTTACCGAATTAGAGCGGTTTGAAGTTTTGTAAGAAACAATTGCTTGTAAAATCTGACTCAGTTGTCCTAGGAACTTCACCAATGGCGCAAATGAAAGGTTAAGAGTAGTAGATTATGAATCTGAAGTTTAATTAACTTCTAATTACTATTTTAGAAAATATGACCAAAAACCGAAGGGCAGGGGTCACGAAAAAAATGAAAAATTCGAAAGTCCTAAAAAACGTATTTTGCCGGTTTTAACGACGCCAGTTTGCGTTTATAATATACTTAGTGCGTTTCCAACGCGGTAATGCCTTTTATTTGGCCTAAATAGAAAATTGGAAAAAGTACAAACAGCCATATTTCATCGCTCTAGAACGCGTATTTACCGAATTAGAGCGGTTTGAAGTTTTGTAAGAAACAATTGCTTGTAAAATCTGACTCAGTTGTCCTAGGAACTTCACCAATGGCGCAAATGAAAGGTTAAGAGTAGTAGATTATGAATCTGAAGTTTAATTAACTTCTAATTACTATTTTAGAAAATATGACCAAAAACCGAAGGGCAGGGGTCACCAAAAAAATGAAAAATTCGAAAGTCCTAAAAAACGTATTTTGCCGGTTTTAACGACGCCAGTTTGCGTTTATAATATACTTAGTGCGTTTCCAACGCGGTAATGCCTTTTATTTGGCCTAAATAGAAAATTGGAAAAAGTACAAACAGCCATATTTCATCGCTCTAGAACGCGTATTTACCGAATTAGAGCGGTTTGAAGTTTTGTAAGAAACAATTGCTTGTAAAATCTGACTCAGTTGTCCTAGGAACTTCACCAATGGCGCAAATGAAAGGTTAAGAGTAGTAGATTATGAATCTGAAGTTTAATTAACTTCTAATTACTATTTTAGAAAATATGACCAAAAACCGAAGGGCAGGGGTCACCAAAAAAATGAAAAATTCGAAAGTCCTATAAAACGTATTTTGCCGGTTTTAACGACGCCAGTTTGCGTTATTAATATACTTAGTGCGTTTCCAACGCGGTAATTCCTTTTATTTGGCCTAAATAGAAAATTGGAAAAAGTACAAACAGCCATATTTCATCGCTCTAGAACGCGTATTTACCGAAATAGAGCGGTTTGAAGTTTTGTAAGAAACAATTGCTTGTAAAATCTGACTCAGTTGTCCTAGGAACTTCACCAATGGCGCAAATGAAAGGTTAAGAGTAGTAGATTATGAATCTGAAGTTTAATTAACTTCTAATTACTATTTTAGAAAATATGACCAAAAACCGAAGGGCAGTGGTCACCAAAAAAATGAAAAATTCGAAAGTCCTATAAAACGTATTTTGCCGGTTTTAACGACGCCAGTTTGCGTTTATAATATACTTAGTGCGTTTCCAACGCGGTAATGCCTTTTATTTGGCCTAAATAGAAAATTGGAAAAAGTACAAACAGCCATATTTCATCGCTCTAGGACGCGTATTTACCGAATTAGAGCGGTTTGAAGTTTTGTAAGAAACAATTGCTTGTAAAATCTGACTCAGTTGTCCTAGGAACTTCACCAATGGCGCAAATGAAAGGTTAAGAGTAGTAGATTATGAATCTGAAGTTTAATTAACTTCTAATTACTATTTTAGAAAATATGACCAAAAACCGAAGGGCAGTGGTCACCAAAAAAATGAAAAATTCGAAAGTCCTATAAAACGTATTTTGCCGGTTTTAACGACGCCAGTTTGCGTTTATAATATACTTAGTGCGTTTCCAACGCGGTAATGCCTTTTATTTGGCCTAAATAGAAAATTGGAAAATGTACAAATAGCCATATTTCATCGCTCTAGAACGCGTATTTACCGAATTAGAGCGGTTTGAAGTTTTGTAAGAAACAATTGCTTGTAAAATCTGACTCAGTTGTCCTAGGAACTTCACCAATGGCGCAAATGAAAGGTTAAGAGTAGTAGATTATGAATCTGAAGTTTAATTAACTTCTAATTACTATTTTAGAAAATATGACCAAAAACCGAAGGGCAGGGGTCACCAAAAAAATGAAAAATTCGAAAGTCCTAAAAAACGTATTTTGCCGGTTTTAACGACGCCAGTTTGCGTTTATAATATACTTAGTGCGTTTCCAACGCGGTAATGCCTTTTATTTGGCCTAAATAGAAAATTGGAAAAAGTACAAACAGCCATATTTCATCGCTCTAGAACGCGTATTTACCGAATTAGAGCGGTTTGAAGTTTTGTAAGAAACAATTGCTTGTAAAATCTGACTCAGTTGTCCTAGGAACTTCACCAATGGCGCAAATGAAAGGTTAAGAGTAGTAGATTATGAATCTGAAGTTTAATTAACTTCTAATTACTATTTTAGAAAATATGACCAAAAACCGAAGGGCAGTGGTCACCAAAAAAATGAAAAATTCGAAAGTCCTATAAAACGTATTTTGCCGGTTTTAACGACGCCAGTTTGCGTTTATAATATACTTAGTGCGTTTCCAACGCGGTAATGCCTTTTATTTGGCCTAAATAGAAAATTGGAAAAAGTACAAATAGCCATATTTCATCGCTCTAGAACGCGTATTTACCGAATTAGAGCGGTTTGAAGTTTTGTAAGAAACAATTGCTTGTAAAATCTGACTCAGTTGTCCTAGGAACTTCACCAATGGCGCAAATGAAAGGTTAAGAGTAGTAGATTATGAATCTGAAGTTTAATTAACTTCTAATTACTATTTTAGAAAATATGACCAAAAACCGAAGGGCAGGGGTCACGAAAAAAATGAAAAATTCGAAAGTCCTAAAAAACGTATTTTGCCGGTTTTAACGACGCCAGTTTGCGTTTATAATATACTTAGTGCGTTTCCAACGCGGTAATGCCTTTTATTTGGCCTAAATAGAAAATTGGAAAAAGTACAAACAGCCATATTTCATCGCTCTAGAACGCGTATTTACCGAATTAGAGCGGTTTGAAGTTTTGTAAGAAACAATTGCTTGTAAAATCTGACTCAGTTGTCCTAGGAACTTCACCAGTGGCGCAAATGAAAGGTTAAGAGTAGTAGATTATGAATCTGAAGTTTAATTAACTTCTAATTACTATTTTAGAAAATATGACCAAAAACCGAAGGGCAGGGGTCACCAAAAAAATGAAAAATTCGAAAGTCCTAAAAAACGTATTTTGCCGGTTTTAACGACGCCAGTTTGCGTTTATAATATACTTAGTGCGTTTCCAACGCGGTAATGCCTTTTATTTGGCCTAAATAGAAAATTGGAAAAAGTACAAACAGCCATATTTCATCGCTCTAGAACGCGTATTTACCGAATTAGAGCGGTTTGAAGTTTTGTAAGAAACAATTGCTTGTAAAATCTGACTCAGTTGTCCTAGGAACTTCACCAATGGCGCAAATGAAAGGTTAAGAGTAGTAGATTATGAATCTGAAGTTTAATTAACTTCTAATTACTATTTTAGAAAATATGACCAAAAACCGAAGGGCAGGGGTCACCAAAAAAATGAAAAATTCGAAAGTCCTATAAAACGTATTTTGCCGGTTTTAACGACGCCAGTTTGCGTTATTAATATACTTAGTGCGTTTCCAACGCGGTAATTCCTTTTATTTGGCCTAAATAGAAAATTGGAAAAAGTACAAACAGCCATATTTCATCGCTCTAGAACGCGTATTTACCGAATTAGAGCGGTTTGAAGTTTTGTAAGAAACAATTGCTTGTAAAATCTGACTCAGTTGTCCTAGGAACTTCACCAATGGCGCAAATGAAAGGTTAAGAGTAGTAGATTATGAATCTGAAGTTTAATTAACTTCTAATTACTATTTTAGAAAATATGACCAAAAACCGAAGGGCAGGGGTCACCAAAAAAATGAAAAATTCGAAAGTCCTAAAAAACGTATTTTGCCGGTTTTAACGACGCCAGTTTGCGTTTATAATATACTTAGTGCGTTTCCAACGCGGTAATGCCTTTTATTTGGCCTAAATAGAAAATTGGAAAAAGTACAAACAGCCATATTTCATCGCTCTAGAACGCGTATTTACCGAATTAGAGCGGTTTGAAGTTTTGTAAGAAACAATTGCTTGTAAAATCTGACTCAGTTGTCCTAGGAACTTCACCAATGGCGCAAATGAAAGGTTAAGAGTAGTAGATTATGAATCTGAAGTTTAATTAACTTCTAATTACTATTTTAGAAAATATGACCAAAAACCGAAGGGCAGGGGTCACCAAAAAAATGAAAAATTCGAAAGTCCTAAAAAACGTATTTTGCCGGTTTTAACGACGCCAGTTTGCGTTTATAATATACTTAGTGCGTTTCCAACGCGGTAATGCCTTTTATTTGGCCTAAATAGAAAATTGGAAAAAGTACAAACAGCCATATTTCATCGCTCTAGAACGCGTATTTACCGAATTAGAGCGGTTTGAAGTTTTGTAAGAAACAATTGCTTGTAAAATCTGACTCAGTTGTCCTAGGAACTTCACCAATGGCGCAAATGAAAGGTTAAGAGTAGTAGATTATGAATCTGAAGTTTAATTAACTTCTAATTACTATTTTAGAAAATATGACCAAAAACCGAAGGGCAGGGGTCACCAAAAAAATGAAAAATTCGAAAGTCCTATAAAACGTATTTTGCCGGTTTTAACGACGCCAGTTTGCGTTTATAATATACTTAGTGCGTTTCCAACGCGGTAATTCCTTTTATTTGGCCTAAATAGAAAATTGGAAAAAGTACAAACAGCCATATTTCATCGCTCTAGAACGCGTATTTACCGAATTAGAGCGGTTTGAAGTTTTGTAAGAAACAATTGCTTGTAAAATCTGACTCAGTTGTCCTAGGAACTTCACCAATGGCGCAAATGAAAGGTTAAGAGTAGTAGATTATGAATCTGAAGTTTAATTAACTTCTAATTACTATTTTAGAAAATATGACCAAAAACCGAAGGGCAGGGGTCACCAAAAAAATGAAAAATTCGAAAGTCCTAAAAAACGTATTTTGCCGGTTTTAACGACGCCAGTTTGCGTTTATAATATACTTAGTGCGTTTCCAACGCGGTAATGCCTTTTATTTGGCCTAAATAGAAAATTGGAAAAAGTACAAACAGCCATATTTCATCGCTCTAGAACGCGTATTTACCGAATTAGAGCGGTTTGAAGTTTTGTAAGAAACAATTGCTTGTAAAATCTGACTCAGTTGTCCTAGGAACTTCACCAATGGCGCAAATGAAAGGTTAAGAGTAGTAGATTATGAATCTGAAGTTTAATTGACTTCTAATTACTATTTTAGAAAATATGACCAAAAACCGAAGGGCAGGGGTCACCAAAAAAATGAAAAATTCGAAAGTCCTAAAAAACGTATTTTGCCAGTTTTAACGACGCCAGTTTGCGTTTATAATATACTTAGTGCGTTTCCAACGCGGTAATGCCTTTTATTTGGCGTAAATAGAAAATTGGAAAAAGTACAAACAGCCATATTTCATCGATTTAGAACGCGTATTTACCGAATTAGAGCGGTTTGAAGTTTTGTAAGAAACAATTGCTTGTAAAAACTGACTCAGTTGTCCTAGGAACTTCACCAATGGCGCAAATGAAAGGTTAAGAGTAGTAGACTATGAATCTGAAGTTTAATTGACTTCTAATTACTATTTTAGAAAATATGACCAAAAACCGAAGGGCAGGGGTCACCAAAAAAATGAAAAATTCGAAAGTCCTAAAAAACGTATTTTGCCGGTTTTAACGACGCCAGTTTGCGTTTATAATATACTTAGTGCGTTTCCAACGCGGTAATGCCTTTTATTTGGCCTAAATAGAAAATTGGAAAAAGTACAAACAGCCATATTTCATCGATTTAGAACGCGTATTTACCGAATTAGAGCGGTTTGAAGTTTTGTAAGAAACAATTGCTTGTAAAAACTGACTCAGTTGTCCTAGGAACTTCACCAATGGCGCAAATGAAAGGTTAAGAGTAGTAGACTATGAATCTGAAGTTTAATTAACTTCTAATTACTATTTTAGAAAATATGACCAAAAACCGAAGGGCAGGGGTCACCAAAAAAATGAAAAATTCGAAAGTCCTAAAAAACGTATTTTGCCGGTTTTAACGACGCCAGTTTGCGTTTATAATATACTTAGTGCGTTTCCAACGCGGTAATGCCTTTTATTTGGCCTAAATAGAAAATTGGAAAAAGTACAAACAGCCATATTTCATCGCTCTAGAACGCGTATTTACCGAATTAGAGCGGTTTGAAGTTTTGTAAGAAACAATTGCTTGTACAATCTGACTCAGTTGTCCTAGGAACTTCACCAATGGCGCAAATGAAAGGTTAAGAGTAGTAGATTATGAATCTGAAGTTTAATTAACTTCTAATTACTATTTTAGAAAATATGACCAAAAACCGAAGGGCAGGGGTCACCAAAAAAATGAAAAATTCGAAAGTCCTAAAAAACGTATTTTGCCGGTTTTAACGACGCCTGTTTGCGTTTATAATATACTTAGTGCGTTTCCAACGCGGTAATGCCTTTTATTTGGCCTAAATAGAAAATTGGAAAAAGTACAAACAGCCATATTTCATCGCTCTAGAACGCGTATTTACCGAATTAGAGCGGTTTGAAGTTTTGTAAGAAACAATTGCTTGTAAAAACTGACTCAGTTGTCCTAGGAACTTCACCAATGGCGCAAATGAAAGGTTAAGAGTAGTAGATTATGAATCTGAAGTTTAATTAACTTCTAATTACTATTTTAGAAAATATGACCAAAAACCGAAGGGCAGGGGTCACCAAAAAAATGAAAAATTCGAGTCTTAAAAAACATATTTTGCCGGTTTTAACGACGCCAGTTTGCGTTTATAATATACTTAGTGCGTTTCCAACGCGGTAATGCCTTTTATTTGGCCTAAATAGAAAATTGGAAAAAGTACAAACAGCCATATTTCATCGCTCTAGAACGTGTATTTACCGAATTAGAGCGGTTTGAAGTTTTGTAAGAAACAATTGCTTGTAAAATCTGACTCAGTTGTCCTAGGAACTTCACCAATGGCGCAAATGAAAGGTTAAGAGTAGTAGATTATGAATCTGAAGTTTAATTAACTTCTAATTACTATTTTAGAAAATATGACCAAAAACCGAAGGGCAGGGGTCACCAAAAAAATGAAAAATTCGAAAGTCCTAAAAAACGTATTTTGCCGGTTTTAACGACGCCAGTTTGCGTTTATAATATACTTAGTGCGTTTCCAACGCGGTAATGCCTTTTATTTGGCCTAAATAGAAAATTGGAAAAAGTACAAACAGCCATATTTCATCGCTCTAGAACGCGTATTTACCGAATTAGAGCGGTTTGAAGTTTTGTAAGAAACAATTGCTTGTAAAAACTGACTCAGTTGTCCTAGGAACTTCACCAATGGCGCAAATGAAAGGTTAAGAGTAGTAGATTATGAATCTGAAGTTTAATTAACTTCTAATTACTATTTTAGAAAATATGACCAAAAACCGAAGGGCAGGGGTCACCAAAAAAATGAAAAATTCGAAAGTCCTAAAAAAGGTATTTTGCCAGTTTTAACGACGCCAGTTTGCGTTTATAATATACTTAGTGCGTTTCCAACGCGGTAATGCCTTTTATTTGGCCTAAATAGAAAATTGGAAAAAGTACAAACAGCCATATTTCATCGCTCTAGAACGTGTATTTACCGAATTAGAGCGGTTTGAAGTTTTGTAAGAAACAATTGCTTGTAAAATCTGACTCAGTTGTCCTAGGAACTTCACCAATGGCGCAAATGAAAGGTTAAGAGTAGTAGATTATGAATCTGAAGTTTAATTAACTTCTAATTACTATTTTAGAAAATATGACCAAAAACCGAAGGGCAGGGGTCACCAAAAAAATGAAAAATTCGAAAGTCCTAAAAAACGTATTTTGCCGGTTTTAACGACGCCAGTTTGCGTTTATAATATACTTAGTGCGTTTCCAACGCGGTAATGCCTTTTATTTGGCCTAAATAGAAAATTGGAAAAAGTACAAACAGCCATATTTCATCGCTCTAGAACGCGTATTTACCGAATTAGAGCGGTTTGAAGTTTTGTAAGAAACAATTGCTTGTAAAATCTGACTCAGTTGTCCTAGGAACTTCACCAATGGCGCAAATGAAAGGTTAAGAGTAGTAGATTATGAATCTGAAGTTTAATTGACTTCTAATTACTATTTTAGAAAATATGACCAAAAACCGAAGGGCAGGGGTCACCAAAAAAATGAAAAATTCGAAAGTCCTAAAAAACGTATTTTGCCGGTTTTAACGACGCCAGTTTGCGTTTATAATATACTTAGTGCGTTTCCAACGCGGTAATGCCTTTTATTTGGCCTAAATAGAAAATTGGAAAAAGTACAAACAGCCATATTTCATCGCTCTAGAACGCGTATTTACCGAATTAGAGCGGTTTGAAGTTTTGTAAGAAACAATTGCTTGTAAAATCTGACTCAGTTGTCCTAGGAACTTCACCAATGGCGCAAATGAAAGGTTAAGAGTAGTAGATTATGAATCTGAAGTTTAATTAACTTCTAATTACTATCTTAGAAAATATGATCAAAAACCGAAGGGCAGGGGTCACCAAAAAAATGAAAAATTCGAAAGTCCTAAAAAACGTATTTTGCCGGTTTTAACGACGCCAGTTTGCGTTTATAATATACTTAGTGCGTTTCCAACGCGGTAATGCCTTTTATTTGGCCTAAATAGAAAATTGGAAAAAGTACAAACAGCCATATTTCATCGCTCTAGAACGCGTATTTACCGAATTAGAGCGGTTTGAAGTTTTGTAAGAAACAATTGCTTGTAAAATCTGACTCAGTTGTCCTAGGAACTTCACCAATGGCGCAAATGAAAGGTTAAGAGTAGTAGATTATGAATCTGAAGTTTAATTAACTTCTAATTACTATTTTAGAAAATATGACCAAAAACCGAAGGGCAGGGGTCACCAAAAAAATGAAAAATTCGAAAGTCCTAAAAAACGTATTTTGCCGGTTTTAACGACGCCAGTTTGCGTTTATAATATACTTAGTGCGTTTCCAACGCGGTAATGCCTTTTATTTGGCCTAAATAGAAAATTGGAAAAAGTACAAACAGCCATATTTCATCGCTCTAGAACGCGTATTTACCGAATTAGAGCGGTTTGAAGTTTTGTAAGAAACAATTGCTTGTAAAATCTGACTCAGTTGTCCTAGGAACTTCACCAATGGCGCAAATGAAAGGTTAAGAGTAGTAGATTATGAATCTGAAGTTTAATTAACTTCTAATTACTATTTTAGAAAATATGACCAAAAACCGAAGGGCAGGGGTCACCAAAAAAATGAAAAATTCGAAAGTCCTAAAAAACGTATTTTGCCGGTTTTAACGACGCCAGTTTGCGTTTATAATATACTTAGTGCGTTTCCAACGCGGTAATGCCTTTTATTTGGCCTAAATAGAAAATTGGAAAAAGTACAAACAGCCATATTTCATCGCTCTAGAACGCGTATTTACCGAATTAGAGCGGTTTGAAGTTTTGTAAGAAACAATTGCTTGTAAAATCTGACTCAGTTGTCCTAGGAACTTCACCAATGGCGCAAATGAAAGGTTAAGAGTAGTAGATTATGAATCTGAAGTTTAATTAACTTCTAATTACTATTTTAGAAAATATGACCAAAAACCGAAGGGCAGGGGTCACCAAAAAAATGAAAAATTCGAAAGTCCTAAAAAACGTATTTTGCCGGTTTTAACGACGCTAGTTTGCGTTTATAATATACTTAGTGCGTTTCCAACGCGGTAATGCCTTTTATTTGGCTTAAATAGAAAATTGGAAAAAGTACAAACATCCATATTTCATCGCTCTAGAATGCGTATTTACCGAATTAGAGCGGTTTGAAGTTTTGTAAGAAACAATTACTTGTAAAATCTGACTCAGTTGTCCTAGGAACTTCACCAATGGCGCAAATGAAAGGTTAAGAGTAGTAGATTATGAATCTGAAGTTGAATTAACTTCTAATTACTATTTTAGAAAATATGACCAAAAACCGAAGGGCAGGGGTCACCCAAAAAATGAAAAATTCGAAAGTCCTAAAAAACGTATTTTGCCGGTTTTAACGACGCCAGTTTGCGTTTATAATATACTTAGTGCGTTTCCAACGCGGTAATGCCTTTTATTTGGCCTAAATAGAAAATTGGAAAAAGTACAAACAGCCATTTTTCATCGCTCTAGGACGCGTATTTACCGAATTAGAGCGGTTTGAAGTTTTGTAAGAAACAATTGCTTGTAAAATCTGACTCCGTTGTCCTAGGAACTTCACCAATGGCGCAAATGAAAGGTTAAGAGTAGTAGATTATGAATCTGAAGTTTAATTAACTTCTAATTACTATTTTAGAAAATATGACCAAAAACCGAAGGGCAGGGGTCACCAAAAAAATGAAAAATTCGAAAGTCCTAAAAAACGTATTTTGCCAGTTTTAACGACGCCAGTTTGCGTTTATAATATACTTAGTGCGTTTCCAACGCGGTAATGCCTTTTATTTGGCCTAAATAGAAAATTGGAAAAAGTACAAACAGCCATATTTCATCGCTCTAGAACGCGTATTTACCGAATTAGAGCGGTTTGAAGTTTTGTAAGAAACAATTGCTTGTAAAATCTGACTCAGTTGTCCTAGGAACTTCACCAATGGCGCAAATGAAAGGTTAAGAGTAGTAGATTATGAATCTGAAGTTTAATTAACTTCTAATTACTATTTTAGAAAATATGACCAAAAACCGAAGGGCAGGGGTCACCAAAAAAATGAAAAATTCGAAAGTCCTAAAAAACGTATTTTGCCGGTTTTAACGACGCTAGTTTGCGTTTATAATATACTTAGTGCGTTTCCAACGCGGTAATGCCTTTTATTTGGCTTAAATAGAAAATTGGAAAAAGTACAAACATCCATATTTCATCGCTCTAGAATGCGTATTTACCGAATTAGAGCGGTTTGAAGTTTTGTAAGAAACAATTACTTGTAAAATCTGACTCAGTTGTCCTAGGAACTTCACCAATGGCGCAAATGAAAGGTTAAGAGTAGTAGATTATGAATCTGAAGTTGAATTAACTTCTAATTACTATTTTAGAAAATATGACCAAAAACCGAAGGGCAGGGGTCACCCAAAAAATGAAAAATTCGAAAGTCCTAAAAAACGTATTTTGCCGGTTTTAACGACGCCAGTTTGCGTTTATAATATACTTAGTGCGTTTCCAACGCGGTAATGCCTTTTATTTGGCCTAAATAGAAAATTGGAAAAAGTACAAACAGCCATTTTTCATCGCTCTAGGACGCGTATTTACCGAATTAGAGCGGTTTGAAGTTTTGTAAGAAACAATTGCTTGTAAAATCTGACTCCGTTGTCCTAGGAACTTCACCAATGGCGCAAATGAAAGGTTAAGAGTAGTAGATTATGAATCTGAAGTTTAATTAACTTCTAATTACTATTTTAGAAAATATGACCAAAAACCGAAGGGCAGGGGTCACCAAAAAAATGAAAAATTCGAAAGTCCTAAAAAACGTATTTTGCCAGTTTTAACGACGCCAGTTTGCGTTTATAATATACTTAGTGCGTTTCCAACGCGGTAATGCCTTTTATTTGGCCTAAATAGAAAATTGGAAAAAGTACAAACAGCCATATTTCATCGCTCTAGAACGCGTATTTACCGAATTAGAGCGGTTTGAAGTTTTGTAAGAAACAATTGCTTGTAAAATCTGACTCAGTTGTCCTAGGAACTTCACCAATGGCGCAAATGAAAGGTTAAGAGTAGTAGATTATGAATCTGAAGTTTAATTAACTTCTAATTACTATTTTAGAAAATATGACCAAAAACCGAAGGGCAGGGGTCACCAAAAAAATGAAAAATTCGAAAGTCCTAAAAAACGTATTTTGCCGGTTTTAACGACGCCAGTTTGCGTTTATAATATACTTAGTGCGTTTCCAACGCGGTAATGCCTTTTATTTGGCCTAAATAGAAAATTGGAAAAAGTACAAACAGCCATATTTCATCGCTCTAGAACGCGTATTTACCGAATTAGAGCGGTTTGAAGTTTTGTAAGAAACAATTGCTTGTAAAATCGGACTCAGTTGTCCTAGGAACTTCACCAATGGCGCAAATGAAAGGTTAAGAGTAGTAGATTATGAATCTGAAGTTTAATTAACTTCTAATTACTATTTTAGAAAATATGACCAAAAACCGAAGGGCAGGGGTCACCAAAAAAATGAAAAATTCGAAAGTCCTAAAAAACGTATTTTGCCGGTTTTAACGACGCCAGTTTGCGTTTATAATATACTTAGTGCGTTTCCAACGCGGTAATGCCTTTTATTTGGCCTAAATAGAAAATTGGAAAAAGTACAAACATCCATATTTCATCGCTCTAGAATGCGTATTTACCGAATTAGAGCGGTTTGAAGTTTTGTAAGAAACAATTGCTTGTAAAATCTGACTCAGTTGTCCTAGGAACTTCACCAATGGCGCAAATGAAAGGTTAAGAGTAGTAGATTATGAATCTGAAGTTTAATTAACTTCTAATTACTATTTTAGAAAATATGACCAAAAACCGAAGGGCAGGGGTCACCAAAAAAATGAAAAATTCGAAAGTCCTAAAAAACGTATTTTGCCGGTTTTAACGACGCCAGTTTGCGTTTATAATATACTTAGTGCGTTTCCAACGCGGTAATGCCTTTTATTTGGCCTAAATAGAAAATTGGAAAAAGTACAAACAGCCATATTTCATCGCTCTAGAACGCGTATTTACCGAATTAGAGCGGTTTGAAGTTTTGTAAGAAACAATTGCTTGTAAAATCTGACTCAGTTGTCCTAGGAACTTCACCAATGGCGCAAATGAAAGGTTAAGAGTAGTAGATTATGAATCTGAAGTTTAATTAACTTCTAATTACTATTTTAGAAAATATGACCAAAAACCGAAGGGCAGGGGTCACCAAAAAAATGAAAAATTCGAAAGTCCTAAAAAACGTATTTTGCCAGTTTTAACGACGCCAGTTTGCGTTTATAATATACTTAGTGCGTTTCCAACGCGGTAATGCCTTTTATTTGGCTTAAATAGAAAATTGGAAAAAGTACAAACAGCCATATTTCATCGCTCTAGAACGCGTATTTACCGAATTAGAGCGGTTTGAAGTTTTGTAAGAAACAATTGCTTGTAAAATCTGACTCAGTTGTCCTAGGAACTTCACCAATGGCGCAAATGAAAGGTTAAGAGTAGTAGATTATGAATCTGAAGTTTAATTAACTTCTAATTACTATCTTAGAAAATATGATCAAAAACCGAAGGGCAGGGGTCACCAAAAAAATGAAAAATTCGAAAGTCCTAAAAAACGTATTTTGCCGGTTTTAACGACGCCAGTTTGCGTTTATAATATACTTAGTGCGTTTCCAACGCGTTAATGCCTTTTATTTGGCCTAAATAGAAAATTGGAAAAAGTACAAACATCCATATTTCATCGCTCTAGAATGCGTATTTACCGAATTAGAGCGGTTTGAAGTTTTGTAAGAAACAATTGCTTGTAAAATCTGACTCAGTTGTCCTAGGAACTTCACCAATGGCGCAAATGAAAGGTTAAGAGTAGTAGATTATGAATCTGAAGTTTAATTAACTTCTAATTACTATTTTAGAAAATATGACCAAAAACCGAAGGGCAGGGGTCACCAAAAAAATGAAAAATTCGAAAGTCCTAAAAAACGTATTTTGCCAGTTTTAACGACGCCAGTTTGCGTTTATAATATACTTAGTGCGTTTCCAACGCGGTAATGCCTTTTATTTGGCCTAAATAGAAAATTGGAAAAAGTACAAACAGCCATATTTCATCGCTCTAGAACGCGTATTTACCGAATTAGAGCGGTTTGAAGTTTTGTAAGAAACAATTGCTTGTAAAATCTGACTCAGTTGTCCTAGGAACTTCACCAATGGCGCAAATGAAAGGTTAAGAGTAGTAGATTATGAATCTGAAGTTTAATTAACTTCTAATTACTATTTTAGAAAATATGACCAAAAACCGAAGGGCAGGGGTCACCAAAAAAATGAAAAATTCGAAAGTCCTAAAAAACGTATTTTGCCGGTTTTAACGACGCCAGTTTGCGTTTATAATATACTTAGTGCGTTTCCAACGCGGTAATGCCTTTTATTTGGCCTAAATAGAAAATTGGAAAAAGTACAAACAGCCATTTTTCATCGCTCTAGGACGCGTATTTACCGAATTAGAGCGGTTTGAAGTTTTGTAAGAAACAATTGCTTGTAAAATCTGACTCAGTTGTCCTAGGAACTTCACCAATGGCGCAAATGAAAGGTTAAGAGTAGTAGATTATGAATCTGAAGTTTAATTAACTTCTAATTACTATTTTAGAAAATATGACCAAAAACCGAAGGGCAGGGGTCACCAAAAAAATGAAAAATTCGAAAGTCCTAAAAAACGTATTTTGCCGGTTTTAACGACGCCAGTTTGCGTTTATAATATACTTAGTGCGTTTCCAACGCGGTAATGCCTTTTATTTGGCCTAAATAGAAAATTGGAAAAAGTACAAACAGCCATATTTCATCGCTCTAGAACGCGTATTTACCGAATTAGAGCGGTTTGAAGTTTTGTAAGAAACAATTGCTTGTAAAATCTGACTCAGTTGTCCTAGGAACTTCACCAATGGCGCAAATGAAAGGTTAAGAGTAGTAGATTATGAATCTGAAGTTTAATTAACTTCTAATTACTATTTTAGAAAATATGACCAAAAACCGAAGGGCAGGGGTCACCAAAAAAATGAAAAATTCGAAAGTCCTAAAAAACGTATTTTGCCGGTTTTAACGACGCCAGTTTGCGTTTATAATATACTTAGTGCATTTCCAACGCGGTAATGCCTTTTATTTGGCCTAAATAGAAAATTGGAAAAAGTACAAACAGCCATATTTCATCGCTCTAGAACGCGTATTTACCGAATTAGAGCGGTTTGAAGTTTTGTAAGAAACAATTGCTTGTAAAATCTGACTCAGTTGTCCTAGGAACTTCACCAATGGCGCAAATGAAAGGTTAAGAGTAGTAGATTATGAATCTGAAGTTTAATTAACTTCTAATTACTATTTTAGAAAATATGACCAAAAACAGAAGGGCAGGGGTCACCAAAAAAATGAAAAATTCGAAAGTCCTAAAAAACGTATTTTGCCGGTTTTAACGACGCCAGTTTGCGTTTATAATATACTTAGTGCGTTTCCAACGCGGTAATGCCTTTTATTTGGCCTAAATAGAAAATTGGAAAAAGTACAAACAGCCATATTTCATCGCTCTAGAACGCGTATTTACCGAATTAGAGCGGTTTGAAGTTTTGTAAGAAACAATTGCTTGTAAAATCTGACTCCGTTGTCCTAGGAACTTCACCAATGGCGCAAATGAAAGGTTAAGAATAGTAGATTATGAATGTGAAGTTTAATTAACTTCTAATTACTATTTTAGAAAATATGACCAAAAACCGAAGGGCAGGGGTCACCAAAAAAATGAAAAATTCGAAAGTCCTAAAAAACGTATTTTGCCGGTTTTAACGACGCCAGTTTGCGTTTATAATATACTTAGTGCGTTTCCAACGCGGTAATGCCTTTTATTTGGCCTAAATAGAAAATTGGGAAAAGTACAAACAGCCATATTTCATCGCTCTAGAACGCGTATTTACCGAATTAGAGCGGTTTGAAGTTTTGTAAGAAACAATTGCTTGTAAAATCTGACTCAGTTGTCCTAGGAACTTCACCAATGGCGCAAATGAAAGGTTAAGAGTAGTAGATTATGAATCTGAAGTTTAATTAACTTCTAATTACTATTTTAGAAAATATGACCAAAAACCGAAGGGCAGGGGTCACCAAAAAAATGAAAAATTCGAAAGTCCTAAAAAACGTATTTTGCCGGTTTTAACGACGCCAGTTTGCGTTTATAATATACTTAGTGCGTTTCCAACGCGGTAATGCCTTTTATTTGGCCTAAATAGAAAATTGGGAAAAGTACAAACAGCCATATTTCATCGCTCTAGAACGCGTATTTACCGAATTAGAGCGGTTTGAAGTTTTGTAAGAAACAATTGCTTGTAAAATCTGACTCCGTTGTCCTAGGAACTTCACCAATGGCGCAAATGAAAGGTTAAGAGTAGTAGATTATGAATCTGAAGTTTAATTAACTTCTAGTTACTATTTTAGAAAATATGACCAAAAACCGAAGGGCAGGGGTCACCAAAAAAATGAAAAATTCGAAAGTCCTAAAAAACGTATTTTGCCGGTTTTAACGACGCCAGTTTGCGTTTATAATATACTTAGTGCGTTTCCAACGCGGTAATGCCTTTTATTTGGCCTAAATAGAAAATTGGAAAAAGTACAAACAGCCATATTTCATCGCTCTAGAACGCGTATTTACCGAATTAGAGCGGTTTGAAGTTTTGTAAGAAACAATTGCTTGTAAAATCTGACTCAGTTGTCCTAGGAACTTCACCAATGGCGCAAATGAAAGGTTAAGAGTAGTAGATTATGAATCTGAAGTTTAATTAACTTCTAATTACTATTTTAGAAAATATGACCAAAAACCGAAGGGCAGGGGTCACCAAAAAAATGAAAAATTCGAAAGTCCTAAAAAACGTATTTTGCCGGTTTTAACGACGCCAGTTTGCGTTTATAATATACTTAGTGCGTTTCCAACGCGGTAATGCCTTTTATTTGGCCTAAATAGAAAATTGGAAAAAGTACAAACATCCATATTTCATCGCTCTAGAATGCGTATTTACCGAATTAGAGCGGTTTGAAGTTTTGTAAGAAACAATTGCTTGTAAAATCTGACTCAGTTGTCCTAGGAACTTCACCAATGGCGCAAATGAAAGGTTAAGAGTAGTGGATTATGAATCTGAAGTTTAATTAACTTCTAATTACTATTTTAGAAAATATGACCAAAAACCGAAGGGCAGGGGTCACCAAAAAAATGAAAAATTCGAAAGTCCTAAAAAACGTATTTTGCCGGTTTTAACGACGCCAGTTTGCGTTTATAATATACTTAGTGCGTTTCCAACGCGGTAATGCCTTTTATTTGGCCTAAATAGAAAATTGGAAAAAGTACAAACAGCCATATTTCATCGCTCTAGAACGCGTATTTACCGAATTAGAGCGGTTTGAAGTTTTGTAAGAAACAATTGCTTGTAAAATCTGACTCAGTTGTCCTAGGAACTTCACCAATGGCGCAAATGAAAGGTTAAGAGTAGTAGATTATGAATCTGAAGTTTAATTAACTTCTAATTACTATTTTAGAAAATATGACCAAAAACCGAAGGGCAGGGGTCACCAAAAAAATGAAAAATTCGAAAGTCCTAAAAAACGTATTTTGCCGGTTTTAACGACGCCAGTTTGCGTTTATAATATACTTAGTGCGTTTCCAACGCGGTAATGCCTTTTATTTGGCCTAAATAGAAAATTGGAAAAAGTACAAACAGCCATATTTCATCGCTCTAGAACGCGTATTTACCGAATTAGAGCGGTTTGAAGTTTTGTAAGAAACAATTGCTTGTAAAATCTGACTCAGTTGTCCTAGGAACTTCACCAATGGCGCAAATGAAAGGTTAAGAGTAGTAGATTATGAATCTGAAGTTTAATTAACTTCTAATTACTATTTTAGAAAATATGACCAAAAACCGAAGGGCAGGGGTCACCAAAAAAATGAAAAATTCGAAAGTCCTAAAAAACGTATTTTGCCGGTTTTAACGACGCCAGTTTGCGTTTATAATATACTTAGTGCATTTCCAACGCGGTAATGCCTTTTATTTGGCCTAAATAGAAAATTGGAAAAAGTACAAACAGCCATATTTCATCGCTCTAGAACGCGTATTTACCGAATTAGAGCGGTTTGAAGTTTTGTAAGAAACAATTGCTTGTAAAATCTGACTCAGTTGTCCTAGGAACTTCACCAATGGCGCAAATGAAAGGTTAAGAGTAGTAGATTATGAATCTGAAGTTTAATTAACTTCTAATTACTATTTTAGAAAATATGACCAAAAACCGAAGGGCAGGGGTCACCAAAAAAATGAAAAATTCGAAAGTCCTAAAAAACGTATTTTGCCGGTTTTAACGACGCCAGTTTGCGTTTATAATATACTTAGTGCGTTTCCAACGCGGTAATGCCTTTTATTTGGCCTAAATAGAAAATTGGAAAAAGTACAAACAGCCATATTTCATCGCTCTAGAACGCGTATTTACCGAATTAGAGCGGTTTGAAGTTTTGTAAGAAACAATTGCTTGTAAAATCTGACTCCGTTGTCCTAGGAACTTCACCAATGGCGCAAATGAAAGGTTAAGAGTAGTAGATTATGAATCTGAAGTTTAATTAACTTCTAATTACTATTTTAGAAAATATGACCAAAAACCGAAGGGCAGGGGTCACCAAAAAAATGAAAAATTCGAAAGTCCTAAAAAACGTATTTTGCCGGTTTTAACGACGCCAGTTTGCGTTTATAATATACTTAGTGCGTTTCCAACGCGGTAATGCCTTTTATTTGGCCTAAATAGAAAATTGGAAAAAGTACAAACAGCCATATTTCATCGCTCTAGAACGCGTATTTACCGAATTAGAGCGGTTTGAAGTTTTGTAAGAAACAATTGCTTGTAAAATCTGACTCCGTTGTCCTAGGAACTTCACCAATGGCGCAAATGAAAGGTTAAGAGTAGTAGATTATGAATGTGAAGTTTAATTAACTTCTAATTACTATTTTAGAAAATATGACCAAAAACCGAAGGGCAGGGGTCACCAAAAAAATGAAAAATTCGAAAGTCCTAAAAAACGTATTTTGCCGGTTTTAACGACGCCAGTTTGCGTTTATAATATACTTAGTGCGTTTCCAACGCGGTAATGCCTTTTATTTGGCCTAAATAGAAAATTGGGAAAAGTACAAACAGCCATATTTCATCGCTCTAGAACGCGTATTTACCGAATTAGAGCGGTTTGAAGTTTTGTAAGAAACAATTGCTTGTAAAATCTGACTCAGTTGTCCTAGGAACTTCACCAATGGTGCAAATGAAAGGTTAAGAGTAGTAGATTATGAATCTGAAGTTTAATTAACTTCTAATTACTATTTTAGAAAATATGACCAAAAACCGAAGGGCAGGGGTCACCAAAAAAATGAAAAATTCGAAAGTCCTAAAAAACGTATTTTGCCGGTTTTAACGACGCCAGTTTGCGTTTATAATATACTTAGTGCGTTTCCAACGCGGTAATGCCTTTTATTTGGCCTAAATAGAAAATTGGGAAAAGTACAAACAGCCATATTTCATCGCTCTAGAACGCGTATTTACCGAATTAGAGCGGTTTGAAGTTTTGTAAGAAACAATTGCTTGTAAAATCTGACTCCGTTGTCCTAGGAACTTCACCAATGGCGCAAATGAAAGGTTAAGAGTAGTAGATTATGAATCTGAAGTTTAATTAACTTCTAGTTACTATTTTAGAAAATATGACCAAAAACCGAAGGGCAGGGGTCACCAAAAAAATGAAAAATTCGAAAGTCCTAAAAAACGTATTTTGCCGGTTTTAACGACGCCAGTTTGCGTTTATAATATACTTAGTGCGTTTCCAACGCGATAATGCCTTTTATTTGGCCTAAATAGAAAATTGGAAAAAGTACAAACAGCCATATTTCATCGCTCTAGAACGCGTATTTACCGAATTAGAGCGGTTTGAAGTTTTGTAAGAAACAATTGCTTGTAAAATCTGACTCCGTTGTCCTAGGAACTTCACCAATGGCGCAAATGAAAGGTTAAGAGTAGTAGATTATGAATCTGAAGTTTAATTAACTTCTAGTTACTATTTTAGAAAATATGACCAAAGACCGAAGGGCAGGGGTCACCAAAAAAATGAAAAATTCGAAAGTCCTAAAAAACGTATTTTGCCGGTTTTAACGACGCCAGTTTGCGTTTATAATATACTTAGTGCGTTTCCAACGCGGTAATGCCTTTTATTTGGCCTAAATAGAAAATTGGAAAAAGTACAAACAGCCATATTTCATCGCTCTAGAACGCGTATTTACCGAATTAGAGCGGTTTGAAGTTTTGTAAGAAACAATTGCTTGTAAAATCTGACTCCGTTGTCCTAGGAACTTCACCAATGGCGCAAATGAAAGGTTAAGAGTAGTAGATTATGAATCTGAAGTTTAATTAACTTCTAATTACTATTTTAGAAAATATGACCAAAAACCGAAGGGCAGGGGTCACCAAAAAAATGAAAAATTCGAAAGTCCTAAAAAACGTATTTTGCCGGTTTTAACGACGCCAGTTTGCGTTTATAATATACTTAGTGCGTTTCCAACGCGGTAATGCCTTTTATTTGGCCTAAATAGAAAATTGGAAAAAGTACAAACAGCCATATTTCATCGCTCTAGAACGCGTATTTACCGAATGAGAGCGGTTTGAAGTTTTGTAAGAAACAATTGCTTGTAAAATCTGACTCCGTTGTCCTAGGAACTTCACCAATGGCGCAAATGAAAGGTTAAGAGTAGTAGATTATGAATCTGAAGTTTAATTAACTTCTAGTTACTATTTTAGAAAATATGACCAAAAACCGAAGGGCAGGGGTCACCAAAAAAATGAAAAATTCGAAAGTCCTAAAAAACGTATTTTGCCGGTTTTAACGACGCCAGTTTGCGTTTATAATATACTTAGTGCGTTTCCAACGCGGTAATGCCTTTTATTTGGCCTAAATAGAAAATTGGAAAAAGTACAAACAGCCATATTTCATCGCTCTAGAACGCGTATTTACCGAATTAGAGCGGTTTGAAGTTTTGTAAGAAACAATTGCTTGTAAAATCTGACTCCGTTGTCCTAGGAACTTCACCAATGGCGCAAATGAAAGGTTAAGAGTAGTAGATTATGAATCTGAAGTTTAATTAACTTCTAGTTACTATTTTAGAAAATATGACCAAAAACCGAAGGTCACCAAAAAAATGAAAAATTCGAAAGTCCTAAAAAACGTATTTTGCCGGTTTTAACGACGCCAGTTTGCGTTTATAATATACTTAGTGCGTTTCCAACGCGGTAATGCCTTTTATTTGGCCTAAATAGAAAATTGGAAAAAGTACAAACAGCCATATTTCATCGCTCTAGAACGCGTATTTACCGAATTAGAGCGGTTTGAAGTTTTGTAAGAAACAATTGCTTGTAAAATCTGACTCCGTTGTCCTAGGAACTTCACCAATGGCGCAAATGAAAGGTTAAGAGTAGTAGATTATGAATCTGAAGTTTAATTAACTTCTAATTACTATTTTAGAAAATATGACCAAAAACCGAAGGGCAGGGGTCACCAAAAAAATGAAAAATTCGAAAGTCCTAAAAAACGTATTTTGCCGGTTTTAACGACGCCAGTTTGCGTTTATAATATACTTAGTGCGTTTCCAACGCGGTAATGCCTTTTATTTGGCCTAAATAGAAAATTGGAAAAAGTACAAACAGCCATATTTCATCGCTCTAGAACGCGTATTTACCGAATTAGAGCGGTTTGAAGTTTTGTAAGAAACAATTGCTTGTAAAATCTGACTCAGTTGTCCTAGGAACTTCACCAATGGCGCAAATGAAAGGTTAAGAGTAGTAGATTATGAATCTGAAGTTTAATTAACTTCTAGTTACTATTTTAGAAAATATGACCAAAAACCGAAGGGCAGGGGTCACCAAAAAAATGAAAAATTCGAAAGTCCTAAAAAACGTATTTTGCCGGTTTTAACGACGCCAGTTTGCGTTTATAATATACTTAGTGCGTTTCCAACGCGGTAATGCCTTTTATTTGGCCTAAATAGAAAATTGGAAAAAGTACAAACAGCCATATTTCATCGCTCTAGAACGCGTATTTACCGAATTAGAGCGGTTTGAAGTTTTGTAAGAAACAATTGCTTGTAAAATCTGACTCCGTTGTCCTAGGAACTTCACCAATGGCGCAAATGAAAGGTTAAGAGTAGTAGATTATGAATCTGAAGTTTAATTAACTTCTAGTTACTATTTTAGAAAATATGACCAAAAACCGAAGGGCAGGGGTCACCAAAAAAATGAAAAATTCGAAAGTCCTAAAAAACGTATTTTGCCGGTTTTAACGACGCCAGTTTGCGTTTATAATATACTTAGTGCGTTTCCAACGCGGTAATGCCTTTTATTTGGCCTAAATAGAAAATTGGAAAAAGTACAAACAGCCATATTTCATCGCTCTAGAACGCGTATTTACCGAATTAGAGCGGTTTGAAGTTTTGTAAGAAACAATTACTTGTAAAATCTGACTCCGTTGTCCTAGGAACTTCACCAATGGCGCAAATGAAAGGTTAAGAGTAGTAGATTATGAGTCTGAAGTTTAATTAACTTCTAATTACTATTTTAGAAAATATGACCAAAAACCGAAGGGCAGGGGTCACCAAAAAAAATGAAAAATTCGAAAGTCCTAAAAAACGTATTTTGCCGGTTTTAACGACGCCAGTTTGCGTTTATAATATACTTAGTGCGTTTCCAATGCGGTAATGCCTTTTATTTGGCCTAAATAGAAAATTGGAAAAAGTACAAACAGCCATATTTCATCGCTCTAGAACGCGTATTTACCGAATTAGAGCGGTTTGAAGTTTTGTAAGAAACAATTGCTTGTAAAATCTGACTCAGTTGTCCTAGGAACTTCACCAATGGCGCAAATGAAAGGTTAAGAGTAGTAGATTATGAATCTGAAGTTTAATTAACTTCTAATTACTATTTTAGAAAATATGACCAAAAACCGAAGGGCAGGGGTCACCAAAAAAATGAAAAATTCGAAAGTCCTAAAAAACGTATTTTGCCGGTTTTAACGACGCCAGTTTGCGTTTATAATATACTTAGTGCGTTTCCAACGCGGTAATGCCTTTTATTTGGCCTAAATAGAAAATTGGAAAAAGTACAAACAGCCATATTTCATCGCTCTATAACGCGTATTTACCGAATTAGAGCGGTTTGAAGTTTTGTAAGAAACAATTGCTTGTAAAATCTGACTCCGTTGTCCTAGGAACTTCACCAATGGCGCAAATGAAAGGTTAAGAGTAGCAGATTATGAATCTGAAGTTTAATTAACTTCTAATTACTATTTTAGAAAATATGACCAAAAACCGAAGGGCAGGGGTCACCAAAAAAATGAAAAATTCGAAAGTCCTAAAAAACGTATTTTGCCGGTTTTAACGACGCCAGTTTGCGTTTATAATATACTTAGTGCGTTTCCAACGCGGTAATGCCTTTTATTTGGCCTAAATAGAAAATTGGAAAAAGTACAAACAGCCATATTTCATCGCTCTAGAACGCGTATTTACCGAATTAGAGCGGTTTGAAGTTTTGTAAGAAACAATTGCTTGTAAAATCTGACTCCGTTGTCCTAGGAACTTCACCAATGGCGCAAATGAAAGGTTAAGCGTAGTAGATTATGAATCTGAAGTTTAATTAACTTCTAATTACTATTTTAGAAAATATGACCAAAAACCGAAGGGCAGGGGTCACCAAAAAAATGAAAAATTCGAAAGTCCTAAAAAACGTATTTTGCTGGTTTTAACGACGCCAGTTTGCGTTTATAATATACTTAGTGCGTTTCCAACGCGATAATGCCTTTTATTTGGCCTAAATAGAAAATTGGAAAAAGTACAAACAGCCATATTTCATCGCTCTAGAACGCGTATTTACCGAATTAGAGCGGTTTGAAGTTTTGTAAGAAACAATTGCTTGTAAAATCTGACTCCGTTGTCCTAGGAACTTCACCAATGGCGCAAATGAAAGGTTAAGAGTAGTAGATTATGAATCTGAAGTTTAATTAACTTCTAATTACTATTTTAGAAAATATGACCAAAAACCGAAGGGCAGGGGTCACCAAAAAAATGAAAAATTCGAAAGTCCTAAAAAACGTATTTTGCCGGTTTTAACGACGCCAGTTTGCGTTTATAATATACTTAGTGCGTTTCCAACGCGATAATGCCTTTTATTTGGCCTAAATAGAAAATTGGAAAAAGTACAAACAGCCATATTTCATCGCTCTAGAACGCGTATTTACCGAATTAGAGCGGTTTGAAGTTTTGTAAGAAACAATTGCTTGTAAAATCTGACTCCGTTGTCCTAGGAACTTCACCAATGGCGCAAATGAAAGGTTAAGAGTAGTAGATTATGAATCTGAAGTTTAATTAACTTCTAATTACTATTTTAGAAAATATGACCAAAAACCGAAGGGCAGGGGTCACCAAAAAAATGAAAAATTCGAAAGTCCTAAAAAACGTATTTTGCTGGTTTTAACGACGCCAGTTTGCGTTTATAATATACTTAGTGCGTTTCCAACGCGATAATGCCTTTTATTTGGCCTAAATAGAAAATTGGAAAAAGTACAAACAGCCATATTTCATCGCTCTAGAACGCGTATTTACCGAATTAGAGCGGTTTGAAGTTTTGTAAGAAACAATTGCTTGTAAAATCTGACTCCGTTGTCCTAGGAACTTCACCAATGGCGCAAATGAAAGGTTAAGAGTAGTAGATTATGAATCTGAAGTTTAATTAACTTCTAATTACTATTTTAGAAAATATGACCAAAAACCGAAGGGCAGGGGTCACCAAAAAAATGAAAAATTCGAAAGTCCTAAAAAACGTATTTTGCCGGTTTTAACGACGCCAGTTTGCGTTTATAATATACTTAGTGCGTTTCCAACGCGGTAATGCCTTTTATTTTGCCTAAATCGAAAATTGGAAAAAGTACAAACAGCCATATTTCATCGCTCTAGAACGCGTATTTACCGAATTAGAGCGGTTTGAAGTTTTGTAAGAAACAATTGCTTGTAAAATCTGACTCAGTTGTCCTAGGAACTTCACCAATGGCGCAAATGAAAGGTTAAGAGTAGTAGATTATGAATCTGAAGTTTAATTAACTTCTAATTACTATTTTAGAAAATATGACCAAAAACCGAAGGGCAGGGGTCACGAAAAAAATGAAAAATTCGAAAGTCCTAAAAAACGTATTTTGCCGGTTTTAACGACGCCAGTTTGCGTTTATAATATACTTAGTGCGTTTCCAACGCGATAATGCCTTTTATTTGGCCTAAATAGAAAATTGGAAAAAGTACAAACAGCCATATTTCATCGCTCTAGAACGCGTATTTACCGAATTAGAGCGGTTTGAAGTTTTGTAAGAAACAATTGCTTGTAAAATCTGACTCCGTTGTCCTAGGAACTTCACCAATGGCGCAAATGAAAGGTTAAGAGTAGTAGATTATGAATCTGAAGTTTAATTAACTTCTAATTACTATTTTAGAAAATATGACCAAAAACCGAAGGGCAGGGTCACCAAAAAAATGAAAAATTCGAAAGTCCTAAAAAACGTATTTTGCCGGTTTTAACGACGCCAGTTTGCGTTTATAATATACTTAGTGCGTTTCCAACGCGGTAATGCCTTTTATTTGCCCTTATTAGAAAATTGGAAAAAGTACAAACAGCCATATTTCATCGCTCTAGAACGCGTATTTACCGAATTAGAGCGGTTTGAAGTTTTGTAAGAAACAATTGCTTGTAAAATCTGACTCCGTTGTCCTAGGAACTTCACCAATGGCGCAAATGAAAGGTTAAGAGTAGTAGATTATGAATCTGAAGTTTAATTAACTTCTAATTACTATTTTAGAAAATATGACCAAAAACCGAAGGGCAGGGGTCACCAAAAAAATGAAAAATTCGAAAGTCCTAAAAAACGTATTTTGCCGGTTTTAACGACGCCAGTTTGCGTTTATAATATACTTAGTGCGTTTCCAACGCGGTAATGCCTTTTATTTGGCCTAAATAGAAAATTGGAAAAAGTACAAACAGCCATATTTCATCGCTCTAGAACGCGTATTTACCGAATTAGAGCGGTTTGAAGTTTTGTAAGAAACAATTGCTTGTAAAATCTGACTCAGTTGTCCTAGGAACTTCACCAATGGCGCAAATGAAAGGTTAAGAGTAGTAGATTATGAATCTGAAGTTTAATTAACTTCTAATTACTATTTTAGAAAATATGACCAAAAACCGAAGGGCAGGGGTCACGAAAAAAATGAAAAATTCGAAAGTCCTAAAAAACGTATTTTGCCGGTTTTAACGACGCCAGTTTGCGTTTATAATATACTTAGTGCGTTTCCAACGCGGTAATGCCTTTTATTTGGCCTATATAGAAAATTGGAAAAAGTACAAACAGCCATATTTCATCGCTCTAGAACGCGTATTTACCGAATTAGAGCGGTTTGAAGTTTTGTAAGAAACAATTGCTTGTAAAATCTGACTCAGTTGTCCTAGGAACTTCACCAATGGCGCAAATGAAAGGTTAAGAGTAGTAGATTATGAATCTGAAGTTTAATTAACTTCTAATTACTATTTTAGAAAATATGACCAAAAACCGAAGGGCAGGGGTCACCAAAAAAATGAAAAATTCGAAAGTCCTAAAAAACGTATTTTGCCGGTTTTAACGACGCCAGTTTGCGTTTATAATATACTTAGTGCGTTTCCAACGCGGTAATGCCTTTTATTTTGCCTAAATAGAAAATTGGAAAAAGTACAAACAGCCATATTTCATCGCTCTAGAACGCGTATTTACCGAATTAGAGCGGTTTGAAGTTTTGTAAGAAACAATTGCTTGTAAAATCTGACTCAGTTGTCCTAGGAACTTCACCAATGGCGCAAATGAAAGGTTAAGAGTAGTAGATTATGAATCTGAAGTTTAATTAACTTCTAATTACTATTTTAGAAAATATGACCAAAAACCGAAGGGCAGGGGTCACCAAAAAAATGAAAAATTCGAAAGTCCTAAAAAACGTATTTTGCCGGTTTTAACGACGCCAGTTTGCGGTTATAATATACTTAGTGCGTTTCCAACGCGGTAATGCCTTTTATTTTGCCTAAATAGAAAATTGGAAAAAGTACAAACAGCCATATTTCATCGCTCTAGAACGCGTATTTACCGAATTAGAGCGGTTTGAAGTTTTGTAAGAAACAATTGCTTGTAAAATCTGACTCAGTTGTCCTAGGAACTTCACCAATGGCGCAAATGAAAGGTTAAGAGTAGTAGATTATGAATCTGAAGTTTAATTAACTTCTAATTACTATTTTAGAAAATATGACCAAAAACCGAAGGGCAGGGGTCACGAAAAAAATGAAAAATTTGAAAGTCCTAAAAAACGTATTTTGCCGGTTTTAACGACGCCAGTTTGCGTTTATAATATACTTAGTGCGTTTCCAACGCGATAATGCCTTTTATTTGGCCTAAATAGAAAATTGGAAAAAGTACAAACAGCCATATTTCATCGCTCTAGAACGCGTATTTACCGAATTAGAGCGGTTTGAAGTTTTGTAAGAAACAATTGCTTGTAAAATCTGACTCCGTTGTCCTAGGAACTTCACCAATGGCGCAAATGAAAGGTTAAGAGTAGTAGATTATGAATCTGAAGTTTAATTAACTTCTAATTACTATTTTAGAAAATATGACCAAAAACCGAAGGGCAGGGGTCACCAAAAAAATGAAAAATTCGAAAGTCCTAAAAAACGTATTTTGCCGGTTTTAACGACGCCAGTTTGCGTTTATAATATACTTAGTGCGTTTCCAACGCGGTAATGCCTTTTATTTGCCCTTATTAGAAAATTGGAAAAAGTACAAACAGCCATATTTCATCGCTCTAGAACGCGTATTTACTGAATTAGAGCGGTTTGAAGTTTTGTAAGAAACAATTGCTTGTAAAATCTGACTCCGTTGTCCTAGGAACTTCACCAATGGCGCAAATGAAAGGTTAAGAGTAGTAGATTATTAATTAACTTCTAATTACTATTTTAGAAAATATGACCAAAAACCGAAGGGCAGGGGTCACCAAAAAAATGAAAAATTCGAAAGTCCTAAAAAACGTATTTTGCCGGTTTTAACGACGCCAGTTTGCGTTTATAATATACTTAGTGCGTTTCCAACGCGGTAATGCCTTTTATTTGGCCTAAATAGAAAATTGGAAAAAGTACAAACAGCCATATTTCATCGCTCTAGAACGCGTATTTACCGAATTAGAGCGGTTTGAAGTTTTGTAAGAAACAATTGCTTGTAAAATCTGACTCAGTTGTCCTAGGAACTTCACCAATGGCGCAAATGAAAGGTTAAGAGTAGTAGATTATGAATCTGAAGTTTAATTAACTTCTAATTACTATTTTAGAAAATATGACCAAAAACCGAAGGGCAGGGGTCACCAAAAAAATGAAAAATTCGAAAGTCCTAAAAAACGTATTTTGCCGGTTTTAACGACGCCAGTTTGCGTTTATAATATACTTAGTGCGTTTCCAACGCGGTAATGCCTTTTATTTGGCCTAAATAGAAAATTGGAAAAAGTACAAACAGCCATATTTCATCGCTCTAGAACGCGTATTTACCGAATTAGAGCGGTTTGAAGTTTTGTAAGAAACAATTGCTTGTAAAATCTGACTCAGTTGTCTTAGGAACTTCACCAATGGCGCAAATGAAAGGTTAAGAGTAGTAGATTATGAATCTGAAGTTTAATTAACTTCTAATTACTATTTTAGAAAATATGACCAAAAACCGAAGGGCAGGGGTCACGAAAAAAATGAAAAATTCGAAAGTCCTAAAAAACGTATTTTGCCGGTTTTAACGACGCCAGTTTGCGTTTATAATATACTTAGTGCGTTTCCAACGCGATAATGCCTTTTATTTGGCCTAAATAGAAAATTGGAAAAAGTACAAACAGCCATATTTCATCGCTCTAGAACGCGTATTTACCGAATTAGAGCGGTTTGAAGTTTTGTAAGAAACAATTGCTTGTAAAATCTGACTCCGTTGTCCTAGGAACTTCACCAATGGCGCAAATGAAAGGTTAAGAGTAGTAGATTATGAATCTGAAGTTTAATTAACTTCTAATTACTATTTTAGAAAATATGACCAAAAACCGAAGGGCAGGGGTCACCAAAAAAATGAAAAATTCGAAAGTCCTAAAAAACGTATTTTGCCGGTTTTAACGACGCCAGTTTGCGTTTATAATATACTTAGTGCGTTTCCAACGCGGTAATGCCTTTTATTTGGCCTAAATAGAAAATTGGAAAAAGTACAAACAGCCATATTTCATCGCTCTAGAACGCGTATTTACCGAATTAGAGCGGTTTGAAGTTTTGTAAGAAACAATTGCTTGTAAAATCTGACTCAGTTGTCCTAGGAACTTCACCAATGGCGCAAATGAAAGGTTAAGAGTAGTAGATTATGAATCTGAAGTTTAATTAACTTCTAATTACTATTTTAGAAAATATGACCAAAAACCGAAGGGCAGGGGTCACGAAAAAAATGAAAAATTCGAAAGTCCTAAAAAACGTATTTTGCCGGTTTTAACGACGCCAGTTTGCGTTTATAATATACTTAGTGCGTTTCCAACGCGATAATGCCTTTTATTTGGCCTAAATAGAAAATTGGAAAAAGTACAAACAGCCATATTTCATCGCTCTAGAACGCGTATTTACCGAATTAGAGCGGTTTGAAGTTTTGTAAGAAACAATTGCTTGTAAAATCTGACTCCGTTGTCCTAGGAACTTCACCAATGGCGCAAATGAAAGGTTAAGAGTAGTAGATTATGAATCTGAAGTTTAATTAACTTCTAATTACTATTTTAGAAAATATGACCAAAAACCGAAGGGCAGGGGTCACCAAAAAAATGAAAAATTCGAAAGTCCTAAAAAACGTATTTTGCCGGTTTTAACGACGCCAGTTTGCGTTTATAATATACTTAGTGCGTTTCCAACGCGGTAATGCCTTTTATTTGGCCTAAATAGAAAATTGGAAAAAGTACAAACAGCCATATTTCATCGCTCTAGAACGCGTATTTACCGAATTAGAGCGGTTTGAAGTTTTGTAAGAAACAATTGCTTGTAAAATCTGACTCAGTTGTCCTAGGAACTTCACCAATGGCGCAAATGAAAGGTTAAGAGTAGTAGATTATGAATCTGAAGTTTAATTAACTTCTAATTACTATTTTAGAAAATATGACCAAAAACCGAAGGGCAGGGGTCACCAAAAAAATGAAAAATTCGAAATTCCTAAAAAACGTATTTTGCCGGTTTTAACGACGCCAGTTTGCGTTTATAATATACTTAGTGCGTTTCCAACGCGGTAATGCCTTTTATTTGGCCTAAATAGAAAATTGGAAAAAGTACAAACAGCCATATTTCATCGCTCTAGAACGCGTATTTACCGAATTAGAGCGGTTTGAAGTTTTGTAAGAAACAATTGCTTGTAAAATCTGACTCAGTTGTCCTAGGAACTTCACCAATGGCGCAAATGAAAGGTTAAGAGTAGTAGATTATGAATCTGAAGTTTAATTAACTTCTAATTACTATTTTAGAAAATATGACCAAAAACCGAAGGGCAGGGGTCACCAAAAAAATGAAAAATTCGAAAGTCCTAAAAAACGTATTTTGTCGGTTTTAACGACGCCAGTTTGCGTTTATAATATACTTAGTGCGTTTCCAACGCGGTAATGCCTTTTATTTGGCCTAAATAGAAAATTGGAAAAAGTACAAACAGCCATATTTCATCGCTCTAGAACGCGTATTTACCGAATTAGAGCGGTTTGAAGTTTTGTAAGAAACAATTGCTTGTAAAATCTGACTCCGTTGTCCTAGGAACTTCACCAATGGCGCAAATGAAAGGTTAAGAGTAGTAGATTATGAATCTGAAGTTTAATTAACTTCTAATTACTATTTTAGAAAATATGACCAAAAACCGAAGGGCAGGGGTCACCAAAAAAATGAAAAATTCGAAAGTCCTAAAAACGTATTTTGCCGGTTTTAACGACGCCAGTTTGCGTTTATAATATACTTAGTGCGTTTCCAACGCGGTAATGCCTTTTATTTTGCCTAAATAGAAAATTGGAAAAAGTACAAACAGCCATATTTCATCGCTCTAGAACGCGTATTTACCGAATTAGAGCGGTTTGAAGTTTTGTAAGAAACAATTGCTTGTAAAATCTGACTCAGTTGTCGTAGGAACTTCACCAATGGCGCAAATGAAAGGTTAAGAGTAGTAGATTATGAATCTGAAGTTTAATTAACTTCTAATTACTATTTTAGAAAATATGACCAAAAACCGAAGGGCAGGGGTCACCAAAAAAATGAAAAATTCGAAAGTCCTAAAAAACGTATTTTGCCGGTTTTAACGACGCCAGTTTGCGTTTATAATATACTTAGTGCGTTTCCAACGCGGTAATGCCTTTTATTTTGCCTAAATAGAAAATTGGAAAAAGTACAAACAGCCATATTTCATCGCTCTAGAACGCGTATTTACCGAATTAGAGCGGTTTGAAGTTTTGTAAGAAACAATTGCTTGTAAAATCTGACTCAGTTGTCCTAGGAACTTCACCAATGGCGCAAATGAAAGGTTAAGAGTAGTAGATTATGAATCTGAAGTTTAATTAACTTCTAATTACTATTTTAGAAAATATGACCAAAAACCGAAGGGCAGGGGTCACCAAAAAAATGAAAAATTCGAAAGTCCTAAAAAACGTATTTTGCCGGTTTTAACGACGCCAGTTTGCGTTTATAATATACTTAGTGCGTTTCCAACGCGATAATGCCTTTTATTTGGCCTAAATAGAAAATTGGAAAAAGTACAAACAGCCATATTTCATCGCTCTAGAACGCGTATTTACCGAATTAGAGCGGTTTGAAGTTTTGTAAGAAACAATTGCTTGTAAAATCTGACTCAGTTGTCGTAGGAACTTCACCAATGGCGCAAATGAAAGGTTAAGAGTAGTAGATTATGAATCTGAAGTTTAATTAACTTCTAATTACTATTTTAGAAAATATGACCAAAAACCGAAGGGCAGGGGTCACCAAAAAAATGAAAAATTCGAAAGTCCTAAAAAACGTATTTTGCCGGTTTTAACGACGCCAGTTTGCGTTTATAATATACTTAGTGCGTTTCCAACGCGGTAATGCCTTTTATTTGGCCTAAATAGAAAATTGGAAAAAGTACAAACAGCCATATTTCATCGCTCTAGAACGCGTATTTACCGAATTAGAGCGGTTTGAAGTTTTGTAAGAAACAATTGCTTGTAAAATCTGACTCCGTTGTCCTAGGAACTTCACCAATGGCGCAAATGAAAGGTTAAGAGTAGTAGATTATGAATCTGAAGTTTAATTAACTTCTAATTACTATTTTAGAAAATATGACCAAAAACCGAAGGGCAGGGGTCACCAAAAAAATGAAAAATTCGAAAGTCCTAAAAAACGTATTTTGCCGGTTTTAACGACGCCAGTTTGCGTTTATAATATACTTAGTGCGTTTCCAACGCGATAATGCCTTTTATTTGGCCTAAATAGAAAATTGGAAAAAGTACAAACAGCCATATTTCATCGCTCTAGAACGCGTATTTACCGAATTAGAGCGGTTTGAAGTTTTGTAAGAAACAATTGCTTGTAAAATCTGACTCCGTTGTCCTAGGAACTTCACCAATAGCGCAAATGAAAGGTTAAGAGTAGTAGATTATGAATCTGAAGTTTAATTAACTTCTAATTACTATTTTAGAAAATATGACCAAAAACCGAAGGGCAGGGGTCACCAAAAAAATGAAAAATTCGAAAGTCCTAAAAAACGTATTTTGCCGGTTTTAACGACGCCAGTTTGCGTTTATAATATACTTAGTGCGTTTCCAACGCGGTAATGCCTTTTATTTGGCCTATATAGAAAATTGGAAAAAGTACAAACAGCCATATTTCATCGCTCTAGAACGCGTATTTACCGAATTAGAGCGGTTTGAAGTTTTGTAAGAAACAATTGCTTGTAAAATCTGACTCCGTTGTCCTAGGAACTTCACCAATGGCGCAAATGAAAGGTTAAGAGTAGTAGATTATGAATCTGAAGTTTAATTAACTTCTAATTACTATTTTAGAAAATATGACCAAAAACCGAAGGGCAAGGGTCACCAAAAAAATGAAAAATTCGAAAGTCCTAAAAAACGTATTTTGCCGGTTTTAACGACGCCAGTTTGCGTTTATAATATACTTAGTGCGTTTCCAACGCGGTAATGCCTTTTATTTGGCCTAAATAGAAAATTGGAAAAAGTACAAACAGCCATATTTCATCGCTCTAGAACGCGTATTTACCGAATTAGAGCGGTTTGAAGTTTTGTAAGAAACAATTGCTTGTAAAATCTGACTCAGTTGTCCTAGGAACTTCACCAATGGCGCAAATGAAAGGTTAAGAGTAGTAGATTATGAATCTGAAGTTTAATTAACTTCTAATTACTATTTTAGAAAATATGACCAAAAACCGAAGGGCAGGGGTCACCAAAAAAATGAAAAATTCGAAAGTCCTAAAAAACGTATTTTGCCGGTTTTAACGACGCCAGTTTGCGTTTATAATATACTTAGTGCGTTTCCAACGCGGTAATGCCTTTTATTTGGCCTATATAGAAAATTGGAAAAAGTACAAACAGCCATATTTCATCGCTCTAGAACGCGTATTTACCGAATTAGAGCGGTTTGAAGTTTTGTAAGAAACAATTGCTTGTAAAATCTGACTCCGTTGTCCTAGGAACTTCACCAATGGCGCAAATGAAAGGTTAAGAGTAGTAGATTATGAATCTGAAGTTTAATTAACTTCTAATTACTATTTTAGAAAATATGACCAAAAACCGAAGGGCAGGGGTCACCAAAAAAATGAAAAATTCGAAAGTCCTAAAAAACGTATTTTGCCGGTTTTAACGACGCCAGTTTGCGTTTATAATATACTTAGTGCGTTTCCAACGCGGTAATGCCTTTTATTTGGCCTAAATAGAAAATTGGAAAAAGTACAAACAGCCATATTCATCGCTCTAGAACGCGTATTTACCGAATTAGAGCGGTTTGAAGTTTTGTAAGAAACAATTGCTTGTAAAATCTGACTCAGTTGTCCTAGGAACTTCACCAATGGCGCAAATGAAAGGTTAAGAGTAGTAGATTATGAATCTGAAGTTTAATTAACTTCTAATTACTATTTTAGAAAATATGACCAAAAACCGAAGGGCAGGGGTCACCAAAAAAATGAAAAATTCGAAAGTCCTAAAAAACGTATTTTGCCGGTTTTAACGACGCCAGTTTGCGTTTATAATATACTTAGTGCGTTTCCAACGCGGTAATGCCTTTTATTTGGCCTAAATAGAAAATTGGAAAAAGTACAAACAGCCATATTTCATCGCTCTAGAACGCGTATTTACCGAATTAGAGCGGTTTGAAGTTTTGTAAGAAACAATTGCTTGTAAAATCTGACTCCGTTGTCCTAGGAACTTCACCAATGGCGCAAAAGAAAGGTTAAGAGTAGTAGATTATGAATCTGAAGTTTAATTAACTTCTAATTACTATTTTAGAAAATATGACCAAAAACCGAAGGGCAGGGGTCACCAAAAAAATGAAAAATTCGAAAGTCCTAAAAAACGTATTTTGCCGGTTTTAACGACGCCAGTTTGCGTTTATAATATACTTAGTGCGTTTCCAACGCGGTAATGCCTTTTATTTGGCCTAAATAGAAAATTGGAAAAAGTACAAACAGCCATATTCATCGCTCTAGAACGCGTATTTACCGAATTAGAGCGGTTTGAAGTTTTGTAAGAAACAATTGCTTGTAAAATCTGACTCAGTTGTCCTAGGAACTTCACCAATGGCGCAAATGAAAGGTTAAGAGTAGTAGATTATGAATCTGAAGTTTAATTAACTTCTAATTACTATTTTAGAAAATATGACCAAAAACCGAAGGGCAGGGGTCACCAAAAAAATGAAAAATTCGAAAGTCCTAAAAAACGTATTTTGCCGGTTTTAACGACGCCAGTTTGCGTTTATAATATACTTAGTGCGTTTCCAACGCGGTAATGCCTTTTATTTGGCCTATATAGAAAATTGGAAAAAGTACAAACAGCCATATTTCATCGCTCTAGAACGCGTATTTACCGAATTAGAGCGGTTTGAAGTTTTGTAAGAAACAATTGCTTGTAAAATCTGACTCCGTTGTCCTAGGAACTTCACCAATGGCGCAAATGAAAGGTTAAGAGTAGTAGATTATGAATCTGAAGTTTAATTAACTTCTAATTACTATTTTAGAAAATATGACCAAAAACCGAAGGGCAAGGGTCACCAAAAAAATGAAAAATTCGAAAGTCCTAAAAAACGTATTTTGCCGGTTTTAACGACGCCAGTTTGCGTTTATAATATACTTAGTGCGTTTCCAACGCGGTAATGCCTTTTATTTGGCCTAAATAGAAAATTGGAAAAAGTACAAACAGCCATATTCATCGCTCTAGAACGCGTATTTACCGAATTAGAGCGGTTTGAAGTTTTGTAAGAAACAATTGCTTGTAAAATCTGACTCAGTTGTCCTAGGAACTTCACCAATGGCGCAAATGAAAGGTTAAGAGTAGTAGATTATGAATCTGAAGTTTAATTAACTTCTAATTACTATTTTAGAAAATATGACCAAAAACCGAAGGGCAGGGGTCACCAAAAAAATGAAAAATTCGAAAGTCCTAAAAAACGTATTTTGCCGGTTTTAACGACGCCAGTTTGCGTTTATAATATACTTAGTGCGTTTCCAACGCGGTAATGCCTTTTATTTGGCCTAAATAGAAAATTGGAAAAAGTACAAACAGCCATATTTCATCGCTCTAGAACGCGTATTTACCGAATTAGAGCGGTTTGAAGTTTTGTAAGAAACAATTGCTTGTAAAATCTGACTCAGTTGTCGTAGGAACTTCACCAATGGCGCAAATGAAAGGTTAAGAGTAGTAGATTATGAATCTGAAGTTTAATTAACTTCTAATTACTATTTTAGAAAATATGACCAAAAACCGAAGGGCAGGGGTCACCAAAAAAATGAAAAATTCGAAAGTCCTAAAAAACGTATTTTGCCGGTTTTAACGACGCCAGTTTGCGTTTATAATATACTTAGTGCGTTTCCAACGCGGTAATGCCTTTTATTTGGCCTAAATAGAAAATTGGAAAAAGTACAAACAGCCATATTTCATCGCTCTAGAACGCGTATTTACCGAATTAGAGCGGTTTGAAGTTTTGTAAGAAACAATTGCTTGTAAAATCTGACTCCGTTGTCCTAGGAACTTCACCAATGGCGCAAATGAAAGGTTAAGAGTAGTAGATTATGAATCTGAAGTTTAATTAACTTCTAATTACTATTTTAGAAAATATGACCAAAAACCGAAGGGCAGGGGTCACCAAAAAAATGAAAAATTCGAAAGTCCTAAAAAACGTATTTTGCCGGTTTTAACGACGCCAGTTTGCGTTTATAATATACTTAGTGCGTTTCCAACGCGGTAATGCCTTTTATTTGGCCTATATAGAAAATTGGAAAAAGTACAAACAGCCATATTTCATCGCTCTAGAACGCGTATTTACCGAATTAGAGCGGTTTGAAGTTTTGTAAGAAACAATTGCTTGTAAAATCTGACTCAGTTGTCCTAGGAACTTCACCAATGGCGCAAATGAAAGGTTAAGAGTAGTAGATTATGAATCTGAAGTTTAATTAACTTCTAATTACTATTTTAGAAAATATGACCAAAAACCGAAGGGCAGGGGTCACCAAAAAAATGAAAAATTCGAAAGTCCTAAAAACGTATTTTGCCGGTTTTAACGACGCCAGTTTGCGTTTATAATATACTTAGTGCGTTTCCAACGCGGTAATGCCTTTTATTTTGCCTAAATAGAAAATTGGAAAAAGTACAAACAGCCATATTTCATCGCTCTAGAACGCGTATTTACCGAATTAGAGCGGTTTGAAGTTTTGTAAGAAACAATTGCTTGTAAAATCTGACTCAGTTGTCCTAGGAACTTCACCAATGGCGCAAATGAAAGGTTAAGAGTAGTAGATTATGAATCTGAAGTTTAATTAACTTCTAATTACTATTTTAGAAAATATGACCAAAAACCGAAGGGCAGGGGTCACCAAAAAAATGAAAAATTCGAAAGTCCTAAAAAACGTATTTTGCCGGTTTTAACGACGCCAGTTTGCGTTTATAATATACTTAGTGCGTTTCCAACGCGATAATGCCTTTTATTTGGCCTAAATAGAAAATTGGAAAAAGTACAAACAGCCATATTTCATCGCTCTAGAACGCGTATTTACCGAATTAGAGCGGTTTGAAGTTTTGTAAGAAACAATTGCTTGTAAAATCTGACTCAGTTGTCGTAGGAACTTCACCAATGGCGCAAATGAAAGGTTAAGAGTAGTAGATTATGAATCTGAAGTTTAATTAACTTCTAATTACTATTTTAGAAAATATGACCAAAAACCGAAGGGCAGGGGTCACCAAAAAAATGAAAAATTCGAAAGTCCTAAAAAACGTATTTTGCCGGTTTTAACGACGCCAGTTTGCGTTTATAATATACTTAGTGCGTTTCCAACGCGGTAATGCCTTTTATTTGGCCTAAATAGAAAATTGGAAAAAGTACAAACAGCCATATTTCATCGCTCTAGAACGCGTATTTACCGAATTAGAGCGGTTTGAAGTTTTGTAAGAAACAATTGCTTGTAAAATCTGACTCCGTTGTCCTAGGAACTTCACCAATGGCGCAAATGAAAGGTTAAGAGTAGTAGATTATGAATCTGAAGTTTAATTAACTTCTAATTACTATTTTAGAAAATATGACCAAAAACCGAAGGGCAGGGGTCACCAAAAAAATGAAAAATTCGAAAGTCCTAAAAAACGTATTTTGCCGGTTTTAACGACGCCAGTTTGCGTTTATAATATACTTAGTGCGTTTCCAACGCGGTAATGCCTTTTATTTGGCCTATATAGAAAATTGGAAAAAGTACAAACAGCCATATTTCATCGCTCTAGAACGCGTATTTACCGAATTAGAGCGGTTTGAAGTTTTGTAAGAAACAATTGCTTGTAAAATCTGACTCAGTTGTCCTAGGAACTTCACCAATGGCGCAAATGAAAGGTTAAGAGTAGTAGATTATGAATCTGAAGTTTAATTAACTTCTAATTACTATTTTAGAAAATATGACCAAAAACCGAAGGGCAGGGGTCACCAAAAAAATGAAAAATTCGAAAGTCCTAAAAAACGTATTTTGCCGGTTTTAACGACGCCAGTTTGCGTTTATAATATACTTAGTGCGTTTCCAACGCGGTAATGCCTTTTATTTGGCCTAAATAGAAAATTGGAAAAAGTACAAACAGCCATATTTCATCGCTCTAGAACGCGTATTTACCGAATTAGAGCGGTTTGAAGTTTTGTAAGAAACAATTGCTTGTAAAATCTGACTCAGTTGTCCTAGGAACTTCACCAATGGCGCAAATGAAAGGTTAAGAGTAGTAGATTATGAATCTGAAGTTTAATTAACTTCTAATTACTATTTTAGAAAATATGACCAAAAACCGAAGGGCAGGGGTCACCAAAAAAATGAAAAATTCGAAAGTCCTAAAAAACGTATTTTGCCGGTTTTAACGACGCCAGTTTGCGTTTATAATATACTTAGTGCGTTTCCAACGCGGTAATGCCTTTTATTTGGCCTATATAGAAAATTGGAAAAAGTACAAACAGCCATATTTCATCGCTCTAGAACGCGTATTTACCGAATTAGAGCGGTTTGAAGTTTTGTAAGAAACAATTGCTTGTAAAATCTGACTCAGTTGTCCTAGGAACTTCACCAATGGCGCAAATGAAAGGTTAAGAGTAGTAGATTATGAATCTGAAGTTTAATTAACTTCTAATTACTATTTTAGAAAATATGACCAAAAACCGAAGGGCAGGGGTCACAAAAAAAATGAAAAATTCGAAAGTCCTAAAAAACGTATTTTGCCGGTTTTAACGACGCCAGTTTGCGTTTATAATATACTTAGTGCGTTTCCAACGCGGTAATGCCTTTTATTTTGCCTAAATAGAAAATTGGAAAAAGTACAAACAGCCATATTTCATCGCTCTAGAACGCGTATTTACCGAATTAGAGCGGTTTGAAGTTTTGTAAGAAACAATTGCTTGTAAAATCTGACTCAGTTGTCCTAGGAACTTCACCAATGGCGCAAATGAAAGGTTAAGAGTAGTAGATTATGAATCTGAAGTTTAATTAACTTCTAATTACTATTTTAGAAAATATGACCAAAAACCGAAGGGCAGGGGTCACCAAAAAAATGAAAAATTCGAAAGTCCTAAAAAACGTATTTTGCCGGTTTTAACGACGCCAGTTTGCGTTTATAATATACTTAGTGCGTTTCCAACGCGGTAATGCCTTTTATTTGGCCTAAATAGAAAATTGGAAAAAGTACAAACAGCCATATTTCATCGCTCTAGAACGCGTATTTACCGAATTAGAGCGGTTTGAAGTTTTGTAAGAAACAATTGCTTGTAAAATCTGACTCCGTTGTCCTAGGAACTTCACCAATGGCGCAAAAGAAAGGTTAAGAGTAGTAGATTATGAATCTGAAGTTTAATTAACTTCTAATTACTATTTTAGAAAATATGACCAAAAACCGAAGGGCAGGGGTCACCAAAAAAATGAAAAATTCGAAAGTCCTAAAAAACGTATTTTGCCGGTTTTAACGACGCCAGTTTGCGTTTATAATATACTTAGTGCGTTTCCAACGCGATAATGCCTTTTATTTGGCCTAAATAGAAAATTGGAAAAAGTACAAACAGCCATATTTCATCGCTCTAGAACGCGTATTTACCGAATTGGTAACTTCTAATTACTATTTTAGAAAATATGACCAAAAACCGAAGGGCAGGGGTCACCAAAAAAATGAAAAATTCGAAAGTCCTAAAAACGTATTTTGCCGGTTTTAACGACGCCAGTTTGCGTTTATAATATACTTAGTGCGTTTCCAACGCGGTAATGCCTTTTATTTTGCCTAAATAGAAAATTGGAAAAAGTACAAACAGCCATATTTCATCGCTCTAGAACGCGTATTTACCGAATTAGAGCGGTTTGAAGTTTTGTAAGAAACAATTGCTTGTAAAATCTGACTCAGTTGTCGTAGGAACTTCACCAATGGCGCAAATGAAAGGTTAAGAGTAGTAGATTATGAATCTGAAGTTTAATTAACTTCTAATTACTATTTTAGAAAATATGACCAAAAACCGAAGGGCAGGGGTCACCAAAAAAATGAAAAATTCGAAAGACCTAAAAAACGTATTTTGCCGGTTTTAACGACGCCAGTTTGCGTTTATAATATACTTAGTGCGTTTCCAACGCGGTAATGCCTTTTATTTGGCCTAAATAGAAAATTGGAAAAAGTACAAACAGCCATATTTCATCGCTCTAGAACGCGTATTTACCGAATTAGAGCGGTTTGAAGTTTTGTAAGAAACAATTGCTTGTAAAATCTGACTCCGTTGTCCTAGGAACTTCACCAATGGCGCAAATGAAAGGTTAAGAGTAGTAGATTATGAATCTGAAGTTTAATTAACTTCTAATTACTATTTTAGAAAATATGACCAAAAACCGAAGGGCAGGGGTCACCAAAAAAATGAAAAATTCGAAAGTCCTAAAAAACGTATTTTGCCGGTTTTAACGACGCCAGTTTGCGTTTATAATATACTTAGTGCGTTTCCAACGCGATAATGCCTTTTATTTGGCCTAAATAGAAAATTGGAAAAAGTACAAACAGCCATATTTCATCGCTCTAGAACGCGTATTTACCGAATTAGAGCGGTTTGAAGTTTTGTAAGAAACAATTGCTTGTAAAATCTGACTCCGTTGTCCTAGGAACTTCACCAATGGCGCAAATGAAAGGTTAAGAGTAGTAGATTATGAATCTGAAGTTTAATTAACTTCTAATTACTATTTTAGAAAATATGACCAAAAACCGAAGGGCAGGGGTCACCAAAAAAATGAAAAATTCGAAAGTCCTAAAAAACGTATTTTGCCGGTTTTAACGACGCCAGTTTGCGTTTATAATATACTTAGTGCGTTTCCAACGCGATAATGCCTTTTATTTGGCCTAAATAGAAAATTGGAAAAAGTACAAACAGCCATATTTCATCGCTCTAGAACGCGTATTTACCGAATTAGAGCGGTTTGACGTTTTGTAAGAAACAATTGCTTGTAAAATCTGACTCCGTTGTCCTAGGAACTTCACCAATGGCGCAAATGAAAGGTTAAGAGTAGTAGATTATGAATCTGAAGTTTAATTAACTTCTAATTACTATTTTAGAAAATATGACCAAAAACCGAAGGGCAGGGGTCACCAAAAAAATGAAAAATTCGAAAGTCCTAAAAAACGTATTTTGCCGGTTTTAACAACGCCAGTTTGCGTTTATAATATACTTAGTGCGTTTCCAACGCGGTAATGCCTTTTATTTGGCCTAAATAGAAAATTGGAAAAAGTACAAACAGCCATATTTCTTCGCTCTAGAACGCGTATTTACCGAATTAGAGCGGTTTGAAGTTTTGTAAGAAACAATTGCTGGTAAAATCTGACTCAGTTGTCCTAGGAACTTCACCAATGGCGCAAATGAAAGGTTAAGAGTAGTAGATTATGAATCTGAAGTTTAATTAACTTCTAATTACTATTTTAGAAAATATGACCAAAAACCGAAGGGCAGGGGTCACCAAAAAAATGAAAAATTCGAAAGTCCTAAAAAACGTATTTTGCCGGTTTTAACGACGCCAGTTTGCGTTTATAATATACTTAGTGCGTTTCCAACGCGGTAATGCCTTTTATTTGGCCTAAATAGAAAATTGGAAAAAGTACAAACAGCCATATTCATCGCTCTAGAACGCGTATTTACCGAATTAGAGCGGTTTGAAGTTTTGTAAGAAACAATTGCTTGTAAAATCTGACTCAGTTGTCCTAGGAACTTCACCAATGGCGCAAATGAAAGGTTAAGAGTAGTAGATTATGAATCTGAAGTTTAATTAACTTCTAATTACTATTTTAGAAAATATGACCAAAAACCGAAGGGCAGGGGTCACCAAAAAAATGAAAAATTCGAAAGTCCTAAAAAACGTATTTTGCCGGTTTTAACGACGCCAGTTTGCGTTTATAATATACTTAGTGCGTTTCCAACGCGGTAATGCCTTTTATTTGGCCTAAATAGAAAATTGGAAAAAGTACAAACAGCCATATTTCATCGCTCTAGAACGCGTATTTACCGAATTAGAGCGGTTTGAAGTTTTGTAAGAAACAATTGCTTGTAAAATCTGACTCAGTTGTCCTAGGAACTTCACCAATGGCGCAAATGAAAGGTTAAGAGTAGTAGATTATGAATCTGAAGTTTAATTAACTTCTAATTACTATTTTAGAAAATATGACCAAAAACCGAATGGCAGGGGTCACCAAAAAAATGAAAAATTCGAAAGTACTAAAAAACGTATTTTGCCGGTTTTAACGACGCCAGTTTGCGTTTATAATATACTTAGTGCGTTTCCAACGCGATAATGCCTTTTATTTGGCCTAAATAGAAAATTGGAAAAAGTACAAACAGCCATATTTCATCGCTCTAGAACGCGTATTTACCGAATTAGAGCGGTTTGAAGTTTTGTAAGAAACAATTGCTTGTAAAATCTGACTCAGTTGTCCTAGGAACTTCACCAATGGCGCAAATGAAAGGTTAAGAGTAGTAGATTATGAATCTGAAGTTTAATTAACTTCTAATTACTATTTTAGAAAATATGACCAAAAACCGAAGGGCAGGGGTCACCAAAAAAATGAAAAATTCGAAAGTCCTAAAAAACGTATTTTGCCGGTTTTAACGACGCCAGTTTGCGTTTATAATATACTTAGTGCGTTTCCAACGCGGTAATGCCTTTTATTTGGCCTATATAGAAAATTGGAAAAAGTACAAACAGCCATATTTCATCGCTCTAGAACGCGTATTTACCGAATTAGAGCGGTTTGAAGTTTTGTAAGAAACAATTGCTTGTAAAATCTGACTCCGTTGTCCTAGGAACTTCACCAATGGCGCAAATGAAAGGTTAAGAGTAGTAGATTATGAATCTGAAGTTTAATTAACTTCTAATTACTATTTTAGAAAATATGACCAAAAACCGAAGGGCAGGGGTCACCAAAAAAATGAAAAATTCGAAAGTCCTAAAAAACGTATTTTGCCGGTTTTAACGACGCCAGTTTGCGTTTATAATATACTTAGTGCGTTTCCAACGCGGTAATGCCTTTTATTTGGCCTAAATAGAAAATTGGAAAAAGTACAAACAGCCATATTTCATCGCTCTAGAACGCGTATTTACCGAATTAGAGCGGTTTGAAGTTTTGTAAGAAACAATTGCTTGTAAAATCTGACTCAGTTGTCCTAGGAACTTCACCAATGGCGCAAATGAAAGGTTAAGAGTAGTAGATTATGAATCTGAAGTTTAATTAACTTCTAATTACTATTTTAGAAAATATGACCAAAAACCGAAGGGCAGGGGTCACCAAAAAAATGAAAAATTCGAAAGTCCTAAAAAACGTATTTTGCCGGTTTTAACGACGCCAGTTTGCGTTTATAATATACTTAGTGCGTTTCCAACGCGATAATGCCTTTTATTTGGCCTAAATAGAAAATTGGAAAAAGTACAAACAGCCATATTTCATCGCTCTAGAACGCGTATTTACCGAATTAGAGCGGTTTGAAGTTTTGTAAGAAACAATTGCTTGTAAAATCTGACTCAGTTGTCCTAGGAACTTCACCAATGGCGCAAATGAAAGGTTAAGAGTAGTAGATTATGAATCTGAAGTTTAATTAACTTCTAATTACTATTTTAGAAAATATGACCAAAAACCGAAGGGCAGGGGTCACCAAAAAAATGAAAAATTCGAAAGTCCTAAAAAACGTATTTTGCCGGTTTTAACGACGCCAGTTTGCGTTTATAATATACTTAGTGCGTTTCCAACGCGGTAATGCCTTTTATTTGGCCTATATAGAAAATTGGAAAAAGTACAAACAGCCATATTTCATCGCTCTAGAACGCGTATTTACCGAATTAGAGCGGTTTGAAGTTTTGTAAGAAACAATTGCTTGTAAAATCTGACTCCGTTGTCCTAGGAACTTCACCAATGGCGCAAATGAAAGGTTAAGAGTAGTAGATTATGAATCTGAAGTTTAATTAACTTCTAATTACTATTTTAGAAAATATGACCAAAAACCGAAGGGCAGGGGTCACCAAAAAAATGAAAAATTCGAAAGTCCTAAAAAACGTATTTTGCCGGTTTTAACGACGCCAGTTTGCGTTTATAATATACTTAGTGCGTTTCCAACGCGGTAATGCCTTTTATTTGGCCTAAATAGAAAATTGGAAAAAGTACAAACAGCCATATTTCATCGCTCTAGAACGCGTATTTACCGAATTAGAGCGGTTTGAAGTTTTGTAAGAAACAATTGCTTGTAAAATCTGACTCAGTTGTCCTAGGAACTTCACCAATGGCGCAAATGAAAGGTTAAGAGTAGTAGATTATGAATCTGAAGTTTAATTAACTTCTAATTACTATTTTAGAAAATATGACCAAAAACCGAAGGGCAGGGGTCACCAAAAAAATGAAAAATTCGAAAGTCCTAAAAAACGTATTTTGCCGGTTTTAACGACGCCAGTTTGCGTTTATAATATACTTAGTGCGTTTCCAACGCGGTAATGCCTTTTATTTGGCCTATATAGAAAATTGGAAAAAGTACAAACAGCCATATTTCATCGCTCTAGAACGCGTATTTACCGAATTAGAGCGGTTTGAAGTTTTGTAAGAAACAATTGCTTGTAAAATCTGACTCCGTTGTCCTAGGAACTTCACCAATGGCGCAAATGAAAGGTTAAGAGTAGTAGATTATGAATCTGAAGTTTAATTAACTTCTAATTACTATTTTAGAAAATATGACCAAAAACCGAAGGGCAGGGGTCACCAAAAAAATGAAAAATTCGAAAGTCCTAAAAAACGTATTTTGCCGGTTTTAACGACGCCAGTTTGCGTTTATAATATACTTAGTGCGTTTCCAACGCGGTAATGCCTTTTATTTGGCCTAAATAGAAAATTGGAAAAAGTACAAACAGCCATATTTCATCGCTCTAGAACGCGTATTTACCGAATTAGAGCGGTTTGAAGTTTTGTAAGAAACAATTGCTTGTAAAATCTGACTCAGTTGTCCTAGGAACTTCACCAATGACGCAAATGAAAGGTTAAGAGTAGTAGATTATGAATCTGAAGTTTAATTAACTTCTAATTACTATTTTAGAAAATATGACCAAAAACCGAAGGGCAGGGGTCACCAAAAAAATGAAAAATTCGAAAGTCCTAAAAAACGTATTTTGCCGGTTTTAACGACGCCAGTTTGCGTTTATAATATACTTAGTGCGTTTCCAACGCGGTAATGCCTTTTATTTGGCCTAAATAGAAAATTGGAAAAAGTACAAACAGCCATATTTCATCGCTCTAGAACGCGTATTTACCGAATTAGAGCGGTTTGAAGTTTTGTAAGAAACAATTGCTTGTAAAATCTGACTCAGTTGTCCTAGGAACTTCACCAATGGCGCAAATGAAAGGTTAAGAGTAGTAGATTATGAATCTGAAGTTTAATTAACTTCTAATTACTATTTTAGAAAATATGACCAAAAACCGAAGGGCAGGGGTCACCAAAAAAATGAAAAATTCGAAAGTCCTAGAAAACGTATTTTGCAGGTTTTAACGACGCCAGTTTGCGTTTATAATATACTTAGTGCGTTTCCAACGCGGTAATGCCTTTTATTTGGCCTAAATAGAAAATTGGAAAAAGTACAAACAGCCATATTTCATCGCTCTAGAACGCGTATTTACCGAATTAGAGCGGTTTGAAGTTTTGTAAGAAACAATTGCTTGTAAAATCTGACTCCGTTGTCCTAGGAACTTCACCAATGGCGCAAATGAAAGGTTAAGAGTAGTAGATTATGAATCTGAAGTTTAATTAACTTCTAATTACTATTTTAGAAAATATGACCAAAAACCGAAGGGCAGGGGTCACCAAAAAAATGAAAAATTCGAAAGTCCTAAAAAACGTATTTTGCCGGTTTTAACGACGCCAGTTTGCGTTTATAATATACTTAGTGCGTTTCCAACGCGGTAATGCCTTTTATTTGGCCTAAATAGAAAATTGGAAAAAGTACAAACAGCCATATTTCATCGCTCTAGAACGCGTATTTACCGAATTAGAGCGGTTTGAAGTTTTGTAAGAAACAATTGCTTGTAAAATCTGACTCAGTTGTCCTAGGAACTTCACCAATGGCGCAAATGAAAGGTTAAGAGTAGTAGATTATGAATCTGAAGTTTAATTAACTTCTAATTACTATTTTAGAAAATATGACCAAAAACCGAAGGGCAGGGGTCACCAAAAAAATGAAAAATTCGAAAGTCCTAAAAAACGTATTTTGCCGGTTTTAACGACGCCAGTTTGCGTTTATAATATACTTAGTGCGTTTCCAACGCGGTAATGCCTTTTATTTGGCCTAAATAGAAAATTGGAAAAAGTACAAACAGCCATATTTCATCGCTCTAGAACGCGTATTTACCGAATTAGAGCGGTTTGAAGTTTTGTAAGAAACAATTGCTTGTAAAATCTGACTCAGTTGTCCTAGGAACTTCACCAATGGCGCAAATGAAAGGTTAAGAGTAGTAGATTATGAATCTGAAGTTTAATTAACTTCTAATTACTATTTTAGAAAATATGACCAAAAACCGAAGGGCAGGGGTCACCAAAAAAATGAAAAATTCGAAAGTCCTAAAAAACGTATTTTGCCGGTTTTAACGACGCCAGTTTGCGTTTATAATATACTTAGTGCGTTTCCAACGCGGTAATGCCTTTTATTTGGCCTAAATAGAAAATTGGAAAAAGTACAAACAGCCATATTTCATCGCTCTAGAACGCGTATTTACCGAATTAGAGCGGTTTGAAGTTTTGTAAGAAACAATTGCTTGTAAAATCTGACTCAGTTGTCCTAGGAACTTCACCAATGGCGCAAATGAAAGGTTAAGAGTAGTAGATTATGAATCTGAAGTTTAATTAACTTCTAATTACTATTTTAGAAAATATGACCAAAAACCGAAGGGCAGGGGTCACCAAAAAAATGAAAAATTCGAAAGTCCTAAAAAACGTATTTTGCCGGTTTTAACGACGCCAGTTTGCGTTTATAATATACTTAGTGCGTTTCCAACGCGGTAATGCCTTTTATTTGGCCTAAATAGAAAATTGGAAAAAGTACAAACAGCCATATTTCATCGCTCTAGAACGCGTATTTACCGAATTAGAGCGGTTTGAAGTTTTGTAAGAAACAATTGCTTGTAAAATCTGACTCAGTTGTCCTAGGAACTTCACCAATGCGCAAATGAAAGGTTAAGAGTAGTAGATTATGAATCTGAAGTTTAATTAACTTCTAATTACTATTTTAGAAAATATGACCAAAAACCGAAGGGCAGGGGTCACCAAAAAAATGAAAAATTCGAAAGTCCTAAAAAACGTATTTTGCCGGTTTTAACGACGCCAGTTTGCGTTTATAATATACTTAGTGCGTTTCCAACGCGATAATGCCTTTTATTTGGCCTAAATAGAAAATTGGAAAAAGTACAAACAGCCATATTTCATCGCTCTAGAACGCGTATTTACCGAATTAGAGCGGTTTGAAGTTTTGTAAGAAACAATTGCTTGTAAAATCTGACTCAGTTGTCCTAGGAACTTCACCAATGGCGCAAATGAAAGGTTAAGAGTAGTAGATTATGAATCTGAAGTTTAATTAACTTCTAATTACTATTTTAGAAAATATGACCAAAAACCGAAGGGCAGGGGTCACCAAAAAAATGAAAAATTCGAAAGTCCTAAAAAACGTATTTTGCCGGTTTTAACGACGCCAGTTTGCGTTTATAATATACTTAGTGCGTTTCCAACGCGATAATGCCTTTTATTTGGCCTAAATAGAAAATTGGAAAAAGTACAAACAGCCATATTTCATCGCTCTAGAACGCGTATTTACCGAATTAGAGCGGTTTGAAGTTTTGTAAGAAACAATTGCTTGTAAAATCTGACTCAGTTGTCGTAGGAACTTCACCAATGGCGCAAATGAAAGGTTAAGAGTAGTAGATTATGAATCTGAAGTTTAATTAACTTCTAATTACTATTTTAGAAAATATGACCAAAAACCGAAGGGCAGGGGTCACCAAAAAAATGAAAAATTCGAAAGTCCTAAAAAACGTATTTTGCCGGTTTTAACGACGCCAGTTTGCGTTTATAATATACTTAGTGCGTTTCCAACGCGGTAATGCCTTTTATTTGGCCTAAATAGAAAATTGGAAAAAGTACAACCAGCCATATTTCATCGCTCTAGAACGCGTATTTACCGAATTAGAGCGGTTTGAAGTTTTGTAAGAAACAATTGCTTGTAAAATCTGACTCAGTTGTCCTAGGAACTTCACCAATGGCGCAAATGAAAGGTTAAGAGTAGTAGATTATGAATCTGAAGTTTAATTAACTTCTAATTACTATTTTAGAAAATATGACCAAAAACCGAAGGGCAGGGGTCACCAAAAAAATGAAAAATTCGAAAGTCCTAAAAAACGTATTTTGCCGGTTTTAACGACGCCAGTTTGCGTTTATAATATACTTAGTGCGTTTCCAACGCGATAATGCCTTTTATTTGGCCTAAATAGAAAATTGGAAAAAGTACAAACAGCCATATTTCATCGCTCTAGAACGCGTATTTACCGAATTAGAGCGGTTTGAAGTTTTGTAAGAAACAATTGCTTGTAAAATCTGACTCAGTTGTCCTAGGAACTTCACCAATGGCGCAAATGAAAGGTTAAGAGTAGTAGATTATGAATCTGAAGTTTAATTAACTTCTAATTACTATTTTAGAAAATATGACCAAAAACCGAAGGGCAGGGGTCACCAAAAAAATGAAAAATTCGAAAGTCCTAAAAAACGTATTTTGCCGGTTTTAACGACGCCAGTTTGCGTTTATAATATACTTAGTGCGTTTCCAACGCGATAATGCCTTTTATTTGGCCTAAATAGAAAATTGGAAAAAGTACAAACAGCCATATTTCATCGCTCTAGAACGCGTATTTACCGAATTAGAGCGGTTTGAAGTTTTGTAAGAAACAATTGCTTGTAAAATCTGACTCAGTTGTCCTAGGAACTTCACCAATGGCGCAAATGAAAGGTTAAGAGTAGTAGATTATGAATCTGAAGTTTAATTAACTTCTAATTACTATTTTAGAAAATATGACCAAAAACCGAAGGGCAGGGGTCACCAAAAAAATGAAAAATTCGAAAGTCCTAAAAAACGTATTTTGCCGGTTTTAACGACGCCAGTTTGCGTTTATAATATACTTAGTGCGTTTCCAACGCGATAATGCCTTTTATTTGGCCTAAATAGAAAATTGGAAAAAGTACAAACAGCCATATTTCATCGCTCTAGAACGCGTATTTACCGAATTAGAGCGGTTTGAAGTTTTGTAAGAAACAATTGCTTGTAAAATCTGACTCAGTTGTCCTAGGAACTTCACCAATGGCGCAAATGAAAGGTTAAGAGTAGTAGATTATGAATCTGAAGTTTAATTAACTTCTAATTACTATTTTAGAAAATATGACCAAAAACCGAAGGGCAGGGGTCACCAAAAAAATGAAAAATTCGAAAGTCCTAAAAAACGTATTTTGCCGGTTTTAACGACGCCAGTTTGCGTTTATAATATACTTAGTGCGTTTCCAACGCGGTAATGCCTTTTATTTGGCCTAAATAGAAAATTGGAAAAAGTACAAACAGCCATATTTCATCGCTCTAGAACGCGTATTTACCGAATTAGAGCGGTTTGAAGTTTTGTAAGAAACAATTGCTTGTAAAATCTGACTCAGTTGTCCTAGGAACTTCACCAATGGCGCAAATGAAAGGTTAAGAGTAGTAGATTATGAATCTGAAGTTTAATTAACTTCTAATTACTATTTTAGAAAATATGACCAAAAACCGAAGGGCAGGGGTCACCAAAAAAATGAAAAATTCGAAAGTCCTAAAAAACGTATTTTGCCGGTTTTAACGACGCCAGTTTGCGTTTATAATATACTTAGTGCGTTTCCAACGCGATAATGCCTTTTATTTGGCCTAAATAGAAAATTGGAAAAAGTACAAACAGCCATATTTCATCGCTCTAGAACGCGTATTTACCGAATTAGAGCGGTTTGAAGTTTTGTAAGAAACAATTGCTTGTAAAATCTGACTCAGTTGTCGTAGGAACTTCACCAATGGCGCAAATGAAAGGTTAAGAGTAGTAGATTATGAATCTGAAGTTTAATTAACTTCTAATTACTATTTTAGAAAATATGACCAAAAACCGAAGGGCAGGGGTCACCAAAAAAATGAAAAATTCGAAAGTCCTAAAAAACGTATTTTGCCGGTTTTAACGACGCCAGTTTGCGTTTATAATATACTTAGTGCGTTTCCAACGCGGTAATGCCTTTTATTTGGCCTAAATAGAAAATTGGAAAAAGTACAAACAGCCATATTTCATCGCTCTAGAACGCGTATTTACCGAATTAGAGCGGTTTGAAGTTTTGTAAGAAACAATTGCTTGTAAAATCTGACTCAGTTGTCCTAGGAACTTCACCAATGGCGCAAATGAAAGGTTAAGAGTAGTAGATTATGAATCTGAAGTTTAATTAACTTCTAATTACTATTTTAGAAAATATGACCAAAAACCGAAGGGCAGGGGTCACCAAAAAAATGAAAAATTCGAAAGTCCTAAAAAACGTATTTTGCCGGTTTTAACGACGCCAGTTTGCGTTTATAATATACTTAGTGCGTTTCCAACGCGATAATGCCTTTTATTTGGCCTAAATAGAAAATTGGAAAAAGTACAAACAGCCATATTTCATCGCTCTAGAACGCGTATTTACCGAATTAGAGCGGTTTGAAGTTTTGTAAGAAACAATTGCTTGTAAAATCTGACTCAGTTGTCCTAGGAACTTCACCAATGGCGCAAATGAAAGGTTAAGAGTAGTAGATTATGAATCTGAAGTTTAATTAACTTCTAATTACTATTTTAGAAAATATGACCAAAAACCGAAGGGCAGGGGTCACCAAAAAAATGAAAAATTCGAAAGTCCTAAAAAACGTATTTTGCCGGTTTTAACGACGCCAGTTTGCGTTTATAATATACTTAGTGCGTTTCCAACGCGATAATGCCTTTTATTTGGCCTAAATAGAAAATTGGAAAAAGTACAAACAGCCATATTTCATCGCTCTAGAACGCGTATTTACCGAATTAGAGCGGTTTGAAGTTTTGTAAGAAACAATTGCTTGTAAAATCTGACTCAGTTGTCCTAGGAACTTCACCAATGGCGCAAATGAAAGGTTAAGAGTAGTAGATTATGAATCTGAAGTTTAATTAACTTCTAATTACTATTTTAGAAAATATGACCAAAAACCGAAGGGCAGGGGTCACCAAAAAAATGAAAAATTCGAAAGTCCTAAAAAACGTATTTTGCCGGTTTTAACGACGCCAGTTTGCGTTTATAATATACTTAGTGCGTTTCCAACGCGATAATGCCTTTTATTTGGCCTAAATAGAAAATTGGAAAAAGTACAAACAGCCATATTTCATCGCTCTAGAACGCGTATTTACCGAATTAGAGCGGTTTGAAGTTTTGTAAGAAACAATTGCTTGTAAAATCTGACTCAGTTGTCCTAGGAACTTCACCAATGGCGCAAATGAAAGGTTAAGAGTAGTAGATTATGAATCTGAAGTTTAATTAACTTCTAATTACTATTTTAGAAAATATGACCAAAAACCGAAGGGCAGGGGTCACCAAAAAAATGAAAAATTCGAAAGTCCTAAAAAACGTATTTTGCCGGTTTTAACGACGCCAGTTTGCGTTTATAATATACTTAGTGCGTTTCCAACGCGATAATGCCTTTTATTTGGCCTAAATAGAAAATTGGAAAAAGTACAAACAGCCATATTTCATCGCTCTAGAACGCGTATTTACCGAATTAGAGCGGTTTGAAGTTTTGTAAGAAACAATTGCTTGTAAAATCTGACTCAGTTGTCCTAGGAACTTCACCAATGGCGCAAATGAAAGGTTAAGAGTAGTAGATTATGAATCTGAAGTTTAATTAACTTCTAATTACTATTTTAGAAAATATGACCAAAAACCGAAGGGCAGGGGTCACCAAAAAAATGAAAAATTCGAAAGTCCTAAAAAACGTATTTTGCCGGTTTTAACGACGCCAGTTTGCGTTTATAATATACTTAGTGCGTTTCCAACGCGGTAATGCCTTTTATTTGGCCTAAATAGAAAATTGGAAAAAGTACAAACAGCCATATTTCATCGCTCTAGAACGCGTATTTACCGAATTAGAGCGGTTTGAAGTTTTGTAAGAAACAATTGCTTGTAAAATCTGACTCAGTTGTCCTAGGAACTTCACCAATGGCGCAAATGAAAGGTTAAGAGTAGTAGATTATGAATCTGAAGTTTAATTAACTTCTAATTACTATTTTAGAAAATATGACCAAAAACCGAAGGGCAGGGGTCACCAAAAAAATGAAAAATTCGAAAGTCCTAAAAAACGTATTTTGCCGGTTTTAACGACGCCAGTTTGCGTTTATAATATACTTAGTGCGTTTCCAACGCGATAATGCCTTTTATTTGGCCTAAATAGAAAATTGGAAAAAGTACAAACAGCCATATTCCATCGCTCTAGAACGCGTATTTACCGAATTAGAGCGGTTTGAAGTTTTGTAAGAAACAATTGCTTGTAAAATCTGACTCAGTTGTCCTAGGAACTTCACCAATGGCGCAAATGAAAGGTTAAGAGTAGTAGTAACTTCTAAATTACTATTTTAGAAAATATGACCAAAAACCGAAGGGCAGGGGTCACCAAAAAAATGAAAAATTCGTAAGTCCTAAAAAACGTATTTTGCCGGTTTTAACGACGCCAGTTTGCGTTTATAATATACTTAGTGCGTTTCCAACGCGGTAATGCCTTTTATTTGGCCTAAATAGAAAATTGGAAAAAGTACAAACAGCCATATTTCATCGCTCTAGAACGCGTATTTACCGAATTAGAGCGGTTTGAAGTTTTGTAAGAAACAATTGCTTGTAAAATCTGACTCAGTTGTCCTAGGAACTTCACCAATGGCGCAAATGAAAGGTTAAGAGTAGTAGATTATGAATCTGAAGTTTAATTAACTTCTAATTACTATTTTAGAAAATATGACCAAAAACCGAAGGGCAGGGGTCACCAAAAAAATGAAAAATTCGAAAGTCCTAAAAAACGTATTTTGCCGGTTTTAACGACGCCAGTTTGCGTTTATAATATACTTAGTGCGTTTCCAACGCGGTAATGCCTTTTATTTGGCCTAAATAGAAAATTGGAAAAAGTACAAACAGCCATATTTCATCGCTCTAGAACGCGTATTTACCGAATTAGAGCGGTTTGAAGTTTTGTAAGAAACAATTGCTTGTAAAATCTGACTCAGTTGTCCTAGGAACTTCACCAATGGCGCAAATGAAAGGTTAAGAGTAGTAGATTATGAATCTGAAGTTTAATTAACTTCTAATTACTATTTTAGAAAATATGACCAAAAACCGAAGGGCAGGGGTCACCAAAGAAATGAAAAATTCGAAAGTCCTACAAAACGTATTTTGCCGGTTTTAACGACGCCAGTTTGCGTTTATAATATACTTAGTGCGTTTCCAACGCGATAATGCCTTTTATTTGGCCTAAATAGAAAATTGGAAAAAGTACAAACAGCCATATTTCATCGCTCTAGAACGCGTATTTACCGAATTAGAGCGGTTTGAAGTTTTGTAAGAAACAATTGCTTGTAAAATCTGACTCAGTTGTCCTAGGAACTTCACCAATGGCGCAAATGAAAGGTTAAGAGTAGTAGATTATGAATCTGAAGTTTAATTAACTTCTAATTACTATTTTAGAAAATATGACCAAAAACCGAAGGGCAGGGGTCACCAAAAAAATGAAAAATTCGAAAGTCCTAAAAAACGTATTTTGCCGGTTTTAACGACGCCAGTTTGCGTTTATAATATACTTAGTGCGTTTCCAACGCGGTAATGCCTTTTATTTGGCCTAAATAGAAAATTGGAAAAAGTACAAACAGCCATATTTCATCGCTCTAGAACGCGTATTTACCGAATTAGAGCGGTTTGAAGTTTTGTAAGAAACAATTGCTTGTAAAATCTGACTCAGTTGTCCTAGGAACTTCACCAATGGCGCAAATGAAAGGTTAAGAGTAGTAGTAACTTCTAAATTACTATTTTAGAAAATATGACCAAAAACCGAAGGGCAGGGGTCACCAAAAAAATGAAAAATTCGAAAGTCCTAAAAAACGTATTTTGCCGGTTTTAACGACGCCAGTTTGCGTTTATAATATACTTAGTGCGTTTCCAACGCGGTAATGCCTTTTATTTGGCCTAAATAGAAAATTGGAAAAAGTACAAACAGCCATATTTCATCGCTCTAGAACGCGTATTTACCGAATTAGAGCGGTTTGAAGTTTTGTAAGAAACAATTGCTTGTAAAATCTGACTCAGTTGTCCTAGGAACTTCACCAATGGCGCAAATGAAAGGTTAAGAGTAGTAGATTATGAATCTGAAGTTTAATTAACTTCTAATTACTATTTTAGAAAATATGACCAAAAACCGAAGGGCAGGGGTCACCAAAAAAATGAAAAATTCGAAAGTCCTAAAAAACGTATTTTGCCGGTTTTAACGACGCCAGTTTGCGTTTATAATATACTTAGTGCGTTTCCAACGCGGTAATGCCTTTTATTTGGCCTAAATAGAAAATTGGAAAAAGTACAAACAGCCATATTTCATCGCTCTAGAACGCGTATTTACCGAATTAGAGCGGTTTGAAGTTTTGTAAGAAACAATTGCTTGTAAAATCTGACTCAGTTGTCCTAGGAACTTCACCAATGGCGCAAATGAAAGGTTAAGAGTAGTAGTAACTTCTAAATTACTATTTTAGAAAATATGACCAAAAACCGAAGGGCAGGGGTCACCAAAAAAATGAAAAATTCGAAAGTCCTAAAAAACGTATTTTGCCGGTTTTAACGACGCCAGTTTGCGTTTATAATATACTTAGTGCGTTTCCAACGCGGTAATGCCTTTTATTTGGCCTAAATAGAAAATTGGAAAAAGTACAAACAGCCATATTTCATCGCTCTAGAACGCGTATTTACCGAATTAGAGCGGTTTGAAGTTTTGTAAGAAACAATTGCTTGTAAAATCTGACTCAGTTGTCCTAGGAACTTCACCAATGGCGCAAATGAAAGGTTAAGAGTAGTAGATTATGAATCTGAAGTTTAATTAACTTCTAATTACTATTTTAGAAAATATGACCAAAAACCGAAGGGCAGGGGTCACCAAAAAAATGAAAAATTCGAAAGTCCTAAAAAACGTATTTTGCCGGTTTTAACGACGCCAGTTTGCGTTTATAATATACTTAGTGCGTTTCCAACGCGGTAATGCCTTTTATTTGGCCTAAATAGAAAATTGGAAAAAGTACAAACAGCCATATTTCATCGCTCTAGAACGCGTATTTACCGAATTAGAGCGGTTTGAAGTTTTGTAAGAAACAATTGCTTGTAAAATCTGACTCAGTTGTCCTAGGAACTTCACCAATGGCGCAAATGAAAGGTTAAGAGTAGTAGATTATGAATCTGAAGTTTAATTAACTTCTAATTACTATTTTAGAAAATATGACCAAAAACCGAAGGGCAGGGGTCACCAAAAAAATGAAAAATTCGAAAGTCCTAAAAAACGTATTTTGCCGGTTTTAACGACGCCAGTTTGCGTTTATAATATACTTAGTGCGTTTCCAACGCGGTAATGCCTTTTATTTGGCCTAAATAGAAAATTGGAAAAAGTACAAACAGCCATATTTCATCGCTCTAGAACGCGTATTTACCGAATTAGAGCGGTTTGAAGTTTTGTAAGAAACAATTGCTTGTAAAATCTGACTCAGTTGTCCTAGGAACTTCACCAATGGCGCAAATGAAAGGTTAAGAGTAGTAGATTATGAATCTGAAGTTTAATTAACTTCTAATTACTATTTTAGAAAATATGACCAAAAACCGAAGGGCAGGGGTCACCAAAAAAATGAAAAATTCGAAAGTCCTAAAAAACGTATTTTGCCGGTTTTAACGACGCCAGTTTGCGTTTATAATATACTTAGTGCGTTTCCAACGCGGTAATGCCTTTTATTTGGCCTAAATAGAAAATTGGAAAAAGTACAAACAGCCATATTTCATCGCTCTAGAACGCGTATTTACCGAATTAGAGCGGTTTGAAGTTTTGTAAGAAACAATTGCTTGTAAAATCTGACTCAGTTGTCCTAGGAACTTCACCAATGGCGCAAATGAAAGGTTAAGAGTAGTAGTAACTTCTAAATTACTATTTTAGAAAATATGACCAAAAACCGAAGGGCAGGGGTCACCAAAAAAATGAAAAATTCGAAAGTCCTAAAAAACGTATTTTGCCGGTTTTAACGACGCCAGTTTGCGTTTATAATATACTTAGTGCGTTTCCAACGCGGTAATGCCTTTTATTTGGCCTAAATAGAAAATTGGAAAAAGTACAAACAGCCATATTTCATCGCTCTAGAACGCGTATTTACCGAATTAGAGCGGTTTGAAGTTTTGTAAGAAACAATTGCTTGTAAAATCTGACTCAGTTGTCCTAGGAACTTCACCAATGGCGCAAATGAAAGGTTAAGAGTAGTAGATTATGAATCTGAAGTTTAATTAACTTCTAATTACTATTTTAGAAAATATGACCAAAAACCGAAGGGCAGGGGTCACCAAAAAAATGAAAAATTCGAAAGTCCTAAAAAACGTATTTTGCCGGTTTTAACGACGCCAGTTTGCGTTTATAATATACTTAGTGCGTTTCCAACGCGGTAATGCCTTTTATTTGGCCTAAATAGAAAATTGGAAAAAGTACAAACAGCCATATTTCATCGCTCTAGAACGCGTATTTACCGAATTAGAGCGGTTTGAAGTTTTGTAAGAAACAATTGCTTGTAAAATCTGACTCAGTTGTCCTAGGAACTTCACCAATGGCGCAAATGAAAGGTTAAGAGTAGTAGATTATGAATCTGAAGTTTAATTAACTTCTAATTACTATTTTAGAAAATATGACCAAAAACCGAAGGGCAGGGGTCACCAAAAAAATGAAAAATTCGAAAGTCCTAAAAAACGTATTTTGCCGGTTTTAACGACGCCAGTTTGCGTTTATAATATACTTAGTGCGTTTCCAACGCGGTAATGCCTTTTATTTGGCCTAAATAGAAAATTGGAAAAAGTACAAACAGCCATATTTCATCGCTCTAGAACGCGTATTTACCGAATTAGAGCGGTTTGAAGTTTTGTAAGAAACAATTGCTTGTAAAATCTGACTCAGTTGTCCTAGGAACTTCACCAATGGCGCAAATGAAAGGTTAAGAGTAGTAGATTATGAATCTGAAGTTTAATTAACTTCTAATTACTATTTTAGAAAATATGACCAAAAACCGAAGGGCAGGGGTCACCAAAAAAATGAAAAATTCGAAAGTCCTAAAAAACGTATTTTGCCGGTTTTAACGACGCCAGTTTGCGTTTATAATATACTTAGTGCGTTTCCAACGCGGTAATGCCTTTTATTTGGCCTAAATAGAAAATTGGAAAAAGTACAAACAGCCATATTTCATCGCTCTAGAACGCGTATTTACCGAATTAGAGCGGTTTGAAGTTTTGTAAGAAACAATTGCTTGTAAAATCTGACTCAGTTGTCCTAGGAACTTCACCAATGGCGCAAATGAAAGGTTAAGAGTAGTAGATTATGAATCTGAAGTTTAATTAACTTCTAATTACTATTTTAGAAAATATGACCAAAAACCGAAGGGCAGGGGTCACCAAAAAAATGAAAAATTCGAAAGTCCTAAAAAACGTATTTTGCCGGTTTTAACGACGCCAGTTTGCGTTTATAATATACTTAGTGCGTTTCCAACGCGATAATGCCTTTTATTTGGCCTAAATAGAAAATTGGAAAAAGTACAAACAGCTATATTTCATCGCTCTAGAACGCGTATTTACCGAATTAGAGCGGTTTGAAGTTTTGTAAGAAACAATTGTTTGTAAAATCTGACTCAGTTGTCCTAGGAACTTCACCAATGGCGCAAATGAAAGGTTAAGAGTAGTAGATTATGAATCTGAAGTTTAATTAACTTCTAATTACTATTTTAGAAAATATGACCAAAAACCGAAGGGCAGGGGTCACCAAAAAAATGAAAAATTCGAAAGTCCTAAAAAACGTATTTTGCCGGTTTTAACGACGCCAGTTTGCGTTTATAATATACTTAGTGCGTTTCCAACGCGGTAATGCCTTTTATTTGGCCTAAATAGAAAATTGGAAAAAGTACAAACAGCCATATTTCATCGCTCTAGAACGCGTATTTACCGAATTAGAGCGGTTTGAAGTTTTGTAAGAAACAATTGCTTGTAAAATCTGACTCAGTTGTCCTAGGAACTTCACCAATGGCGCAAATGAAAGGTTAAGAGTAGTAGATTATGAATCTGAAGTTTAATTAACTTCTAATTACTATTTTAGAAAATATGACCAAAAACCGAAGGGCAGGGGTCACCAAAAAAATGAAAAATTCGAAAGTCCTAAAAAACGTATTTTGCCGGTTTTAACGACGCCAGTTTGCGTTTATAATATACTTAGTGCGTTTCCAACGCGATAATGCCTTTTATTTGGCCTAAATAGAAAATTGGAAAAAGTACAAACAGCCATATTTCATCGCTCTAGAACGCGTATTTACCGAATTAGAGCGGTTTGAAGTTTTGTAAGAAACAATTGCTTGTAAAATCTGACTCAGTTGTCCTAGGAACTTCACCAATGGCGCAAATGAAAGGTTAAGAGTAGTAGTAACTTCTAAATTACTATTTTAGAAAATATGACCAAAAACCGAAGGGCAGGGGTCACCAAAAAAATGAAAAATTCGAAAGTCCTATAAAACGTATTTTGCCGGATTTAACGACGCCAGTTTGCGTTTATAATATACTTAGTGCGTTTCCAACGCGGTAATGCCTTTTATTTGGCCTAAATAGAAAATTGGAAAAAGTACAAACAGCCATATTTCATCGCTCTAGAACGCGTATTTACCGAATTAGAGCGGTTTGAAGTTTTGTAAGAAACAATTGCTTGTAAAATCTGACTCCGTTGTCCTAGGAACTTCACCAATGGCGCAAATGAAAGGTTAAGAGTAGTAGTAACTTCTAAATTACTATTTTAGAAAATATGACCAAAAACCGAAGGGCAGGGGTCACCAAAAAAATGAAAAATTCGAAAGTCCTATAAAACGTATTTTGCCGGATTTAACGACGCCAGTTTGCGTTTATAATATACTTAGTGCGTTTCCAACGCGGTAATGCCTTTTATTTGGCCTAAATAGAAAATTGGAAAAAGTACAAACAGCCATATTTCATCGCTCTAGAACGCGTATTTACCGAATTAGAGCGGTTTGAAGTTTTGTAAGAAACAATTGCTTGTAAAATCTGACTCAGTTGTCCTAGGAACTTCACCAATGGCGCAAATGAAAGGTTAAGAGTAGTAGATTATGAATCTGAAGTTTAATTAACTTCTAATTACTATTTTAGAAAATATGACCAAAAACCGAAGGGCAGGGGTCACCAAAAAAATGAAAAATTCGAAAGTCCTAAAAAACGTATTTTGCCGGTTTTAACGACGCCAGTTTGCGTTTATAATATACTTAGTGCGTTTCCAACGCGGTAATGCCTTTTATTTGGCCTAAATAGAAAATTGGAAAAAGTACAAACAGCCATATTTCATCGCTCTAGAACGCGTATTTACCGAATTAGAGCGGTTTGAAGTTTTGTAAGAAACAATTGCTTGTAAAATCTGACTCAGTTGTCCTAGGAACTTCACCAATGGCGCAAATGAAAGGTTAAGAGTAGTAGATTATGAATCTGAAGTTTAATTAACTTCTAATTACTATTTTAGAAAATATGACCAAAAACCGAAGGGCAGGGGTCACCAAAAAAATGAAAAATTCGAAAGTCCTAAAAAACGTATTTTGCCGGTTTTAACGACGCCAGTTTGCGTTTATAATATACTTAGTGCGTTTCCAACGCGATAATGCCTTTTATTTGGCCTAAATAGAAAATTGGAAAAAGTACAAACAGCTATATTTCATCGCTCTAGAACGCGTATTTACCGAATTAGAGCGGTTTGAAGTTTTGTAAGAAACAATTGCTTGTAAAATCTGACTCAGTTGTCCTAGGAACTTCACCAATGGCGCAAATGAAAGGTTAAGAGTAGTAGATTATGAATCTGAAGTTTAATTAACTTCTAATTACTATTTTAGAAAATATGACCAAAAACCGAAGGGCAGGGGTCACCAAAAAAATGAAAAATTCGAAAGTCCTAAAAAACGTATTTTGCCGGTTTTAACGACGCCAGTTTGCGTTTATAATATACTTAGTGCGTTTCCAACGCGGTAATGCCTTTTATTTGGCCTAAATAGAAAATTGGAAAAAGTACAAACAGCCATATTTCATCGCTCTAGAACGCGTATTTACCGAATTAGAGCGGTTTGAAGTTTTGTAAGAAACAATTGCTTGTAAAATCTGACTCAGTTGTCCTAGGAACTTCACCAATGGCGCAAATGAAAGGTTAAGAGTAGTAGATTATGAATCTGAAGTTTAATTAACTTCTAATTACTATTTTAGAAAATATGACCAAAAACCGAAGGGCAGGGGTCACCAAAAAAATGAAAAATTCGAAAGTCCTAAAAAACGTATTTTGCCGGTTTTAACGACGCCAGTTTGCGTTTATAATATACTTAGTGCGTTTCCAACGCGGTAATGCCTTTTATTTGGCCTAAATAGAAAATTGGAAAAAGTACAAACAGCCATATTTCATCGCTCTAGAACGCGTATTTACCGAATTAGAGCGGTTTGAAGTTTTGTAAGAAACAATTGCTTGTAAAATCTGACTCAGTTGTCCTAGGAACTTCACCAATGGCGCAAATGAAAGGTTAAGAGTAGTAGATTATGAATCTGAAGTTTAATTAACTTCTAATTACTATTTTAGAAAATATGACCAAAAACCGAAGGGCAGGGGTTTTAACGACGCCAGTTTGCGTTTATAATATACTTAGTGCGTTTCCAACGCGGTAATGCCTTTTATTTGGCCTAAATAGAAAATTGGAAAAAGTACAAACAGCCATATTTCATCGCTCTAGAACGCGTATTTACCGAATTAGAGCGGTTTGAAGATTTGTAAGAAACAATTGCTTGTAAAATCTGACTCAGTTGTCCTAGGAACTTCACCAATGGCGCAAATGAAAGGTTAAGAGTAGTAGATTATGAATCTGAAGTTTAATTAACTTCTAATTACTATTTTAGAAAATATGACCAAAAACCGAAGGGCAGGGGTCACCAAAAAAATGAAAAATTCGAAAGTCCTAAAAAACGTATTTTGCCGGTTTTAACGACGCCAGTTTGCGTTTATAATATACTTAGTGCGTTTCCAACGCGGTAATGCCTTTTATTTGGCCTAAATAGAAAATTGGAAAAAGTACAAACAGCCATATTTCATCGCTCTAGAACGCGTATTTACCGAATTAGAGCGGTTTGAAGTTTTGTAAGAAACAATTGCTTGTAAAATCTGACTCAGTTGTCCTAGGAACTTCACCAATGGCGCAAATGAAAGGTTAAGAGTAGTAGATTATGAATCTGAAGTTTAATTAACTTCTAATTACTATTTTAGAAAATATGACCAAAAACCGAAGGGCAGGGGTCACCAAAAAAATGAAAAATTCGAAAGTCCTAAAAAACGTATTTTGCCGGTTTTAACGACGCCAGTTTGCGTTTATAATATACTTAGTGCGTTTCCAACGCGGTAATGCCTTTTATTTGGCCTAAATAGAAAATTGGAAAAAGTACAAACAGCCATATTTCATCGCTCTAGAACGCGTATTTACCGAATTAGAGCGGTTTGAAGTTTTGTAAGAAACAATTGCTTGTAAAATCTGACTCAGTTGTCCTAGGAACTTCACCAATGGCGCAAATGAAAGGTTAAGAGTAGTAGATTATGAATCTGAAGTTTAATTAACTTCTAATTACTATTTTAGAAAATATGACCAAAAACCGAAGGGCAGGGGTTTTAACGACGCCAGTTTGCGTTTATAATATACTTAGTGCGTTTCCAACGCGGTAATGCCTTTTATTTGGCCTAAATAGAAAATTGGAAAAAGTACAAACAGCCATATTTCATCGCTCTAGAACGCGTATTTACCGAATTAGAGCGGTTTGAAGTTTTGTAAGAAACAATTGCTTGTAAAATCTGACTCAGTTGTCCTAGGAACTTCACCAATGGCGCAAATGAAAGGTTAAGAGTAGTAGATTATGAATCTGAAGTTTAATTAACTTCTAATTACTATTTTAGAAAATATGACCAAAAACCGAAGGGCAGGGGTCACCAAAAAAATGAAAAATTCGAAAGTCCTAAAAAACGTATTTTGCCGGTTTTAACGACGCCAGTTTGCGTTTATAATATACTTAGTGCGTTTCCAACGCGGTAATGCCTTTTATTTGGCCTAAATAGAAAATTGGAAAAAGTACAAACAGCCATATTTCATCGCTCTAGAACGCGTATTTACCGAATTAGAGCGGTTTGAAGTTTTGTAAGAAACAATTGCTTGTAAAATCTGACTCAGTTGTCCTAGGAACTTCACCAATGGCGCAAATGAAAGGTTAAGAGTAGTAGATTATGAATCTGAAGTTTAATTAACTTCTAATTACTATTTTAGAAAATATGACCAAAAACCGAAGGGCAGGGGTCACCAAAAAAATGAAAAATTCGAAAGTCCTAAAAAACGTATTTTGCCGGTTTTAACGACGCCAGTTTGCGTTTATAATATACTTAGTGCGTTTCCAACGCGATAATGCCTTTTATTTGGCCTAAATAGAAAATTGGAAAAAGTACAAACAGCCATATTTCATCGCTCTAGAACGCGTATTTACCGAATTAGAGCGGTTTGAAGTTTTGTAAGAAACAATTGCTTGTAAAATCTGACTCAGTTGTCCTAGGAACTTCACCAATGGCGCAAATTAAAGGTTAAGAGTAGTAGATTATGAATCTGAAGTTTAATTAACTTCTAATTACTATTTTAGAAAATATGACCAAAAACCGAAGGGCAGGGGTCACCAAAAAAATGAAAAATTCGAAAGTCCTAAAAAACGTATTTTGCCGGTTTTAACGACGCCAGTTTGCGTTTATAATATACTTAGTGCGTTTCCAACGCGGTAATGCCTTTTATTTGGCCTAAATAGAAAATTGGAAAAAGTACAAACAGCCATATTTCATCGCTCTAGAACGCGTATTTAACGAATTAGAGCGGTTTGAAGTTTTGTAAGAAACAATTGCTTGTAAAATCTGACTCAGTTGTCCTAGGAACTTCACCAATGGCGCAAATGAAAGGTTAAGAGTAGTAGATTATGAATCTGAAGTTTAATTAACTTCTAATTACTATTTTAGAAAATATGACCAAAAACCGAAGGGCAGGGGTCACCAAAAAAATGAAAAATTCGAAAGTCCTAAAAAACGTATTTTGCCGGTTTTAACGACGCCAGTTTGCGTTTATAATATACTTAGTGCGTTTCCAACGCGGTAATGCCTTTTATTTGGCCTAAATAGAAAATTGGAAAAAGTACAAACAGCCATATTTCATCGCTCTAGAACGCGTATTTACCGAATTAGAGCGGTTTGAAGTTTTGTAAGAAACAATTGCTTGTAAAATCTGACTCAGTTGTCCTAGGAACTTCACCAATGGCGCAAATGAAAGGTTAAGAGTAGTAGATTATGAATCTGAAGTTTAATTAACTTCTAATTACTATTTTAGAAAATATGACCAAAAACCGAAGGGCAGGGGTCACCAAAAAAATGAAAAATTCGAAAGTCCTAAAAAACGTATTTTGCCGGTTTTAACGACGCCAGTTTGCGTTTATAATATACTTAGTGCGTTTCCAACGCGGTAATGCCTTTTATTTGGCCTAAATAGAAAATTGGAAAAAGTACAAACAGCCATATTTCATCGCTCTAGAACGCGTATTTACCGAATTAGAGCGGTTTGAAGTTTTGTAAGAAACAATTGCTTGTAAAATCTGACTCAGTTGTCCTAGGAACTTCACCAATGGCGCAAATGAAAGGTTAAGAGTAGTAGATTATGAATCTGAAGTTTAATTAACTTCTAATTACTATTTTAGAAAATATGACCAAAAACCGAAGGGCAGGGGTCACCAAAAAAATGAAAAATTCGAAAGTCCTAAAAAACGTATTTTGCCGGTTTTAACGACGCCAGTTTGCGTTTATAATATACTTAGTGCGTTTCCAACGCGGTAATGCCTTTTATTTGGCCTAAATAGAAAATTGGAAAAAGTACAAACAGCCATATTTCATCGCTCTAGAACGCGTATTTACCGAATTAGAGCGGTTTGAAGTTTTGTAAGAAACAATTGCTTGTAAAATCTGACGCAGTTGTCCTAGGAACTTCACCAATGGCGCAAATGAAAGGTTAAGAGTAGTAGATTATGAATCTGAAGTTTAATTAACTTCTAATTACTATTTTAGAAAATATGACCAAAAACCGAAGGGCAGGGGTCACCAAAAAAATGAAAAATTCGAAAGTCCTAAAAAACGTATTTTGCCGGTTTTAACGACGCCAGTTTGCGTTTATAATATACTTAGTGCGTTTCCAATGCGATAATGCCTTTTATTTGGCCTAAATAGAAAATTGGAAAAAGTACAAACAGCCATATTTCATCGCTCTAGAACGCGTATTTACCGAATTAGAGCGGTTTGAAGTTTTGTAAGAAACAATTGCTTGTAAAATCTGACTCAGTTGTCCTAGGAACTTCACCAATGGCGCAAATGAAAGGTTAAGAGTAGTAGATTATGAATCTGAAGTTTAATTAACTTCTAATTACTATTTTAGAAAATATGACCAAAAACCGAAGGGCAGGGGTCACCAAAAAAATGAAAAATTCGAAAGTCCTAAAAAACGTATTTTGGCGGTTTTAACGACGCCAGTTTGCGTTTATAATATACTTAGTGCGTTTCCAACGCGGTAATGCCTTTTATTTGGCCTAAATAGAAAATTGGAAAAAGTACAAACAGCCATATTTCATCGCTCTAGAACGCGTATTTACCGAATTAGAGCGGTTTGAAGTTTTGTAAGAAACAATTGCTTGTAAAATCTGACTCAGTTGTCCTAGGAACTTCACCAATGGCGCAAATGAAAGGTTAAGAGTAGTAGATTATGAATCTGAAGTTTAATTAACTTCTAATTACTATTTTAGAAAATATGACCAAAAACCGAAGGGCAGGGGTCACCAAAAAAATGAAAAATTCGAAAGTCCTAAAAAACGTATTTTGCCGGTTTTAACGACGCCAGTTTGCGTTTATAATATACTTAGTGCGTTTCCAACGCGGTAATGCCTTTTATTTGGCCTAAATAGAAAATTGGAAAAAGTATAAACAGCCATATTTCATCGCTCTAGAACGCGTATTTACCGAATTAGAGCGGTTTGAAGTTTTGTAAGAAACAATTGCTTGTAAAATCTGACTCAGTTGTCCTAGGAACTTCACCAATGACGCAAATGAAAGGTTAAGAGTAGTAGATTATGAATCTGAAGTTTAATTAACTTCTAATTACTATTTTAGAAAATATGACCAAAAACCGAAGGGCAGGGGTCACCAAAAAAATGAAAAATTCGAAAGTCCTAAAAAACGTATTTTGCCGGTTTTAACGACGCCAGTTTGCGTTTATAATATACTTAGTGCGTTTCCAACGCGATAATGCCTTTTATTTGGCCTAAATAGAAAATTGGAAAAAGTACAAACAGCCATATTTCATCGCTCTAGAACGCGTATTTACCGAATTAGAGCGGTTTGAAGTTTTGTAAGAAACAATTGCTTGTAAAATCTGACTCAGTTGTCCTAGGAACTTCACCAATGGCGCAAATGAAAGGTTAAGAGTAGTAGATTATGAATCTGAAGTTTAATTAACTTCTAATTACTATTTTAGAAAATATGACCAAAAACCGAAGGGCAGGGGTCACCAAAAAAATGAAAAATTCGAAAGTCCTAAAAAACGTATTTTGCCGGTTTTAACGACGCCAGTTTGCGTTTATAATATACTTAGTGCGTTTCCAACGCGGTAATGCCTTTTATTTGGCCTAAATAGAAAATTGGAAAAAGTACAAACAGCCATATTTCATCGCTCTAGAACGCGTATTTACCGAATTAGAGCGGTTTGAAGTTTTGTAAGAAACAATTGCTTGTAAAATCTGACTCAGTTGTCCTAGGAACTTCACCAATGGCGCAAATGAAAGGTTAAGAGTAGTAGATTATGAATCTGAAGTTTAATTAACTTCTAATTACTATTTTAGAAAATATGACCAAAAACCGAAGGGCAGGGGTCACCAAAAAAATGAAAAATTCGAAAGTCCTAAAAAACGTATTTTGCCGGTTTTAACGACGCCAGTTTGCGTTTATAATATACTTAGTGCGTTTCCAACGCGGTAATGCCTTTTATTTGGCCTAAATAGAAAATTGGAAAAAGTACAAACAGCCATATTTCATCGCTCTAGAACGCGTATTTACCGAATTAGAGCGGTTTGAAGTTTTGTAAGAAACAATTGCTTGTAAAATCTGACTCAGTTGTCCTAGGAACTTCACCAATGACGCAAATGAAAGGTTAAGAGTAGTAGATTATGAATCTGAAGTTTAATTAACTTCTAATTACGGTTAAGAGTAGTAGATTATGAATCTGAAGTTTAATTAACTTCTAATTACTATTTTAGAAAATATGACCAAAAACCGAAGGGCAGGGGTCACCAAAAAAATGAAAAATTCGAAAGTCCTAAAAAACGTATTTTGTCGGTTTTAACGACGCCAGTTTGCGTTTATAATATACTTAGTGCGTTTCCAACGCGGTAATGCCTTTTATTTGGCCTAAATAGAAAATTGGAAAAAGTACAAACAGCCATATTTCATCGCTCTAGAACGCGTATTTACCGAATTAGAGCGGTTTGAAGTTTTGTAAGAAACAATTGCTTGTAAAATCTGACTCCGTTGTCCTAGGAACTTCACCAATGGCGCAAATGAAAGGTTAAGAGTAGTAGATTATGAATCTGAAGTTTAATTAACTTCTAATTACTATTTTAGAAAATATGACCAAAAACCGAAGGGCAGGGGTCACCAAAAAAATGAAAAATTCGAAAGTCCTAAAAAACGTATTTTGCCGGTTTTAACGACGCCAGTTTGCGTTTATAATATACTTAGTGCGTTTCCAACGCGATAATGCCTTTTATTTGGCCTAAATAGAAAATTGGAAAAAGTACAAACAGCCATATTTCATCGCTCTAGAACGCGTATTTACCGAATTAGAGCGGTTTGAAGTTTTGTAAGAAACAATTGCTTGTAAAATCTGACTCCGTTGTCCTAGGAACTTCACCAATGGCGCAAATGAAAGGTTAAGAGTAGTAGATTATGAATCTGAAGTTTAATTAACTTCTAATTACTATTTTAGAAAATATGACCAAAAACCGAAGGGCAGGGGTCACCAAAAAAATGAAAAATTCGAAAGTCCTAAAAAACGTATTTTGCCGGTTTTAACGACGCCAGTTTACGTTTATAATATACTTAGTGCGTTTCCAACGCGGTAATGCCTTTTATTTGGCCTAAATAGAAAATTGGAAAAAGTACAAACAGCCATATTTCATCGCTCTAGAACGCGTATTTACCGAATTAGAGCGGTTTGAAGTTTTGTAAGAAACAATTGCTTCAAATGAAAGGTTAAGAGTAGTAGATTATGAATCTGAAGTTTAATTAACTTCTAATTACTATTTTAGAAAATATGACCAAAAACCGAAGGGCATGGGTCACCAAAAAAATGAAAAATTCGAAAGTCCTAAAAAACGTATTTTGTCGGTTTTAACGACGCCAGTTTGCGTTTATAATATACTTAGTGCGTTTCCAACGCGGTAATGCCTTTTATTTGGCCTAAATAGAAAATTGGAAAAAGTACAAACAGCCATATTTCATCGCTCTAGAACGCGTATTTACCGAATTAGAGCGGTTTGAAGTTTTGTAAGAAACAATTGCTTGTAAAATCTGACTCCGTTGTCCTAGGAACTTCACCAATGGCGCAAATGAAAGGTTAAGAGTAGTAGATTATGAATCTGAAGTTTAATTAACTTCTAATTACTATTTTAGAAAATATGACCAAAAACCGAAGGGCAGGGGTCACCAAAAAAATGAAAAATTCGAAAGTCCTAAAAAACGTATTTTGCCGGTTTTAACGACGCCAGTTTGCGTTTATAATATACTTAGTGCGTTTCCAACGCGATAATGCCTTTTATTTGGCCTAAATAGAAAATTGGAAAAAGTACAAACAGCCATATTTCATCGCTCTAGAACGCGTATTTACCGAATTAGAGCGGTTTGAAGTTTTGTAAGAAACAATTGCTTGTAAAATCTGACTCCGTTGTCCTAGGAACTTCACCAATGGCGCAAATGAAAGGTTAAGAGTAGTAGATTATGAATCTGAAGTTTAATTAACTTCTAATTACTATTTTAGAAAATATGACCAAAAACCGAAGGGCAGGGGTCACCAAAAAAATGAAAAATTCGAAAGTCCTAAAAAACGTATTTTGCCGGTTTTAACGACGCCAGTTTGCGTTTATAATATACTTAGTGCGTTTCCAACGCGGTAATGCCTTTTATTTGGCCTAAATAGAAAATTGGAAAAAGTACAAACAGCCATATTTCATCGCTCTAGAACGCGTATTTACCGAATTAGAGCGGTTTGAAGTTTTGTAAGAAACAATTGCTTGTAAAATCTGACTCAGTTGTCCTAGGAACTTCACCAATGGCGCAAATGAAAGGTTAAGAGTAGTAGATTATGAATCTGAAGTTTAATTAACTTCTAATTACTATTTTAGAAAATATGACCAAAAACCGAAGGGCAGGGGTCACCAAAAAAATGAAAAATTCGAAAGTCCTAAAAAACGTATTTTGCCGGTTTTAACGACGCCAGTTTGCGTTTATAATATACTTAGTGCGTTTCCAACGCGGTAATGCCTTTTATTTGGCCTAAATAGAAAATTGGAAAAAGTACAAACAGCCATATTTCATCGCTCTAGAACGCGTATTTACCGAATTAGAGCGGTTTGAAGTTTTGTAAGAAACAATTGCTTGTAAAATCTGACTCAGTTGTCCTAGGAACTTCACCAATGGCGCAAATGAAAGGTTCAGAGTAGTAGATTATGAATCTGAAGTTTAATTAACTTCTAATTACTATTTTAGAAAATATGACCAAAAACCGAAGGGCAGGGGTCACCAAAAAAATGAAAAATTCGAAAGTCCTAAAAAACGTATTTTGCCGGTTTTAACGACGCCAGTTTGCGTTTATAATATACTTAGTGCGTTTCCAACGCGATAATGCCTTTTATTTGGCCTAAATAGAAAATTGGAAAAAGTACAAACAGCCATATTTCATCGCTCTAGAACGCGTATTTACCGAATTAGAGCGGTTTGAAGTTTTGTAAGAAACAATTGCTTGTAAAATCTGACTCAGTTGTCCTAGGAACTTCACCAATGGCGCAAATGAAAGGTTAAGAGTAGTAGATTATGAATCTGAAGTTTAATTAACTTCTAATTACTATTTTAGAAAATATGACCAAAAACCGAAGGGCAGGGGTCACCAAAAAAATGAAAAATTCGAAAGTCCTAAAAAACGTATTTTGCCGGTTTTAACGACGCCAGTTTACGTTTATAATATACTTAGTGCGTTTCCAACGCGGTAATGCCTTTTATTTGGCCTAAATAGAAAATTGGAAAAAGTACAAACAGCCATATTTCATCGCTCTAGAACGCGTATTTACCGAATTAGAGCGGTTTGAAGTTTTGTAAGAAACAATTGCTTGTAAAATCTGACTCAGTTGTCCTAGGAACTTCACCAATGGCGCAAATGAAAGGTTAAGAGTAGTAGATTATGAATCTGAAGTTTAATTAACTTCTAATTACTATTTTAGAAAATATGACCAAAAACCGAAGGGCAGGGGTCACCAAAAAAATGAAAAATTCGAAAGTCCTAAAAAACGTATTTTGCCGGTTTTAACGACGCCAGTTTGCGTTTATAATATACTTAGTGCGTTTCCAACGCGATAATGCCTTTTATTTGGCCTAAATAGAAAATTGGAAAAAGTACAAACAGCCATATTTCATCGCTCTAGAACGCGTATTTACCGAATTAGAGCGGTTTGAAGTTTTGTAAGAAACAATTGCTTGTAAAATCTGACTCCGTTGTCCTAGGAACTTCACCAATGGCGCAAATGAAAGGTTAAGAGTAGTAGATTATGAATCTGAAGTTTAATTAACTTCTAATTACTATTTTAGAAAATATGACCAAAAACCGAAGGGCAGGGGTCACCAAAAAAATGAAAAATTCGAAAGTCCTAAAAAACGTATTTTGCCGGTTTTAACGACGCCAGTTTACGTTTATAATATACTTAGTGCGTTTCCAACGCGGTAATGCCTTTTATTTGGCCTAAATAGAAAATTGGAAAAAGTACAAACAGCCATATTTCATCGCTCTAGAACGCGTATTTACCGAATTAGAGCGGTTTGAAGTTTTGTAAGAAACAATTGCTTGTAAAATCTGACTCAGTTGTCCTAGGAACTTCACCAATGGCGCAAATGAAAGGTTAAGAGTAGTAGATTATGAATCTGAAGTTTAATTAACTTCTAATTACTATTTTAGAAAATATGACCAAAAACCGAAGGGCAGGGGTCACCAAAAAAATGAAAAATTCGAAAGTCCTAAAAAACGTATTTTGCCGGTTTTAACGACGCCAGTTTGCGTTTATAATATACTTAGTGCGTTTCCAATGCGATAATGCCTTTTATTTGGCCTAAATAGAAAATTGGAAAAAGTACAAACAGCCATATTTCATCGCTCTAGAACGCGTATTTACCGAATTAGAGCGGTTTGAAGTTTTGTAAGAAACAATTGCTTGTAAAATCTGACTCCGTTGTCCTAGGAACTTCACCAATGGCGCAAATGAAAGGTTAAGAGTAGTAGATTATGAATCTGAAGTTTAATTAACTTCTAATTACTATTTTAGAAAATATGACCAAAAACCGAAGGGCAGGGGTCACCAAAAAAATGAAAAATTCGAAAGTCCTAAAAAACGTATTTTGCCGGTTTTAACGACGCCAGTTTACGTTTATAATATACTTAGTGCGTTTCCAACGCGGTAATGCCTTTTATTTGGCCTAAATAGAAAATTGGAAAAAGTACAAACAGCCATATTTCATCGCTCTAGAACGCGTATTTACCGAATTAGAGCGGTTTGAAGTTTTGTAAGAAACAATTGCTTGTAAAATCTGACTCAGTTGTCCTAGGAACTTCACCAATGGCGCAAATGAAAGGTTAAGAGTAGTAGATTATGAATCTGAAGTTTAATTAACTTCTAATTACTATTTTAGAAAATATGACCAAAAACCGAAGGGCAGGGGTCACCAAAAAAATGAAAAATTCGAAAGTCCTAAAAAACGTATTTTGTCGGTTTTAACGACGCCAGTTTGCGTTTATAATATTCTTAGTGCGTTTCCAACGCGGTAATGCCTTTTATTTGGCCTAAATAGAAAATTGGAAAAAGTACAAACAGCCATATTTCATCGCTCTAGAACGCGTATTTACCGAATTAGAGCGGTTTGAAGTTTTGTAAGAAACAATTGCTTGTAAAATCTGACTCCGTTGTCCTAGGAACTTCACCAATGGCGCAAATGAAAGGTTAAGAGTAGTAGATTATGAATCTGAAGTTTAATTAACTTCTAATTACTATTTTAGAAAATATGACCAAAAACCGAAGGGCAGGGGTCACCAAAAAAATTGAAAAATTCGAAAGTCCTAAAAAACGTATTTTGCCGGTTTTAACGACGCCAGTTTGCGTTTATAATATACTTAGTGCGTTTCCAACGCGATAATGCCTTTTATTTGGCCTAAATAGAAAATTGGAAAAAGTACAAACAGCCATATTTCATCGCTCTAGAACTCGTATTTACCGAATTAGAGCGGTTTGAAGTTTTGTAAGAAACAATTGCTTGTAAAATCTGACTCCGTTGTCCTAGGAACTTCACCAATGGCGCAAATGAAAGGTTAAGAGTAGTAGATTATGAATCTGAAGTTTAATTAACTTCTAATTACTATTTTAGAAAATATGACCAAAAACCGAAGGGCAGGGGTCACCAAAAAAATGAAAAATTCGAAAGTCCTAAAAAACGTATTTTGCCGGTTTTAACGACGCCAGTTTGCGTTTATAATATACTTAGTGCGTTTCCAACGCGGTAATGCCTTTTATTTGGCCTAAATAGAAAATTGGAAAAAGTACAAACAGCCATATTTCATCGCTCTAGAACGCGTATTTACCGAATTAGAGCGGTTTGAAGTTTTGTAAGAAACAATTGCTTGTAAAATCTGACTCAGTTGTCCTAGGAACTTCACCAATGGCGCAAATGAAAGGTTAAGAGTAGTAGATTATGAATCTGAAGTTTAATTAACTTCTAATTACTATTTTAGAAAATATGACCAAAAACCGAAGGGCAGGGGTCACCAAAAAAATGAAAAATTCGAAAGTCCTAAAAAACGTATTTTGCCGGTTTTAACGACGCCAGTTTGCGTTTATAATATACTTAGTGCGTTTCCAACGCGGTAATGCCTTTTATTTGGCCTAAATAGAAAATTGGAAAAAGTACAAACAGCCATATTTCATCGCTCTAGAACGCGTATTTACCGAATTAGAGCGGTTTGAAGTTTTGTAAGAAACAATTGCTTGTAAAATCTGACTCAGTTGTCCTAGGAACTTCACCAATGGCGCAAATGAAAGGTTAAGAGTAGTAGATTATGAATCTGAAGTTTAATTAACTTCTAATTACTATTTTAGAAAATATGACCAAAAACCGAAGGGCAGGGGTCACCAAAAAAATGAAAAATTCGAAAGTCCTAAAAAACGTATTTTGCCGGTTTTAACGACGCCAGTTTGCGTTTATAATATACTTAGTGCGTTTCCAATGCGATAATGCCTTTTATTTGGCCTAAATAGAAAATTGGAAAAAGTACAAACAGCCATATTTCATCGCTCTAGAACGCGTATTTACCGAATTAGAGCGGTTTGAAGTTTTGTAAGAAACAATTGCTTGTAAAATCTGACTCAGTTGTCCTAGGAACTTCACCAATGGCGCAAATGAAAGGTTAAGAGTAGTAGATTATGAATCTGAAGTTTAATTAACTTCTAATTACTATTTTAGAAAATATGACCAAAAACCGAAGGGCAGGGGTCACCAAAAAAATGAAAAATTCGAATGTCCTAAAAAACGTATTTTGTCGGTTTTAACGACGCCAGTTTGCGTTTATAATATACTTAGTGCGTTTCCAACGCGGTAATGCCTTTTATTTGGCCTAAATAGAAAATTGGAAAAAGTACAAACAGCCATATTTCATCGCTCTAGAACGCGTATTTACCGAATTAGAGCGGTTTGAAGTTTTGTAAGAAACAATTGCTTGTAAAATCTGACTCAGTTGTCCTAGGAACTTCACCAATGGCGCAAATGAAAGGTTAAGAGTAGTAGATTATGAATCTGAAGTTTAATTAACTTCTAATTACTATTTTAGAAAATATGACCAAAAACCGAAGGGCAGGGGTCACCAAAAAAATGAAAAATTCGAAAGTCCTAAAAAACGTATTTTGCCGGTTTTAACGACGCCAGTTTGCGTTTATAATATACTTAGTGCGTTTCCAACGCGGTAATGCCTTTTATTTGGCCTAAATAGAAAATTGGAAAAAGTACAAACAGCCATATTTCATCGCTCTAGAACGCGTATTTACCGAATTAGAGCGGTTTGAAGTTTTGTAAGAAACAATTGCTTGTAAAATCTGACTCCGTTGTCCTAGGAACTTCACCAATGGCGCAAATGAAAGGTTAAGAGTAGTAGATTATGAATCTGAAGTTTAATTAACTTCTAATTACTATTTTAGAAAATATGACCAAAAACCGAAGGGCAGGGGTCACCAAAAAAATGAAAAATTGGAAAGTCCTAAAAAACGTATTTTGCCGGTTTTAATGACGCCAGTTTGCGTTTATAATATACTTAGTGCGTTTCCAACGCGGTAATGCCTTTTATTTGGCCTAAATAGAAAATTGGAAAAAGTACAAACAGCCATATTTCATTGCTCTAGAACGCGTATTTACCGAATTAGAGCGGTTTGAAGTTTTGTAAGAAACAATTGCTTGTAAAATCTGACTCCGTTGTCCTAGGAACTTCACCAATGGCGCAAATGAAAGGTTAAGAGTAGTAGATTATGAATCTGAAGTTTAATTAACTTCTAATTACTATTTTAGAAAATATGACCAAAAACCGAAGGGCAGGGGTCACCAAAAAAATGAAAAATTCGAAAGTCCTAAAAAACGTATTTTGCCGGTTTTAACGACGCCAGTTTGCGTTTATAATATACTTAGTGCGTTTCCAACGCGGTAATGCCTTTTATTTGGCCTAAATAGAAAATTGGAAAAAGTACAAACAGCCATATTTCATCGCTCTAGAACGCGTATTTACCGAATTAGAGCGGTTTGAAGTTTTGTAAGAAACAATTGCTTGTTTAATTAACTTCTAATTACTATTTTAGAAAATATGACCAAAAACCGAAGGGCAGGGGTCACCAAAAAAATGAAAAATTCGAAAGTCCTAAAAAACGTATTTTGCCGGTTTTAACGACGCCAGTTTGCGTTTATAATATACTTAGTGCGTTTCCAACGCGGTAATGCCTTTTATTTGGCCTAAATAGAAAATTGGAAAAAGTACAAACAGCCATATTTCATCGCTCTAGAACGCGTATTTACCGAATTAGAGCGGTTTGAAGTTTTGTAAGAAACAATTGCTTGTAAAATCTGACTCCGTTGTCCTAGGAACTTCACCAATGGCGCAAATGAAAGGTTAAGAGTAGTAGATTATGAATCTGAAGTTTAATTAACTTCTAATTACTATTTTAGAAAATATGACCAAAAACCGAAGGGCAGGGGTCACCAAAAAAATGAAAAATTCGAAAGTCCTAAAAAACGTATTTTGCCGGTTTTAATGACGCCAGTTTGCGTTTATAATATACTTAGTGCGTTTCCAACGCGATAATGCCTTTTATTTGGCCTAAATAGAAAATTGGAAAAAGTACAAGCAGCCATATTTCATCGCTCTAGAACGCGTATTTACCGAATTAGAGCGGTTTGAAGTTTTGTAAGAAACAATTGCTTGTAAAATCTGACTCCGTTGTCCTAGGAACTTCACCAATGGCGCAAATGAAAGGTTAAGAGTAGTAGATTATGAATCTGAAGTTTAATTAACTTCTAATTACTATTTTAGAAAATATGACCAAAAACCGAAGGGCAGGGGTCACCAAAAAAATGAAAAATTCGAAAGTCCTAAAAAACGTATTTTGCCGGTTTTAACGACGCCAGTTTGCGTTTATAATATACTTAGTGCGTTTCCAACGCGATAATGCCTTTTATTTGGCCTAAATAGAAAATTGGAAAAAGTACAAACAGCCATATTTCATCGCTCTAGAACGCGTATTTACCGAATTAGAGCGGTTTGAAGTTTTGTAAGAAACAATTGCTTGTAAAATCTGACTCCGTTGTCCTAGGAACTTCACCAATGGCGCAAATGAAAGGTTAAGAGTAGTAGATTATGAATCTGAAGTTTAATTAACTTCTAATTACTATTTTAGAAAATATGACCAAAAACCGAAGGGCAGGGGTCACCAAAAAAATGAAAAATTCGAAAGTCCTAAAAAACGTATTTTGCCGGTTTTAACGACGCCAGTTTGCGTTTATAATATACTTAGTGCGTTTCCAAAGCGGTAATGCCTTTTATTTGGCCTAAATAGAAAATTGGAAAAAGTACAAACAGCCATATTTCATCGCTCTAGAACGCGTATTTACCGAATTAGAGCGGTTTGAAGTTTTGTAAGAAACAATTGCTTGTAAAATCTGACTCCGTTGTCCTAGGAACTTCACCAATGGCGCAAATGAAAGGTTAAGAGTAGTAGATTATGAATCTGACCAAAAACCGAAGGGCAGGGGTCACCAAAAAAATGAAAAATTCGAAAGTCCTAAAAAACGTATTTTGCCGGTTTTAACGACGCCAGTTTGCGTTTATAATATACTTAGTGCGTTTCCAAAGCGGTAATGCCTTTTATTTGGCCTAAATAGAAAATTGGAAAAAGTACAAACAGCCATATTTCATCGCTCTAGAACGCGTATTTACCGAATTAGAGCGGTTTGAAGTTTTGTAAGAAACAATTGCTTGTAAAATCTGACTCCGTTGTCCTAGGAACTTCACCAATGGCGCAAATGAAAGGTTAAGAGTAGTAGATTATGAATCTGAAGTTTAATTAACTTCTAATTACTATTTTAGAAAATATGACCAAAAACCGAAGGGCAGGGGTCACCAAAAAAATGAAAAATTCGAAAGTCCTAAAAAACGTATTTTGCCGGTTTTAACGACGCCAGTTTGCGTTTATAATATACTTAGTGCGTTTCCAACGCGGTAATGCCTTTTATTTGGCCTAAATAGAAAATTGGAAAAAGTACAAACAGCCATATTTCATCGCTCTAGAACGCGTATTTACCGAATTAGAGCGGTTTGAAGTTTTGTAAGAAACAATTGCTTGTAAAATCTGACTCCGTTGTCCTAGGAACTTCACCAATGGCGCAAATGAAAGGTTAAGAGTAGTAGATTATGAATCTGAAGTTTAATTAACTTCTAATTATTATTTTAGAAAATATGACCAAAAACCGAAGGGCAGGGGTCACCAAAAAAATGAAAAATTCGAAAGTCCTAAAAAACGTATTTTGCCGGTTTTAACGACGCCAGTTTGCGTTTATAATATACTTAGTGCGTTTCCAACGCGGTAATGCCTTTTATTTGGCCTAAATAGAAAATTGGAAAAAGTACAAACAGCCATATTTCATTGCTCTAGAACGCGTATTTACCGAATTAGAGCGGTTTGAAGTTTTGTAAGAAACAATTGCTTGTAAAATCTGACTCCGTTGTCCTAGGAACTTCACCAATGGCGCAAATGAAAGGTTAAGAGTAGTAGATTATGAATCTGAAGTTTAATTAACTTCTAATTACTATTTTAGAAAATATGACCAAAAACCGAAGGGCAGGGGTCACCAAAAAAATGAAAAATTCGAAAGTCCTAAAAAACGTATTTTGCCGGTTTTAACGACGCCAGTTTGCGTTTATAATATACTTAGTGCGTTTCCAACGCGATAATGCCTTTTATTTGGCCTAAATAGAAAATTGGAAAAAGTACAAACAGCCATATTTCATCGCTCTAGAACGCGTATTTACCGAATTAGAGCGGTTTGAAGTTTTGTAAGAAACAATTGCTTGTAAAATCTAACTCCGTTGTCCTAGGAACTTCACCAATGGCGCAAATGAAAGGTTAAGAGTAGTAGATTATGAATCTGAAGTTTAATTAACTTCTAATTACTATTTTAGAAAATATGACCAAAAACCGAAGGGCAGGGGTCACCAAAAAAATGAAAAATTCGAAAGTCCTAAAAAACGTATTTTGCCGGTTTTAACGACGCCAGTTTGCGTTTATAATATACTTAGTGCGTTTCCAAAGCGGTAATGCCTTTTATTTGGCCTAAATAGAAAATTGGAAAAAGTACAAACAGCCATATTTCATCGCTCTAGAACGCGTATTTACCGAATTAGAGCGGTTTGAAGTTTTGTAAGAAACAATTGCTTGTAAAATCTGACTCCGTTGTCCTAGGAACTTCACCAATGGCGCAAATGAAAGGTTAAGAGTAGTAGATTATGAATCTGAAGTTTAATTAACTTCTAATTACTATTTTAGAAAATATGACCAAAAACCGAAGGGCAGGGGTCACCAAAAAAATGAAAAATTCGAAAGTCCTAAAAAACGTATTTTGCCGGTTTTAACGACGCCAGTTTGCGTTTATAATATACTTAGTGCGTTTCCAAAGCGGTAATGCCTTTTATTTGGCCTAAATAGAAAATTGGAAAAAGTACAAACAGCCATATTTCATCGCTCTAGAACGCGTATTTACCGAATTAGAGCGGTTTGAAGTTTTGTAAGAAACAATTGCTTGTAAAATCTGACTCCGTTGTCCTAGGAACTTCACCAATGGCGCAAATGAAAGGTTAAGAGTAGTAGATTATGAATCTGAAGTTTAATTAACTTCTAATTATTATTTTAGAAAATATGACCAAAAACCGAAGGGCAGGGGTCACCAAAAAAATGAAAAATTCGAAAGTCCTAAAAAACGTATTTTGCCGGTTTTAACGACGCCAGTTTGCGTTTATAATATACTTAGTGCGTTTCCAACGCGGTAATGCCTTTTATTTGGCCTAAATAGAAAATTGGAAAAAGTACAAACAGCCATATTTCATGGCTCTAGAACGCGTATTTACCGAATTAGAGCGGTTTGAAGTTTTGTAAGAAACAATTGCTTGTAAAATCTGACTCAGTTGTCCTAGGAACTTCACCAATGGCGCAAGTGAAAGGTTAAGAGTAGTAGATTATGAATCTGAAGTTTAATTAACTTCTAATTACTATTTTAGAAAATATGACCAAAAACCGAAGGGCAGGGGTCACCAAAAAAATGAAAAATTCGAAAGTCCTAAAAAACGTATTTTGCCGGTTTTAACGACGCCAGTTTGCGTTTATAATATACTTAGTGCGTTTCCAACGCGATAATGCCTTTTATTTGGCCTAAATAGAAAATTGGAAAAAGTACAAACAGCCATATTTCATCGCTCTAGAACGCGTATTTACCGAATTAGAGCGGTTTGAAGTTTTGTAAGAAACAATTGCTTGTAAAATCTGACTCAGTTGTCCTAGGAACTTCACCAATGGCGCAAATGAAAGGTTAAGAGTAGTAGATTATGAATCTGAAGTTTAATTAACTTCTAATTACTATTTTAGAAAATATGACCAGAAACCGAAGGGCAGGGGTCACCAAAAAAATGAAAAATTCGAAAGTCCTAAAAAACGTATTTTGCCGGTTTTAACGACGCCAGTTTGCGTTTATAATATACTTAGTGCGTTTCCAAGGCGATAATGCCTTTTATTTGGCCTAAATAGAAAATTGGAAAAAGTACAAACAGCCATATTTCATCGCTCTAGAACGCGTATTTACCGAATTAGAGCGGTTTGAAGTTTTGTAAGAAACAATTGCTTGTAGAATCTGACTCCGTTGTCCTAGGAACTTCACCAATGGCGCAAATGAAAGGTTAAGAGTAGTAGATTATGAATCTGAAGTTTAATTAACTTCTAATTACTATTTTAGAAAATATGACCAAAAACCGAAGGGCAGGGGTCACCAAAAAAATGAAAAATTCGAAAGTCCTAAAAAACGTATTTTGCCGGTTTTAACGACGCCAGTTTGCGTTTATAATATACTTAGTGCGTTTCCAACGCGGTAATGCCTTTTATTTGGCCTAAATAGAAAATTGGAAAAAGTACAAACAGCCATATTTCATCGCTCTAGAACGCGTATTTACCGAATTAGAGCGGTTTGAAGTTTTGTAAGAAACAATTGCTTGTAAAATCTGACTCAGTTGTCCTAGGAACTTCACCAATGGCGCAAATGAAAGGTTAAGAGTAGTAGATTATGAATCTGAAGTTTAATTAACTTCTAATTACTATTTTAGAAAATATGACCAAAAACCGAAGGGCAGGGGTCACCAAAAAAATGAAAAATTCGAAAGTCCTAAAAAACGTATTTTGCCGGTTTTAACGACGCCAGTTTGCGTTTATAATATACTTAGTGCGTTTCCAACGCGATAATGCCTTTTATTTGGCCTAAATAGAAAATTGGAAAAAGTACAAACAGCCATATTTCATCGCTCTAGAACGCGTATTTACCGAATTAGAGCGGTTTGAAGTTTTGTAAGAAACAATTGCTTCCAATTCCAAGGCATTCCAACGCAGTAATGCCTTTTATTTGGCCTAAATAGAAAATTGGAAAAAGTACAAACAGCCATATTTCATCGCTCTAGAACGCGTATTTACCGAATTAGAGCGGTTTGAAGTTTTGTAAGAAACAATTGCTTGTAAAATCTGACTCAGTTGTCCTAGGAACTTCACCAATGGCGCAAATGAAAGGTTAAGAGTAGTAGATTATGAATCTGAAGTTTAATTAACTTCTAATTACTATTTAAATATGACCAAAAACCGAAGGGCAGGGTATGATATAGCAAATGAAAGAAGGATCTCCCAGCTTTCATTGAAATCCAACCCGAGCCCTTTATCACCACTGAGGCGAGAGTTATAGCCAATTTCCCATCAAAAAACTTTAAACGCGATTTGTAGCGAAACTAGCAGGAATTTAAGGATTCCGAGCTCAATTCGTGATCACAAAAAATATATTTTTTTTTTTTCATTTTCATGAATTTCCGGGTCCACTTTGGGGGCTCACTGTGGCCAAAGTACTCATCGGACCTGGACAATGATATAGCAAATGAAAGAAGGATCTCCCAGCTTTCATTTAAATCCAACCCGAGCCCTTTATCACCACTGAGGCGAGAGTTATAAAATGCTTTTTTTTTCATTTTAATGAATTTCCGGGTCCACTTTGGGGGCTCACTGTGGCCAAAGTACTCATCGGACCTGGACAATGATATAGCAAATGAAAGAAGGATCTCCCAGCTTTCATTTAAATCCAACCCGAGCCCCTTATCACCACTGAGGCGAGAGTTATAGCCAATTTCCCATCCAAAAGCTTTAAACGCGATTTGTAACGAAACTAGCAGGAATTTAAGGATTCCGAGCTCAATTCGTGATCACAAAAAATACATTTTTTTTTCATTTTCATGAATTTCCGGGTCCACTTTGGGGGCTCACTGTGGCCAAACTACTAATCGGACCTGGACAATGATATAGCAAATGAAAGAACGATCTCCCGGCTTTCATTTAAATCCAACCCGAGCCCTTTATCACCACTGAGGCGAGAGTTATAGCCAATTTTCCATTAAAAAACTTTAAACGCGATTTGTAGCTAAACTAGCAGGAATTTAAGGATTCCGAGCTCAATTTGTGATCACAAAAAATACATTTTTTTTTTTTCGTTTTCATGAATTTCCGGATCCACTTTGGGGGCTCACTGTGGCCAAAGTTCTCATCGGACCTGGACAATGATATAGCAAATGAAAGAAGGATCTCCCAGCTTTCATTTAAATCCACCACCAAAAAGTCACAAATCCGAAAATACAAATGAAAACCAAACAAAAATCCAACAAAAACATATTTACCAATGTATACAAAGAATTAAAGAAACGTATTTAAAATGTTATTAAAGCCATTTGTAGTTTTATAAATGTTGAAAATTCGCTAATAAAAACGAGCCTTAATCGATCGCATAGAGCTGCTAAAATTTGTTTTGGGAATCAGTTTGTTTCATTTTCGATTCACTTTATAACTCTGTTCACTATTGTTCTCTATAATTTCCATTTAAATTAAAAATATACATTAAATTTGAAATTTTTCGTACCGAGTGGGATTTATATTAAAAATATACATTAAATTTGAAATTTTTCGTACCGAGTGGGATTTATATTAAATTGATAACTGCGTTGTTATTGGAATCGATTAAATTTACAATTTCTTAGGAAGAATTACTAAATACGAAGTTATTCAAAAAATCCTAATATTCTAAAATTTATAAATACACTAAGTAGACTTGTATTTTTTGCAAAAAAATAAACATTATAACTCGACGCATGTGAACTGAACGTTAAAAAACTTCTAAATCCTATTGACAACTGTAAAATTATATAATATAAAGTCTAATATTTTCCATGATTAAATCTAAATAGTTTCCAAATATATAACAATTGAATTTATGACTATTAATAAAAATATATAATACAAATAATTAAAAAAAAATAATTAATTAAATATACAATATTTTTGAATATTAATGCAAGAAAACTGAAAAAATCTGAATATTAATACAAGAAACTTAAAACACTTAATTTTTATTATTCATGATAAATAACGAAACAAGAAAATAATAATATATATAATTATAAATGGTAAAGAATAATAAAAAGTAAATGAAATAAAAAAAAAATGCCGATGTTAATAATAAACAACACCACAAGATAGATAAAAAAGGAAAAGGTAACAAAAGACAACATGGGAAATTTGGCAGAAATCCTGTATTCTTCCGCACAATCAGACATTCCAGGACCAAAATCTCCTGGAGTTCTCCAGGAACTCCTCCCAGAAGCGGTGGAACTCGGCTAGTGGGTCAGTTGCTGTAGGAGATGGAGTTGGAGCTAGGGGAGGGGCGTTAGGTAAAGACGGCGGCAGTTGTGGGTTCTTGTTATTGGTGGGCGTCGCTGACCCCCCATCGGAGGAGGACTGTGGAGAAGTGATATCAGGCAAATGGCCCGTGAACGAGGAGACTGCTCGGCACTTACCTGCCTGGGGTCCACGGCGAAGGTACCGGAATCGACGGTGGCCTGTATGGCTTTGCGAATGGCCTCGGCTTCGCGGAGGTTCTGCTCGCTGACGCGCACCCGAGGATCGACGAACTTCGGCCGGCCGCCCGGTCCATCCAGCCATGTGGGTTGGACCACCTTTTGTCAATAAAATAAAATCAGATTCTACTTAAACCATTTCTAAGGAATACCTGTCTTTTAGTGAAGCCATGGCGATTTTTCAAATCCATCCGTATCGGACTCAGCTGTGGGACAGAAAGAAATATATTATATTATCGTATGCAGTACGATTCGATTAGTATCCCACCAGTGAGAAATCCATATTGCTTGATATCAGCAACATATAAATTGTGAATTTTAATTCCAACTCCATTTCCTATCGAGCTAACTATTATTTAATTTTATTTTTCTTATTATAATATTCTGTTTACCGTTATAAACAACAACTATTTAAAACACAAATCAACTAATTTGACACTCTCTTCACGAAACTGTTTTATCGACATATTTCGTTTGTATGGCATCATTATTTCTTCTTTGACGTTTTACCGGGATATTGTATTTGACAGTTGAACAAATTCCTGCGGAACTCTTGTGGTTTTCTACTTTTAACTAAACAGTTGATTTTTGTGAAAAATCTTTATTATTAAATTGAGTAATGTCGAAATCCAAGAAAGCGCGTAAAGAAAGTGAATCCGAAGATGAAGAATCTTCGTCCAGTTCGAGCGAATCGGAGTCGGAAGTGGATGAGAGGAAAAAGAAGCGCTCAAAAAATCACAAACACAAGAACAAAAAGAAAACCACGGATAAGAAGAAAAAATCCAGGCGCTCCCCATCAGTTTCTGAAGATAGCTCCAGCGATTCAAGTGGTTCATCATCATCCAGCGAATCATCTTCCTCGAGTTCGTCGGAGTCTGAAGACGATAGCAAGAAGAAACACAAGCATGCAAAAGCAGCAAAAGTGAAGTATCCACAAGAAGCACCAAAAGAAGTGAAGAAAGATAAGCAGAAATCCCGCGAAAAATCACCCAGTCCCGAGCATCAAACACGCGAGGCGGCACGTGTTGGAAGTGGTCATCATAACTCGAGATGGGAGAGTCCCGAAAGGACTGCACAGGATGGTCGACCACAAAGTAGTAAAGAATACGATAAGAGCAGAGAACGACGCAATAGCAGAGACAGACATGAAAACAGGGAAAAAGATTACGAACGTGATCGTGGTCGGGAGCGTGATGCAGATCGTTATCGTGGCGGAGGAATGGGAGGTCGCAGAAATAACGATTACCACGATGATCGAAATCGTGGTGGTGGACGAGATCAGCGCGGAGGCGATAGACGAGAGAACAGAGATCGGGATGGCGATCGTTACGGTGAAAATAATCGAAATCGCGAAGAAAGGAGTAATAGGAACAGATACGATGACCGCAGAGAGTAAGTTGTGCTAATTTTAACTATTCAATATAAATTATAAAATGCTGGTTTCTTTATGTATAGACGCAGTCGTAGTCCCCGACAAGATCGTGATAGGGATCGACCAAGTGGATATGGTGGCGGCGGTGGTTCCGGTAGAGGAGACAGACGGGACTCATCGCCTGTTCGCCAGCGTCCACAGAATCGACAACGTCAACGACGAAAATCGGCTGAAGACAACGAAACATATGAATGGGGAAAAAAAGCCGACAACGAAAACAATAAGAAACCAACGCCTGATCCTGTTGAAAAAGAGAAGCCTAACTTTGGACTCAGTGGTGCTCTCACTGAAGATACCAATAAGGTTAATGGTGTTGTCGTAAAGTACTCCGAACCACCAGAGGCTCGCAAGCCTAAGCGTCGTTGGCGTTTGTATCCATTCAAAGGAGAAACCGCGTTGCCCACACTGCATATTCATCGGCAGAGCTGTTTTCTAGTTGGGCGCGATCGTAAAGTTGTTGACCTAGCCGTCGACCATCCTAGCTGCTCAAAACAACATGCGGCCTTGCAGTACCGTCTAGTACCGTTCGAACGCGAGGATGGTACAACGGGAAAGCGAGTGCGACCTTATCTGATTGATTTGGAATCGGCCAATGGGACGTTTTTGAATAACAAAAAAATCGATGCGCGTAAATATTACGAACTCATGGAGAAGGACGTCATTAAGTTCGGCTTTAGCACACGCGAATATGTACTGCTGCACGAGAACAGTAAGGAGGATCAGGAAGACGATGATGTTGATGTTGACGTGAAGCAAGAACAGCAGGATGAGCCCGTTGAACAACCAAATCCGTAGTCTCATTTTCAATATAGTTCGCAGAATTGAATTACAACTATGGAGTTATTATTTCAATTATATAGCCTCTGTTTTAGCAATGTCCATCTTAATACACATTCATGAATAAATAGTTTGTAGAAAAACTCCAGTATTTAATAATAAATGAAAAGCGTAGTGCAGAATGCAACCCTGTTTCGCATATGAATGTGTGAGCTTTGGGTAAAGTTAGCAAACTTTTCGGTGGCAACGCTTTATCCTTGTTTACCGGGAAATTGAGTCTTGTGTGGAATTGTTAAATGAAAGGTTGTTGTAATAGTTACAGCGTTCAAATATTCTTTTATCTATATCTGCGGTTTCGCTGGTAACGGAAAATAGATTCTCTTTGCTGGTGAAGCCTTGTGTTCGTTCTGCTTACTCCAGCGTTTCTTTTTATAAGCAAACTAAAAATTATACCGTTTTTATTTTACATTCTATACAGAAGATGGCTCCAAAAAAACAAGCTCCTAATGGTTTCATGATCTTCACCTTCGAATGGAAGGCCAAACATGGCAGAAACATGAGTCTCCGTGATGCGACCACGGAGGCTGGCAAGATCTGGGCGGTAAGTAAATGGCCCTCCATGCCAAGACAACGCATATAATGGTAATATAATTCCAGAAAATGGGTCCGGCTGAACGTGGTCCTTACAACGAGAAAGCCAAACGGGAGAAGATTGGGGCGAAGAACAATAACGAAAAATTGACCTGCACCGGTCAACCGCTATCGTTGGTGGAGAAGGAGAAGAACGATTCAGCGCAACGCGAGCGACAGATAAAGCGCAACATCGAGATGACTGTCCGCAACAGTGTCAAGGAATGCCGTAAGTACCATCCCCAAAACTCCGGTCACCTTCCCCTATCAACGTGGACAGACTTCTTACTTCTTTGATGACATCTTTCAGAGCTCGAAACTCAATCGTATTTCTTTATAATGGTCAATTACTTTACGAGAACCCTTAAAGGAGGAGTCTATGTCCCAGCTGAGATTTCCATATGTGAATATTCTCTTAAAGACGGTGTCTCGCGTTCTTATCATTCGTTTGTAAATCCAGGCAAGTTTATTCACTTCAATATACAAGCAAAAGGTTTAAATTGATTTCATCATGATTCTATTCTAGGTGTAACCATTTACGGCCATCATTATGAGGCACAACATCATTCCGATACAACTCATAAGCTTCCGTTGCCACCGAAAGCAATGGGCGAGGTTAATTTAGGTCGCATTTACAATGACGTCCTAAATTTTATTCGCAACAAGGACACCGGTGAATATCCACCGATCTACACGATGCGCGACAGCATTCCAAGTGTGGCATCGGTTTTAGATTTCCTTAAGGCTGACGTGGGTGCCAAACCTGGAAATGTTGATGTTTATCCAATTCAGTATTTGTTTTTCATCCTAAAAGAAGCCACTTGCGATGCAGGTGAACTAGACAAGCCAAAGTCATTTTATATAACTGATGCATATTTCGAACGTGACTTTTTTGAATATCAAACTGGCATCGCCTGTGAGGTAAGCGACAGCCATTAAAACATTAAAATATTTTTTCAATTTGTTGTTTCCATTTTAGTATCATGAAGAAGTCGATAGGAGCAAATACTGTACCCAATCATGCGTCACACGTTGGGGCTACATGTTTTCTGACTACATGTGTCGCGATATAGCGATCTCATTGATTCCCGGGCGGCACGTTCCGCTCGATACAAACTTGAAAGCGATTGTTAATCCAGCTCCAAGCTCTTGCAATGACACTGATTCGTGCATTTCAATGGCTACTGAGACTAGTTATGCTACCAAAGCACTTTCGGAACATAAAATCTATTATGAAGATCAGAAATCTCGTATTTCTGATCATACAAGTACAATTTTCAAAGGCGAGGATTTTCCCAAATTGGACAAAATGTCCAATCGAAAACATTCAGTTTCTAATCCTATTCCATCTAAAGTCACAAAAGATTTCGATAGGTTTATGGACATGCATGCCACTGAAGAAGCTTCGGATCTGAATCCGTGGGCTTCCCGTTCTCGTCATATTCCGCCCATGTCAGATCCATCCTCAATTGATATTAAGTTCACACGAGATGATCATTCAGACGACTTGTCGAATTGTGGAGCTTCTAACATTAGTTTCGGGCGTGGACGCGGTATGTTGCATCGTTCACTGAATACATCTTCCTCGAGCAGTTATGGTGTCAGACGTGTTTTCCATCAATAGACGGACAATTAAAACTGATCGAACTTTTCTCATAAAATATTTTTTAAACATAAACATAAGCTTTTTCAATGTAATTGAATTGAATTTAGGTTTTTGCTAAGTGGATTTACAGCTGTTATTTTCTGTACAAATAAATTAGTTATGAATACAAAGTAAAATGATAAATATATATATATATATAATTCCAAATTGGTGGATCTTGATTAGTTATGGTGGGATTGTAGGTGCATTTGAATAGATTTAGGATCATTTTTTAATTATTTTTATTAATTTTCTCTTCAAATTACTATGAAGTTCTAAAAAAATACTTAACTTTTTTGGGTTTGCTACAATTTTGAATGTCTTTTATTATTTTCTTTGCTAATTAATAAATTAAAAACTAAGGTTAAAAATGCTTCTCTTATGTCAAGTATATATATATATATATATATATATATATATATATATATATATATATATATATATATATATATATATATATATAGTTAATATATATATAATTGCATAGTTAACGAAATAAAACTTAAAATTGAAATTTCAGTCCAGTGTCAAAAAGCTTAACGAGTTCTGTCATTCAGCATTATGCGGATTATATAATTTGTAATGCATTTACATGCAATGCATAAATTTTGTAATATTTATATACGGGACTCTATTTTTACTGGGATTTAGATTTGGATGGTCTATTTTAAAGACAAGCATTAACAATTGTTTTTGTTTTGTTATTTTGTTGCTTGAACAAGCATTCATCGCGTTTGCTAGAAACTTGTAATTATGAACTATATCATGGAAAGGATAATTTCAAGCTTTTGATTTCTTTTTCTACATACAATACAAAATTAAAAACAAATAAAAATATATAAAGATAATAAAATACAAATAATTACAAAAATTGAGATACTTTTATAAACATTCAACGAAAACGAACGGCACAAAAAATTAAGTTAGGGAACGCGTCAATTACACATTATAAATTAACTAAATTTAAATCTATATCTTGTTCCGTAAGCTAATAGGTTTAAAAAGTAAAGGAATATATGTTTAAAAATACTTATACATATTTTACATGAAATCTTCATTGAATATGTTTTTTGGTTTATTTCACTCTCATTGTTGTAAATCTCTCATCGTCCATCTAATGGCGGTTGTTTTTAATGCGATTTCAGCACTTGGTGCACCTTTACTGCGTCTCGAATTTGAAACTCGTCACAACATTGCGGCTGCGGCTCCCCCGCCGCCGTAGCAGGTGCTCCAGCCGCTCCAGACGGCAGAGGCACCGCCCCACCCACTCCATTCACGCCCACCCCCACATCACGTGCCGTGACGTCGCAACTGTTGCGCCGACTTGTCGCCGGCTTAATGGGCGTGTACCGCATTAGTACCTCCGCAGAGGATTGTTTGAAAGTCTCCGACATTTGCCTGTGGACGAGTTCTATCAACGCCGGCAAGTCGTCCTTGGTCATGCCCACCGTAGAAATGGGTGGCATGGTGGTTATGATTATGTTGCCCGAGTTTAGGATCTTCTTCTTGTCGTTGAGGAACGTACAGTAGGAGCTGAACACCACCGGCAAGATGGGGATCTGCTCGTCGATGGCCATGTGGAAGGCGCCCTTCTTGAACGTGTGCAGTTCGCCGGTGTTCCGTCGCGTGCCCTCCGGAAATACCCACAGCTTGATGTTCTGCTTCTTGATTTTATGATTGACGGCATTCAAGGTGCCGCGTGCCTTCTCGCCCCGAACGCGATCGATGAAGATCAAGCCGGCCAACCAGGCGGCCAAGCCGAAGGGCCAGGCGTAGAAGAGCTCGCGCTTGGCCACCACGGTGCACTTGTTCATCACGTGCCAGATATCGAACATACCTACGGCAAGGCAGAACGGGGCATAAATCATTGGAATTTATATGGAAAAATATAGATCACATACCCAAAACGTCGAGGGAGCTCTGATGGTTGGCCACAATGATGCAGGCCTGATCCTTCTCCAGGTGCTCCTTGCCGCGCAGCTCCCAGCGCAGGCCAACCAGTGCCGAGATGCGGTGGCAGAACGTGCTCGCCCAGCTGTGGGTGGAGAGGAAACTTGATGAACATGGAGTATACAGTAAGTGAATATAAATGGAGAGTGGACGGAATAGGGGAGAAGCGAAACCGTTGACAAAGTCAATCGTCCGCCTCACTGCGAAAGACTTCGCACATACTGTTGTCTCTCATCGGCATTAAGACTGAAACAGAAAATTCCATTAATAACTATCATTCCAATTGCATTTTGATAGCACTCGATGGGCTCGGGTTTATTTATTTATATATTGATTTCTCAGATATATAAGGTAATTCAATTAATGAACTGCTGCGCTCGGTGGACACTTTATCGATTTCTCTGCATGTACGTGAAGACCACTTTCCGTTCGTGCCATTTTAATAATAGAATCCAATAACCACTCGAGGCGAGATATCGGGCTAATAAGATCGGCCGAGGGATTGTTTATCGCATTTTAATGCTGCGATATTAAGTTTATTGGAAAATCATTGCTTAATTGATTTATTTGCTGCTCAGTGTCGCCTAGCCAGGGTTTCCAAGAACGGAAAATAACAAAAAGATAACAACAGAAAGATCGAACTGTAGGAAAGTCTCACTGAATGAAGTGCAGACAAAGTGGATTGTGGTAATGAATAAAAATAAATCTTTTATTTTTGTTAATAGATAAGTGATTGTACTTTGCCTGCTGACTCCGAATCTATTGGGAGTTTATTAGCATGCTAATCGTAACCTACACAAATATATATAACAAATACTATTGAACCGGAAGTGGGGGTTTTCGGGGAAATGAATGCAGAGAACTGTCTCGAATCACGGGAAACGGTTAGGTGCAGTTGTTGCAGGAAATCAATAAATAATTAAGTGAACACTGGACGAGGCTCAAGGCCGAATTGTCGCCAGCGGAAATTCATGGTTATCTCTTCCACGTAGAAGTATGGATTAGTCTGCGAAACCAATACTGAGCCAGCTGATTGCGGAGCTCGACGCCTGTCAATCGAAACTATGCTATGTGGGTGGAGTTGCGTTGGGCGGCGTGGGGCGGTGGGGAGGTGGGGTTCGGGGCGGTTCTTTGGGGCAGTTGCATTGCTGCACAGTCTGGTGGCATTTATCGATTTATCACCGTGAGCCATGGGAAGCGCAAGAAGTGCACCAGTCAAGCACCAGCACCAGCAGCAACAACAACAACCAAAACCACAACCGCAACCGCAGAACAGTAACAATGCCAATCAAGACTAATTAACAAGCAAACATCGTCGATTCCAGGAAATACTCACAGCAGATTCCGCACGTCGCACGGCCGAAAGAGGAATGCCGGAATCAGGATAATCGAGTTGAACGAAACTATTCCATAATAGACCAGAAACTTGAAGTAGTAGCGAAAGCTGTGGCTGGTCTCGTACAGGAACGGCAGCATCAGGAGCACGAAGAGTCCCAGCAGCTCGATGTACGAAGTCATAGCGACGGCAGCGGTCGGACTGGTCTGGAACGCAAGTCGTTGTTTCTGTTTCTGGGTGTCTTTGTTTTCGTTGTGATTCTCGTTGGGTTCCGATCAATTCTTTCTCTCTCCCTCTCGTTCTATCTCTAACTCTGTCGCCTCGCCTTTCTGCTATTTGTTTTGATTTTGTTTTATTTTATGCTGCCTTATTAGCCGTTTCCTCTTGGGTTCCTTCCTCCGGTGACCCGAGATCGTTCGGCCACTACACGTTGTTCTTGTTTGCTTCTTCTTCTTCGTGTTCGTCTTTTTTAGCTCTTTTTTCCGCTTACAACTGCATTTCGGTTGTCTCTCGTGTCCTCTCCACAGATGCTCTTCGTCGATTATCCACTCTGGTCCCTCCTCTTCTCTTTCGCGCTCCGTGGTTGTTGTAATGTTGGCGCGACTTCGTCCGCACAATTGCGAAATTGACGATGACGACGGTTCTGGGCTGTTCGGAAAATCAATTTGTTTATGTTATTATGTTCTCGTTTGCTTTGCTAATTAAAAATTTCCATGAAAACAAAGATATCTCGAGCTATCGGAATCGTTCAGTATTCGGTATACCCTGGACGCACGGAACTTTTCGTTACATTGTAGTTAGAGGCGTTCAGAACTTGTTTCTCCCTACGAATCTAATAGTTTAAAAATACATTTATGTATCCTCAAAATACGGTGAAATTACTCATGATTTTATGAGTCGAATGACGAGAAATCACGAATTCACATCGGTATCCGCATTGCAATAAGAACATCGCCAGCCTTCCTTAACATACACCATTTTTCCTTGCTCCCGTTCTCTGTCACTAGCTCACTCGCTCACTCACACACACCCACTGCTGCAGAAACATTTATGTAAAGCGCAGAAATGGCAAAACAGAAAATTCACGAAAGCATAAATTGAGCGAACAACAACAATGAACGACACCAGATGCACAAATGAGAGACAAGATTAATTCAAACGGAGAAAACGACAATTGATCAAACTATCCAATTCCTTCTCTTCTTCTACTCTTTTTCTATTTTCTAAATGTTTCTGATCAATTTCGCAAATATTTATTCGTAGCTCAAGACGCAAGTTTTTTAGTTTAATGTCTTTTTGCGGTTGAGTGAAATTTGACCGGCTTTTCAATTTCAAACAAAGTTCTTTGTGGTCTCAAATTAAATGGACAAGTTCCAGTTACTCCCGTGTTTAGTTCGTTATCTTGCTATGTATATGATGTTCAGGAAGTGACGAGAATGCACACAACTCGAATACAATGCACTTTTCTAATGCGCCGGTCGGGCTACTACCTCCGATGCTGCGACGACGCTACCCACCCACTTCTTCGGCTCCAGCACAATTCCAGAAACAACCGACAACGAACAACAAACAACGACCACTCGCACAGAACGTCCGTCAACAACTGATCGGAGCAGGCCGAGTGCAACCGCTTTTATTGAATTCATTCTATGGCACTCTTCCTTCGGTTCGTTCGTTCGTTCGTTCTCACGTTAGAGGGTTGTTTTTTAGCTCGGGGCGGATGTTGTGTTTGTGTGTATAGTGGAGCTGCCATATTTTGTGAATTACGAAAAAAACCGAATACATTTTCATGTAGCTCGTATCCCGTGCCCAACGTTGCAGCACTGCCCTCGGATTTCTGTTTCCTTTAAATCCCCAAACACAATGCCCAACGTCATTTTAACAGACTCTGTAACCCGGTGTTGCCAGCATGAGAATTCTATCCATTTGACATTCCAAGGGTAAAGTCGAAAATGTTCGAATTTTAAACAAATTAAAACACGTTAGATATACATTTTTTGTGAATACGGAAAGTTTTATTGATAATATTTCATTATTTTATTTTCATATACTGCGTTTTTGACATTTGACAATAATTACACAAAATCTAAATACATTCCATTTTAATTCTTACTTGTTGGGGATTTGTTGTTACTATTATGTTATTTCTTTGGGTCTTGAAAGTTCCTTTTTAATATTAGTTTTAAATATAGATATATATAATTACCATGTACGTATGAAGTTTGTATGTATGCATGTAGTAGTGTTGATGAAACTTTAGGAATATTTGTAGTTCATAGTTGCATAGTATTTGGCGAACAAAGGTTGTTGTTTTTGCAGTACTTAGTCCATCGAAAAGCGGCTATTTTTGCATATTTTTATCTATATAGAGTTTGCATAGTGTTTTTCTCATTTTGTAGTTGGTTCGTAGTTAACATGCTTCATGTCTTTTGTATTGTTGTAATTTAGGCCTATAAATGTATTTTTGTATGTATGTGGTAGTAAGCGAGTTTTTTCTCTCTAAATATTTGCATAATATGGTTTTCGCGGATTCGGTCTGTTATATCCATATTTTCGAAACATTCATCAATATTTAGTAAGTAGTTGCTAGTTTTGTTGTAGTTCTCGTGTTTTCTACAGTAGTTTTTTCTTTACCGACAGTTTTTATTTACCTATATTTTTCAATTAGGGGAAAATAATGGATTGGACGCAAAAATCAATCAATTTTTAGGATTTTTCGAAAATTAGCCCTTTAACCCAATATATGTATGTATGTATGTATGTATGTATGTTAATGAGTTGTTGTTGCCCTCAGTGGTTCTATAGCTATGTATGTATGGGTTTTAATCGTAGTAGTTCTAAATGCAGCTCAAAGTCATTCGGTTGAATCTTCTGGGGAGCAGATTTGAATTTTATGTAATTTTTTGCTTTTCGTTTTTTCTTTTACTTATTTTGCTTTAACTTCAATTATGTTGTTTCTTATATTTATAAAATTACTTTGAGGTAGTTAATTCTTTCTTACTTTTGCATTTCACTTCTATAAATATAAATATATTTCTAGTTCATACTTTTCCGCTTTTGGTTGTTGTTGTTGTTAATGTAATGTATGTTTATATTTTATTTTACTTGTGGCTTTTTTCTTTAAGGTTTTCTAGTTTTCTAGTTGCAGTGTTTTTGGCTCCATTTACAAGATCGCATTTGAAAGTTCTTAGGTGTTGTTGTTATTCGCATTTTTATTACAGATGTCGTATAAACATCATTTCTTAAAATCGTTGTAGATCAAAAGGAACATTTTTGTTGACGAACATATGAGAGAAAATCAAAATCAAGTAAAAAATCAAAATCAAGACTGGACTGAAGAAAAGTTGTGGAAACTAAAATCATCAAAAAATCTGAAATAAATCTGAAAAATTCCTTAAACAAATTCCTTTCCAATTTTACAAACTAAAAAAAAACAAAAAAAAGAAATGAATATAAAAATCCAAAACAATTTATGTATTCCGAGGAAATGAAGAAAAATCAATAAAAAGTACCTGAAACATAAATATCAATAAACATCAAACCAAACAATTGAATAAATAAAAAACAAAAATGTTGTCGTTTTTTTAGTTTATATTTTTCACAAAATATAAAAGTTCTACACAAACAAACAAAAAAAAAACTTTTAAAATTTTGTTTTTTCTTTTTTTTTTAAATTTTTCAATAACTGTACTAAGGATAATTATTAGAATTAAAATTTAAAAAATACGTAAAATATTTAAATAGCATATTTTATGTTTTTTGTTTTTAACTTTACAGCTATTCATGAAATTATTTCTGCTTTACTTTAAACGCTAAGCTTAATTAAGAAATAATAGTTTATAATTAATAATAATAATATAATAATAATAATAATCAATTAAAGAAAACATTACAAATAGTTGGAAAACAAAACCACGCGCCCGAAGTTGCCCGCCGAGCGATTTAAATTAAAAAACTTACTATCACACAGACAAACCGCCCGCCGAGGCAATGGGCGTGTCGCGTTGTTGTTGTTGTTGTTGTTATTGTTATTTATTTGTTGCAGTTATTATTGTTAAAGTTGTAGTGTTGTTGTTGTGGTTGTTGTTGTTGTTTTTGCTGTTATTACCGTTATAGAACAAAGCGGTTAAACAAAATAATAATAATCATCATTATCGTTATCGTTATCATTATCATTATCGACAAATACGAATAAAAATATAAAAAAGAGGGGAAAAAATTCAATAAAATAAAATAATAAACTTAAGTGTTAAAAAATAAAATTGAAAACAAAAGTTTCGGGAAAATATAAATTGTAAATAGAAATAATAAAAGCAGCAAATACATTTCTTCTTTAGATTAAAACATAAAATATAAATAAGAAATTGACGTGTTTTATGCAAAATATTCCAATATTCAAATATTACTGATTTCCAAGGATTTTCCCATCAAATTTTCCTCCGCAGTGGAATTTGAATTTTCTCTATATATATAATATATTTTTTTTTTGCAAGTTTCGAAGCCAGAATAAGAATTATTTTTATAATTTCCAAAAAGAAAAAACCCTTTCCAAGTTCTCAAACTGTATGAAGTGCGTTCTAGTATTGGTTAATTTGAATTTTCGCCTCTTGAAAACCATTTGCTTGAAATTAGAAAGAAGTTCTTGACAATTTTAGTTTATTTTAGCAATTTTCTTACTTGACTTTCGTTTCTTCCTTAAGTAATTGTTAGTGTTCTTTTTCTCCAATTGGTTAAAATAAACGATTTAATGAAAAATATTTTGTTTGTTTGTTTTGTTTTTTTTTTTGTTTTGTAGTTACATCTTAATAGCTTTTATTACATAGAATAATAGTAGTATGTGTTTGTTGTTGTTTGTGTTTAATAAAGTTCTCAAGCAAAATATGCGTAGTAAAAAGTTGATTGTTTACTTTGCAAAATTAATTCAATTAAATAAACGTATATAAGAAAGTTTAGAGTTTTATTGAATGCATTCTTCACTTAACGGTAGGTTTCTATTGTATTGTTTCATAATAATGTATTTATTATTTTTAGCTCTTAAGTAATAAAAAATATTTCATATAAAGTAAATCATAAATATATATATATATATATATATAATTCATATATATATATACGTACATATATATAAATATATAAATATATATATATACGTAAATTCATATAAATAGATATATATGTATATATGTGTATGTATATATAGAACATTGAAGTGTAGTTCAAAAAAAGAACATTTCTAGTTTGTTTGGGGCACCCGGTGCGAAATGAACGGTAAATAAATATGTTGTAGCTCAGTCTCCAAGAATTACCGCTATTCCGCCCGAGGCCCCGGCTTTCGATTAGACATTCAACCTTTCTAGTTCCCTACTATTTATTAAAGTTTGCGTTCAAGTTTTGCATGATTCTTTTATTTCGTTTTGTTTTACTTTAGTTCGTTTGTTGCCTTTTGTCATTACTCTGTTTTATTGGTTACTGTTTGTATTGATTGATTTGTCAGATTTAGTTCAGCGAACAAAGTTGATGCTTGAAAGTGCTTAAAATTACAAAGTTCTCGGCGTAGGCGAGAAGTCGCTTAAAAAAAAAAAAAAAAACACAAGCATTTTCCGCATATTTACAGTAAAGTTCAGGGATTCCTATTGTACAAAATGCGTGTCTATAGCTGTGTATATAAGAGGTTCGTGTAAATAATATATTGGTTTAAAATAGAAAAAATAATATATCTATATATGTGTATATATATAAAACAGATGTGTATATATATTGTGATATAAACGGGAGATACAGCTTTGAACTATTGTTTGGGGATTGTGTGTGTGTGATTGCATATATATATATATTCCTATAGTTGTATAGGACTGATGGATTCGGTAAAACACTGTAAAATTGCCAAAACTTTTCATGCATTTTATTGTAACGAAATAGTGTGGGTGCAAATTTAGTAGTTTTCCAAAAAATTCAATAATCTAATCAATTTCAAATGTAGCCAAAGTTGTGTTTTTTCTCTGCCTAATAATTAATAGGTAATAATCAATAATTCTTAGTAAATTTCGAAGTAATTTCAGAATTTCAAATACATGTAAAGAAGTTTATGCGATCTTTCGTCTATATTTTGTTGCTTCTGTTTCTGGTTTATATTTGCCAAATTACTGTTGCTGCTGTTGTTGTTGTTCTTCTTCTTCTTCTTGTTGTTATTATTTAAGCCAAATATTTGATTTCTTCTTCAATTACTGTAAATATTTTTATATAGATTTTTTTTGCTTTTTTGTTTATTTTGAGTTTATTATTTTTTTGTAGATTTTTTTGTTAGTGTGTTCACATTCAATTATGAAAAAATGTAGTTTTTGTAATTGGTTTGTAATTTTTTTCTTCTTGTTTTATAATAGCTTATTTTCTTTTAGTGTAGCTTATGTTCTAACATATATATATGTATGTATATTTTGTTTATTATGGGTTTTGCCAAAAAATGCAGACATTTATCGATTGTTTTATTAAATATAGATATTATTTTTGTTTTGTTTTGTTTTGTTTATGTTTTTGTTAGTTTCGATTTTTATATTTCTTGTATATATATTTTGCTTGTATGTTTGTCAAATATTTTCATATATATTTCAAAAATTTTCATGATTCATGTTTGAGACAATTTTTATTTCTCATATTGAACTGCAATTTTTATTTCTCGGTGTTCGGTTTTCGTGTTTCTTTCTCGATATATTCCTATAGAGTTGTTGTTTTTGCCAAACAAAAAATAAAACGAGTGAATTAGCTTGTTTTTGTTGTTGTTGTTGTTGTTGTTTTAGTTTATCTCTTACAGAAGCTGCATTCGTCTATATATTCTTGGATTTCTCCTAAAGAGTTTCTGTTTTCTTTTCTTTTTTGTTTTCGTCAGGCAGTGTTTGTTGTTGTAATGTTTGAATATGTTGGTTATTTTTTAGTTTTTTTAGTTATTTATTTGCCCTGCGGTTCCGCTTCCACGTCGTTCCTATGAATAGAGGGCGCGGAACGCGTTGAGTATGGAATATTTCAATAGAGCATTTAAATTTATGGAAAATGTTGTTCTTATCGTGTTTTCTCACGATTTTTGGTTTTTTTTTTTTTTTGTGAATCGTTCTATTACGGATTTTCTGTTTCCGGTTCCGGTTCAATTTCTGTTTCTGTTTCAATTTGAAATTCTGTTTCCTGTTTCCAGTTTCCGTTCCAGTTTCTGTTCGGTTTGAAATTCAGTTTCAGTTTCAATTTTAATTTTAGTTTCTGTTTTGTCCCGTCCCAGTTTATTTTTTCATGTGTTTGGCTCTGTGTTTCGTTTCCATGTTCTGTTCTGTTCTGTTCTGTTCGTTTCGTTCCGCTTTGTATTGTAGAGTGGCTGATCTTGTTTTTACCTTGTTCTTTGCATTTGCTTCGTACGTTGATTTGATTTTGGTTTTCGGTTCTGTTTTGGTCAAAGAAATCATTTGAATGGATTCCACTGTGCTGTTAGTCTCTGCTTGGTTTTGTTGTTTTTGGTTGATGTTGGTGTTGTTGTTGGTGTTTTTGCAAAATCAATAAAACTTCGTTACATCGTTTTGTACTCAATTTTGTACGTTTCGAATTCAAGAATCAAAGAAAAACTTTCATTCCCTCCGTTTTTCGTTCTCTGTTCTTCTCTGTTCTTTTCCATTCTTTTCTCCCGCTTCCATTTGAAGTTCAATTAGCAAAAAGAGAAAAACAACAAATTGTTTCTTATGTTTCTTCTTCTGTTTCTGAATGTGCTTTTCCTGTGATTTTCTGAAACACCCGTTGGCTGCGAAACCACCCTGTTGATGAATGGCTAACGGTAATTTCGCAAACGGCGTGTTTTCGTGTTCGTGTGATTTTTTGCTTGGTCTGTATTTGTGAAATTTCGAAAAGGAAAATTTTAAACTTTCAATGCCAATCTTTTTGACTTTTTGGTTTCTTTGTTTTGCTTTGTAAATCTTAACAAAAAAGTTTATACGCCAATATAATAATAAAAATAGAAAAAATATGTAAAATATTAAAGATTTAATAACAACAAAAACAAATAAAAAGCAAGCTCATCACACTTAATGTTAATCAGTACTGGGCAACACTTAAAACACAATTCTACAAAAATCTCTTCAAATAATTTGAAAGTTATAAATTTACTTACTTTAAAAATTTTTCAAAAATATTTAAATATACATATCATTTTCGTATGCTTTTGCTTTGGAAAAGAAGCGATTTTTCAAATGCAAATTTTTTGTTTTTTTTTTACGTTTTGTTTCGATTTGTAAATTTTTGTTTTTATTTCCAAGTTTGTTGGAAAATCTAAAAGGTATGAAAATTATCTTTTATAAATTCCAAAATTTGTTGTTGCTTGTAGTATTTAAAAATATTTTCGCCAAAAATGTATCTTGATGTTGTTGTTGTTTTGTGTAACATTGTTTTCCCATACAATACAATTTAACGATAAAAATAGCCTCTAAATACTAAATAAATAAACTCTTTCGTACTTCAATATGTTTCTTAGTTTCACTTTATCTCTTCGTCCTTCCTACTCCTACTCCTACTCCTACTCTTCTTCCTCCTCTTTCTGCTCTTTCTACCCGCCTGCGCAAACATCTATTAAAATCTCATTTTAATAAAATTTAAAAATGTTCTCTCTTGTGTATAAAAATACTTTCAATTTTCAACTTTTTCTTAGTTTTGTTTTGTTTTTTTTTTTCCTTATTTCTCTTTCAACATTTTCTTTTTCTCGACGCATTCTTTAATTATAAATTTTATATTTTTTATATTATTATTTCTTCGTCGTTTTAAGTATTATTTCCCAGCATGAGTTTCTGTTCCTCGATTCTTTTAATATATATGATATATTAAAAATGTCAACATTTCCTCGATTTCGTTTGCTTTTTCTATTGTTGTTTTGGCCTTGTTCTTGCTTTTTTACCAAACGTCTTTGTTGTCACTGCGTCACAAACCGTAGATTACAAAAAGGGATCTCAACAAAATATTTCTTCATACTTTATAGCATCAATTTATAAATATATATTTGAAAATATATAACGTATGCCTACGAATATTTTTATTTACAACATCATTTCTCCTCAAAATTTCAGCAGTTTTCTTTTTGGTTACCTTTTTCATTCTTTGTTTGTTTGTTTTGTTGACTTCTCGTAGACTTTATAAATTTTTCCTCCAATCATAAGACTTATGTAAAATAAAATTGGCCTTTAATTATCTCGAAAAAATCTGTTACATCCGGTTATTTTTTAGTTTTCTGCTGCAGTTCGGGAATATGGAGAATTCAAGTGAGCAGGGAGAGAAAACGTTTGCGTTGAGTTCGTTGAAATTAGGAAAAAAATACATTTTCATCAAAAATCATGTTTTCGTAATTTCATGTCCAATAAATGTTCACAACTTTGGAGTTTCGCTCGCTCTGCCCTCCACTACTCGGTATTCGTCGATTCCCTCGGTAATCGTTACTTTCGGTTCTAGTATTTCATCTTCTGGAATTTGTGAAATTTCTGACATTTTTCTCATTGTTGTTTTTTGAATGCTGCATGATATGCTTAACATGTTGTTGTTGTTGCAGTTTCGGGGTTTTGTTCCTATTTTTGCTGTTAGTGTTGTTGTTGTAAATTTTTGTCACATTTGGTTTTATTTCGTTTTCCATGATTGAAAAATAAAATCGTATTTGGTTGAATTTGCCTTTTTATTCGCAAAAATAGGATTTTTGTTTTTTTCCTTGATTTTTAGAGAGTACAAATTTGGTTTTTGTTTTTGTAGTTGTTGTTGGTTTTCATTTTGCAGTTTCCTATGAATTACTTTTATTTTTGTGTATGTGTGTGTGAGTGAGTGTGTCTTATACGATACATCGACTTTTAATTTTACACAATTGTTTATTATTTCAAGTATTTGTCGTTATCTATTTACTTTTTTTAGGTTTTTAGACTTTATTTTGATTTCTTTTTACTTTTAGTACATTTCATTTTATCTCATTTTGTTTTCGTTAGATGTTTTTGCTTTAACTTTGTTGTTGTTGTTCTTGTAGTTGTAGTTGTTAATAGAAGATAATGCACTTACATTGAGGTATTTATTTTCTCTTCTCTTCTCTTTTTCGCTATTCCTCTTCCTCTCTCCCTCTCTCTCTCTCTCTCTCTCTCTCTCTCTCTGCTGCTGCTTTAGTAAAATATGTTGTTCAGTGTTTATTTTAGTTAATTATAGTATTTTCATATTTTTCTTCTGGTATTTTTATTATTATTTTATTGGATTTGTGTTAATTTTTTGGTTTTGTTTTATTTTTATTGGATTTGTTTTATATTAATTGGATTTATTTCAATTAATTTTGTTGCAATTTTGCCTCGTTTGCCAAACGTTGTTGCGATAATTTTTTTCTTTTCTTTCCTTCTCTCGATTTTCTTCGTTTGTTTGAAACGCCGAAATGATTTTTTTAGGTGCCGAAAATTTTGTTGCCGAAACATGTTGTTATCAACTTGTTGTTGTTATTATTGTTGTTGTCTTTCTTTTCTCGTGCAAAGAAATTGAACTGAAATTTTGAATGCAACTTGAAGTGTTTTTGTTTATGTTTCTGTTTTTATCAAAGGAATCAAATTATTCTGAATGGATTTTGGTTTAATTGTTTTTAGTTGTTACTTTCACTAGGATATTCTTTTTATTTATAGTTTAGGTTCTTTACGTTAAATTTACTTTACTTTACTTTAGGTTACTTTAGGTTAGTTAGTAGTTGTTTAGTTTCGTTTCATTTAGTTTAATAAGGGGAAACAAAATGCTCTTAAAAAAACTATGATTTAACTATTAGTTTATTTCATTAATTAACAAATATATTCATTTAATAACAACGGAATCTACTTGGTATAAAAAAAGTGCTCTAGTGGAACTTTATAAAAGTTAGTATTGTTCTTTATCGTATTATTCTTGTTGTAGTTGTAGTTGGTGTTGCTTTCATTGTATTTACTATTGTTGTACAGGGCTATGGATCTACGATATTGCTGAGGAGGGCTTCTCGAGGCTCTCGAGGGCGGGCCGTGGCCTCCGGGCAGCGTCCGGCGATGGAAAAGATTCAAAGGAATATTTGGAAATTTTTCTCCGAAGCCGCCGCCCTCGCCCTCCCCGTGTGGTTGTTGTTTGATTGTTTACTGCTCTCATTGATTTAATTATTGGCAACTATTTAACTATGATTTGTATATTTGTGTAAATATGGAATATTAAAAATATCGTGTGTCTTGAAATTTCCGTTCTTCCGTTCGTCGTTCGGTTTTCTCTTTCTTTTGTCGCTCTGTTCCATCCGGCTCGCTTTCGCTCGATGAAATCGACCGGCAGAGCTCGATACGAGAAGAGTTCGTGGATTTCAATTACACAATAATCGTCGTCATCATCGTCATCCTCATCCTCATCCTCATCAGTGTCATCATTATTATAATAATCATCGCTTAATAATCAATAAAATTACTTTACAAAAAAAAAAATATATAAAAAAAAAGAAACACATTTTAATAACATTTCAGCACCGTTTCAAGGCAAACGCAATTTCATTTCTAGTTCTTGTTGTTGTTGTTGTCGTCGATTTTCTTCGCATCGTTCTCCTTCTCTCCTTCTTCTCTTCTATCTCTCTCTTTCGTTTTTTAGTTAGTTTCGTTGCCGCCTTGGCAACTGCGATTAATCGTTACCGATCGAGTCGCGTTCGCCGCAGAAGGAGCAACCGAATGGTTGGTACTCGGTACTCGGTACAAGGATTCGATTCGGCGGCGATTCGCGGCAGCCCTGCGAGGGGGGGGGGGGACGTGCGCAGGGTTGCCATCGGCAGTTTCAGAGATAGACCGCATCATACATATTGGCAAATTATTCGTTACTTTTTCTTTATTCCGTAATTATCGATTTTTTTGTTATTATTGTTATTGTTGTTGTTGTTGTGGAAAAATGCTCATGCAGCGATTTTCAATTAAGTTTCATTTATTCTGATTAATCAATCTTCTATTCTATGTTATCGGATTTAGTTTTATTTTGCTTCATTTTAATTGATTTCATTTTATTTACGTTTCGTTTCTTCGGTTATTTTTGATATTTTTGCTTAATTGTAATTGTTTCTCTTTCTTTAGTGATTTTGTCTCTCTCTCTGTTTGTTGTTGCTTTTCTGTAGGGTGGGAACCTTTTTCAGTTTCTCTCTCTTGTTTCTTCTACTGATCTTTGTTTGATTTTTACGTGCTTATTTGTTAGTTTTTAATTAGATTTTATCAATTCAATTTGTGTTTATGTTATGTTGACAGAGTTTCAGTAAATTTTATTGTTTTGGATTAATTCCGAAATAACTGTAAATAAATTTTGTGGCATTTTTCGTTTGTATTTATTTTTTAGATCTTCTTAATTTTAAATAATCGTTTAAAGGTAGGGGAAAATAGAAAATAATAATTAAGGACAAAATGTGTGACAATAATTTTGTTTTGAAAAAGTTGAAAAGGACTCTTATCATCATCATCATCAACATGATCATGATCGAGATTATGATTATGATAGATTTTTATAAATGTTATTTTATTATTATTATTATTATTATTATGAATATCAGTATTATCATGTGTTGTTTTTACTTTTGTGGTTTGAAGATGCTTTTAGTTTTGTTTGTGGTTGTAGTTGTTGGATTTGTTTTTGTAAATTAAAAAAAAAAATAAACAAAATATATTTAAATGATCCTAAAACACACATTTTTGAAGAAAAAAAAAAAACAAACGCACGCTTACTGACTTGAACTCGCCGACTGCTGCTGCTGCTGCTGTTGCTGGAGTTGCTGCTGCTGGCTCTGCTGCTGCTGCTGCGCGCTCGGCGGCTGCTGCTGTTGCTGCTGGGGCGACTGCAGGGACAGCGGCTGTTGCTGCTGGAGCTGCTGCGGCTGCTGCTGCTGGAGCTGCTGAGGCTGCTGTGGCTGCTGCTGCTGCTGCTGGTGTGGCATCGGCTGCAGGGGCTGCAACTGGCCCGTCCCGCTGGCCGCGGACTGTTCTTTGGCAGCCTTTTGCTTCTTGGTGACCGGCGGCGGATTCGTCGACATCATCATGGCCCGGATCCTCCGCTGAGCAGACTGCGGGAAGACAGGGAAAGGTATCAGAAGTTGAGGGTGGAAGGGGAGTCGGATCGAGGGGGCGGGAATTTACTTGAACACTGAAGAAGGGCCCGATGATGTGGACCGGCGTCTCCTCGTCGCCCCCGGAGGCCGGCGCCACCGTGTGCTCCGGCAGCTTGATGATGCTGCCCGTGACCCGCTGCAGCTCGCGCACGTTCTGCCCGCCCTTGCCGATGATCCGGCCGACCTGGAACGCAAACGCAGTTTCGAATGAATGAGAGTTTGAGAGAGAGTTTTGATGATCGATCGAACGATTTCGCGATACTGACCTGCGAGCTGGCGACGAGGATCTCGACCGTCAGCCGGACGTCGTCGGTGCCGCACATGAAGCCCTCCTCGCGCATCTTCTCGAAGATCATGTACTGGGCCTTCCACTGGCCCTCGGGCGTCCCGACGATGGTCACCTTGCGCTCGGTCTGCTGCTCGGCCGGCTTGTCCGACTCGAGGGGGGCGATCTTGAGCGAGGCGTTCGAGAACCGCATGATGTTCCGGATGTGGGAGCCCTTCGTCCCGATGATCGCCCCGACCGCGTTGTTCGGTATGTAGAGGTAGGTGATCTCCTGCAGGTCGTTCGGGAACACGGGCGGGACGACGGCGGCGGTGGGCGTCTTCGCCATCGGGCCGAAGCCCGGGCACGAGGTGTACGGCATGCTCGGGCTGAAGACCATGCCGTTGCCGGGTGTCGACATCATCGCCATCGGATGGAGGCCGGGGAACATGAGGCTCTGGGGGGCCATCGCCTGGAGGTCGTTCTCGAAGCTCTGGCGCAGCTTCGAGCTGATCTGGCTCTCGGCCCGCGACATGTTGTCGATCTGGCCCTTCACGGTGATGATGCGCTCCAGGTTGAAGCTGTTGATGTCGTTGATCGAGCTGACCGTGATCTTCGTGTCCGTCTCCTGCATGATGCGCTTGATTGTGTTGCCGTTCTTGCCGATGATGCGGCCGATCAGGTTGTTGTGTGCGAGAATTTTCAAGCAGATCTCACTGGAGGGCCCCGAAAAAACGGTCAAAATCAGTCACAAAGGTGGTCAAAAATTGGCAACATTTTCGACAAAAATGAGAGATTAAATCGTGAATCGTGAGGTTATTTAAATTGTTAAGGAAATAAAGAACCCAGTAATTAATTGAAGATTAATTGAAGAAGTCAGTGATTAATTAAATGACAAGTCACATGATAGATTGATAAAATGATGTAAATTTAGAGTAACAAACTAAATGCTATAACAAATGATGAATTCAATGACAAATTACAGAATGAAATTAAAGAAGAAATAAATGGTGACTGAGTTGGTGAATCTAATGATAAGTTAAATTATGAATTCAAAGATGCATTAAATGAACAATTAGGTGACGAATATAATTACGAATGAGAAATGATATGGTGAATTGAATGATAAATAAAATAATGAATTTAATGTTAAATTTAATAAAAATACTGAATGTGAATTAAATACTGAATTTAATGGTAAATGATGTATGAATTCAATGATAAATAAAAGGTTGAATTCAATGGAAAACAAAAGGATGAATAAATTTATGAACGAATAAGGAGACGAAAAAAAGTATGAATTTTGTGAGAAATACATGACAAATTAAATGATAAATAAAATAAAAAGATGACTATTATCATGAATTTAATGAAGAATAAAATGATGAAAAAAAGATGACCATAATCATGAATTTAATGAAGAATAAAATGATGAATTAGTGATGAATTAAAGGATGAGAAAAATTTGAATTTACTGAGGAACAAAGTGATGAATTAAGTGGTGAATAAAACTACAATATCCAATGATGTATAAAAGGATGAATGTGAGAGGTAGTGATGAAATAAAGGACGGATTTAATGTCGAGTTAGGGACAAACTGAATGCGGATGGAAATGGAAATGGAAATGTCAGTGAGGAATGAGGCGATGACGCCGGAACTCACCCCTTGCTCGTGGAAATGGCCTCCTGCTGCATCACCTCGAGGATGCGCTTGCACGCGTTCGTGCAGTTCTCCGGGTTGCCGTAGATCGTGATCGCCTTCTCCAGGGAGCCGACGTTCTCCTTGCGGTGGACGTCGACGCGGGCCCGGCTGTTCTGTGTGATCGTGCGGATGGTCGCGCCCTGCCGCCCGATGATCGCCCCGACCATCTCGCTCTGGACGAGCACGCGCAAAGGGAAGTCCGCCTGCCGGCCGGGGCCCTGCATCCCGGCGTACTGCTGCCGCTGGTTCCGGGTCGCGCGCCGCTGGTTCTTGTCCAGCTGCTCGGCGTGCAGCTTGTTGCCCTCGAACTCGACGCCGTTCAGGCCGCCAGCAGCTCTGCGAATCGACCAAGCTCCGATTAATATCAATGGCATCATAGCAACAATAGTAAGATCATAACGACAATAACAAGATCAGTGTCAATATATACTTAAAATAACTTAATTCTGCCAGGCCCGGCTCGGCTCGGTTCGATTTTTGGTTCCCCGATTTTTGATTATTTTGCCCTCCCGATTTCGATCGCCTTTTCCGGAGCCCTCCAAAAACCCCCAGACCTCGACCCATTTCCACACCTAATGCTTAAAATTAGTTGCTCGAAATTGAATTTTGAAATCTCGTCCGGAATTACGATTGAAATCCGAATAATTCATGTCAAAAATTTGCTTCGAATAATTGGATTTGGGTCAAAATTTTAGTGTTCAAAACGTTGATTTTTTCTCAAAACTTGCATTTCAAATTTGGGTCTTTAAAGAAAAAATTGTTGTTGTTTTCAGTGATTCAATTTAGAATAGGTTTGAAATTTGGAATTTCTGTTGGTTTTTATTCAAATGTTGATTGGTGAAGTTTTTGCACAAAATCATAAAAACGTGTGTTTCGAATTTGGAATTTGGAAATTTTGATGCGATTTTTCTGGAAATCGATTTTTGCTTCGATTTTTATTGGAGCAGAAATAATGAGGAACCTTGTCGGAAATGATTTTCGATTTTGCCGATTTCGCACATTTCTCCTCCTCCCCTCGCCTTCCCTCGTCGCTATTGCGATCAATCAACAAGGAAGTGAAGGAGTGGAGGATAAATGCAATTTTTGTCCGGCCCGCCCCGGGCCCACGACGGCCCGAGGCCTGCGGAGGGTCAACGGAGAGAGGGAAGCGAGATTGATGGGCTCGGAAACCAGAGGGAGACAGAGAGAGGGAGAGAGAGGGATGGGAGAGAGGAGGAGGAAGAAGTGACAGCTGGAGACAAGTTGTGGAGGAGAGAAATTTTGCTTCGAGGGGATTTCGGATTTTTCCAATGTGTGCTTTGCCAGTCGAACGAGACGGGAGAGGAGTTCGCGGAAGGGAGCTTGGGAGGGAAGAGAGCAAGGGAGAGCGAGGGAGAGCGAGGGAGAGCGAGGGAGAGCAAGGGAGAGCGAGGGAGAGGCGAAGGCGAATTCCGGAGAGAATTTCGGGAGTCGGAGGGCGTGGGGTCGGTGGGTGCCTGGCGAGAGATGCAGGGAGTGGCAGAGGGAGCGAGAGAGTGGGTGAGTGAGTGAGAGAGAGTGTGGGAAATACCTTTGTGCCTGGTCGGGATTCTCAAACGTAATATGTACAGTCTGAGTACTGGGGTCCTTACTAGAAACAGCCTCGCACTGTTTGACGACGCCGTACGGCTTGAGGAGCGGTTCGATGTCCTCGAAGCGCGTTTGCAGCGGGATCCCGCTGATTAGAATTTTCGATGAAACACTGTGAACAAAGACAAAATTCAAAAGAAAGAAAGAAAGAAAACACACGCAGAAAACAATGACATTGACAATGACAATGACAATGACAAAACCAAAAATGCCAAAAATAAAATTATATGAGAATTGAAGAGAAGTGAAAATGGGAAGAACTCAAAAATACAGGAGAAACAGAGCAAAAGACAGAGCAAAACACTACGAAAACAAGGCCAAAAATAGTAAAGAACAAGCAAATAGTGCAAAATAATAATACAAAATAAATACCAAAAGGTACAAAAAAAAAAATTAAATTTTAAAAAACCACCAAAAAAATACAAAAAACAATGAGTTTAAAAAATTAATGCAAAAAATATAGCAAAAATATTAAAAAAAGGAGAGAAAAGTGGCCAAAAATTAAAAAATTAGACAAAATAATAATACAAAAAACAGATAAAAAGAAAAAAGGAAAAAAGAACAAAAAATGGGGAGGGGAAAAAACAAAAACAGAGCAAAGAACAGGGGGAAAGGAAACGGAAAATGGCACGAACAACAGACGAATCGATCAGTGAATCACAACAATCAATCAATCAATCAATGATTCAATTCGATGAATCAGTCAATCAGCAGTCAGGAGGAAGATCAACGAAATCTAGGGAAAAAACTAAACGGAAGCAAGTACAAGAGCAACAACAGCAACAGATGCAGAAGCAACAACGATTGCAGCAACACCAACAACAACAACAGACATCAATAGCAAGAGGAAGATTTGGAAAAAAAATTCTATGAAAGTGAAACACGAACGAAAGCGAACGAAGCGAGGGAGAAAAGTGGAGAAAGTGGGAGGAGAAGGCGAGAAAACATATAGAGGAGAAACAAAAAAAGAAATAATAAAAATAAAAATTGTAAAAGCAAAAATTATAGAAATTCTAATGGAAATTATAATAACAAAAGTGATGCTCATAAAAATGTTTAACAATTATAAAAATAAAAACAAAAATTAGGATAGAAAGAATAACAAAAATTATCTTAAAAATAAAAACAAAAATTATCAAAAAAATAATAACAAAAATTATAATTGAAATAGTAATAATAAAAATTATAATATCAATTCAAATTAAATTAACAAAAACTGCAGAAGCCAAACTCATAGTAGAAAATTACAAAATTAACAGAAATTTTTATAACAAAAATTGTGATAAAAGTGATAATGATAAAAGTGATAATGATAAAAGTGACAATGATAAAAATGATAATGCCAAAAATTATGATAACAACAACAACAAAGGACTGTCAACTCCACAAAGAGAAGACCCGGAGTTTACAAAGCAATAGGAAGAGAGAGAGAGAGAGAGAGAGAGAGAGCGCTAGAGGGGCGAAGACCGTCCCAGAGAACCGAGCGAGAGGGCGGAGTGTGGGTGGGCGTGGGCGTGGGCGACCTCCTCTAACGGTACATACCTCAACATGATCATGTCTGGATTTTCGAATTTTCAAACAGGAATTTCTTCAAGTTCTTGACAAAGGGGGGGGGGGGGTGGTTGGCGAAAAACGACCGAGGGGGGGGGGGGGGGAAACCGAATCGAACCGAATCCAAAGGACGATGCTTCGATCTCTCCGAGGACGAGGAGGGGCCGCGAGGAGGCGACGACGACGGCGGCGACAGGACGGCGTCAAAATGACGACAAGCTGACGACAGGACGACGACAAGGTGATGACGACGACGGCGACGACACGGCGACGACAAAGTCGATGGAATCGATGGAGTCGATGGAGTCGACGGAACCAACCGAGCGGGCGCGAGTTCTCGAGGTCTCCTCAGTCGGAGGAGGAGCGGTGAAAATATTGAATTTTGCTTGCAAAACGAACAAGAACCTGAATTCAAAATCAAAATTCTACGGATAAATGCGGATTATGCTTTCACGAAATTTTGAACGGCCAAAGGAAAATTTTACAGAAAAAAACTATAACTGAAAATCTATGATGAACGAAACATCGAAACTCGACAAGTAATTTTTTGACTTTGACTTTGACTTCTCGCCGCCTGAGTGGAGGAGCAAAAGCTAAAGATTTTCCCGAAAATTTCCCAAATTCCAAATGGGTTCGGGTTGAAATTGAAGTGTGGAGAAGGAGGAGGGGAGGAGGGGAGGAGAGGAGGAGAATTCGAGATGATGCGGGAGGAGGACGTGGTCGATCGCGTTGCAGCGGCTCTCAAATGGATTTTCCAGCGAAAATTCCGCCCACGGCTTCGTCGTCGTCCCTCGGCGTTGCTGTTGTTGTCGTTGTTTCGTTCAGAGAAACCAGAGAAGGAGGAAAAAAACAAAAAAAACCCCGTTCTCAGTCGGCGTTTTTGGAGCTCCCGATCTTGTTCGGATTTTTGCCGTCCTCATCAGCGCCAAACAAAAAATAAAAAAAATACACAATCCCAATTTATCTCTATTATCTATATTCTTCCGATTTGTTCCTTATTTTTTCTTTATGAATTTGTGATTTTTGCGCTCGTTTTCTTTTAATAATAATAATTTTCCCATTAAAAAGTTGAATTTTTCTTGAAAAATTTCAAGTTCTTCCTGTAGGTTTTCCGTAAACATTTTTAAAATTCGTATTTTGAATTGCATTTGAATTGAATTTTATATTTCTGCGAAAAATTCCAATTTTTTAGTTCCCAAGTTCCGAAGCCTTTGCGTTCAAATAAAACAGTCAAATTACGTCGGGTTTCGATGAAACTGAGAGGAATCCGAATTTCATTCACAGTTCAGAGAAATGAACAAATCCTGATGATGATCGTTTATGTTTCCTTTCTAAAAATATCGAATTTTTTCGCAAGGTTTTTGGTCGTTTTTTCCGCCTTCAAAATGTGTGAATTTTATGCGAGGCTCATTTGTTGTTGGGTTTAAGGTGGTGGTGGCGTTGTTTTTGTTGCTGTTGCTGCTGTTGTTCTTGTTGTTGTTCTCATATTTGTTGTTGTTCTTTCTTTCGGTGTTGTTGTTGTTGTTGTTCGAGTTATTTTCGGCGCCTTCCTGCTGATTATGGTCAACGGTCGTCGTCGTCGTCGTCCTCGTCATCGTCATCTAAAGCGTTTTATTTTATTACAGTTGTGTTGTTGTTTTTGTTGTTGTTGTTGCTACGGTTCATTCCCTTTGAGAGCCGCATCCGCTGCCCGCCGCCTTCCGTCCGTCCGTCCGTCCGTCCGTCTCTCGAGCTTTCCTTTCGGGCCGCATTTCTTGGAAATAATTTTGCTTTTGCACTTTTTAATTAAGCGCTGCGGATGTGCATTCAAAGCACCAACAACAGCAGCAACAACAACAACAGCAACATCGCCACCAACAAAATCTCCAACAACAACAACAACATCCCCTCCAACAACACCAACATGGTCGAGATTTTTGCCGCCAAAACTCAAACCTTCTCATCATCAACTCCTTCCTTCTCCTCCTCTTCTTCTGGGTTCACTCCTGGCTCATTTTTTCCACATTCTTTTTCTGTATATATTTTGTCTTCTTCTTCTTCTTCGCGTTCGTGTTCGAGTTCGGGTTCGTCTTCACCGCGCGAAATTCCATTGAAAAGCTTTCAATTCAAGTCATCAATAAAGCAACGACTCTTCAAAGTTGTTCGCGCTGCTGCTGCTGCTGTTGCTGGTGTTTGTGCAGTGTTCTTGTTGTTGTGGTGGTGGGGATTTTGTTGCGAGTTTTATTTTTGTTGTTGTTGTTGTTGTTGTTGTTGGGGCCTCGCTCCCCGTCTGCATAACTCCGGCGAAACGGGAGACGGACGGACGGACGGACGGACAGAGAGCGAAAATCTACACTTTGTTATGATTGTTGTTGTTGTTCTTCTTCTTCTTCTTCTTCTTCTTCCTCCTCTCCTGACGATGTTTCTCTCCCCGGTGTTGCTGATGTTTTTTTTTTGTTGTTGTTGCTGTTTTTGTTGCTGTTCGTCGCCACAATGTTTTGATCCGGGAATGCGTTTGACGTCGTTCGATGCTCCATCGCTCCCTCTCGCTCGCTCGCTCGCTCCTCCCGCTCCCTCTCTTCCCCCTCCCCCTCCCCACCCCGCGGTACCAATGTATCCCGCAGATATGCACATGTATCTGTATCTCTGTCTGTCTGTTCCACAGTTGTTCTTTCATTTCCTCCGAGACGTCGCCGCGATCTGTTGTTTGTTGTTTGTTTGCGAGAAGTCGCTGGCGACGGCGACCAGGAAGGTGGTGGAAGGGGAGCAGGAAGGCGGAAGGGGGGAAGGGGGGGGGGAGAAGAAGAAGAGCACGGGCGACGCAGTTGGAGCGGACCCAGCGAGCCAAAGAATGCGCCAGACCAGACCCGGCCGGAGTCCGACTCACGTCGCCGCCGCCGCCGCCGCCGCCAGCCTGGAATTTCTCTCTCTCCCCCCTCCCCCCCACCTCCTCCCTCTCCCCCTCTCTCCCTCGCCTTCCTTCGCTGACTCGTCATCGACTGCGCATCCCGGGGCCGTCGGGAGCCGTCGGGGGCTGCGTCTGTGGCGTGGCCGAGTCTGTTGAACTGCGGCCCGTTTGCCGTTCGAATTTCCTTCGGTCCGTCCGTCCGTCCGTCCGTCCGTCCGTCTGCCTGTCTTCTTCTTCTTCTTCCTATGACCCTCCGCTCCGCTCCTCCCTCCCCATCCCTCTCTCTCCCCACCTCCTCCTCCTCCTCCTCCTCCTCCCCCTTCAAAGCGATCGCGACTCCTTCGCCTCCTTCGCCTTGTTCGCCTTCTTCTTCCTCTTCTTCTTCTTCTTCTTTCTCTTCTTCTTCTTCCTCCTCTTCTTCTTCTTCCTCCACCTCAGCTCGTCCTCTTCATCTTCTTCTAAGCTTAAGCTTCGACCCAACCTCTTCTTCTTCTTCTTCACGTCGACGCCACTCGTCGTTGCTTCTGGTGCTTGTTATTGTTGTTATTGTTGTTGTTGCAGTTGGTGGCGATTAGGTTGTTGTTTTTCTTGTTGTTGTTATTTTGGTTCATGTTCTTCTTCTTCTTCGTCTTGTTGTTGTTGTTGTTGCCATTTTTTCCCCCTGGTCCCTCCTCATGTTTTGCTGATCCGTTGCATGCATGCGATATTTGTTGTTGTTGTTGTTGTTGTTGTTGTTGTTGGGGCTCCCAGTTGTGCTGCCGTTGTTGTTCTTATTGTTGTTGTTGTTATTTTTATTGCTGCCGCGACGGATTTTTTTTTTGCCTTTTTTCCTCGGCTTCTTCGTTTCGACTTTCGTTTTGGGGATTCGTTGTTATTTTGTTGCTGTTGTTGTTGCAGTACGTTCTTCCCAATGTTGTTATTGCGGTGGCTGTGTTGTTGTTGTTGTTGCTGCTGTTATTGTTGTTGTTGTTGTTGTCGCCGCTCGCTGCTGTTTCTTCGTGCTGCGCTGGCGCTGCTTTTCCAGGAATTATTTTTATCGAAAATGAGTTATTCTCCCTCTCGTTCCCCCGCGCTCCGGGTCGCTCCCTCTTCCACACGCTCCACGAGGCTGTGTTGTTGGCGTTGTTGTTTGCGTTGTTGTTGTTGTTGTATTTCGGTTACTGTTGCAATATTTGCATTTTTCTTTTGGTTTTTGCTGGCGTTGTCGTTTGTGTTGTTGCTGTTGTTTATGTTTTTGTTTAGCTGTTGTTGTTGTTTTTGTTGTTGTTGTTGCGGTCCCGTCTGCCGCCAGAGCCATTTGCGAATATTTCTCAGCTCGTCCGTCCGTCCGTCCGCCCGAGCAGCCGCTCGTGCTCCTCAAATTTAGGCTGCGATCTCTTCTGACAGCTCGCCCGGTCCGCCGCCCTCGTCCCTTCACCTGGCATTACTTCGTCCCTCGCCCTCGCCCTCGCCCTCGTCCCTCCTTAATGAGCTCGAGCTGAGCCGCGCCGGGCCGACCCAAGCCGAGTCGATCCGAGCTCAGCTCGGTTTATTAAGCAATTAGGCTCGTGTCGAGGCCCGTGAATGGGCCGAAGACGGCGACGGCGACGACGGCGACGACGAAGGCGATGATCATCAGACGATGAGGACCAGATGATGATCACGATCGGGACAACGACAACGATCGGCGATCAACGCCAGATCACAAGCAAGATCAAACAGCAACAGGAAAAGTCAGGAGGAAACGCGAGAAACCCGGACCAAAGCAACAAAACATTTGATTTTCATGTTTAAATAGAAATAAATACATTTTTTCATTTCGTTTTTCTTTTACTTTGATAGTTAAAGATTGTTTTATCAAAATTTGATTTATCAAAAATTGGATTTATCAAAAAAATCATTAAGAAAACCTAACAAATTGAAAAGCATCAAAAATTCCAAAAATTCAAGAAATAATATTCAAAATATTCAAAATATGAATTATTGAATTTATTGATTTACGATATTTGATATTTAATTGAATTATTGCAATTTTATTTCATTTTTGTGCTTGTTGAATAAATTTTTAATTTTGCAAATTTGTGAATTGCATTTGAAATAAACCGTTTCTTTTAAATGCGATAGTTCTTTATTTATTTAATTATTCTGTAAGTTTATTTTTTATACTTTTTGAAAAAAATGTTACATCATTTTATTTTACTTTACATTATGCTATTTTATATAATTTTATTTTTGATTATTTGATGTTTTTTATATTATTTTATTTTATATTGTTTTATGTTTCATTTTTTATATTATTTTATTTCATTTTATTTTATTTTCACTATTTTATATTATTGTATTTTATTTTGTTTACTTTTATTTTATATTACTTTACTTGGTTTTATAATCTTCTATTTTATATTAAGTAATTTTATTTTATATTATTTTTCATTTTGTAATATACTGTTTTATTTGATATGAACTTATTTTACAAAAATACATTTTTATATTTTTCTTCGCCCCTCAGTTGCCGTGGCTCAGTCGTTGGTTGTTGGCCTGTTGCTTTGTTTTTGTGGCTTTCGTTGCCTTCGTCGTATCCGTTTGACCCGTCGACGGTGGAGGGGCGGGGGCCCGGGGGTGCTGGGGCTCATCTTCATTCACAAGATTCTCCCTCACACTCACACACACACAACCCCCCCCCCCCCAAACACACACGCACGCACCGCGACGCAGACATCGCCGCGAATCGAGTCGTGGTTCGCGTGTGCGTTTGCAACAACAACAGGAACAACAACAACAACAAATCGACTCGATTCGCCCGAGACCGAGTGCGAGCCCGAGTCGCCCCGGCGCCCCCGACGGCCGGGCGCCCCGACGGCCCCCTCAGCCCAGGCACCGCCGTCGCAGCCGGCACCGTGGGACACGACGTGCAACTGGTGTCTCTTCCGGGTGGCTGCTGCAACAACAACAACAACAACAATGACAACAACAACAACAACAACAACAAGAAGAAGAGGACGAAGAGGAAGAATATGAAGAACAACAACAACACAGCACAACACCAACGACACGGCCCGACCCCGGCGACCGCAGCAGAAGCAACAACAAAACAACGATTACGATTACGATTGCAACAACAACAACAACAACAACAACAACAAGAACAAGACAACGGCCGCCCTTCTGCATCGAGAGCTGCAATGCGCGCACACACACACACACACACACGCAAACACAGAGAGAGGGAGAGCGAGACAGAGCCACAGACTCAGCCAACGGCACGGACTCGCGCACGTTCGCGCACACGGCGCCAGAGAAGAGAGCGAGTGGGCGAACGAGAGAGAGAGAGAGCGAGAGAGTGGGTGGAGGGGAGTGAGCGAGTGAGAGAGTGATAGGGGGAGAGGGGGAGGGGGAGGGGGAGGCGATGCATCCGCGACGACGACGACGAGTTTGCGTCGTTCACGGGGCTCCCCAGCCGCAGCCTGGGCCTCGCTCTGTCTCGCTCTCGCTCTTACCCGCCCCCCGCAACTCCCCTTCGTCCCAGCCCCCCCCCCCCCTCTTCACGCTTGCTCTTCTTCTTCTCGCTGCACTCACTGCGCTGCTGCAGGCGACGCCAACGACGGCAACGTCGCGGTGGGAGTCAGGGAGAGGAACAGGGAGAGAGAGACAGAGTGAGTGAGAGGGAGAGAGTGGGTGAGAGAGGGAGAGGGAGATAGAGATGGAGATAGTGAGAGAGCACAGAATTTTTATGAATGAAATGTTGTTGTTCTTCTTGTTGTTGTTGCTGCTGGCGATTTTTATTATTTTTCCGTTTCTGTTTCTGTTATTGGTCATTGTTGTTGTTGTTGTTGCGATTGTTCTTCTTCTTCTTCTTGTGATTCTTGTTGCGCTGATTCTTGTTGGTGTTGGTGTTGGTGTTGTTGTTGTTGGTGTTGTTTTTGTTGTTGTCCGTGTTCTTGTGTTTTTTGCTTTTGCTTTCCCTCGCACTGTTGCCGCCGTTGTTGTTGTTGTTGTTGTTGTTGTTGCAATTGCCATCGTTATTGTGTTTATTTCTGCTCGCCCCCTTCTTCTTCTTCTTCTTCTTCTTCTCACACGTTTTCTCATTGTTCGTCTTCTTCTTGCTACTTTGTTTTTGTCTTTCGTGGTTCGTCATTGAAATTTTGCTTTTGCTTCTCCTCTCGATTCTCAACATTCCATGAAACTCCGAATGCAGTGCAAGAGAGCGGCAGAGAGCGGGCGAGCGAGGGAGGGAGGGAGAGAGGGAGAGAGAGGGGTAGAGGGGTAGAGGGAGGGAGAAAGTGAGGGAGGGGAGGCAGTGGGAAGGAGGGAGAGGAGGAGATCGAGCGAGCGAGCGCGAGAGTAATGGTAGTAACGGAGTTGTTGTTCTCTCTCTCTCTCTCTCTCACTGAACTGCATTCGCGCTCCCCGTGGCCTCGTATTTGTGTAGTTTTATTTGTGCATTTGTATTTGTATTTGCATTTGTATCTGTATTGGTATTTGCAGCAAAGGTGATTTTCATTATTTTATTTTCATTACTTTATTCTCATTACTTTATTTTCATTACTATTTGTGCTCGTCTACATTCGAGTCTTCTAAATTGCATTTGTATTTGTGTTTGTATTTGTATTAGTATTTGTTTACCACATTGTTATATTACTTTGGAAGTATTCATTTTTGTTTATTCATATTATTATTCAATACTATTTAATATTTCTAACTGTTCTACTATTCAATATTTGTTGTTATTATTCAATATTTATTATTATTGTTTAATATTTATTATTGGAATTATTCAATATTCACTATTATATAATATTTATTATTATTATATAATATTTATATATGTTATCATCCATACCTATTGGTTTCTACACCCGATTTGTAATATTTTTATGTTATTTCCATGCAAATATATTTTTGTGCTCTTTTCAATAATTTTATATTTTCCATTTCATATATATTTCACTTCTGTATTCTTTTTAACTATTTTTTTAGGTTATTAATTTTTTGTTCCTCTTCTTTATTCTTCTGATTCTGGTTCTTCCCTTTTTTATTTACTCTTTGTCGTCTCCTGCATTTTCTGCATTTTTCTGCGATTTCGAATTCCTCGAGTGTTTTTTGTCGGTCTTCACTCGCCACTTGTGTTGTTGTCTCTTTCCCCCCTTCCCCCTCTACTTCTCCCTCTCCTTCTCCCTATTCTCTCTCTCTCTCTCTGTCCTGCCTTCACCGTTTTTGCTCATGCCCTCCAGTGTAACGGGAATTCCAGTCATTTCTTCTTCTTCTTCTTCCTCCTCCTCCCCTTCTCCGCCACATTCGCTCCCATATAGATTGCAATAATGGCCATGGAAAAAGCTGCAACAGCAACAACAACAACAACAACAACAACAACGACAACGACGACGGCAACAACAACAGTTGTAATGACTTTGTTTACGTTCGCAACAATGTATGTATGTATGCATTCCAACACACACACACACACACACACGCGCGCGCACACGCACACGTTCGCATTCGGTTGCATGTGTTTGTGTTTATTTTGTGAAATTATGATGATTGTTGTAGTTGTTGTTGCGACTCCTGCAGTTGTTTTTCTTGCTGTTCCTCTTATTCTTCTTGTTGTTGTTATTATTGTTGTTGTTGTTCTTATTGTAGCTGTTTTTCTTGTAGTTCCCGTAGTTCTGATGACTTTTCGTTATTTCTCGGAATTTATTTTCCAATGAGAATCGGAAGAAGAAGAACGAAATCGTTTCAACTCAATTTCATCCATTCCTTCCCTCCTTCCCTCCTTCCCTTTCCATTGCAATTCAATTTATAAAAACGTACAGAATTATTTGCCTATTTATATAAATCCCAATTCTCAATTTCATTATTAAATTTCTCTTATACATTTAATAAAAGTCCTCCATTTATTACCCAATATTCTTACTAGTCATTAATAATTTTTTGTTGTAATTTCAATCATCATTTCTTTAACAAATTTTTTCATAAGTTTCTTCAGAAAATTCCCCTAATTCCTATAATAGATTTCTTTCAATTTCATCAATTAATCGATTTTGAATTGCTAAAAACCATAATAAAATGAGATTCTTGTTCGACTGCAGGCAATTTCATTGAATAATTTCACGAGAAATTTTCCGCATTCCGTTACTACGAACAACTCAGTACTCAATTCAAATTGCGACTAAAGTTCCTACGATTATTTTGATTCAATTCCCATTCAATTCCTACGGACTCCATCGCAATTCGGTGAAATTTCCCTGAATCATCGACTCTCAATGCAGCCTTTGAACCGACGTCGGCCTCGCTCGACCCTTGGACCCTGCAGCGAACCGACTCGGGCGGCGGAGACGCGCGTGGGAACGAATGAGAGGGCACGGTCGACTACCGGGTACCCGGCGAGTACTCGGACTGACGCAACGACTACTGGGGTCGAGCAGTCGGGTATTTTTGGAGTTCGTGGGGATTTTTTGGGTATTTGTTGTTTTTGGCGTTTTGTTCTCGCAAAAGCAACAAGTGATGTCGACAGTGAGCGAGAGGAATTTTTTGTGCAAATGCGAAGATGTGACAAAAACGAATGAATGCGTAAAATAAACAAATCGAATGGGGAAAATCAAAAATTAAAAACAAAATAAGACAAAAAAAAAAACAAAAAAACTCACCGATGAAATCGCGGCATGTTTACAGCCATATTTTGTTTGTTTGTATAAATCTTAAAAATTACTTGCAATGAACTGAATTTCACTCGAAACGATAATTTTTTTGAAAAACAAATTTCCTTTTATTTGTGTTCTTTTTTGGCTCGCGATTGTTTTTGCAAAGTGCCGTTGGTTTTGCTTTGTTGGTTTTTATTTTTTCCGATTCTCGCTAATCGCGGTTTGTTTTCGTCAGGCCCGGCGTCAGTGCAAAGGAAAGAGACAACTATAGTTCAGCAGGCGTTAGACGAGCGTGTGTATTTGGTAGTTGTTGGTGTTGTTGGTGTTTTTTCTTAGTAAATTAAATCGTTCTAGTTGTATTTGTTTTTAGTTGATTAAAATTACGTTGAATATTTCAATATAAAATTTGTAATTTCTTTGATTATTTGGGAAATAATTTTTGGCACTTTTTTCTCTTGATTTTCTCCCCCTCTCTTGATTGCTCTCCTGGTCTTCACCACTCAAACGATTGACTTTTGCATGACATTTGCCAGCGGTCTCGCTCCGATGCCCTGCTTCCGTCTCCCTTCCACACACACACACTCGCGAGGGAATCGCTTTCTTCAAATCTCTCTCGATCGTCAACTACTGCTGTTGCTCGTTGCTCGTTTGCACTTTTCCTCACTCATGCGTTTCTCTCACTCCTTCTCCGGCGATGGCTCTGGCTCTCTCTTTTCCGTCACTATCTCTCGCTGACGTTTAAATGTCAAAACTATACGTACTCAAACGTGATATTCATTATTATTAGTAGTAGTTGTTGATGTCGCCGGTTGTTTTAATCTCTTGATAACCGCAACCAAAGCAACAACAGCAACAACAGCAGCAACGACCACAGCAGCAACAGCGACAACAACCAGCGATGGCAACGATTACCAAAGTTATCACAACTATTTTCTTCTTATTATTTTAATACTGTTTTTTATTATTTTTATTTTTATTTTTCCTCTCTCGCCCATTCGTCGCCGTTATCTATTTGCCTGATATGATCTTTATGCGAGTTCCGAGAGAATTATGAAACGATTTTTCCAATTATACTCTGTTTTAATGAAATCAGATATTTCAACTCAATTCGATGGTAAAAAAAATGAATGGAGGAAATTTAATTTCAATATATTGTTTGTTTTCTTTTAATTCATTTTGAGCTGATGGAAATTTTTAATTATTTTCGTTTTAATTCACCCTTCAGTTGCACTGAATACATATGCGAATACAATTTTAATAATTTTTATTTATGTGATTTTATGATTACTGTGATTTGTTATTCATTCATTCGTTCTACTCTCGTTTAGTAATTATTTTTTATTCAAAAAGTTTAGCTGTGATTTTTCCATGTATCGAATTTGTGGGGTTTTTTCTAATTTTATTTAATGCAAGGCGTTTCCGCCGCAATATGTTTTATTATTTGCCTTCGCATTCGCATTATCGCCCTCTCCCTCTCCCTGCCTCGCTCTCTCTCTCTCTCTCGCTCTCTTCACTCCTCCCACTTCCGTTCGAAACAACGTCTTCTCGGTTTGAGTTTCGGCTTTGTTTAAACAACTCATTTTTTATGCTCGTTACTTTCGCACCGAGTTGCCACCCATTGAGAAAATATGACAATACAGCGGGAGAGCGAGAGCGACTGGTGACAGAGAGAGAGAGAGGGAGAGGGGGGGGGGGGGCGACGGCAACATGCCGACGATAATTCATTCGCGATATCGCGACGTCGCCGCCGACTTTTCGGCTTCACACATTTGCAATTGCTCAATAATGGCCTTAGAAACGAGTGGGAGAGCGAGCGAGAGATCCGTTGTCAGTGCTGTCAACTGAGGGCGAGAAGTATTTGGAGGTTCTGACATGTGTGGAATGTGGAGAGAACGTGACAGCTGGCAAAGGTTTGACAGTTGTTTTTGTTGTGTTGCTGTCGTTCACCGATGCCGATGATGATGATGGGGATTTTTTCATTCCGCCGATCGCGCTCTCTCTCTCTCTTTGACTCTCCCTCTCGTCGGTCCCAGCTCAGGCCCGGCTCGAACCACGCTCAGCCCTGCTCCGGCCGCCTGCGAGGTGGCCGCGATCGAGCAACGCGATTGGCAACGGTGGCAACGCCGCTCGCTAGACAGATTAGCGACGTCGTACAATTTTCTAACTAGGTCGTCGGGTCGGTCGGGCGGTCGCTCGGGCGGTCGTCGGTCCATTTGTCGGCTACCTGTCAGCGTGTGTGCGTGTGGCAATGGCTTTGTGCGTGTTTGTGTGTCGGTGTGTTTGTTCTTAATTTTATTTTCGCACAAATTTCGTCGCGACGAGACGACGACGACAACGACGACGACGAAGCAGCAGAAGAGGAAGAAGAGAACCCAAAACTGATAAAACGGCAATTAGTGTGGAACATTTGAATATATGAAGAGCAAATCGGAAGGGAGCAAAAATTCACAGAAAAATTTTACACAAAATAATACAAAAATGATACAAAAAATAATACTAAAAAATAGTCCCAAAATTCAAAATTCAAAATTAATTTACTCTGGTTAAAAATCACGAATAAGTTATGGGAAAATTAAGAAAGACAAAAACGAAAAAAATCAAAAGTAAAAAAAACCATGAAAAATTTAGAAAAATAAATATGAATTTGTTGATTAATTTAAACGAGGATTTTTCATGTAAAAATTCTGTCACAATTTCTCTTCTTCTTGCTCATGTCACTTCTCTTCTTCTTGCTCTTCCTCCTCTTCGTCAGGTTCGGCGACTTCGTTTTTTCCGCATGTTGCTGTTGTTGTTGCTTTTAATTAGAGCATTATATTTTTCACTATTGTTGCTTTCGCCGTCGGCGCCGTCGCCGCCGTCGTCGTTGTTGTTGTTGTTGTTGGGGAAAATGTCAAACACACACACACACACACACACGCTAACGGTATCGTGTTTTGCTGCCGTCCGCGGCCCCAACGCTCGCCTAGGCCTGAGCGGCGGGGCGCGCGTGTGTGAGTGGGGGGCGACTGTGTGTGCGTGTGTGTGTGTGTGTGCTGATGTGTGACTCCGCCGCGTGCTTGTGTGCGTGAGTTTGTTAATACAATTAAAACGTCTTGATTTCTTATTAACACTCTCGCCATTGTTGTTGTTGCCGTTGCTGTCGTTGTCATTGTTGTTGTTGTTGTCATATTACTCTTGATATTGTTGTTGCTTCCACTATTAATTCTATAGTTGCCGCTGCTGCCGCTGTTGTTGTTGTTGTTGTTGTTGTTGCTGTTGCCGCTGACTGTGACACACGTTGAAGTTTCGACGATTTTTTTATTCTTCACTTCTTGTCACTCGATAGAATTCGAAAAATTCACACTTTTTTTCTCCCTCAAATTGATTGGTTTTTCATTTAACAATTTTCTTTTCACTCACTTCTCTCGTTCTCTCCCTCTCTCTCTCTCTTTTCGCTAATTACTATTAAATTTTCTTTCAATATTTTCGTCTTTTACGCGCTCTCACGATTTTCTCACGTTTCTCTGGACGTTTTCTGTGACGACGACGACTTTTTTCCGCTTCTTTTTACGCAAATTCCAATTTGAATTTGGCAATGAAAAATTCCAAAAAATAATTAAAATTCTTCTAGACTCGCGTTTTTTTATTTTTTATTTTTTATTTGCCTTTGCTTTTGCTTTTGTTTTCTCTGTTTCTTTTCTTCTATCGGCTTATGTGTGTTGGCGCAAAAGAAGACAACAACAATAAAAATAAAAAAATTATTATTGCTCCGTGCTTCCTCCTCTACGCTTTCGACGCTGGCGACCGCAGAACGAGACGAACTAAACTAAACTACGGAGAGAGAGAAAGAGCGACGAGCCCCGAACCAGCGACGACGGCCGTCGGCACGTTGAGTCGGCAAAATTCATTTTTTTCGCTGCTGCCGTTGCGCTGCCGCTGTTATTGTTGTTGTTGTGTTCTTGTTGTTGTTGTTCTCGATTTTTAGTCGCTCACTAAATCTGCCTGCGTTGCGTTTAGTAGTTTGTGGCGCACACACACACAGTCATCTCCTCGCTGTGTGCGTGAGTCGGTGTCGCCAGTCGCCGCCTCGGCCCCGCCGCCGACGACGAGGCGTTCGCGACTCGCCCCGGCGGCCCCCGCGTTCGTTCCGTCGACCCTCGTTCGCTCGCCGTCGTTCGCTCGCCGTCGTTCGCTCGCCGTCGTTCGCTCGCTCGTCGCTCGTTGCTCGCGGGCCTCGCTCTGCGCCATATGGGAATGCAATCGAGCACACAGGCTCGCCTCTCTCTCTCTCTCTCCCTCCCTCTGCCTCGCTCCCGTGAAGTGTCGACGCGTCGCCACGGGGCCCGACGGCCCGCCACAGTGTTGCCAATGCGCGAGCAACATCGCAAATGTTGCCGATTCGAGCTGCCGCCCTCTCTCGCTCTCTCTCTCTCTTGCTCTCCCTCTGAATTCCTCCTCCATTCGATTCCTACTCGATGTCTCCCGTTCGATCCTCTCCGCTCGCTCTCCCCAACTCGTGTGGCGACTTTTGCCATTCAACAATTGTCGTCTCGCTCTCCCACTCTTGGCTCGCCCTCGCCCTCTCGGTTTCCCCACACTCTCGCGACCATTGACAAATGCGGCTCTCGCTTCTTCAACAGTTTCTCTCTTCCGTTTCGGCTTAAGAGAAGGCGGTCGTGCTCTTCGACGATCGAAGCCATGCTCTCAGCAAACGTCGTTTGGCGATCATCGATTCTCGCTCTCTCCCTCTCTCTCTCCCTCTCTGGCTCACTGAGAAATTCCAGAAATTCTTCAGAGCGCTCGACAGAGGAAGCGGGGAGGGGGGCCTTTGATTGTTGTTGGTTTTCACTTGGCAACTCTACCTCATGTTAATTGTCTTCTGTTTTTTTTTTGTGTTGTTTTTTGTGTTGTTTTTTGTTCCATTCCAAGTCAACGTCGAGGCATCGGCGGACTTCGTGTTTAATAATTCATCTCGATATTGGCCAAAAGCTCAAAATTGGCGCTTCCGGTTCCAGCCCCCCTGCCCCCAACCCGTCGCCACCCCCCTTCCCACGCCGTCCACTGTGTTATCGTGCTTGTTCTTCTCTCGCCCAGGCCTATTCATCAGTCAATCAGAATTCGGTTCGATTCGTTTCGATTTCGGGGCGATTTTTTTTTGCTAGGAATTCCAAAGCGGGTTCCGGAAATGTTTGGCCGATAGCGATCGGAAGAAGAAGAGGAGGAGGAGGCTAAAATTGGGGGGCTTCGAAGGACGATTTTCGATCGATTTTGCAACGATTTCGATTTTTCATCGATTTTCGACTTTCGATCGATTTCGGCTTTCGATCGATTTCGACTTTCGATAGATTTCGAAATTCGAGCATCTGGCGATGACGACAAAGAGAGAGAGAGAGAGAGAGAGAGAGAGCGACTGACGGCCAATGGGCCTGGGGAAGGAGTGAGCGAGAGGGGCGGAGTCCGTGACTGTAACGCCGGCAACAAGAAGACGACGACGACGAAGAAGAAGGAGCACAACAACAACAACAACATCCCGGCCAGATGAAGACAAACGGCCACCAACTGGCCACGAAACGGGCCGCCAAAGGACTCTGGCCGAAAGCCATAAAAAAGGACTGAAGACAATTAAGAAAAAAACAAAAAACACAAAAAAAAAAACAAAAAAAACCGAAAAACTCACTCGTAAAAACACCTTGAGAGAGTTGAGATAAAAAAATCATTGAAGAGGAATAAAAAAAGGCTTGAATAAAAAATGAAAACACAGAAAATTTGAAAAGAATGGAAAAAAATTGAAGTGAAGAAAAGATTTGAAAAACAATATATAAAAAAGTAAAAACACAATAATTATGAAACTCGAATAATTTGAAATTATAAAAATATTTAAAAGGACAAAAACCGAAAAAATAATACAAAAAAGACAAAGTAAAATAACATCAAAAACCAAAACTTAACAAAAATATGAAACAATTAAAATGAAAATCGAAAATCAAAAATCCAAAAACCAAAATTAAAAAACAAAAATAAATAAGTACAATAAAATCCAAAAAGACTAAGGAAATAAAAATACAAATAAATGGCTGAAATTCGACGGAACGGACGAAAGCCGAGAACAAACGCGTCCGGAGCCGAGGCCAAGGGCCGAAGCGAGTAGAAAAACGGTAACAGAAGTGCCCGAAGGAGGGAGGAGAGGGAGCGAGAACGACGAGCAGGAGGCCAGAAGGAGTCGGAGTCGGCCGGAGTCGCGGAGTTTCGCAGGCGGTTTCGGGAGTTCAACGGCCTCGATCGGTGGCGATCGCGCTGCTCTGATAGCGTTGCCCAACAACAACAACAACAACAACAACGACAAGAACGACAACAACGACGACAACAACATGGACAACAACATGGCAACAAAACATGGCCAAGAACAGCCGACAGCCGGCACAGGAGGCCGCGAGAGCCGTCGCTGCCAGGCGCAACCGACCCGGGGAGAAATTCTTTCTAAACTTTCCCTCTCGCTCTTTCACCCTCCCTCCCCTACCCCTCCTCTCCCCTCCCCCTCTCTCTTCCCTCCTCGCCTTTCACCCCTTCTCCCACTCCTGCTCTCTCGTCGCTCTCTCGTCGTCGCTGGCTCGTCCAAAGGGATGAAACTTTTTCGTTTTCCCTGAATTTAAATTTCTTCTGTCGACGACGACGAGCCAGAGCGAGGGGACGGGGAGAGGACGTGGAAGAGGGGGGAGAGAGGGGGAGCTGGGGGCAGCGATAGGGGGGGGGGGGGAAGAGAGGGAAAGAAGGACATCGGACGAGCATCTGTTCGGCAATAACTTTTGGGGTTTGCGTTTCTGGCTCGATCTTCTTCGGCTACTCCTCGTTGTGTTGTTCGTTGTTGTTGTTGTTCCTTGTTGTTGTTGTTGTTGTATTGCTGTTGTTGTTGTTATTTTCGTTGTTGTTGCTGTCCATTCGCCACAGTTGCCGGCGGCTGCACTCGTGGTCTGCCGTTCCAGTTGCTGCATAAATTAAAGTGAAAAGGGAAATTTTTTCGCCCTCGAAGGAAGGAAGGGCGAAGAAGACAACAAGACCGGGGAGGAGAAGGGCGAAGAAAGCGCGGGAGGGAGAGAGAAAGAAAGCAAGCAAGCAAGTGGAGAGAGGGAGAGAGAGAGGGAGAAAGAGGAAAATGGAAATTTTTCTCCCGCCTGGCCAAATGGCCGAAAAATAACGATCGCAACGATGGCTTAGAACGAGGTCAAGAAACCGCCTCCAGCCGTCGCCCTGATCCGGCTGCTCGTCCTGATCCTTCTGATCGTCCCGATCGTCCCAACTGACCCTTGATCGAGTTTTGCCTCGCTAGGTTTGCTTTTGGCTCTCTGTGGCTCGAGCGGCTCCGACAGCGGACGACGCTTGACTTCTGCAAATTTCCCGCCTCCATTTCTTGCCCCGCCCCCTTCCTTCGGCTCGCTCCCTCCACTGCTTCCCCTCTTCCCGTCCATCCCTCGTCCCGCCTCTCGGCCGGAGCCGACTTCCTGGAATCTTCTAATGAATCGAGCGCCGGTCGAGGCAGCGGGAGAAGCGTCGAAAAAGTCGTGGGAGGGCGGAGCAGAAGGCGGGGAAGAAGGAGTGGAGATGGGAGAGGAGGCGGAGGAGGAGAATGGCATGAGGTCCGCACATCAAATGCCTTAGAAAGACTCGGTCGACCAGATCGCGAAGGAAGCGAAGCGAAATCGAAATCGAAATCGGGCCAAGAACCGAGGTGAAAAAAGTGGCACAAGAAAAAGGCAGATGAAAAGAAGCAAACGCAAAAATTAGACGAAAAAAGTACGAGAAAAAGTGGAGAAAAAAAAAACGGACGCTGTTCAAAAGACACGAAAAAAACTCCAAAGACAAAAAGAGGTAGAAAAAGGCGACCAAAATCAAGGCTAACGAGAAGAAGCTGACGCTCTGCCGCAGTCAGCGCCAGCGCCGACGCCGGCCAGCAGATGTCGCCGCGTCCGGCCGGTCAATGAGAGCAGCCGAGAGGGAGGGAGAGCGAAATCGTCATCTCTCTTGCCGTCCGGCCCGACTTCGGCGGATCCCGCGATCCCGATGCCGGTCGGGCTCCAGCGGCCGGCTCTGCCTGAGGCGCCTCAGTCGCTGCCGCAGTCGGCGGTGGCGTTGACACCGGCGTCGCCGCCAACCCGCCCTGTTTTATTTCGATCACGTCGACGACGCCCGATTTGCATCCTGTTTGAACTGCGGGAGCAGCAGCCAAAGCCCAGCGACTAATGCGAATACAACAACAACAATAACAAACAACAACAACAACAACATAAAGAACTAGTACAACAATCATTCCAACAACAACAACAACAACAATTCGCTCTGATCCTCGCGAGCTCCTCAATGGAAACAAGTGTGAGCCAAATTGTTGTTTTTGTTGTTGTTGTTTCAGTCAATGGACGTTGTTGTTGTGAGTAGTATAGATTTTTGTTGTTGTTGTTGTTGCGTTGTTGTTCTAGCGCTGTTGTTGTTCGATGCCATTGGCGATGACTTCAAAAAATACGATTTAAAATGAATTCCAAGTTCCTCGAGCAAAACTTGTTTCCACTTAATTTAATTAAATTTATTTTTATTATTTCCAAATTTTATCCATTTCAGTTTTCAACATTTTATTCGATGGAATTGTTTTTATTTTTCGTATTTTCTCGTTTTCGTCTTAAAATTTTCTTTCTTTATTATTTTTGCTATTTCATAAGGATTTTTAGTCATGTTTTGTAAACTTTGAATTTATTTATTTTTATTTTGCTAAATATTTTTTCTCTTCTTATTTTTATTTTCTTTTTTTTATTTTCTCTTCGTTTTTATTTTCTCTTATCTTTTGTTTTCCCTTCTTTTTTATTTTCACCTTTTTTATTTTCCCTTCTTTTTTATTTTCTCTACTTTATTTGTTCTCTCTTGATTGTTTTCGCTCTTCTCCATTGTTTTCTCCTCGGCATTTTTTACCTATTTTTGATATGTTTTTGACTAGACTTTTTATTTCTCTGATTCGGCGGCTCTTTGTCTGAATCTGGTTTTCTGCATATTTATTTTGTTATCTACTTTTTAACTTTTTCTTTTGTTTGTCGCCTCGATTATTATAAATTTATCGATCGCATTCATTTAAATATTTATCGTTATGTTTACACTAATTGGATTTCGCGGAATCGAGACGAGATTCGAGATCCCATTCGCTTGCGGCTTAAATAATGGGATCAGATATAGCAAAAGTCGATCGACATGATCGATCGCATTCACTTCAATTCCACGGGAGTTCGCTTCAATCGCTTGAATGAAGAAAATCCCTTGATCGCCTTTGGCTGCTCGGAAGGCGGAAAAGTTTCCTTGGGAACCGAGAATTCCCTTTGCCATGAGAAATTTCTCCTCTGCCTCAGGGAACAACAACTTCTTCAACGACTTCCCAACGTCTCGACGTCTCAACCTCCCAACCACGTGATCACGCGATTGCGACGACCCTCGACGGCGACCCCTCAACCCGCCGATCCTCGACCGCGACTCCTCGACCCTCGAGCGCGACCCGCCGACCCGCCGACCCCGGAACGCCTCGATCGCGAGCCCTCGACACCTCGAAGCCCGTGCCTGACCCGACTCCGACCCTCGCCTGCATCGAGGGCGCTGCAACTGCACCGAATCGCATTGCATCGGATCCGAATTTGCATAGAGACAAATGCATGGAGATAAACGCATGTGGAACGAGTGCAGCGCGAGCCGGGCGGGGCCGGGCGAGGGGTGCGAAATCGGGACTCGACCACTGGAGGTCGGCGGTGCTGACGAGGACGATGCCGTTTCCAATGAGCTGATGGCGGTGGAGGCGACGCAGGGATCAAAAATTGGAGTTGAAGACGGGACCAATTTGGAGGCTAATGAAAGCTTTCCTTCCCTCTCCCTCTCTCTGTCTGCCCCACTGCAACCGCTCACTCCTTCCGCGACGAACTCAGTTCTCATTTTATTGGCTGCCACCATTTCAGGCCCGTGGGGACAAAAGAAAAAAAATAATAAAAAATAATAATGAATAAAGGATTTTGCGATTTTTCACCCGGAAACCCGAGGACGAGAAACCGAAAAGGACGAAACAATTTGTTGCTTAGGAAATTGCAGAGAAACCAGAGAAGGATCTCGGCGGCGTGAGACGGCCGGGAGGGCAGAAGGACTGGATTGGAGGACTCGGAGTCGGCTGGACGGGAAGCAACAGCAACAGCAACAACAACCAAGTGATATCCCTGACAATGTCCATCCATCCATCGAGAAGAGCATCATTTATTTCGGTTAAAAATAATTGAAATTTGGGAGAAAAAACTCCGACGATGCGGAAACCAACCAGAAGAAGCCCGAGCAGGAGCGGAGACGGGAGGGAGAAGAGAGAAAAAAAAAACAACAAATTGTGCATTGAACAAACTACGAAATGGTGAACGAAATCAAAAAAAAATAATAATATATATATATATGAAATTGTGTAGAAAAAGGTATGAAGTAGGGAATGAATGGAAAAAATACATGAAATTGTGGGGAAAAAATTTGAAAAAAAACCCTCCTCGACGCGCCCTTCGCTGGCAATTTTATGGTTTCATTTGCCGGTTGGGAACGCGGCATCGAGGGAAGGCGTCGAGGCAGCCATCGCGGCAGGGACGGACGGAGTGACGGACGGACGGACGACAGCCGAGCGAGGTTGGTCGAGCGATGGTTGGATGGACGGCTGGAAGGAAGGTCGGCCTCGGCAGGCAGGGGTTGCTCGGCCGAGGGCCCAACTCCACGTCCTTCCGCCACCACTGCTCGGATTCCCCACCTCCTCACCCCCTCCCTCCCTTCCTCAATGCCCGACTAAGCTCCTTAAGATCGCGATCGCGATCGCTTGCGCTTCCAGCTCGACCGCCTCGCAGGCTCGGAACCGAACCGAACCGAACCGAAGCTCGAAACGCCCGACCCTCGTCCTTTCCGCATTCTCACAGGGGTGGGGGGTTGTCGCATTGTTGTTGTTGTTGTTGTTCCTGCTGTTGTTGTTGCTGTTGCTGGCACTCTGTTCCCTCTGCCCGCCGACCTCATCCCCTGCCCTTGCCCGCCCTTCCATCTCCCATCTCGCTGCCTGGCTCCAGGCCGCGATCTATTCCCACATATCTGTCCGTCCGTCCGTCCGTCCGTCCGTCGGTCTATCGGTCTGTCCGTCCGAGTACCGCGAATGCTAATCGCGCTTCCGTTGGATGTGACAGGCCGAAGGGATCGAGAGATTTATTTCACTTGGTTAAAATTGCCGTCGTTCTTATTGTTGTTGTCGTTCCTATTATTGCTCTTGTTGTTGTTGTTGTTGTTAAGGGGGAAAATCCGAACTAGTTTCGCTGCTTCTTCTTCTCCTCCATCTCCATCTCCATCTATATCTAGTTCTCAGTGAGTTTTTTTTAATTATGGATTTTTTTTTCCTACTTGTCTTGTTCTTTTTTTGAAGTTCTTGTTGTAGTTGGTTGTTGTTGTTGTTGTTGCTTTTTTCGGCGCTTCATGTCGTTGTTGTTTTTGCGATTTTCTCCCCATCTATTGTTGTTGTTATTGTTGTTGTCATTCCTGGTTATTATTTGTACTTTTCGTTGTTACTTTTCCCTAATTTTTTTCTTTCTTTCGATTTGCTGATGTTTTTTTTGTCATTGTTATTTGTATTTTTGTTAATATTGTTGTTCTTGTTTTTGTTGTTGTTGTTGTTCAGATCTCATTTTTCGCTGTCGTGTTTTTGTGTGTTTTCGGTGTGTTTTTTTTTTTTGATTTTGTTTTCTCTTCCTTCATTCCCGCGATCGAGATCCCGCGAGAAAGGATCTTCCTCCTATTATTTGTCTCCTCCCGATCCTAATCCAACCTTCCTCTACCTCTCCCCCCACCCCGCTCTCTCTCCCTCCCGCCCTCTTCGAACACGTTTTCGCGTTCGCTTCGGGACCCTCGTCGTCCTTGTGGCAGCCGCTCGGGTTCGTGTTCGCGTCGTGTTTCCCGCTGACTCCCGTCGTCATCCGTCCGTCCGTCCGTCTGCTGCTGCTTCGCCTCCTCCTCCTCCTCGCCCCCCTCCTCGCCTCAGCCGACCGGGTTTTTGCCCCCGACCCCATCGCGCTGGGTTCCCCCGGTCTCTTCACCTCTCCCCTCCCCTCCCCTGCCCTGCCCTGCCCTGCCCTCACCCGACGATCCATCTCATTTTGGCAAAGGTACAAATTTCACATGATCCTCCAGTCTTCTCATCTCATCGCACTTCACTTCCTTCCTTCCTTCGCTCCTTCGCTTCAGCCCAACTTTTTCTTCCCCTGCCTCCTGCCTCCTCCTCCTGCCCTGCTTCCCTGCTTGCTCGCTGTCCTTTCCTCCCTCCTTCTCCGTCTCCGGCTCCGCTCGAGCTCCTCTCGTTAGTTTGCAATTTGTCGCACGAACTTCCGCATCCTTCCTTCCTTCCCTTTCTCCCTTTTCCCCATCTGCTTCATTGCATCATCATCATCGTCATCGTCATCGCATCGCATCGCCATCCCGATCTCCACGGCCTTCTCGATCACCATCACGACCATCTTCAACTCCACGTCCACGCCCGGTGGCCCCTCAAGGATAGGGAGAGAGTGGGAAAGAGAGGGCTGGAGGCAGAGCTGCTTGTGCGAAGGGTTCACATGAGTTCCTGAAGAGTTTTATTCTCGTTCCTGCCGCTCTTATCGTTATCTTTTCTTTTCATTTTGGCGATTTTTTTCTTTTTTTTTTTTTCAATTTTTTCTTTTTTACTCTTCTGGGCTTTTGAATAGTTTTGGAGTTTTTTTGTGATTGTTTTCACTGGCGAAAAATGGCATTTGATTCCCATCGATTACGCGTTGTAAATTAGGCCTCTGATGCGCTTTTGATTGACATCGCCGGAGCTTCCCAGAGCAGCAGCTCAGGAAGGGTTCTGGAAGGGTTCGAAGTCCTCGGGCTCGGGAGGATCGCGAGCGGATCGTGGGATACGACGAGATCATGAGCGGAGTTCAGGCGAGAGTTTTGGGGAGAATTTAGGGCAGACTTTGTGGAGAGACTTAATGGAGGGTTTAGGGAATGCTTAGGGATAGTTTAAGGAGTGTTTGAGGAAAGTTTAAGGAGTGCCTAAGAAGAACTTAAGGAGATTTTTAGAGGGTCTAGAGAGAATTTCCAGAGAGTTTGAGCTAATTTTAGCGAGTGTTAGAGAAGGTTTTAAGGATAGTTTAAGGTGACACTAAGGAGACTTTAAGGAATGTTTAAGGAAAGTTCACGGATTGTTTACGAAGAATTTAAGGAGATTTTTAGAGAGGTCTAGAGAGAATTTCTAGAGAGTTTCCGGAGGGATTGCGCAAAGTTCATGAGGGTTTTTCGGCAAGGATTTTGAGTAGGTTTTTAGGGAACTTTCCGGAGCTTCTTAGAGGAATTTCCGTTGAGGCCTGAGGAGAGTTCGGGAATAGTTTAAGGACATTCTAAGGTGTGTTCAAAGTGAGTTTCACGAGTGTTCGAAGAGCATCTTTAGAGACTTTCAAGAGATTCCAAGGAGGGGTTCGCAGAAGACGATTTGGCGAAATTGTCATGAGAATTTTGAGTGTGTGTGGAAAGAGTTTTGGGAGTTTTGCAGAGTTTTGCAGAGGGTTGGCGGGTCTTGGCGAGCTTTGGAAGAGTTCGACGAGGTCAAAAGCAGAGTTTAAGCAAGAGTATGGAGATGTATATGAGAAGAATATCGAATAAATGCATACGTAGAACCTTCCCGGGAAACGGGGGTTTTTCACAACTCGCGGAAACAGAAGCTAAGCTCAATCGATCGATCGGACTGGGAGGAAGCGTTTTGATTGGAAATCGCACTAACTACAGCGTGAACTATATGTATATAGAGAAATATGAATTTTGCATAGGAGGATATTGACTAAAAATGTCTATAGAAATTGTAGAAGTTTTTTTTTTTTTTTTGATTTTTCAAAGCTTGTTTGTGGTTTTTGTAAATACCTTGAGGTGCCAGCACCTTCCATTTGCTGTCGATCCAAGGGCGGATCGAAGATTTGTTCACGGTCTTCTTTCGACAATTCCAGGTCGGCGAACTGATCCATTTCCGACGCCATTTTGTTTCTTTGCTGTTTGTGTTTTTGTGTTTGTGTTTGTGTTTGCTGCGGGTTTCGACTGCGTTTTATAGAATTGGTTTTGTGTTGGATTTTGAATTGATTTTGGTTTCAATTTTTGTATTGGTTTTGGTTCTGATCTTTTCGTGATTGTGTTTTAAATTTTATTTCAATTTTGTTTTTGATTTTGTTTTAATTTTTGTTTTTTTCCGATTTTGTTTTTCCGTGCGTTTCTCGAAACTGTTCGGTTTTCAAAAAAGTGCTTCTTCTTGCTCTTCGTTTGGAATGTTTTTGATTTGAAATTTTTTAGTTATTTTCCAAAAATGTTTTTTTTTTGTTCAATTTCTAATGATTGGGTTTGAAAATTTGTTTTTGAATTTATGGATTCAGAGTTCGAATTTGAGTTTGTTTTTCAATGGGAAATTTTTATTTTTGTTGTTTTTTGGATTTCTATCGAATAAAGTCAATTTGCCAAAAACCTAAAACGAAACGAAAAACAAAAGAAAATGTAAATGCAATGAAGATATGGGCATGAGAAGGTCAATAAATAGATCTGTTTCAATCTGCTAATTCTGGGTGAGGTGAGGGGTGGTGGTGGTGAAAACACAAGAAGAAGAAGAAGAGAAGAAGAAGAGATGTGAAGAAGAAGAAGAGGAACTAGGACAACAACAAAAGAACGATGAACGATGCGGGGAAAATTTCGGATGTTCTGATTGCCTCGATTTGTCCCTCCTGTTGTCCCTTTCACTCCCGCATATGGTGAAAATTCCGCCTCCCTCCGTCTCCCTCCCTCCCTCCGTCTCCCTCCCTCCCTCCGTCAGCCTTCGCTGGGGCGCGAGGGAGCGAGACAGAGCGAGAATTTGTCTCTTTTTTATTTATTTATTTATTATTTCCTAGGCTTTTGTAATCTTTTTATTATTATTTTTATTTATTTTTTTTTTTTTTCAATTCTCCCTTTCTTCATTTGTTTTAATATTTTCTGTCAATTCATTTAATTTTTTTTATTATTTTATGTATTAATATTTTTGTCTATTGATTTCTCTGTTATTTTTATTATTTTTGTATACTTTGTGAATTTTATTATTTGTTTTTATTCTGTTCTCCTTTCCATTATCTTATTTTTGTTATTTATCGTCTTTTGTCTTTAGTTTTATTTTAATTTTTGGCAGTTTTATTGTTTTTTTTTGCTATAGTTTCATTATTGCGTCTTCGCTTTGTTGGAGATGATTGTTTTTTGTTGTTGTTGTTCTGATAAAACTGTGTAGTTGTTTTTTCCCATTGGTTCTTCCCGTTTTTCCTATTTTTTTTTTTTTTTCATTATTTGTTTCTATTGTTTTTTCTGTTTTTTTTTCGATTACTCTATTTCTATTCTTTTTTCTCTGTGTTTTGTTTTAATTTTTGGGCAGAGCAAAGAGAAAATCGAACACACTCACACAAACACAGACCCTCTCGTTCGCTCTCTCTCTCTCGCTCTTTCCCTTGCTCTGTGCACAGCCAGACAAACAGACAACTAGTCTAGATAGACAGAAGACAGACAGACAGACAGACAGTCGGCCGGACGGATCGAAGACCCGAAATACGCAGCAAGAAAAACCCATAGAAATTCAAGGAAATGCGCGAATTCAAATGTCATCGCGATGTTTTTATGATTGCGTCGATATTTGAGCAACACTCTTCTTCTTCTTCTACCCGCTCCCCCCTCGCGCTCCCATCCAGCTCTTCGACGACCGCCAATCATTGGTTGGCATTGGCGTCGCTTCAGGGTGACCAGCTGTGCGCAATCGATGTCAAACTAAAGCTAAAAAACCCGAATTACAAACTAAACTCAAAAAAGAATAAATAATATAAAAAAAATGCATGTATGGAAATTAAAAATAATCAATTACAATTAATTAACCATTGATTAACCATAAAATTAACCATCAATTGGACAAAAATACACAAACGAAAAAGTTATGAATTGAAATGAAAAAATCAATTGCATTTCGATTATTTAGAAAGTGCAACTCATACAGGGCAAATTCAGCCAATTTGAAAGTGAACAAGAAATAATTCAACAACTTCACAATTTTCTTCTCATACACATCTGGTCACCCCAATACACTCAACCAAATTAAATGCGTACATAATTGATTAAAATATGATTCGAAGGTTTCTCTAATTTTGTGTTTTCTGTGCAAAACACTGCTATTAATGTCGACAACAACAACAACAACAACAACAACGCAGCACAGCACAGAACAACGAAGGCAAGAGCAAAAACAACAACAGCAACAGCAACAAGAACACATTTTTTCTACTGGCGACACTTAAAAGAAGCTTAAAATGATGACGTTGTAAACTTTGGAGCTTTTTACGTTTTTCGTTTATGTTGTTGCTGTAGTTGTTGTTGTAATTGTTGTCCCTGTTTTTGGCACTTCCCTGATAGTTTTCGGTTCTTTTAATATTACTATTATTATTATTATTATTTTCTTACTGTTGTTACTGCTCGCGCTCAGCAACAACAAGAAACGACTCTTGTTGTTGCTAGAGCTAAATTTGTATAGATTCGACATAGAATATATTTACGAATGTACGTATGTGTGTATGGCTACATATGTGCAATACATACATATATCAACAAAATAAGCAGACATTTGTATAAATACAATTTTTTGGTGATTTTATGCTGTTTTCGAGCGAGTGTGTGAGGGAGCGAATGCTGCGATTGTGTGCGTGCGTGTGTGTGTGCCTGTGTGTGTTTGAGAGTTTCGCATGTCGACACGGCAGACAAGGCAGACAATCACGAGAGAGAGGGAGGGAAAGAGAGAGATGGTACGTTGCCGCAGACGGCGCAGATTGGGACAAGTGTGCGAGCGAGAGGGAGAGCACGACTTCTGCAGACCCAAGATGACGATAGCAAAAATAGAAGAGAGGCGAACAAAAACTTAGACGAGGCAAAACAATGTGAACAAATGTTTAATGCATAGTTTTTGCCAAAAAAGGTTTCGCCATGATTTCCACCGAAATTCGTACAACATTGGCTTTTGTTCCACTTTTCATTTTAATTACTAAATGATAATTTTTTCATTCTATTTTGGTTCAAATATGCCTATGAAAATATTCCAAATTATTACATTTTATTCATTTTGTACATCTTTATTAATATTTTGACTGGCTGTTCTTCAGGATTATTTCGTATATTATTCGTTGTTATTTGCTCTGTTATTTCTCCTCGCTATCGTCTTCCCCCTCGCCCGAGCAAGTCGTGTCCCGAGCGCGACATGACGTCAGAACGAATGACGTCATTGCGCGGCTCCCGCGCATTCGTCATCGCCGTTTGTTGACATTCGTCGTCGTCTGCCGAGGCCGACAGCGGCCCGAGAAGCATCTGACCCGAATTCCGACGCCGACCGGACCCGAACTCGAACCCGACCCCGACCCCGAGCACGAGACCCAGCCCGAGTCCGCGTCCGCGTCCGAGTCCCAACCAACGCGATCTGATCCGAGCCGAGGATCGACCGGCGCCGAGACGACCGACGGAGGCGACCGGAGTCGACCCAACTCGACCCGACCTCCACCCGGTTCGGCGCAGACCCGACCGCGGCCCGACTCCACATCGGGTGCCGGATCCGAGTCCGAGTCCGAGTTCAGGATCGACGAGACTCCGAGGAGTCGCAGAGAGGGCGGAGAGGGACAGCAGGAGTTCGAGGTGTTGATGTGAATGGGGCGAGCGGGAAGAAGAAGAAGACGATGTGCCGAAGAGGGCTCCGAGGGGAGGGGGACGCGATGTAGGGCAGCGGTAGGTGATGGAGCAATAGCTCGGAATGTGGAGCGAAACCCGCAATGACGGAGACAAAGATGGCAGCCATTTGGTATAGTTCTCTGCCTCTTCTTCTTCTTCTTCTTCAACGTCTTCTTCTTGTTCCACGTCTCCTTCTCCTGCTCGTTCTTTTGCTCCCCTTTGTGTGCCGTGCCGTGCCGGGCCCAAGTGGCGCGATTAACACACAAAAAGCAACCAAAAGCGAGAGGAAGTAGAAGGGGAAGAGAGAGAGAGAGAGAGAGAGAGAGAGAGCGAGCGAGTGAGAGAGAGAGAGGGAGAGAAAAAATTGCTGCTGCTTTAAAATTTCTTAGAAAAATTTCGAGCAGCCTGAGAACGAAAGTTGTAGAACTGAACGAAGAAGAAGATGACGGGTAGGTGGAGGAGGCGAGCGAGAGCAGCCGCAACAACAACAAGGCAAAGGCCAGATAGAGTCGTCGCTTGCGGAGTCTCACACACACACACCCCAAGTATTTGATTTTGGACACTCGCACGCACACACCCCCAGCCCCCACACACACACACACACACTCAAAGAGACGTGTCGAAAACTCTCGCGCGCACCTCGTTGACTTTGATCTTGAGTGAGAATTCGCTCTTTTTGGTCTCGCTTCGATTTGGAATTTCCTTATGCGAACATTCCGTCTCCTCTTCCTCTTCTTACCCCCCCCCCCCTCCCCCACCTTCTCCATCGCCACATTTGTCGAGATTTTCAATCAGTAAATGTTTGAAAAAAAAAAAAAATGGTGCAAAAATAAATGCCGCAACAAAAATGTCTGGAATTAACTCTAATTATTATTTTCAATATAAACAATTTCTTTTAGGTTTTTTTTTTGTAATAAATATTTGTCATTGATTCGAAAATGATTTCTTTCAATTTTGTCGATAATATTCGGAGCAAAAAATATATTATTTTTTTAATAAAGTTTTTTGATAAAAACACTGCATTTCTAATCGTCGTTAATTGCTGTATGTGAATTGATTAATTTCGAGCTCTGTTAATTCCGCATTTTACATGCAAAATACCTCGACATTGGCAACGACGGAGCGGGAGAAGAACAAGAGGAACAAGAAGAAGGCGACGTCGGTGGGACCGACCAAGAGAGAGAGAGAGAGAGGGGGGACATTTGGTGGGATTTCTACGTACTCTCGATTCGTGCGATGCGAACTGGGTTTTCCTAATTTCCTTGCGCTTGCCTGCTGGGGGTTCCGGAGACGCCGAGGATGGAGGATTCAAAACTTGCGCTTTTCAACATGGGTTTTTCCAAAGTGAATTTTGAATTTTGATGGCTCGAATCCTGCTGCTGCTGCTGCTGCTGCTTCTTCTCCGTCGTGGCGATGGGTTTTTACAACAGCCTCGGACGCGTCGTCACTTGCATAATTTCTCGTCGTTGGCGGCGACGGCGGCGGAGGCGCAGACGGAGGCGATGCTGGTGGTGTTGGTGGGCGCACGGAGCGGGCGGGCCGGCCGGAATCGGGTCGGAGTCGGATCGAGTGAGAATGGAATCAAACGACGCGCGCGATGGCGGCAACAACAACGATGACGACTGCGATGCGACGATCAACGACGACTACGACAACGACTTCGACGACGACGGCAACAACAAGCGGTCGAAGTAACGATTTGAACAAACGCAAATATCAAATATCGACGAACATCGACTAACGATTACCAAACAATGTCGAGCAGCGACGAACGACAGACGGCGAACGACGAACGACGAACGACGACGACAGACCACAGACGACAGACGACAGACGGCGAACGAGCGAGCGAGCCAAATCAAATATTTCGAAAATGATTTGATTTTTCGAAGTGAATTACTTTTGATTTTACTTTCATCGATTTGATTGGGATGATTTCTTCTCGCCAATTTCTCTCGAATTTCTCTGCCAATGGGGCGATGCGGGGCGTGGGGTGTGGTGCGAATTTGAAATGAAACTTAAACAAAACGAACAAAATAAAATAGGAAACTAAAAGCAAGAGGCACTGGCACTGGGCACTGCACGGAACACAGTCTCTGGCGCACACGTTTCGTTGCTCTCGGTCGGGAACGTTTTCAGACACTGAACCGTCGGCCGGCGCGCGGCCTCGGCTTCGGCTCCGGCTACGGCTCCGGCGATGGAGACGACGACGACGACGACGTCGGCCGGCAGGTCGGGCGCTCGGCCGATCGCTCGCTCGGCCGCCACTCGTTCGTGCGTTCGTTCGCTCGTTCGCTCGCTCGCTCGCTCGCTCGGTGCCCTCGACGTCTTCGTCTTCGTAGCCGTCGACATCGGCGTGGACGTGGTCGTGGTCGTGGTGCCGTACCTTGTTGTTGTTGTTGTTGTAGTGTTAGCGCCAACCACACGACGGACGACGGTCGCCGGTCGTCATCGGCGTCGGCAAAGGCAGCCGAGAACGAAAACAACAATAACACGCGAAGCGGTAGAAGAAGAAGAACAGCGAGCACAACACAACAATAACAACAATAACAACGACGACAACAACGACGACGACGACGACGATACCGCGATTGCCGAAAAATTTTTGGGTTATTATTGTCGTTGTTGTTGTTTGTGGTCTCTCAATGCGAATCGAGGCATTCCAAAAACAACAACAGCAACAGCGCTCACTAACAACTAACTAACTACAAACTCACACACACAATCTCGCACTCACACTCTCTCACCGACAATCACATGAGCCGAGCGCGCTCAGCGATTGCCGAAAAAAGAGCCAATTTGGTGAGGAGGAAAAACACTGCAACAACAACAAGAACAACAACAACAACTAGAATAACAACAAGAACGAGATTGAGAACAAGAACCAGAATGAGAACGAGAACGAGAATAAGAAGCGAACCAGCAACAACAACAACGAATGCGAGTACGATTACGAGTGCAACAACAAAAACAACAACGATAAGTATTCCCGAAAAAAACAACAACAATACGAGGGCAAACCGAATGAACTGCCGAAAACTGCGAAGAGCAGTTGGTACCAGTCACACACACACACACGCACGCACACGAATTCGCCCATTCCGACACGAGAACTCGCACTCGCACTCGTACTCGCACTCACACACACGCACACGCCGCCGAATTCTTCAAACAATTCACTCTCGCTCGCCGCGGTTTCGCTCTCGAAAGTCGTTCCCAACTCACGCCGCAGTCTCTCTCACTCCCCTCTCTCTCCGCCCCGCGCTCCCGTCATCCACACTTTCGTTGCTCCACAATGCCAAACTCCACTCCCTCCCTCTCGCTCACTCTGGCTATCAGAGGTCCCCGCTCGTTGCCCACGTCGTCGTCGGCCTCTCGCTGTCCCGCTCGCACTCGCCATCTCTAACGAGAGCCGAACCGGACAGAAATTCGAATTCCGAACGCCGTCCCGCAATCGGCCGGCGAATTGCGGACCCACACACACCGCCACACACCGCCGCACACACACGTGACACTCGCACAAATTGCATGGTGACAAACGGCTAATGCTGTTGTTGTTGCAATAAAGCCGATTCCCATCAACTGCAACAAATGGAACGTTTGCTCCACTTTTCATATTTTGGGGAATTTTTCTTGCTATTCAGAGCCGAATAAAATAATTTATTTTTTCAAAATTTCCTCCATGTCGTCCCTTCCCGCCTGGTCGCGCCCTCTCCTGGGACTCCACGTGCCCGCAGTCGAAATGCGTGGCGCGAATTTCGCCCTTTGGAGTCCTTTTGACTTTGACCTCCTTCTCCGGAAAAGCTCTTTTCAATTTGGGTTCTCTGTTTTCCTCTCATCCCGCTCCCTCTCTTCCAATCGTGATCTCCTTGATCGACTTCGTCGTCCTGCTTCCGCTCGTCGACGTCTTCCGTCGCGCTCTCCCCACCCGCTCCCGCGAACTGCATCCGAGTGCGGCCCGTTAGGAAAGGCTCGGCGGCGTCTCTCGGCACTCGACTCCTCTCCTCCACCACCGCCAAGGCCAAGTGCAGCCGGCGAAGAGATTGAGCGGTTTTTTCCCATTCTTTTCCCATTTTTTGCCATCTTTTTTTCGCTCCCCACCTCACTCAACGAGCGCTCGAGCAACCGGCAAAGGACTCGAGCGCGGCGATGCTCGCGCGGAACGCGAAGGACACGAAGTTGTTCGGCGAGAGCGGAGCGGAGCGAGGCGAATGCGCGTGTGTGGCAAACGTGTGAGTGGTAGTGAGTGTGCGTGTGTGCGTGTTCAACACAAGGATCTTCCGTGGGCAGCGACGACGACGACGCCGACGCCGACGTTGGCGTTGCCGAAAATGCTGCCGAAGGATACACAAAGGACGCGGGCAGCGACGCGAAGGAAGCGAGCGAGTCGAGCCGTGGCGTCGCGGGGCGGGAGGGGGACGGGGGACGGAGGACGCACTCGTTTTGCGCCGAGAGCGGCGGCAGCGACGACGACCGCCGACCGCCGACCGTCGACCGTTCGGCCGAGCGACACCGAGCGCTCCTCGTGAAGCGCTTGGCCTTAGCCTTGTTAATTTTTTGCTCCCTCCCTCTCCCTCTCCCTCTCGCACCCCTGCGCCGTCCCTCGCCGGCGTCTTATTTCCCCTAGCTGTTGTTGTTGTTGTTGTTGTTCCTTCTCTAGTCCTCTCCCTCTCCCTCTTTCTCTGCACGCTGCATTTTTTTGGCTCCTTCCGAAAATTAGAAGAATTCGGTTTTTTGTATTATTTGCTCTTGCTCAGATGGGTTTCTTTGTCATTGTTGTTGCTGTTGTTGTGGTCATAGTTGTCTTCTTCTGTCCCCGTAGTTGTTGTAGTTGTTGTAGTTGTTTTGTCGTGGTATTTAATGGCTATTAATTGTGGTAGTAAATGGCGTCTTGTCGTTGTTGCTGGCCGTGTTTTTTCTTCAATCGAGTTTTTGCCATTTTCCCCAACAACAACAAAGATAATCATTACATTAATATTCATAAAAACAGGAGGCGAGAGCATAAAAACATCTTTAGGAATCGAATAAATGGATTTAAAAAATTTATTTCAAATTACTTTAGTTCAAAATGAAGCGATCTTAATGGATTTTTCATCACTCGGGCTGAATATCAAGGATCATGAACTAAACATAAATTGAGTAAGTTACAGAAATGATTATTTCAAAAATGAAAATACAACAAATATATTTTGCTATAGATCGAAAAAGTTTCTGCAACATTATATGCCTAACGATGAAATTATGAAACATTTTGTGACTAATAAAAAATTATGAAAAAATCCATCATGCACAAAAATCGTTCGTTAACATAAACTTCTAGTTATTAAAAAATAGTCTGAGTGTTGTTGTATTTACTCTTGTCATTTGTTGTTCTTATAACTATTTGTTGTTGATATTATTGTTCTCATTCTCATTTAATATTTCTTGCTTTCGCCCTGGCTGCTGTCGTCGTCGTCGTCATCGTCATCGTCGATTTGTTGTTGGCCGCTGACCTTTGCCGAACGTCGGCCGAAGGCGAGCCCGACGAAGCCTCGCAAATCCTTCGGAAATTAATTGGCGGCCGTCTGTCGGGCCCACGCACACACACATCCATATCCAGCTGCAACTAACTTGGAGTCGGGCTCGTGCTCGTGCTCGTGTGGGAGGGGCGAAGGTTGGAGGGAATTTTAGCCGACGTTGTGGGAATTTTTCCTCGAGATTTGAGAATAATATCCGAGGGTTTAGGATTTTTTGTGTTATTGGGAATTTTGTTGATGTTGTTGGAATTTGTCGCGCAGGTTCGGCAAGTGGTCCTGGAGATTTGGGAATTTTTTTTCGAGTTTTGGGAAGTTTTTCGGGGACATTTTTGGAGGGTCCGGCGAGACGTCGAGGTTTCTGTCGAGATTTCTGTGAGAAAGCTTAGTGTAATTTTTTACCAAACCATGATGGACTGTGAAAAATAAAATAAAATACATTTTTTTTTCACAAATTTTCACAAATTTTCACAAATCAAGAAGTGAAGAGAAAGCGCGGATGTCAAGGGAAATGAAGTCAAAATTTCAACAAGGGCATTTTCATGATCCACAAAAAAAACAAAATGTCAACAACGACGTCAGCGCCCATCGACGCCGGGAACGTCCCACCAGCAGCAACAACAACAACGAGAAACCCTCGAGCACCTCTCGAGAGCTCGACGCGAGTGCAAAAAGCACGAAAAGGACTCGTGGATGTCCTTTTTTGCATCCTCGTCCACGTCCTGCATCGGCTTTGTTGTTGTTGACGGCGTTGTTGTTTTGCCGCGCTCCCCCCGCTGTGTCCCCTTCTGCATCCTCTTCTTCTTCTTCTTCTTCTTCTTCTTCCCGTTCTGCATCCGCAGCCACTTCTGCTCCTGCTTCTTCTTCTTCTCGTTTTGCATCCTCGTCACGAGAGGCGCAATAAAATGTCATCAGAGTCGGCCGCGACGAATGGCGAGGGACGAGCGAACGAGAGAGAGAGAGAGTGAGAGCGATGTGCGAGCGAGACGGCAACGGGGCGATTGCGTGACACGAGCCGAGGGCAGGAAATCACGATGCCACGAACAGAATCCGATGGAGAAAAAAAACACACACACACTTACAACAACAACAACAAGAACAATAGGCCCACAATTGACTGCCGGGTGGTGGTCGGTCGATGGTCAGTTGTTGTTGTTGTTGTTGTTGCTGTGTTGATGTCGCTCCTGCACAAGTGGCAGGCGCAGTAGCAGCGACAACAACAACAACAATTTCAAACGCACTTCATGCATCCTGTCGCCTGGAGGAGGCTCTTGGCGTGTGTGAGTGCAACAAAAACAACAACAACAACCACCGCCTGCACTTGCCATGCGTTGCCAGCGATTCGCGATTGTTGTTTTAATTTCTGTTGTTGTTTTTGTTCGCTTCTTTCATTGTTGTTGTTGTTTGAAGAAAGTTCCGTTGTTCCGTTCTCGTTCTTGTTCTTCTTCTTGTTGCTGCGCCCCCGGTTGCACTCGCTGCAGTCGCCGCTCGCTCGTTCGCTCGTTCGCTCGTTCGCTCGCTCTCCCAGTTGGGCAGCGGCGAGCGAGTAGCGAGGGAGTGCATGAGTGTGGGCGTGTGGGTGGGTGTGTGCGAGTAGCGGTTTTTGCAAATGGATGCGTTGGCGTGGGCGCGTGAGTGGGGAAGAGTGAGTGCATGTGTGTGTGGGTGTGTGTGTGGGTGTGGGTGTGGGTGTGGAAGGGCATGCGTACGACCAACGAACGCGGCGACCACTGAGGGCTCCCGCATTGTTGTTGGTATTGCACCGTTGTTCTGGTTGTTGTTGTTGCCATTTTCCTCCTCCTCCAACTCGCCGTCCGTCCGACCGACCATCTGTTCATTGGTTCACTCGCATTGGTGCAATGTTGCAACTTGTTGTACGCATTTCCTTCCCTCTGTGTTGTTGTTGGGATTTTTGGTTTTGTAGGCTTACGGCATTCGCTGGGTTTTGAATTGCATGCAATTTTTGTTGTTGTTGTTGCTTCTGTTGCGCTTTTATTTCTCGCCTTTAGTTAATTTTCCAAATTTTCATCCAAAAGAATTTTTGTGATTTTGTTTTTTTTTTTTTAATAAATTAAATGAGAAATTTTTGCATTTTCACTTTCGAATTGCTTAATTTTTAAAATTTTTGCACTTGCGTTTTTTGTGCTCTCTGCAAACTTTTGATTTTATTTAAGAATTTAACGATTTTACAATATTAAACAGTATTTTCAAAATTATTTGATTTAACACATTATTTTGAAGGATTGAAAAAATCACAAAATATTTTTTTCGCACCTCTTGAATTTTTTAAACAAATTCGTTTCGCTCGAGCTTCTGCAGATCAACCTCTTGCTGCTTCTTCTTCTTCCTCTTCGCCGAGTGCCTCTGCACCGACTTCTCTTCTTCTTCTTCTTCTGCTCCGGGCGCTTCTTCTTGGTCTTCTTCGGATGCACTCGATGGCATCCATTGTCTCGGGGTTGCCACCCCTTTTGACTTTTTCCTCGCATTGTTCGACGCATTTTCATTCAGTGCGCGTTCGCTATTGTCGTTGTTTTTGTTGCTGTTGTTGTCGGTCGGCCCTTCATTGTTGTTCTGCGTTGTCGCTGTTGTTGTTGTCACCGGTGTTGTTGTTGTTGCCCTTCGTCGGTTTGGCTCCACGGTAATGAGGTGTAAAAGCAATGAATAAAATCCCGATTGCGGTCGCAGGTGAAGCCAAGGATGCAGCAGGAGCCGCACGTGTCCGTCCCGCCCAACCCCCGTCCAGCCAGCCGTCCGTCCGTCCGTCCGTCCGTCCTGTCGTCCGTCGTGCTGTTTGTGCATCCATCCATCCGTCTGTCAGCGGAACGTGCGTCTGCCGGCGACGAGTGCAGGGACGAGGGCGAGTGCGAGAGACGATGACGAGTGCAAGACACGAGTGCAAGGGACGAGTGCGATGGACGAGTGCGATGACGAGTGCGAGCAACGAGTGCAAGGGACGAGGGCGATGACGAGTGCGAGAGACAGCAACAGATGGTGGTTGAACCGACTCGGACACGAACTCGCTCGCGGACTCGAGCTCGGATCGGGTTCGGATCGAGTTCGGCGTCGAAGTCGGGGTCGAAGTGAAAATCGAGACGAAGCCGAAGTCGAGGCCGATGCCGGAATCGGAATCGAGGGCTTCGGATCCGCTGAGCGGGAATCGAAATTTCCTCTCCAACTTTATCCTCGAATTCCTCGCTTCCTCAAACTCTCTCTCACTCTCTCTCTCTGTCTCTGTCTCTTCGAACTCCGCTTCCCCAACCACGCCCTCGATTTCATCCGGCGATCGTCGGCAGCCCTTGTCGATCTCGTCGATCTGTCCCGTCGTTAGCTATCTGTCCAGCGATCTGTCTGTCCTCGGTCCTCGGTCCTCGGTCTGGCCGGCTAATTGCGTTCGCGTGTAATTTTATTGCCGACAGTCCAGCGTAATGTCCTATCGCAATTAGCGTACATGGCACCTATAATTATGCGAAAATGCCCAACAAGGCATTTTATCATTATCATTACTCGTCCTCTGCTTTCATGCGTAGTTTTCTCCGAAAATATTATATTTTTGCACATTTCCTCCCCGCCTCAGTTTCTTCCTACATAAACACTTTCTACATAGAAATGCTTTGTTTTACTTTTATTCCATGGCGTGCAGAAATTCAGGCACAAATTTATGCTCAAATTAATTCCAAAATTTGTGCATAAATTAGTGCACAATGGCGCCAAATTTTTACATTTAAATTTTCTTTATTTTATATTTTCCTTGCATTATTTTGTTTTATATCTTTCTGGTTTGTTTTGTTTTTATTTTGTATTTTTATTTTATTTTATTTTTATTTTATTTCTTATATATTTTTCGTTTAAATTTCTTGTATATTTTTCTTTTATTTATTTTTCTCTTGTATACTTTTCTTCGCATATTTTTTATTTTTTATATTTTATTATTTTATTATTTGTATTAACTTCATAATAGTATGAATTTTCTAAATATTTTCAATACAATTTTGTTTATACATTTCAATCGAGTTTTCCCAAATTTATTTTTTATTTTTTTTCCTTCTATATTCTGTATATCTTTTGATAGTCAGTTTTATTACCTATACTTTTATTTTAAACTAACATTTATTTTGATATTTTTGCTCATTCAAATTTTTCCCATAATTCCTGATTCCTCCATGCCAAATATAAATATTGAATTAATGTAAAGATCTATATATAATTTAATTTAATATATTTTAATTTTCCTTCATTTAATTTTCTTTATTACTCATTTTCCCTTATTTTCATTATTTTTTTGCACTTTCCACAAATAAGACAAATAAATTATCTGTATTGCCTGTATTTTTTATTTACCTTCATTTTACATTTTTTTTTTCATAATTTCATTAATTGTCCTCATTTTTCATTACTTTTCCTTATTTTTAATTATTTTTCTGTATTTTCCTTATGTTCATTTTTTTTGTTCCCTTCATTTATGAAATGCACATAATTCTCCCATGTCTATGTAGTTTCTCCGATATATTCCTCCAATATGTTTTTCTTGCGCTTTTCAGCTCCTTCCCATTTCTCTCATTTTGTAGTTCCATCGCTACATGTTTGTGTTTTTTTTTTTGTGTTTTTTTGTTTAATTTTTCTTATGGCCAGTTGTAATTTTGGCCATATCCAGGAGCCTTGTTGCTTGTCATTGCTGCCTTGTTGTTGTCATCGCCGCTCGATGTTTTGGCTCCGCTGCCCCGGGATGTCGCTCGCTCGCCGTCCGTGTCGATGTCCGTCGCGCCTCGGCCTGTCCGTCCGGCCGTCCCTCCGTGGTCTGTCCGTCCGTCTGTCTGTAATTGCTCTTGTAAGGAGGTGTTGATAATTACGCATTTTTGAAATGCTCCAGCGGCCTCTCGGCGCCGCCCGACCCCGTCCAGCCCTCGCCTACCGTCAGTCGCCATCACCGTCACCGTCATCTTCATCATCAGCACAATCGTCGTCATGATGATGACCATGACGATGACGACGATGATGATCCAGTTGTCCTGCGCCATCCCCAGGATATGCAGGCTGCATCGAGCTCTCGTTAATTACAGATATTTCGGCATTTCCCCCGATCCTGGCATGTAGGAAATTATAATTGTTCTCCTTGGTTTTCGCGTTTTTGGGGCTTTTTTCAATTTCGGTTTTCTTATATTCGACGAATTTCTCGTCTCTTTTGATTACAATGTATTTTTGTTGAATTTCCTGATTTTTGCCATTTTTTTTTTTGTTTTTATTTTTGGGGACGTTCTTGGTTTTTGAGGAAAAACGTTTTTCTATCCCTAGTATTTTTCTTATTTTAGACGGTTTTCCCACTTTTGCATATTTTTAAAAACTTTTTTTGCTCTTTCTTTTCATCTCAGTTTTTGTTCTTTTCGTTTTAAAAAAGGAGGAACAGAAACATTTTTGGTGTTTTTCTGGCTTTTCCTTTTCTCAATGTGGTTTCGGTTATTGGTTTTCTTATTGTTGTTGTTCTTTTGTTGTTGCTTTTGTTGTTGTTCTTACAACTGTTTCAGTCTTTCTGTTCTTGTTCCTCTTGTTGTTGTTTTCCCGGCTATTGTTGTTGGAGTTTAAATTTTTTTGCTTGAATTCCTGGTGAAAATTCGCGACCGGCAGCCGAGCGAAAGTCGCAAATTATGCTAACGATCGGCTGTGGAGAGCACAAGGCGTGGCGGGAGGAAAGGGGGAGAAAGGAGCGAGCGGGAGAGAGGGGTTGGGAAGTGAAAAGGAGGGGAGTAGGGGCGAGAGAGGGAGAGGGAGGGAGGGGACGATGATTATAGAGATGCGTAAAACGCACGCTCGCCGGTGGTTCGGGTTCGGTTTCGCGATCGCTTTCGAGAGGAGTCGAAAAACAAAAGGGGAAAAAGTGAGGACAAGAAGTGAGGGGCAAAAAGTGAGGGTGAAGAAAGTGGGGGAAGAGTGAAGAAGAAAGGACGAAAGGGCGAGCCAGAATCGCCATGACAAGGTGTTCAGAGATCGCCACTGGTCGGCAGTTCACGCCAGGGAGAAAGGTGGGAAGGCAGGACCGTAAAGAGTGAAAAAAGGGTGAAAAGGGATGATATTTAAGGACACGGCTGAGAAGGACCTGAGCGCAGTTGTTTAAAAAGAGCTTTCGCCAGAATTCGCCGGAAGGAAATGAGTAAGAATTAGTTTTAAAATCAACTTTTATGCCACGATCCGGAGGCGCCAACCGAAGACTTTGAAAACTCCCGAATTTCCGGCATTTACTTTGCTGCTGCCTCTTCTTCCCGGACTCCAAACAGTCTCCCCCCACCCCCTTTTCCATTTCCATTTACTGCTTCCGGCCTCTTCTTCGTCCTCTGCCCCAGACCCGGCACCCAAGGCGCCGTCGTCTGCATTTCCGCGTTTTGTTCCGGATCGCATCCGCTCAAGTCGTCTCGATCTTTCCCTCCCTGTCGCTCGCCCTCATCCCCCCGCATCTTCTTCACCTTCTCCATCTCCCTCTTGATCTGCATCTCCCCCCCACCCCTCGTCGCCGTCGTCTGTTTCGAGACGTCTGCGCCCAGCGGTTCCCAAGTGGAGCCGAGTGCTTCGGGCACTGCGGCGAGAAGCGCTGGAGGAATTTATGTTGTTGCTGTTGTTGTTGTCGTCGTTGCATTCACTGCCGATCGGGGGCGGGGGGCTTTGGGGAGGGGGGCTGATCCATGAAATAAATTGGGGTGAACGGGATCCTAAATTTAGAACGACTGACGGCAGACAGATCGATGCGGGGCGGGCGGACGGACGGACGGACGGAGGGCGGCAGGCGGGAGGACAGGAAGGAGGAGGCGGGCGACAGAAGGGGGTGGCGGCCGGCAGGCAGAGAGACAGGGGGCGGACGACAGACAGACAGAGAGAACGAGCGGGGAACGAGAGGGATCGAGGAGCCAGGCGCCGGAAAATCGGAGACGAAAACACGATGCCGATCGGGCAGAGGCAGCGATGGGGCGAGGCGGGTCGGAAGGGAGCACGAGAGAGGGCGGGCGGGGCAGAGCGAGGCGGCCAGAGCGAGCCAGAGACGCCAACGGAGCGGCGGCAGGCGGCAGACGGAGCCACGGACAGCGGGACGGACAGCGGGACGGACAGCGAAATGGACAACGGGATCGGCGGCCGGAGTGAATGAACGACCACCGCATGCAGATGGGCGACGGACGCGGACGGCGGACGACAGAAGGCAATGACACGGACGGCCGGCGGGACAGGGAATGGGGGGCAAATGGCGGGCAGAGGGGGAGAAGCAGACGGTGACGAATGGCGAGAAACCGCTCTCGAAATAGTTTCGGCCGCGTGCATTTCGGGAATGCGGGCGACGGAAATAGACAACGACAGCAGCGACAAGAAAGGACAATGAGGAAAACAACGACAGCAACAGCGACAGCAGCAACGACAACGAAGTCGGCCTCGTCTTCGCCGTCGCCGTCGACGCCTTGGGGAAGTCGACGGATCGATTAAACCGCCACGACCGGCCTCGGCTGATCGCCTCCCCCCTCCCCTGCCTCTCCTCGCTTGCCCCGCCCCTCGCGGCGTCCCCTCGAGCGGCGCCCGCGACATGGAGCGGACCAATCGACTGCGCCCCGCTCCCGTCCTCGATTGTCCCGATTCCTGATCCCAGAGAACTTCGCCGCTGACAGAAGCATTTGCGATCTGATCCTTTCAGCTGGGTTCTGGCAGGGCCAAGTGAGATCTGGAGATATCGAGGAGCGAGCGAGAGGCCTAGGGAGATAGGGAGAGGGAGAGCGATGGGAAGGCAGGGACAGGACAACCTCGGCTGGATTCACGAGTTGCCGGCGGTTCCAAGGGCCGACTTCACGGGGTGAGGACCGGAGTCGGATCGGGAACGGGTTCGGGATCGGGGCGCGAAGGGGTGGGGCGATCTCGCCCCTCGTTCCAGCCCCCTCCGTCCGCGATTCATGGAGATCGTGGTCCATTGTCCATGATGAAGCTTCATCTCATCCGTTCCCACTCCCAAAGGCGAAGAGACGACGACGAGGACGATTCAATAGGCCGTATCCGAACGCACACACACACACACACACACACACGTGTCCCGGATTGGATGCCCGTTGTAGTCCTCGAACAAAGGCTCGCGCACGAGACCAGACAATGGTCCCATTTGGTCCTGGTTGCTTCCCTCGGCCTTGGCTTCGTTCGCTCCCGGCCGACCGTTCGCGGAAGGGACCACGAAGAATGCGAACGACCTCCGATAAATTCAATTAAAACCAGATTTCGCGATCTCCTCGCCCGAGTCAAGGGGTGAGAAACCGATGGGAAGAGCCAGGGCCAGGGCCAGGGCCATGGGACGCCCCAGGAGCGGCAGCTGGAGGTTGAGCGATCGGGTTCGGGCCCTCCAAAGGGTTCCGCGAGCTCGTTCGGCCGTCAACCCTCCGCTTGGGTCCCGAGGGCAGGTCGTGAAGACCTCGAAAAAAGTTCGAAAGGCTGCTGAAAAAATCGAAAACAGTGGCGTTTTTTTGGGAACTCCATATGAAAATCATTAGAGGGTCCCGCAGACACCGCGTAGCACCTTTGAGAGGAGTGAAAACACTCTGAGGTATCGCAAAACACCCTTGAGGCGACGCAAACACCTTTAAAACTTCTGAAAACACCTTTTAAGCTTCCCAAAACACCTTGGAAAACTCTGGAACGACTACAGGTTGGTTTGAAACGAATCAAAACACCTTCGGAACGTCTTAAAACACCTTCAGAGTCCCTCACAACACCCTTGAAGCTGACCCAAAGGCCTTTTGAAATGTGTAAAACACACAAAACACCTTTGCAATGTCTAAAAACACCTTCGAAACGCCTCAAAGCACCGGCGAATGGCGTCAGAAAACCACTTTCGCAAAAGCACTTTCGAAACCCTCGAAAATACCTTCGAAACCCCGCTTAGCCTACGGCCGTCGAACTGAGGTTGAATTTGGTGACTTACGGGCTTTGGTTCTCGTACTCGAATGCCGAGTGATTGGACGAAGCGGACGAGTCGCAATGTTGTTGCTGTTGTTGTTGTACTGTGGTGGCCTCCTGCAGGAAATCGGAATTAGCGGGCATAATCGAAGGATCCTGGATTTCGATTGGCGTGGATTTGAAAGATTTTTCTTCTGTTTGAATCTCGCTTGAATTAAAATTCACTTAAGGGATTTTCTTCACTTTGTTTCACTGGTTTCAATTAATTTGAATTCATCAGATTGATTTTCGATTATTTTGGATTTCAATTACGATTATTTCGGATTTTTATTTCGAACACCTTGGATTTTCGGGATTATTTCTTGAATTTTTCTTGCGATTGGGTTGAATTTTTCACAGTGGATTTTGGGGTTTTCTTCTATTTTTTATACTGAACATATATTTTCATTTTTTAGCACGGATTTTTCTCAATTGTGATTTATTAGTTGTGTATTTGATTCTTTATTGATTTTGGCGCATTGATTTTCCTTCGCCGAATTTCTCCGCTCGAACTCCTGTTGATGGATTTGCTTTTGAAGGATTTCCCTTGGCTGGATTTTCCTTTAATTATCGATTTATGGATTTTGTATTTCTATTTTTTGCTGCTAATTCTGCGTTATTTTTACGGTGTTATTTTTCTGTGTTTTTTTTTCTCCGGTGATATTTTTATCGGCGGTGAAATATTTTCGGCTGTTGTTGGAGTTATCGATTTTCGCGTAGGTGGCAACGCGATGGATGCTACCGAGGGTTGGGGTCTTCTTCTTCTTCGTCGTCGTCTTCGTCGTCTTCCACACTGTCGACGTTATCGCCGTCTCCTTCTCCGCTTCCCACCGGGCGCTTTGGTATTGTTGTAATTGTTATTGTAATGGATGTTTTTTTTCGTAATGGATGTTGGCGCAATGGTTGTTGTTGTAATTTTTGTTGTTGTAATTGTTGTTGTTGTTGTTGTAAAAGCAGAGGGATACCGAAAAGACGCGACTCGTGCTCGATTTTCCACGTTTTATTTTTAGTGATTTTTTACAATTTTCATTATCATAACATTTATTGTTTTATTTCACTAGCATTTTTACTTCATTGTTATATTATTTAATTATTTTATTTATTTACTTTTTGCTCTATTTTACTTTGGCAGCGTTTTACAACAAGGAACCTTTCTGTCTCTTTCTCTCACTAGACGAACTTATTTTCATAAAGGAACCGATGTTGAGGACGAACGTGGGTTTGGTGGCTGTTGTGGCTGTTGTTGTTGTTGTTGTAAGTGGTCTCTATTCGCTAATTCAGGAACCTTTAATAATTGATAGAAACTTTTGGACCGAAACCTCGAAACCTCTCATTCCATCAAAAGACAGCGAAACCTCATTTAAACAATTATTTTTGCATTTGTGTGAATGAATTGGGTTTTTTGTCAATCCGCACCTTTTCTTTTGTTGAGAAGACTTTCGTTAAAACGGTTTAATTCGTTATTTTCGCAAAAAAAAAAAACTTTTTATAGGCTTTTAAGAAGCTCTTGTTGGCCTCCGGTAACCTTTAATTGGCCTTGAAACCCCTCTATAGCCTTTTATTCGCTATAGCTCTCTCTCCCTCTCTCGCTCACTCTCACTCACTCTTTCGCACTCCTGCTGATCACTGAAGCCGCGTGCACTTTTTCATTCACCTCTTTCTCAACGACTTCGCCAAGAATTTTCGAAAATGATAATTTTCTCCGTGTGGTTGTTGTTGTTGTGGTTGTGGATTTTCGAACGAAAACAAAATGGCTGACGTTGCCGAATTCACGACGACCGCGACCACGAAATGATGCGAGATAATTTTTTTCCTCGTTCTTCTTCTCTCCGCTCTGGTTGTTGTTGTTGTCGGTGTTGTTGTTGTCGGTGTTGTTGCTGTCGGCCTCGCTGCAGTTGCCGGGAAAATGTGTACGATTTGGCTGCTGCTGTTGTTGCTGTTGTGTTCGGTTTATTGTTATTAACAAAATAGACTGATTTTGATTTCTGCGGATTTTCGAAAGACGATTCGCTCGATGCGGCGGAAGAGTGCGTGAAAAAGCGTCGGTTGCGTCGCGTCGCGTCGCGTCAGCTCCTCGGTGCCTGCGTCGTGTGGAACGTTACAAATACAACTTACGATGGCGACGTCGGCCACGGCCACGGCGACGGCGACGGCGGCGATGGCGATGGCGACGACCTGCGGCTGTGGAAAACTGGAAGGAAAATGCTCTCTCTCTCGCCATCGCTCTCCCGTTCCCACCTACCTGCGAGCGAGTGTGGCTGCGTGTGTCTGCGTGTGTGTGTGTGTGCGTTGGAAGGGCTTTTCCCTAGCACGGAAAATTCCCGCTCGGCGCGGGCCGAGGCCGAGACCGGGAGCGGCGACGACGACGACGACGACGGCGAGAGCGAGAGCGCGACCGCGGCGGAGAGAGAAGGAAATGCTTCCAGTGGCGCTCGCTCGCTCGCCCGCTCGCTCGTGCCTCTGTGTTGGGCTCGCCGCGGGTGAGCGCGAGCGTGTGTGTGCGAGCGTGTGTGTGTTAATTGAATGGCCTGTAGTTTTCATTTTCTTCCCGTCGCCGTCGCCGTCGCCGTCGGTTTTTGTATTTCAGTTTTATTTAATTTTTTTGTTTTCGATTTTCTTGTAGACTTTGTAGAGTTTCTTCACCCAGTGTGTTTCACTCTCTCCCACACCCATTCACTCTCGCTGTCTCCGCCGTGCTCGCGCACTCTCTCCCTCTCTCTCTCTCTTGCTCCGACGCCTTCCGAACCTTCGTCGCTTTCGTTTTCCCTGTTTTCCACGTCGTCCACTCCATTCACAGTCAGTTGTCGTTTTTTTTTTTTTTTTTTCATTCCTCCCCTCCATGTTTTCCCACTACAAAATCTCAAATTTTCCCATTTTTCATTTTCCCTGCATGCATTTTCCTCGCCTCGCCTCGCCTCGCCTTTTCGCACCCTTTCTCGTCGTCGTCGCGAGGTTTTTCACATTTTCCTCGCCGCCCTTTTCTCTGCCTCGGTCGCCGCCGCCGTCGCTGCCTCTGCCGTTGCCTCGCCGTCGTCGGCAGCGCGGCCCAGCGTGAGCCGGAGTCGCGGCAGTCGTCGGCCGGTCGGCTCGGCTCGGCTCGGCTCGGGTCGGATCCGAAACTACCCTCGTTCCACTGGTGGTCCGTTCTTGTTGTTGTTGTGGTCGCTGCGACCGTCTGCTGCTGCCGATGTTGTTATTGTTGTTGTTGTTGAGCGTCTGTCCTGCCGTTAGTTTCGTTGTTGTGAATTTTCAGTAGTAGGAATTTGTTGTTGTTTTTATGACATTTCAATAATAGTCATTTTCAATAGTTGTAATAATCAGTTGTTGTAATTTTCAGTTGTTGTAAATATCAGCCATACTAATTTTTAGTTGTTGTAATTTTTAGTTGTTGTAATTTTCAGTTTTTGTAATTTTTGGTTCTTGAGATTTTCAAATTTTTTATCTTCAGTTTCACTTTTTAATTGTTATTAGTTTAAAATTTTAAGTTGTTATCATTTTCTTTGTTGTTGTTGTTGCTACACGGCCCATCCGCAACCGGGACTCTCTCCCCCCACTCCCTCCCTCAGTCGACCCCCTCCTCACACCGATCGTCTCTCTCCCTGTCTCCCTGTCTCGCTCACTCTCCCTCGCTCCCGCGAGACAGTGGTGAAAATTCCAAAGTTTCCAAAACTCAATGGGAAAAAACGCAGTCTCGGGGTTGCTGCAGGACGGTGCGTTACGCATTATTCCGAGGCCCACCCCGTCGTCGTCGAAGTCGTCGTCGCCGCCAGCGCGGCCGTGGGACGGCCATCCCCGTGTGGCCCAGGCAACCCCGACCTCGCCCCGCATTCCTTCCCGACCACGATCCCTGCACAGCTCGGCCCAACTCATTCCATTCCCCTCTCACCGCTCGTTCCAACCTCTCGCCACTCGTTCCACCCTCTCCCCCTGCCCCCGTTCCAGGCTCTTCGCACGAACGCTCGCCGCCGCAAACGGCCTCTCATCCTCTCGTTCTGGCATCCCGTTCGAGAATAATGCGTAAATGCGTCTGTTCGTCCCATTGTTGTTGTTGTCCGACTACTCGTTGTTGTCCTGCTCGTTGCTGGGCGTCTCGGTCTCGTTGTTGTTGTTCTTCTTCTTCTAGTCGTCGTCCCCCTCGCTGTCGGTCGGCTCGCTGGTGTTCGTTTCGTCGTTGTTCGCCTCGTTGTCGTTGTTCTTCGCTCGTTGTTGTTTCTGTTCCCGTCGGCGTTGTTGTTGCCTGTCGGGGGGAGTGTCAGGGCGGCCTGCTGGGACCAGGGTCGCGGCAATCCATCAGCCTGCCAGCAACCCTCGTCCCCGCACGGCCCCGGATAAGGCTTCGGATAAACTCTGTTCGGATGTTTTTTCGGCGGTTTTTTCTACGCACTGCGTTAAAATTCAATTAAGGACACAAGAAGCGGCCGCCGAGGGCTGATGAAAATTGTGGAAAATCTGAAAATCCCAAAGCAATAGAAAAAATTATAATTCTAATAAAATTATGGGCCGTAATAGTAGAAATTGAATTAGAAAAATTAGAAACACGATTTATTCCTTTAATGCCGAATGTTGCCAAAGCTTCCGAAAAGAAAAAATAATGAAATATTTTCAAAATAAATTTTGAATGTTGAATTGTACAAAAATGAGGAAATAATATAAAATGTTACAGCTCTAATAAGAAAATTCAAAATTTTCCAAATTTGACATATCAAACAAATTAAAATGAAAAAATAAAACTCAAACTTATGAAAAAACGGTTCCCATGAAATAAATATGGAGTGCACTTAATTAAGAATTAAATAAGAATAACGAGGAGCCAGACGCCCTTGTATTAATTCTTTTTTAAATAATCTTTTTGATTCCGAAAAGACACCATGCGTTGCCAACTGCTTCTGCTCCTCCCTCTTTGTTGTTGCAGTTTTTTAATGACAACGATTGACAGAAACGAGAGGCAGAAACCGAACCAAACCGAACGAAACCGAACCAAACCGAACGAAACGAGACGAGACGAGACGAAAATTGTGTCCACAATGTAAGAAATGTTAATTAGAGAAAAATGCGGAGGAATGCGGTAGAGGGAGAGGGCGATAACGGTGACGGCGACGGCGACGCTGATGAAAGGTGAGAGGGAGAATGCGGAGAAAGTGGAGATGGCGAAAATTTTCGTTGCCACCGGAGAGAGCGAGAGGGGGGGGGGGGGTTGAAATGCAATTAAAGCGCACGAATTTCGCGGAGGGTGCCAAATTTTTCAAAAACCCACCACAACAACAACAACAACAACTAAAACACACAGAAGGCGAGCCTGAAGCAAAGGAACAGACAGGCGTGAGAAGAGGAAGAAGAGGCCGGGAAGCCAGCGGAAGAAGAAGAGGAAGAGGAGACCTCGGCTCGCCGCAGTCTTAAGTGGAACAGCCCGACCGCACTCACACCGATGCAGCGGCAAACACACACACACACACACACACACCCATGCAGAGCCAGGCGCATGGGCAGCGCTTGCAAAATTTGCAGATCGCGTGCCAAAGCAATAAAAGCGCAACAGCGGAGCAGGTACAACAACAACAACAACAGCAGCAGCAGCAGCAGCAATGAGACCGACAACAACAACACGAACAATGACAAAAGTGGAAAGAAACTGCAAAATGCAACAACAACCACGAAAAACCAACAACAATCGCAGCACCGAGTGAATGAAACTGCAATAAAATGAAATGAGGTGGGTTTTTTGTAATTGTTGTTTTTGTTGTTGTTGTTGTTGTTGTTGTCTCTTCTCCCTTTGCCCTTCTGGGAAGACGATGACGAAGAGGATGGTGGTGACGATGATGATGACGATGATGATGGCGATGATGATGGCGACGATGAAAGAAATGCAACTGCAACGAGGGAATCCAGGAAGAAGTCGAGGAGGAGACGGGGAGGAGGAGGAGGAGGAAAACAAGGGAAGGCGAGCCAAGTGCAAGGTGCGAAAAGCAGGGCGAGCGCGGGAAGGGAGGACGAAGAGGTAGGAGGAACGAGAGGAGGAGGAGGAGGAGGAGGAGGAGAAGTCGAAGGCAAGGATTTCATGACAATGGAGTTGGACTCTTAGTTGCTGTTGTTGTTATTGTTGTTGCCACTTGTGATCTGGTTCTTATGGCTAAAGCGTTCTTGTTGTTCTTGTTATTCGTGTTGTTGTTGTTTTTGTTGTAGTTTGCGGCCACCTCCCGTGCCAGGCGCAAATCCATCATCCACGGCCCGGGGCCCGTGCTCGGGCCGGACTCGCCCAGGGATCCCCAGGACGAATCCCGGCCAGCTGATTGAAGCCGTTGTTGTTGTTGCTCCTTGCATAGAAACAGCATTTTTTCCAAAAACAAAAGAAAAACACAAAATGATCTTGAAACATTAAAAAAATTCCACATTTTAAGAAAATCGGGGTAGAAAATCATTAATTTTCCTAAAATCTAAACGTCGAGCATTTTAAATAAGGTAAAAATCGAGTGCAAATTGAAAACTGCTGAAAAAATGATTTCCTTCAAAAATTTTCTCGTTATTATCGAACACTTTTATTTATTTTTTTTTTTAATTAATTTATTTCATTTATTTTATTTCTTTTACTTAATTTATTAATTTGATTTATTTTATTTATTTGATTTATTTACTAATTTTATTTTCTTATTTTATGTTCTTATTTTATTTTATTTCTTTACTTACTTTATTTTATTTATTTTTTATTTTTATTTTATTTTATTTATTTACACTTTCTATTTATTTTATTCACTTATTGCATTTATTCATTTCATTTATTTATTTGTTATGCAACGACGGGGCTCGTGGCAAATCTGAGGAGCCGAAGGACTTTCGCCGCCAACAGCAGCCAGGACGAGGGGACGGCGGCGCGCGGCAGAGCTGCCGAGGCTCGGCGGAGGGTCGGGGCGCCGGGGGGCGGGCCGGACGGGCTCGGCACCGACGGCGCGATAATGATGCTGCCCGCTGGCGGCTGCACCTGCGCACGGAACGGAACAAATTGTGTTGTTGTTGTTGTCGACGTGGTTGTCGGTGGGTTTTCGGTTTTTATTTAATTTTCATTCCCGTTATCAGCGAGGGTCCGAAAAAAATATTTGTTTTAACTGCTTTTTTATAACTTTTTCAGCTCGCCGGAGCCACGAAGGATTCGCTCAAACACGGCGAGGACGACGGCGACGACGACGACGACGACGACGAGGACGAGGAAGAGAGCGAGGGAGCGAGAGGGGAGTTCGACAAAAAAGCGATCCTTGGCGCGTGCCATTAAAGCGCACACACACACGCACAGGCCCGCTCTCGCTCCCGCTCCCGCTCTCGCCACGACCCACAGCTGCAACAACAGGTGCAGCGACGACGACGACGGCGACCCAACGAGGGCAACAACAAGCGCAACGACAACAACTTTACAACAAACACGACGCCCTCGTCCTCGGACTCGTCGCGGGCGCGGCGGCACCCGAAGACGCCCGCAGCACCCGACGATGGCCCGATCGATCGATCGCTCGCTCGCTGGCCCGAACATGTTTTTATGTTTCTCCATTATTTTTACGATTTTAATAAAATTTCTTATGCATATTACGCACTGTTGTCTTCAGACTCTATTGCCATTGTTATTGTTGTTGTCGTTGTCGTTGTAGTTGTCGTTGTTAGTGTATGCATTGTTGTAATTATTACCTTTTCCGTTGTTATTTTTTTGCGTCTTTAAAATTCAAGCGTACTTTTTGTGCCAATAGTGATGTCATTTAGTTGGAAATTAAGTCGAAAAAAATACTCTGGTCTGCGGCTGATTTTTGGTGTGTGATAATGTGTTGGTTTTCTGTCTCTTTCTCTCACACACACTCTCCCCACAGTCCGCAGTCCGCACGGTGCACGCCCGAGGCGGAGGCCGAAGGAGGAGGGCGAGGACGATCGATCTTCGCTCCTCGGGTGTCGGATTCGGCGGCGCTCGTCAATTTGCCGATGATGTTTTTTCCTGCTCATTTTTAAATTCGCTTTGGGGGGAAATTTTTGGATAATTTTTTCATTCATACGCTGGATTATTTTTGAGCGAATTTTTGGAATTCGATTTCGGCTTCATTTTGCAATTTAATTGGAATCAATTTAATATTTTTGATTTAAATTCCAGGTTTGCTTTTTGCGATTACATTTTTGGGTTTTTGCCTTTTGCATTTGATTTGATGATTTCATTGCATTTCATTCATTTCCACCAGAAAGCATTTTTTGATCATTTCGGATTTCCAATGCAATTGTTTCCAGGACAGAAGAAACATTGAAAGGACAAATTAAGATCGTTAAAAAGTACTCAACGGTCGATTCCTCATTATCCCGGCTTTACTAAAAATTTGAATTTTTGATCCCGTTTTATTTCGTTTCAATTTCTCCCGAATTCGGGGAATTTCAATAAGAAATTAAATACTTCTTTCTTCCTCGCTCCAGCCCGGTCGTCACGTTTTGATGATTAAGCAATAACTTTAATGGCGGCCACCATTGGAGGGACCGGAGGTGGCAACATTGTCGGCGCACGACACGTTCGCAACACCGGCCCATGCACGTCGCCCAGGCGACGAGGGGCGTGGCCAGATGATGGCAGTCGCTTCAACAATTTAATTCGATAATTTAATTTAATTCCGACCACTTGAAACATCAGCGGCATCGAATCGAGGTGAAAAAGTGTGGCCACAGTCCAAATTGAATAAAAATTGATGGCTGTCGATTTTGTTAAAATGTTGATAATATTTCACAAATGTTACTTGCATTTTCTACACACATTATAGCTTTTTATTTTCATTGATTTTACATTTACATTTCTATATTTTACATTATTTACATTTCATTTATATTGCAGTTATGATGAATACATTTTTGAACAATTTTATGCATCCAGAATAATTTTTTTTAATTTCTTATTTTAATTTCCATATAATTTTTGTGGAAGAATTTAGGCTTGATCTGCCGAATTATTTGTGCGAGAAATATAGCAAAAAACTGTATAATTACAATATTCAAATTCAAATTAGGGCCTGTGCATTGCCGTTAGTCTGGCAGCCCTCCTCTGTCGCCGTCTCTCTCGGGCCCCGACAACGACGACAACGGCCCGAAAACGTCGCCTGACAAGAGTCAATGATCGGCCGACGCCGGGGATCAGAGCGCGGCGATCAGCAAATAATCCTGCCGAAGGATAACCGAAATTACAACAACAACGACAACAACAACAATAAGAACAGCCAGAAACGCGGAGAAGAGGAAGACAAGAGCACGGAGGGCAGAAAAAACGTAGCGGGAGAGCGAGAGCGAGAGAGAGAGAGAGAGAGAGAGAAATGAGGCCGGCGGCGCTTTGAGCGGTGGCGAGGAAGAACAAGAGGAGGTGGAGAGGTGGAAGAAGAAGAGGGGAGCGGGGCAGGGAGCGAGGATCACACGAAACGCTTTATCGATCGGAGCGGACGAAAGGATTCGCGAGGGGGCCGCGCAGCGGATCGGAGCGTGCCCGCAACAACAACAACAACAACAACAACAAGAAGACGAACAACAACAGCCCCAAGAGGAAGAAGAAGAACCCAATGGCGAAGAAGAAGAAGAAGAAGAGCAGCACAACAACAAAAATCGTTGTCCAATTATTGCTGCATCGCGTTGCACCTGTCCAGGGACTTTTTTCGGGGCCCAACAACAACAACAACAACAACAACCGAACAACCGAACAACAACAACGACAAGGACGTCATGTGTGCGCAGGACCCGTCGTCGATTCGTATCGCGGGGCTCGCAGGATCCTGCGTGGTCCGTGCCAAGTGTCTAATTTTTTTCTCCCGGCCACGCGATGGTCGGTCGTGTTGTTCTTGTCGTCGTTGTTGTTGTTGTTGTAATTTGAAAGTCACCCCAGCACAAATTCAAGCTCTATCGCGACTCCTCGGCTGATCCCGGCCTGATCCTCGCGTGTATCCGGCCCTCCCTCTCTCCCTCCCTCCCTCCCTCCCTCCTTCCAGCAGGATACAAATTTCCAAACGGCTCACGTCATTATTTAAATTTCAAATATTGAAAACCAGCCTAAGAAGAAGAGGGAAAACGGCAAAGAATAACGAAAAAAAAGAACTAAAATGAAAAAACATTCTGATACAGAAAATTATAAATTCGTTGTAGATGAAAGGATGAAAATGAAATGAATAGGAATAAAATTGGAGTACATTGAAATCATTAAACGAGGGCATGGAAAGAGTTTAACGAAAAAAAATCGAAGCAAACAATGATTATAGAAAATTAAAAGGATGTTAAACTTTGAAATGTATAAAAATAAAAATTTCACGACAGGAATATCGCAATAATTGAGACAAAATTGAAGAAGTTCCAGAATATTGAAAGAATTCAAAAATTAAATGAATACAGTTTGAAAAAAAGAACAAATAATGGACAAAGGAAAAATAAATAAATATCGATAAAAAATTACAAAATATAAGGGTCGATGAATATAAAAATTCAAATAAAAAGCGAGCAAAATAAAAATGGAGTGAAAAAAGTCGAATGAAAAGAAAAAAATCGATGCAAATAAAAATCAATAGAAGAAAGAGAGAAAAAAGCAAAAATCGAACAAAATTGAGTCGGGTCGAGGGATAAAACGTAATCGAGGAAGAAACGCAGCCAAATAAAAAACCCCGACTTAATCGGGAAAAAACTGAACTTAATCGAACGAGGAAAAACAACAACAACAACAACAACAACAAAACGCAGCCTAATCGAAAATGAATTGTTTGAGCCGACGACGCCATCAGCTGCACTTTTGGCCTCCGAGGACTCGACACGGCCTCGGGTCGGAATCGGGAATTTTCGAAGGTTTTCGAGGGTTCCGAACTGCATTTAAATGAGTTCGCAGGAGGTTTTTTTGGTGCTTTTTGTTTTTCTGCGGGCTTCACTCGATCGTCTCGCCTCGGTTGGTTCGGTCCCGGGGTCAGCGACCCGTGGGCAGTCGTCCTTTGAGCCCGATTTGGGCTCCGAAGGACATGCGCTGGTTTCAGTCTCAGGCGTCGGCATCGGGATCGAAGATGGTCGGTGATGGGAAATTGTTTGGGGGGAAATTCGGCAGCCTAACTTCAGCGAACATTGAGCGGAATTTCCAGGCGACATTGTGGGAAGACTGCCTAATGGAACGGGAAGTTTGTCTGCTGAGGGGAATTTCCTTGGGCTTCTGAGGAGAAACTGCAAATGGAGAAATTAAAAGGCAGTTGTACCTTAAATATTTGTTGTTATTTATTTCTAATTCATTTATTTCAATTGCTTTTAATTTTTCTTTCATCAATATCTTTTCTTCTCTGTCTTAAATTTGGTTTTCGACATTTTCGTGGCACTCAATGTCTCTGTAACACGATCCCCAAATCACTCTCCAAGTCCTCCCCTCTCTCCCCCCCTCTCCTTCTCTCACGCTCCCTCCGGCCGCCACTTATCGCGCATATTTGTTTACGTTCTGTCGAAATTACACGATCGTGCTTATTTTTATTTTTATCGCTCCATTCATAAAATAAAAAAAGCAACATAACAACAACAGCAACATGAGCATGAGCCCCCCACAACAACAAAAACAGCATAAGCCCATAGAGAAAAACGAAAATAAAAAAACCCGAATTCATTCAAAAATTCCTCAAATTCCGATGCAACGAAAAGTTTGTTGTTCTTCTTCTTTTTTACTGAATCGCTGTAGTTGTTGTTTGTTTATTTCGGGTTTGGTCTAGTTTCTTCCTCTCTTCTTCTTCTTAGTTCCATTCCGACGTCGCCGCTGCAACGACTGCAACAACAACAACTGCGTCGCCGTCGTCATCGTCATCGTCATCGTCGCCTCTTGTTGACGGAGTCGTTGATAAAAATGTGAAAAACAAATAGAAAATGCCTGACGAACGGTGGAAAAATAAGTGAAAAGAAACAACATATAATAATAGATAGAGAAATAATTGAAGGAGATATCTAAATGTGTTTGAAAAAATGTTAAATTAACCGAAACAAATATAGCCAAAATATCGGAAGATAAGTTACAACAAAATGTGGACAAACAAATAATAAACAAAAAAGTGAATTTTTTTTTTTTCAAATTCTTACAAAATGCAAACAAAAATTGTTATTTAAGAAAAAAAAAAATGAATGGAAAAATTGTTTACTTTCTTTGACTTTTGTTGTCTTTTCAAATTCCTCACTCGCTTTTTTTTTTTGAGGTGACGAAACGTGGTTCCGTTATTGGTTCTTCTTCTTATTCCTAAGCAGGTTCGTCACATTGTTGTTGTCATGGTCGTAAATTCCTGAGTTGCCTCAGAGTGACTGTTGTCGACTTTTCCATTGGGAGGAGGAGAAAAGGTAGGAAAAGGAAAAGGAGCAGTAGGAGGAGTCGCTGCAGGTTTCCACACCTAATTTCCCAACTGCAGCTCGGTCGATCTTCGACGTCGTTTTCCGTCGTTTTTTTCGTCTCCTCTTCCTCGTCTTCCTCTCTGCACCTTCCTCTTCATTAGTCCTTCGCGTTCCCTCCGCCTCTACTCCGTTCCGATCTCATTGTGTAAATGTGAACCCGAATCCCAATCACTGAATCGTTCCTTTGGTTGGAAAATGTCCCATTCAGAAATGTCCCAAATGTGGACATTCCTTCCATTCCGGGAATTTGTTTGTTCCATTGACTGAATAAAACGCATTTCAATCGAGTGCAAATAGAATATAGAATATAAATTTCTATAATTTCAGATTGAGCAATTTTTAGTAAAACATTTATTTAGTACGATTAATAATACTTTTTCGGAATTTTGCATATTTTCCTGGAATGGGTTTCAGATCTTGGCGTTCTTCTTCGTAAATCAAAAGTCAGTGTAATTAATTCGATAAAGCGATTGTAGGTAAATCCATATATTTCAAGGATATTCCGTAATTATCCAGAATGTCACCTTTAATTTTATTTTTTATTAAAATACTAAAATGTTTTCAATGAAATTATTATTTCATATTTCTGATTTAAATTTCGGTCATCTGGGTTTAGGACTCCATTTTCAAAAGGTTTAAGAAAGATTATTTGAAAAATTATGAATGTTGATTCTTGACGAAAGAAAAACGAAGAAATCTAATTTCAAAGGATACCTTTTTTAAAATTTTTAAATTTGTTAAAGGCACATTTTTAGATTGGAAAATCAGGAAGCGCGTGGATTTTTCGATTTTGCAAGGTCCGTTTCGATGGCAGTTGTTGTTTTTGCTGCGCAATAATGGCGAACGCCTCCGGATTAAATGGCAAACGCATGCGATTGCAAAAACAACTCGAAATTTCCACCAACACCAGGGCGGAATCACAAAAAAACACATTCGAACCCACTCGCACGCGCGCCATTCGACGCGAGGGTGCGAAAGAGAGGGCGAGAGCGATAGGCATAGATAAAGCCACACATACAAAAAACTAATGCCACACACACGCACACTACGACACAGACTGTTAGAGGGAGCGAGAGAGAGATGGAGAGAGGAAATCACTCACGCACACAGAACGGGCCTCTCGCGCTCTCCGAAAAGTTCGCCGAAGCTCGCGCTCTCTCGAACATGGCCGCTGGCGGCGAGAGCGAGTTGGTGCGTGCGTGTGTGTGCGTGTGAGATCTGGAGAGCGAAAGCTCTCAATGAAGTGGAAAAAAACCGTTTAAAAAAACTCGAGCAGCTTTTTCGAAAATGCAAATGCGATGCGATCATCGGCGGCCGCGAACTTTCCATGGGGAGACTCAATGGAGCGACAGAGAGGGCGAGAGAGGGCGAGAGAGAGCGCGGGGCCCAGAGCGCGGGCACCAGCGCGAGTCACAGAGAGACAGAGAGAGAGAAACCGAGTGAGTGAGGAGCGCAAACACAGGCCCAGCCCGGCGCCGAGAGCGATCGGCGTTCGGCGTTCGACGATCACCAACACAGACGTGTGGAAAGCACATTTTCACAATAAAAAATTTGAATAATTTTTGGTTTTTGCAAAAATTCAATAAAAACAATCGAGGGACTTGAAAAACTGTTCAAGCATTTTTTCGCATAATCCTGCAAATATTTTTCCAAAGATTTTCCCCCATTTATTTTTCTTTTATTTGCTCAGATTTCATTCGGAAAATTAGTTGTTTTTTCGTTCCGCAATCGAATTCACAAAATACATTCACAATCAGTGGCTCTTGTTCTTCTTCAGCGGGTTTAGGCGTGCGTGTGTGTGTGAGAGAGAGTGTGAGTGTGTTGGTGGCGCTTCGCTCGCCATGTGCTCGGAGCGCAATTGCGTACATGTGTGTGTGTGTGTGTGTGTGCGTGTGTGGAGTCTCCCTTCCCCCAAAATGGTGTTCAGCTCCCCTTCTTCTTCTTCTTCCTTCGATAACGACGATTTTTTCTAACGTCGTCGATTGCAGTATTTCTTTCCTTCTCTTCCTCCTCTTCTTCTTTCGCCATCGACCCTCTCATTGCAACAACAACGACAGCTTCTTCTTCCCACCCACTCGGTGACCATTCAACCATTTGTTTCATTCCCGATGCGTTCCTCCATCTGCTGGTTCTTATTCTTCTTATTAGCCCTTCTCCCCCACCTCTTCGACCGACGGTCTTGACACGGTTGGACCTTGAAAAACGAGTTTCTTTTCTAATAGATGTTTGTTGTTCTTGTTCTTGTTGTTCTTTTTACATTCTTATCGAGCGTATTGAGTTACAAAAGCAACAACAAATACAACCACAACAAGAACAAAAATATCAAAATCAGATGTTGTAAACTTTTCAGTCGGCTTCTTTTAGTTGTCGTTGTTGTCGTTGTTGTTGTGTTGTTGTTGTAGATATGTTTAATTTTATGCTGCACGAAATTCCAAACTGATGACGTCTGTGAAATTGTTGTTCTTGTTGTTAATTCTTCACACGATTATTGTTGTTATTTTTCTCAGTTTCTGCTGTTTTTGTTTTAGTTTATTTTTTTCACTCTGTAGTTCTCTTATTTGTTGTTGTTTTTTACAAGAACTTTCTAGGTTTTTTCCGCAACCCCGTTTCTTTTTTTATTTACGCATTTTACTCGACTTTTTCTCGGTCATTCTCGACATCGTTCATTTCATTGAACTCTAAAAATCTCCTTCCGGAATTCCCAGATTTATATAAAAAGTCCCACTTTTGCACTCTTTCTTGGAATTTCCTTGTCGCCTTTGTTCCCCCTTCCAACGAACCCAATTTCGGTTTTGACCCTCGATCGACCTCAGCCGACCCACTCGGCCTCCCCTCCCGCTCCCAAAATCAACGACGACCACTGAAAACCACCGAGTGGGCGTGAGAGAGAGCGAGAATATTACAAACGAAAATACACCACCCACCCACCACATTTCACCACACATTCGCACGTCATCAACGCCTCTCGCCGCGGCCGCAGTGCTTAATTGCAGCCATTTTAAAAACCGGGCGCCCGCCATCAACGCAAGTACAGCAAATCGAACAACAACAACTACAACAAAATGAAGCATCGCTAGCCGATCAAGAACAGGGGAAGAGGCAAAAAAAAAACACACACACATATTGCAAAAATGCAAAACAACGACGGGAGACGTCGGCGACGTCCAATCAAAATCGCCTCGAAAACTCAAATAAATGAAAAGAAATATGCAACAACAACAATGGAACGAAACGATAACAAAAAGAAAACGAATGCGATGAAAAAGGCAAAAGGGTAAAAAAATTACAAATGCAATTTGCAGCCAACCTCCAATGCAAGTGCTCGGGTTATCGCTGTTGTTGTTGCTGCTGTTGTTGGTGGTGGCGGCGGTCGTCGACGTCGTCGTCGGGCTATGCCTGTTGTTGTTGCTTTGTTTGCAAAACACAACAAACGAAACGCAGCCGCAGCCGCAACGCAGCAACTGCAGTCGCCGCCGCAGTCACCGTCGCCGTCGCAGTCGCAGCGGAAGCCGCAAAAAACGCAGCAGCGGCTGCGGCTGCGGCGACAGCGCACGACGCGATGCAGAACAAATGAATGATCGGAGGTGGTTCATGAGTAGTTGACGATGGATGTGGACGGACGGAGGGGAGGCAGGGAGGCCGTGTGTGTCGCGAACTCGCCGTCGTCGTCGTCGTCATTTTGGTCGTCTTCGTTGTTGTTGCGACAACGGCAGCCCGTCCAATGCGAATGCACGCGTCCGACCCACACCCGACGGCCGGCCGGCCGAACGAACGAGCGACCGATGGACGGACAGCTCTTCGTGCAGGCCTATGCAGTCGTCGCGCCAGCCGAGCGCCAATCCCAACGAGCCCCGACCCGACCGAGGACGAGGCGCAACCGACGGACGTCGGTCCCAGGCCCGTCCGACGGTTGCCGACGGTGTGGGAGGGAGGGAGCACGGCTGATGCTGATGCGCCGTGCGTGCATGCAGCGTGTCGGTGGGACGAAGGGGAAGTGGAGGTGGAGGAGAGACAGACAGAGAGAACCGGTGCTGTGGGAGTGAACGAGCATTTCGGAGTTTTGCATATCACGCTTTGTTGTTCTTGCCGTTATGATTGTCACCGCTGGTCAACGCGGACAGGATGGCGGGGGAGGGGGCGGCAGGCGACGAATGTGTTGGTTGGGGCCAGCCGGAGCGCATCGAGGGCGGTGGGGACGAAGAGTGGGAGCTCTCGACAATGGATGCGACCAAGAACATCGATGACTGACGAACCAATGGGGGGACAGAACAGCAAAAACAACAACCACAATTTTTTAAATAATCAAAGTGGAACAAAAATAGAAATCAATTTGTTCATAAAAATAAAAAACTAAATTCGTAATGAAAAAAATATTGAAAAGCTAAAAAGTTGAACAACAAAGTAATATAATTAATTAACCCAGAAATATCATTAAAATAAAGAAAATTAATTAAAAAAAAAAATAAATGCAATTAGTATGGAATTCGTTTTGAACTAAAATCCTTATTATTTCGTAATTATTAGAGAGGATATAATGATATCTTGTCAAACATAACCTCATTCCCGCACGGGACACTTCGAACAACAACAATAGAACTAATGAACAGCAACAACAACAAGAGAACGGGAAGGTTGACAAATTCCATCCACGCACAAACGCCGACCTGGCGCAGGCAGAGGAAACAGAGAATAGAAGGACGAAATAGACGAAGCGGCAAAAAGCAGGCGACCGAAGAACAGACGAACGAAACCAACGACGGCCCGAGCGGAGGAAGCGCGACAACCGACGGGGGCAGGCGGTGGAAGCGGCACAAACGACCCAGTAGAGGAGGGAGCGGGACAGATGGCGAGCCAGACGGACGGACAGACAGGCACGCATGTGCGTCGAGGGTCGGCCGTGTCCTGTACGAGGATAATTCGACACCCCGGTGCCGTGAGCGAAATTGAATCGCGGCCATTCACGTGAATCCGAATTAGAAATTACGGAACTGGAAGAACGCGAGGCGGACGACGACCGGGTGGGCGAGGGATGGAAAGGAGAGGCTGGGGAGAGAGGCCGAAAATGAGAGGTTGGAAATGAGCGGTTGGAAGGGCGGCGGAGAGTTTGGAAAGGCCGCGGAGAGAGGCGGGAAATTATAGTGGGAAGGTGAAACTAGTGTGGAGAAGGCGAAGAGCGAGCGAGGGAGAGAGAGAGAGAGGGAGCGAGGATATAGACGAGAAGGATGTAGGACAACAACAACAAAAGCACGGCCACGCACGCGCTGCCTTAGCTGGCTGCAGCTGCCGTCGTCGGCCGAAACGTGGTCCTGCATGCGAATCAAAGGGAATCCGGCGAATCCTGCAGCTGATAATTCGAGACACGCGAGGGGTTTTCTATTGTTGGTGTTGCTGTTCTTCCTGTTGTTGTCGTTTTTGTTTCGTTGTTGTTTTTGCTGCGTCTGCAGAGCATGGCAAACGGGCGAAATATCAGAAAGAGCGAAGGCGGGAGGCTTCGATGACAATCGAGGACAAATCGAGGAAATTTGAAAGACTTTTGAAAACATTTAGAAAAATGGCATCGATTAAAGTTTTCGATGGCTTCAGCGGATTCCACCAGGCATCCGTTCTCCTACGGAAATCTCCTCCGGCAGCTGCTCCTGAAAATCCATCGTTATTATGTTAATTCCCCATTGTAATCACGAAACTCGCCCAATAACAGACCCAAATCGTGGAGAGCCCAAAGGACAAAGGAATGGCGAACGGAAAGGTTGAGTCTTGAAGTTGCCAAAATTACACATTTCCCAGGATCCGCCGATCCGGACCATCCTGTTTGCAAACAAGGACCCCTCGTTCTCGTCCACATCCGTCCGCTGTCCAGCTCTGTCCAGTCCCGTCCAGTCCAGAATGTCCAGTTCTCAAACAAAACCGTCCGCGCTCTCGGTCCAGTTCGCACAGGACCCCGGCCCTGGTCCTGGCTCCGATCCGGTTCGCTTGGGTCGCCCCTTGGTGCCGATCGGCGCACCCTCGGGTCCGCGAACGCGCATCCCGTGAAACCATGAAACCGAAACTGGACCAGCCGCAGCCGCAGCCGCAGCCGCAGCCTCCTCATTCGTTCGCCATTCATCCCGGGCCTGTCCATCGACAATGGGAACAATGGGAGCGCCCGAGAGGCCATGGGCTGGTCCGTGTCCAGTGACCATAAATAACAGGCCACTGGACACTGCCGAGCCGGGCCAAGCTGCCTCCAAGGCCAGTGTTGGTCCTGCTCGAAACTGGACCAACGGGTCCGGCCCTTGGAGACTGGCGTTCGGATGCTGCTCCGTGTCGAGGGCATCCTGGTAGCGTGGAGCAGATGTTTTGGTTCGGCCAGTTTCCGAAGGAATTTGCATATGAAAGAATGGAATTCAATTTCAATCATGCATTAATTATCGCATTCTACGGCACATTATCCATTGAGCGCTAGATGGCGCCAAATCAATTTTTCCCAAATCTCCTCAATCGTTACTTTTTATTTCCCAATTGTTTTGTACTCGTTGCTTTCACCACCTGTCTTGAACTTTCTCGCTGGCAATGCCCGAGCAGCACCCGAAAGTATGCAACATTTGATCCCGTCCGCAATTCGCCGTGGTTGGGAAAATTCCACAGCTCGGAGTTGGCAATACTGCTGGCGCTCGTGCGCGTGTTCTCGCCGATTCTCTTTCCGCCACACATTCGCTGCGACACGCTACAACAACTACATCGCTCATTGCGGCGGCGGCGGCGGCGAAATCGCCGACAAACGTCAATTTTCTCACTCGCCGTCGCCACCGCCGCGCTTTTCATTGCTCTCCGTCACGTCAGCGCCGATTCTCTTCTGTTGCTGCTGCTCCAACTTCACCGACATCGTCGCCGCCTTCGTCGTTGTCGTCGCCGTTGCCGCCGTTATCGCCGCCAACGGTCGCCTAGCGCCCAACTCAGCTCCACGTTCCCGGTCACCAGCGAGTAGGTTGCGAACGTCCGTGCCGTGTGGAGCGTTCTTTGCGCATTTCTCTGACTTTGGTTGAACTCTTCTTCTGCTGTCTGTCGCTGAGGCAAGTGCAAGCACTTTTGCTACTTGCTGTTGTTGTTATTGTGAGTGAGAAAGAGAGCAAGAATCGCACGAATTAAATACAAAGAAAGAAAAAAAAAGAATATATCAAAAATACAACAAAAAATATCTGAACGTGAATTTTTTTCCAGAATATCTAATACATAAATAATAATTCAAAATACATAAATTTTTTAGAAATTTTCGGGAAAACAAAAACAAAACCACTACCATTCGCCATGGCTCTGTTCCGCATTTCGTCGAGCAAGCTGAACGAAGCACAGGTTAGTACCGAAGACCCCAATCCCGCTCTTTCCCCCTTCCCATCGCCATTGTCCCACGGAATCACACGAAAGAGTCTCAGAAAACTAGAATTAAAATGAGAGAGAATGAAAAAAACGGTCGGCACATGTCGTTGGCGCTGGGCGCGTACCATGTGTTGTGTATGTGTGCGTATCGGTGTGTGTGCCTGATGGTAATTCGGCTGCTCCCGACGACTCCTGCAGGAGCCCCTCCGACCCAGAAGGAGCCGCTCTCGCAGCTGCGCGGCTGCGGCCCCAAAAGGCGCCAATGCCGAGGGCGAAAAGAACGAGACAATTGAAAAATCATTGCGAATTTTCCGAGTCCGAAGAAAATTGCCATTACATAATCGTGAACATTTTCTGAAACAATTTTGTAATCTTTTTCTCCATTGTTTCGCACTATTTTCTGGCTGGCATTTTGAGGTTAGGGTCGAACGATATTTATTTTCATCAAAATATTTTCAAAAACGTTTCGCCTCGTACTATTTTATATTCGATTCAGCTGCCACTGCTGGTCGCGAGTTTGTTGAACTCGGACCTCGGGCTTGCCGTTTACCTGGCTTCAGCCGCTCGCCTGCCCCTTGGCCCTTGGGCCACACGACGATAATTGTTGTATTTCTAGTTTCGTCTTCGCGCCGAGTTCTGGGCTCGAAGTGAGCCGCGATCGTAATGGGGCGACTTCGACTTGTAAACGGCAACCTTGAAGAACCCGGTTTCGGTACTGACTCCGATTCCGAGTCATGCCGTATGGACTGTTTGGGGGAACCATTCAGACGGAGTCGTTGCTGCTGATCCGGCCGAGCGGCTGGAATTGGGGAACCTCGTTCAATCGCCGGAACAATGGCACGAAGATCCCCGAACTACCATTCGGATCACATGCTGAATATACTATCAACTTAATTAACATGATATTCCCCAACCCGATGGAGTAGGGAGAGTGTGGAAAGAGAGAGAAATAAAAAGTAACAAAAACAAAAGATATACAAAATATACGCAAGGAATATACACACGTTTGTACGTAGTATACTGGAATACAACAATAACATTTAACACGCTCCCCAACAACAACAACGATTGAGCAAATACTAGCCGCACACGGAGAAGATAAGCGGATTCATATTTTTTAAATACTGATTCGAATTCACAGCGGAACGAAAGTGACGCATTGACATTGGAATTTTGTAAAATACAATAGTAGAAAGTTGTTGGAATATTTCTTGTTGGCTTCTTTCTCTAAAGATATCGCGAAAATTATGAGTTTTTGGGGTAAACTTTTTACAAAAATGTGGACTCAAAAATTGGATATTTAGGAAATGCAAATAATTAATATATAAAAAAATCGAAAATTATAAACTGCCTTGCCTATAAATGTATAAATAGCATAAAATGTATCATTCCATAAAACATATCAAAGACAAGAAAAGAAAAAATTAATTGCAAAATTGCTCTTTCATAACAGTTGCGAGCAGTTTGAGCGAAATCATGACTGCGAGAGTGTGGAGTCGAGGAGAAAATCTATTATCGATTTTTCGCACAGCCGAAGAAATCTCGCAGCACACAAAAACAACACAATTTTCTCTCTTACGTAATCCTTTGGTCGGTGGGTTCGCCTCCTATTGTTGTTGTTGCTGTGTTTATTTTATTTCTTCTCGTCTCGTTTGAGAAACATTGCTGTTGCAGTTTTAGAGCTTCCTTAAAGAAAAACCCAAAACACAAAAAAAAAAAATATAACATACATTTACAAGTTTAATTAGCAAATAATTAACAGAATAACGAAAGATTTAATGAATGCATTTTCACGGATTGTTTGGAGTTAAAACAAACCATTCTCTGTTCTAATGTTTCATCAATATTTCCCACACAATAATATTTGTTATACCCAAAATCGATTTCGATTGATTCTCCTTAAACATTGTCGTGTTAATCTTAATTTACATTTTATTTAGTTTAAGTTTCCTCAATTGTTTAAACTATTGACATTTGATAGATTTCCCGAAATGCTGAAAGTTATCGACCTGTATTTTATTTATATTTGTCTCTGTGTGAAATTACAAAAACATTTGCATTTTTTTCAAACTTCCGCATTTGTATTTTAAAACTGCAATTAGTGCCGGCTGTGATGTTGTTGTTGTTGTTTCGTCCCGCTCCCTCCTTTTGTTGTCTTGGCTCCACCCTGTGTCTGACCGACTGCTGCTTCGGCTTGCATTCGTCCTCAGCGTCGTCGACGTCGTCGTGTTCTTCTTCTTCTTCGTGTTGGCCCACTGCCAAATTGAAGATTTCTCCGATTATTTTTAACTCTCCCAAATGCTTGAGTCTTTTGCAGTGTGCGTAAATTTTATTATTGCTTTCTGCTTGTGTTTTGTCTTTAAATAATTGAATTTATTTTGGCATTCGCACTTTTCAATTGCTTCCTCGCCCCCTCTTGCCGTCGTCGTTGTTTTTGTTTTTTTTATCTCCTTGGTCGCCGTTGCAATGAATTCATTGCCTACCTCTTGTTGGGCTCTTCATCCATTTCCTTTCCGCCTTTGTCCTCTGGCAATTCCCGTCAATGGACAACCCTTTGACATGCTGCCTTCAATTGTTTCGGTCACGCGAAGTCTGTCAAATATTCAAATATTTAATATTATTCGCCCTGTTTTTGTTCTTCGAGAAGCCAATTTTCGCCCCAATTTTCTCCAGCCGAGTTTTCTCGCACGAGTTTTCATTTTCTAAGTTTTTAACATTTCCCTGGCACGGCATTCCTCGTCCCGTCCTCGTCCTCTGACGGAATCTCCATTGGATAATAATTGCTTTCAGCTCCAAAGCTCTCTCGGCCGGCTGGTGCTACAGCTCGCGAATCGAGTTATTGTCATTGTAAATTCTCCGACATTCATGGAAAATGCATCACGAAGCTTCCACAATGGTTAGGACTAGTTTTTAGATCTGACCTTTGTAATTTCCTATTTTGTGCTTCATACTTCGATTGATGACTCAGTGATTAATTTAAAATCAACGAATTAGTTTAATGAGATAAAAATCTCAAATTAAGAAATGTCAAGCTAAATTTTTCATCAGTAATTATTCTTCATTTATTACTACATCTAAGTGATTGACTGTTTTTTTTTGGTTTTTTTTGTTTGTTAATTCGGTCATTTCATAATTGTTTGTGCTTTTTTTTGGGTTTGGTCTTTGGTCGATTCAAAAGGTTGCTGAACCTTGATACAAGCTGAATGTTGATAAAGTCTTCTTCCAATTCAATTCAAACTAGTTTGAAATAAAAACGAGTTGAACTGCGAACCGTGTTTTCTTCGATGAAAAAATTAAGCATCGCTTGTTTTCCGCTACATGCTTTTCATACACAACTCCAACTTGGCTGCTCCGATCGCAACAACGCCTGATGAGTGATTAACATCGGTTGTAGGGTGTAGAAGTCATTTCACTTTTTTTTTTTGTTTTTGTTTTATCATTCAAGTGAATATTTTGAAACTTATTATTTCCTTCCAAATAATTTATTTGTTTACACGAAAACTCCAGAATTTAAAACTGGTTGAACATTGGGGATATTCCTAATTCCAAATTGCGCTACAGTGGAAAAAATTTGATTTGTGGTGCATTCAATTGTTTAATTATATGGCATTTTTATTACTTTAACTAATCGCAAAGGCAGGAAAGGGAAAAGTTCATATCTTCGAGACATCAGGCAAGATTAGCGAACTTTTCCACACGATAAGATAACTTGTTGATTTTTAAATGTTTCCTCGATTATTTTTAGACCAGATGCTTACGCAAAACGCTTCCTCTCCCTCTCTCTCTCTCTCTCTCTGTCTTTCTATTACTCTCGTGTTTGGCCTCTCTCTCGTTTTCCCTCGCTCTCCCTTTGCTTGCCACATTGTACTTTATTTGTTGTTTCTTTTTTTATAAAGCACAAAATTCTCAAGTTCAACTAATTCTAACTTTTTGTTTTCGTGTTTGCTTTCAATTATTTTTTTTTTAAATTTTTATGATGTGTTCATTTTTTGTTAGTAAATATTGGTATTACAATAAACAATTTCCTTGGGATTTTATTCTTATTTTTATTTATTTTTTTTTATAAAATATTTAGTTCATTTATTTGGACTATATAATGTTTTATTAATTTGTTTTTATATTTTTTATTCAAATATTATTAATTTTTGTTATTAATATTTTAATTATTTAAATGTATATATACTTCATTCTTTTTGATTCCTTTAATAATATTTTTTTAAAAACTATTTTCGATTCATTTATTACTATTTTTATTAATAGTCTTTAGTGGTTTACTATTTCTAATTATTTACCTTTAATTGCCTCGTGCTGCTGTTTATCATTGTTCCTAGCGTTCGTCACTTTTAAGCACTTGATCAAAGTGCTGCCGTATTTCTCATGACAACTCCCAAGGTGCTATAACTTTATCTATATATATATATATATATATTGTTGTTGTTTTAAACTCGTCGAATGTTCGATTGCCAGTGGAATTCACGACACCAATTCATTTCCAACTTGAGATAATTTCACAGAACGAGTTGTGGCAAATGAGTATTTGGGGAAATTTTGACGAGGTGGCAACTTAATTCCCAGCTCATAGCTTATAGTATAAAAAATATGGGGATTCTAGTACAATGTCTATAATTTGAAAACCTTCCGTCGTTTCTTCGATTAACATAATAAATATTTTTGCGTACACTAATGTATCAGTATCGCAATATCTTGGTCTGCATAATTGCGAACACATGTAGTATTTGCAAAAGGTATTAATTATCATTAACGTTCAATGTCATCCCACATGACGTTTACTTCTGTTCGTTTTGTACAAGCCAGAAATTATATTTCTTCTTTTATTATATTTATTTGTTGTTTTTTTTTTTTTTTTTAATTTTTCTCTCTGATTCCTCATTGTTATCTACAGTCACATGACGGTGATAATGAATTCGGCACACCGTGGATCGCACGGTCTCTCGTTTATCGGGCGCAGATAGAGATATGAGTGCTTGATTAGGGCTTTACTTCAAATAGCTCCTTGGTTTTTTTATAGACACACCTTTTTCTTCTTCTTAGTTTGGCTTTCTGCAATTGCATAATAATAAATTCGCTGGAACTCTCGCTTTTCCTTATCGCACGATTTGAATTTTGCATAAATTTGAATTAATGCCGAGCACACGATTCCGCTTCCACATCGCCGACTTCTTCCCGAGTGCATCAAATCGGATTTAAATGCAATTAACAGCACTTTGGGCGCCAAACGGCAACAAGTCGACGGTGAAAATTTTCCGTACATGTTCTCGAGAGGTCTCGATCACGGAAGGAGGGCCGCCAAGGCCTCATTCATTCAATCATTCATTCATTTATGATGCCATCATCACTCATTCATTGATTCATGATGACATTAGTCGGATGTTTTTGGCGATTTTTGATTTATCCCCTTGCGTTTCCGAGGAGCGCCTGCCAAGTCTACACGGGTCGCACACTAAGTGCAACATTTCCACATTTCGACAAGTGTGTTGTGCGGTCGCAAACGTTTTGTTTTGCTTTGCTCTGCACGTAAAATCGTAAAAATCGGGGTTTTACGACGAAGCGACGGCGGCAATTAAACAACAAAACTATGAAACCCGACGCCGATTACACAGTTGTTGCCTTCAGTCGACTACTTACGATAAACACAGGTCCAGAGGCAGTCGGATGGATCGACATCATCATTATCTGCCATCATCATCATGAATTCTGAATCGACATGGCAACGCGAACTCGGATTAAACGTCAAGACTGTCGAAGGTGAAGGCGAAAGGCTGGCTCTAATTGACCCAGTTTCTCTGGAACCTTCGAGAAAATATCGTTAACGTAATTTGGTGTGCGATGAGCGACGAACGAGTGAGTGCGAGAAGCGCGTGTGGCGAAAACAAACAAAGAGTAAACAAATTATTTTTCACCCTCCAGCTCCGCCCACTCTTGAAGTCTCAAAAACTGCGCCCACGTAATTTCCAAAAAACCCGCACCAGGCCTGCTACACAGGCAGAGTCTCGAATTCAACACAGATGCAGGGTTCGACAGACAGACAGACAGACTTCTGACTTAGCTCTCAGCTAGTCTTTTTTCTCGCGGAAACAATGAATCATTGTCGTCTGGAAATTGCGTAACTTCGAGAGGAGAGTTCAAAAAAATCACCTATAGTAGACGGACGTACATTTGAATAAATTGCATCGTGACATATTAAATATTTCCTCAATTGCTCGCAGCATCGCAGACGCCCGATGGACGGACGGACGGACCAATCTATCTGTCTATCGTCCACGCGCCCTCCCTGTGACTATTCTTTCGCTTTCTTTGATCCACGCAAATTGCGATCTGATCTGATGCAGACCGGTTCCCGGCGACCACGTTCCATGTGCTGCACTGTGTCTTGAGTCGGCTTGAGTTACGAGACCAGAAATCGAGCCGGTTCCTCCAAGAGTTGGGCCGCCCGGTTGGTGGTTCTTCTCCAGCTCGCGGGCTCCCCTTTCAAGTTCAGCGGTTAATCGAATTGGTTGACCCAGTGAACGAGAGGCGTTTCGTTCGAGTCGTTCGTGTTCCATTTCATCATGACGTTTTATTTTATTTTTGTTTCCTTCCCTTGCTTTCTCTGCTCTGCTCTGCTCTTCCTCCCCGCCAATCTGTCAATCGCCGCTTTGATTGTTCCGAAGCCACGAGCGTCGGCTGGGGTGGAGCGGAGGGGGGCGGGAGCGGGATGGAGAGGGCGCGTTTCGGTGGAGCGCGACAAGTGCACCGAGTTGAGTTCGTGCCGTCCGCTTGGACTTGGTCCAGGCGACTTATCGCGATTGCGTTTCGTTTCGTGTTCGCCTTGTCTTCGTCGATCCATTTGCCAATCACCACCACCTTATCGTTAGACCTTAATGGAATGCCTTTCAATCTTACGTGTATATATATAAATATACACAAACATACACATGTCGGGGATGTCGCCTGAAGTGTGTCGAGTTCTCGGGATTTCGTTTTTACTCGCGGAAAGTCCCGTGAGATCTCGGAATTTATCGGAGACTCGTGTTCGACCACGAACTGGTCGCTTGGCTTGGCTGGGCTTGGCTTGGCTTGGGTTTGCCGTGATCACTTTTATGGGGATCCCAATAAAACGCTGAACTCCGTACTGTGGTCCTATCTTTTGTCATCTCTCCTCTGCCGATCCTCCTCCACTACCGTCGTTATCGCCAGCGCGATCCGTCGCCCGACGATTCCCATTCGATTCGACGGCAAGCGACAGACGACAGACGATCCTCGCTCTCGTTATCTGTCTGTAGTACATGCAATGACAATGACATCCAATCGTTCGCGCTTCACCATCTCTCCTTTCCTCCCCTTCCCTCCCATCCCATACCATCATTCCATCATCCCATCATCACCGTTGTCGTCGTCGTCGTCGTCGTCGTTCGAGGCCATATAGCGTGAGATTGCGTGACCCTTTCAGTGGTTCCATGTGGCGGTCGAACGTGCTCTCGCTATCAATGTGCGGAATCATGTGAACTCGTGTACTAAGTGTACACTTTTCCTCTGAAGCAATAATCTAGCAATTATCTGATTAATTAAACTCCTCGCTCTCTCGTCGCCTCGCTCTTTCCCCACCAGTCATGATCAATCATTATTTCTCGCAGTTTCCCACACCTCTGATTGAATTATATTCGATATTTTATTGATTTTTCTCTCCTTTTTTATTCCAGAAATTGAGCTCTGCCTTCCTGACAACATACGTTCGCAATGGCTCGTCCGATAGCTTACGTGAGGTCCTCGCCGCCAAAGTTCCCGCCGAGCAGGAGCGCGTCAAGAACTTCAGGAAGCAATACGGAGCCACCAAGATGGGCGAGACCACCATCGACATGGTGAGTACGAAAACACCAACTACCCGAGAACATGGAGCAAGCACCTTCTCTCTTGCCGGCTTCCCTTATTTGAGCAACTGTCTTCGACGCCCGGTGATTGGGGCATCTGGGACAGACCTGAGTGAGGAAGGAGTAGTGGATGCACTGACAGAGTAGACAGGTCGACAAACGTCCGAGGGACGGCTGCATCGGAGTCCCCTTGATATGGCCGCTGTGCCGAAGTGGCCGAGTGCCAGCGATTAAATAATCCCAACATTCTCCCGTTCTTGCTGTTGTTGCCGAATGCATGATTATACAATAGAACCGAGTATTTTGTCGTTTGCACCGCACACACCGAGTATTTTTGCACTCGCTTTATGTGCATATTTTCATTCCTAATTTTTTTCTCTTTATTCATTTTCCCTCCTATGCTCTTGCCTCGTATTTCAACTCGTAGTGATATTGTAATCATGCACTTGGCAACAACAAGATAGCGTTTCTTCTTTTTTCAACACCACCCGGTGTTGGTCTAAGGTTCCATGCTCTCTGGTTTCCAACACGGGTTCTTCCTTCACTGACAATAATCCGCTAACCTGATATTGTTTTCTGCACAGATGTATGGTGGTATGCGTGGCATCAAGGGTCTGGTCTGCGAAACCTCCGTCTTGGACGCCGACGAGGGCATCCGTTTCCGCGGCCTGTCCATCCCTGAGTGCCAGAAGGTGCTGCCCAAGGCCAAGGGCGGCGAGGAGCCCCTGCCCGAGGGTCTCTTCTGGCTGCTTCTGACCGGCGACGTGCCCACCGACGCCCAGGTCAAGGCTCTGTCCCGCGAATGGGCCGATCGCGCCGCTCTGCCCCAGCACGTTGTCTCCATGTTGAACAACATGCCCACCACCTTGCATCCCATGTCACAGTTCGCCTGCGCCATGACCGCCCTCAACCACGACAGCAAATTCGCCAAGGCTTACTCAGAGGTAAGTTTTCCGATTCAATCCTCCGTCGAAATCCGAATAAGTTTTCTAATAAACCCTTCTATCATTAGGGTGTCCACAAGTCCAAGTACTGGGAATACGTCTACGAGGACAGCATGGATCTGATCGCCAAGCTGCCCGTCGTTGCCGCCACCATCTACACCAACACATACCGCGGCGGCAAGGGCTCCAAGTCCATCGACCCCAATCTCGATTGGTCCGCCAACTTCGTGAAGATGCTGGGCTACGACAACCCCGAATTCACCGAACTGATGCGTCTCTACCTGACCATCCACAGTGACCACGAGGGTGGCAACGTGTCCGCTCACACCGTGCACTTGGTTGGCTCCGCCTTGAGCGATCCCTACCTGTCCTTCGCCGCCGGCATGAATGGTTTGGCTGGTCCACTCCACGGCTTGGCCAACCAGGAAGTGTTGGTCTGGCTGATGAAATTGCAGAAGGAGGTCGGCAAGAACCCCTCCGAGGAGGAGCTGAAGGACTACGTCTGGAAGACTCTGAAATCCGGACAGGTAAGCCTGCGAGCGAGTCGCGTTTGAGCATGTTTTCAAATATTTGTTTTGTTTTGACTTCAGGTCGTTCCCGGCTACGGTCATGCTGTGCTCCGCAAGACAGATCCTCGCTACACCTGCCAACGCGACTTCGCGCTCAAGCATTTGCCCAATGATGATCTCTTCCAGTTGGTGTCGAAGATCTACAAGGTTGTGCCACCAATCCTCACCGAGACCGGCAAGGTCAAGAACCCATGGCCCAATGTAGATGCCCACTCCGGCGTCCTCCTCCAGTACTACGGCATGAAGGAGATGAACTACTACACCGTGTTGTTCGGCGTGTCCCGCGCTCTCGGCGTCCTCGCGTCGCTCGTCTGGGACCGCGCTCTTGGGCTGCCCATCGAGCGACCCAAGTCCCTGTCGACCGATGCCCTCATGAAGATGGTGCAGAAGTAAACGACGATTACTTCAATTACCAAAAAACAAAACGAAAAATCCACAAAAAACAAACAACATAAAAGTTTTGCTTAGACGGGCAGCAACAACAAAAACAAAAACAACAACCAACTCCTATTAATTTAAAACGCGCTAATATTTTATGTTTTAACTTTTAATTTAATTTACATTTAAATAGTTAGAATAAAACCCTACGATTTATGTATGTACAGCATATTTAAAAGAACCTCCACCAACAAAACAACAACGACAACAAATCAAAAACAGCCTCTTTAATTTTATTTCTAACTATGTAAAGATCAACCACCAGACATGGATTTTGTGCTTCACAGCGATTTCGTTCTTTTAGTTGATTTCGATTTATATTTTTCAGTTATTTTCACAATGCTTCGACCTCACTGTTTATTGATCGTTGATTTTCTAAGACACTTACTTTAATATGAAAAGTAAAGAATCTTAAATTAAAAACTTTCACTTGTACGCAAATTGTTGTTATAAATTGAACCCCGAATTGTAAACAACAATTTAAGAAAACAACTCAAGCGAAGAGCAGAGAAACGTGTTGAAAACAGAAACGACAAAAATAAATTAATTCAAAACCAAATAAACTAAAATCAATGAAATTAACTTATAAAATTTTATGTTATTTAATTTTTATTTTCCACACAAAGAGCGCAGCAACCAGCATTTGAAAACTCAAAGTGAAGTTAATTATTAAAAACCGTTAGTCGAAAACCAAAAGCCAGAAGGAAACTTCTGCCAGTGAACAATAATAATAATTGTAGCAAAGTACTTAATATATTTACTCATGTTCATATATTTATATGCCTCATTAATATACATAAAGGAAGAGAAATCGTAGCGAAAATATTTAGTGTTCAAATCTTGGCTAAGTGAAGTTTTAAATAAAATAAATTTCGAGAACGAGAAGTTTGTGTTTCATTTTTGAATTTTTCGACTTGACTTCCGGTGATTAGAAGCGGAAAATTAGATTTGGCAGTTGACAATGTGGTTGGAAAAACTGTTGTATACTTTAAGGGAAGTGTGATCTCAGGGTTGTTCTTGATTCAGTTTCTAATGCTGTTTATGAAAAACGGTACTCACGAAACACGGATGGAAATCGGATGAAGGAATGAAAATTTATTCTAGCATCCCTGTAATTGGCGGCTTCTGCTGGGAAGAGAAAATTTTATACTTCAAAGCCATCTCAATGTGAATCATGGAACGAACATCGATGTACCATCTGAACACAGCTGGTCTGTGTTTTGACACTTCGCCCAGTTTCGTAATTTGACAGCATTGACAAGATTTCGACGAATGTCAGTGTGTTTGATGTTTTTTCTTTTGACCGATTATAGTTTAGTTGAATTTTAACACAATTTTATCAATAAATACCAAATAAGTTTAGCAAAAGAATGGCCTACGACCTTAAGAAGGAGTCGGATGTCAAGGAAGAACTGGAGAAACTGGGCATTGAGTATCGTTTCGGCTGTTATTCGGAGAACAAGCCCGAGGGTGAGAACGGCGGCAAACGCATAACCTGTGCATTGTGTTTCGCAATTTTGCACAACCGAGATTATATCCAAAGAAAACGAAAAAATCTGAGTTTGCTACATTTATGCAGTTTACTGATGAATTAAATCGATATCTTGCAGTGTGTCACCTGCTCGGCGATTACTTGGAAGCCATCAAGAAGGACTTTGAGAAGGCGGCGAAGGTCTACAAATCGACATGTGATGACTACGGTTACGCAAAGTCCTGTTACAAGTACGGCAACTACAGCTTCCTGGGCAAGGGGAAGAGCGGAAGCAAGGGCGATCCGCGCACCGCCTACAGCTATTTCGAGAAGGGCTGCAACCTAAACGACTCCGACTCGTGCCTGCATTCCGGCCTCCTTCTGATCTCACGCTCCATGCGCAAGGAGATCGACCGCAATGTGCCCAAGGTGAGTTTCAACCAATCACAATATCACAACTCCTACAATAATCCTAATTAATTGTTTATCGAAGGGTTTGGAGTACCTGACAAAGAGCTGCGAAATGAACAACGCGACCGCATGCTTCTATCTGTCCGGCATGCATATCTCCGGCGTGCAAAAGCAGGCCGAGGAGCACGCCGCCGGCCTTAACATCAGCAAGCCGACCAAAGAGGGCGACTACGTCGTGCTCAAGGACATGAAGAAAGCCTTCGACTTCGCCTACAAAGCCTGCGAGCTGCGGAACATGTACGCGTGCGCGAACCTCAGTCAGATGTATGCGCGCGGTGATGGCACCGAGAAGAACGAGAAGGAGGCCGAGAAGTACAAGAAGCTGGCGCTGGAGATGGAGGACGAGGTGAAGAAGAAGCAGCAGACGTTAGGCTTCCAGCAGGGCATCAAAATGCCGCAGTAATGACCAAGCAAGCAATAGCAAGCCGATGAAAGGCGGAGCAGAAATAGTTGAACTCTTAAAATGCGTGGAATGTTTTAGTAAATTTGACTGCAATCCTTCTCCCTCCACTCATTGTGTTTTGCTTGAAACTATGAGAACTTGAACTATTTGATTTTGACGACAAGAGCCAATCATTTCTGCGGCCAGTTTTACTCTAAGACACAGGAAACTTATATTGATTTCTCTTCTCTCTTCTGTTCTGCGTTCATAGTGGAAGCAAAAGAAACACTTTCAGCGTTTTCAGTTATATTTTTGTTGTCTTTAATTTGATTTGCTGTTAAGTTGAAAACATTGTAAAATAGTTTATTTCTTGCAATCCGCAAGCCTTAAAATAGTCTAATACCTTTTTTAGAAGTAAATATGTACGTAAAACCCATTTTTAAAACACAAATGTGCGCCTGAGGAAAATGTTAGTGAATTATAGTGTTTTCCTTCAAATACAAAAAATAATAAAAACAAATACAAGTAAATAAAATAAATTGTTAAATCGAGAGAAATTCCTTGAATTATTAATTAGTAAATTTTTAGGTTTTTTCCTATTCAACATTTTCATTGAATGCTTCTTCATCATTAAAAATTATCCCACACACACAAACATACAATCCGGAGGTGCACACACACACACCCACGGACACCTACTAGATGCGACACACACAGACACTTGGACCACTTGCGTTCACAATGAACTAAGATTTTGTAATACGGTCTGTTGAAATTTCAATGGGAAAATAGTGGAGATGAAAACTTAATTCAAGCGCTCAAATTGTCAATTTAGGAGACTCTGGAGTCGTAGAGCGAACGGAGGGGGAGGAAGTGTGGCCGGATCGAGTGGAAAGTGATGGGATTTTTTGCAGCCATTCACATCAATTAATGCAAATCATAAATTAACGGAATTAACCTCAATTATATTTTTTCCTTTATATTCAATATTTTTGATTTTTTGAAAAAACTAAATATTCGAATAATTGAATTTTTTATAAATTAAAATTTTCAAGTATTATATTAAAAATATACATATTTCAATTTAGAGTTGTTTTTTTAACCAATTAATGGAAACGAAATTATTTCATTTAAAATCTCGGAACTGAAAAAATTCCCTCTTCCACTGCGTCTTTGCGAAATTATTAAATCATCTCGCGTTTCATCTCAATTAAATCGGGGCTTTCGTGATTGTCGGAGAGGCCGCGAATTAACGGCGACGAAATGTTTGTCAAAGTCCATCGTTCTTTGGCCGGCAGAAAGTACCGCAAAGGGAAATTTTCGACGAAAAAGAAGAACACACGAAGCGAAAACAAAGTGAGCGACAAAGTAAGAACGACAATAAAACAACCGAAAAATCAGAGAATTTCAAAAACATACCGCCTCCTCCTCGAAAGAGCCGAATAAACCGCTCTCTGACGTCACTGGCGAAGCCGAGCGCGCCGTCGCCACCACCAACGACGGCCTACACCGAGCGACGGTGACGACGCAGAATCTGGAGCAGCTCCGAATTAGATTCCGTGTTCGGATTTGCGCCGGCCGAGCGAGGGACACGAGCACCGAACACCGAGCATCGAGCGGCGAGTGGCGAGCGACGAGCGACGACGATGAACGACGAGTGACGAAGCGTCGAAAGGTTGAGCAGGGGGCTGAGCTGAACGAGCCGATGGCTGCGGACAGTGGATCAAATGCAGAAACGATTGATCAAATCCGCAATCGGTTCTGGTGCACTGCAAAAACGATCCACTGCCACTCGATGGAGCACGTGTCGTATGAGCAATCGATTATTCTTGCTCCCGACTTTATTCGGTTAGAAATAGAAGAATAACACAATAAAATCGCAAACTGGCCAAAACACGGGTGGATTTTTTTTGTTTGTAAACAGTTTTTTTTATATACATTCTTGTTTTGTATGAAACGTACGAACGTTACGTTCCGCCCGTTACGTCGACCCGTTGGCAGATTAATCACTTTTGTCCACGCATGAAGCGAGCAAACAATTCCAATGGGGAAATTTCTATTTCTACTCCCATTTGGTTTCGTCTCGAAGCCTATTCAAGCGCTGAACTTCATTGATGCCCAAGTGAGGGCTCGTGTTGCGGGTGGCCCAACCTCGAAACGACCGGACGACCCACGGATCAGCCGAACGGCGGCCCGGTCGACCGACCGAGCGAAAGACGAACCAACCCGAGTGAGCGGCGAACTTAATTGAGCTGCCGCCGATCACGAGGCGACGCCAGCGGACAGTGGGGCGAATCACGCGAATGGCGAGGGAGGCTCGAAAGACCCGAGAACCAGACCACGGCGCCGGCGGACGTCAGAGGGAGAGAAATCGAGACACGAATGGACGTCACGCGGAAGCCCAACTGCCGGAAGATGGAACGGAGCAAACGATCGATGGATAATCGCGAAGAGAAAAATGATTGACAGACTCAGACAGACATGGACAGGACAACGAATGGATGGAATTTGCAGCACGAAGGATATTCGGTTCGATTTTTGTGGGAGTAAATATTTTATTTTTCTCTCCTTCAATTTCGATGTTTGACTTTCTGTTTGACTTTTCGTTTGTTTGAACCCCTGTACGGCAACAATGACAGCAATAACAATAACAACAACAGGAGCAATTGTCCAACGGTACAATGGAATACAACAACAATGTTCCAGCTCGCCTTCGCCTCCTCGCACCTCTCCATGGGCGGTGGGTCTCAAAAATGATCCTCTCGCACACACCCACATACTCGAATGCCATGCACACGTCGCACTCACACCCACGCTTGGCAATGAGGCGATTTCTCACATTCTCACTCGCTCTCTCTCTGTCTCTCTCTCACACCCGCCCGCACTCAATGCACTTGTGCACGAATTTTACTTGTATTGTTATTTGAATACAACAGCAAAAACAACAACAACAACAACAGGATGAAAAACTATTACAATCAAAGAACAATAGGAGAAAAATAACAGCAACAGCAGTGGTGGCGAGAAAAACAAAATACCAACAACAATGGCAATAGTCCGAATCAGAATCAGAATAAGAATCAGAAGAAGAACAAGAACAACTAAAACTCTCCGATCCATTCGACTGAACGTATTTATTTATTTATTTATATAGGAAACACGAAGCTGCGCCGACTCGAGCCAATCGAGCGATCAAGCGCAGGGTGGGGGTGGCGACGGCGTCGGCGTCGGCGTCGGCCACCGGGAGGGGGTGAGGCGGGTCCGGGAGGAAGAGGCGGAGGCAGGTGCGGGCCCGAGTCCCAGCTCGAGCCCGAGCCCGAGTCCGAGTCGGCGCTCGCTTGATCAGGCGCGAGCTGGAGCGAGGCGATCAGTCAAAAAGTTTGCGGCAACAAATGATCAACGCGGCTCGCGGAAGTAACGGATAAACACGAATGCAACAACAACAAAAATAAACAGCTACAAAAATAATAGGAAAAATTCACAAAAATACATAATAATAATACTTAGTAAAACTTCGACAGTAAAAATAATATCAACGAATTCGGCAATGAAAATAATAGAAATTAAATAGAAAAGAAACAATGCATTAAAAAATATTATCACAAAATACGAGAGGAAAAGTTATCGTCAACAACAAAGTTTTTTAAAAGCATTGAATTATTAAACTATAGAAATATATAATCTATGCTATGAACTAAATAGAAAAATGGAATAAATACATTTAAAGTATTGCAGGAAACATATACAAAATATCGGAAGAAAAATATAGGGAAAAACATAGAGAAAAATATTGCAAGAAACTTGAAAAGAAATATTACGAGAAATATTTTAAATAAATATCGCAAAATATATATAAACAAATATAGCAAACAAATATTTAATGAAAAAATATTGAAGAAAAGAACAGCCAGGAAATCATAAAATTAAGAAGAATATATTATTAATATTAAAAGAATATTAGATTTGCCCAAAACAATTAGAGCGAAGATACAAAAATCGGATGAATCCGCCTTCAATGCATCAACAATAGCCGACGGCAGCATCTTAACTATCACTGTGGTCGCTGTGATAGACGGACGGACGGACGGACGGACGGACGGATAGAGCGAGTGAGCGATCGAGCGAGCGAGAGGCGGGCGGAAAGACAGAAAGGCAGATCACACAGATACGGATAGAGAGTTCGCCTGGGGGATTCGGTTGCCGCAGTTGACTCGTGGCCGCCGCAACACAAACATGGAGGACTATTGGGGTCTCAGCAGCACAACGGGTACGGCTTGGAGCGCAACACAACAACAACAATAATCACAACAACAACAACAACAACAACAACAATAGCATCCGCAAAAACAACAGCGAAAATTTCAGCAACAACTAGCAATAGCAACGAAAATAATAACAGCAACAACAACAAAAAACACCGCCAACAACAAAAATAATAGTGACGACAAGAAAATTAGCGACAACAAGAAAAAAGAACACCAACAACAACAAAAACAAGAACTGTAGTAACAAAAATTAGTACCAATAATAACAAGAACAAGAACAAGCACAAGAACAACACAAAGCAATAGTGGAATTACAAGAACAACACGAGCAAATTACGAAAACATCAATTACAACAACACGAGAGCGACATAATTAATGATAATTAACAACAATCATCATCATCACCATTAGCGATGATAACAAATATAATTGAATTTGAATTGTCCGCGAAGTGGGATCGAATTTTTATTTTTTATTTTTATTTATTAGATAAAATTATTGGATTTGGTGCTTTAAATATTAGCGGAAAAGTATATTTTATTGAAGAAATTTTGTAGAAGACAGATGAGAAATACTGAATCTCTTAAAGGATAAAATAGAAAGAGAGCCAAATGCCGAAATAATGAAGGAAATAATGCATAAATAATAATGAATAAAATAATAAAATCGAAAAGAAAATATTTGAATAGAAAAATAATTAAACAAATTCATACATTCAATCAAGAAAATAGTAATTAAGGAAATATTAATAAAATAACAGTAATGAAGAAAATATTATGGCTGAAATAAAATGAAGAAAATAATATTGAACAAAATAATAAGGAAGAAAATAATAATGAAGAAAATAATAATGAAGAAAATAATATTGAACAAAATAATAATGAGGAATGTAATAAATAAAGCAATAGATAAAATACTAAAGAATCAGATAATAACAAATGTATAAAGAAATCAATTTACATGAATCAAATGCCTGAAGTGAGGGGGGAAAAATAAAATAAAATTAGACTGATAGTGAATGAAACAACAGAAAAAATGAATATATAGCAGCGATAGAAATCTGGAACTGGACGATAGATGGGAATTAATGGATGGCGACCGAAAAACAAAATTATTAACCAATTATATTAGTAGTGGAAAGGGAACTGAAATCGGTTTCGTCATGAAGCGAGGTTTTTCGCATTTGTCTCTCTATGGCTCGGATCATGATCCAAACCTTTTGGCGTGTCTGCGGTTTCGTTGTTCTTGTTTTTTTCAATCTTGTATAATCTCGTAAATTAGTTGGGCCGCAAAGAGAGAGGAGGAGGAGGAGGAGGAGGTGGAGAATAGAACATGGGAAGAACGAAGAAGCAGAGCAAAGAAACTCAAAGCGGAAGCGACTAATTCTCTAATTCTCGCAATGAAATGGAGAACCGAGAAGCACTTGCGGCTTTCGAAAAGAACCTCGACTTCTGGAAGGAAGATTTTCGCTTCTGCAGCCGCTCTGGTTTAGCATTCAAGCGATTTTTCTACCTTCCACGAGGAGCTGAACATGATTCGGAGGGTTTTCAGGAAGCTAGGACTTGGTTTCGGGGCCGAAATTGTTAGTAGTTACCATAGTTGGTATGAAAAAGTAGCGATCATCAATTTTTGAATGATTGAAATCAATGGCGAGAAAATAATCTGGAGAAAATAATGAAAATTCAATCACAATCAATTACAATAAATTGTAATAATCAATAATGAAAGTCTACGAAAAGCAGGTGCAGACTCGCTTGGCATGATATGAAAATAGTTTCGCGCTTAAAAAACGTCCCAACGCGTCGGCCAACGTGACGAACACAATCGGCGTCGAAACTCGGCCCGGACAACGCGGCGTATGCGTAACACAAACGGGCCCAATCGAGCGTAAAATCAAAACAGTCAACAACTGAATGCAAACGGAACGATTACCAGAAACAATGCGAACAAAACGCAACAACGACAAAAAATAAAATTGACGTTTGGACAACAAAATGAAAACAATGAAAAAAATAAACAATAAAAATAAAAACAGCGGCGAAAAATAGAAATATACAAAAAAAAAACGATCACAAAAAATCGACGATGAACACGATAAAAACGTAGAAAATAAAAAAATGTACAAATCGAGAGGACGATCGGAATCAGAGAAAACAAAAATAGTATAAAAAGGAAAATGAAATGACAAAAAATAAAATAAACCGAAAAAATTAAATAAAATAAAACACAATGAAATAAAACGAAATCAAACAAAAAACATGACAGGGAGCAGAAATCGCTACAAAAACAAATGCAATTGAAATTACAACAACAAATCGGTCGATCGCAAGTAGAACGAAATTATACTGAATAGTTAATAATATATAAATAAATGCATAAACGATAAAAACGAAGTAAACAAGGGCGAACTCGAGCGGAATTCGGTGACTGAAAATACAAAAAATTATAATAATATTATACAAAACTGTATAAATTCCAAAAATACTCAAACGTACAAATGTATAAATATAAAAATTTTAATAAAATATAAAAACTTAAAATAAAATATAAAAAATTATTAATAAAAAATATAAAAATACAAAAAATACCAAATTGGAAATAAAATCAAGAGTATTGGATAAATAAATAAAATATAAATAGTGATGAAAATAGTGCGACAATGTCAAGTGATTAATTTTTTGTATATAATTTTTTTACTAAGTAAATTTGGAAAATTTACAAAAAATCCGAGTGAAATTGAAACGAGTTGTGGTGATGGCAACGATGTTGTCGATGACTGCGATGTTGGAGCTGGGGCTGGCGATGATGCGGATAATGAAGCAGATGATGATGAAGATAGTGGCGATGGTGTTGATGGTGCTGATGATGATGATGATGGTGACGAATTAAGCGAGAGATCTGATCGTTGATCAGCACACAAAAGTCGCATTAGTCGCCTCATTGTTGGGGCGAACGGGCGACGGCGACGGCGACGGCGAAAAACAACAATAACAACCACGAGAGGAAGAAGAAAAATAAAAAGAAAAAGAAGGAGGAGAAGAAAATGTAAAAGAAGACGAAGGAGTGTGGCAACAAGAAAAAGATGAAGTAGCTGGCGAAGAAGGCAATTGGAAGGCAACGAGCGAAAAGGACGACGAGAGACTGCCAGGCGACGAAATGAATCTCACACCAACACACACACACACACACACTGGAGTGATAATCAAGTGTCAACGGCGATGAAGAAGGCGGAGAAAACGACGAGATGGGGAAGGAAGACAAGAGAAAAGGAAGGAAATATTGAGAAGTACCGAAGAAACAATCCACAAAAAACAACAACAAAAACCCAACGAAAAAACACAACGAGACCCGAACGAAGAACAAAAAAACAACATCTACAACAACAACTGAGAACGAGACACGGACCGCGACCCGCAAAACGACGAAGCGAAGAAAAGGAGGAATCAAAAGACTCGAAAAGAATTTTTATTAAATTAAAGTGAACTAAATTGTGCAGTGATTGATATCTTTATAACATTTGCTATTGTGTGTTAAAGTGATGATTTCGCTGTTGTTGCTGCTGCTGGTGCTGCTGATGTCGCTGAGGCTGATGCCGTTGTTGCTGTTGTTATTGTTGTTGTTATTGTTGTTGAGCCTTATCGCTCTTATTATTATCATTGTGATTGTTATTGTGATTTCGTCTTCGTCTCTGGCTTTCACGCAAGTGAATAGAATAGAACACAAACACACCCACACACACCCACACACAACCACACGCAGGCGTCGGGCATTTGAGAATTATGAAATCCCATCGAAGGGATTTTCTGGGGAATTTGTGGAGCCTTAAACGAAGCGGCGAAGGGAAATTAAGTCATTAAAAACGCTTCTCTTTCTGACTGGGAAAATCATAAAACCATTTCTTACAATTTCTCTCATTTTCACCAACAATTCAATATAATTCTCGTTTTCAATAATCTACTAGATGCTTAGGGAAATCGCTTTCGCATTTGTTCATTAGATGATTTTTTCCAAATCGTCCCTTAGACAAACGCGTGCTTAATTGTTATTGTAATTATTTTGGGAAAATTCATAAAACTCAAAATGGGAAATCATTTCATATTCATGCATACATATATACGGATGTATATGTGAATGCCGATGTGTGCGTGATCGACCTCTGGAAAATCGAACTCGTGGCTTCAATTAAAGTGTTTTTTGTTTGCTTCCTCCCTTCTCATTTTCCCCGTCTGGGAAGCGAAATACAACACAACAACAACAGGAACGAGACAGCCGGGGTCGTCTTCAACAATTAAAAACGGGAATGAAAAATAACAAATGCAAATGCAAATTCGTCCTCGTCTTAATTGAGGCCCGAAGCAACAACAAAAGCCGCGCCGCCGACACGAGCGGAAATGGAGAAAACTCAAGAAAATTAAGCAACGAAAATTAAGTCATTGAGAAATGATATGAATGAGAAAATGAAACCAATGAGAAAATGAAATTATTGAGAAAAACAAAACAAAAAAAAAAAATGGAAACAAACGAGTGGAGGGCGGCGGTGAGGGAGGAGGAGGGGAAGAAGAGAACAATGGGATTTATGGTAATTTCCCTGCCAGATCGTGTGAGCTGCAAATGACGCGATTTCGATCGGTCGATCGGCGGGCGATAATTAGTGCATTAATTTCGCCGCTAATGGACGTGGACCTGTCGCCATCGGCCCTCTCTTTCGCTCCCTCGCCGCCCCACTCCCCCACTCGCCCACTCGCCCTCGTCCCCCGAGTCGCTCGCAGTTAATTGGGCTCTTAAGAAATGTGTGAGAATTGAATTTCCTCGGCCGGAAGTCGCGCCACACGTCATTCACAGCCACTTCCGGTGCCGCTCGGTCTCGAACGCAATCTTTTAATCGCTGATTTCCGGCTCCGCGACAAGCGACAAGCGCGATTCGACAAGTTCTCGTTCCAATTCGTCCGAAAATTGAATTCGAGATTAAGATCCGATCTCTGACGAAAACAAGAGCGTTTTTCTTGAAGGGCTTCTTATGATTTTCCTCTTCGGAAAAAATGTTCCATCTTCGCAATATTTTAGTCTCCTCTAAGAAATCGAATCTCGTGATTTTTCGATTTCTTTTTCCAAGACGAATTTCCATACAAATTTTTCTGTTTTTTTTTTTTTCATTCCTCATAAAAATGTCTTTTGTTTAAATATGATTCCTCCTACGGGATTTGTTGAAATGCATCTCTCATGCTCTTTTAATCGCAAGAAATTCCTAATGTTCTCCTAGAGTTCTTCTTCTCCCTGACATTTCTTACCCCAGTCACGTTTGCTAGTGAGGTATTTTTGCTACCAGAGGTACTTTTACCCAGCGTCTGCTTCTGTTTCTCCTATGGGATATTTTCCTATGGCGGATTTTCTCCCAGAGGCGAATTTCTCTCAGAGGCTCTTCTGCCAGTGGGATTTCGCGGCCATCGGAGTTCGGTTCCCCCTCATTGGCCTTGGGTTTCTCCCATCCGAGTTTGGCTCTCCCTTTCCTTCTGCGGTGATATTTTATGCTCCGATAATGACGTCATTTTGCGATTTGCCAAACCCTCCAGATATAAACTGCACGCTACCCGCCATCGACGACTTCCCCAAGGACCTGTTCACGGAGGCCCAGAGGCAGTCGGGAGCTGTTGTACTTCATGTGATAGCGAGTTTATATTTATTCGTAGCCTTAGCCGTAGTGTGTGATGAATACTTTGTGCCCGCTGTGGAGAAGATCTGCGCAGGTTCGTCCAGTAATCAGACTAATTGTTATCACCGCAATAATTGTCACCACCACATTGTCCCACTCACAACCACACCATGTAGCGCTGAACATGTCCAACGACGTGGCGGGGGCGACCTTCATGGCGGCGGCCACCTCGGCGCCCGAGCTGTTCGTGAACGTGATCGGCACGTTCATCACCGAGGGCGACATCGGCGTCGGCACGATCGTCGGCTCGGCCGTGTTCAACATCCTCGCCGTGGCCGCCTGCTGCGGCATCGGCGCGGGCATGGTGAGTACCGGGAGCGGGACAGAGAGAGAGAGAGAGAGGAGGGGGTTCTGATTTTCGACTTCCCGTTCGCAGACGATCCCGCTCGACTGGTGGCCGCTGACCAGGGACAGCATAGCCTACGGCATCACGGTCGCGATCCTCATCTGCGTGATGCACGACGAGCGCGTCGAGTGGTACGAGGCGCTCATCCTGGTCTCGCTCTACGCCGTCTACCTGGCCGTCATGTATTTCGACAAGTCCTTCCAGAAGTGCGCCAAAGGTAGGCCTCCCACACACACACACACACACACACACACCTAGTCATGCTCAAATTTGTGCTGGGGAATTTCCCACTACATCCGCTATACACATTTATACTTTCACGCACACACACAAAACACGCCCGCTCGACACACAAACACCGATATCGACCCCGCTCCCCAACACGGAATCGACATCGAACCCGACACCGAACCCGACACCGAACCCGACACCGAACCCGACACCGATATCGACAACGAACTCGTACCCGATATCGACAACACACACCGCAATCGACATCGAATCCGACACCGCACCCGATATCGACATCGAACGCGCACTGGAACCCGTTACCGACATCGTTCCCGAATCGGCCAACGTCATCGACACCAGGCGGCGTCAAGCAGGCCCGCAGCCGCAGCCGCTCCTCCAACAGCAGCATCCAGACCAAGGCCAGCACCGAGAAGGACCCAGGTTGAGAAACATCTCGCTTTCTATGCAAATCATAACCAAATAATACTCAAAATTTCATTGATTTCTCAACCAATTTCCGAAATTACTGGCAACGATAAGTGAGCGAAGTAGTGAAAGGAAATTGGTTCTCAAATCAACGGCTTCGTAGAGCCTTCGAGACCACAAAAACTAATGGACGCCGTTTGTCTTGCAGAGCTGGTGGAGAACCGCATCTGCCAGAACATGTCGACGATCCAGCTGAACGGGGGCGTCAACAGCGAGCCCGCCAAGCCCCAGCCGACCGCGACAACCCTCGGAGGAGCGACGGCGTTATCGACGACGACGGTGTCGACAACAGCGACTGCAACACCGGCAACGGCCACGGCCACAGCGACTGCGACTGCGACGACTCCGGCGACACCGGCAGCGATTGCGACGCCCGAGGCGGCCGAGGGCGAGCCCGAGGAGCAGGAGAGCTACTCGTTGATCCGGTACCCGAAGGACAAGAGCTGCTTCGCCCAGTTCACCTGGGTGATCATCTGGCCGATCCACCTGCTCTTCCGCCTCGCGATACCCGACTGCAAGAAGACCAAGAACAACAAGATCTTCCCGCTGACCTTCGTCATGTGCATCGTCTGGATCGGGTCGCTGTCGTACGTGGTCGCCTGGATGATCACCATCATCGGTGAGTGGAGGAATCACGAAATTATCGTCACAATAACGACAATAATCATTTGGGAAATTCCCGGCCAGGTGACACGCTGAAGATCCCGGACTCGGTGATGGGCATCACGTTCCTGGCGGCCGGCACCAGCGTCCCCGAGGCCGTCTCCAGCGTGATCGTGGCCAAGCGAGGTGAGTCCGACCCCGCCCCCCCCCCCCTCTCTCTTTCTCTCTCTTTACCCGAGATCATTTGAAATTTCCCTTCCGCCTGTCGCCAGGCCACGGCTCGATGGGCATCTGCAACTCGATCGGGTCGAACACGTTCGACATCCTCCTCTGCCTGGGCGTGCCGTGGCTGATCAAGGCCGTCTTCTTCCCGATCCAGCCGGGCCAGAACTACGTCGGCATCAACTCGGCCGGGCTCGAGTACTCGGCGATCACCCTGCTGTCGACGCTCTTCCTCCTCTACATCACGTTCTCGTTCAACAAGTTCAAGCTGGACAAGAAGGTCGGCACCGCCTGCCTGGTCATGTACCTGGTGTTCCTCGTCTTCGCCTCCCTGATCGAGCTGAACGTCTTCTTCCGGGTGAACCTGCCGACGTGCGGCCGGTCATGAGGTGGCCGCCGTCGGGGCCGAAACAACCAAGGCAACAACGCAACAATAGCAGCAGATGAGAACAGAGAAAAATCACCAACCAACAGGAACAAAAACAAAAACAAATACAGTAACAGCAACAGCAACAGCAATTGAGGATCGTCTGCGAAGAAACCCCAGGAACACCCGTTATATAGAGCTATATAGTATATATATAAATACTTGTAATAGTCTAAGGCTAAGTTTTACGATTTCCCCTCCTCCCTCTCTCTCGCCTTGTCCTTCCCTCCGCTACTCCCGCCCACTTCCGTCTCTCCGCCCCTCTCCCTCTCCATCTCCATCTCCCTCACCCAGTCCGTCTGTCCCTGTTGCACCCCGCTTTTGTACAAGTTTTATTCCTTCGTGCATATTTTCGCCTTTCACATTCCGCATCTCCGCAGGATATTTTCCACTCCCTCTGTGTCCTCTGCTAGGAAATGTTGAATTTAACACGAGGGCGGAGGAAGGCAGAAGGGACGAAAGGAAAAGCAAATAAAAAATAACAAAATAGTCTCTTAGGCGGAGAAATTAAAGCGAATCTCGAAGTAAGTTGCTCTAAAAATGCATTAAAAAGAATCATAAAGAGGGAAAATTAATGTAGAAGTTAAAAATATAAATACAAAATTAAGCCAAAAAGAAAAAGAAATATTACGGAGAATTTAAAACAAAAATTGCGAGCAAAAATCAAAAAGAAATTAAGGAAAAGCTAAATCCAAATTCGAAAAGAAAATTAGAGGATTTCCAATAAAAACGAACACCAAAAAGAAATACAAACGCGAAAAGAAAAGGAAAACAAGGCCAAGAGGAACAAAATCAAAGAGACGAAAGAAAGAAAGAAAGAACATTCCCAATTTAATTCCAACACACACAAAATATTCTTAATGTTAAACTAAGCTCTGTATTAACTAAGATAAACGCATAATTAATGGCGCAGTTAGCATAAATTAACAAACCAATCTGTATTAAGTATGTTAAAATACAAGCGATTGCAAGGTTTTATTTCCACGATAAAACACAAAATAATAATAAATACAAATTAAAAAATATATAAAAAGCACTGCAAATGTTTTCAGAAATGATCGGGTAATTTTAGAACAATATTCCATATATTTATATGAAATTATTTTTTTTTTCTTTTGTCTTTATTTTATTGGGGAAAAAATCGATCGTGTATTGAACTTTGAGTCTATTTGAAGTCTAACTAGAGTGCTTTTGGAGTCTATCTAAGGTCTATTTTGGGACTATCTGGAGTACATGTTGAGTCTGTTCATAGTCTATTTGTAATATTTTCAGTCTATTTGGAAAAGAGGTCAATTTTTGGACCCGTTTCGACCCTTTCGTATTACTTTTGGACCATTTGTGACCTCTTTTGGACGTTTTTGAATCTATTTGGACTATTTTTGACCTTTCACTGTTTTGGACTCTTTTGGAACTCTATTTAGACTATTTTCAGATAATTTTTGCACGCTTTTTGAAATCCTTTCTCGCTCTTTTTGGCCTCGTTTTGGGCTCTTTTTACCCTCCTACTTCACTCAGATGCGGTGCCTGTCCACGGGGCAGGGCGGCAGGTTGACCACGCCGAACACGTTCGTCTCGACGACGCAGGCGAGGATCACGTAGACGACGTACACCGCCAGGCAGATGCAGCCGATCCGCTTGCCCAGGACGAAGCCCGAGACGAGGAACGTCAGGTAGAAGATCGCGGCGGTCGTCAGGAGCGTCGCCGTCGAGTAGGCGAGGCCCGAGGAGTTGATCGTGACGTAGTTGCGGCCGGACTCGCCCCCGACGAAGGCCGACTTGATCAGCCAGGGCACCCCGAGGCACATCAGTATGTCGAAGGAGTTCGACCCGATCGAGTTGCAGATGGCCATCGACCCATAGCCTGCGGGAGGGGGGAAAATGGGAAACTTCGTGACACGATCGGCAGCCTCGCGGACTTGCTGGGGACCGACCTTTCTTGGTGACGATCAGGCTGGAGGCGGCCTCGGGGATGCTGGTGCCGGCCGCCAACAGGGTGATGCCCAGCATCGAGTCCGGTATGTAGGTGTGGTAGCCTGAAAGCCAAACCAAACCAAAGCACGTCACAGCCGCCGGCCACTCGCCGTCAAGAGGTCAAGGCACAGTACCGAAGATCGTGATCATCCAGGCGACCACGTAGGTGATGGCGCTGATCCAGAGGATGCACACGAGCAGGCCGACGTTGTAGAACTCCCGGAAGGCGGCGCGCCGGCAGTCGGGGATCGTCACAAGGAAGACCAGCTGGATCGGCCAGCACAGCAGCCAGACCGCGTTGTCCCAGAGCCCGCCGTGGGGGAAGTGCCTGACGTCGTAGAGGCCCTCGAGCTGCTCCTCGACCATCGACACCTTCGGTTCAGTTTTGCTCTCGCCGCCGTCACTGCCGCCGCCGTCGTCGCCGTCGCCGCCTCTACCGCAGCAACGACTCTCTAGTAAGTGTGGGAACGATCGTTTTCTTATGTGGAATTCGGTAAATGGTTTCAAATCCACCTCTGGCACAGCCCTGGATGCGCTGGTCGAAAATGAGCGTGACCAGGTACACCAGGTAGATGGCGATCAGGCCCAGCGACTCCTCCCAGTAGATGCGGCCGTCGTGCAGGATCGCCCAGAGGGCGCCGACCGAGACGAGGTACCACAGCATGTCCCGGCTGATGGGCCACCAGTCCAGGGAGATCGTCTGGGGGAGGGAAAAATCAAAATCGAATATGGGCGGGGGTCCTGGAGGATGGTGGAAGATCGTGGATCGAGGTTTGAAGATGGTTTCAAGATCTTTGCAGGCTACTGGGATGATGGTTTCAAGATCGTTGGAAGGATTGGCGATGATTTTTGTATGGATGTAGGATGGTTGGATGGTGGATGACGATTGGTGGATGGTCTGTGGTCCTTGGAGAAGGGTTTGGGATCGTTTGATCATGGATTGCAGGTGGTTTTGGAGGGAATTGTGAGGGAATGGCTGGAGGATGGTTTGTTAGTTTGAGGATCGTTGGTGTGTGATTAGCGAATCCTTGGATGATGGTTTGAAGATCGTTTGACGATGGTTCGGGATGATTTGAGGACGATTTGAGGACGGTGACGGTGGAGGGAGGATGAAGGGACGCCTGAAAGGGAAAATTGAGCATACCACGCCGGACAGGAGGCTGCAGAAGGCGGTGATGGCCAGGGCGTTGAACACGGAGGAGCCGACGATCGTCCCGACGCCGATGTCGCCCTCGGTGACGAAGGTGCCGACCACGTGGACGAAGAACTCGGGCGCCGAGGTGGCCGCCGCCATGAACGTCGCCCCCGCCACGTCGTAGGTCATGTGGAGCTCTGCGAACACAAGTGGACAAACGCGATCGGTCGGTCGTTGCAATGGCAATGGATCCGATTTGAATATTCACTAATGCAGAGCCGCTCGACGGCCGGGACGAAGTAGTCGTCGCAGACGATGGCCAGGGCCAGGAACAGGTAGCAGCTGATCAGTATCGAGACGACGATGTTCCAGCCCTTGGTCGACTCCGCGAGCAGGAACGGCGGGAACTCGAGGACCGAGGCTGGCGTGCAGTTCAGCCCGCTCTCCTCTGCAGTGAGGGGGAGTCCAGGGACGAGAGAGAGAGAGAGAGAGAGAGGGAGAGAGGGAGTGAAAGAACAGTGCCAGTGAAATGTGTTCGAACCCTCGAGGAACTCCGACTGCATTTTGCGCTCGTCTTCTCTCAAGAGCAGCGAATTTTCCCTCTGTCTTCTCCAAGGATGCGAATTATTTTCGAGATTTCGGATTTTCGGTGGATTTTGTGAACAGAGAGAAATGGGAGGATCTCGATTGAAATATTTCAAAAACGAAAAAGTCACTTGGGCGATTGAGTGGAGAAACCCGGCGGACGTGAGGGCGAGAGTCGGCGCCGAGTCGGTGGAGGGGCGGGTCAGGGCTGGAGCGGATGAGGCCGAGAATCGGGGGCAGGGATTCCACGTCCCTCGAAGTCGCCGAAATTCGCCGCCACTCAAGGCTGCAGATTGCGAAATCACCGGGTGTCGATAACGCGGTTCGGCCGACGGCGCTCACGTCGCACATGGAAGCCAGCAAATCTCACGTCGACGCAATTGCTTCGCTCTGACGTCCGCGGCATCGACGGGGTTCCCCTCGGGGCTCCACCTGCGAACCAGATCGGGCCGGTTTCGTTTGCGGCCGCAACGAGGAAACGCGGCAGCCGCGGCGTTGCCACCGTGCGCCATCGCCGTTTACCGCCCAGGCCCCGTCGCCCTCGGAGCCGCCGGCCGACCTCGTAAATGTTTCAACTGATATGGATATCGCCTTAGAGGAATCGCCACTATCTCAGGCCCGATACGCCACATGTGCAGGCGGCGAGACAGGGACGAGTCCGCGTTTATCTCCGGCCTCAAATCACGGCGCAATCGCTGCCCACTATTTATTGAAATAGAATACCAAGAAGACAAAAGGAAACATAATAAACAACAAAAAAATACACCCAAATATCACCCCATGCTAAATTGAACAAAGAGCAAAATGAATATCAAAAAATTGATAAACCAAAATAGGTAAACGAATTTCTTACAAAAATAAAAATTAATAGAAAAAAATTAATAAAAAAAATCAGTAGAACAAAATATTTAATAGAAAAACTAGAAAGCAATTAATGGAAAAAATAGAAAAAATTAATAGCTAAAAACAATAGAAAAAACTGATAGCATCAAAGTAAATAAAAATAAAATAATAGAAAAGAGTGAATAAAAAATAAGAGTAAGAATAATTAGAATAAAATTAAATGGAAAAAAATGAATAAATACGAAAAAATGTGTAGGAAGACAAAATTAGCAGAAGAAATTAATAATAATAAAATATAATATTTAAAGAAAAAATCAACAATGAAAAATTGAAGGAAAATTATAAGATCGGTTGCCAATTAAGAAATAAAAATGCATACAAAAAATAAGCAAAAGCGAAATTTAGAAATCCCTACTATTTTTCCTAAAAATAGATAAAGAAAAAAAAGATATATGAAAATTAATATAGGAAATATAAAAGGTAATAACTAGAGAATAATTAATGAAACAAATAAATAAATAAATTAATAGAACAAATTCCTAATGAAATTAGACAAAAAGTAAATAATTTTATATATTTTAAGAAATGGAAATCGAACTAAGAAATTAACTAAGAATTAAAAACAGCAAATAAAAACGTCAAAATTATGAAAAATTGAAATAAAATTAAAATGATAATAGGAGCAATAAAATTTGCAAAGTCCAGAGCAGTCGATAACAAAGCCTACCGATGATTAGAATCGTAAATTAGCATTAGGACACCGGCTAATTTGTGGTTGTTGTTGTTGTTGTTGTTCGTTTGTGGAATATCAAAATTTAAAAATCCACTTCAAGTGCTCCAATGACGTCATGACTGGTCACGTCTTTCCCACGTCCCGCGGACGTTGACGTCATGCGGCGTCCGGTGGTCGCGACCGTATTTTCAGCTGTCAACGAAATCGAAATCGAAAGTGCCCGAATGTTATCGCAAATCCTTCCGTTTCGTCCCATCGTACTTTCCTTCCCTCCATCCTTCTTCTTGTTTGTTTGCGGTCTCTCGATCGAACTCGTTGATTATCGCGGCAATTACGAGAATGATTGAATGAATGAAGTGCGGAACGATTAAGCAGTTGGTGGATGGAAAGCAGTTGATGAGGTAACCAAAAGGGAAATGGTTGAATAGAGATCGATCGGAAGAAAAGATCGATTAATGCATGAAGCGATGAATGACGTCGATGAACCGATGAATGCCGTCGATGAATCGAGAAATGTTTTCGACGAATGACATCGATGAACGATATTTTTTTATATTTTTTTTTTAATGATTTTCACGATGATCCAAGAAGATTTCTGGAAGACCCTCCCTTCCAATGGAATTCTTTTCGATGCGCGACACACACATCTGTATGTGTGTGTGCGTGTATTCATCTGTCCATAGATAATATGAAATATCGACGTCGGTCCCGAAAATCGTCCGCGTCATGCATGTTCAAAATATTTGGGAATTAAAAGTCTCTCCCGCCAGCAGCTGATCCGATTAACGGACAAACCCAATGGTTCCAAAAATACACACGTCGCCACACGAACTCGCCGCCCATGCAAGTGAACAAGCATTCAATCATTAAGTCAATAAGAACAACAACAATAATACAAATAGGAACAAGTAAGTTGTGTGTAAATACGAATTGCAGCCGATGCAGTGCTGCCAAGTGGTGGCTTCTGGGCGCCGGTCGGTAAGGCAGTTGATCAGAAAAATACCGTCCGGTGAACTTCCACACACCGCGGAAGGGATGCAGCCCGTCGATAAGGCAGTTTGGGGGAGTATTCAAATTATTTCCGGGAGAAAACTGAAAAATTGAAGCACACAAATTGAGATATTTTGATTTAAATGAAAAGACATTGTATAAAATAACTTAAAAAATGTATATCAAAAATAAAAAAGGATGAAATATGAAAATACGGCAATTTACAATAACTGAAATCAGGCCCCGACCCCCTCGATCGGCGCCCCTGACGGTAGGTTGCATCAATGGTTTCGTTTGCACTTTTGCGGACGCTTATCTCGAAAATCCCTGACTAATCTGAAGCATAAAATATGCCACCAACACACACACACACACAAAGAAGCACACATACAAATGCAGTAGCATATCAGAAACTTCAGGCCCATCGGGCAAGATCGAGGGCATATAAAAGATCCACGAGGATCGAGAAACCTTTTCAATCTGTGGAAAATTTCGTGTTCAAACATTGGCAGATCGAGATCGCGCTCGAGCCTCGAAAAACCACCTTCGACCGTCGACCGTCGGCCGTCGACCATCGCTCGCCTCAGTCTGCGATTTAGTCGCGATCTAGTCTCCAAATTGGTCTGCACTTCAGTCCCGACTTAGTTTTCGATTCAGCCTTCGATTTAATTTCGATTCAGTCGTTGCAGTTTTTGTAGCCTTTGTTTCTCCTGAGCCCGCGCCACCCGAACTCCATCGACTGCCCGCCGTGAAGAATGATCGAACCCTCACCAGCGGCGCCCGCAACGAAGTGTAGCCGAAGAAGCCTTCGCCAAGTGCTCTGCCTGCAGAAACGTCGCTCCTCGCTCGCCCTCCTGCTCCGGTCGGCCGTTTTGCTCAGCGTCGTCGCCGTCTTCCTGCTCAAGCTCCACCTGTCGAGCGCCGCCGACCGACGCCCGGAGACCTCGCGTAAGTCCAAACCAGAGCCGGAGTCGTCCGGTGAAGATCGATGACCTGGAGACCGACATCGAGACTCCGAGACCTCAGGCTTCAAGGATCCGGGACTTCGAGAGGCCCAGACCCCGAGACTTCCAGACCCTGAGACTCGGAGAGCCGAGACTTGGAGACCCCGAGTCCCGAGACCCGAGACTCCCAGATCGAGATTCCCGGACTCCATTTGGAACATTGTCTGACTTGATTTCCCTCTGCCCCTTTCAGTCCTCGCTGGCCGCCCATCCCCGAACTATGGTCGTCGGATTCTGAGTCTCTCGAACGCCTCTCTGGACGACGACATCATCAACAGCTCGGTGTCATCGGCGTCCCCGGCCACGCCCTCGACGACGCCCACGCCGCGACGACTCCTCGGCCCGCCGACCGCGGCCAACTGCAACGCGCCGGCGATCAACGAGTTCCCGCCCGATGGCTTCACGCGGCAGCAGCGGCGCCACGGCGCGATCCTCGTCCACGTCGCCGTCGCCCTCTACTGCTTCTGGCTGCTGGCCGCGATCTGCGACGACTACTTCGTCCCGGCCATCGAGCAGATCTGCTCGAGTAGGTTCAGAATTTGTCTAGATTTCATCAGATTTTGAATTTTTTTGTGAATTATTTTCTATCCTCTGTGGTCCATCCCCAGCCCTGGACATGAAGCAGGACGTGGTGGGCGCCACGTTCATGGCGGCGGCGACCTCCAGCCCCGAGCTGTTCATGAACTGCGTGGGCACCTTCGTGACCAAGGGCGACATCGGCGTCGGCACGATCGTCGGCTCGGCCGTGTTCAACGTGTTGGCGGTGCCGGCCTGCTGCGGCTTCTTCGTCCGTCAGGTGAGCGGCTGACCCGGAACTCCTGATCCGGTATTAATTCTTGGTCTTTCTTCGCCTCCGATCCGCCATCGTCCCCGGTCCCTCATCGTCCCGGTCCTCCATCGACCCGATCCTCCATCGTCCCCGGTCCTTCACCAACTCCTTTCCATCGATCTCCGCAGTTCGTCCGGCTCGACTGGTGGCCGGTGACGCGCGACTGCCTCATGTACTGCGTGGCCGTGGTGGCCCTGATCGGGACCCTCAACGACGGCCGCATCATGTGGTACGAGGCCCTGGCCCTGGTCCTCGGCTACTTCTTCTACATGGCAGGTGAGTGCGAACGATTTCTTTTTGCTCTTTGATTTTTATTTCGACTTTTGCTCTTTAATTTTCTCCGATATTTTACTTTTACTTTGAATTTTCGATTTTGATTTTCTATTTTGACCTTCGATTTCGTTTTTATTTTGAACTTTCGATTGATTTTTATTTTTAATATTTGAATTTCTCTTTTTGAATTTCGATTTTCGTTTCGGAGTTATTTTTGTTTTTTATTTTTAATTATAGTTTTTTAATTTTTTTTAATTTTTTTTTATTTTTTAATTTGGATGCTTGTTTTTACTTTTAATTTATATTTAAATTTTTGTTCAACTTTTTTTTGATTTTCAATTTGAATGTTTTGATTTCCTATTTCCATTGCTCTGATTTTGCTGCTCGTCATGTCCTCGTGGTCCTCAGCCATGTACTACAACGACAAGATGGCCCGGACGGCCCGGTGGCTGATCTCGAAGTATCGCCGCCGCAAGTCACGCGTCGTCCGGCCCTTCCGCGAGGTCAACGAGATCACGCCGTTGCTGCGCGCCGCCAGCGGACCCTTCAAATCGCACAGCAATTTGCCGCTGTCGTTGTCGTTGTCGTTGTCGGCGTCACAGCCTCCTACGGTGTCGCATGCGATTTCCAACTCTCAAGCGACTCCCCAGCCTCAGGCGATTTCTCAGGCGACTTCTCAACCCCAGGCGATTTCACAGGCGATCTCTCAGGCGATTTCCACGTCTCACTTTTTGGCCCCGTCTCCCACGATGTCCATGGAGGATGTGGAAAAGGGACAACAACAGCAACAACAACAACACGAACCACCCCAGCTGGCCCAGAGCGTGGAGTCCGTCAGCAGCAACGCCAGTGGTACGAGATCGAACTGAATGCAAATCAATCCAACTGAAGCCGACTGAAATTTCGTTTCCCCGCCTTCTTCCAGACTACGCCGACGACCCGTGGCAGCGCCAGGGCCGCGGCCTCGGCGAGTTCATCCTGCGCTGGCCCATCACGCTCGTCCTCTGGCTGACGATCCCCGACAGCCGGCGCCGCCCGGGGCTGCGGTACGTGACCTTCCTGCTGGCCGTGGCCTGGATCGGGGCGATCTCGTACCTGGTGGCCTTCGTGATCACCATCGTCGGTGAGTGCAGGCGGAGACCGGGAGGGGGTGGGAAAATTAAACGCAATTTTTATGGCTCCCATAAATCAGAACTTTCCCCCAATTCCCACATTTCCCCCGACTAGCAGTGATTTGGGCCGACGGTATTACGATGGATCCCAAATCAATTGCAGTCGCCCGTGTGGTTATCACAGCAATCTCTCTCTCCCTCTCCCGCTCCCGCTCCTTCTCCCCCTCACTCTCTGTTCACGCCAAGTGCTTTCGGCGGGCGGGCGAGCAAACGACGAAAACACTCGAGGGAATTCGGGGAAACGTCGGCCCGATATCGCGGCCGGCGGCCGCCGTCCAACTTTGCGGCCCAGATTGATTCCCCGGATTAGCCACGGGGGTTAATCGTGGAAATCAGGGGCCAACTCGCTCAAGTGCCATAAATGGGCGACGTTGTTGCCAATTGCGTGGGGTTGACTTGATTTCGTCGACGTGAATGGGTCAATTTTTGTTAGCTTTCAATTAATTTTCTTCTGATTTTGATTTCCGATCCGATCTGTTTCTAATCCATTCTTTTCTCTGGCCAGGCGACACCCTCGACATCCCCGACTCGGTGATGGGCCTCACGATCCTGGCGGCCGGCATGAGCGTGCCCGAGGCCGTCTCGAGCATCATCGTCACGAAGCAGGGCCACGGCGCGATGGGCATCAGCAACTCGCTGGGCTCGAACACGTTCGACATCCTGCTGTGCCTGGGCCTGCCGTGGTTCATCAAGGCCTACTTCCTGCCCGCCCGCCCCGACCAGCTGTGGGTGACCCTGAACTCGGGCGGCTTCGCCTACTCGGCCGCCTTCCTGCTGAGCACCCTGTTCGGGCTGTACGTCGCGTTCCTGGCCAACCGGTTCGTGCTCGACTGGAAGGTGGGCGTGGCCTGCTGCCTCATGTACGTCGCCTTCATGGCCGTCGCCTCGATGATCGAGCTGAACGTTTTCTTCGACGTGAACCTCCCGGTCTGCGATCACTGAGCAGGCCGGAAATCACCGAGAGGCCGGTCGTCGAGTGGCCGCAGGGGGCCCGATTAGATTAAGTACACATGTTTATATATACCGATGGGGTTAATGGTGATTGTCTATTTTTAGAACCGTCAGATTTTGATCCCATCGAGCGATTCTCGATTATTTTACTTGAAAACAAAACAAAACAAAAATAAAAGTGGGAAAGTAATCTGAGCCAAATCGCAGAGGCGTGGCTTCAGCCAACAACTCAAGGAATTTGGCAATACAAATTAAAAAGAAAAACACGGGAATCTAATCGACATTTTACTAGGATTAAAATTGAAAATTTCAGAAATTTTGATTTACAATAAATGAAAAGAAAAAAAGAGGGGGGTTGGAATAAAATGACATGTTAAAAACAAATCGGGAACCAGTACTTGAAGGAAAAGAGCGCAGACAATTTTTTTTTTTAATCCACTTGAGTTTGACCAACGATAAGGTCGGCCATTGCTTGGAGTTTGAATACATGTGTATACATATATATAAATATACAATCTTATATCATTTTCATGCAGAATTTTTTTCAGAATTTCGGCCTTTGTAGCTTTATTTATTCAGTTTTGTATTATAATTTCCAGTGTGCAAGTCAAAACATTAAGTAAAATTAACTTCAGAATTCTTCAAATTGTTGTTTAATATCTTAATTAAATTATTTCTTAACGCCATATTCGCAACCAATCAAGCGAGGGATTCACCTATCAATCAATCAATCGATTGATCCATCTGTCCATCAATATTGTCTGTCCTTCGCCTCGCCCGTTGACGTTTGTCTTGTCAGGTTCGTGTCGAGAATTATTTTTGATTGAAACTTTATCAATTTTTGATTAGCATTGAATGCAAAGTTTTTCCTGGGAGACATCAGTTGTTGTTGTTGTTGTTGTTTGTCGTCTTTTTTTGACGTTGTAGTTTTTGTTGCTGCGGCCTTTTTTACAGACAATGAAGCTTCGCCGTTCTCTACGTCATTCGAACTTGACAATCGCGTCAAGTAGTCTTGAATGGCTTCGGTTTTTATCAAGTGTAGTTGTTGTTGTTGTTGGCGATGTTACCGTTAATTGTCAATTTTTGCGTGTTACTGTAGGGATTTGTTGTTGCTGTTTGTCGTTGCCGTTGTGAAAAAACGCTTTATCTATTTGTCTACAACTTCGTGTCTCATGTGGAAATCCACTCCAGGCCGAAAGTTCCACCAGGCCTCGTCCCTCGTCCCTCATCCGCCTCATCCGCCTCCCCGCTCTCTCACACGCACGCAATCAATCACTCGGCTGTCGGCACTCGTCGCTCGGCCGAAGTGTGGCTCGGATTCTGATTTCGGTCCCCGATTTCAGTTCCTGATTTTTATGTCCCGATATGCGATGCCAGTCAAGAGTAACCGGCGCACTTTTCACATACAAACACACTTACACACGTGCACACACCTACATACTTGCCTACTATAAACACGCTATATCTTATCGACGGAAAAGGGAGGGAGAAGAAAAAAACAACGAATGAAAGTCCCGCCAAAAGCCTTCAACCTGATGGTAATCGTTTACGGGCTGAGGTGACCAGCCGAGGTTCCATTGAACTCGGCTCCGGTGAAGTGCATCCTCATCCTCCCTATCTCTGTCCCTTACCGACCACACAACCACCCCCCCCCCCCCTTTTTTTTTTGTCCGCTCTCTGTCTCATCCGATCGGAAGGAACTTCATTATTTATTCATCCTGAGTTTCTGTGTAAGAAAATCCCACTCAGTCGGGATCTTGCCTTAATTTGAGGGATTTGGAATTCCCATTCATTAATTTGACAAATTTCATTAAAATCCCCCACCGTGAAATTACGGCTTCTGAAGTAATCGTTTCCTTTAATGTTTTCCTCGCCTATTTCGGAAGCTTGAGTTTGCGTAATTAATAGGTTTTTTTTCGTCGACCATCGCCATCGGCCGGAGCGGAGCCCTCAACATGTCCAGTCATTGCCAGGGCCAGATGGCGATCGATCGGTCGGCGGTGGAAGCCGCGATGTCTCGGTTTTCCCCATCAACCACTTGAGGCGACACCGACCACCCCCGGCCGACCTCCGCCAACCCCTGCTCGGCCACTCGATCGGATCCTCGGGCGCCGATACGAAGACATGCGCGTTATCAACAGGCGATTTCCCTCCGAGTTATGCTCGAAGCCGACGTGTGTGGGAGCGAGCGAGAGAGAGAGGGCGATAATGCGAGGGGTATTGAAGAGGAAGAGACCAGGGAGCGAGAGAACACGAGACATCGAGAGGCGGCGAGTGGTGGAGCGAGAGCCAGCGAGTGAGGCTAGAGCGAGGAGACAGCGAGTGTGACGAGCGAGTAGGAGAACGAAAAGCAACGAGTAGGAGAGACGAGGAGACTGCAGTCTGCAGTGTGGGCTGTGGGGTGAAAAGCGCGGCGAGGGGGGAAAATGAGCGGCACTGCAAGCGGCTGCAGAGAGAGCGAGAGAGCGACAGAGCCAGAACTAGAGAGCTGGAGAGCGCGTGAGAGACTGAGAGAGAGAGAGAGAGAGGGCGAGACCGGCGGCACTCGAGCAGCCTGGGGGTGCAGGTGGAGCCCGCTCGCGGGGTTCTTATCAACGAAACAAGGCGGCGGCGGCGACGGAACAAACGGCAGAGGCACGCGGTAGTGTGTGTGGCGTGTGGTGGCCGGGCCAGGTGAGCGCCGGGCTGGCCAACTCGCTGACAACAACAACAACAATAACAACAACACCAACCGCAGCAAAGGCAACAGAAGCGACGACGTCTACGGCGACCACCACCATCGACAGCCGTCCGTCCGTCCGTCCGTCCGTCCGACTGCGTCCCTTGCGAGTGAGTGAATAACGAGTGGTTCATGGTTGTTGTTTTTGTTGTGATTGCTATATTCTTCTCGTTGTTGTTGTTGTCTGAATTGGCAAAAGGTAGATAACTCGATGTCGTGTAGAAAATATACATATATATAAAAATATATGTTCAATATAATTAAACGCGAAGTTGATTTTATTTGACTAAACGATTATTAGGACGCACGCCGGTCACTCTTAATTAGTCGAGCGTTACTTTTCTAACTGTTCGGATGGTTTCGACCCGACGCCCGCCGCCCGAGAGAACACCAAAAAAATAAGCGTTGGCGAGAAAAAAATTCCCCAAAGGATTCCGATCCGGTTACCCATACAACGACATCGAAAGTCACCGACAGCGAAATTCACGATGAAGTCCGCGTTTCCTTCCGAGATCTGAGAAAATATGGAAAATTAAGCGAAAGCCCCTAGAGTGAAAGAAAGTTATGCAGGATTTTTTTTTATTCATTTTTTTTTTTTTTTTGCAAAAATTCAACTTCTCCTCGAAGTTCCTCGAAAGTGAAAAACTCCAAAAAATCATCGGCTCGTGAAGATTTTGCAGACATTCTTCGGAAGTGGAAACGTTCGAATAGAGGAAATTGTTCCAAACTTGTAAAAGTGGACACTTGTCGAATTTTTTTTTTTTTTTAAATTCTCGGTGTTTTTCCAAGCGAACTTTTTTGTGAATTTTCCGGGAGCCTTCGCAAAGTGAAAATTTTCTGAAAGTTTGAAGAGTGAAACATTTTTCGGTGTTCGTTCGTTTGCATGAAATTCAGGACGAGTTCGCACTGAAAGAGAGCGTTCGGGAAGCGGCGGCGATTTTTCGAGACGGACCCTCGCCAAGGCAGCGGTAGCGGAACCGGAACCGGAAGCATGTGGACGAAGACTCAGCTCGCCTTGAGCGTCCTGCTGGCGCTGGCCGGCCTCGCGCTGTCGCAGGCCCAGGACTATGGTAGGAAGTAGCTTTATAAAATTGAACACAATAATGATAATCTTTTGTACAAGAATACTACCAAAAATAATGAAACAATGAACACCAAAATAATCATAAAAATTAAAAATAAAAAAACAACATTAAAGAAAAATTTGAACAACCAAAAATAATGAAACGCTTCACACAAAAAATGAATATTAAAAATTTGATTCAAAAATTAAATAAAAACACATAATTACAGAAGATCAAAAATATTGCAAAAAATTAACTGAAACACTTAAGACCAAGAATAATAAAATTATTCATGTCATTGTTAACGAAAATAGAAAGTACTTGAAAAGAAATAGAAAAAAAGAACGAATTCCGAAAAAGCGCAAATTTTCCAAATGTGGACCGGGGATTCCCCGACGTCGCCTCACACGCCCCGAATATTTTATCGGCCATCATAAATAAGTCATTTGTAGCAGAGGCTGTCGTTTTCTCAGTCGGTGTGTGGCATCAATTATTTGCGTCGTTGTTGTTGGCAACAGGAGCTGAAATCCCCTAATATATACCAATTAAGATACCCGAGCGACCTCTGATTTATTGCCAGATATTTCAACTAATTTACGTAGATTCAATTCCCATTATTCCTCGCACAAATCGATCTCCTGTTTTAAATCGCGCACACGCTGGAGCTCTAGACGGGAATTTTTGAGTTCTCTTATCTTACCTTTACAGATAGTTCTACACGGTAACTTCTTTTACATGGAAATCCAACAACAACAAGCACTCGATGCACCTCAAGGTCTTCGGGAGTGGGAATTGAACGACTTGGAAGTCCTCTACAAATTCTTTTAAATGAGCTTTGTTCCCCCTAATTATAAATAATTTCTTCATATATATTCTTATTTTTATTATTTTTTAATTAAATTCTATTTGAAAATAATTTTCATCTTGAATTATTTTCATATTTCTCTATAAATAAATGTCGATTTTTGGACCATCATCAAGATATTTCAATGAATTGTAATCATTGAACATTCGAATACATTTTTTTTTTTTTTTTTTTTTTGAAAAGAGCTTGAAAAATTAAATTCAAACATTTCATAGATTATTCGAATTATTTTTTGTTTTTTGTAATTAATTTCAGTTATTTTTTTCACTTGAATATTTTTATGCCTCGATCAAGCGATTTAAAGTGTTATGGGAACATTGGGATAATGTTTCAATAATAATAAAATTGTTCTCATTTTTTGCAATCCGCAGTATTTATTGAAGGCTCTGACGCCGTGTAGGGTGCCGCACGTGTCCCCCGGTCTGACCGATTTAACGGTTTCTTTTCAAACACTCAAACCCCGTCCCCCTCTCTCCGCTCCGCACCGAACCCACGAATCGATCGCTCGACCACCGTCGCGCTCTCTTCGGAGCGCGAGCCGACGTCGGCCGCATACTAATTGCAGTTCATTCGCTCAACGTCATTGGGTTGGTGGTTGTAATTTTCGGTTTTTGTTGTTGTTGTAAATGATAAATGTAGATGTTCGTAAGGTTTTTTTTGTTGTAACTTTTGATCGCTGTAACTTTTGATTGTTGTAATTTTGGTTCTAGTTATTCATTAAATTTGTTCTGCATTCCTCGTGTCACGAACTGGACGAAACTTTTCATTCATCGGTTTCTCCAGAAAAACCCTTCACGATTTTCCTGGGAAATAATATGCAATTTTCAGTGTAAAAATAATCATTTTAATCCACAATTAATGGTAAAATATACAATTAATAATTAATTGAATTGGATGTTTTCTCTAAACATTTGCATTTTTTATCTATAAAGGCGAAATTCGCGCTAATTTCGATGTAGTTGATGGAAGTGATCATGATTATGGTTGTGAAAATTAAAATCTTTATGATGATGATGTTTGTGGCTTGGTGATAATTGTGTTCGTTTCATTGCCAGACGGCCGGAGATTTTCCTAAAGAGCTGCCGTGGAAAATCGATACGCATGCGCGGCCAGCGCCAACAACAACATGACAACGCCAAAAACAACAACAACTACACACAGCAAACTTGCTTGAATGACAAATTGTAAATTGAAGGGAAAAATTAATGAAAAACTAAAATAAAAATAAAAATCTTATGAAAATTCCAACTGCGAAGACGATAATGTGAAAATTCGGATTCGGATGCATTCAATTTAAATGCGACGACAAGAACAACTACAACAAAACAACAATGACAACAACAAAAGCTTTACAACAACAACAACAACAAGACTTGATGGCAATTAAAAGCATTTCGCACAGAATTCGCCACAGCATGAATTTCATTTAATTATTTGAAAACACGCTTCGGGCGACGCCGGCCAGCTCTGCGTCTTCAGACCGACAGAGGACGGACAGATGGACGGACAGATAGCCCGGCAGCCGAGGTGGCAACAACAAAAATTGTGAAAAAAATCACCGAAAATTCATCCACAGCAACAGCCGGAGCGAACTGAAATGGTGATTGCAACAACAATAAGCAGCAATAACAACAAAAACAACACCCACATCACTTCCAACCAAACCAATACAACAACAACGGCCACAACAACCACGACAACATCATCATCATAGCTAATATCTTCGTTTCTCTGGAATTAAAACTTCCAAGATTGAAAATTCCCCTCCAGCGCGCAAAAAAAAAAAACAACGAAAAATAAAAACAACAACAACAACAACACACACATTTCAAACACTTCCCCCACATGACGAAAAGGTCTCAACTGGAAATTCCGAAGTGTGGAGGAGGAAAATCGCTGATTGCTACCGAATCATTTCGTTATTGCCGTTTTCCCGCTAATCGCCTTGTCGTGGACTCGTGTTGTGCCATTAACTCAAGACGATTAATCGTTACTGTGTTTTTTCTGCTGCACGGCCGTGATTAACGACTATTCTGAAGTTCTCCGTTGTTGGAGGAATTTTCGAATTAATCAAGTGCATTGCAGTGGATTTGAGGGACGAAGGGTTGTGCGAAGTCCATGGAGATTTTTTGCGAAGACCTCCGTCGGCGCCTGGCGCTCTCCGGAAGTCGCCGACTCCAGCTCAGGTCGGGTGAGCCCCGTTTGGTCGCGTCGTGGCCACCGTGCACGGCTTCTTGAACTCCACCTGTCGCCCGGCTCGCAGCGCGGCCGTATAAAAACATCGTTAAGAACGTTTAGCAATTTTATTCGGTTCTCAGTCGCACGCCAGACTCAATCGCCCCCAGTGTCAATCGCCAGACATCTGTAACAAAGGCGATACCGAATGTCGAAGACAATTGATAAATAAACGAGTTCATACCTGTCTAAATAAAGCGTGTGGAGAAAAGTAAATAAATAATTAAAACTTAGCAAACAAATTGAATAACAATTATAGAAAACACATTGAAAGAGCTAAATGAAAAAATAAAATTAATAGAAGTGCATAAATTGAAAAATTTTAATACAAGAAGAACGACTAAAAGTACACAAAAAAATGAATCAAAAATGAAAGGAATATATTAAAATACTTATTGAAATGTAAATAAATAAATAAAGAAAACGTTTACAAACAAGATAAAGACAAAACAATTAAATAAATCCATAATAAAATAAATAAATCTTAAAATTAAACAAAAAAGTATTCGATTAAACAGAAAACGTACAAAAAATATAAGGGAAAGAAAAGTTAAAAAGAAATAAACAAACAGTAAAAAATAAATCCAAAAATAAGTAATAAAAGGAATAAATACATGCAACAGACTATAAATGTAAAAGCAAAAAAAAACATAAAAGATTCTGAATCAAATATCATAATTTTCCGTGAAACAAATTTTACAAAAAATATTAAAGGCAAAAAATTAGTTCTATGTCTAATTTTGAAAAGAGATTGAGCCGGTAATGCTGGCCTGTTGTCTGAAGTGCTTCCTCCGGTCTCCAAGGATGCGAGGTGGAGTGATCGAGGCAACGCCCATTAACAAATGCAACAACAACAACAAAAACAAAAACAACAACAACAAATGGCAACAACACCGAGCGACGAAGAGACAATCGATCGATCGATCGATCGATCGGTCCGTCGTTCGGTCGTTCGGAAAAACCATCAATAATAATTACTATTTTTATTTCCCCTGTAATGGCTACGATTTTATATGGTGTTCAGTTCCAATTGAAACCTTGAGAATTTACTGCAAAAATAACCTGAAAAAGTTCATAAAAAGTTCGTAACTATAAAAGTTTACAGACAATTATATGGACAATTATATTCGTGAAAGTTTAAAGCTAAAATACTAGTATCTCTCTGAAAATATATAACTATGGCAGGGTATTGCATGGTGATTATTTTTCTAGAAGAAATTGTCGAAAATTCCGATTCTTGCTGCAAAAATGTAAAGCTAAAAAATTGCGCCTACTCCGTATGCCCTCGCGGCTAAAACATAGATATCATTAACATCACAAAATACCTGGCTAATTTGAACCATCACAAGGCACCACTAAATGGCGGTTTATCAAAGACTGATAAATCAAGATAGCCTTAGGGAAAACAGATCGATCAACCGGCATGATCGAGCAGGGCGATCGAGACTCGGTCAATATTGCATTAACATCGCCGTGCTGCGCACAATGAAAAGCCCCAAATGGCCCACGACAGACATCCATATCAATGTGTCAGATAGTATGTGCGAAATATGTCAGCGGCTAATTTGTCGCGAAAGCCTGGCTAATGGACTGGTGCGAAATTCAGACCAAAGCCAGGCGACTCAGTTTCACTTTCTGCCAGGCGACTCAATCGCAGCAAGTAGTCGGTATTTGGTGAGAGAAACTCTTGTGGAAAATTATGTAGAAGAGGTTCTGGGGAACTGTAGAGAGTTGGCCATTGTCGAGGCAACCTTGAGGCAGGTCGGCAAACACTTTTGCGAAGAATTCCGAAGACCTGCCATTCAAACATTTTCCTTTCCACATTCTCCACATGACTTCTCCGATGACTCCGCCAACAGTTGTTGATTCGTTTAATTAAGTCCAAACCTGTTTCTAGTGGAGTACCGAGGTCTACATAGTGGAGCATTGAGGTCTGTATAATGGAATGTTAGGATCGATCGCATGCTGACTTCTGTCTATCGCATCAGACTCAAGGCGTTCCAAGAAGAGCCCTTCGATCCACTCAACCGAGCCGTTTTTCTAAACATTGCATCCATTCCATCCATTGTTTTCCCCCTTTCGATTAATTAATTGATGGCCTGTGGTTGCAACAGCATAGAAATAAATGCACGATCTCTGAGAAAAGCCTTCAATTTGATGTCATTATGATTTGATTGCCCACCGATTGAGTTGAGAAATGCCAGTTAGCGATTAATTTTATCTCGTGGCACTGGAAAACTACGTTCAACTCGCCAAGTAGGCGACGAGAGCTACCTAAGTTCCATGATGAAGTTAGCACAAAGCGAATTTTTATACATTTATTGGAATTCCTCTTATTGTTTTATTTTTATTGTGTTTATTGTTATTAGCTAGCTGTTGCTGTTGCTGTTGTTATTGATTTGTTGCTGTTGTTTTTGTTTATGATCTTATCAAATAATTGCATGTCTATTGACAAAAACACTGTCGTCTGGGGCGATGACACAGATTCATAAAAGATTTCCGGAAAATAGTAAAAAAGGCAAAGAAATTCGGCGATATTATATTGTCATGTGGGAAATCGTAAAAGAGTAAAAAATCTCTCCGATTCAAATGCTGTTGACGCAAAACGAGAAAAACGTCCGAAAGTCTGAAGCGAATCGATGAAATTCTCGGGCATGAAATCATTTAACGATCGGAGTGTTTTTACAAGCGGTTTGTTATTGTTTTTTCTTTTTTTTTTTTTTTTGTTCAGAATCGAAGTGTTTTTCTTTCGAATCGCGTTGTTGTTGTTGTTTTGTTATTGCTTCCAGTCGCCGAGGAAGTGGAAGAAGAAGGCGAGATAAAGTGTTTATCGAGAGGAGCGGAGGAAAATACAAGGTGCCGGATTGGTTTTTGTTTTGTTTTTTTTGTTTGTCTTGATTAGAGCCCAAGAGCACAAAAGCTCGAACACCAAGGAGAAAAATACGCATTAGTCACTGTTCTGATGGTTGACTTTATTAATGATGGTTTGAATTATTCGATTTGATTTCATTAGATTTGTTCGATTTGATTTGATTTGATTAGATTTGTTCGATTTGATTTGATTTGATTTGATTAGATTTGTTCGATTTGATTTGTTCGATTTGATTTGATTAGATTTGTTCGATTTGATTTGATGTCATGTGATTTGTTCGATTTTATTTGATTTGTTCGATTTCATTTGATTTGTTCTGACTGATTGACTGTCAGATTGATGGTCTGGCTGCCTGAAAACACCAAAAACGCCGACTTCCCACCACAGGAAACTCTCGGAGTCCCGATATTTGGCACAAATCGCCATCACGGTTTGGCCCCTTTACGGTACCGCCCCGACAGCTGTTGACCAAGTCACGTTAATAACAGAAAACAGAAGAGAAAACAACAACATTACAAATCATCGCTGCTGAACAATATTTCAACTGTTTGTTTACTAAATCATTTTCTTAATTTACCGCCTTGCATTAACTCTTCACCCTAAATCCCCAAGCGTCGAAGGAGAACCGCGAAAAATAAATAAAAAAATTATCGCCGATTTATTTACAACAATCGATTATTTAATCGTAGTTTCGCCCTCACCACCGCTTGGTCGTGAGTGTTGTTGTTGTTGTTGTTCTTGTTGAGATAATTTATTTATTGGCTCTGCAGGGAATATAATTTATTAACGCCATCTGCATGTCGCTATCGATATATATTTGATTTATATCAATATATGTTTGTTTGTAAGTATTTATGTCATTATCATCGATGTCATTGTTGGAACAAACATTTGTAATTTTTATCTAACGCCGAGGGGACAGCGAGAATTTCTCGACAAATTTACGACTGGGTTTGGGAAACGAAAATAAAAAAGGAACTAATAGGGAAAAGCTACGTAAATTCATAGAAGGAAATAAAAAAAATTGACTCAAGATCAAACATTTCACTTCAGATAAAAACTCTCAACTCAAGTCAACTTTGTTGGAAAAATCAACTAATTCCACTTCTCTTTACCCCACATAGTTCGAGTGCAATTGTTTTTTACTTGTTTTTTGTTAAACTATAACATCCATAAAATGCCAATAATCAGGTGTAAGTTTTATAAATGGAATCTATCAATTATTTGCACAATTAATTCTCTCGTAATCCATCACCGCGGAATTCTTGAGCCAACTGAATGCCAATTGAATCCCACTCACTCGACGTGATAATGACGAATGTCGTCGTCGTCGTCATCATCCTCGATCGAGTGCTTGTCGGCCACCCTTTGGTGCAGCCGACGGAGCAACGAAGGCTTATAAGGAAAGCCCGAAAGCCCTCGATGCCAATCAGGCGAAGTTGGCGATGATTTTCTGTAAATGGCGAGAAGGCGAACAAAAAAGCGAGATAGAAATAAGTAGAATGGTTCGAAAATAGAACGCGATCGTTGGTGGGTGAAGTGGGAGATTAAAATCGAGGATCTTGTTGTTGATGCAGTGGATCGGTCGACAATGGGTTGGCTCATTTATTTTAGTTCTCTTATTGCGATTTATTGGCCGTTTAGTCCGAATGAAAACTTTGAAATTGATAATAAAATTGTTATGAAAATATGATTAAAGTTATAATCAAGAAGAAGATGAAAATTGATAATGAGAACAAAATGAATATAATTATTGTAAGGATGATGAACATCGTTACAACAATTTGAGAAAATAATAATGTAAATATGATGAAAATAATATTGATTATAATGTCGACAATATGATAATAATAAGGAAAAAAAATCATAAAATATTTAATGTACAAATCATGAACATATGATGAAAATGTATAGAAAATATTAAAGAAATAATGATAAAATATTATGAAAACTATAATAAAAAGATGATGAAAAAATTAAAATGAAATTATTTTCAGATCAATGATGAGTATATGAAGAAAATAATGATGGAAATATGAAGACATATGTTTTAAAAAATGATCGAAATATTGAAAATACAAAGAAATAACAATGAAAATAAACTATAATGCAAAAATTATGATAATGTGAAGAAAATATTATTTTCATATTATATTATGAAAAAATTATCACAATATGAAGAAATAATAAAAAAATACGATAAAAAAATGATGAAAATAACGCTAAGAATGTGATGAAAATATTGTGAAAATAATGATGAAAAACTATGTTCAAAAAAGAATTAAAGTATAAAGAAAAAGTGATGAATCAAAATATGATAAAAATAATTATGAACATGTAACTTCAAGATAATGAAATTTCTGATACTGATGCTTCTCCCTCCCTCCCCCAGACGATTCGACCGCCGTCGACGCCCTCCACATGCCGTACCTCGTCCGCCTGGACGTCCGCGACGTCTGCCAGCCGGACAACGAGTCGGCGGCCCTGGACGAGTTCCCCGAGTACTTCACGCTGGAGCAGCTGCGCCAGGGCTGGGTCGCGCTGCACGTGTTCGGCGCGATCTACTTCTTCATCCTGCTGGCGATCATCTGCAACGACTACTTCCTGCCGACGGTCGAGTGCATCTGCGACGACCTGAACCTCTCGAAGGACGTCGCGGCGGCCACGTTCATGGCGACGGCGACCTCGATGCCCGAATTCTTCACGAACAGCATCAGCACCCTGATCACCAAGTCGGACATCGGGCTCGGCACGATCATCGGCTCCCTGATGTTCAACACGCTCGGCGTCGCCGGGTTGGCCGCTCTGGCCATCAAGAAGGTGCGCCCGGAACCCCTCAAAAATCGATCGAGACCGTTTTCAATTTCCGCTCTCCCATTCATTCGCAGCCGGTTCAGCTGGACTGGTGGCCGATCGCCAGGGACTGCTGCATCTACGGCTTCAACACGATCATCCTGCTGGTGCTCGCCTGGGGCGGGAAGGTGACCTTCACCGAGTCGTGCATCATGATGGGCTTCCTGGTCGTCTACTACGTGATCACGTTCAACAACAACCGCTTCATGCCCGCCATCCGCATCTTCATCGAGGACAAGATGAACTGCTGCTTCTCCACCCGTTACGGTGAGTCCGAATCGACGATCGGCCGGAATTTCATATCATCCTCCGCATCCTCGTCTCCCCAGACTTCACCGAGCCGCCGGAGAACAGCGCCAAGGCCAAGCTGCCCCTGAAGAAGGACCCCCTGAACGGCAACGGCATGTTCGTGATCAATCTGCCCGAGAACACCTCCTCGATGTCCTCCACCGCCCACCTGACCCACTCCAAGAGCTGTACGTCGGGTTCTCCCTTAAGTCCCTTAAGTCCCCATTCCGACTGAATCCGATTCTGAATCTCCGCAGGGTCCGGCGAGGACGAGAAGGAGGAGGAGGCGCCCGCGAAGCTCTTCTCGCTGCCGCACGGCCAGACGAGGCTGATGAAGTTCTGGTGGGGCTTCACCTTCCCCATCCGCTTCGTGCTCACCTTCCTCATCCCCAACCCGATGGTCCACCGGCGCCTCTACCCGCTGTCCTTCATCATGTGCATCATCACGATCGGCGTGAACGCCTACATGATCGTCTGGATGTTGACCGTCTTCGGTAGGCTCAAGTGAACGCTCGATATCCCTCTGTTCTTGTCTAATTCTCTGGCCGTCCCCAGGCGTGACCATCCACGTGCCGACGATCGTGATGGGCCTGACCTTCCTGGCCGCCGGCTCGACCATGCCGGAGGCGGTCTCGAGCCTGATCTCGCTGCGCAACGGCGAGAGCGGCATCGGCGTCTCGAACTCCCTGGGCGCCAACTCGCTGGCCATCCTGCTGTCGCTGGGCGTGCCGTGGTTCATCAAGAACTGCATGAACTACGGACAGGACGACAACAGCATCACGATCGCCGCCCAGGGCATCGAGTACAGCATCCTGATCCTGCTGCTCTCGACCATCTCGCTCTTCGTCGTGCTCAGCTTCAGCGGGTACCGGCTGACGAAGCGCGCCGGCGTCGCCCTCTTCTCGGTCTACGCCGTGTTCATCGTCCTCCAGATCCTAATCGAGATGAACGTCTTCTTCCCCCAGAAGTGCTAGAGATGCCAGGAGTGCTCCACACGGCCACATGGAGCCCAGCTGCACAGGTCTGAATTGATTGATCGATGACAATTCGATGCAGCAATGCATGCCTTAATTAATTACTATGTTCTTTATATTCCGTATAAAGTAAGACTGTTTAGATTAGTTAGAAACAACAACGAAGTCCCACTTGCCAAATACTTGTTCTAATCTATGGAATTTTATTTATTATATAAATACACACAACCAAATAGGGAAACATTATAAACAAACAAATTCACAAATTGATATTCCAAAGAGTTAACAAACTAAGATGAAAGAAAACCGGAAAGAAAGAAAAAAAAAGAACGAAAAATGTTATTGTAAATTTAGAAATGATAATTATACTCAATGCTAATTTCTTTTTTTGAAAAGATAAGAGGTTGGAGTGTTTCGTGTTTTGCCAAAAATTAAAAATATTCATTGCCCTAAGAAGTCTATAATGTTGTTATTTCCGTGCGGGAAATTTTGTTATAAGATTTGTTATGTTAAACCCAAGCCGGAATGTTAAACATTTCTGCGCTTTAATAATATATGTACATATGTAATTTTCGCCGATATTACTATGAATATGATAAACATGTAAATTTCGCCAATAAAGTTTTAGTATACGAAAAAAAGCCCTTCGAGTTTAATTCATATATTTGCTTTTATTGTTTGTTTACTGTGTTAATTTTATGTTTTAATAATACAAAAATACTTAGGTTAAACACATTACTTTTAATTGAAAATATCGTGATTTCTTTTATCCTTCTGATATATGTATGTATTTGAATATTTCAAGTCGCAAAAATCTAATCGAAATCTAAACATCCATAGGTAAATAATCTTTTTACATGACGAAAATTTCACAAAAAGATGTTATTGATATTTATTGTGGTTTCAAACTGGTTGATATTTCATTGACGTATTTTTCATAAATAAGCTATACATAGTTCTAAGCACTGGCTTTAGTTTGGTTTATATTTAAAGCTGCTATTAGTCTGATATTTGTGAGAATCCGTTTTCACTGTAATCTATTCCTTGCCGATGAAGAGGAATTTTAGTTTGATGGTTAAAAGTGAAGGACATGCAATAAAATGGAACTGTTTTGGTGAGTGAACTTTTTTCACAAGTGTTTCGAGAAAATCGTTTAAGTTTACCGTAGAGATCGGACAATTACAATTTGAAAATATTTAGAATATTTGTTAGGAGATTCGAAAGTTGGCGAATTAAGCTAACAATAAATTACATATTTTCAAAAATTCTTACGCTAAATTATTTTCTATATTGAAGCAATCAGTCTGCAAAATATTACAATTCCCAAAACCAATATCAAACCTACGACCTTTGCCTGTCCGTGTCCGTGTGTCTTCTGTTATCCAGGACTTGGGGCTGGGGGAAATTCTTCTTCTTTGACCTGCTATATTACACTAGTTCACTATAGTACATATATATATATATGTTATATGTATGTTAAATATTAAGTACATGTATAACTAAAAGTATATGTAAATGTTGTCATTGTTTTACAATGTGTGTGCTTGTGTTTTTTGTATATACGCATAAGAAATAAATAATTCATATTTACAAATATCAATAAATATACTTAGCAGCCTTAGAAATTACAAATTACATTTAACTTTGAACGTCACTGCATCCTGTATCTGGATTTCATTCGATATATATATATATAAATATATACGCAAGTCTAGGTAATAATGCTTGTGATTACTATACAGGACGACCCGGTGGTGCTGGGCTGCAGTTAAGTGCAGCAGTGGTACGAGTGTCCGTTCTTCAGGCTGTAGTCGTTGTGGACCAGCGGCGCACTCTTGCTGTAGCTACTGTGCACCTGTGCCGCATCGATGGAGTGCTGCATCGTCTTGCAGGAGAATTGCCGATGGTTTGCCGCATCCTGTGACGCCAATGGAATGAATTTCGATTAAGTCTCTCTCACGGCACCGAGTGAAAAAAATCAATCACGCCTTACCTTGGGTTGAATGGGAAAGCAGCACCAGAGTATAAAAGCGATGAATGCGACCAGAGTTCCGACCAGCAGGATGAAGTCCTCGATGGTCTGGAGTGTGGAGAAAGCAAACGAAATCCCAATGAGGCACAAACAAAGGAAATCGTCAAGAGAAGGAAAAGAAAGAGCGAGGGAGAGAGAGAGTGAGAGAGAAGGAACACTTACCGGCTCTTCACCCAGGAGGACGTGATTTATAAGGTAAGCAAAATCGTCGAAGGGCGTCATTGCGAAGACTGTCGGTTGATCAGTTTTCAACTCGGATTAACTCTAAATAACGTATTTTCCGGTTGTTTTTCCGTTTTTTGTTCTTCTGTTTCCGCTTCTGGCACTTGTTCTTTTCTTCTTTTCTTCCGTATGTCTTCGGTTAGCTGTTATCGTATTTTTGCAATTTTACTTGTCTCTTGTCTCTCAATGTTTGTTGTTGTTCGTATTGCCGTTGTTTGTTGTTTTCGTCGTCTTGCACTGTTCCAAAAGAGTAGTTTTTTTTTTGTTTTTGTCACTAGTATTATTTTAAAATGATAAAACGTGATTGCATTTTCAAAAATTTAAGTTATTTATATATGCGCCTACAATGTTGTTTAAAAAATTTTCGCAAAGTTTATGAAATCAGTCAAATATCGATTTTGACATTTCTCTCGTCTTCGTTCGTCATATTCGTCTGCTAAATGTTTGGTAGCATTTGTGCAGAAAATTGCAGTTCACCCAGGGATGCCTTCATTGGGATCAGATTTCATTAACACCCTGTTATTCCGTAAAAAATCATAATATTATTAATCACAAAAAAATATGCCCAAATATCCGTTTTGTTGCTAAGAAAAACTATAATTGTTACTATTTTTAGAGAACCTTTTAAACGCATATAAATAGGTTTAAATTGTATTAACAGAAGTTCATCAGGTTAGATACAGCGCTGTTAAGAGTATGTTATAATATATGTAATTGAATCTAATGGAGAAGCCAAAAAGTATGCAACATTATTTTCCGAGTAACGTTCATTAGTTATTAAATAAAACTGAAATTAAATTTATGGATAGAAAAATGAGAGGGCGTGGTAATTTCCCGAAATTAAACTTTTTGTGTTGACATCCTTCGCATTGCACCACGGCGAACTGATCATTTCACTCAGCATTCAATACTTTGTTCCGTTCTTCAGCTGACAACCGGCATTCGCGTCTACTCCACCTCCCACCGCCCGGCTGACGACGCCGTCCTCAACCTGGCAGACGCCCCGACTAAAGCAGCTGCCAGCGAACGCGAAGGATACGAGGCAGGGTCGCCGCCCCCATCCCCACCACCACAACCACCATAACACCTAGCCCACCACTCGACCATCCTGCCCATCCTTACGACCCCGTTCGGCCGCACGGACGACTGTCTGCCATCCATTCCGATTTCTGGATTTGGAATGAATTTTTGTGTTGCTATGCACGCGGTAGGTAAAATCGACAAAGTCATTTTTCATCGTTTTTGCCCGAAATGTTTGTTAAAACGAGACGCCACCAGTCGACTCGCCCAAAAGTCCTATCAGCGCGAGCGAGATATCTAGTGGGAGCGAGAAAATCAATTGCAGCGAATGGAACAGAGAATTTGTATACAGAAAATGAGAGCAGAGCGAGAAAGAGAGAGAGCGACGCCGCAACATGAATTTTACATGGCGCAGCCCAAACACAAAACCGGTTCGAGGTTCTTGCACTCACTATAGCAAAGGCTCTTAAAATGGGTTATCAGGAATTTTCTGAATCTCCGGATATCATAATTCGAAAATTCTCTTATTCGCTGGAGTTCAAAAAAGCCGATAATAGTTCTTTTCTGATTTTTGAAACCGGTCTTTTTTTTACTTCAAGAGAAGGGAAAAGATCTCAAAAATACTACAAAAGAATGCCGGCTATATATAAACAGATAATTCGAATCTAAACAATTTTGACTCCTGAAACACATGTCATAATCGAGTGATGCCAACTTTCCGATAGTATGTCACACGGTGTTCACAGCGCCAACCGTTTCGCACAACGGTTCGACCAGCAATTACATAGGAAGAACCACTCTTCTCTGTCGAACGCAACAACGATAGTCGATGAGATGCTACAGCGTACACGTTCTTTGCAGACACAGACAATATCGCTTTCATTCTCACCCACGACTGAGAAGGCGTGATGGCACAAAAACAAACCATCGTGTCATTTCCTTCATACTCATCAGTCCGGGTTTCAAATAGCACGCGTTAACAGTGCGGTGAGAGTTGCCCTAGAGGAAGTGTAGAGCGCGCTCGTTCACTCATACACCGCTTAGGCGGATGAAGCAGCAGAAACTTCTGCACAAACACGGGCGAAGTACAAAAGCGGAGTCGAGTTGAGTCGTCGCCGAGTTCGTCGAAAGTGGAATTTTTTTTTCGTGTGTGTGATGAATTTTATATTTTTGCAACATAATTTTATTATTAAAATTCACAGAAAAATGCGCAAAATTGTGCGGGATCACAGCGAAAAGTGTTAATCGTGCGGATGTGTGTGTTTTGCAGGCGTCTTTCGCTGTTTTTCGACTCGAATTTTCAGTTTTTCGTGCGGCGTTGAGAATTTTTCCCCCGCAGTTCGCCTCGCGCAGCAAGGCATTCACTCGGGTCGGTCGCGGCGGTGCGTTTTCCGTTTCTTATTTTCCTTTTTCTCCATATATTTTCTCTCGTCCTCCTCATCATTCGTTGTTAATACGTTCTGGTGTTCCATCGCACACCACAAAAATACGACAAAAATATATATAAAAATTCAAACAAAGTCTTCGTTCTCGTCGTCGTCGCTCGCCCATGAATGTCGCAGCGTTTGTTGGTCGGTCAGTTTTGACAAATATACAAAGCAGCAGAGCAAGCAGAAGAGCAAGTTAAAAGCAAGCAAGCAAGAAAGAAAGAAGAGAGCTTTCGAAAATTGAAAAAGAAATAGAAATTAGTTTTTAACAATAATTTGGAAGGAATAATAATTTTCGGTTGCCGTTCATGTTGTTGTTGTGCATTTTGTGTCGCATCTCGTGGTGAATAAAGAGAGCCCGAGAACCGTGTGTGCGTTTGCGTTCGTTCGTATGGTGTCAGTGTGTGCGTGCGGGGAAAATGCGAATTTAACGCCATGAAAATAATGTTTGGGCGCTGCGCTACTGTTGTTTTTGTTGTTGCTGTTGTGACTGCTGCTGCTGCTGCTGCTGCTATTATTGTTGGTGGAACGCAGTAGGCGGCGCAGCTCCGGATTTCATTGGAAATACTCCCAACAAAGAGAATACAACAAAAACGTAAAAAGCTTGCTGCGCACACGAAAAAAGAGCAGTCGCGACGCAATGCACGCCACTTGCTTCTCGAACAAAAGCAATAAATACGAAGAATTCTGCGCCAACTCGACGAGTGTGAGAAAAGTGAGTTTCCTCAAAATATAATTAAAACACCTGAAGAATTTCCTCGATCACGATCGCGATCGCACACGAGGAAGTTCTTGAAAGGTGTATCTATTTTTTGGACTTCCATTTGACAGCTAGCGACGTCTCGGAACCAGCGGAAGCGGCAGCGGCAGCGGTGGCTGCCAGAAGCCGAAATTCAAGAGTACAACAACAGCGACAATGACGGCAACGGCAACGGCGACGACGACGACGACGACGACGGCGGTGGCAGCAGCACCAGGAACGAATGAGCTGCACAAAAGCAGCGAGCACAAGAAGAACAAGAACAAGAGAGGACAACAAACAAAGAAGAACATAAAATAAAATCTGTCGGCGGCTGACGCTGCACAGTTTTGCTCTCATTCGCCGCGGTCGACGTCGTCGTCGTCGTCATCGTTGTTGTAGCATTCGTGGTTGTCGTTGTTGAAATTTGAGCCAGGGTTGCAATTCGAGGTTATTTGCAGACTGCGTTCGTTTGCTTGTTTGCTGCTAGCTTGTTGTTGTTGTTGTTGGCGGTGGTATACCGTAAAGGTGGGGTGACGATGTTTTCAAAACAAAACTTGTAAATAAAATCTCTCGACTTGAAAGTGGTAAACCATTCACCACGGCAGGTTACCGCCTCCAATTGCCTCCATAGAATAGGTGGAATTCACTCTCGCTCTCGCACTCACACACCTTCGACCCTCTCTCTCTCTCTGTCTGTTTCTCTTTCAAGTCGATAGGCTCCTTTTTTCCTATTGTAGATATTGGCTCGTTGCACTTGTCTCCTCACAACAGCTGATCATTTCACCAGAGCACAAATGGTGAATGACAATATTTTCTAGTGTGAAACCAGTAGCAAAGTGTTGCGGATTTATTGCTGGTACTGTTGTTTTTGCTGTTCCCGAGCGATGGAGAGGCGCGGAGCAAACACAAAGCAAACGATCCGTGGACACAGACAGCGAGAGAGAGAGAAAGAGAGAGAGAATGCGGAGAGAATGAGGGCATGAAAGAGTGTCTTGAATTCTCTAATCCGATGACAAATGCGAATCTGTAGTTGAAGGACCTTTCTAAAGTTTATTTTTCATTTAAATTGCATCGCAATTATTGTGGTGAAATAATTTCGCTTCGTTATTTGCGTCTTTTATAAAACCCACTTGGAATTTCACGATTCGACGACAGCATGGAATGACGGATGCATTTATTTTCGCTGTCATGTGGTTGCTTTTAAATTTAAACGAAGGTATTTTTACTAATTTCTTCTCTTTTTTCGCACGATTTGAACAGTTCTGAAATCTTTCCCAGGCCCAATTCGCTCGTCGCATTTGAACCTCTCAAGTTAATTGACGTCTACGGCGCGTCGCGACCACGATCGTGTTCGTTATGGGCCGCAGAATCGCCCCATTCATAACTTTTGGGTCAATGCACCCTGTATTTGATTCAATCAACGTTCTCGTTCTCGTTCTCTCACTTCTCTGCTTCTCTTTCTCATCGCTGTTGTTATTGTTGTTGTTTTTGTTATTGTTTTCGTTTGGCATTTTTTGTTCTTTCCCTTTAATTTCATTTATTTTGTTGTCAGTCGTCGTTCGTCGACTCGGGCGTGTTTCATTGTTGTTGTTGTTATTGTTATTGTTGTTGTTCTCGCCGTTCCTTACATCGTTTTCCTTGCTTCTCCCCATCGCCCCATCTCCTCTGCTTCCCGTCTTCTGATCCAATTTCACTTATTTTCTGCGCAATTCCTCATCGCTTGCGAGATGCCCATTTTATTGTTATTTATTTACATTTTTTTGCACTTCTTTGCATTTGTTCATGCTCATGCTTATTTGTGTATTTATTAATATATATTTTTTCTACTATTATTTGTATTATTATTGTTTTTTCATGAATAACTCCCCAACAGTTTTCTCCTTATGTTTCTTGCCGTTTCTCTTCTAACAATTTTCTGCACTTTTCTTCACTGATTGTTAACAAGCATAAAGCGAAAAACGTGCACAGACCATGCACGAAAATTAACGGAGCGCCGCAACTCTCCAGTTATTGTTATTGTTATTATTATTTTGTATTTATTTGTGTTTTATCACTGCTTTTCTCAAGTCGTCGTCTGCGATGGCAAGACGGAATTCCTGAGATGCTTTTCCCCAGCTCAAATCTAGGCTAAACTCAGTGCATTATTCATTGGGGGCGGCGCCTTCCGAAGGGTCCGATAGAGTTGCCAGCGTGGTCGGTTCCTCGGGCACCTGGCATCCTGGCGTACGCGTTGGTATGCAGGAAGAGCTAATTAATGTAGTAGTTGATTCGACTCGGGAATCCTACCTCACCGACTGCGGAGGTCGCTCCGTGATGCTGGAGGCCGTTGGTTGGCGCCAACCCTATCAACAGACTTGCAATGCACAAAATATTCGATTTCAACAATAATCACAGTGAGCAACAAAAACAATGTTGCCTTCAAACGTCACTCGGCTTTATTTACCCCTTTATTGCCCCCACCTCGCCCCTCTTTCTCGCTCTCTTCGCTTCTAATCTTATCTGTGTTTGAACAAAAATGAATATAAAATTTAATCAAATATTTCAATGGAATGACGGCAACCCTTTCCACTTGGTCCGCGATCGACAGCGTTGACGTCGACGACGACGACGACGACGACAACGACGGCGGCGAGACGAAGCTGTCAAAAGTAAAAAGCGATGCGAAAAACAATGAATGACGGTAATGAAAACAAATAAAGGCGATAATAAACAACACACGAGAGAGCAGTGGAGAAGGAGATCAAATGAGAAGAGCAGCCGCCAGGGACAAAGGCAGAACAACAGAGAGCAAGAGAGCGCGCGAGAGCGAGAGAGAGAGAGCGAACCTCGAGTGCATTGTTGTTATTGTGGTTGTTGTTGTTGGTGGGCGGGCAGAGGTCTCTGACATTGTGGGCGTTTGAAGGAGTTACCAGCAGTTCGCTTCAGTCGCCATTCGACATTCGACATTTTGCCAATGTGTTTTTGTCCACTTTTGTTTTGCTAACGTTCCTGTGGAATTTGCCTCGGCAAAAAAATTATTGAAATGCAGTTCTATGAATATTGCATAGCAAAAACAGAAACAGGTGGCAATATTATAATTTTGCGAATGACTAGAGGACTAGCTAGTCGTCAACTCTCTCTGAGTTTTGTCTTGTTTTCGTTTCGCTCGCTGAACTTCGTGTTAAGTGCAGTCAAACGTCATCGAAATCGTCAGTAACAGCAAGAATAATAAGGCAGAGGCAACAACAAAATGAACAGCAATATCAAATTCTTGCGTCTGGCTTTCGAACATGTGGCGGCGACAGACGCGCACCCGGTCGCCTGACAACAATCGCAGTTTTCGCGACGCTTTGTTGACCAAGTTCGCCAGGTTTTCAGGACCCGAGGCCGGACCCCATGAACCCAGAAGCTTAGGACGGACGATCAACTCGTGGAAGTCGGCGTCGTAGTCGGCAACGACTGACTGTCATGTCGTCGACAATAATGGAAATAAGCGCCAGCAGCAAATTCGATCGCTGACGGCCTGAGTCAGTGTTTGAAACGACGTTTTTGGGAAATGAGAAAGATAAATAAATTTAAATGAGTTCCACAAAAACCTCGCGGTCATCTTCATCATCGTCGTCGTTGTCGTCGCCGTCGCCGTCGTTGTCGTTGTAGTTGTCGTCGTCATTTGTTGACGGAAGCGCAAATTGTTCGCAAATCTGTAAATTAATTGCGTTGTTCACTTGCTGTTGCTGTGTTGTTGTCGTTGTCGTTGTCGTTGTTGGCGTCGTATTTGTGTTCTATTTTTGTTGTTTTCTCCTGCAATTGCGTCGGAGCAACAAAAAACCGGAAGTAGTCGGCCGCCCGCGAACGTCATAAAAACGCAACACTGAGAGACAGTGCGCGAGGGGACCGGCCAGGGAGAGAGTGGGCAGACAGACAGAGGCTCGGGAGAGAGAGCGAGAGAGAGAGAGAGCGCGGCACATGCGGCGAGAGGATGTTGCTCATTGATGAACGAACGCATGTGGCTGCGGTCGGTCGGAGAGAGCGGGGCGTGGGTTGTCGTGCGGCGGGATGGGTAGGGAGAAGGTGGGGGGAGAGGGAGAGAGGCGAAGCCCGATTGGAGAGACGGCCTGCATTCGGAGAGATTCCAAGCGATCGCGAAAGTCCTCCAGGCGGAAGCCGAATACAAGAGGTCGGCTTCTTACAAATAATGAATGATTCATGTTGAATTGCTTCGCTGTAATGGATTCGAATAACAAAAAAAAAAAAAAAAAATGCAAAGAAATAAAAAGAATAAAGAAAATCCTTTTAAAAAAGGAGTTAACAGAAACTTCCTAAACATTTTTCAAATTTCAATATTTTAACGATGAATATGAAATTTCGACTAATTTAAATTTTCTCCGCCCCATACCTTTCATGTCTGAGTCCACGACACGTGCACCCAGACCCGAAAAATCGACCGGAGAAATTAAGATTGAGTTATTTGCAAACCAATAAGAAATCAACTTTCTATTTTAATGAAACGGTTCCGCCAAAAAAGCCAAACTGCAAAAACGCGCTCTAGAAACGCCGGCTAAAAGAGAGTTTTTTTTCCATGTATTTTTCTTTTTCTTTGTATTTTCCCTTCACCTCGTCCTCCACTTCTCTCGTCTGGATTCTCCTTATGTCATCATCACCGCCATGTGTGACCCAAATTTTATAATTTTTCGCTGTTTTATTGCCTTCCTTCGTTTTATTTTCTTCTCGATAGAAATTGTAAATTTTCGAAAGCTTTCGTTTGCTTCGCCGCGTCGCGTCTCGACGCCTGTCTGTGGCTTCGTTACTTTGTCTAGTCTGTCTCGCTCTCTCTCCCTCTCTCTCTGTCTCCCGCTCCATGGCCGCCAAGTACTTCGCGCAGCAACAGCGACGTTTTTGCTTTTACTTTAGAAACAAAGCCACCGCGCTTTTTCTCATTTTCAGCTTTTGCCGCAACATTGTTTAATTTATTTTTAAGACCGAGCAAAAAACCCCATTTATTTCGGAGCTAACAACCCGACCTTAGCCAGCGCTGCCTCGTCTCGTCGCCGTCGTCGTCGTTCCTCCTCCCTCCTTCCCCCCCCCCCCCACTCCTTCTCCAGCGTCCCACACGCTCCGCTGCCTGCGCTCTTTTTAGGTTTTTTCTCCCCATGTTGCGCTTTTTTGTTTTTCTTTTTTTGCCTCGTTTTCAATTCGATTTCCTTCTTTTTCCCCGTGCACGCGTTTCTGTCTGTGTAGCTCTGCCTCGGCCTCCCTCCTGTGCTGTCATTGTATTTATTATTATTATGTTTTTATTCTCGCTTTGCCTGTTCCGTTCTGAACATAAAATTAGTAATAATTTCTGCGCTCTCTGCGTAGGTTCCGATTAAAGCCTGATCGAGTCTGCCCTGGTTTGGCCTTCAGAGTTTTTTGCAAACTTTTCCTGAACTCTCGCGCGCTCTCTCTCTCTCTCTCTCTCTCTCTGTTTCACTTCCTCCTGGGATTGGGGTCATGCGAAGCGATCGGCGAGAGAAGTTGGCGCGAGAGGGAGGGAGGGAGGTAGAAGAAGAGAGTGTTTTCGTTTATCGTCCATCGTGGTTGCTTTTCGGCGTTTGCCTTGATTTCGGCCGTCGCCGAGTCATTAACCGAGCCCGAGTCCGATTCGATCCGATCCGAACCGATCGAGAGTCATAGGGTTGCCATGTGCCGAGGTCGACATTCCCAAAAATATATTCAATATTTATTTGCATTATACAAATTTAAATTGAGTTGTCATGCAATTCAAGTTGTTGTTTTGTTGTTGTTGTTGTTGTTGTTCGCATTATGCTTCAGCCGTGTGGATGAAGGTGATTTTTTAAGTGCCCTGAGATTCTCAACGTTCTTCTGTTGGCCCCAATTGTCGCCTTCCCAACCCCCCTCCTGCTGGAGAAGAAGTTCAATTTCCACTCGAGATTTATTATTAACCTGGGGAAAATCTCACTGGCTGTGGTTGTAAAAGTTTATCACTTGATTAACATGCAATGAAACTTGTCCCCAACCGACGGACGGACGGACGGGCGGGCGGGCGGCCGGACCACCCACCACCATCTCTTCTTCTTCTTTTTGATGTCCTGCTGTGTTCCTGGTCATCGTCATCGTCATCGTCGTCGCCTTCGCCATCGCCGTCGTGTAAATCTTTTAATTCATTTATGAATTTCTTTGACTCCTCAAGGCACGAACTTTTCCTCCACTCAACTCGTCGCCGTCTGCTCTTCTTCCCGCCTCTGTCCTCTGTCTGGCCCACCACACTCTAGCGATTCTCTTCTCACACCCCCCGCCGTCCCCTCGTCCCGTATCTCTCTCTGCCCTCGGCTCGCGAGTCACGCGCATTCCTCTCCGACACGCCGTCGCCGTGATGATACTGGCTGAGGGAGCGAGCGAGTGCGCGAGAGGGACGGAGGCAGGTAGCGGGCGAGCGTGTTTGTCTCATTCTCAATCCACGCTCGAATCGAAGACACGGCGACAGAGCAGAGACATCAACGGCCGGCAACCAGCGTCGAATCATAATCAACTACATCTGGATCGTGATCATCGCCAACATCGTCGTCGTCGTTGTCGTCATCGACAGCGCCATCACAACAACAACAACAACAACACATATCGCCGTCGCCGACCGGCAACAGTGGGAGCAGCCGGCAGCATCAGCAGAGCGCCAGAAGCACCAGCAAGAACAAGAACAAGAACAACAACAACAGCCGGCAGGCAGCGACCGACCGGCGGCTCGCGATGGTTGCCGATGGCAGACTTGACTGGGCTCGGGTTGGGGTCTGGGTCGGATCGGAAGGGGCGATGGATCGAGGTGGAGCGGCGGGGCAGGAGGGGACGGCAGGACGGGGGACTTGACGCGTTCCGATGCGTCCGTCGGCGTCGTCGTCGTCGTCGGGCACAGGCGGAGCCACAGCGACAGCCACGGCCGGCCGTCGCCGCTGTCGAGCAGAGGTTAACGTTCGCTTCAATTTTGAGCGAATTTCTGGTTTTTGTCGTAGTCGTAGTCGTCGTCGCCGTCTCCGTCGCCCTTGTTGTTGTTTCTGTGCTGCTTACGTCAACGTTGCGGCGTCGTCGTCGTCGTTGTCGTTGTGTTTGTTGTTCTTCGTCGTTGTTGCTGCTGCTGCGGCGTCGTCTGCTCGGTTCCATTTGACGTTTACCGCTGACGTCGTTCGTTCCCTCGTTGGTTCGTTCGTTCGCTCGTTCGTTTCGTTCGCTCGTTTGCCTTCGGGCATTCGTTCGTTTCCCTTCGTCCGTGCGCTCCGTTTTCTCTCCTCCACTCGATGCTCTCCGCCGATCGCTTTTTCCTCGCTCCCTCTCTCCGACGTACACGCTCTCGCTCTCGCTCTTGAAACCGTTGTGTTGTGGTTTTTTTGGTTATTGTTTGGCTTTGTTGTTGTTGTTATTATTCATGTTGTTGTTGTTGTGGATCCCGGCCGGCCCGCACCAGCTCGGGTTCCACACTTATTATAATTTTCGCTAGTTGGTGATTTAGTGTGTTTTTGTTGTTGTTATTATTGTTGTTCTTATTATTATTGTTATTATTATTGTTGTTGTTGTTGTTGTCATTATTATTGTTGTTGTTGTTTTTGTCATTGTTATTTTCTATCGTGTTCTGTTCCTTCACTTTTCCTCCAGCCTCCCCTCCCCCCCCTGACTCACTTTCTCCCACCTCTCTCTCGCTCTCGCTCGCTCTCCATCTGGCTCCCTCGCTCCTCTGCTCATTAAATACTTTATTTTTACTTTCCTCTCTCTGTACGTTGTTCTTCGTGGTTTTTCTCCTTTTCTCCTCCATTTTCACTCGCCGCTGTTGCTATTTAGTGAATTTCGGCCTTTTAGCATAATTTTTGCTCATGTTATTGTTGGAGATGGTGGGACTGTGCGCGTGTGTGTCTCGGTTTGTCTGAATGTGTGTGTGTGTGTGGATGGGTGCTTATGCTCATGTGTGAGTGTGTATGAATTTGGGGTCCGCTTGGGAACCCACACAAACATATGAAGATATTTTAATAGGAATAAACTATATTATTGTTGTTGCTGTAATTATTATGGTTGCTGCTGCTGCTGCTATTGTTGTTGTTGTTGTTGTTGTTGTTGTTGTTGTATTTTTTCTGGTTTGTTACTAACGGTGCGATACGCCATGCTGTTCGTTCGCACGCCATTCGGTTCTCTCACCCTTCCCTCTGCTTCTTCTCTTCGTCTACTTTTTCATCTTCTATTTTGATTGTCGTGGTCGTAGTTGTCGTTTTTGTTGATGTTGTTGTTTTTGTTGTTTAAAAGTTTTGTTTCCAACCGTTAGTTGAACTATTTTTGCGTTCCACATTCTCCCTCCCCCTCCCCCTCCAACTCTCCCGCTCCCGCTCCCCCTCCTTCTCGCTCTTTCTCACGATCACTTTTGAGTTCCTCCATTTCTTCTCTCTATCTCATTCCCTTTATCGTGGTTTATTAATAAATTCCATTATCTTCCTCAGACCCTCTCTGTTGTTATCGATTATTTAACCTATATCTTTCCAATATGGGATATATTATTCGATTTCGAATTTTCTTCTAAAAATAATTCTTTCGTATTTAATGTTTGCTATATGTTTTTTGACTAATTGTAATTAATCTAAATTATTATTGTGATATTTATTATTTAATTATTGCTATTTTACATTTATAGTCATTATTTATTATATTTTTATTCGTTGGCAGTTTTTGTTTCATTATTATTTTCGATTGTTTTTAATAAAAGATTAGTATTCGATATTTGCTTCTATGTAACTATTTTAATTTTTTATTATTATTATTTTTTATTATTATTATTACTATTATTTTGATTATTATATTGTATTATGATTATTATTTCTTGCATATAATTTTCTAATTACTTTTTATTTTACCTTTTATTATCTTATACATCTTTTATCATGACCATTTGTTAAAGTAACAAATTATGGCTTACATATTTTTAATTTCATTTTATTTTTTAATATTTTTTGTTTTCCTCGCCTCTTTGACTCGGACTGCCTTTGGGGATTTATTTATTGGTATCTGCCTTCGGCTAATCACCTGTTTATCCTACTTTCTCCCCGTCCCGGTTCGTTTGGCCCTCGTCGCTCGCTGTCAGTTGAAGGAGATTTTCTTATCGGACACTCTTTGTCTAGCCGAGCGTTTTCTACACCTCTGACATTTTCGTCACATGGCTCAGCAGCTGCTGCCTGATAAATTCGTCGAGAATCTTATCGTTCACTCTTCCTCTTCGTCCTCTTCTTCTTCTTCCACTTTTTCCCTCTCCGACTTTTGTCTGGCTTCGTCTTGCCCTCGTGCTGTTGCATCCTGCCTGCTCTGGCATCTCTGCAGCTGTCGAGCGCAAGGTGTTTTCGTTAATTTCGACCTTACTTTGTTTCAACTTCTCCATGCTGCATCTGCCCTTGGCTCTCTCTCCCCATCTCCGCCTCGCTCACTCGCTCGCTCGCCCTCCACTCCTGCTCTCCTCTCCTTGCGCTCCCTCTGCTTCACAACCACTCGCTCTCCCCCACTCCACTCTCTCTCTCTCTGCGATCCGCTCTCCTCCACTCGGTGCACCTCGTCTGAGTCGATACCGGGAATCGGGCCGGCGTCCTCGACTTGCAGCTGCCCCAGGAAGTCAAGTCGATCGTCCACTCGCCTCTTCTCTCACTTGGACCGCACAGCGCTCCCTCGCCCTGCCTCTCTCTCTGTTTCGCTCACTCTGCTCCAGCTCCCTTGACTGGCACTCGCTCCCTTTTCATTCAGAGCCTCGGCTGACCCGCCATCTTCGAAACCTTTGCCGGGTTGCCATGAGATTTGAAATGAAAACTAATTCAAACAAGTCCAGCCCGGCCCGGCCCGGCCCTGGGTTCAACGAACTCTCCCGGTTGCGCCCGTTGTCGCCGTCGGTTCTTCTTGGGCTTTCGGCTTTGTTTTGTTTTGGTCGGTTTGGTTTCTGCCATTAAAAACATCTCTTCAAAATCGTTGCGATTGCGCCGAGGCCTCGGCTTCGTCGGAACTGGGATCATGCTAATCAAATTGATGACTAACGTTATCGTCGAAATAGATCTAGGTTGGTGAAGGTGAAGAAACTCTCCAACAACAACAACAGCAACAACAACACCAAGCGTCCATTCAAAAATTCCTCTCTGCCGACATTTTCGTTAATAGATTTTCCTCTTCTCTCTCTCTCTATTCCAGATCTAACAACATTAACTCCTACCACGATCCATTTAAAGCTGCCAAGAAAAACCAACTACACCGAAAGAGAAAAATGAGTTCAGTTCAATTTTAAAATAGAAAAAAAAAATCATACAAGTGACAACAACAGCCGACGAAGTTTTTAATTAGTTGTAAATAAATAATTGTAACGAATTTAGCAAAACAGAAATGAAAAATTAATCCATAAATATAAAATAAAGGAGGAAAAAATAATGATATATAATAATATCTTCGATTCGAAAATAAAGTAAATTTATTTTAACAAAATTCTCAAACAACACGAAATTAGAAATTTAAATATTGTAAAATGTTTCGTTGCTATGATTTTGTAGTGTTATTTTTAAATGTCAAAGATTCGCAAAGAACTTTTGCCAGTGAACAGGAATGCAGTTCTCTGCAAGTGAAATATTTTTACTAATATTAAAACGATCGGCGTAAGACAATTTAAATAAATTCACCAAAAAGCCACACGACAACTGTAAGAGACTAAAAACATTCGCTAGCAGAAACCATAAACAGAAAACATAAAGAGAGTGTGAAGGAGTTTGTTTGAAGTCAAATAAGCAAAAAATAATATTCAATTCAATCAATTGAATTGGGTTCGCTCGGTTTTTCTTTTCTACGCGCGTCTCCGAAACACCCGTTGCACCAATGTATCGATTGGACGATCAGAGCGGCGCCGCGATGGATAAAACCAAGCAGAAGTGTAAGTAAAGTCGACTAAAGACCAACTAAATGTGTTCATATTTGCAATTTAAGTTCAGTTCAAAATTCCCATTCCATCCACGTGCGTCACTTGGGCCGGGGCGGGCGAGGCGGGGCGGGGCTTTCGACTGACATTTGCGGGTTTTCGACGTCCGCCGCCCGCTCCGAAAGTGACTCACGGTGGTAACCCTAGGAAAACCACGGCAACATGTGAATCCACTTTCAGTTTATCGCGGTGAATCACGTGTATTTTTGGGTACTTTTTTATTTTTGTGCTTTGTTTTTGCTTCTTTTTTCGTAACTCTAGACCTAGACAATGAGCATAACTGACTGCTTTTGCAATTGAGATTTAGATCGAAAATCAAACTTTTTTCTTTTTGAATGCTTTGAGATTTTTTGCGAGAATCGTGGGTGGCAAAAACTAAAAAATAAATAAATTATACGAAGAGCTGATGTTATTTTTAGCAGTTTCAACAAAATGCAGTCCTTTTTTAGAGAGAGCAAACGACGGAGGCGACGGTGACGACAACGACAACCACGGAGACGGAGACTGAGAACGAGAACGAGGCAGAGACTGAGACTGAGACTGAGGCTAAAGATGAAGCCGCGGGAGAGGGACAGAGACGGAGGCAGTGGCGACGACGACGACGTCAGAAGAAGAGGCAGCAGCAGCGAGGGCAGCAAAAACAAATACATGCCAACAACAACAACAACAACAACTTTGAGTCAATACATGACAAAATCCTAACATGTTTGCATACGAAATAACAACAACAACAAGAGCAGCCTGAGCAACAGCTACAACAACAGAGGGCTGGTGCTGTTGCTGTTGCTGGTGCTGTTGATGTTGCTGTTATTGTTGTTGTTGTTGTTGCTATTTATAAAACATCGCTCGTCACATTAGGGTAAAAATAAGCTGCAACAATAACAACACAACAACAATCCACCGGATGGATGAATTCTGGTTAAGATTAATGAACTCGAAAGAGCGGACGAACGAAGCAGGGGACGACGATGGTGACTTTTGATCGCTGGGCATGGTGTGGTGGATTTGTTGTTGTTGTTGCTGTTCCTTTTTCCGTGCCCTGATTTCCTCGCCGTCGCGGCTAATTTTACAACGAGGGTCAATCAAGGGTTAAACTTGGAGCCAAAAATAAAAAGTCGACTCCTTCGTCCGATATTTCGATATTATTTTTGTTGGACATTTTTTTGCTTTTGATTTTTTTTGGTTCTGTTTTTGGTTTTTTTTTTTTTTTTTTTTTTGGAATTTTTGTGTTCGTTTGGTTGGTTTTTTCTGGTTTTCGTTCTTGCTGTCTGCGCCTCCGCCGCGCTCTCCGTTGAAGGCTAATTACATGGAGCCGTGACAGGTTATTTTTAAGGACGTCGAACGTCGGGTTTTCTTCCCCCTCTCTCTCTCTCTCTCTCTCTGTCTCTCTCTCTGTCTCTCTCTCTGTCTCTCCACTGGCCTCGACACATTTCTCTTCGCGCTGCCGACAGTTATTTGTCTGCCGCTCTCTGTCGTCCCCGGCTTCCGTCTCTCTCAGGGCTCTCGTCGCCCCGCTCTCTTCTACTCGCCCCTGTCGTCGCCCCCTCCCTCCTCGGCCGCCTCGTCCCGGCTTGACGCTAATGTCGGAAGCATTTTCGGAATTCCTGCTTCCTCCTCATCCGCGTCCTTCCTGTCCTCGTCCTCGTCCTCGTCTTCTGCGTTCACTTCTGGTGCATTTCCTCGAAGATGTCATCGAAGAAAATCAATAGCGTGGAGCAGATCTGTACATATATATATATATATGTCCCCCAGATATTTGAGAAATATATGTGAATCATTTAAAAACTAATCGATTGCCTCGCGACAACTACAATGGAAGTAAAAGAAATTTATATTTATATATAAAAAAGAAAAAATCCACTCGACGACAATTGTTGGTTTTACTTGTTGTTGTTGTTGTTGGTTGTGGTTGTTGTTGTTGTTGGTCTCTCACTTCGGGCTGCGTGGACGGATGGCCAGCAAGACAAATAGACAGACAGACAGAAGGATAGATAGCTAGATATGTGTGCCAAAAATAACGAGACGTCCGCTCGCCCGTTCTCCGCGCTTTCTTCGGTCCATCCAACCGTCCATCGGTCCGTCCACCCATCCGTGCATCTGTCCGTCCAACCGTCCGTCCCCGGGCCTCCCGTCTACATCTGTGTTTGCAGCATTGCCCGACCGCCGACCGACCGACCGACGGTCTGTCGTCGTCGTCGTCTGTCTGTCGCTCTCATCGTCCGTCTGCTGTTCTCGTCTTCCGTCTCTCTGCTCGACTGTCCCAACTTCTGTCTGTCTGTCTGTCTGTCTGTCCCCTGTCCTCCTCGCTCCTCTCTATTCGTCGTCCGTCCGCTTCCCGACTCTTTTGCTTTTCGTTGAAAGTAAATACTTGCGAATTTTTCTCGTTTATTTATTTTTGTTTGTTCAAAATTCGATTTTTTGTTAATTTTTTTCTCTTTTTTAATTTGTACTTTTTGTTGTTCTTTCTGTTTTTTTTTTTTTTGTTTTAGTTTGTTTGATTTTTTCGTTTTTTGTAAATATCTTTTTTTTTGGTTTTTTCTTTAATTTTCCTTTTGTTCTATAGTTTTTCTTTCGAAATTCTTGTTGTCTGCGTTTTCTCTTCTTAGTTTCTCAACATTTCTCATCGCCTATTTTCGTCCCAAGCGCTCGACAAAATTTCTCGCCTCCTCTTCTTCTTCTTCTTCCCAGCTCTCCGTTGCCAAGTTGCGCCACCGCTCGCTCACGGCGACCGATCCGAGCGATCTGTCGTCGTGAAATATAGTCGCTTATAATTATTGATGATTTATGAAAATCCACCCCGAATTCCAACCGAACCCCGAACTCGCCGCGCCCTGGACGCCGCCAATTGCAAGGATTCGCCCGAACCTCGGTGATAAACAAAAAAACAAAAAAATAATAATAATAATAATGATAAGTAATAATTTTTCAAATGGTTTAAATTTGAGACAATTTTTAAAATTGAGACAAAATAAATTAGCGTTAAAAGCAATGGGTCCCTCGAGGGCGATTACTTGATTCTATGGTGAAATCGGTACTCGGATCATTGTTGGTTCTCGCTCCATCACTGATGCCTACCATCGCAGCAGTTCATCAGCCACTTCAAGTCAAGTCGCCGACGTGATGATGATGTGATTTATAAATAAGAAGGAGAGGCGGAAGACGACACAATCTTTCTCTTTCCCCCGTCCCCTTGTCTGGCGCTGACTCCTTGTCTGCCCTTCCCTTCCCTTCCCTTGCTTTTCTTCCCCTCCCCTCCCTTTCCGACTCCTCCGATCCGATGCTCTTTCAAGTTGTCCACACTTGCGCCCAGCGTCCACGACTGCGGTTTCTGCGAATACTCGATTCACTTGGTCTGCTCAAGAATCCTATTCAAAAACGCAGCAAAGAAAACTAAAAAGTAAAACAGAAAGAAAATGCAAAAACAATTATTTTTGTTTTGATTTTGATTTCGATTCACATATGCACAGCGTGCTTCTTCTTCTTTTTCTTATTATTATTATTATTATTCTTCTGGCGGTTTTGTCTTTGTTGTTGTTCTTGCTGTTGCTGCGTCGGCGACTTCTGCGATGACGATCTAGTTGTTGTTGTCCTCTATTTTTAATTCGCACGACGCGAGAGCGAACGGCGAAGTCCGTTGTCGTCGTCGTCGTCGGCAGCCTCCGTCCCTCTCGTCGTCTCTTTCCTTCCCCTTGCATCTGCCTCCTCATCACCGCACGTCCTCCCCCCGTTCGCCGTTGCTCGTTCGCCGTCGTTTGTGATCGTCTTTCGCCGTCGCCTCTGCTGCTGCGTTCTTTCGACAAAAACTGCAGTTCTATGTGAATTTCGGTGGCGCACGGAAGACGACGTTGTTTTTCTCCAATTCTTCCACATTCGCGAAAATCGACCAAAATAAAATTCGTAGAAGAGCAAAAAACGGACATACAAAAATACATTTATAAAAATTATAAATAAAAACAGACCAAACCAAGCCAAAAATAATAATAACACCAGTGTTGCGGCAACAATTGGTGTTGCAGTTTTTTTGGAATTGTGTTCGCCTTTTGTTGTCTACGATTGCGTTGCGATTTTCGACCACGGAAAGTGCATAGTTTTCGAGAGAACATTTTCCGGCGCATAGTTTTCGAGGGATCTGAGGAAAATCGGGCTCGCACCATGTCCGCGGCCACCTTGTGCTACCTGCAGGCGATCACAACCTCGTCCAACTCCCGCTTCCACGATCCATGGGAACTGAACGGAGCCGGAGCCGGCCAACGACTCGTCAGGAATCGTGAGTCCTTCGATTCCCTTCAACCCCGGTCCAGCGATCTATCGGTCATCGAGCACTGAATACCGATTACTGATCACTGATCTCTGACCACTTCCCTATCGCCCAATCGATCTGTCGTTGTGTCGATTCCTACTGCATTCCTCTTGTGTCAAATCGATTGCAGTCGCATTGCGTTCTCTCCCTCTCTCTCTCCCTCTCTCTGTCTCTTTTCGTCTGTCTGATTGCAATTGAAATTGGCAGATTTCGTGCTGTTGCTGTGTTGTTAGTGTTGTTGTTGTTGTTGTGGTGAAATTATGCAACAATCTCGGAGGTTGAATAACTCCTCGATCTGCGTCTCCTCGCGCTATTTCTGTGCAATTTCAATCGAGTCTTTTTGGCAGACGACCGACAGATCAGATATTTAGGTGAAAATACCTGGGCTTCATAAATGTCGCTTTTGTCGCCCTGTCCAACGGTCCCTCTGTCTGTCTGTCTGTCTGTCTGTCCGTCTCTCGAAATGTGTGTCGATCTGACAGGTGCACAGAAATAAATTCGGCCGCTTCCTACATCGAGCATTGCACCCAGTGGCGCGAAATCGGGAGGCCTCGGATTTGTATATTTCGTCTTTCTTTCATGCTTTGATTTTTTAAAAAATTTATGCTTTTTTTTGTGATCTTCATGCGTTCTAAATTCCAATAGACAATAAAAATATCAATTTATGGTTGGTTGACAAATCCAATTGCTTTTATCGCGCGATTTGTCGTACCAAATTATAAACAAACTCGTGACCAATTGGTCTTTATATAGTTTATCTCTCTCCCTCCCTCCCTATATATAATCCTGGGATTCACGAACCAACCCCAAACCCTTTGTTATTGCGAATTAAATTTATTCATCCGATGATAATGATGAAAAAATTCTTAGAGAATAAGAATTTAATGATGGTCATCATCATCATCATGATCATTGGTTTTAAATAGCCCGCTAATTAGCCACGGATGTAGGTCGGTCACTCGGTCAGAGATGATGATGATCGTGTTTGATGATGACCATTTGTTTATTTCTGTTCCAAATGCTCACTGAATGCGATATCAATGTCCATGTGTATGTCTATGTCTATGTCTATGTATGTGTATTTGTAGGAGAACTTTCATTCTAATTTTTTCTTTGTTTCTTTATTCCATTCGTGCAACATGCTAATCATTGTTCTCTCTCTCTCTCTCGTTCTCCTTCCAGTGTCCGCGGCCTACGTCTCCAGCGCGGCGGCGGCGGCTGGCGTCGTCGAGTCCGGGCGGCAGCGTCACGCGCCGCTCTACGGTCGGTTCGTTGTCGAAGAAGAGCTTCCCGCAACACATCGAGATGTCATGCATCATGTAGGTTTCATCGTATTTCTTAATATTTATTTCAATAAAATTTGTTCTTGCCATTTTCTCTCGACCCTTGCAGCGATCTAGTCCGACGTCGTCGTCAGAGGTGCGCGCCATGCAGGCCCGGATACCGACGCATTTCCGGGACCCGGCAACGGCGCCCTTGCGGAAGCTCAGCGTGGATCTGATAAAGACATACAAGCACATAAACGAGGTGAGTGTGTGTGGGTCCAATGCGACTCGAAAGTGCCCTACGATCTATCGATCGATCGATCGATCGATCACCATTGACTTGTCATTTTTGAGGCGGGTTTTTTTATTTATTTTAATTTTTATTATTAACATTACTCTTCATTTTCATATACAATTTTCATTTTTTGTGAATTGTCATTTTTTATTTTGCACAAATTTAAATTTTTTATTTTGTTGATTTTCTGATTTCTTTTTTATTATTTTGTATATTACATTAGTTAATAATTTTATTCTTCATTTCATTTATCTTAACAAGAAAAAAAAAATCTCCTTTTTTTGTTAAATTGTAATTTTTGGTTAAAATGTCAAATGGTTCGATTCTCGTTATCCATCCATCCGTGTTTCGTGCCAAACGACTTGCCTTGACTTGCCCTCATCATTCTCGCCCCTTTCTCTCTCTCTTTCTCTTCCCCCTCGTTTCCCATGCCGACAAAAATTTAAATCAATTGTTTAATTGAACTTCGAAGAAGTTGATGTATTCGTTCGCCGTGTGCCGACTGCTCGGTCGGTCCCGCCTGCGTTGCCTTGGCTCGGCCCGACTCGGTTCGGCTCGGCTCGGCTTTGGCTTGCCTTGCATTGCCGCCGTATGATAAACTCGCCCTTGACCCGGGGTGCGCGTGCATCGAGTGTTGTTGTTGCCGTGCGTTGTTGTGTCTTCGGTTCTGTTGTTGTTGTTGTTGGTGTTTGTTCTCTTTGTATTTATTTTGCTTCTTCCCTGTTTCGCAACAAACGAATTTCAATTATTTTAAATTCGGTTGCTCAAATACAATTGTTGCATTCAAAGTTGGCGACAAGATTTGCACAACACACACAGGAACGCACACACAGACGACTCACACATGTGGCAAATCGAAGGAAGCCAGGGTTGCGGTGGCGTCAACGACACGGCGACGGCGGTGGCTGCGACGGCGACCATGGCGACAGCGACAGCGAAGATGACACGATCCGAGTCACATTGGAAATTGAATCCCATTGATTTCTGCTGCCATGCCATGCTTTGCCTTTGCTCTGTCTTGCCACGCCATCGGCCGCAACCACCACACACACTACACAGCAATAACAAATTAGCGACAACAACAACAACAACAACAACAACAACAATGAGAATAACAAAAGTTGAAAAACCTCATCGATTCCCCAGCAAAAGTTAGCAACAGCAGCAGTGACTCCGCGCGACTCGACTCCGACTCGACTCGACTCGACGCGACGCGACCGACGCACTCTGTTGCATGTCATCATTGCTCACTCGCATGGAAGGTTGTTGTTGTTGTTGTTTCTGATGCTTCGTTTTTTACTTATCCTTGTAGTTGTTGTTGTTCGTGTATTGGGTCGTCAGTGTCTGCACCTCTGTCTCCAGTCTTCATCCCACCTCGCCTCACCTCACCTCACTTCACTTCACCACACCTCGCCTCTGCTCTGCGCTCATCTCATCTCATCTCGCATCACCTCACCACAGACAGCAGACACCACCGTGTGGCATTGGAGAGAGTTGACGATTGTTGAGTTTCGACGGAACTGGATTCGATGCTCTCATATTCCGGCCACCTTCGTCGTCCTCCTCTTCGGCGTTGTTGTCGTTGTCTTCGTCATCGACGCCATCGCCGTCGCCCTCGCTCACAGTAATTTTCCCTCCTAATTGTTGTCCTAGTCACTTGACTCTTGCTGCTGTGACTCCTGGCTGACAGATTCGCCGACTGCTTGTTGTCTGTCTGCAACAGCGCCAGCAACAACAACAACACAAGAACGGGAGCAGCTGCTGCGACTGCTGCTTTTTCTGCTCGTCGTCGTCTGCTGCTGGCTCCCTCTTGTTGCTGCCCGTGTGTTGGCTAATTTTGCGCCGCCATACGTTCAAAAGTCCTCCTTTGCAGCGGATGCGTCGAGCATTGGCAACGGGCGGCGTCAGCGTCGACCAGCATCGGGCGTCGTCGTCAGCGTCATCGTCAGCGTCGACTGCGGCGCCATACAACACCCAGTTTTAAGCGTTTCTCGGGTGCAACTCTTTCGCTCTCACTCACGCCCACGTTCGCACTCCTGTTGACGGACGGTGTGCACTCTCTAATCATCTCGCTCACGCTGCTTCTCTCTCCTCTCCGCTCCTCTGCTCAGCTCTCTCTCTGTTGGCAAGGTGTTTTTGTGCAGATTCCAATTCAACGCTCGGTGGTGGAGTTGGGTTTGCAGACTGTGGTGTCTGCACCAACCCCACCAACGAAGGACTCGCTCATGAGACATGTTGCCAGCGCCCAGAGCCGTCTGTGTCTACACAATGTTGCCGCAACAATCGGCCTCATCCGCTTCCTGTCCCAGACACTCATGCTGATCGAATTCAATGTGTTTCTCTTAACAAAGAACACTCGGTCTATTAGGCGATTTGGTTTTCATCAGTCGTTATGTTTTCGTTTTGTCACGACGACAGCTTTCAAAATTTTAGTGTGTCGAGTATTTAAATTGTTGTCTATTTGTTATGGGACTTTCGCAGGGTTTAGTGGTAGATCGTTTCGATCGTCGCACGCCCATCGATTCGTTGGTAAATTTACTAAAAAAAATCCCTCTCTATTGCAGGTTTACTATGCCAAGAAGAAGCGACGAGCTCAGCAAACACAGGGTGAGGACGATTCGTCGAACAAGAAAGAGCGGAAACTCTATAACGATGGTTATGACGACGACAACCACGATTATATCATCAAGAATGGAGAGAAATTCTTGGATCGATATGAAATTGATTCCCTAATTGGTGAGTGCCTAAAGAAAATTCGTCATAACCGAATCTAAACTAATGCAAATTAATTTTTCCACCGTAGGCAAGGGAAGTTTTGGACAAGTGGTCAAGGCCTATGACCACGAAGAACAATGTCATGTAGCGATAAAAATTATTAAGAATAAGAAACCGTTCCTAAATCAGGCACAGATCGAGGTTAAATTGCTGGAAATGATGAATCGTGCAGATGCTGAGAATAAATATTATATAGGTATGATCGGAGGATCGAAATAATTTTCAAATTTTCAAATTCCTATCGTCGTTTCTAATGTAAATTATGTCTTTTTTGCAGTTAAACTAAAACGGCATTTCATGTGGCGTAATCATTTATGTTTAGTTTTCGAATTGCTCTCCTATAATTTATACGATCTACTGCGAAACACAAATTTCCGTGGGGTTTCACTGAATCTGACACGAAAGTTTGCCCAACAGCTCTGCACTGCGCTGCTCTTCTTGAGTACACCCGAACTGAATATAATACACTGTGATCTTAAGCCCGAGAATATCCTACTTTGTAATCCCAAGCGATCGGCCATCAAGATTGTCGACTTTGGCAGTTCGTGTCAATTGGGACAGCGGGTGAGTCGATGTCATTGACATACACACGACAGATGTCGTCATGATCTCGAGCTTATTTCACTATTTACAAAATTCCTTTTTAACCAACCCCTTGCAGATATATCAATATATTCAATCACGTTTCTACCGTTCGCCCGAAGTCCTGCTCGGAATCCCCTACGATCTGGCCATTGACATGTGGTCCCTGGGCTGCATTCTCGTCGAGATGCACACCGGCGAGCCGCTCTTCTCCGGCTGCAACGAGGTCGATCAGATGAACAAGATCGTCGAGGTCCTGGGCATGCCGCCGAAGTATCTGCTCGATCAGGCGCACAAGACGCGGAAGTTCTTCGATAAAATCGTCGCCGACGGCTCGTACGTGCTGAAGAAGAGCCAGAACGGCCGGAAATATAAACCGCCCGGCTCGCGGAAGCTGCACGATATACTGGGCGTCGAGACCGGCGGACCTGGCGGTCGACGCCTGGAGGAGCCCGGCCATTCGGTGGCCGATTATCTGAAATTTAAAGACTTAATCTTGCGAATGTTGGACTTCGATCCGAAGACGCGTGTCACACCGTACTATGCCTTGCAACACAACTTCTTTAAGCGCACCACGGATGAGGGCACCAACACGGCCAGCATAGCAATATCCTCGTCGTCGGTCAGTTCAACATCGTCGTCTGCATTGGGGCAGCAAATGGTGCCGGCATCGGCTGCATCGATGGCAGCAGCGCAACATCAAGAGCAACAAAGTCATGGTGAGTAAACAAACAACAGACTTTTTTAATAATTATGATTGTGAATATTTGATTTCCAAATACTTACTTAGTTGCGATATTTTGTTATTTTTCGCTTGATGCATTTTTCCTATTAAACATTTGAAGGTAATATTTCGCACATTTATTCTTTAATTCGAAATAGCCTCCTGTGTCTGAAATCAAAATTTTTTATTTCCATTTTTCCGTTCCACACCGTACGATTTTTGAAAACTATTTGAACAAACATTTTCCATAGGAGAGATAATTGATTAATTGGTAGACTATTGTTGAAAAGTCAATTGCTTTGTTGTATAGTTTCAATTTTTGATTTATTTCAAGTGGATGATATTATGTTTATACTGGTATAAAAGAAAACTCCATGAGACTCGTTTGTTGTTGCGTATTCTGTTCAATTATTTATAGTTTATTATCTATGATTTCCACGAATATGTATGAAAATCATTTGTATTTCTGGTAGAATATTTTCTGTTTTTGTTAAATGTAATTTTGTATACATTTCAGTAAAAAACTCTATATATATACTATAGATATATTTTCAATTACCTTAACTTTGCTGTTGTTTTGTACTTTTTTTTTTGTTTGTTCTGCTTTTCTAATTATAATAGAATAAAATTCAATAGAATATTTTTATATACTATACACAAATTTGCAAGTACATTAACTACAAAACACACACACACACTCAAACACATTATGCCAATTAATGCGACTAACATTGTTATTGTATTTACGCTTACGTCCATGTCTCGCCATCAACAACAAAAACTCGCCTCGCATCCGATCCGATCCCAACCGATCTGCAGACGATCGACGATGACCGGCAGTGCCTCGGGAACACAGCAGCATCACGTCATCTTCTTCATCGTCAACAGCTTCCTCAGGTGGTTCGACAGCAACATCAACGTCGGGAACAGCAGGACCAGACTTGAAAACACATCATTTGGTCTAAGCCAACACTCAACACTCACTCAGACACACACTCATAACACACTCACACACACATCCACAGCCACACATATATATATATATACATCCAACAAATACATAGGCATATATTCAGTATGCGTAAATGTAAACATTGTTCAGAGATTGTCAAACAAGACGTCGTCGTCGTCGTCGTCGTATACCGCGTAAAGTAAAGTAAAATAAGTAATGAACAGTAAAATAAAGTAAAGTGCAGTAAAGTAAAGCAAAGTAAAATAAAATGAAGTAAAATAACATAATTCAACGTGAAATAAAGAAATCCACAAGTATTTAGTATTTAGCAAACTAGTCTAATTAGCAATTAACTCTTAAGACAAACGTCGCGTTCTGTTTTACAAGACTCTGACTTTGACTTTGACTTTGGTTTCCTTGACTCGACTCGTTTGGAGCATCACAATTTGTGCTCTACTTTTCCTATATTTTTTACTGGCATTGCATTCAAAACAAACGAAAAAAAAAATCTAAAAAAAAGCACAAAAAAGGCATACAATACAAATAAAAACTAAAATAGTCATGAAGGCGAAAAGTGCTGTACTAAAAACACATATTTGATTTTTATTACATATTCCCCATTATTTATTTGTGTGCTCTCTACGCTCTAATAATCCGCTGTCTGTATATATGTACACTATATATATATATATATATATAAATTTATATATATTTGTAGTATCTAGATTTGTATTCAACGGTAACAATTAACAGATTTGTTTAGTCACAAATGCAAAAAGCCAGATTAGTTGGTTCAACATTGTCGTAATCGAAATTATTAGAAAGAAAAACTACAGTTAAAAATGGTTGGAAGTAAAAAAACAAAAGCAAAAACACTATGAAATTCACATTGAATGGAGTATAAATTGTAGTTTCAATTAATGGCAACAACCATTGGAACCAAAGTAAAGAAAAAAAAACACCCCGAACACCCTTGGATAAAACACAACAACATACGTTTAGGCCACAAGAACAACAACAACAAAAAAAAAACACCCAACACCTGACTTTGGCAAGAAAAACTCTAGAACAACAAAATACCCAATCTTACCAAATCAAATCTTCAAATTAATACTACTAATAATTAACGTGAAAAAAATATTTAAATCATGTCATGGAAAGAGAGGATTTTTGGAAAACTGAAATTCAAATGCTATAGATTTTGATTTTGTAAATTGCAAAAATGTATCTACGACTACTATATTTATATTAAACAACAATTTAAGATCTAACCAGATCTTACAAATTATAAGTAACTACTACAAATGACTTTTGGACTCTATGGCAATGTTTATCCAATTAATCTTAGTCCGTTGATACTTCGTTCATGTTGTTTTTATGTTTATCGTCTAGTAACGAATTTCAGGGTTTTGTGTCCATTTTATTTATTTTTTATCCATTCATTCCTTCCGCATATCAATCAGGAATTCTTTTAAAGAAGAAAAAATGTTTCGAAAATTTTCGGTTTTGCTTTTTACGTACACACACAAAAGAAGTAAATGGGTCAAAGTGGAAATTACGATATTTTTTTACGATAGAATACGAAATTTTTACTTCTATAGATTTGAATTTTAGTTAAAATTATTTATCTATAATTAGCTCAATAATTGAATTTGAATACTTGTAATTGAGAATTGACAAATTGAAAAATATGTAAAATAAAAATTAAGAATGCATTTATAGGTGAGATTTTCACCATAGAGTTCATCATACAAATACAAATACAAATACAACAAAAGCAACACGAAGTTCTGTTTTCACGACAAACATGAAAACTATATTAAATATATATGACTATTTATACGACTAATAAACTTGCATACATACATATACATCATTATCTATGTAATATATATACAATCACTCTCACACACACACTCAGACACATCTATAAGGAAAGGGATAAAATTACTACATAATTATTATTATGCCTAAGGGATTTTGTAAAAAGCGAGGAAACAAACAAAAAAAGGTATATAAGAAATAAGTGAGTACAGAGATGAAAATGTGAAAATTAAATTTATTGGATTGAAATTGAAGTTAAATTAACGACAGCAACAACAACAAATCATAGCATTTAATCTAACAATTGTAAAATACTATTTATGATAATATTAAAAGCATAATATTTTATTTAATTAGGAATCTCACAACAACAAAACAAACAAACAAAAAAATAACAAAAATAGATGACATGAATTATATATAAAGTATTTATTATTAACTAATGCAAATACTTATTCAATAATTTTGTGTTTAAGTTGTAGCGGTAAATTAAATTTAGAAACTAAACAACATATAAATACAAAAATATAAATAAATAATATAAATATAAAAAACCTAAATACAAAAACATGTTTAGTTTAAAGGAAAGTAAGCAAAAATCATGATCTCTGCATAAAGTAATAAAAACAAATTCAATGAACACAATTGCGTAATAATAATTGCAAAAGAATCATTTCAAGTCAAAAAGTACAGAATAATGAGAAGTTGGCGCGAAACCGTAAAGAAACGATTTCGATGGTGAAATCGCTCGACAAAAATTAACGATATATAATTTGATTGGAAATCATATATATATATATATATTGATTTATTCATCTGAAAAAGTACGCAACTTTGTTCTGTGCAAGTTGAAAGAGACAACAAATAAATTGGGTATATATATATATATTTATATATATTCTAATATATAACGCAAAAATACTTTTAATGTACTAAAATATCAAAAGGAAGGAAACAAACAAACAAACTATATATTTATTATTTTACTCTTTGGCAAATATATTCGAAATTCACCAACACCAAATTTTCTTCGGAAATTCCGTTTCATAAAAATTCCCTCAAAATACCATTTCATAAAATTCCAAAACAATTTCCGCCGATGGCGATTTTAAACATAGTTTTTTTGAGATTCTTTAAAAATTGCTGAGATCCGTGGATCTGTAAATATCGCAACATTTCTTCTCGAAGAAAATTCGCGTGGTTCTGAGTTTCACATAAAGCGTTACTAAATTAATAATAAAAACGTATATGATAAATAATTATTGCAAATATTATTCATTGAAATACAAAAATTTAAACAATATTCAAAGCAAAATCGATCAAATGTGACAAAACTGAAATATGTATTTAAAATAACAACCACAAACACAAACACAACCACAACAAAACTCACATGAAATTACGAAATCAATAAGACAAGAGAAAATTTAATTATTTTAAAAACTATTGAAATATTTTCATTAACAAGAACAAGAACAAGAACAAACAACTACGATATTTATCGACAAAAGTATTCAAAATTAAATACAAACACGCGTTTACATGCAGTTTGACCGTTAGAAGAAAAAAGCGTTAATTGCAAAATGAGAAATATATTTACATTTCTTCAAAACAGGACGAATAGAGTTTTCCTATCGGTTTTCTAATTTAATTTCGTTTGCGAATTTAATCCAGACATCCTGTGAAAATCTTCAGCGGAAAAAAGATCACGCTTTAACGGTTTGTTCTTCCAACGAATTCCGTAAAATTCCCTTTGGGAAATTTTTCGATTGATTGTATGATTGAGTGTTGGAAGCACTTTTTGTGGTTTTTCGAGCGATATGAGTTTTTCGTGTGCTCTTGGAAGCACTTTCGATGGTCTTTCTAGTGATGTGGTTTTTTCTCCAGCTGATGAATCCTGATTTTGTTGTTTTCCTTTTTTCTTTCACTGATGACCGACCGACCGATCGATTTATTTTGTTTTTGTATAGAGTTTTATATAAAACAATAAGAGCAAATGCGATATAAAAAAGACACAATTGTATTTACAGAATTTTTTCTACCAGCAAAGAACGTAAAAACTTAATAAAAACAAAAATGAAAACCTTAGCTAAACATGAAAAGAGGAAAAATCAGTATAAATATATTATAATTATATAAAAATTACTTTATTACTAAACAACAACAAAAGCAAAAAAAAAACAACAAAAAAACATTTATAATAATATTAACAAGAACAAGAGCAAGAACAACTTTAAGTTACAACAACAACAACAAGAAGAACACAAACAAAAAACAAAACAAAAAATATTTAGCAAAAAATTATAAACAACAAAAAAATTGAAAAACCCTAATAAAAATTTATGATATAATCATCCAAAAAGAATCCAGTGTTTCCAATGTCTCTCACTCTCGTTTTCTCACACACACCACCACACACTCTCTTGCTGGTTCTCTTTTTGTTCCCTCAACGCTGCCTGATATATGAGGATATTTGCAAATAAGAGAGTCTTGTATTGAAATAAAATATACAAGCGTTCGATACTAATCAATCCTACGATCTTCCTCCGCAGGACTCCTTCTGCACCCGGGCACGCATTCCTCGTCCTCCTCGTCGACCGCCTCGTCCTCGAACATGTCCGCCAGCAGCCAGCAACCCAACAGTCTGGGCAGCATAGGAGGCGTGGGCAGCGGCGGCGGCAGCGGCAGCGGCAGCGGTCAGAATCCCAATTCCTCCTTGCTGCACTCGCGCGGCCTGCGTGGCTTCGAGCACCCGATGCTCAAGTCGATGTACGAGGTTCAGCAGCAGCAGCAGCAGCAGCAACAACAGCAATCGCAGGCAGCTGCTCTTCTGGCCGCTCAGCAGGGTCTGCAGGCGCTGCTCTCGCCGCCCGCCGGTGTCGGCGCGACTTCGCAGCAGCAGACGTCGTCGTCGTCGTCGTTATCAGCGCAGCCGCAGTCGATGAGCCTCAACAACTACCCGCACGCCATGGACTGCGATCCGCCGGCTCAGCTGGCGCCGCCGCCCCAGCCACTCCGCTTCGCCAGCAGCAGCAGCAGCTCCTCCGCCTCGAATCAGCCCCACCACCTGCACCATCCCAGCGGTGTCGGCGTGGGCAACAGCGGCGGCGGCCGCAGCTCCAACAGCAATCATCACCTGCGCGCACACAACTTCGGCGGCGTCGGAGTGACCGGCAGCTCGTCGCAGAAGCCCCTGTCGCTGTCGGGCCAGCAGCAGCAGCATCACAACTATGCGCCAGCCTCGCTGCCACTCGACCTGGGCCACCACGCGGCGATGTCGGCGGCCGCGTCGCACCTGATGATGACCGACTCGAGTGTGATCTCGGCCTCCGCGGCCGGATCGAGCGCCGGGTCCGCCGCCGCCAACTCGGGCCCCTCCAGCTACACCTCCATGATGTACAGCAACCAGCATCCGTTCGTGATGCCCGCCCCGCCGGCGCCGCCGCTCAGCAGCAGCGAGTTGAGCGCGAGTGCCCAGCATCACTTGCAGCAGCAGCAGCAGCAGCAGCATCATCAGCAACAGCAGCACTTGATGAAGGGCGTGCGTGGCGACAGCGTGGGGCGCGGTGGCGTCGTCGGTGCCGGCGGCAGTGTCGGCCCCGGCAGCGGCGGCAGCGGAAGCGGCGGCGACTCCTCATCGCCGATGGTTGGTGTTTGTGTTCAACAGAGTCCTGTAGTAATTCACTAGTTTATTTATTATTATAATTTAATTTTATATTTACAATAATTTAACGCATAATTAATTATATTTACGCATACTATTTCTCTATTATTAATATTATTATTATTATTATTTTTAGTAGCATTTTACACTAGTGCGTAATTTACAAACAAACAAACAAAAAAGAAAACTAGAATCAAAAATATATATACTAGTAAGTTAGGAAACATTTTCCTATAAAAAAGTTCATTTTTGGCGGTTTCTATTACAATTTCGAAATCTCTGCAGTTGACAACGACCCAGACCGAGGCGTTCAATGGAGCGACGAGAGTCGACGCTGTCGAATTCTCCCACTGAAGGCACCTTCGTCGAAGGCTTCTCAGAGCTGGGATTCCAATTTCTGAGGTTCTAAACATGAACGCCCGTTAGTCGGTGCTTGTCGCTGGTGGTTTTTCTTTATTCCTCTCCCCTCGTTTTGCAGTCCGTTGTGAAAAAGAGTTCCACAGAAACAAAACAAAACAAAACCTCTTGCTTCATATTGAAATTGTTGCTTTATTCTTTTATTTATTACTCCGTCCAATGTTATGTTTATATGTCAGTCATATAATAACAGATACAGATATCAAAACATATCAAGTTCGTGTCAACCGCCAGGAAGAATTTCGTTCACATTTTATCGTAGATTTTCTTTGTGAATTTCTTTTACTTGTGACTTCATTCAATTCAAATATCGATTCTTTATAATTTAAAACCTCGTTTTAAATTGATCAAAGCTCAAAAGGCTGAAAAGCTCAACAGCACAAACAAAAAAACAAAAAATGCTTTTAACAAACGAAAAAAGCATTAAATTTTAAATGTAGTCTAATTGAAGAGAGAACCAACAACCAATAATTGATTTAAAAAATAAACCCCTTACGGATAAGCTTAAGTATAAGTAACCATTAGAAAAACAATAAAAACAATAGCTACACGAAACCACAAAAAGTTGTCATAAAAATAATAAAATTGAAACAATTTAACTTTCTTAAAGTAAACACACAAATACCACTTAAAAATGTAATTTTTTTATTTATTAAAACTAACAACCTGTACAGTCTAATGTTTAGCTTCATCGACTTCCCAACTGCAAATTCAATCAAGTATGTCTTGTTATCCAGACAGGCTTGTTTCCCTCATTGAACCCTCCTCAAACATGAACCACAAACAGCAGACAGACATGCCGAGTTAAAATTTACTTTAAAACAATTCAGGACGTTTAGCAAACGTCCATCGTAGGTTTTAGTTGTCGAAAGAATAGAATAATACTACGACAATATATAGAGAAATGTGCTACTGCGTTAAACAATAATTTTAAATTATGTAAATCAATGTATTTGATAAGTGCGCGTAATAAAGTAAAAATGTAAATTCACAAAACAATCAATTCGTTTTTATTTGACTTTTTTGTTTAATTTCTAAAGGTAATTCCATAATTTGGATCGGAAGAGAGAGGATGTGAGTGATTGGTGGCTTAGAACATGACCTGTGCACGGTAATGTTTCTGCAGTTTGTTCGCGCGCACGCCCAGCTTCATCTGCCACTGGGCCTGGACGCGCTTCATCACGTGTATGTCGCGCGCCTTACGCGCGGCGGCGTTCTGTTGCGTGTGGTTCCAGCCCAGCGAACGATATTCGCTCAGGACCTTGTGCAGTTTTCGGTCAGATTTCTTTGGCACCAGAGCACGATTTGGATTCAAACGTTGTTTGTAGTAGCGCAGGAGCGATCGGTGGCCAATGACGGCCCCCGAGGGTAACACCAACTGATACTCATCGCCATCGAGCAGATCGGGCACGACCTCCTCGTCGACATCCATTCCTTCTTCCTGCACAAAGAATAGTATAAAGTCGGATCCCACTCAGATAGTTTCGAGCACTCACGTGATCCGGGTAGCTGGAGCTGTAGTCATAGTAGTCGGCATATTCGGCCAGAGCAACGCCTTCGTGCAGCAGCTGGCAATGACCCTTGTCCACCATATGCTTGCGCACGGCGTCCAGGGAGTAAAACGTCTTGCCTCGATCGTTGCACCACAGGCATATGAAATAGTTGGACACCTTCTCCCCCAAGTAATATATCAGTCCCTCCAGATCGACGCAGTACTCGGTGTCGGGAATGAAGAACGAGTGAGCCACGGACATGTGCTTCAGATTTTCGACCAAGTCCTCGCTGACGTGTGTGCAGAAGAGACAGTCCTTCTCTGTCAGTTGGTTCTCATTGATCTCCTCCCATTCTTCTGAGTCAATCTTTAGAAACAAACGCACGTATGGGTGAAACTGTGACAGTTTTAGAGTAGAAAGTATGCATTACCTCCTCCTCGGACAGATCCTCGTATTCGTCGTCATCGCAGTCCTCAATCGTGGCCTCAGGCACAAGTTTCTTCGACGCTGCCAGGGCCAGAGCCGGATGTGGTTTGGGCTGCACAACGCTCTTGGTGGTCACGTCCTTCTGTTCACCTCTGTTCTCCGCATTGAACTTGATAAGGTTGTCCTTGTGCTTTTTGCTGTTCAGATGGTTGTCGTGGGCCTTCTGGTTTCCGAACTGCTTGCGACAAGCATTGCAGTAGAGGCTCATCTGCTTCTCCTCGATGGCGTTCGCCTCGGCGCTGCGCATCTGCAGCACGCGACTCTGGAACTCCTCGGCCGTAACGGGCGGCAGTTCTGCGACACGACGTTTTAGATTATAGCGATGCCAATCGGTCTTGTAGTGGTCGCGTTGTATGTCTGCGTTTGCAAACTTAACGCTGCAATTGATGCACGTGAACGCGGACATTTTAAAATCTCGATTTTGGTTCTTTAACTATTTCACAAGGGATTTTAATTCTACTTCGATCTTCGCCTTGATTACTAATCGAAAACAAAATCACGTTCTGTGCGATAGCAAGGCAATCGTTGAAGAAAGAAATTTACAGTGAACTGTCAAAATAAAATTTGAGAGAGAACGTTAGAGAGAGAGAGAGTGTGAGCAAAAGTCAAGAATCTGCTGACAGCGGATTTTTTGATGCCTTCAATGTTACCAGATTGGTTTTCTTTTTAACATAATGTTAAAACTTTATATATTTTATTCGCATTTTTTTAACAATTTTCTTATTCAACATCTTAAAACAATTTTTCCGCACTATTCATTCCTCGAGAACATTGTCCAACCACTGCTGTATGTCGTCCTTGTTTTCAGGGGCGACATTAGCCACGGGGGCAGCAGGATCTGTTGTGGGAGGTTTTGGTTCCTCTGTCACGACTGGAGCTAGAACTGGCTCAGAGGCATTAGCATTTGCATCGGATTTCGCGTTTGCCCCACTGGATGTCGTCATATTCAAAAGCTCATCGAGTTCATCATCCTGCTCCGGAGGATTCTCCACCTTTGTACTGCGCTGCGATTTTGCGGATCCACTCTTCTTGTTGTTGTTATTCTTCAGGTTGATTTTGGGATTCGTCTGATGATCCTTCAGCACCTTTTGATACTCCTCTTCAGCGGCTTCTGCTGCATTGTCCATGGCCAACAATTGCTCCTTGCTGAACATCGATGATGCGTAGTCCATGCGCTTGTAGAACGGAATCGTCTTCAGCCCCACATTCAGGAGTTTCAAATTCAACGTGAAATATTCACTGGCTTCCGTTTTGTCCAGCAGCAATTCGTTGCTATCCCAATTCTTCTCGGACGAAAAGTGGAAATGTCCACCGACCGAGGGCGGCATTCTTGACATCAAATCGAAGTCGCCAGCTTGTAGTTGAGGATTCTCCATGCTATCATCGTTCAGGTCGAGGTCGTCGATGTCGGGCAGGTCCTTGGGAAATGACCGAGTTATTGGACGATAACTATAGCGTTCGTCGCTGGAATCGGCTACATCTATGATGCCACGAACCTCCTCCACTTGCGAGCTGGAAGAAGTGGTGCGACCTGCGTTGCTGAAGCGAGGCTTCCGATGTTGTCTCATTTTGGAGCGTTTGCTAGGATTAGAGACGACGGAAAGTAATTGCATAAAGCACACCAGCAGAACAGCGATGACTTCACTTACTCTTTCGATCTTGAATCCACATCTGCAGAATCCATCGCAAGGATGTAATTTGTTTACGTTTTCTGGTAGCCGTGGTAACCGGGAACTCAAATCCACGGAACTCGCTGTCAGCTGTCAAACAAGCTCAAAATTGTGTACAGCGGCTTAATTTTTAGTGCTCAGATGTTACCAGATCTTATTACTGTTGTAATATGTTAGGGACATCTTCTGTTGCTGACAGATAAGATCATATTAATTTTTACTATTCAGTAGAAACTTATAAACCACATTAAACTTTTAAAACGGCATTCAGAATCACTTTACTGATACATTCTAGTAAAGTACCATTTTATATATATTTATAAATTATCAATCATGTTAAAAAAAATAATTAAGAATATTACCCACGTCCATTTTTCTTTTATATAACAATCCCTTATCGTATGGAGTCCTTCGTTTGTGCATCGCACAGAAATTAGATCAGATCAAACCCAAATTCAACGACATCGACCTCTAAACTAAACTCCAGTGGACGATGAAGATCAACAAGATAGGGCAATCAATGCAAATTGCCAAAAATAGGGCTGAAGAAGGAACCACGGCCGCCCTGTGACTCCTTTCGAAGCGCCCATTCGACAGCTCACAGAGACAAGAAGGTATTTATAATCAATTGAGCTTAAATTAACCGTAAAATACACGGATTCAACGGTTACAAACAAGTGGCTCTCATCAGCTTATCGGCGAAATCACAGGGCTGGCTTCTGTCCGCCTGTTTGAGACGACGACGACAACGAGCGAACGAACGACTGAATTTGTCAAACAAATTAAGTCCTTAATAGTCAAGTGCAAATGCGAGGGTAAGTTTTTGGTTCACCCTCATCCGGCCGTCGTCACTAACGTCACCGCCCTTCACTCTCGCCCTCACCATCGTCCAAACAACCAAGGGTGCGGTTGCGTCGAGTTGAGTCGAAGGGGTCAAAACGGGCTGGCAGACGGAAGGACGGGCAGACGGACTGATGGACGGACGTTCGCTTGTGGTCTGATTGTTGCGCTAATTTCGGTTTATTATTTTCACACTGTTTTGTGGTGGCTTTTAATTTGCTACAATAACGCCAACGGCAACAACGGCGATGTTAACAACAACAAAAATAACAAGAAATGAAATCCTACTACCAGGCCAAATGTTCCTTTCGGCTAACGAAATGCAAAAATACTCGAGAAGAAGAAGGAGGTTCTGGAGGAATTCGTTCCAATTATCTCTGTGGTTTCTTCGCCAGAGCTCTTAATTAAAAAATAATTAAATAAAATATTCTTTCCTCAGAAAACACTTTCAAGTTCAGTTGGCGAAGAGACCCTGGCAAAGACGTGTGGTGCAGCTTCTCGAGAGCGAGAGAGAGAAGGCGAACAGGCTTCAGGCAAAGATAGTGGTGGGGTTGCCGAGAGAGCGTGAGCGAGAGGATGAGTAGGAGTCAAAGGAGTAGGGGTAGTGAGAAGAGGAGTCCGAGTAAGAGAGGAAGTAGGAGACGGGGAGGGAGCCGAGGAAGAGGTAGAGATGTCGGTCGTTTGGCAGATGGGTAGCAAAAGCGCATCGCACTCGGCTCATGACATTTTATAGAAAATGATGTCCTTGTTGAACTTTCCTTTGCATATTCCCGCTCAGCCGCGCCCCGCCGCTTCGCTGCATCCACGGCTGCATCGAGTTCTGCTGCTCCCGTTCCCGCTCCTGCTTCAGCTCCGCTCCACATCCATTGCTCCTTGTGCTTCGTGCCTTCTGCCTGCCTCCTCATTATGCATTCAATTTTCTCAATTATTTCGCCCCGTTCTCGCGGCCCAACAACTACTGTGTGCCGTTAAGAAAAGCGCAAAAATGCGACTGAATCAACAGAATGGAATAAAAAAACAAAAATAAATATATAAAAGAAATGCAAATAAAACAACAACGAGGAATATTCAGAATCAACGGCCTAACGAGCAGCGAGAAATGCAAATTTCTTCTTCATGGCTTTTGCATTTTTTTAATTTAAATCTTAATTATGCATTGACATGAAAAGATTATCAACTTTTGTGTGTGTTTCGAGTGCAAGAGCATGAGTGTATGTGTGTGTGGGGCGACCTGAAAAAGACGCCAACAGACAGGAGGAAGCGAGATGCAAGCTAAAGAAAGGGCAAAGGCACTTGAGGAGTGTTTTTATTTACTCATTTTTTATGTATTATCAAATTTTTCTATCTCTTTTTTACTTAAATATTCAAAAAGGGTTTCCGTATTCTTCCAAGTGATTTATTTTTTTCAGGAATCAAAAATCGATTCCCTCTAAATTCGTGATCTCTTCTCCATTTCATTTACTCAATTGCAAATCTCTAATTCTGAAATTGAAGACAATGAATAAATTCATAAATTATTCATAAGTTATTCACTCATCCCAAGATGGCACTTGTCCTTAAACAACAACAACCACACCAACAACAACAAGCACAACAGAATTACATTCATTCGAAAACTTCAGTCCCCAAATGCCAAAAAGAAGTGCACAAAAGTGAGCGAGCGCAAGCGGAGCAGAGTGAAAGAGAGAGAGAGAGATAGAGAGGGAAACCAGACCAGAAAAGATGGCAACAAATTGAGAATTTAACCGGCGGCAATTTATTTTAATGATTTTTTAACTTTTGCCAACAATGAAACACGGCCGGCCGCAACTTCAATCACAGCAATAATAACACCAACAACAACGCGAACAACAAAAACAACAGCAACAGCAAGAACAACAAGAAATGACTATTATATGATCATTAGTGCTCGGCACTTGACTTCCGGCTGAGGGCTGAAGGACTCGCCATATTGCGTAAAAATTGGTGCGCAGACACCACCAATTGACACAGGATGTTCCCGGCGCTCGATGGAAAAATACAACAACCACAAATAACAACAACTACAAACAACAATAATAACAACAAAGCAGCGAGCGGTTTAAGCATTTGATGTGCCTGTGTCTGTTCGAGGGCCTGCTAGTCGGCGTCTATGTGTATGGGTGCGTGTGTGCGTGAAGCTCTGGAACGCAATGCGGGAAGAAGACAAAACGATGCGGTTGGAAATAAATGCGTAAATCTTTCTCTCTCTCTCTCTCCCTCTCTTTTATTTCCCTGGTCCCCTTTGGCTGGGATCAATTGCAGTGTTGTCATTGTTGGCTTCTGATGCTGGAAGGGCAGCCGGACGATTATTAAAATGTTCCGCCGGGCGTTCGTCGAGAGTTCGTTTCGACCGCAGGTGGTGCGGGAGGGGGTGCTTCTCAATAGCCCGAGGGTCTTCCGACGAGATTTCCAAGAGCGATTGCGATGGGATGAAGGAATGGGATTTTTTTTTGTAATTTCAGATTTATCAATCGAAGTACGTCGAAGAAGGAGTCCATGGGCGAGGGGGGGGTTCCGAGTGAATTCTTGAAGCATCCCCTTCCCTTTGTCCACGACTACAACCACGGCCACGCCCACGCTCTCCACCTCTCCCTCCTCAGACTCTCGGTAGGAACGAGGGGCGTCTCGAGGAGCCACTAATTATTGCCGATCGATTGCCGACGGCAACCCCACCCGTCCACCGCCCTGGGCTCACAGCAGCAGCTCCTTTCAATGCTCCGCCATTTTGTATGCCTCCGCAATTTCATGGTAGATTATTTTCGCTTTACATGTTGAATTGAGATCATTTCAAAGACAAGAGAAGACCTGAAATGGAAAAAGTAAAAATAATTAAAAACATTTTAGTAAATACTACGGTTATTGTTGTTACTTTTTGTATCGTTTTTGTTTCTTCTCCTTTCTCTCTTGCCTCCACTCTCGCTCGCCGTCGTGGCTCAAGTAGCTTTTAATTAGCGGTGCTCGCTCGTCGTGGCTCCGTCCCGCTCCCGCTCCCGCTCCCACTCTCTCTCCTTACAAAGGATGCTTCTCCTCCCACGCCATCACCGTCGCTCTCCATCGCTGGGAGCTTTCACCGGAATCTAACTATGCATAAAAATGTATCGCAGTATCTCGTTCGCCGTTCGGTGCATGTAATTGCGTATCTGTTGGTTGTTTTCCAGGTGGGTAGATTTTCACGATATTCTCTTCATCTTCATCGCTCCACCCCCCCTTCATCCACCAGCCTCCCCCTCCCCGCCGCCCACAGCGCCATTCAGTTGCAAATAAATATTTAAAAAACCATTTTTTTCAGGCTGCATCAAGTGGCGGATTTCTAAAGATTCGCTCGTTTTTACCTCAGTTTTTTTGTTGTTGTTTTTTTACATATATATTTTGTGCTTGATCCTGGTGGTTCTGCGTGGAAATTTTCATGGTTGAAATACTTTTTTAATCCCAAGACTCTTGAGTCCATGCATAGAATGGCAAAAATCGTTTCGGTCTCGGCTGTTTTTCTCTACTCCTCTGTTGTTGTTATTATTGTACTTGTTAGTGGAACCGTAGTTGTTGTTGTTGCATGTTCCTCCGATTTCGATGGCAAGCAGAAATTATAGTATTGACGAAATTTAATTGAGCGCCTCCGCAAAAGAAACCCCGGCGGGTGAGCCTCGACGAGGGTTGCCGTGGCCCCCGAAAGCGGAGTTTCTTCAACGGGAGCCGTCGGTGTTGCTGCCTTGGCTTCAAACCCTTTGAACCCATTTTTATTCCATAACCAATCTCTAACTATTTAAACGCTTGAACGTATTTTTAGAATCTTTATTTCCTAATATTTATACAATTATTTTTATATAATTAGTTTTTATCATTATATTTATATCATTAATTTTATATCAATACTTTTTATAAATTATTTTTATCAATTTATTTATTATAACTTTGTAAAATAATTTTCATTTAATCCTATTTATTTAATTTCATTTATTGTTTTTAGTTCAATATTATTACTATTTTTCCATCAATTACTTTAAATTGAATTGTTTATTTCGATTTGTATTTCCTTGGATTCTTTGTTAAATTTCAAATATTCTTTGAGTTTCAATTACAAGTCGACCAATTTCAAATTTTCTTACACTTAATTGGAAAGAACAGAAATCTTACAGTATTGCACAAAATCAAAGAGACAACAATAGAAACGAAAAATATAAATTATTCATGTATATTTACAATATCAGCAACAATTACATGTACATGTGGTGGTGTGTGTGGGAGGTGCTTCTTCTTCTCGTCTTAAGCTTTTTTCCCGGCGTCTTCTTCTTCCTTTCGCGTGCTTCCTCCTTACGCGTGCTTCTGCTTCGTTCTCTCACCAGCTTCTGTTTCTCCTTCTCTTCTCTTCACATCACCCGCCTCTTCGTCTTCTCTCGCTGTTCTTCCTCTTCTTCTTACAACGGACACCCGTGGACGTAGCTGACGTTCCGGAAAATCGCAGCCGCCGCCGCCGAGGTGAGAAAGTTGCAGGGATTCGTCGCCGAGAAGGAGGAGAGGCCCGGCGGACAGCAGCCCATCGGGTTCGGGCCCGAACCGCTCTCGCCCGAGCCGAACTCCTTTTCAAGCGTGGCCTGGTGGCGCAGTTGCTCCAGACGCAGCTGGTTCTGCCGCTTCCACTTGGTCCTAAAGAAGGAACGCGATTTTGAGTGACGATTTAGCGGACGATTTGGGATGATTTGGAGGAATATATAGGAGAATTTGGGTAAGATTGGGGAGAATTTGGGAAGATTTGGTACGACTTTGGTTGATTTGAGTACGATTTCTGAAGATTTGGGGTCATTTTGGAACGATTTCGTAGGGTTTGGGAGGATTTGGAGCTATTTGGATACGATTCTGGTATGATTAGGGACGATTAGGGGATTCGGGTATATTTTGTTCGATTTGGGTACGATTTGGGAGACTCCGGGAGGACTTGGGTACGATTTGGAGCTCAGTTGCTCACCTGCGGTTCTGGTACCAGGTCTTCACCTGCGTCTCGGAGAGGTTCAGCGTCTCGGCCACGTCGCTGCGGTCGGCCACGGACAGATATTTCTGGCAGCGGAACTTTCGCTCCAGATACGCCAGCTGGGCGTGTGTGAAGGCCGTGCGTCGTCTCCGCGGCTTCCGCCCGGTTTTGCCGCCCAGGCCCAGGCTCAGGCCCAGCTTGTGGTCGGTGAAGTTGCCACCATTATTGTTATTATTCGAGTTGTTGTTGTTGTTGTTGTGGGTGTGGCCACCATCGAGCGGGGCGCTCGGCGACAGCTGCGGATGCTGGGCCAAGGCCTGGCCCATCGACTCCACGCTCGACTCGTTCGCCCCGAACAGATGGCTGTGGTGGCTGCCGGCGGCGGTGGCGGCGAACGCGTGCAGGTCGTGGGCGCAGTTGAGGGCCTCCGAGTCCGGCGACGACCGGTCCTCGATGTCCACGTCGATGTCCGAGTTCTCGTCCGAGATGTCCGAGTCTGCAACAGACAAGACATGGCATGAAGATAAATCTGAAGGCAGAGACACAAATCGGGGAAACAAGAGACAAGGTTCAAATTGAGTGACAAGTCCTGGAGGCAGGACGCCTTCAGCCCCCAGTGAGTCCTCAATTAGGACATCATTTACCAACACCAACACCGACAACCAGCCTCCGTCGCACACACGCGCGCCACACACTTGCAAGAAAACGCAATTTAAACAACAATTACTGCGACGTCGTCCTCGTCCTCGTCCGCGCCTTCCCCGTCCTTACCCTCGTCACATCCTTGTCTTCGCCGGGATTCCACATGACTGGGTGGCGCGAGCGAACGATGTTGACACGGCTCATTAATTGCAGCCCACAGGCAGCTCGGCTCGGAGCTTTGTCTCGGGTCTCCGGGTTCCGCCTTAATTGTTCGCTTAACATCCATCCATTCCCCATGCCTTCTTCACGTCTTATTTTCCTTTTCCTTTTCATTCGCATAATTTTTGATATCTTTTTTCATCATTGCATTTGTTTTTTAGTTTTATTATTTTTTTATATATTGGTAAAATAGTTGTTTTTTTTTTAAATATTATTTTTCATTTTTCGTTCATTCATCCCCATTGATTCCATTATTTACATTTTCATTTCATTAGGATTTTTAAATATTTGTTCCATTATTTTTGGATACTTTTTTTATATATTTTTTTTTTCATTTTTTGTTTATTCATTGTGGTTTTATATTTCTTTTAAAATCATTTATATTTCATTTGTTACTTTTTCCTTATTTTTAGTTAATTATATAAAATTTTTAATTCTATATAGTTTTTCATAATTTTTTATAGTCCTTCATGTTTGCCTTCGGTTTGTGTTTCCATTTATTTATTAGTTGGCTCCCCCGAGCACTTTGCTTGGCTCTCCTTGGTCCTCTCCATCTCTCTCACTCCCTCTTCGAGTGGGCCGTACGTGTCAAATTGACACGAAGCCCCTCCGTCCCGCCCGCTCTCGGAACTAAGTGTTCGCCGGCCCCGGGCGGTTCTGTCTCCCCCTCTCTTTCTCAGTCACCTCTTTCGGGCTTCTCGGCCTCCCCGCCTCGCCTTTCACTTTCATCGGCCCGAGGATGACAATTAATTCGGCGCTCGATGTCCTGGCTTCGTCCTTTGTTCGCCGAGTCCGCACACTGGTAGTTCCAAATTCCGTATCCATATCCATATGTGAGATCCACCTGGGCTTTCTGCACATCCTTCGACAGCATCCTCGTCCCTGCGACAAGTCACAAACTCAAGAGTCCTCCTGGCGACCTCCTTCTTTGTCGCGTTCTGCTCCCCCGCTCCCCCCACTCTCGCCCGGGGCAATAAGTGGTTATTAATCGGTAATTGTTTCGTCGATTTCTCTCTCGACGTGACTTTTTGGCCAAACCCTCGCCTCTTGACTCGACGAAGTCATCTTCGAGGCCGGCTTCGAGTCCGTGAAGCGTTCCGGGTGCATGCGTGTAAGAGGAAGCATCACGTGTCCGTCCGTCCCGCTGTCCGTCTGTCTGCTCGTCCTCGTGTCCTTCCTTCCGTACGGCTTTGTATTTTTAACCCCTATTGACAAGTTTATTCCACCGAGAGCGAGTGTTTTTTGTGTTTTTTGGTTCTTCCTTTTGTAGTCCTTCCAACAAGTCGTTGAGACACGTGAATTTAATCATCCTCGTGTGTGGAGAGTGCACGCGTGTGTCTGTGTGTATGTGTGTGCGCGAGTGTGTGGGCTACAAATCCGGACAGAGCAATCATCGCATCTCCGGCGGATATAAATAACACATGCTCTCGCCGAGGGGGAAATTGCGGAGAAAAATAACGAAAGCGGAACGGAAAAATTGCGAGGCGAAAACTGTGAAGATCCTCTCGAGGGCCTCCCGGCGTCGCCCACTTAGAAATACATTAACGGTCCATTCTTCTAACCGACCTCGGCCGACGTCTCGCCTCCCTCCCCCTCCCATCGCTCCACGCCGTATTACTCTTTTATTATTATTATTGCTACTGCGCTCTCCAACGAGAGTTCTAAATCCGTCGGACTCTTGTATTTTTATCCTTCGCCTCGGCTCCTCCATTAGCGCGAGCTAAGCGTTTGCACGCGCGGCGCCGCAGGACGCGTGGACGGCGTACGAGCGCTCCTCGGGGAATCCCAGCGCCGACGTAGGGACCCGGCGGAAGAGGACGAAGGAGGAGGTTGGAAGCGGCGACTACGAGGAAGGCCTTACCTTTCCCCTTCCACTGGCGATCAATGGTATTGAGTTGAGCGAATGAATCAATGATTTGCCGTTGATTTGTGAATTGAGAAGGGAATTTATTTGCTTCGAGAGAATCCGAAAAGCCGATTTGGGGTTTACGAAAGGGACCAATTTGAGAAAAATGAAGAGCAAAAAAACAAACTAACAAATTTAAAATACGATGCTCGTCCTTTGAATCTTGCTTTATTGTTAAATGCTATTACAACTGAAATAAAAACAAGAAGGACATAATATAAATTTCTCGAATATTTTGTTCAAACAAAAGTAATATTTGAACATGGAAATATACAATGCTTTTTACTGATTTAGAACAAAATCAAATATTCCGACACTTGAAATTTAAAGAAAACTAAAAATGAATAAAATATAAAATAAAATGAGAATAAAAGAAATTCCCGTGATTTATAGAAAAAACATGAAGGAAAAATTATGGAACCTAAGAGGAAGGAAATTTTAAATAATTGGATATAAGGACGCTTTCAATAACAGTTTAAAGGTTTATCCTTCGTCTTGGCTAGAGACTTAAAAACTGAAATGAGATTGGTAAGAAGTCTACCTGTGTCTGGCTGCTGATGATTTATCAAGTCCCCCAGGAGGTCGCGTATCAGGAACGATTTCGAGCTCGGGTGATGCATGTTGACTGTTTTATTAAAATTGATTTGTTTTTTGTTTTTGTTTTTAGAGTCAATTTTTTTTAAGCACACGCACTTTTTCTAATCACTTCACCTTGATTTCGCGAGGACAAAAACCTAAGGAAATCCAATGAAAGTCCTTAAAGCGATTCGTTGACTTCCGACGGAAATCGAGAGCTCGGCTGGGGTGGTCCGTTAACCGCGTTTACCGCTAGGCCGCGAACCGCTATAAACGAAGTCAAATGTGCAACTGACGGCGGTTTAATCCTTTTAGAGCGTCGGCGGCGACGGCGGCGGCGAGAAAAAAGTCCTGCCGCAGGATCTCTGACTAAATGACTGAAAGATGTCGCCGCATGAAGTTAACTGCTCATGCCTCTCTCCCTCTCTGTCTCGCACTCGCGCACTCGCCCTCTCCCATCTCCTATCTGTGGGCGGTGGACGAGTGTGCGTGTAGTTGTGTTGGAGAGCGATGTCAGTGACTTGCGAAAGTTTAATCACATATTTAACCGTTATTTAATAAATTGCCCACTGCCGGGGGAGGGCGGCCCTGGCGGTGGTGGATGCGCCTCGCCTCCCCCTCTCACCACTCTCTCTCTCCACCACACGAACGCCGGCCAGCACAACAACCACCACCGCCGCCCACGACGTTAGCCATTTTGTTCATTGCCATAAACGCCGTAAAGCGAGACAGGTTATCGCCCTCTCTCTCTCGCTCTCTTTGTCTGCCTCGTGCAGCTCTCGTTCGCGCATGTTTGCAAACGCGGCGATTCCTTCTCGCGCGCTCTCCCTCCCACCCATCGGCCAAGCCCAGGCCCGGACCCGAGTCCGAGCCCCACCACTGAAGGTGTGGTGTGTTTGAGTCTGGTGAAAAGCGAAGTCCTCCGATTGGTCGAACGTTTAGCAACCCCCTGTAGCGTTCGCGACCTTCTTCGTCCTGTGCTATCGCGCGCTCTCTCTCTCTCTCTCCCTCTCTCTATCGGTCTGTCCCTCTCCTTCTCCACCACTCGCCTCGAGAGGTTCGGGAAACTCCTGCCGTAATGATGTCCTCCATTAGACAGCGAGAGCCTTTATGTGTGTAAGTGTGTGTGTGTGTGTGTTGCTGTGGCTCCAGGACATCCCAAAGGCCGAGTGCTTTGTGCCAAGTTAATACGATTGACCTTCTCATCACGGCAAATCGCTTGTTCCAACAACTGCAGAAAACACCACACATTTTCTCTTAACACGAAGACTAAACTCTACAATTTATTTTGTTCAAATTTTACAAGAGCCACAGCAGAGGTTACAAATTGGGCTCGCAGCGCTGCCGGAACTCGTCCAGCGCCAGCACCGTGGCTCCGATCAGGTGCAGCGAGCCCGTCACCAGGACGTCGATCTCCTGCTCGGCGCCGAAGAGTTGCCGCAGCTCCTGGAAGCTGTCCAAGATCGAGCCGAACAGTCGGGAGTTGTCGGGCTCGTCGGCCTCCCGGCACAGCTGCTGCCAGTTGGCCGCGTGCAGCTTGGCGCGCTTCAGCTGCTCGCTGATGCCTATCACGGTCATGTTGTCGGCCCGCGCGTTCGCCCGGCCGGACGCGATGTTCGGCAGGAAGCAGGCCAGCGTGAACTGCGAGGTGCGCCGCAGGATCTGCAGCAGCTTGCGCGAGTCCCGGTCGCCGGTCGTGTTGAAGATCAGCACCGTCGGGTTCCGGCTGCTGCTCGGCGCGCCGGTCGCGCTGCTGACCCTCTGGAACCAGTCGCCGCAGACGCACATGCTCTCGACTGTGTGGGCGCCGTCGAGGTGGATTCTGCGGGCAAACCCCAGTGATTAATTAATCGAATGATTGTTCGTCGCACTCGCTTCTCACCTGAAGTTGGCGAAGCTCACGATCTGGCAGCGTCCGGGCCAGCTGCAGCGGATCAGGCCGTCGATCGTGGCCGTCGACAGCTGGCCGGGGCCCGTGGGCGAGGGGCCGTTGCTGGGCACGAGCGAGGGGCGGTTGGTTCGCAGCCAGTCGTGGGCCAGGTGGATGGCCAGGGAGCCGTTCAGGAGGGTCACGTTGTTCAACTGCTCCTGGAGCGCGGAGTCGAGCCCGTACTGCGAGAACTCGGGCACCCGGTGAACGGTGGCCTGCAGCGGAAGTCAATGGTGAGAATTTTTTTGTCATTTCTTCACACTTCACTTACGTTCTTCTCCTTCGCCCTCTCGGCGATGACCCGCAGGCACTCGGGCTGCACGACGGACGTGAAGACGTTGGAGTTCTCCTTGATGATGCCCGCCTTCTGCCAGGCGATCGCCTCCAGGGTGTTGCCCAGCAGCTGGGTGTGCTCCAGGCCTAGTGAGGTGATGCCCACGGTCTTGGTGTGGCTGCGGCATTCAAAATATAAATCATAATTAATCGATTAGTTCAATTGGAGGAAAAAACTACCAACCGAACGACATTGGTGCAGTCGAGCTCGCCGCCGATGCCCACCTCGAGGACGGTCACGTCGACCTTTTCCTCGAGGAATATGTGGAAGCTGAGGATGGTGAGGAACTTGAAGTACGGCGGCATGTCCTTGGGATTCTCGCGCGCTCGCTCCAGCCGCCGGAAGATCCGCCAGAAGACCTGGGTAAATTTGTGCTTCGGGATCGGCTGGCCGTTGATCCGGATGCGCTCCGTCACCGAGACGAGGTGAGGGGAGCTGAAGAAGCCGGTGGTGACGCCGTGCGAGCGCAGAATCGACTCCGTGAGAGCGCACGTGGAGCCCTGTGGCGGGAGACAGAGAGAGAGAGAGAGAGAGAGAGAAGGAGTGAGAGAGCGTGTTAGTACGAATGTGTGCGCGTGTGTTTACGAGAGCGAGAGTGATCGAGACGGGGCGAGTGGGAAAGGAAGCAGAAAGCGATCGATTCTGGTCATGTCCAGTTCAAAGATTATCGCCCGAGCCCGATTTCATTGTAACCGTGATGCAATTGTCCAGGCCCATGCGATCGCCTGGGCGAGTTGCGACCGGCAAGTGCCCCGGAAACGGTGCTATTTTTGTGGGCAAAAAAAAAAAAAACAAAATATTTTTTGCACTCAATCAAATCGATCATTTGACTGGAATAAACTGGTTCTCTTATCGGCGGTGATAATGTCGATGATATTATGCTCGGAATCACGAATTCCGCAAATCAACAAAAGTCACACAAGTCGCACCACTAACCTTGCCCTTTGTCCCCGAGACATGGATGACCGACAAGCGGTCCAGTTGCTCGAAGCTGAGGCCGCTGCGGTGCAAATACTTGACGGTGTCCTCCAGGGCGGTCTGCTTGCTGTCCAGCGCCATGGCCAGGCGCAGGGTGTCCGCATTGGACTGCAGAGTGTTCAGCGTTTTGATGGCTTTCTGTAAATGTCGTAAACACAACACAATTAACAACAACAATAAAACAACACAACACAAGCTCCTTGTCAGAGAGACCCAAACAAATAAACAAAAAAACTAGCGAGTGAGCGTGCGAGCGAGTAAGAGCGACCGAACTCCAAATTACCTCGTACTCCTCGTCCTCCTCTGTTGTTCCCTTGGGCGGCGTGGGCTTCTCCATCGTGGCCATGAAGCGCTTTCGTCCCACCGCCGAGCGCGGAATCCGCGCGAGATCGTCGATCGTTTGTAGCATGAGGAGAGCTCCGGGACCACCTGAGAGGCACGTTCGCCGACCGACTGAGCGTATTGCGATTTGCAACAGCATTTTTATATTAGAATTGAAAGTTTACTAATATGCTCCTCGGACAACATTCGCTCAGAGCGAACGACAACACTCTGTGAATGAAGAAATAGAAGACTGATTGAACTGTACGAGAAACATATGTGAGTTCAGCCGGAGCAGACCTCGGACAATATTGGCATTGTTGGGCTGATAAGGATGTTAAACAACTGGAATCGCCACGTCTAGGCGATGTGGGACGATTGTAATGATAGTTTAGTGGAATTATGACATTTCTACCATTTTACAATTTATTTGACAAGCATGTATCCAAATAGATAACTGAATACTTTTGCTCCTTACTGTTGTTGATGGAATTTTCTCTTAAACATAAAAAGAGAGAGGGAGAGAATGAGAGCTGCAAAATGTGAGAGATAATAAGCGCTGAGAGAGCAAAACAGAGATTATTAAAACACGTGTTCAGTTTTGACGTATCAGACGCTGATTCGGAAAACCAAACAAAACAACAAATTTGTAGAGAAGACGTTTTGTTTCTTGCAAATAGTTTGTTATTGCTTTGGTTACGACGTAACCACTTCACTTCGATATACATACAAACCTGAATAACGTGTAGAATATTTCTTAAAAACTAGCAGCATAAGAATATATTTACAATCGTAAACTTTTATAAGTCATTGATACATGTAAGTAAATATTTTAAAACACTTTCACAGAAATTATTCAACATGTTCTACAATTTCACTAGAATTAACCGCGAGCTCAGCTGTTTGCGAGACGATGGCAAATGACTTCTGTTGACTTTTGTGCCAGAGACGCACAACAACTACTGTTAACGAATCGGTTACGATCGAATAGCGCTTCTTGAAAAACAACAATTACAGCAACGCAAATAAAATTATGAAAGTTGAAATGAGCTCACATACATATTCTAAGTAGGCTGTGGCGACCTCTAAAAAAACTAGACATTTTATAGAGAGATGTTACAATTAATATTACGTAGTAATGAGAGTTTCGCGTGAACTAGGTGAACGGGATACGAATACAGAATACATTTTAAAAATTAGAATACATCGCCACTACAAATACTTTTATTTGTTCGAGTTCACCCTGTGATTTTACATTTTAGACATTTGACAGTAAAACGACACTTATTATTGCCGGGTATGGGTACGTTCAACAGCAATAGCTGTCATTCTATATCTACATATATTTCTTGTTTCTAGTAAATTACTTCAACTTAATAGTAATAATATAATAATTTGATATAAAAACCTCTACAGTGAACCCAAAAATAATTTTTCACATTTGTTTACATATGCCGTTGCACAATTATAAATTTTGTGTTATCGATTATCCCAGTTATCGATAATCTATCATCTGGAAAAGTGCATTTCGGTTTTTGCAGAGCAAAAACATAGAGGGAAAACAAATTCCGATGCACATCTTGTGAGGTCAATAAACAGAATTTTTATAATTCGATGTGTTCAAGTGATTCGCTGTGGTTGAATTGAAAATAAAAAAACTTCCCGTTAATTAGGCGAAACTCGGTCGGAGTCATGGAAACCGTTCTGTTCGCCAATGTGAAGAAGCTCTATGATAATGAGCTCTACTCCTGCGTCATCCCGGCGGTAAGTTGCCCAGTTTGGGAAGAAATTCGCGATTAAAATTGGATTTCTCATCCTACATTTGTAGGCGAGTCTGCTCAGCACTCTGTTGCTCAACGACCGCTCGTTGGCCACACCCGAGATGGAGTACCAGGTGCTTCTGTTCCAGGGCAACTCCTTCTACAATGAACGGCGTTTTCGGCTGGCTTTCAAATATCTGGACTCGGCTCTGTTGATGCGCAAGGGCATGATCCGCTACAAAAATTCCCATTTGGCCGCCATCGAAAATATCTACGATCACTTTACCGACGTCGAGACACGATATCGTCTGGCCATCTGCTATCGTGAACTGGGCGAGCCCAACATGGCCATCAGTACCTTGCAAAACATTCCTTCGAAATCTCGCACGCCCAAGATTAATATGTTGCTGGGCAAGCTACTGCACCACAGTCCATCGTCCAACACCACCGAGGCCACCGTCGCCTATAAGGATGTATTGCGCGAATGCCCAATGGCGCTTGACGCTATCAGCTCCCTACTCGAGATTGGCGTAGACGGCATCGAGGTGAACTCACTTGTTGTGAACGGTTAGTTTGTTGGTCAAACAAAACTTTCGAAATATATCGACTAACCATGTTTTTTATTAATTTATAGCCAGTTCTATTCCTAAGAATATTGAATGGCTGAGTAGCTGGATAAAGGGCCATGCTCAAATGTATGGCCGTAAACACTTGGAGGCATCGAAAACTTTTCAATCCATCAACGAAACGACCAAATTCCATCAGAACGAATACCTCTTGACCATGATTGGAAAATGCCTCTACTACTATGGTAGCTTTCCGCAGGCTCAACACTATTTGGAGACCGCTGCCATGATCAGCCCTTATAGCACAGAACCAATCATGCCCTTGGCCGTGGTATACGATTATAACCAAAAGCTGCAAGAGCTGGACAAACTCTCTTCGCAGTTAACCAATATCAACGAATTTTGCTCGGAGCATTGGTTCGTGTTGGCCCAGAGCGTGTTTGCATCAGGAAAACTGGAAAAGGCCTCATATTTCTCACACAAAGCTATTTCTGTGGATCCTCGCAATGCCGAGGCACATCTGCTGCGTGGGAAAATCTTCCTGCAACTAAAACGCCACAAGGACGCCATTAACTTTTTCCGCACAGCTCAAAGCATTGCCAACTATCGTTTCGAAGTTTACAAGGGCCTCTTCGGCTGCTACGTGGGGTTGAAACGCATCAAGGAGGCTCAAACACTGTGCGCCCTTGCTGTGCGTTATTTCCGGAATTCGCCTCGCAGTTACATAGTAAATTACATGGCATATATTATTAGTTGCTATAACTAAACTCATTTCATCTTCCAGTTGTTTGCCCGTACGCTATTCTACTCTTCGAATCCACTTGCCAAAAATGGGGCAAAGAAATTCGTCACTAAAGCCCTTGAAATCGACGAACATTACTCGCCGGCCGTAGCCCTGATGGCGGAGTTGTGCCAAAACGAGGGCGAAACGCAGCAGGCGATCGCGTTGCTTAAGAAACAGGTCGTTAGTTATCCGCATTGTAAGTTGTTCACCATGTTGGGCGATATCCTGAGTGCCGAAAAGGACTTGGATGGCGCCTTAGAGTACTACACCATTGCCCTGAGGTATTAGGAGCATAAGATTTGAGTGCTATTGCAATTTCCACTCATTTACGAATTCTGATTCGCAGTATGGATCCGACTTATCATCGCGCTTTGGAGGGCGTCAATGCATTGGGCCAAGCCTCACGGTCCGCAGCCAAACAGGAGGATATCTCCATGGCCCAGTCCACGTCGCAGGACGAGGAATGGCCCATTGAGTGCGACGAGCCCTCAATTGAAGCTGTAGAGCTGTCTTCGCCTGCCGTGGGCAACGAAGATGGCGAATCCGATACATTCTCCGATCCCTTTTGGCAGGATGTTGATGCCGAGCTGACCAATTGAATCCACTCTCATATTCATCTACATGTTCATGCAATAGTTATTATTTCTATCTGTAGTTCACACTTGTTCACAGTATTTCCTTACATATTCCATAATGTGCTCGAATAAGTTTCATACATATTTTTATTTATATGCGTGAGTGCGTGTGCGAAGATGTCGTTGGGCATTGATGTTGTAGCTTGTAAGTGATAAATATTTTGTTGTGCTTTGCTGCCTGGTGGCATTTCTAAAATGCAATACATTTTATAAAACCATTAATCTATTTATCTTCAGACATGTATGTATACAGAAGGGTTTTTTGGAGAAAATGGAAAGTGAAGCGCGTGCAAATAAAAAGTTAACTAATTTGCACAAAAAGCTTACCGAAACCCTCCATGTTTTCGAAAGCGATATAAAAAATTGGCTTCCTTTTGTTTCACCGCGTATCGCTTGAATTGATCGAAATGGAGTAAACTATTGGAGGCAAGACCTAATTTCTGTTGCCGTTTCTGTGGCTGTTGTTGTTGTCGCTGTCGTTGTTGTTGCTGTGGTTTTTCCTTATCAATGTTGCCATCGGTTGTTTTCGGTCTCTTGTCTCGACCGCCTCGTAAATCGTTAAGCTCTTTAAGCATTTAAATCAAATCGATGTTGAATGATTTTTCTACCTAATCTACATCGGCAGTGACTAAATGGTTCGTCTGTCTATCTGTCTGTCTGTCCGTCTGTCTGTGTTTGTCTATCGGCCCGTCTGTCTCTCTGCCGTTCCCCTGCTTCTCACTATCCCACAGTCTCCCTTCCTGCAGCCTATGCCGATGTGTTGTCTATCGTGTCGTCACAACAAATTGTCATGATCGCTGTCGTTGTTCACTCCCAAAGTCTGTTGTTGTCGTCGTCGCTGTTGTCGATGTCGTTCGCACAGACCCGACAACGACCTCGCCATCACGACTTTGTTCAAACATTGTTGTTGTTTTTTGTTGCCATTGGAGTTGCTGTTGGTGCTGCTGCCGCTGCAGTTGCTGTGACTCTGACTACAGTGGTGTTGTTGGGCGATTGTTGCAGGCACCATGCCTGCATGTGACATGTACTCTAATTTCAGGACTTACTCCCTGTCTCGCTTGCTCCAACTTTTTCCGTCCCTGAATCTCCCTTCTTCTCATCTGATCACTCGCTTTTCCACCAGTTTAATCGCTTTCGCGCGCTCGCTCGCACTCGCTGTTGTTAGTGATTGTTATGGATGCAGTTGTTGTTGTGGCTACAGTTGTGATTCGTATTTGTTGGTGTTGTTGTTGCTTATGCCTGATGCCCGTGCGAGGATTTCGAAATAAGCCACTAGATCTTCCAAAGTAATTCTGGCTGTTGTTCAGCTTAAGTTGTCTGCGATCGGTGTGAATCGCGACTTCAGCACCTTGATAATGATCGGAGTTCGGAGGAATAACCACAACAAAAACACGAAAAAAAGAACAGTAATACCAACAACACCAACGACGTCAAAATCTAACAATGGTGAATGTCTGCCAACTTCAGACTTCGGCGGTTGTCAAGAATATCGACATGACGGGATTTGTTTCGAGGATGAGATCGTCTGGAAATCGAGAAAATTTACGAAAAATCGTGAATTGGGATGATTTGGATAAAACAAAAAAATATGTAAAAACAAGAAATCTTGAGTCTTGAATCTCAAGTCTTGATCTTCAAAACAAAAACAAACAACTTCTCCAACAACAAATCGTTAGGCGACAACGACATCGGAAGCAAAATCATCCACCACGAAAGCCCCAGCAACAACAACGAAAACCCCTGCAACAACAAGAGAGCATTACAACAACTTTGAGAGCATTTGCAACAACATCGGGCCTCGAGGCAGCACCAGCAGCACTTGGATTTAATTAGAGTCATTATTTGACGCCACCTCGAGCAAAACCGACCGCCGGACCGACCAAAGCCGACCAGCCGCCACTGGATCGACTGACGTCTTAATTCGTAAACAGAGTCGCTGTCATTGTTGTTGTTGTCGCCTTCGTGCTGCTCGTCCCACTCCTTCGCTAATTAACGTTTGTCCCCTCGGCCGATGTTTGGGCCAAACGTTGTTCACATGTTGATCGCCAGGATAAGCAGCAGCAACAAAAACAACAACAATAACGGATGAAAGGACTGAAATATTGACCAAGTTTGGGCTCCGTCTGGGCCTTTTGGCCAGGTCGTGCCAAGGGAGAATGTCGATTCGCTCGATGGCCGAAGGAGCTCGCGCCGAGTGTCGGGGAAACCACTTTCTTCCTCCTTCAGCTGGTTCTCCTCCTCTTCCTTACTTCCTTCCTTCCTTCCACCTCCACCTCCACCTCCACCTCCTCCTCCTCCTCCCACTTGCTCCCAAGCTTTTACTCCCCCGATCTGCGGCCAGACCAAGCGCGATACCTCGAGGCCGACCGATGTGAAGCCCGTAAACTCGGAGTTTTTGGGTTTCCCCATCTCGCCGGTTTCCCAGGCAGTCGCTCAATTTGTGATCTTGATACACTAATATACACATGTATATAAGTATTTAATTCGAGATGTTGTGTAATTTTCACCGCTCGCAAGGTCAGCGAAGGAGGAGGGGGCGCAACTAATCAAATAATTTGGAAAATTGCGGAACAAAGCCGATGAATTAAGAAGAAAAAACGCCTTCCCGCGAGGCGGGCGGAGGAGCAGGTGCCGGGATCGCGAGACACAGAGACGTCGGAGTCATTAGCGGTCGGTCCATCGCTCCATCGGTCCCTTGGGCCATCGACCCGCGCCCAGGTGGAGATCACGGCGATTACAACGAACGACCACAGACGGCCGGCGGTGCGAATTAGAGCCCTATTAAAGTAGTCGGCGGCGACTGAGGCCCCTGGATACAGGGGGCTCCGGGTCGCCTCAGTCGGGTGCGAGCGAAGTCGTTGTGAAAATGGAGTTGTCGAAATAATCACGATCTCGCAGCATCTCAGTTTATTGCTATTTATTTTTATTGTTTTTATTCGTTTTATTCGTCTTTACAATAGTAATAATAATAATAATTATTAATAGATATTTCTTTAACTGCAATAATTAATACAAAAACATTGTCTTATGCCAAGAAGAAAACTTGTTTTATATGCATTTGTAACACATCATTTCATATGTTTCTCAATAAAACAAAAATAAACTTAAAATACGATATGAACAGAAGTGTTATACAGAATAAAATAAAAAATATTACATCAAGAATTGTATAAAAAATTAATAATAGAGATAGTTAATAAATTCAATAATTCACAAAAAATAGAAATTAAAGACATTCAATAATTCAATTGATATTAAATGCGAATAACAATTTTATTGTGATATATTTTGGGAGAGTTTCAATGTTAGACTTTAATCGTAGTTAATTAATTAACATAATAATTAATATTTGCTTAAATGTGTCTTAAATGTAAATTCAATTATCGATAGTATTAGTTAATTATTCAATACGTTTGTAGTTGATTTAGTTCGAAAGGATCGAGTGAGAAATGAGGGGGAGTTTAATTAATTTAATTCGCTTTCCAATCGAAGTTAAAAGAAAATTCACGCAGTGGCAAGAAAAAATCAAAGAAATTCAAATAGTGTATATGTGTTTATATATATGTTTGTGCTGGGTTACAGGGTGGGGAGCAAGCGGATTATTAGGAGAGAAAATTCCGGTATATACTGGATATAATAGCTACATTAGTTCCATAGACATTAAGCACCAAGTTTGAAGATAATCGACACTACTACATGCAACTCAATATCGACTCTACTACATATGTATACGTGTATGTTTGTAACTACTCCAGCGGTACACTGGGAGAAACCCGCTGAAATCCCGACGAAACAAGGTAGAAAAATGTACAACGAAGTCGAATCAAAGGAGAGAAGTCGCTTCTTGTCTGTGTTTGTCTGTGTGTGTGTGTGTGTGTGTGGGCTACAAAATCCTATCCTATCCTAGCCTAGCCTACCTAGCCTACGTCTACGCCGATACAAAATTATATTTGCCTTTCGTTTAAAGCCATGTCCAAGCTACTGTTTCGAATACAATACTAGCTACAAATCCCCGCTGCTTCCCCTCCTCTTCGTCTACTGCCCCTATATATCCGTCTACATCCCACATATGCGGCTGTATATAATATGTGGCTATAGCCTTTAGTGCTAGACTTACGACTACTAAATGTTATTGTTGCAAAACCGCCTTAACCCCGGTCTAAGCCAGGCTGTTCTTGTTTTTGTTGCTATTTATTGTGGTTAAAAGCCTAGTATTTTGGTTTGAAAAACTCTCTAGAAAACTATTTAGCTCGGCTTCTCCCACGGGCCAACATCTCTCCATCGTCTATCCTATATATGTATATATATATGTGTATATAGATTGGGTTTCAAGTCTCAAATTGGGCGTATAAAAATTCTACGATCGATTGATTACCTGAAGTGGAGAATTTTGAGGCTACATTTGGATTTGGTGTTTTTGTTTTGTTGTTGTTGGTTTTGTTTTTGGTGACTACGAATCGTTCAAATCGGACAATAAATCGAGTATATATGTGGTATATAGGGTGTATATATCAATTTGCTTAGTTTACAAAGGCTTGGTTTAAAATGTGAGGGCGTTTAAAAGGTCTGCGTCCTTTAAAAGTGGAAAAAGTGTTGGTGTTTTTATGAGTTTTCAAAAGGTGTTTTTAACATTTCTACTTTAAAACACTTTGTTTATCTGGAATATTCTCTTGTTCTCGTTAGGGATTTTCATTACTATCATGTACTTGTGTATTTTAATTTCTGTTTTGAAAATTTTCATTTGCATCAGAGGGTTTAAATTTCTCCTTAATATTTGAGTTTCTTCTAAATATTGGAATTTTCGTCTTAATATTTGAATTTTTCTCTTAATCTTGTATTTCTTCTCAATTTTTGATTGTTATTTAATGCTTGAATTTTTTCTTAATATTTGAATTTCATATCAATATTTAAAATTTTCTTATGATTGTTTGAGTTTTCTAATAAATATTTTAATTTTCCTCGGATTGCATAAACTTCCTGCTGACTTCTCTTTAAGATTTATTATTGAATTTCTAATGTTGTTTTAATAATTTGAACCAGTTTCAATTATATATTGATTACTTCACTTTTCTGCTTAATATTAAAATTTTCTTCTGAATACAATGTTTATATTTTTTCCATTCGCGTGCCTTCAAATGCCTTTAATCAAGATCACCTTAAAATGGCGATGTCCTTAAAACTGTGATGTCTTTAAAACTGCGATCTTCTTAAAACTGTGATGACCTCAAAATGTGGATGTTCTTAAAGTGAACACGGCCTCAAAACTTTGTGTTATTCTTAAAACTGTCATGACCTTAAAACGTTTACTCTTTAAAACCTCTCCACCTTCCTACGCCGTTGGTGTCCTGGAAGCGGGAAGTGGGAAAATCGGTGCAAGGGCTGGGGGTTTCTGGAATGGTCTGGCCTCGGGGTCCGGGGCGGTCGGGGCGAGCGAGGGCGAGCGAGGAGGTCCAGGGTCTCCACAAAGGCCTCCTCGTGCCCTCCTCCACTTGTCCACGTTGCTCCTAAGATTGGTGCGAATCTCGATTTCAACTGCGGCGCCGAGGATCGCGAGGCTCCCGACCCGACTTCCTCGTCTCCTCCTCCGTCCTCCCCGCCGGCGGGACCCTGGCCAGCCGCAGCTGCCGCTGGAGCCGCTGTTAGTAGAGCTCCGTGTGCTGCCGGATCGGGCCGGGGATGCGCGACAGGCCGCGCTCGCGTCGCGGCGACACCACCGACGGCGCCCCGCCCAGGTTGTCTCGCGAGTGCGTGCTGTCGACGGACGAGGCCGCCGAGCTGCGCTTCGAGCGGGCCTTCGTCGGCGGCGAGCACGAGCTCGACCGCTCCAGGGTCCCGTTGCTGTGCACCCAGGCCGTCGTGAAGTCCTCGTAGACGGGCTTCTTCGACATCGCCGTCGCCGTCGCCGCGGGATTCGGGCTGGCCTTCGGCGCCGAGGTCGTCGCGTTGGTCGTGGCGTAGCGCGAGAGCAGGGTCTTCATCTTCTCGAGTATCTGGGCGTCGTTCTTGGCGCTGCTCGCCGCCTCGAGCAGCTGCTGGGCGAGCGGCGACGTCGCCTGGCTCTTCACCGGCGACGTCGTCAGCGACCCCGACCCGGCGCCGCCCCGGACCCGCCGTCCGTTGCTGTCGTAGAGGACCTGCGAGGAGCGCGTCTTCGAGTTCCGCTCGAAGGCCGCGACTCCGGCGGTGGGCGGCGCGAAGGTGTCGGCGCCGATGGTCGGCCGCTGCTTCTTCCCGCTGGCCGCCGTCCGACCGCTCCACGTGTTCGTCACGTCGCGCACCGGCGGCGTCGCCACCCCCGAATGCGGGGCCGGGGAGCGACGTGGGGAGGCCGTCGACGCCATCGACGCAATCGACGCCATCGCGTCGACGCGGTCCTGGGCCGGCTCGTGGGGCCGGCGCACGGAGCGGTAGACGGGCTTCTTGCGGCTGAAGACCGGCAGCCCGGTGCGCGACGGCAGGTCCTGGAGGCTCCCGCTGCACCCGCTGCCGCTGTTGTCCAGGCTGCGGCGCCGCGTCCTCGTCGCGGTCCCGATCGCGGTCGTGGCGAGGGGCGTGCGCGGAATTTTCGTCGCTCCCTCGTTCGTCGCCTTCCTCGACTGCGGCGTCGACCTCTCGTCGACGTCTCGGCGGCCTCGGCCGAGGTTCGTTTTCGGGTTGGTCAGCGCCACGTCGACCGTGATCTCGTCGTCGGTGATGAAGATGCCGGACTGCTCGAACCTGTTGCCGCTGCCTGTGGGCGTCGACGGCGGCGTCCGCGTCGTCGGTGCTGCTGCGAACAGGACGGCGGGCAGCGATTGCGGCCCGGCCTCGTTGAAGTCGTCGGCGTCGGCGTCAGCGTCCAGGGCGTGCTCCAGGTTGTTGTCCAGGGTGAGCTCCAGGTTGTTGTCCAGGGCGTGCTCCAGGTTGGTGTCCAGGGTGTTGTCGGGCGTCTTGGTCGTGGTGGTCGTCGTTGTTGTTGTGTTGGTCGACAGCGCCGAGTCGTCGGCCGGCGACAGCTGCGAGTCGCTGGAGCTCGTGGGGTCGAGACGCGCTGCAAGAGGGAGAGAGAGAGATAGATAGAGAGACGGACCCAAGAGCGAGTTCGAAATGACATCGAGATGTTCGAGGCGTTTTCGCGCGATTTTCTCGCTCGAGACCCACCGTTGCTTTCAGCGTCCTCCATCGAGGCCTGGCTGTGGAGCGACTCGCGCTTCTGGGCGCCGCCGCTGGACTGGATCACGCCCAGGCTGCGGTAGCCCTCGTCGCTGATCTCGCTGCCGTTGTCGCTGATGTTCTCGAACTTGTTGCTGCCGTTCGTGCTCGGGTCAAGACCGATACCGAGACCGAGACCGCTTCCGTTCCCTGCCCCCACCGAGGCCGTCGACGACGACCCGGCCACGCCCCCGTCGAGGCTGTCGAACGCGCCCGCCTCGAGCGGCAGCGACTTCGGCCCGCAGGCCGAGTCCAGCGACGCCTGCTTCTTGCGCATGTCGATCAGGCGCCGCGGACTCGGCGACATCGAGCGGCGCGCCAGGCCCGGCGACGCCAGCGTCGACGACGGCGCCGGCAGCAGCGACCGCTCGGTCCCGGCCCCTGCCCCGGCCGCGACGTCCGCGTTCAGCTGGCTGAGGAACTTCCGCTGCGGCGTCGGGCTGCGGCTGCGCGTCTTCGGCCCGCCGTACGTGGTCGGCGAGAGGCCGCCGGAGGCCGACGGCGGGGTCGACGGCGCGGCTGCGGCTGTGGCTGGGGACGCGTGCGAGGGCGAGGCGGAGCCGTTGAAGGCGGAGACGGCCTTGCGAGCAGCTGGCGGTGATCTGGAAGAAGGGACGAGCGGTCGGATATTAATTTTGAAAGATATGTTAAAAATTGGTATTAAACTATTGTCATTATGAAGAAAAATGGTCTAAGAAAAATAATTAAGAAAAAATTATTATCAAAAAACTATTAGGGAGATCAAATGGAGGCATGTGGAATTAGTTTGGGTCGGATCGATTGCTTCAGCCATGGGCACCGCCGTCGATGCTCCGTCCGTCCGTCCGTCCGTCCTGCTCATTTGCCTATCGCCCATCTCCCTCGCCAGACTCCGGCTGCGGATCTCAGCCGTTCTAATCTCATTAGCCATGCGGCATTGGACGCCGCTCGAGCCGATCCCCGAGGGGGGCGGCTTCGGTTGGTTGGGTTCGGACATGCACAAGGCGGCCGAGAGCCGGCTGAGCCGGGCTTAATTGATTGACTCGTTGTAAGTCGTTTGATGTGCACGATACGACGCCAATGATTGCAACGACAGCAACGTCGCCAACGGCACTGGCGTCAGGCAACGGCGACGCGACGTTCAGTCAAGGCCGTCAAGGTCGTCGCGGGTGACAGGTTGAGTGGACGGTGTCCAGTGTCGGAAACCCGAAGCCCGGGCCCAACCCACCTAAGCCCAAATCGTCGCGCGCAGGGCTCAAAAGGGGTTTCTCGAAATGACAAGTGAACAAATCGTTCGAATCGCCTCGTGCGAAGAGGACAAACGGAAAGGAAAAAATTACATGAAAATAATGAAAGTAAATGCCATGAAAGCAAATGCAATAATAGTGAATGTGAATTGAAAACTGCATTAAAAATCAATAAACTGATTAAATAAATTCGTGAAAAAAAGAATAAAAAAATGTAATTCAAGAAAATTGGTTAAAAATTTATAAAGTCAATTGAAAGAACTAATGAGAAGATCAATACAATTATAAAGAGAATTATGATAAAGCTAAATAAATAAATTAAAATGAATTAATAACAACAAAATAAATTAATCTAAAAAAATGCATTCAAAATTCATTTTTTCCTTGAGAAAAATTCCTCGTTAAGTGCAAAATAATAGAGTTCTAAGGTTCACAAAGATTAAAGAGATTAAAAGAAAACCAATGGAATTCAGAAGTCTACAAAGATAAAAAGGAATAAATTAAGACCAGACAATTTACGGCTCCCGCTGATTTATGCAAGTAATAGCCAATAGGAATAAAGCGAGACCGGAATCGGCAACGAATGTATCGTTATATATATGTATATATATTGTCCATGTATATAAATCTATACAAATCCCCTCTATATAGAGAGCGACTCAAGATCGATGCATTTTTAATTGAGAGGCAAATCAAAAATGCACAGCCCGTGGCATTTGCGACAAATTGCTAATGACTCGACGGATATATGTCCATGTCCGTGGACATAGAGACGCCCATGTATGGCGGTCGGCTCAGACCGAGCCCAAACCGAAGTCGCAAATGCGTCGATATCTGAAATTGATCTGGCGGCGGGCGACACCTTCTGCTTCCTCTTCTTCTTTGGCTGGTGCTGCCGCTCCCGACCGCTTGGGCAATTTTTAGTGGAGGTTGTTGTTGTTGTTGTTGTTGTTGTTGCTGACTTACCTCTCGAATATCACCTGCGCCTTGTGGAGCTCGATGCCGTTCGTCTGGGGGCCGGCGCGCGGCACGAGGCGCGCGGCGACCGAGGCCCGGTGCTGGGCCCGGCAGCGGCAGGGGTCGTGCTTGTCGAGGTAGTGGGCCAGGGTGTCCCAGCCGCCGCCGACGCGCACCATCACGTGCGAGCGGAGGATCTGCGGGAGACGAGACGACAGGTTAGAGAGGGGTCGGCGGTGGATGAGAGGATTAGCGAGGGATGTGAGCGGTGTGAGTTGGTGGCAGCGGAGACCGAGATGGAGATGAGAGCGAGGGAGAGAGAGAGAGCGATGCTGCCAGTGGTGCTGACGGAGGAGACGACAGAGAGGGGATGGCAGACAGTGGTGAAGAGAGAGATGTCGATAGTGATGAACGGAGGAGGAAGGGGGGAAGGAGGAAGTGGGTTCAAGAAATGTGAACGCAATTTATGAAACAAGTGATGCAGCAAATCGTCGAGATGTAAATTTGGAAATTTTCTCCCAAAATTTGGAGAAAGTATCAGACAAATATCTAGGAAAATAAATGGAGAAATATGTAGGAAAATAAATGGAGAAATATGTAGGAAAATATCTCGATAAATGTCTAGGTAAATATACAAAAATTCAAAAATTACAATTAAAAAATACAAAAATGTTCTACAAAAATGCTCCAAAAAACTTCTCTAAAAAAATGCACTAAAAAATCCCTAGAAAAATTCCCTAAACCATAATTATCTCTGTGAATATGAATTCCTGTTGACGTGAAACGCCTTCAAGTCGTGTGGACAGGCGACAGACGACAGGGATCGGTCTCGGTCTCGGTCTCGGTCTGGGCGTCCGTCGACGACGATCACGTTCGTCTTCCTGGCGATCGCTCACTCAACATCTCCACGAGCGCTCATTAAAAAGCACCCACTTTGTCGCGGCGCATTTGCTGCGCTCACGCATAGACAGGGACGGACGGACAGACGCAGGTCCCTCAGTCGGTCGCCCCACGCTCGGCTGTGTGTGTAATTTAGACAACCAACGAGTGGACATGATTGCCCCTTGTCAGCCAGTCCGCATTAATATGGCAACGCCGCGCGGCCACCACTCGTTAGGCGAGAGCGAAAATATCCCAATTTGGGCGAAGACGACGACGAGGTCGGGGCGAGGGCGCAGAAGACGTTCGGGACCCATTCGGGCCGAGGGAGCGCGGGAACGAGACGACAAGCGATAACAAGAGACGAGAAGAAAGAGTCAACAAGAGTCAACCAGAGACGACAAGACTCAACAACAGACGACAGGAGACGACACGGCCCAGGGCAAGAGGGGCGAGGAGACGACTCGGGACGACTCGGGGACGACTCGCGGACGACTCGGTGCTGCTCGTGGTGACTCGGGCCCCTCATTGGAGGAAATTAGCCACGCTCGATGGTGTCCGCAATGGACATAATTCGTGTCCAAATCGGGAGGACTCGCGCGGGTCGCTCGTGTCGTGTTTTGGCAGGTCGTAAACTCGTCATCGTCGACGTTGTCGTCGTCGTCGTCGTCTGGGTGGCGTGCTTTTCACAGAGCAGGACCGCGAGAGTGAGCGGGGTCCGTGGTGAAAAGGATGAGGGGAGAAACGAGTGGAGAAGCGACGGGGACGGCGTGCAGGGGCAGGAGGTGGGTTTGCTCAAGTTCCAATTTCTCTATTTCCAAAAATTCACAAAAAAGAAACAAAAATTTGGAAAACAAAATAAATAAAAAAAATAATTGTTTAATTCTATAAATTAATAGAAGAAAAAATATAATCCATGAAGTCCATAAAAAAAACGAAAATAAAGATGAAAAAACAAAAAAATTGGAAAACATAAAATAAATAGTAAACAAATAATTCGATGAATAAATAGAAAAAAATGAAAAAACAAAATCGAATGTTGAAATGTGTGAAGAACGAAAATAAGAATACAAAAGCAAACATTTGAAAACAAAGAAATTAGGGGGGAAAAATGAAACAACCTAAACGAAGTCGTTTCATGGACTTGGAACAAAGATAAGTTGAATAAAAATAAAGATGGCGACGCCGGCGATTCCATAACAAGGGCCAGAGGGCGCTGGAGCGAGCTTGCGTGTCGTTACGAATCCCATTAACCTCTGCGAGCAGCGGTCGAGGCGCCGACCGAAGCAGAGCACGACGGAGGGAGGGGAAATTGACCGAACAGAGAGGAATTTCCCCTTCCCCGTGGGAAGAGACGATTGCAAGGAGCAGGGGACGGGAAATCGTGGGAGAGACAATAGAGGAGAGAGAGTGCGAGGAGGGGGAGGGGGCGAGAGAGCGAGTGCTGCTGTGTGGCGGTCCCTTTCGTACTCACCCGGACGAAGATCAAGACCTTGGTGTCGCCGATTCGGTATTTTCCCTCCGAGACGCGGACCATCGGGAACTGCGACGGACACGTGCACTTCTCCACCAGATCGCGAACCTGCAACGAAGAGAGAGAGAGAGAGAGAGAGCGTGAATTAGCGAGAGTGAAAAGGCGAAAGAGCGGTGGAGGTGGAGGGGCCAGACATTGATTGGAAGCCCTGCGATGGATGGATGGATGCATGGTGTTTATTAATTAGCGTGCTTGTGGGTCGTGTAATCATCTTCTTCTTCTTGTTGTTGTTGTTGTTTTTGTTGTGGGTGGTGATTTTTCGTTGTTGTTGTATCTTTGGAGATATCGGTTGTGTTGTGTTGCTTTGCTTGTTGTCCAAGTCAACTGCAACACGCGAGATGCCGCAATGCGACTCGGTGTAACCAGCTGCAGCAGCCACGAAAACAACAACAAGAAATTGCAGCAACAATTGCAGCAGCAACAGACCGTTTAGTTGCCAACAAATTGTGGATTTCCTTAAACGACGCAACCGACGGCCCACGACCCACGGACCGAGGGACGGACGGAGGTCAAGGGCCACGGCCGGCGTCCGCAAAGGCGGACAAAGGAAGGAAGGAAGGAAGCAACAGCACGACGCGGACCGCGAGCCACCGACCGACAGCCGCCGACGAGGGCCGACGGACGGCCGGCTGAAGACGATCGACCAACTCAACCTCGGCCTCGCGACCACAACGAAATCGCAGGAGGCGGCAGCAACAACAACACAAACAACATCGGGGAAGTTCGGAGGAGGAGCCAACAACAACAACAATATGTACAACAACAACCGCATCGGCAGCCACATGATCAAAGCCATCAACGCGCTCGCTGATTTCGAGCCCATTAGCGGCAATAAAACAGTTGCTGCCGTTCCGATTGTTGTTGTCGAGATTGCCGTTGTTGTTGCTGCTGCTGCTGCTGCCGCCGCTCTTACATCAGACCCATCGGTCGGCTGCGCATCGCATAAATTCACGCGCTCCACGCGCTCCGCCAAAGCAAACAAACCACGACGGACGGACGGACGGACGGACAGGAAGACAGATGGGCGGACGGACAGCCGGACGGACTGGGAGTCGGTTGGGTGGACGGTGGACGGTGGAGCCGCGACTGCGGCCCCTCACGGATCCCGACCTCTGGCCCTCAGAGGTGGAGCCATCGGGGACGGAGTCGCGGCGGACTTCGGCGGAGTCGAGTCCGAGTCCGAGTCGGTCGCCTCATAAATCACGGGGACGGGAGGGAGAGGGCGAGAGAGGTAGAGGGGGAGAGGGGGGGGGGAGAGAGGGAGCGACATCGGGATCCCCCAAGACGGATCGTTTGAAGTCGTGGGGGAGGACCGAACGAAGCCAGGATGTGAAAGAGAAACCGAATCGGTGGCAAATTTGCGAGTGAACAAGAGCGAGAGGGAGAGAGAAGGAGAGCGAGAGAGCGAGAGAGAGGGAGAGCGAGAGTGGGAAAGGGATCCTCTTTCAGGGATCTGCTCCTGAAGATCCTTTTCTCGATCTTCTCGCCGGCAACTTCGTCCAAATCAACTCCATCGACGAGTCGAAGCCACCTGTTCTGGATACTATTCTGGTTGTTGTTGTTGTTTCTTATCTCTGTAGTTGTGGTTGTTGTTGTTGTCGTTGTCGTTGCTTCACCGAGAACCGAATCGGCTAATTGAGCAATTAACCAACTGCCGTCGTCGTCGACTCAGTTTCACCGACCGACGACCGACGACCGTCCACACATCCGGGCCGAGCGGGGACGGACGGACGGATGGAGGGAGGGAGGCAGGGAAGGACTGAGCGACGGCTGGAGCGGTGGACGGACGGACGGATGGACGACTGGGCCAACGGACAGCGGACGGACGGACGGACGGACGGACGGACGCAACGAGCCATCGCGTCTTGTCATTAATCAGAATTGTAATGCGATAGCAATCGTCGTCGTCGTCGTCGTCGTCGCCGTCGTCGTTGTTGTACGTCTTCTTGGTGTTCTTCTTCTTGTTGCTTTTGTTGTTGTTCCTTTTCTTCTTCTCGCTACTGTTGTTGCTTCCCCTGCCGTTGCTCCTGTGGCTGCTGCTGCTTCTGCTGCTGCTTCTGCATCTGCGGCTGCGACGCCGCTGTCGAAGCTTCGCGTAAACGAGCGTTTTTTCAGCTCGTCGAGCAGCGTCGTGTGGCCGAGGCTCGGGTCCGGGCGAGAGCGAGTGGCGAGTGGCGAGAGGCGAGTGGCGAGTGGCGTGAGGGGTGGAGGGGAGGGACCAACGTAGCGGAACTGGTCGGGAGCCAGAGTCGGCCAGAGAGCCGTGGGGAGAGGGCGAGGAGGCGAGAGAGCCTGAGGAAGAGTCAGAGGGAGAGAGGGGCGAGAGAGCCAGCGGAGAGAGTCAGTGGAGAGACCGGGAGCGAGAGGGAGAGGGGACGAGACGAGACGCGTCGCTTTGGCGGTCCTCGGCGAAGGCGATTCCGATGCCGATCCCGGTGCCGGTGCCGATTGCGATTGCGGTGGGGCCTCGTCGTGGACGTCGTTGCCACCGTAAGGCGGCTCTTCTTCTTCTTCTTCTTAATATTATTTTTGTTGTTGTTGTTGTCGTTCTTTTGACCGCAAACGCCTTTTAATCATTTTCATATGATTTTCATTTGTTTTGCCATGGTGAGTGAGAGTTGATGACGTCGTTGTTGTTGTTGTTGTTGATCATGTCGTTGTTGTTGTGGTGGCGGAGATAGCAATTATCGTTGTTGTTGTTGTTGTCGCTGCTGCCGCTGGCCTTGCGCTTGTCTCCTCCTGTCATTCGGCTGTCAACGACTCGTTAAACGTTTTCACGCTCCGTCGCCTCGGTCGCCAGCCACATCACTCGATCACTCGGAAAACATTCCCAACAACAATCGGAAAACAGCTGTCCGTCCGTCTGTCCGTCCGTCTGTCCGTCCAGGCGTCGCCGGCCGGCAGCGAGTTCTCGTGGCTTCAATTTGTTATCGCGATCGCAGACGAGCGGATTCACTGTGATTCCATGCGAAAGACAGACAGAGAGGGGTCGAGCGATGGAGGGAGAGGGAGAGATGGAGATAGGGAGAGAAAGAGACAGGAGCGCATGTGTGAACTCCATGCCGACCGCTGCTAATTGGAGGCGAGTTCGACGAGTTCGCCGTCGATCGAATCCAGCGATCGGACAAACAATGGGAGAACGATTGATGGAACGATCGATCGATCGATTGATTGAGCGACTGATCCACCGATTGATCGAACGACCGATCTCTGACCCATCGACTTTTTTTCTTCCGATTTTTCCTGTGATTCTTCCCTCGATCTTTTCTCCAACCCATCCTTCGATCCTCCCTTCGATCCCTCCATCGATCCTTCTTTCGATCTCTTCCTTCGATCCTTCTCTCGATCTCTTGCTTCGATCTTTCCTCCGTTCCTTCTTGCAATCGTGTTTTTTTTCGATCGCTTCTACGGCCCGTCGTTCCTTTGGTTCCTCCACTCGATCCATTCTGCAATGCATTCATTGATCCATCCCTCGATTCTCGATACGAATCATTCTTCGGCATTTCATTCAATGCTTTCCTGAATCCACACCTTCATCCTTTTCTCCCTCCTTCACTCCATCCCTGCTTCGCTCCATCGTCTGCTGATCGTTCCATAAATCAGTGGAAAAACAAATTTCACCGCAAATTGAAGGCGATCGCTATCGCGCCGATCTCGCCCAAGCAGATCCCGCCGTTGACTCCCGGAGTCCCACCGACTCCTTCGACGACTCCTCAGCCGCCTCCTCATCCTCCTCCTCAGCTTCCTTGGCCAGCTCTCGGCTTCCTCCTCCGTCCAACTCTTGCTCCTTCCTCATCCTTCTGTCGCTTCCTTCCACGTCTTCCCTCAATCTTTCCTCCGTCGTCTTCCGTCCGCCTCTCGCTCCCATCTTATCCTGATTCCTCCTCCCTCCGTCCACCTCCTCCTCCTCCTTCGACGCATGCAAGGGCCATAAATTCTCACAATCAACCGAAGTCGACACCGCACAACAGCCCACGAGAGGTCGTCGATCATCGACTGGGGTGAAGGAGTTGGAGGCGAAGGAGGAGGCGAAGGAGGGGGAAGACGGAAGAGGCGGGCGGGGAAGGAAGGACGAGGACGAGGGCGTTTTGGGAGGCTTCCGAAGGTGCCCGTCGGCAGCTCGGCCCAAAGTAAACAAGAGTGAAAACGCGATCATCGTCATCAGCATCAGCATCGGTCGAAGTCGTCGCCGTCGTTTTTTATGAGTGCTCTGACCATTGCTGCCAGATCGTTGCGATTGTGTTCGGGGCTGATTGAGGGGGCGCGGGAGGATGGCGGAGTCGCGCTCGCCGCTGGTTGTCGTGTCGGCGACTTCCGAACACGGAAAAGTTTCGCACACAAATTCGGAGCGATGAAGCAAGGGCCAGGCGGGGGAGGTGAAGGAGGGGGGTTGAAGGGTGGAAGGGGGAAGAGGGGAAGGGGGGCTGAGGCCTCGTTTCTAACGGTCCGACGTCGACCCGGCCATCGGTCGGTGTCCGTCACATGTCGAAAGTTGGGCGATTTTTTTATTTCTTCCTTCGCCAAGTGCCCGGCAGCGATCGTAACAAGAACGGCAACAACAGAGCAGCAGCAACAACAACCACAGCAACCACAACAACAACAGCAGCACCACCAACAGACCCACTAACAACAGAAAATGGGAGGAAAAATATCGAAAAAAGATCGCTGAATTGCGTTTGGCGAGATGCTGAAATGGTAATTGCATGTGAAGCACTTTGGGGATCAGCGCGATCGGGCAAAAGCAGCAAACACCAACAACAACAACAACAACGACACCACCACCAAATGCCAATCAGTCTGGTCCAGTTGCGGCGCCGTCCGTCCACGATCCGTCCACGATCCGCTCCTCAAGTGCAATTCATTGTCCGAGCCGACTCCTCGATCGCCGATCATCGGCAATTGAGCACGCCGAGCTGTCCATCGGCCATCGCAGGCAGAGCAGCGCAGCGCAGCAACAACAACTACAGCGACCTCAACCTCATCATCGTCGTCCTCACCACCATCAACACCATCATCACCATGTTCGCCATTGTCGAAGTGCCAGAAGCGATGGAAACCGCGTCACAACATGCTGTAAACTTTAATGCGCCCATCGATCGCAGATTTCGAGTTGGGGTCGGTGGTTCGTGTGGTTTTGTTGCTGTTGCTGTGGCTGTTGTTGGTGTTGGTGTTGTTGATTCGAGTGTCCTTTGTTGCTGTTGCCCGACGACACTAAGTGGACAAAGCGACGGCGGCGATGGTGACGAGGGACGACGACGAGCGATTGAGGAAGAGAGGGAGATGAGGAGCAGAGGGAGATGAAGGATTAGGAGACAGAGAGATGGAGAGGGAGGGGGAAAGGGAGAGGAAGAGGGAGGGGGAGAGAGAGAGAGAGAAGGTGGTGGGAAGTTTGAGGAGGCTGCGTCGTGTTTGGTCAAATCAATCACTTCACACAAATGTTGGTTGGTTTGTGTTGTTGTCCATTGTTTTTGTTGTTGTCAGTTGTCGGCTGTTGTTGTCCATCGTTGTTTTTGTTGTCGATCGATTGTCGGTGGCGCTACGTCGTTGCCCAGCCGTTTTAATGGCCCACCATTCAGCGATCGATCGCCGTCGCAGCGGTCGCGATCCACGACGATCAACATGATGATGATCATGATGATGATCATGATGATGATGTGGTGATGGCGCTCGCAACGACGACACCAATTACTGACGGCGATGACAACAACAACAACAACAGCTAGAGCAACCACCATTGATGGGATCGCAACAGCAAGAGTGACGACGGACGATCAGCGATCAACAGCAGCAGCAGGAGCAGAAGCAGCGGCAGTAACAACAACAAGGTGTACAGCAACAAAAACACCAAGCTGTGCAACAACAACAACAATAACAACAACGACGCCACCAACAGTTGATCGCGCTTGCAAAATCATCGTCGATCGTCGACGGCGATCGTCGTTTGTCGCTGCTGGCGTGAGGAAATGCCAGGAATTCGATGTGCGGTATTGACGTTGTTGTTGTTGTTGTTGTTGTTGTTGCTATTGTGGCTGTTGTTGCTGCTGATGTTGTTGTTGCTGTTGCTGCTCGTGTTGCTTTTGATGGAGGTGGACGTGGTGGAGGAGGCTCAGGTGTTGTTGTTGTTGGTGGTGTTGGCCGTTCGTTTTTGGCATCTCGCGAATGTCGCCGGCGGCAATGAATCGTCGACATCGTTGTTGTTGTTGTTGTTGTTGCCATCTCCTCCTCCTCCTCCTCCTCGATATCATCGCGGAGAAAATTTCGTTTTTGCGCAATATTTATAATTATGAAAATATCATATCAATCACAAGACAAGGCATTTCTGAGCGACATCCGTCGATGGGGATGTGGGGGGAGATCGGCATCGAAAACAACAACAACGGCAACAACAATGACAACACTAGCCGTCTGTCTGTCAATGACAACCACAACAGCGATTGGCGGCATCTCAAAGCGTTCGAAGTGTGGGAAAAATTAAGGAGAAAATCTGGCCACAGGAAAAAAGGAAGAAAGGAAAAAAGGAAGAAGGGAAAAAAGGAAGAAAGGAAAAAGGAAGAAAAATAAAATGGGAAGAAAAAAGGGAGGGCAAATGGAAAGAAGAAGTACCGAAGAAATGCAGAAAAGGGAGAAACCCAAAGTGAGAGAAAAACTGATGGAAAAATGAAGGAAGGAAACATTTTATAAAAAATGAAAGTGTATGAAATGAATCAATAAAAATTATATTTGAAAATAATTCTTTAATAAAATGAAAGAAATGAATGAATATAAAATTTATAAAATTACTTTTAATAAAATGGAAAACAAGGGCAAGATGGAGAAAAAAGGGAAAACAAAAAAAAAAAAAACGAAAATGGGAGAGAAAAAAGGAAGAATAAGGGAAGATATAGTGACAAAAATGGGAAAAACGGTGAAATAGGAAGAAAATAATGAGGTGAAAAAGAGAGCAATGAAGAGAAGAACAGAAAAAAAAACAAAATTAGAAAAAAAAAGAATGGGATTGAAAATGAAACTAGAAAATGACAAAGGAAATCCCCAAAAGAAACGAAAAATTCCTCGGCTCAGTCGTTGCCGCACCGATTACGCTCTGTGGTTAATCGTTGCTCACTGCGACTACTCGTAATCGCAATCGCTGGTCGTTGCTGGTCGTTGCTGTTGACACGAAAGCAACGCCTTCGGTCGAGCGAGGGAGAGCGAGAGCGGGAGCGGGAGCTTCCGCGTGCGAATGGCAATACTTCCGTGGAAGAGGAAGAAAACAAGACGGCGACGGCGAAGAAGAAGAAGACTTATGGCCGCCATCTTGCTGGCGATTTGGTGGCACATCGTTTGACTCGCGGCAATTACTCAAAGTAATTGATTATGCGCAGCGATGCGGTGGCGGTTACGGGGGCACGGCGGGGTCGAGGAGGGACCCCGGCGACCCCTTCCGGATGGTCCGCGTCGAAGGAAAAACAACAGCAACAACAACAATATGGGAGTAACAAATCGCTGCCGCACGAACAACTCGCATCAATTTGAATGAAAAGCGATGCGAGCGACGAACCCGAGGGACCAGGGAGGACACGTGAGTGAACAGGGACGCGACACGAGGGACCAGGGAGGGCGAACGAGCGACCAGGGACGCGACACGATGGACCAGGGAGGGTGAACGAGCGACCAGGGAGGCCAAACGAGGTGGACTTTTGAAGTCCGGGAGCCGCTGCTGGATTTGAATTGACTTTTGGCGATGCCACACGATGCAACACTCTAAACACAAACACACAAATGAGTGCATAAATTATAATTGTCAACGTGATCACGATCACGATCATGATGATGTGATGATGTGTGCGAGTTGGCTTCGAACTTATAATGGCCAGATGACGATCATCGGATTACGTCGATCTCACGATCTCGCGCTTCCTGATCCGAACAACTTCGCGAATGGCTCCACGGTCCATCCATGTGGCAACCTCGTTGCCTTTTGTGGGCATGCACGGGGTTCACCGGTCCATGGCAGAGGTTACCATTTCACGGATCCCGACCAACCCGACCCGAGTCGACAAATTCGAGTGACATTTCGCCCATTGGCTCCACCGTGCGAATGCCTTGGACACGACTTTGGTTAATTGGGCAACTCCATGTGGAGGTTGCAGGTCTAAGTTTATGGGTTACCGTGTTTTGGTTGCCGACAATTTTCAATTCAAATTCTCAGTCGTGCGCTTCTTGCAAAATTTAATCTTCATAAATTCGCTTTATAAATTGATAACACATCTATCTTCCAATATTATGTTATATTCTTTTTCAATTATGAGAATTTTTCTAGTTTTTTTCGAAGTTGGCAAATCCATCTTAATTTTTCCAATACTTTGCAATTTTTCTAAATTTTGATTGAATCTAAATGTTAGAATTTTTTTTTAAATAATTTATTATTTTCCTTCTTGTTCTTTTAGAATTTTTTCATTCCAGTTCTCGTCGTATTTCACAAAACTACGTTTGTTTGATTCTTAATAAATACTGAAATTTGTTTACGCCTTTTCCCCATCTCCATTTGTTGTTGCTGTGAATTGTTACATAAGATAATTAACGTCGTTCGCGGATCTGTCAGTTGTCGGCGTCGGCGTCGGCGTTTGCGCTGACATGACGTCGAAATGCGGCTTGTGGCAGTCGCAGTCGCTCCATTCGCAAATGATCTGTCAAAAGTTTGACAAGTTGCCGTTCGCGTGACAAACCGACAACAGAAAAACGGCGAAAACAGCGAAAATAGAAAACAACGAGATTAACAACAGCAACAATGTTTGCAAACATAAAATTAAGACTTAGGTGGCAACGCTGAAAATGGCTCGCGAACTACTCGAGTTTTCAACGCAAACGCAACGCGACTTTTTATGACCGGTGAAGCGGTGCATGCAATCGAACTATTTGTCTGTCTCTCTATCTGTCCATCTATCTGTCTCGCCGGCTGTATCTCTATCTGTCCATATAACTGTCTATCTGTCTATCCATGCTCTGTTTTTTTGTCTCCCTCTGGCTCGACCTGTTCGACTTCACCACGATGGAAAAAAATCGCTGGTAAACGTCAGGGTAAACTTATAAAATTTTAATTAAAAATTGATGATTTCAAACAATTTGATCTAAACAAACAATTCAAATTTAAATTCCCCGTATATTTTCCTTCGGCCAGCGGTTCCCAGGGAGGAGAAATTTTTTCTACGACTTGATTCTCCTTGTCTTTGTTTTTGTTTACGAACTCGGCGACAACAACAATAACATCGTAGAGGTAAACAAAGGAGGGAAGGAGGAAAATCGAAAAAGAAATAGAAATAGAAATAAAAAATAGGAATAAAAACAGGAACAAAAATCGAAAAAATGAAAAATGTAGTTCAGTGTATCAAAAACGAATTCGATCGTGTTGGAGTTCAAGTTGTTGTTGTTGTGCAAATCGTGTTGTTGTTATTGAAATAGTGCAGTTGTTATTGTTGTTGCTGTGATAGTCGATTTGTTGATGTTGATGTTGTTATTGTTGTTGTTGTAGATCGTGTCCGTTTTGGGCCACCAACTTGGCCGCTTCCCCGAGGCCAGCGAACAATGCTTTTTGCACCACAACCAAAGCCGAAGCCGATGCCAGCCGACGCGAAGTCGGAGCCGCACCGACGCGACCACGACGGAAGGCATCGAATCGCATCGCAATTCATCGCATCGGATGGCAACGCCGACAAAATAAAAGCGCGCACGCGCAGCTCACAGAAAACGTGACTGAGTTTGCGCGAGTTCGCGGCTTGAGACGGCGACAGAGACAGAGCGGCACATGGCGAAAATCAAAGTCCATTCAAATTTAAGTACCAAGCAACATGAAAAAAAATCCAAAAAAAATCGATGAAAAAATCATGAAAAAAATCGATGAAAAACCATGAAAAAATCATCAAAAATGATGAAAAAATCGCTGAAAAAATCATGAAAAAAAAAATCGATGAAAAATCATGAAAAGATCGATGAAAACTCAATGAAAAAATCGATGAAAAATTAATAAAAAATTGATCCACAACATGAAAAATAATTTATGAAAAAATAATCATTGAAAAAATTATACAAAGAACTAAACAAAGGAATGGCAAAAAATGAAAACAGTAGGGGAAAATACGAAAAGAATCAAAAAAGAATCGATGAAAAATTAATGCAAATACAAAGAAACAAAAATAGAAAAAATTAATAACAAAACCAATAAACACAAAATATATTTGAAAAATGTTGAATAGCGAAAAATGTAATTGAAAGAAATATTATTTGAGATGTATTATTATTGATTTAATTATTTGTCACTTAATAATTGTCAGTTATTAATAAAAATCAGAAATAAGCCTTTATTAAGGAGCAGGATTTTCCAGAGGCGGAGAGTTGAGCAGGGGCGAAAAATGCGCCAGCGGAAAAATCACTCCATGGTAGGAAAATTGTGTTGTTTTTGCTGATATGGAAATTCAGCGCTCTGTGAAATCACACACTTTGCCGGGCATTACGAAAGGAAACGACCATCGCATGAGCGCCGAATTATGCACGATACGTCGGGGCAAAAGCATGGCTTAATTTGGAACCCAGACGTCATGCTTCACGCAGATGCAAATCAACGCTTGCGGTTTCGGTTCCTCCTTCCCGCGCCCTCTCCCGCTCCCGCCGCCGGCCGGCCGGTGGACGTCGCGGCTGCCGGCGCGCCAGCGAAATCCGAGCGAGCGAGCAAGCGAAAAACTTCACTCATGGCCGATCATCATTACGAGGCCAAACGACAAATGCGTGATCAGGGAAAGGTTGTGGAAGCCACCAGGAGCAGGGAAAACGCGATTCGAGGGAAATGGGAAAACTCAAGGAACGCAAAAGATCAAGAGAGGGAAAAACCATTGCAAATGAGTGGACACAAATGAAGATGGAAAGAGTTCAAAATGAAAAGTGAAAAAATGCAAGTGGAAAATACAGAAAATAGAAAATCAAATGTAAAATAAAATTAGGAAATCAAATAGAAATCTAAATGGAAAACCCAATTGGCAGATCAAAACATTTCAATTTTTCAATAAATAGACAATTAATCAAAAATAAAAGCGAAATATTTAAACATTTTGAAATACAAATACAATATGTAAAATACAAAAATATAGCCAAAAGAAAAATACACTCAAAATAAGATTAAAAAATGTTTAGAAAAAAAGAAAGAAAGACAATATAAGAAAGACAAAGTAAGAAAGTTGGAAAAGTTGGAAATAAAAATGAAAAACAAACATACTTTCAAATATACAACTAAAACAAATTCAATAAATACTCTATATATATTAAAAATAAAACACAGAATTTGAGGAGAAAGAAATGTATCAAAATATAAAAAAATTAAAAATATAACAAAGTCATGATAGGAAAAACGAGGCAAATATAAAAGAAATAGCAGTGTAAAAATATAAACAATAAATTCAAAATAGGAGATTGAGAGAGAGGAGGAAAGGAAAACAAGAGAGTGAGAGAGAGAGAGAGAGCGAACTGTGCGCATTGCATATTAATTAGGCGACTTCTCGCGGGAGGCCGCGCCAGGGGGCCGAGGGCGCACAATTTGTTGTTGTTGTCATGGCAGTTGTTGTTGGCCACGACGCCAGCACCGCGCGATGTCGAGCGGAGACCCGCGGCCCAAGCGACGGACGGACGGACGGACGGACGGAAGGAGGCCGTTGTCGAAGGCGCCGTCGCTGGCGCGGAGGATCAGCCATGGAAATTCCGCAAAAATCCCCTCCTGGCCATTTGGCTTTCTCGTCATCGCCGTCGCCGTCGCCGTCATCGTGATCGGGAGTAATTGTGCGGTTTTCCCGCCAGAGAAACTCGCGAGAAAGAGTGGAAAATGGGCGAAGTCAAAACAACGGACTTTTGTCAAAAATTTCCCCGAAAACATCAAGATTTCCCCCTCCCCTTCGTCAGATGAACGATGGAGTAACAACAACAACAACACAAAAAGCCGTGTTCTAAGCCATCAAGACAACGAGGTCTTCGCTTCACTTCGAGACCATCAGGCATCAGGCGAAAACAACGATCCATGACAATGGCAAAAAGCAACATACACGAGAAATCAACAATAACAAGAAATCAGCAGCAGCAACAACAACAACAACAACAACATCGACAACATCACCACACTCGACAACAACATCGACATCCCCCTAATCCACTGCTGGCCATCATTTTTCACAGCTCTCTGCAATTAGCAGCCAAGTCCGTCCATCCATTGTCGATCTGCCTCCGCTCCTCCCTCTCCCTCGAACTCTTGGCAGCCCCCCCCCCCCCTCTCTCTCTCTCTCTGTCCCCGTGTTCGGTGCGCATGCGTGATCGCGCCAAGTGGCGGCGCATTAAAATTAATTACAGACGATCATAATCGCAACAGTTTACGTTTTTATGCGGTCCATAAATCAGGCGACCGCACGCCGCCGCCGCCACCCCAGGCCTCGAAGGGGCGGCGCGGCCGGGCAGGTGCGTGTGGCGGCAGGGGGCTGGAGGCGGAGGCCGCAGGAGGTGGCGGAGGCTGGCGGTGGAGGAGGAGCGGCGGGAGGCAGCTCGTTCACTCGCGTGCTAATCGCGATGCGGCGATCAATCGCGAGAGGGCGGTCGGGAGGGAGATCGAGAGGAAGATCGATGGAAAGATCGAGGGAAAGATCGAGGGAAAGATCGAGAGGAGATCGCGAGGAGATCGCGAGGGCGATCGATGGAAAGATCGAGAGGCGATCGGGAGACAGAGAGCGATCACAATCGAGGCAACGGCTTCTGGGTGCGATGGGTTTCGCCACCAACCCCCAGCCCTGACGACCGCAAACCCTGTGGCAACTCATTAACTGCCTCTTCCTCTTCACTCCTTCCCCTCATTCACTCCTTCCGCCCTCACTCTTTCGCCCCTTCACCCCATTGCCCAACAACTCTTTCACTCTTTCACTCCTTCACTCACCATTTCATCCAAGCTCTTCAGGTCGTTCGTGATGATCTGCGGCTGGGGTCCGTAGACGAGCATCGGGCCGTCGTCGTCGCCGTCGCCGTTCTCCGAGTCCGAGTCGAACATGTCGTCGTCGTCGTCCTCGTCGTCGCCGCCACCGTCGCCGCCGACTCCGACGCCGACGCCGATGCCGCAGCCGCCGTTGAGGGCGTTGGCGTCGTCGCCGGTGCCGACGCCGACGTCGCTCTTGCCGCTGTTGTTGCTGTGGCCGTCGGCACCGTCGGTCTGGGTGCCGCAGCCGATGCCGTTCGCCTTGTTGTCGGCCGCGATCTCGCGATCGATCTGGCGCTCCATCTGGACCAACATCGGCGCGAGCATTCCTGGGAAATGTCAAAAAAATCTCATTAGTAATCGATTAAAACCAACGATGAAACGGAAACGGAACGGAAGTTCACAAATGAATTTATCGATTACAATTTTTGATTTAAATTGTCGATTTTTCAATGGAAATCGTCAATTGCAATTGATTAAGTTATAGATTAAATTTAATTTTATAAATAACCCCCTTTCAATTAAAACTAAAATCATCGATTAGAATTAGTGGAAATTACGGAATTAACGATTAGGATTAATTGAAGTTATCGATTAAAATTGATTGAAAATGTCGATTAAAATTGATTGAAATGATCGATTCAAATATTTTTAAATTAAATTATGGACTAATTAAAGGACTTTCGCGGGTCTTACCGAATTTGGCGCCACGTCTGGCCACCTCCAGGAGGCACAGGATCACATGCTTCTCGTTCTTCCTCATTATGAGGTCGTCGGTCTCGAACAGTAGGCACTCGATGATTTTAAGGCTTTTCCTGGAAAGAGGCAGAGCAAGGATGGGCTAAAGTAATGGCTAAGAGATGAGAGATCCGTACGAACATTAGGTTCAAGGTTCCAAAGGTAGGTTTACAAAATTAAAAATTCAAAAAAAAAAAAAGGAAATAAAAATGTAAATATCAAAATGAGTTTATTTCGAAAGCAAAATTTTTGGACACCTGCTCTTCGCATATCAGAGACAAATTGGACTAATTGATCAATTAATTAATTAATGAAGTGCCTGCAACAAACTTGTCGTCCAATTTGGCCGCTTCATTAACAATAAAAGGCAAGCACTGGCGGACGGTTTTCGCGATTCTAAACCAGGTCAACGTGTGGTCGGGCCGACGACTTCCTGAAGCCGGACGGATTTCGATTCTATTTGTGCGAGTCCGCGAATTCGGCGGCGGATTTTTAAAGAGCAAACACACGGAATTTAAAAAAGACAAAAAAAAAAAAAAGAAATTGAAATAATAGGAAAAAAATTCACCTAGCAAAGTAGGAAAGAAGAATTTAAAGAAAACAAAAATTAAACAAGAATTGAGCAAGAGAAAACAACCGAAACTTTTTACAAGTTGAAAATAAAATAAGAAATAAAAATACAAAATGTGACCAATAAAAAAATGTAACAAAAACAAAATAGAATCAGTGCAAACGACGAGCGGACGGACGGACGAACTTCACGGGGCGACAGAGGCATGGACGGATGGATGGACGGACGGGCGGACGGACGGACGCTGGTGGCGCGAACCGCTTCATTGCACATTCCTCACATAGATCGGCGACAGACAGCGGACGGACGGACGGAGAGATGTCGAAATAGAGCGAGCGAGGTGGATGTGAGGGAGAGGGAAGTCGTGAAGTGCGTGCGAGAGCGAGAGGCGGCGACATCAAAGCCTGTTGGCTCATTTGCATTGCGTTGAAAGAGCAATGATCCATTCGATCTCGAAAACCGCGACGACTCGATTCGCGAGTCGTCAACGGGCTCCTCTTCGTCCTCATCATCGCGCTCCTCTTCTGCCTCGGCATCATCATCATCACCTAGATCATCATCACCCATTGGTCATCACCAACATCGGGCTCTTCCTCATCGCCAACATCACCATGAATACAGATGATTTATTTCAAATGTCGGGGAAAACGAGGTGCATTTTTATATATTTTTGATTGTGATATATTTTTTATTTTTATTTTGATATATTTTTATATTTTTATTTTGATATATTTTTATATTTTTATGTATTTTTCACATCTATTTTGATGTATTTTTTATTTTTATTTTGATGTATGTTTATTTTTATTTCTATATGATTTCTTTATTCGACTTGTTTTTGAAACATTTGACTTGCAAATGAATACTTGGACCCCGAGTTCTAGGAACCGGGTACTCGGTTAAATGATTCTCTATCCGATCAGACAATAGGCTTTTTCATCGATTCATCGAATTATCGATTGTCACCGTCGCTCTCTGAGGTGGACGTAATCGATATTTTCGTGTTTCCTGACTGGGACTCGATTTTTAGGGCGCTTGCGCTCACCTGCACCACGTGATGAAGTTGGAGACGTTGTCCCTGGCGAAGAAGGTGCCGCTCTTCGCCGCCGGTAGGTAGTGGACGGTGCCCATGGCCAGGATGGGGCCCGCGAGGCCGGACGTCATCGACCGCGTCATCGACTTGTTGCGCGCCTGACGCCGGGCCAGATAGTCCTCGGCCGCCTGGCGGACGTAGTTGGCGTGCTGCAAAAAACGGAACCTCATTTAGAACTGGTCTTCATAAGAAATACAAAGGAGTCGACAGCAATAGAGGGGAAAAATTGAGGTAAAATCGTGCAAATGGTGGAAACTATGAACTGATAAACTGATTCGAAATAAATCTCGCAAGCAAATTAAAATATAAAAAATAAGCTATTGAAAAATCAATGAACACATAAGAATATTAAAAATTTTGAAAGAAAATTTAAAAAACAGACCCATACCAAAAACTATTGAAACAAAAATGTTTAAAAATTGAAAAAAAATTTTTAATATTGATACAAATTTTTGAATATTGAAAAATCAAAAGATATGTAATATAAAAATGTTGGCATTTTAATTCTTAGTTCATTTATAAATATTTAATCTTCTTTTCGCATATTTATAAATGTATACAACTAAAAAACCGCAGAATTTACCCAAAAATATATTTAAAAAATTTAATTGTTTTACACATTTTTTAAGAAAATACTCTTGCAAATTTCTTCATTGTTTGTATTTATCTATTCCTCTGACTGTTTTACATCGAATTCTATTTAGGATTTATTTTTAAGCCCAAGAATTCGCTGCGAACCAGGGCGTTGAGAGAAGGAGGGAGGGAGCAGGGGAGACTGAGTGAGGGGTCGAGAGAGGGGGGGAGATTGGAAAATGCGTTATTTTTAATTTCGTGCAGTTTTGTTTGCGGTTCTCGCCGACGGATTTCGGGTAATCGTGGAGCAGTCGGGCCGCAGCCATGGAGGGAGGTCGAGCGGGGGGCGTGGCCGAGGGGTGGGGGGTTGGGTGTCCCGAAGTAGGTCGCGGCGAAGGGAACTCGATCGGAATGGAAACGCCCCCAAACGCGAGGTAATTCATGCATCACGAGTTATTTAATAAAAGGTCTCGGCCGATGACAAAAACAATCGAATCGCATTCGTCACGATCGTTCGCTTAACAATAATTTATTATTAACGACAAACCGCCAATTACCAATTAAATGGACAATAGATATATTGGAAATACAAGTAAAGGAAAAATGACAAAATAAATAAAAAACAAATTTAAAAAAATAATAATAAAAATCATAAATATATAGAAAATTCGATAAAAATAAAGAAGAACAATCGATATAAATATATAAAAATAAAGAAATGTAAAAATAATCGATGCAAATTAAATAAATAAGAACAATCGCTACAAAATCGATAAAAATAAATCAAAAGCAGTCAAAAGAAAATAAATGAAATTAATAAGGAAATCCGAAAAATTGAAATATATAAACATATATAAAGCAAATAAATAAATAAAAACAATTAGCAAAGAACTAAAGGCAAAAATATTACAAAAATTTCAATAAATGATCTACAAAGGTGGACCAGGAGCGAGTGAAACAATGAAACATAAAATCTGTTATCAGAAGTTAAGCAAACAACAACAATAACAATAACAGCAGCGATGCCAACAACAACCAGATGAATGCATTGAGGCCAATTAAATGTCACGTCATAATGGCAAAAACAAAAATTGGCAAAAGCAGGCGAGCGGACGACGGGCTGACAAATGAACAGGGCGGACGGACAGAGGGCCTGATGGACAGCCGGGTGGACCGAGGGACGGACGGAGTGCGTTTTATGGGCGTCCGATTTCCACACGTCGTGGACGCGCCGACGGCCGGCTCGGGGCGTAAAATAAAGAGATCCCGATAGGCAGACCGCTAGACAGATGTCGGTCTTTCCGTCCGTCCGTCCGTCCGTCCGTCTGTCCCCATTGCGATGTTTATGTCGGCGGCTCAAGCGATCTCGCACCTCGCCCAGAGTAAGCCATTAAAAGACAAGACAATTATTTAGAGGAGTCTTTTGTATTGTTTTGTTTATTATTTTTATTGACACGTCCACGACTTGATGAATTGACCGCGTGAACCGCGCCCGACCGCAACCTTCGACGTTTTGCATTCACCAATAAATGCAAAATCCATTTCCTTCAATTCCATTCCATTCGAATTAGGTTTCATTTAAAGTAGATTTTATTAAAATTAGGTTTATTAAATTGAGTTTCATTCAAATTGGATTTCATTCAAATGGGGTTTCATTCGAAATTTATTAGATTTCATTAGAGTTGCATTAAAAATTTCCCTCGAACTCATTTCAATTTCGATTTGATTTGATTTGATTCAATTAAATTAAAGTCCAATTAAAAAATTGGAAAAAGCTTTTGTTTAACGACGTCGATCGATAAAATCGAAATCGAAATCGCAGTCGAGTGGCTTGAGCGAGGGGCGGGCCCGAGGTTGGGGGCGTGGCACCGGTGTCGGGGTTTCTCGTAGTTTTCGGCTCGTGTCTCGGACTCGGATCCACGGCTAATGATCGCCGGCTCGTTATCGGGGACATGAAAGGAAAACGATTAATCGATCCATCGATTCATTCATCGATCGGTTGATCGGTGATCGGGTGTTTCGTGCTTGGCTCGAGGCGCGACTTTCGGCAAGGGAAGGCGATAATGCCAACGACGATGGCGATGATGATGATGGTGATGATGCTGATGCTGATGATGAGCCGCCTATAAATTACAGGTGTTCCTCGACACTTCATTATTTATCGATTTCTCAAAGACATCGCGCGGCGCGCCAAACGAAACCCGGAGACGCACGAAGCCAATTAAGAAAGTAGTTTCTTGCTCGTGTAAGATTTGTCTGTAATTTGTATTTTTGTTTTTATTAAATGATTTTTAAATGTCTTTTTCATTATTTATAATTATTATTTGTTTTGTTCGCGGTTTTGTCTTTTATTTTCTATATTTCTTTTTGGAGTTATATTAATATTTATCTTCTTGTATTTATAATTTACCCATAATTCTTTTATAGAAAGTGTTTTATTTGTTTTGTTCACTTTTCTATATATAAATTCCATTCCATTTTTATTAGGAGAATTTTTTATTGTAATTGAATTTTGCATTGCATTTTAATGTTATTTTTAAATAAATTTTATTTTTCTACTTGTTTTTTTTTTCTCTTATTCTCCACTCAACTCGCGCCCTCTCGCGGCCGGTTCCCACTTGCAGCTGTGCGACACCAGCAATTACAACAACGCCAACAACACCGACAGACACGGCAACGAGCACCACCACAACAACAACAACAACAACAACAACAACAGCAACATCGGCAGTATCTAATGGCAGCAACAGAAATAAAACTGACGGCGACAACTTCTAGTTTCTGAGAGCTTAATAAAGAAATGCTAATTTCGAGTCGCCGTCGAACTCGCGCGGCGTGACGAATCAAAGAACGCCTCTGCAGAGTGCGCTCAGGTGGACAACAACAACAACAACAACAACAACAACAACAAACACCAACGTCAAAATCAAAATCGAAAAGCTATCAACAAAAACCCAGAAATCTGACAAAAATCAACAGAAACCCAATGAAAATCAACAAAAATCCATTGAAAATGGACATAAAAAACCACCGAAAATCCACAACAAAAACCCAATAAAAATCACCGAAAACCCAAAATCAGAAATCAAAATAAAAATCGAAAAGTAACCGAAAAAAATACAACACAAACTACACAATCAGAAAATGCATTTAATTCATTCAGAAAATCGTAGAGATCAAGATTTGCAGCAACTTTCGATTTCATTGATACGGCGGCGACAACCGATGCAACAACAATACAGCAATGACAACAACAACAACAATAAATGACAAAAACAACAACAACAACAACAACAACAACCTGACAACCACTGCACTAAAGCACCATAATAAAGCGTTGAGAAAAATAAATAAATCGAATCGAATGGAATGGCATCGAATGAAATGGACATATTTGTTTATTTACAAAAATTGTAGGCGTTTGAAATATGATTATTTTTCTTTGGGTTTCTGTGGGTTCATTTTTTATTTATTTTTTACTTTTTTTGTGTTTTTGCTGCATATTCGATCGATTGAGCAACGTTTATCGCGGGGACAACGTGTTAAAATTTTCATCATGAAGATTAAATTCATTTTTTTTTGTCATTTGAAGACAACTTCATTATATCGATTTTCACTGCCATCTGCATTTCTCTCTCCCTCTCCCTCTCTCTCTCTGCCGCACACTCCTTCTTTGTCTCTTTGCGGTTATACAAGAGTTGAGAAAGTGGAAATTAATGCAAAGTTGTGGGAGTACCGTGATGAAGGGCGATTATTCGGTAACCGGTACCGACCAGTGACAACTGAATGGTCCAAGGGTGTCAAAACGTAGTGTGAAATATTGGAAAAAAATTAAACAAACAAACAAATTGCTGATAAATGAAATAATTTATACTAATTTTCCATAAATTTAAATTTACTTCAAAAAATATAAGTACAAGAGTAGAGAGAGAAATTTGTGCAAAACTTCATTGTCTGCCATTGTGTTGTGGTAACGACTGAGGAGTAGAACACGAAAACAACAACAAAAGCACCAAGAATTACAAGAACAAGAGGAAGCACAAACAGCGCCGACGTCAGCTCGAGGGCCATGGAGTTGGCAGCAGAAGTTATGTTTGTTTGTTTGTTGCATTGTTCTCAAGACGCCACCGGTCGTGGAGGAGAAGGAGGAGAGAGCGAGACGGCGGCAGAGATGGGGGGCGCTTGAGCAGATGTGAACAGAAATTAAGGGCAAATAAAGGAAGAGCCCAGCCACAGTGGGCCAGAACCGCATGCAGAGATGTTGTAAATTTTTTATATAATATTTTTGTCCTAAAATAAATCTCGCAGACTTCTTAATATCTTATTTAATATTTTTTAGTGTTTTAGTCACTAAATAATTTGAGTTTTTTGTAACCTAAACTTGAAAGTTTTTCTTCTGTCTTCTTGGCGCATGCCCGGAGGCACCGAGACGCAGGCGAACAAAAACGACAGCGAGTAAACTACAACAACAACAGCAACGACTACAATCACTACTAAACTACTACCACAAGAACATAGAACGACGAGTAAACTACAACAACAACAATAAAAATGGCATCAGCAGCGAATAAACTACAACAACACCTCGCCGCAACATCTACAACAAATAAAATTAACTATCCGAGTGCTCGTTGGTGGCCCGACGTCGCCCGGAGCCAACGAGTCCGAGTCCGCGCTCGGGACGACAACGAAGCCGAAGCCGAAGCTGGAGACGATGCTGGAGACGATGCTGGATCCGAAGTCGGAGTCGGCGGCCGGAGACGACCAAGTGTGAACTCGTGGAGAGGACGCGCCACCGACTGTCGGCGCCGTCGTTGTTCCTGTTGTTGTTCTTATTCTCCTTGTTGTTGGTGTTGCTTCTGCTGTTGTTATTGTTATTGTTCTTGCAGTTGTTTGGTAAATGCAACATGACAGTAAACTAAGGCCGCTGACAGTTGAGAGGCCACACGGAGGGGGTCGGGGGGGCCACGAGGGGCCCCACTCAAGTCAACACGTTTGCGGCGTGGCTTAATTTGCTCCGACAGTTGGAATCGATTGTAATTGATGGCCCAAATGCTCGTTGCTCCTGTCGCGGCGACGGCGGCGACGACGACGGTGATCACGATGGCTTTCAATTAAGTCCGAGACGCGAGCCGGAGAAAAATCGCAGCCAAGATAGAGGATGGAAAAGATAGAAGGAAGAAAGAGACGGCGAATCGGGGAGGCAAACTAATTACTGGGAGACGAGAATCCTCGAGAGCCGACGCTGTTTTGCCATTTTAAGCCATTAATAATGGTGTAGGAAAGGGGAAACATAATAGTGGAGTGCGAACTTTTATTATAATTATTTAAAATGAAGTGTGGAGCAAAAATGTAAATAAAAAAAGATGGAAAAAACTAAGAAAAGAACAAAACAAAAAAAAATTAATAACAAATAATAATAAGATAATACCTAAAAAAATATCAAAAAGATATATACCAAAATAATAACATCGGAAAGTACAACAAAAATTAATTAATTGATAAAAAACACTACAAAATGAAGTCTAAAAATAAATAAAAAACAAATGAAAATATAAAAATTATTCCGAAAATATAAATAAAATTACTAGAAAACGAAAAAATGTGAAAAATAAACACAATATGAATCTGGTGGAGAGATGAAATGAAATTAAACCATGCTATTAAGTTACCAGGACGTATGGAAAGGCAGCGGACGGACAGAAAAGGAAAAAATAGTAAAAATGGAGAAAATAAACAAGCAAAAATTAATGAATAGAAGGCGATATTTTCAAGCTCACGTTTTCCAGGCATTGCATGGCAAGCACACATACACATATATGTGGTCATGTGTGTGTTTGCCCATTTTCTGCACTATATCACACAGAGCTACGAATTTGTTATACATTGTTGTTGCGCCTTGTTTGCTTTGCCTTTCTTGCTGCTGGTTTTGAAATCTTCAATTAGTTTATGCAACGCACTAATTATATCTAATTCATAACTATTTCACGCACCCAGTTGGCGTCGCCGAAGCTCGCGACGACCTACGGCTTCATTGCAGGCGTTTTGGGCCTACTGGGCAATCGGTAATCGGATGCTTGGTCGGTTAAAAATTTACGTAAATTCCATTAATTTTAGTTTAGAGATTGAATTTGGAATTTTCATTTGAATTTTTCATTTTATTTTTTGCTTTTTGTATTTTTCAGTTTTTGACTTCCAAATTTACAACATACATGATTTTTAATTCTTAGCTTTAATTTGAACGTTAGTTTTATGAATTAGGAATTTATATTTCAATTAGACATTTCGAATTTTTTAAACATTATTTTTTATTGCTTGTTTCCAGTTCTTGAAATACAACGATTTCTAATTTTAATTTCGAGGGTTTTCGAGCTCAACCCGCCTGCCCCTCGCACCACGTGACCCGCTGTAGGGCGCGCTCCGGGGTGGGCAACGCGAAGCAGGTACATATGTACATATACATAGACTTATATAAAATGGCGAGAATGTGGCTCGAGTGTCTTCGCAATTAACGTGATTTTCCGAACAGAACCCAAGACGGCTCCGAGGAAAGTGCAATAAAAATGCACGCAAAGCGGGGAGAGCGAGACAGGGAGATACGAAGCACAACGACAAAGAGGGGGAAGGGGAGAGAAAAACAATTACGATTACGCCAACATCACGTGGGGGAAAAAGAAAGAAAGTGCAGGAAGAAGCCGCGGAGTTGAGAAAACTAAAATCATTTTCCCGATATTACACTGAGCGAAACACGAAAAGAGAAGACACAAAAAAAAAAACAAAGAAAAAAAAAGGAAATTCCACCGACATTGGAAAATTTCATTTGTTTATTCGCAAATGGTTTTTCCGCAACTTCGCCCGATCGATGCCACTGTGCGGCCACCACAAAGCAGCGGCGGCAACAGTTGAGCAGTAGGAAGTCGCGTTGCCAACCATCTCGGGCTCGAGCTGCATGCGCGTAATTAGATTAGCTTCCATAGAATGCAGCGCAGCGCAAGGCAAGGCTAAAGCGAGCCAATGAAAGCCGATGCAACGTAACGCAACGCGACGTGACGTTGCTGATTACGTATGCAATGTATTCTCGGCGGCAAGCAGCAAAAATAAAATTATAATAATAACATTAACGGAGGGAAAACAACTTCCGCAAAGGCTGGCAACATTCCAAGCCACGGATCCGGGGGCCAACATAACAATAATGGAAAACCACGTGTGATTTATAAAAAATTTTATACAAAAAATAATCATTAAAAACTCCCGGCAAGTGCAGTTTAAAAAAATATATCAACAAACTAGAGAAAAAACATCAGGTAAATCGAGAATACAATAAATAAACAAAAACAAGAAACAAAAAATATACACAAAAATATAATTGAAAATAAAAAACACATTACCTAAATAACACTAAAAAATTTAAAAACAAAGCAAAACTAAAAACAAGAACAAGAATTAAAATAAATAAATATATATGTATAAAAATATAAATTAAACAAGCGCACAAAAACCAAACACGAATATAGAAAAGATGAATAGAAAAAATGAAAAATCACCTAACTAAAAAATAAACAAAGCCACGACCAACTGCTGCTAACAACTGGGGCAAATAACGTTCATTGACTCGTGGAATGGCAAATTCACGTTTTAAAAAATTCAATGTTTACACAATATTCGATTCCAATTCACTTTCAATGTCAACTACAATTTGGACTTCATTTCGATTTCAATTTCGCATGCGATATCGATATAAATTTCATGAGCGATTTTGATTTTCAATTCTGATTCAAATTCAATTCAATCCAGTCTCGATTTCAACCTTGATTTTTTGATTTTGACTTCTTGATTTCAATTTCGCCTTCAAGTTCGATTTCAACTTTCACTCATTTTTGATTTCGATATCGTTTCGATTTCAAATTCGTTTCAATTTAAAATGCGATTTCGACTTTCATTCATTCATTTTGATTTCGATAGCGATTTCTATTTCGGTTTAAATTTCAATTTCGAATTCGATTTCAATTTTTTGTGCGATTCCAAACTCGATTCCGATTTCAATTTCGCACGCGAATCGGTTGGCAGGTCAAACTCGAACTCCGGTTGAAAGCGGGCTCGGAAGTCGGCCCTCGGAGCGAGCGTCAACATTTTGGCCAAGCGGTAATTAGATTGTATTGAGCCGTTGTTAATTGCTAGCGAAAGCCGCGAATTAGATGAATCAACAGAAAACGCCGAATCGAGCAGCAAAACGAGATATCAAAAAATGTAAAAATAACACAAATTCACGATGATTTGGATTTGCATTCGCGGTCGGGGGCGGTCGCGGGTTCAAGGGTAGCCAAGGGCAACACTCGGGCCGCATAAAAACACAACCGTGAGGAAAACGTGATTTCTGGCCGGGAGAACGGGGAGGGGGGAGGCCGAGAGAGGGAGGGGAAAACAACAAAAACACCGTTAAGTGCAACAGGGAAGTGAGTGAAGTCGCTTTATTTATGATTTATTATCATTGTTTCGATTTCCTTGTCTTTACAAAAACAAAACCTCTCTCTCCATCCCCGAGGCTCTCGGCCAAGTTTACGGTTTCGCTTTGGCAAATTTTTTTTTCACTATTAAGGTCGGGTCGGGTTTTGTTTTGGCCGTTCTTGAATTAGCGTTTCATTATTTTCCCCAAAATGAATGCGGCTTTGATTAATTTTTCATAAAACCAACTCAAAACCTAGTGCTTTATTCTTTTTCTCAAAGGCAACACAATTTAATTTATTTCTCAATTTTATTTCAATTTCAAAAATGTATCCTATATGCATGTGCATGTTTTTTTTGATTTTAAAATTATTTCAATTTATCTTTAATTATGCTACATAATTATTTTAGTGATTTTCTTTTGTGGTGAGTGAAAAAATTTTCTCAGAAGTTTATATTTATTTTTTCATCAATTTTTAAAATTACTTTTTTGAATTTTCCCAATTTTGCTGAAAGAAAAAGGATTTTTGTAAATTTTTACATTTTTCCATCAACTGGATTCTCGAATTCCTCGCATTCTGCCGGCTCATAAAAAACCCCGAGAACTTAAAAAGCTCACGATTTCCGCATCGTAAATTGAGCTGTTTATCGCGAAGAACCCAAACAACCCGATTGACGCGTCGAAGGTCAGTTACAACTTCATAAACCAACGAACAGGAGGCCCCAAAGTCGGGAGTGGCGAAGGTAAACAAAAAATTTTCTTCGCACATTCGCCCGAATCTCGAGCGCACTCTGCTTGAACATCGATGGCGACTAGAACACAATAACTACAACAACAACAACAGCAACAAGAAATCACAACGAATACAACAACAACAACAACAACAAGCACAGCTGATCAACCGATCATCACATGGGGAGAAGACGAAGATCGCATCATCATCGATTAGGAAGATCATCATTTGCTAACCCAATTAGTGGGCCATTTGTGGGCCATTCTCAAGCAGGTCGTAACAAGTGCGGGGCGGTGCCAGGGGGCCACGAAGAAGAACAAGCGCACGCCTCTTGTAAACAGAGAAGTCTGTGTAGGATCGTGTGGTGGGAGACGAAGATCTTTAAAGGCGAAAAAATAAATATTTACACGCTCTTCCTGTAAAATTGATTCAGTTTTCAATTAACTCCAAAGAATTTCTACTTTAAAAATTATATAAAATTATATTTTCTCTAACGCAATTTCAATTATTGCGGAAATCGATTTTAAATAAATCAGGGGTGTGGAAAGAATAGTGAATTAATTATATTTTCGATATTGTGAAACGACAACATTTAATTTGTATTTTAATTTGGCAATATTTCGAAATTGGTAAATTTTTCCATTAATTCTTTAATTTCATTTTTTCAATAAATTAAATGAAATTAAATTAAACATGATCAAACAAATTGACTTCCAAATATTTGGTATTATTTTATTATTATTGTTTTTCGAATTTTCTGGTCATTAGTTCTCGAAAAATCGACCGGCGATCGGTAATCGCGAAAATCATGGCTAATTAGGACTTCATTGGAAGCCCACGAGCGCCGAGTGCCGGAGTTTTCGGCAATCGAAATGCGTCTGTCGCTGTTGTTGTTGTTGCTGTTGTTGTCGTGTTCACGGCAATTTGTTGTTGTGCACGGCACATTTTAATTATTGCCGATCGTGGATTAGTGTTTTTTCTCGTTGTTGTTGTTGTTGTTGTTGTTGGCCAAAAACAAGTCCACACTGCGAGCGCGACGACAAACTTGGCTCGCAAAGTCAGCCGCCAACAACTTTCAATAAATTAGATCGCAATCGGATATGGTTTTCACCTCCTCCCCTCCCCTCCCCTCATCCCCCCTCTCCCTCACTCCTGCTCTTCGTCGCTCTTTGTCTCTGTCTCTGTCTGTGTCTGTGTCTCGTCGTCGCCTCGGCCCGGGCTTCGTGTGACAAACTCAAGTCCGTGGGACGCCGTCGCCCGATTGACATCTTTCGCTCTGACCTTTTTTCACGAAGACGTCTTCGTCGCCCTCGCCCTCGCTCTCTCTTTTCGTCCATCCCTCTCCCTCGCTCCCTCCCACTCCCGGTGACGCTGTCTCACCCGTTCGGCTCATCATTAGTTCGGTTTTCGTCACATTTGGCCTACCGAAATTTCAGCCAATTTTTCATTTTTCTGTTGATTTTTTGAATTTAAAATTTCTCATCATTTTTGATTTCTTTTGAGTTTTTCATTTATTCTTTACTTCGATTTCCTTTTTATTTTTCAGACGAGTTAATTTTTTAGTTTTTGTCTTGACTTGTTTCAAACTTTTCTGTTGTTTTTTCCCACTTTTCAGTCGATTTCGTAACTTTTTAGTTAATTTTTCTAATTTGAGTTGATTCTTCGTGTTTTGCTCTTGTAAAATTTGTACTTCTTCCCTTATTGGCTGCCCTTTTCGGGTGCCATTTGGCCAAAAGCAACGGCTCCGACTCCGACTCCGGCTCCGGCGCTGAGTTTGAATTATTATCGCCTTTTCGGAAATCTCGAATAAACATCTCGTTCGCCGCGATTTCTGCCGTCTTGGCCTCGATTGCCTGCTACAAGTTCACCCACATTCGCCGGCTCCGAATGGAAAATGACAAATAAAAACGGAACAAAAAATTGGAAAAATAAACAAAAAATACAAATTGGCATCGAGAAATAAAAAATTAAAAAAAAATAATAAAAAAATGAAAAATCGATAAATAAAAAAATAACGTATAAATTGTAAGAATATAAACCGAAAAAGCAGCAAAGTAAATAAAAATGAAAAATCAAAAATGAATGCAACAAATGGAGGAAAATTTAATTGAAAACTTATGAAAAAGACAACTACAAATAAAAAAGGGAAAATGCTATTACTAAATTAAAAAGAAAACTAAATGGAAATAAGTACATAATTAATGAATATAAATAAAAATAAATAAGAAAAAAAAATATTAAAAAAACAAACATTCAAAAATTATAAAAAAAATTGAAATTATATAAAATAAAACTGTATGAGAATGAGAATTAGAATTAAAAAATTAAAATTAAAAATTAAAATTCAAAAAAACAAAATTCAAACAAGTAAATAAAAAAATGGAAATTAAAACAATGAAAACTGAAAAAAAAAAACCCAATCGAAACTCGGTTTTCATTTAATTTGCGAAACGCTGCTTTTTATTCTGCGATTCCGAAAAAGCTCAGTCGAGCCAAAACGTGTTTTTCTTATTTCTTCATTTCGTCCGTTCGCTTCACTTTTTCGCACTCGCATTTTTCACGGTTCGCGTCGCGGTTTCGAACTCCATGGGCTTTAATGGCAACGGTGAGCAGCAAGTGGTTCTTGTTGTTGTTGATTTCATCTGCGTAATATTCGCAAATTGAGCTCTGTTCGCTTTTTAATCGGGTTGCTGTTAACAAAGTTTCTCTCGCCGACTTCTTCGACGATTTTTTTTTTTAAATCCGAAAATTCACATCACGCCTGACGTCTCGGCTCAACCCTTATTGGCCAATAAATTACATCATAATCAGCCCAGGTCGAGAATACGAGAGTGCGAAAAAACCTCGAAAGTTCCCCAAGGCCCACAAAAAATTCACTACTCAAGTCGAGTCGGAAGGATTGGAATTGGGCTTAAAAAACAACAGGAACGGAAATGTGAAAATACTAACGAAAAGCATTGGAAAAGATATTAAGTCAAACACAGAAACCCGTCGGGATTTTTTCCAATTTACAGAACTCAGGCTATTTTTGGACCAAATGAAGCATGACTTAATTCAACTCGAGGCTACCTCCAAACTCTGTTTGTTTATGTCAATTGTTTATTTTGCATTAAATCACGGTTCTTTACATTCGCCAAAAAAAGAAAAAAAAAATCTCTAACGAAAAAATATGTTAATAACGAAACGAGTATCTGTTGAAACAACAGCTGTTGAATATTCGTTAAACATTTTTTTATTATATTTTTCTTATTTTTTCAGTTTCGTTTTACTTGTGTGAGTTTAAGTGATTTTAGAATTAATTAAAATTCTGTTTTATGCGATCTTAGAATGAAGTGTTTTCAGCTGAGCAGAAACTGCGTTTTAGAAATCTGTCTAATGAAAATTTATTTTCATGATATTCACGATTTTTTCGATAGTTTTAAAGAGATTACTTAAATAGTTTGTCCATGAACTCAATTTCATGCCAGTTATTTAAACAAAAAATGCAAAAACTATTATTTAATACAAAAAACTACTTAATTGGCAAGAGAAAATTGAATTGAATTGAAATAAATATGATTATTAAATAATAGAAAAATGTTTTTTAATTGAGAAACTCGAAAATAAACCCAAATTAAAAAAAAAATTGATTGGAAAAAATGAAATAATGAAATAGATAATCTATTTTTGATTCATTTCTTGACTCCTGCCACCTGTCAATTATGGAGCTCACGTTTGACTAAACACTTGTCAAAAACTCGACGACGGCGTTCATCAAAAACTTTGTATTTGTATTCCTGGCGAGCTGTCATGTCTGCCATTGTTGTTGTTGTTGTTGTTGTTGTTGTTGTGTGGCTTTGGCGCTGTCAAACTTGGACGCATGGCGTCGCATGAAGATCGCGCCAAAAGCGCTGAGACGAACGCGAACGTGACATTTGCATACTTCATTTGCGGACGTTCCCAAATATACACATACATATTCAAATACATATATATGTATATGTATATGTATATGTTTTGTCTTCTTCTTCCTCCAATATTTATTTCCAACTTAGTCTACGGCTTGCTTTAGGACACCTGGGAGTGGCTCCGAGTCGGCGTCGGCCTTAGACGAAAGAGCCGAAAACAAATCGTGGGAACCCGAAACGCCGCCGTCAAGGCGGAAATTAAACTAAACACAGCTAATTTGCGAAAACTGTTTACTCACGCCGTTTTGCGAATCAACACGAGGCTCAGGGGCGGGGGGAAATTACCTGGAATCAGAGGGAGGAAAAGTAATCATTAGTCGTTTTTCACGAAAACATAAAATAAAATAGTAAAAATATTCAAAAATATAAAAAAATACATCAAAAATACTTAAAAATTAATGCACAAATATTTAAAAGACTGTTCAGAACAATAAGAACAATTTCCAAAAATATTACAAAGTAGAATTTTTATGAACGCAATTTCGTTCTTGACTTGACTCGAGCATAATAGCTGTAATTATCATCGCGAGCGAGAAGGTGAGATCGTTAATCAATGCAATTTGACATCTGTCACAATATCGTCTACAATTACCGACTACCATTCGCGACAAGCGATTACCGATCGATCGGGCACGGTTGGCGTTGGTGATTCATCGGCGGCTCGGCGGTTGGCAACGCTTCCACAGTTGGCAATGAATTCTAAACGCTGCCCGCCGCCACCAGCAATCAACCAAAGTTCAGCAAAACCAAAACAACACAGCAGCAGCAGCAGCAACAACAATGAGGGAAACCAGTCAAGAAAACACAGAAAAAAGGCAAATGAAAATCAAAGCGTTTCCTTTTGAGCCGTTGACATTGGCTTGGCGTCGGCGTCGGCGGCGTCGTCTTGACTCCGGCCAGTGCTGCCAACTTCATAACTCGACGCCAGCTCGAACATTATGACACAGCGTTAGCCAAAATTGGTAAATCTAAGCCATTTATTTTGTTGTTATTGCTAATGCTTGTCTTGTCTTGTTGTTCCCATTGTTATTGCTATGGCTATTGTTGTTGTCGTCGTGTTGTTGCTGCGATTCTCACTGAAGTGCGAGATGCCGCTCGACGCCGTTCTTGCGACGCGGTCGTCAAGTGCTCGTCATTATGACAGCGATCATCATCATCGTCGTCGTGGTCGTCATCGTGACAAGTGGTTGAAGCATTACGTCATGATTGATACCGATCATTAGAGTCATGATTAACCATAACAATAACCACGACAAAAGGCAAAGTCTTTTCCAAGCCACGACGTGATCATGAACCAGATCTTCATAATGAACAACGTCGAGAAATATAAAGAGGAAAAGCCTAATCACTAGCATGAACTCCAAGAAATCTTAAAAACCATGATTGTAAACCACGACCAAGAGCCACGATTAAAAACTATGATCGGACCATGATCTTCACACCACGATCGTCTGTAGAAACATGTGTTTTATTAGAAGCATCTTCATCATAATCGCCAGGGCCATGATCTTCACTAGAAACATGATGCTTATTGGAAACATGATGTTTATTAATCTCTTCATCGAGAACTTGGGCTTCCTCGAAACGTGATCTTCATTAAAAACATGTTTTCACTGTAGGCATTTTTCTCCATGAATTAAAAACCAACGACATTTTCAACGATCTTCATAAAAACCCCGATAAAGCCGAGATCTTCGGAAAAACTCGCAGCTTCATTAAAGTCATATTCTGCACTATAACCGCGATTATAATGAAATAAACAAACTCCGACTCAATTAGGATCCATATTTCTGCCATAAGCAACGTCCACTTCCCAGAAGGCAGTCGCGGACCTCCAGTCGCTGCATCCATCACTGGGGCCTCTGTAAATGGGCCGGCGAAGTGATGAAAAAGCCACCGATACGATTTAATAGAAATCCAATCGCGGTTAATTGAATTAATTCAGAATTTATTGCAATTCATCACTTTTTTCCATTTGTATTTCAGCGCCTTCCTTCAGGCCCTCCCTCCCACCTTCCGGTCAGGTTGTTGGCGCTCGTTTTTCCCAGTGCACGCGGCAAGTGCTTGACAGGCTCCTTAAAAGTCGAGTCGAGCCGAGCCGACCCGCCCGACCCGATCCGTATCTCGGTGATTTACGTCGAGTCAGATCTCGTGCCTCAGCCATGTTGGAGCGTTAGAATATGGCATATTAATTTCCATTCTGCACTCAGTCATTTGCAGGCTTCCAGCGAGACCAAATTGGGTGTGTGAAAGCCTGTGCTATCGGGAGGCTGTTCTGGGCCCAATTATGACACGTACTTCAATGAATATTCATTCAATTTCATTCGCGATCTTGGAGAAGTGGTGGTGGATCTCCTTAATTAGGCCTCTTGGTGCGTTGGAAATGCAATGGGGTTTCGCTAGCAAGAGAATCCGAGAGGTTTTTGAAGAGAACTGCCCAGAGTTTTCTGGAAAACTGAAACATCTGTGGTGCGATTTCTGAATAAACTCTCATAATTTGTTGAAAAATTGCTGCAGATTTCCCGCGGCGATAAACTGCTGTTATTTTTGCGAAATTCTCTAATGAATATTTATTCGAAATTGCCTTTGTTCGCAGTAGTGCGAAGACGAGTGGAAGTAGATCGTGTGACGGATCTGCTGCTATATTTCAGGCTGTGTACAAGACCACGAGTATGAGCCAGGCACTAATTAACGACAAAATAATGAACTCCAAAGGAATTAACTGCAAAATAATGAACTCCCCAGGAATGAGCTACAGAATGATCAACGCCTCGAGACTAATTCCCCAAGAGCAATCTGCTCTAGAATAATCTGCAAAATAATTAACTCTAAGCGAATCAGCTCCACTGGAATTATCTCCGCCACAAGAACCTCCTCCAAAATCCACTGTAGAACACAATCAGAATCAGAGTCGTCGGTCGAACCGATTACGTGTTGGTGATGAAAATATGAAAATATCGGTAGCAAAGTCTGAAAATCCCTCGATCAACGGCTATTGCTCGGCATCAGTTGCAGAACTCGAGCCAAGGCCTGCATGTGTCGAGACGGGAGTTAGAACGGATTCGAATTCGAATTCGCCGGGGAAGGCGGCCTGCTGGGGCGGAAAAGCGCAATTAACTAATCACATTATTTATCATCCGAGATCGGAGTCGGAGTCGGAGTCGCAGTCGAGTCGGTGCCCAGCTGCCAGCCCGAGGGCTCCACACAAGCTGCTTAAATGTGCATAATTTCGACAGCATTTATCATTTTGATTGGAGCCGAATCGAGGCGCGAGCGACCGCGAGATGCACTGGGGGCGAGGGGGAGCGAGAGAGGGGGAGAGGTGACAGGGACGGCGGCCAACTTCGCGGCGCATTCCACAGACGTCAGCAAGACAGGAGTCGCGTCCGAAATGGCGTCCGTAGAGCACGTGAAACCGCAAAACCGTCCGTCCGTCCGTCGGTCTGTCCGTTAGACTTTTCGTCAGTCTGTCCGTCGGTCTCTCTTGGCGGTCTGTCCTGGTCTTTGTGCCAGAAGTCGTCCGTTAGAGCCAAAGTCCCCGGTCTCTCTCTCTCCCTCTCGCCCAAGTGGCTTCGCGAAAGGCTCCAGGTGGACTGGCGACGGCGTCCGACCCAGGAGAGGGCGAGGCGTGAGGCGTTAATAAGTCTGATTAACGGACAGGCGTGGCTGCGAACTAGGCAACAACAACAACAACAACAACAACAGCAGCAGCAGCGCCACTAAATGGAGTCAACGCGGCCAAACGCCATCATAAATTAAATGATTTACACATTTTCCGAACGAAAGGAATTCGCCTTTTTCACACTTAGTCTTTATGAATTTTTCCACTTTTTCACATTTTTGGTTTTTCGTTATTAACTTGCTATTTTTGTATTTTTTTTACTACTTTTTGTACTTATTTTTATTTAATTATTGTAATTTGTCATTATATTTTATACATATTTTTCATATATTTATATATTTCATATTTATCATATTATTTAAAAATATGTTGTTAAATATATTTTTGTATATATATTTTCATGGTAATTTTTCTGTTCTTTTTTGGTTTTTTTTATTTCAATTCTTTAATTTTTTATTTAAATTTTTTTGTTTTCATCTTTTTGTTTTGTTTTCCCTTTAATTTTCTCTTTTCTTCGAATTTCTGGCAAATATTTTCAAAATTTTAATTTTAATAAAACATACCAAATTGGATATTTCTCGAATTTGAATGTTTACCTTTGTTTACTTTTTTTAATTGTCAGCTTCAATTCAATTATTCTTTAGTAGTCTATTATGATCATCTTTTTCCTTTCTTGTTGTCTTTATTTTCATTTATATTATTTTTTACTGTATTTTTACAGGCTTTCGAATATTTTATTTTTCGTTTTTTACTGGCTTTTCTGACATTTTCGAACGAATTCCCCGCATTCTAGCGCCGTGTTCTGAACCGCCCCCGGCGTCCAACGCCCGCCGACCGCCGACCGCCAGAGCCGTTCAATCAACAGCGCTCGCCGCAGTCTCTTCTGGCAGAACGTGCGGCTGCATGCAAAAAATCGCGCTCCAAAATGCAGTCGCCCCCTCACTCGCTCGCCCGCCCGCTCCCACTTGGACTCTCTTGGTCTCCTCTGCTCCTGCTCCGGCTCTCTCCCGCCCTCTCCTACCGATTGACTCCCTGCGTGCTTCGCTCTGGCCCTCCTTCAGAGGTCCACCCGCTCTGCTCCGCCCCCTGCCCCTCTGACTCTGCCTCCCACCGCGCCCGTCTCGCCGCACCCGGCTTCGGCAACGAGGTAGGAATTTTTTGACAGATTTATTAGGCGTCCAAGTGGAGCAACGTGTTCTCTGGAAGCCGTCGCGCCACCCCCGCCCCTCGGTGCCAGGAGTCGCCGCAGGCGCCCCGCCCACGGCCCGCCGGGCTGCGGCGTCGGTGGTGTTGAAAATCGGCCGCGGGGCCTCTGGAAACCCCGACCACGACCACGACCACGAGCTCCTCCCTCCTCCTCCCCCTCGCCCGCCAACGGGACATTCTTGCAAGTCGCATGTGTGTGTGTGTCTGTGTGTGTGTCTGTGTTTGTCCGGCGATTGTTTGTTATTTTTGTGATTTCGTAAATCACAGTCCGGATCGAGGTGTGGCCAGACATTGAACCGACCAGGTCGCCCTGTCCGAGTCAATCTGTCCAAATGTCCCATGTCCGTCCGTCCGTCTGTCCGCCTGTGTGTCGTTCTGTCCATCGCTCGTTATCGATATTTATCGATAATTATCGCACGTTCGATCGAGCGTCTGGTTCTCGGGATCGCTCGCCGGTCGATTTCGCGGTCGACGTCGTTGCTTTTGGTTTCATTTGTCGGTCTCTCCATCTGTCCGTCTGTCCATCTGTCCGTCTGTCCGTTAGTCAGGGCGTCAGTCTGTCCTCTGTCCGTCCGTCCGTCCGTCCGTTTGTCCCTTTGCCCGTGGGTCGTTGGCTGTGCCGTTTAAACGTTTTAATTTCGCCGCATTTGACATTCCGCTGCATTTGTCAACTGTCGCATGCAGCAAAAGTCATGCGGCTTTCGACGAGGCCAACCGATCGCTCTCGCTCGCTCGCTCGCTCGCTCTCTGTCTATCCGTCGGCCCGTCCGCCTGTCACGCCCCGTGCACGGTGGTCATGAATAATAATAATGGCTTGCGTGCCTCGGCGTCCTGCGTTGTCTGCAACAAGCGATGCAGTAAAAACAATAAAAGTAATTACAACAATAATTCTAGCAACAATAATTCCAACGAAATTTCCACCAACGACTCCACCACCAACAAGTCCAACAACAATTCCAACAACGATATATTTCAACCTATTTTCCTTCGACTTCTCGTTGTCGCTGCTCGAAATTGAGCCATAAAATGTCTGTTCTGATTTTGCTTCTCGCTCGCACAACACGCGACCGACATGCGACGATTCTCGTTGTTGCCCAACCGATTCATTATGCGTTGACATACGGGCCCATGGATCTGGACATGGACCTGGACATGTCGTGGACAGATATCCAAGCGCACTTGGATTGGAGCAGAATTCGAAAGTCCCGCTGGGAACGTTTTATGGCTAAAAACCTGAGTGATATTTATGTAAAAAATACCATTGCCTTATCACAAATCTTAAAAAAACCTTGAGAAGCACAAAAAAAAATCTTTAAAGTCAAATAAAAATAATAAAAGAAAGTATCTTTAAAATAATATAATAAATTAACCAAAAATAAACAAATAAAGAAAAAATAAATTAAAACCTTTAATTGATTATTGCTGACTACATAAAAAATAAATTAGAAACCAAGACAGAAAATAAAATAAAAATAAATTAGTAACTAAAACAGAAATAAATAGTCAAAATAAACAGTAAAAACAGTGCAATTAAATGCAAATTAAATAAAATAAATGCAGTAAAAACCAAAATAAATAGAGCAACATAACAAATAAAATGCTATTTTACATAATTCGTCTGAGGAGAAATTTCAGCCTTGTCGTGCCGGCAATATATTGACTTGGGATTGGGAAAATGACGGCGGTAATGACGATAATGACGATGGCGATGAAAACGAAGGCGACGATGATGAAAATCGTTGTTGGCCACGAAGCCGATGGACCGAAGCCGTCGACAAGGATGACGACAACGTCGATGTCAACCGCTGCCTCCGAGATCTTGACGCGATCGAGGAGATAATCACAATGATAATGACAATGATAATGAGGACGGTAATGAGGATGTCGTACATCGGTCGATGTCGAGGGCCGTCGAGTCTTGATTCAATTGACCCCAAATGCCGTCGAGCTAAGCCGCCAAAGGGCCCTTGAGTCCGAGTCCGAGCATTTCAACCATTCAATATGTCCGCCATGCCGTCAATATTCCACCTTCAACGCCCTGTTCGCATGATAACAAATAACTATTATTGTTGTTTGGTAACTTCCATCGACCCTCGAGTGCATCTGGACAGCGGAGGGTCGAGAGGATGACGAAATTTGGACGTCGAGGGAGCGAGAAACGGAGATTTTCAACCATGCCCTGCCCTATGGTTGCCCAGCGATCCATTGGTCGCTCCAACCATCATCGGTCTCTCGATTCCCTCGATCGCGCGATCCACCGATCCCTCGACCCATCGATCGCTCGATCCCTCTCACCTTCCACCATCGCATGCAACGCATCTTTCGTAAGAAAAACATTGGAAAATTTCAAGAAAAACATGGTCGATGGCCCTCGAGTGACAATCGTCAAATCGTCGATCGACAACTCGTTGCCGTGGGTCGGCGGACACGAAATTCAAAGCGGGGAACGCGTGTGGTCCGGGTTTGCTCTCAATAACGTGGTCATTACCAATAATTTGTGGTCGCTGTTTGGCTTTGTTGTTGTTGTTATGGTAGTTGTTGTATAAAGCCAATATTTATTTGTTTATTGATTTCCCCAGCGTCCGCGTCGCGCCTGCAAATTGTCTTTGTGGACGAGACTCCAATTTATGGCCCCTAATTGTGGTCAATATATTTGCATAATTTAATTGCCGTGATTTTTTGTTTCCTTCATTTGTTTACAGCATTTTGTTTACATGAGTTTTGTTTTGAATTCTTTCCTGGCGATTTTTAGTGACTGACTGAAATTTCTGTACCTATTTTTTCATATTTATTTTCTTTATTATTCCATTTGCTCACTTCCATTTCTTGGTATTATTTTTATCTTTTTTTATAATTGTATATTAGTTTTTAATTACTTTTGCACACCTTTATTTCATGAATTTCCAATTTGTGTACATATTTTTTAAATTTTTTCCACTTTTAACTCCCTTTATTTACTACCAACCTCGTTTAACCTCCACATACTCCATCATCGTGTTGTACTTTTGTTTGGCCTTTGCCTTTTTATTTACTGCTTTGGCTTCCTTCTAGTCTTCCTGTTGGTCTCTGGTGCTTTTCCCAAATTTTTGACCACTCTTTGCTCAACTAAGTTAATTTGCTTGTTACGACTTTCGCTCTGTTTGCCTGCGTGGTTTTGTTCAAACGGCTTTCGCAGCCCAATTTATTTATTTGTCTGTCGACGCCGAATTTCTTTCCCCTCGCCGGTGCTCGGCCAGCCGAGATCTGGAGCTCGTTTCCGTCTCCGATTCCTGCTCCGGCACGATTTCTCTCTGTCCCTCTCTGTCTATTCCAGGAAATATTTCTGTTCCTTATGGATTTCTCTGTCGGGGATTTGTTGTTTTTTTAATTCATTTTTCGTCTGTCTGATTCTAAATATTTGTTTTTTCATTGTCTGCTCTCGCTATTTTTTCACTTTTTGACTTGTCTCTTTTTATAGAACTTATTTTTGGAAAGGCTCAAGGGATAAAAATAAATCGAGAAGGGGAAAAAATGGAAAAACAAACCACGACTTCTCACCCAGAGTGGTTCGTCTTGCCATTTCTTTGATGTTTTGGCCGAGATTTCGCTGCGGGTCGGAGGCGCTTCAAATGGCCATCGCTTGGCAAACGTCGGAGGTGGAGGAGGAGGGACTTCCTGGTGGAAGGTTGAAGGCGATTGTGGCGACCGACGACGTGAAGCATCCTGGCATCCCGGCCTAACCTTGGCGATGAAGCGAGCTGCGGATTCTTATCGTGTTTCGTAATAAAAGGCGACTACTTTTTATTGTTATTGTTATTGCTGCGAGGCTCCTCGACGGTCGGCCGGTGGCCTCCGCCGTCTCCCCTCCCTCCCTCTCCGTTGCACCCTTTCGGCCTCTCACTCGGCAGCGGTCGCAACGGCTTCAGCTCGAGCCTGCCTTCGGGTGACGAGGACCTCGTTTTTGTTGTTGCACCTTCTTTGCGTGCTTCGCTATTTTTTCTGGATTTGTTTTTGGTTCACTTAGTTGTTGTTATTTGCTATATTTATTTCTGGTTTATTTACTTTTTTAATTTTAATTTTTTATTTAATTTTTTGTATGTTTTGTATATTTCCTGTTTTTTCTTAGTATTTATTATTTTTTATTATTATTTTGTTCTCATTGTGTTTATACTATTTCGTTTATATATTTTTTAATTTTTGATTCACATTTTTTTCTTTCTGGTTTTTTGAGTTTTTGAATTCGGTTTTGATAATTTTTTTTATTTTAAGGCTTCAATTCTGATTTCATAGCCGATATTTGCTTTTTTTTAATTGAATTATTTTTTTTTATTTTATTCAATTTATTTAATTATTTTATTTTATTTTTGATTTCATTTTTGAAGTCATTTTGATGTAATTTTTCCATTTATTTCTTACTTGATTTTCCATTATAATTTTATATTGTTCTTGATTTTGATTTATTTCTCACTTGTTTTTGACTGTTTTTTCATTTCTTGCCTTGTTGTTCATTTTATTTATTCAAATTGGTTTTCGGCTTTTATTCCTATTTGTTTCTTTTTCCACTTCGGTTTCTTATTTCTTCCGAATCCTTTTTCTAATCTTTCCATTGTCTCATTATCATATTCTTGTTTGGACCATTTTGAGCTATTTGAATTTTTCTCCTTTGACTTTCATGCCTTATTTTTATTTATTTTTTTTATTTTTATTATTTTTTTGCTTTTTCCTATCGCTTGGTCTTATTTTATATGCTGTCTTTACTTTCCAGAATCGCGACTTCGCCACAATCGAATGGGCTCTGCCTGCTGTGGGCCGCGGAGCCTTCGAAAGCCGGCCACGTGAATGGCCGGTAAATCCTTGTGGGTGGTCCGCGCTCCGAGCCGTGGGCCACGCCGAGGAGCGGAGAAGGGAAGGGCAGGAGCCGAATAAAGGAGAGAAACAGAATGTGGAGTTGCAGTTGGAGTTTGAGTTGGAGTTGGAGAACACAATGTGGCGATTGCGAGACTTTGTACGAGATTGCGATAGCCCACAACCAGAGTCTCCTCCGGCGCGGACCGCCGTCGACCCCGCGGAAGGCGGCCCGGAGTAGCGGCTCCCACTGGACGTTCGCCGAGAGCCGCCCTCGGGCCAGTTCATTGGAGGAATTCCCACAAATGTCCCCTAAATTTGATTTTCACTTCCACCAAAAACACATTATTTCCCTCATAATTCACATGACTTCCCTTTGATCATGGGAGGCGTCGGCCTAAAATAGCCGCAGACAGACAGGCAGACAGACAGAGAGATTGCGGAGTGTGAGGTGGGCAGAGGCTGGAGAGAGAGAGAGAGAGAGAAGCTCTAGGCCATTGACTCGGAGGCGACCCGAGATGACGCCGAGCGACAGGGGAGATGGAGATGAAAATGGAGATGGAGACGAAGATGAAGATCATGATCAGCAGATCAGTCGATGGCAAAGGCGAGGACTAAAAATACCAAAGGGGCGAGGAAGAAGGACAGAGGAAGCTGGGATGGGGAGGAGAGAGGAGTGAGGAGAGAGCATGAATGGTTTTCAATATCAGAAGCAGGCGATTGACAACTGTATGAAGGAGGACGGGCGGAGGAGGCTGAGAGCAGGAGGCTGGACAGAGGAGAGACGGAGTTGAGGGGACCGAAGAACTGGGGGAATCTCGAGAATCAGCGACAATCGCTGGAGCCACGGCGCCCCTGGAGCAAATTAAAGGAGAAATTCACGAGCTAGTTTAATTATTTACGTCGTCTATTGATTAATTTACCTCATCTATCGATCAGAACATTCGCCGATAACCGACTACCGACTCGGGTACCGGTTACCAAGGGGTCGAAAATACACCTCTCAGCGGCGAGGTCAGAAACGAGGCTGCGATCGAGACCCGGATCGAGATCGATAAATGTATGAGAATCGACGAGGAGTCAAATTAATTACGGGTATCAGCAGTACAACAACAACAACGAGAGAAAGACTGGCGATGGGAGTGAGCGAGAGAGAGAGAAAAAGACGGCAATTAATTTGATTATCTATCGATGGCCAGGTGGCAGCACGAGAACCGAAACCCAAACCGAGAGTCGAGATTAAGATGATGTTATTGTAATTGTTGTTGTTGTTGTGATTGCTGAACAACTTCATTATCGGGCACACCCTGTACTTGTGGCTGCAATTTAGTGCTGTTCGATTGCGCTTTGTTGATTTTGACGTGGAGTTTTTGATTTTGATTTTCTTAGTTTTTTGCACATCTTAATTTATTTTATTTTTTTTTCTGTATTATTTGGATTTTCCAATTTAAAATTTGAATTTTCCAATTTAAATTTTGTATTTTCTTCAATTGATGCTACCATTTTTAATTTTATTTCTTTGATTGACATTTTTAATTGCTTATTTTAATTTGGATTTTACAAATATAATTATTGATTTTCTATTTCTATTTTATTTAAAATTTTTAATTTTGTCCAAGAGTTAAAATTATTTTTAAAATTTTTGTTTTTTTTTTGTTTTGAATTTTTGATTTTTTTTTAATTTGGTTTTTTTTTAAGTTACGATTTCACTTTTTGCAGCCAATTGCACAACTTTCGGCAACGCTGCCTGTTGTGTGTCTGTGTGTGTGTTGGTGTGTGTGTGTTCGTGTGTGGTCCGGCGCTCACACGCCTCGAATTCCCTCCGAAGATTAATGGGCGGCGAATGCGGTTGATTTGCGAAGCTCGGTGGGAAGACGCGAAGCCAAACGAAGCCGACGAGGCGACCGCGCCGAGCCCGGCCTCCGAAGCTCCGAGACAGAGCCGAATCGGCCCGAAGCGAGCAGCGAACTCCACAAATCAATCAAAGCAAATAAATATACAAGTATAAATTTAATAAATACAAATAAAAAATTAATATTAAATAAAATAAAAATAAATAAAATAAAATAAAATAAATAAATCAAAATAAATAAAATAAATAAAAATCAATATAAAATACAACATTAGAAAAGCAAAACTTCAATAATAAATAAATAAACCACAAATTGGAAAAACCCAAAAAATTATATAAAAATTGATTTAAACGGCAATCCCAACTTTTACACAATAAATTCAACAACAACAAATCAAAATCCGAATCCGAATCAATCACAAATCCATAACAACTGAAAATTACGTCATCTTTTGAATTAAGGAAAAAAATAACAATAAATTGATGAATAGTTTACAAAGAAATCGAAAATCGAAAACCACAAATTAACATAACTGTTTCGAATTATACAAATATTTATATAAAAAAGACACAATGAAAAATAAACGAAGACAATTTAAAATTAGCAGAGAAAAAACGATAGAAAAAATTGTGTGAAATAAAAAGCGAAAAAAATTGGCCGAAAATATCAAAGAAAAAATTGGGAAAAAACTCCGAGATGGGCTGCGAATTGTCGACAGCAGCAACAACAACGATCACAACAACAACAACACCACCGATGATGGCCGATCGGGTCAACCGCTGTGACCCGGAGCAGGTGTGGGCTCGTCTCGTCTTGATCCACAACAGGGTGGTGGAGCAAAACAAAAAGGAGAAAAAAGGAATTCAAGAAGAAGAAGAGGGTCGGAGTCGCCCGAGGCGTTGAGAAATTGAAATGTTCGCGATGAGCGATGATTAAAACAACTCGTTAAAACGCTGCCCGCACTTGTCACAGCGGCGTGTGGCAACGCCGGGGGGCGGGTGGCCACTCCAGACGTAACCCCCCCCCCTCGTGGAGTCTCCCCACACGACCTGCCGATTGGAAATCGCTCGATTTGGGTGGAAAAATTGGGAGAGAAATCGAGTGAACGAAGGCGAATAAATTTTCCAATTACTTGGCCATTCTTCTTGCTCTTCTTCTGGGCCTTCCCCTGCTTCTTCCCCATCCTCATCCCCTTCTTCTCGTTGTCTTCCTCTGACGCTATCGCCGCAATTACTTCGCGGTCTCGTCGGGCAATTATTTAATTTTCACGTCGACGCCTACCGCGGGTCGATGCTGGAGCGGAGACAATGGCAAAGCAACAACAAGAACCAACCACACAAACAACAATCAGCAATTAACAAGCAACAACCAACAACCAACAACAACAGACAACACTGAACAACAACAACGGCAACAACACACGCAACAACTGCAGCAAAATAATTAAAGGAAATGTTGCCGGCGTCGAAATCGAAGTCGACGCCGCCGTCGCGTTTCTTATCGAGATGCGCGGAGCAGCGACGGCTCCTGCGCCGTTGCCCACCCCTGGCTGGCCGGCGGCGACCGTCGGCGACCGTCGGACGCTCGGTTTTATCAATGAAACCAGCAATAATTGCTCGCGTTTGTCACATGCCAGCCACGTCGAGTTGCCGGCAACAGGCGCAGTCGCTGCGGCCCCCGGCGGTCCTCGAGTTGTTGTTGTTGTTGCTGCAGGTCTTCATGTTGTTGCTTCTATGGATATTGTTGTTGTTGTTGTCAGCGACTATCGCCAAGTCTAATGGACTCCAGCTGTTGCCGCTGTTGCTTCTGTGAGTCCAGTTGCTGCTGCTGCTGCTGCTGCTGCTGTTGTTGGTTTGCTTTGGTTTCCACAATTGTTGTTGTTCTTTTTGCCGCCACTGCCACCTCTCGCAGCACGCAACAAACCTCCAAATGCCAACGATTCGGATACGAATCGAAAATCGATAGACAGGCGACCGGAGAATTCGAAAAGATAAACTAATTAAAAAGCCCTAAGAAAAGCTCTGTGAATAAATCCAGATTTTCCGATCAAGAGTTTTGAGCTTGTTTAAAAAATAAAAAAAATAAATAAAAATAAAAAAAAAATCGAGTGTTTGCAGTTAGAAAATAAAAATACAATAAAATTCTTGGCGATTATTAACAAATTCAAGAAAAATCACAAAATCGCCTCATTTGCATTTCCGGCAGCGCAATCTGCGGCGAGTAGTTGGCCACACATGCAGGGGAGGGGAGGGGGTGGCAGAGAGAGAGAGGGAGAGAGATGGGGGGAGGAGAGGGGGAGAAAACGGTAGGAATGTCGGCGATAATTCATGCAAACTTATCCGACACACGGACAGACGTCAGGGAAACAAAGTCCTATTTTTCCAAGAGTGCGAAGCGAGAGGGAGAGAGTGAGTGACAGAGAGGGAGAGGGTAGAGAGAGAGAGAGAGAGAGGTCGGCCACACGCGCATTCCGGAGGCGAAGAATAACAAAAGAAGCGGCGGCGCCAGGCCGTCAGCGGGAGGTCGTGAATGCAACAGACGGACGGACGGAGGGACGGACGGAGGGAGGGACAGATGGATGGACGGACGGACGGAACGACGGCTGGTGAACCGGCGCCAACGCCGGCGCAGGCCTCGCCGCGGGGCGGAGAAAACTCGACGAAAGAGAGAAGTGCAAAAACTCCACTGGGGGAAGGAGACGACAAAGAAAAGTTAGATTACAAAGAAAAACAAAAATTAGTATCGCAAAAGTGAAATAAAATGGTCAGAGAAAAGACAAGCACAAGAGAAGAAACTGACAAAGAAAAATAGGAAAAAGAAAAGAATAAAAAACGTCAGAAAAAAGGCTAGAACAAGTAGAAAAGACAAAAAAGTCATAAATTATTAAAAATAAAAAAGGAGTGAAGAAAAAATGTCGAAGAACACATAAGAACAAGACAAAGTAAAGGGGAGGAAAACTCAAAAATAAATTAAAAAATTAAAACAGGAGAAAAAGGCTGAAAATGACAAGTGGAGTAAAAAATCAAAAGGTAAAAAAAAATTAAGAAGTCCAAAAGGGTCAGAGAAAACACAAAAATAGGCAATGACAGGAGGATGAAAAGTCCAAAAAAGAAAATAAAATGAAGAAAAAACATCGGCAAAGAAATGCAAAAAAAAACAAAAAAAAATGACAAAGATAAGAAAACCAAAGCAACCACAAAGAAAAGCCGGAGAAAAGGAGGGAAAAATATGGAGAGAAGACGAAAAAAAGTCGCAGAAAACCCGGAGCGAAAAATTCCCAACCCCGGAGCGAAAAATTCCCATCGCGCCGGCGGCGACAGCGACGACATGGGATGATTTTGCGACATATGTCCGAACAAGGGACAGGATGGCAAGGAGAGCAAAAAAGCAGCGACAAAGAAAAAATGTAGCAGATTTTTATCGCTCATGCAGCGAAAAGGGAAAAAATCCCTTCGCCTCTTAGCGGAAGATTTAAATTTTTCCCCAAATTAAACGACGGTAATCGGATGCCGAAGGCTTCGACGTGATTATTTTTATGGGTTTCATGGGTTGCCCTCCAGCAGAGAGAGAGGGAGAGGGAGGGAGTGGGAGAGCGAGACCGAGATGAAATTGTGGTTGTCGTTGCAGGGTGGTTTTTTATGTGTCGAAGGGTTTTTTTTTTCTGTAGCCACCTCGACGACGCTGGAGGCCGAGGTCGGCGATGAGGGTTCGCTTTGTTTAGGCGTTGTTGTTGTTTCTTGTTTGTTGTAATTGTGCTTCTGCTGTTTGTTGGTGTTATTTTTTTATTGGTTTTGTTTGTCATTGTTGTTGTTCCCATTGTCGCCACAACTGTTGACTGTGATGAAGGGGTTTCGAAAGTCATGTTTATGGGGAAATATTTCCAAACACACACACACACACACCCGCGCAGGACCCACGGACTGGTCCGGGGACGAAGTAAAATTTTCGACTCCGCACTCGAAACTCGTCTTCGAAATTGAAAGAAATTTAGTGAATCTTACGGAATTTAAAAACATTTAAAGTGAAAATTTTGTATGGAAATTGAAATAAATAAAGAAATTGAAAAAACTGAGAAAGCAAACAAAAACAAAAATTGAATTCAGTTTTGAAAGAAATTGAAAACTTGAAAGACGTGCAACAAAACCAAAAAAAAAAATTGGAACCAATTGAAAAAAAATGAATTAAATATGAAAACATAAATGAAGGGAAAACTAAAAAATATGAAGAGAAAAGCATAAGAAATTACGAAAATTAAGGAAATTGCAGAACACAAATTTAAAAAAAGCAAGGAAAGTGAAACACGTAAGAATCTTAGGAACTTGGAGAAATACCAAGCGGAGCCGATGCGAAATTGGCCCGATCGCTCAAGTCGTGCCTCGAGCGATTACTTCGGGCGTTCCACATTCCTCGCGGGCACAAAAATCCCATCGAAAAATCCCAGCCGAGCAAGTGCAAAGGGTAATTCGCGCTCTTCTTCTTCTCGCTCTCCCTCTCCCCTCGCTTCTCACCCTCTTCTCTTCTCGCTCTCCCTCGTCTTGGATAAAAATAAAGTCTCTCGACATTCCTTTGTTAAGGGACAAGAACAGCAAAAACACCCAGCAACAACAACAAACAATTGTCAAATTCTTTTATTTTTTGTGCCCAAAGAACAAACCAATCAGAGCAAATTTATATTTTTTATAAAAAATTAATTATATTTGGATAAAAATCAAGAATGAATTCAAATGAAAACTAATTGAAAAATCATAAATTGCAAAGAAATCAGATTCCAAAATGAAGACGAATTTTTTATGTTTATAAAAAACAAAAATCTGTTTCACAACAATGGCGAAAGAGACGAAAAATAAAAACACAAAATAAATAAGCATTGAAGAAGCATTTTGAATGACAGACAGCCGTACGGACGGACGGACGGCTGGCTCGATAGACAAACAACAAGTGCAACATCCTCAAGGGTCTGAAAGGCTTTTCTCTTCCACTACGGAGTGATTTATAGCGCATTAATGTGGAGTCCCGTCCCTCTCTCTCTCTCGCTCTCCCACATTCCGCGCCCGAAGACTCCACGACCGAAGCGATAACACTTAGGGTGCGAGCCGAGCGCTACAGGCGACCCACGACGACCGCGAGGCGGTCGGGCAGAGGAAGGAAATTACGTTAAAGCCATGAAATCTTCTCTTTGTTGAAATTTTGGGAAATTTTGAAAAATGGCAAAAGGGCAATCGACACGAAAAATAATCAAAAAAACGTGGGTAAATAAAGCAAATTAAAATAAATATAAAAAAAATAAAATGAAAATATAAAAACATAAAATTGTACAAGTTTTTAAAAAAAATTCGAATTATTCAATGGAAGACGCAATAAGTAATGAATAAAAAAAAAAATTAAATAATTCATATTAAAAATATTTGTGAAATGGAAAAAATATCAATAGTAAAAAATACTAAAACATTGCCTTCAAAAACTATTATTAAATAAAAATATGATTGAGCTAGAAAAAAATTTCAAAATTATTATATTATTATATTATTTAAACAAAAATTTTCAAATCTGACAATTTCGAGGAGAAAAAGTTTCGCTCGCAGCCACTGGAGAATGAGAAGTGGGAGTAGAAAGTAATGAAATTCATATTTTGCATTTCTGAAAGAAACGAAAACCAAGAAGAAAAACAAGAACAATAATTTACATCACTTGAGCTGCGTGTCTGGTTCATTGTCAGCCGCTTCCGTCCTCGGAGGGCTCGGGCGGGGGCGCGAAGGGTGCCGGAAGCGATGGGAAGAAGAAGAGGAGCCGAAGAAGAGGAAGAGGAGGTGAAGAAGAAGAAGAGGAGCGAGTGCAATGGCGTTAAAAATGGCACTCGTCCAGGCGGCGGCGGCGGCGGCGGCGGCTTCCGAGCGAGGGGCGACCAGAACAAAACGCGCCTCCCTCAGCAACCGAGCAGCAGCAACAACAATGACAAGAACAACAACAACACCACCGAGAAGAGAACAAGAACAACAGCACCACCATGAACAACAACAACAACAACAACAAGAGGGCCCCGATACCTTCGTCCGCTCCTCGGATGCATTTATGGAATGCGTTTTGTTGACAAATCGCTCATCGCGCTGTCTGTTGTTGTTGTAGTTGTTCATACTGGTGTTGTTGGTGTTATTGTTGTTGTTGTTGCCGCCACATGCTGTTGCATTTCAATCAGCGCTGGCTTAAATTAGCGCATCCTTTTAATACACAGTTGCCGTCGCCGTGGCCACGACTGCGACTGCGACGGCGACGACGCCTGCGTCATTCCCGGAATCCTCGCAGAAATTGAATCGCAAAATAATTGCATTCGCAAATGTTTTCCCCCCCTGGCAGAAAATGTTGCAGGCCCAGCAAAGGCGAGAAGTGTTTGCGAAAACTGAGAAATTTCCGTATCAAAATTGTGAAGAAGGAAGCGAGAAAACAAGTGCTTTATTTAAATTCCCGAGGACATTTTTTCATTTATTCATTATTATTATTGTTTTTTTGTTTTTTTTTTGTTTGTTTTTTGTTTTCATTCTCAATTGAAATCATTCGATCCACTTGCAATTATTCGAAGACTCGTGGACGAAACCTTTTAATTGTGAATGATAAATTAATGGTCTGGCTAATTAATGGCTTGCACTGAGTCGACTTTGGGAAATGCAGTTGCTAAATTGAGTGCAATCTATTTTTTATTAATGGCCATTTTTATTACTTTTGAATTGAACGTGTGGAAAACAAATGGGGAAAATTGTTCAGAAGAAACTCAAAGTTAACGATAAAATTGAACGAAAAACCAAATGAAAAATTTAGAATTGAAGTTCAAATCAAATAGTAAATGAAAGATTGAAGTGTGGAAAATTTGCAAAAATGTGAATAAATAATATCCATAAAGAATTTCAAAAACAAGTGAAAAAAAATATATATAAAACAATGCATAAAATGTAATGAATTAAAGATAGAATAGAATCAAACTGAAATGAGCCAAACTAATGACAACTAACCAAACAAAATTAAGTATAAATGCAAATATATTGTCAAATAGTACACAAAATACAAATTTACATCAAATAAGAAGAATTAAAGAGAAACGTGGTAAGAAATTCAGAAATATGTCCGCAGAAAGGTTTTTAAATGAAAGCAATTGATAGAGAAGATGAATTTGTCTGCCACAGAGAAATAATTCCCAGCGGCAATTTAATTAAAACCCTCTCCAAGGACTCGACTGCAATGGATTTCCGCTGAAGGGTCCTCCGGACAACCAGCCGCCCCTTGGAGTCCTCGCCGTCCCCTGCACCCCTCACCCCATCGCGCCAGTCCCCGGGCTCCCTGGGCATCTCGACATCCGTCTCACTCAATTAAGGGGGCGACGCCTGCCCAGCCCCGCCGGGCGAAGGACCCAGTTTAATGAGGAGTTTCCTGGAGGGCCGTCAGACACACACCCACTTAAACGCACCCACACATAGACACCTACACACGCGCAGGCACCCGGTGCCATGCGCCAGACCGGCGGACTTCGAGGCACTCGTGTTTATGGAGCAAAGCAATTGCCCGGAGTCCACGTCCTTGCCGGGCGACTCGCCGACGGACGGCAGGACAGACCGAGAGAGAGGCGGACAGTGCGAGGGAGAGAGGGAGAGGGAATGAGAGCGAGAGAGGCCGACGTGCCGCATGTAATTCATGCAATTTCCACTGCAGAAAAGCAAGTGGAAGCTGTCGTTGTTGTCGCTGGTTTTGTTTCTCGTGTTGTTATTGGCTTTTCTTTAAATGGTTGTTGGTTTGTTGTTGTTGCTGTGTTTTATTTGCGGCACGTTTGTGGCCGGGATGCAGGCCCAGGTCACGACGGTTCGTCGGTCCTTTCGGCTGCCACGAACGGCATAAGAAAGAGCAGAGGAATAGCAGAGGAAATGGAGATAAAAAATGCCAAAGAGTGACAACAAGCAATGGAAAATATAGGAAAATAAAAATAGAAAAAAATGAAAAATAAAAACCGAAAAATATGGGGAAACAATAAATGGGAAAAAAGGGAAAAATAAAAATGAAAAAATTGGCAATGGACAAGAGAAAACAAGTGGAAAAATCAATAATGACAAAACTGCACAATGAAAGAGCACAAAAACTGAAGGAAGTCAATTTCAAAAATTAAACATTACAAACAAATAAAAGACAAAATAAATAGCAAAAGAAAAAGGAAAAGAAAAGGAAAGAAAAAAAAATTGAGATGGATTATTTTTGCCTACTTATTTCGGATCCATTACGTTGTTTCTCCATTTATCATTTATTTTCCATTCATATGGATTTTTTTACTATTTTTACGATACAAACAAATGAAATGCAGGGAATCCAGGACACGCCACACCACGCCGGAAGGACGAGAGCGCGGAGGTTCGAAGCTTGGCCCCTGGCCAAGTGGGCCCGGAACCAGAGGACGAAGGACGGTCGACGTGCGACGAAGGCCTGCAGGAGCTTCCGCGATGCCAACGTGAGTTAGGCCGAAAGCGAGCTCGAGGGCCATCGAGCGATTGGAATTTCGATGGAGAACGGAGGACTCTGTGTTTAAGAATTTTCCATATTTCAGTTTTTTAAAGGCAAATAAACCTCTTTATTTAATTTTTAAAAAGGATTTTTTATTTTGGATTTTGTTTTTCATTTTTTTGCTTGTGTTCATTTTATACTGTCGTATTTTTTCATATATTATTTCTTTGTTTTAATATAACTTAATATAATTACTCTGAGCATTTTCTCATGTTATAATAGAAATAATTTTTTTTTTTTTTTTTTGCTATTTTTTCCCCAAAAATGAAAAATTCTCAATCAGTTTTCGTTGAGATTGAAAACTTAATATTATTCAAATTTTCCACTGCCGACGCTTTCGTTTCGAGGCGTCGGAACCTTTTTTTGGAGGTTCGTGTAATGAATTCTATCTTTTATTTTGTACCTATTTTGAATTATTTTTTAAGCTTTTTTTACCCGTCGTTTTTTTCGTTGTATTTTGCCGTTTTTTCCATTTAATTTTTACGATTTCACTGGCAACGACTTGTCATATTTCTGTTTGTTTCAGAGACAAATTGAGAAATGGGAAAACACCGAAGTCGATGGATGGCAAACAACGAAGACAAGCAAACAAACGATAACAATTACAACAACAATAACAACGACTCCTACAAGCAAAAAACAATAAGAAAATCCACAACAACAATGGTAATAGCTGAACAAAAAATCCCATTCATAGAAACAATAGAAAGTCGAAGCTCGCTGGGAGCTGGGAGAAGAGTGGAAAATAAAATAAAACTAGAAACAAGCAGAGGGAGATCAGCATGAGTAGGGGGAGGGGGGAGGCAGGAGGGGGCGGGAGGCGCCGAGAACTGGGCCAAAGTCGGCTGCACGTGCCCGGCTCTTGATGGAGCCAATAAACGGCCGCTGAAGTCCAGAGAAGCCGCGGGAAATCCAGCAAAAGATCGTGAGAAAAATATTAAAAATTCTCATCAATTTCTTTAGTTTTATTTTGTTCTTCATTTTTCTCGGTGATTTTTCTAAAATCAAGAAATATACGAAAACAAAAATTGAACAATGAAATCAAATGAAATAAAAAAATGAAATTTGAAAAACGAAATAAAAAATCAAAGAAAAATACAATGGAAAATGAAATCTAAGAAATGCAATCAATAAAATTAAATTAAATAATTGAAATTAAACTGAACCAATAGAATCCATTAAAACAAATTAAAAATGACAACTAAATGAAAAATATATGAATGGAAATATTAATTTATTTTCGAAAACATATTAATTGATCGAACAGCGACAAAAATTGTCTTTGAAATTGTTTTTGAATATTGTGAAAAATTTTGTTACACACCAGAAACACAAAATACTGGCAAAACGAACCAGAAAAAAATTGGACAAAACTTCACCGAAAACACCAGCCCAAACACCACCAATAACAACAACAAAGACACCAACTGAAACACCAGAAGCAGGGCAACAACGAAAGCAACAACAATGATGACAACAACAACAACAACAACAGAAGCCCATCCATCGACCGACGGAACGAAAGAAAACAAACGGCTTCTGTGGTGCCATCTGGTGGCAAACAAACGGCATCTGTTGGCTCGACCGGCTACTGTTGCATTATTTGTTGTTGTTGTTGTTGTTGCCATACCGTTTGTTGTTTTTTGTTCATTGTTGTTCTGTTCATTGTTGTTGCATTTGTTGTTGTTCCGACCGTCATCCGTCAAAATTCGAATTCGAGTTCGAATGCCAACAACAAACGGTTTGTTTAGGCTTTGGCAGCACTGCATTTTCGTCAGTTTGTTGTTGTTGTTCTTCTTCTTCTTCTCCTTCGGCATCTTCTTCTTGCGTTTATTGTGTTGTTGTTGTTGTTGTAATTCTCTTGTTCTTCTCGCATCTTGGATTCGTAAAAGCAGTTGCATTTGTAGTTGTTGTCATTATTGTTATTGTTGCCGTTGTCAGGGCAATGTTAATTCACATGTTTTTTTGTTGTTGTTTTTTTAACAGCTTTTGTTGTTGTTTTAGTTCTCACTAAAAGCCCGGACGAAATTTATTTACAAAGTTTCCGTGAACTGAACTTTTGAACTTTTTTACGACTCCCTTCCAGCAACGGAACTCAATTTTTGTTCTTCTTCCATCGGCCTCTCTTCCTCTCCCTCTCGCCCACTCTCTTCTCAGTCACTCTGTAATTTGATGGATTTTTTCCCCTTTTCTCCAGTCCAAACATTCCCCTAAATCATCATCGCATGAATCCCAGATTTCGTTCCTGAATCATTAAAGTTTTCCCTACAAGTTTTTTCAAAAATTTCCCCTCGTTGACCCCTTGTTGACTCCACCCCCCTCCTCACCCTCTCGCCTTCTCCTCCCCCCAATTACACTCGCTCCCTCCTCAAATAAGAGCACGGACTGCGGTCCGTTGGTGGGAGCGAGACGGCGCCAGCGGGAACGGTAAAAATATTGACTCATGAGGTCAATGCATGGTTGCCACATGTTCGCGAAGGGCTGCCGCCTGGGTGCAATGACAACAACAAGAAAACAACAGAAGCAAACAATAAACAGGGGAAGCAGCTTCAAAAAGAATCAACAGATTAAAAAAATAAAAAAGTACACAGTCAAAAATAACAAAACATAAATCAGGAATAATAAATCATATATAACTAAATAATAAATAAAATTAAATTAAAAAATAAAAAATAAAAAATAAAATGAAAATTAAATTGAAATTGAAACTAAATGCAAGAAAATATAAAAACAAATAACAACAAAAATAAAAATACACATTGCCAAAATAATATCAAGAAATAGTATTCATAATTAAATAATAAATGGAATAAAATAAAGTAAAATAAAAATAAATAAAATAATGTATACAAATATTAAGTTGAATAAAACCAACAAATTAACAATAATAATACAATTAAAAATAAAAACAAAACTAAATACATATAAAATAAAATGAAACAAAAATAAAAACAAAACTAAATACAAATAAAATAAAATGAAACAAAAATAAAAATAAAACTAAATACAAATAAAATGAAATATATCAAAATAAATCTCAATTAAAATTAAATAAATAATAATAATAGAAAAAATTAAAATTAAGAAAAGAAAAATTTTCACTTTCGCTCATCCTCTGCGCGTCGCTCTGCAGCTTTGTTGTTGTTGTTGTTGTTGTTGCTGTTGCTGTTGTATTTTCGCTGGAATGGCAAACTGTCAGAAAAAACAACAACAAAATCACTCTGTCTCCCTCGCTCCGGGGCCACAATTAAAAGAAACTCCTGCACTTGGCACTCGAACTACGAACAATGGCGGGCATTCTGCGGCGTTGCCACCTGATTCCCACATCGTCCACACCTAGTTCCCAGCTTCGTTCACTTCGTCACTTTTTCCGTCCGTCATTTGTTCACTTTTCACCACTTTTTTCAGTAGTTTTGTTGTTGTTCATAAATTTTTATTTGGTTTTTCGTCTCCCTCCCGCCCTCTCGCCCTCGGCCTCGCCCCGTCGCCCCCTGGCGATTGGTGAATTCTGTAAATTTACCCTGATTGTGGGCTATCAAGCAATTGTTTTTGTTGTTGTCAACCTCATCGCCATCATCCGGTCCCCAGCCACAGATACAGATATGTATTTTATGGTTTAAATATTTTTTCTTTTTCTTCCTCTACTTTTCATGAATAAACTTCTTCTTGGTGTGAAAGAATGAAAAAAAGTCCATAGAACGTAATTGAATTCAATTGAGGGCTCGAAAATGCATCGATTGCATGCATCCGACAGATACAGACACAGACACAGATACAGATTGAGAGCTGCAGCTTGCGGATACCGAATGGGGCAGCGCTTGCTGTTGTTGCCCTTGTGGTTTCCTCCCCCATTGGCGAAGTGATAACGAAGTGACAACGAAGTGAAATGCAGTGCAAGTATCTGGGTATCCGACGGATTGTTGGAAAGACCAAAATCTCTCACTTCCGCCAACTGCCGCCCACCGCTCGAGGTTAATTGAGGGAGGAAAGTGCGAGGACAAATTGTCAGACAAATCGAAGAACTTATTTAGAAAAAAATATACATAAAACCGAAGTAAAGTATCTTGAAGTAAAGTATCGGAAGTATCTGGCGGTTGGCATGTATCTGGGCACGTACCTTGCACAGGGCGACGCCCGTGTCCAGCCGGTCCATGAAGTTCTCGGCGTTTATCATCAGCTCCGGGTACATCGTGCTCAGCCACTCGGCCAAGTCCTCCTTCATGGCCTCCAGGTACTCCTCGCTCGACTTGAATGGCCGATAGGGCCGTGCTTCGAGCAGGGCCATTTTGTTGTTGTTGCTGTCGAAAAATTCAGTTCAAAAAATCCCAATCGTTCCCGGAATTATTGCAGCTTTTGTTCGCCGATCGTTCGCCTCGAGGATTGTAATTAAAATGTGCAAATGACGGAAAAAAATCGAAAAAAATCTCTCGGCAGTTGTTGACAAGAGGAAGAGCTCAATTATCTCCTCTCTCTCTCTCTCTCTCTCTGTCGCTCTCTCCCCTCCAGTTGGTTAGCAAATCGTCGGCGTTCCCTTGTCGCGCTGCATCTCTCTGTCTCTCTCACTCGCTCTTTTCCCTCTGTAAATTCGTTTCTTCCTCGCAATTTTCCGTGATTAAAATCCTCGCGAGAAGGATTTGCTTTTGCTCGGATTTTTTCTTGGCGTTTCTTCCTTCAATAATTTTGCCTCTCGTTTCTTCCTCACTTCGTGGGGGTGCCGGGGGCGTCGGGCGGCTCTGGGAACGGATTCTGCAATCGGCCCTGGTGGAGAATCTGCCGAAAAGGCGGAAAAAGACAAATCGCCAGTTAATAAAACTCAGTTTTAAAAAATGTCACATTAAAACACATTAGAACGAAAAAATTGGTACGAAAAATTTTGAAGGCAGATTGTAAAAAAATATATAATTAAAAATTTTTCAGTACAATATATAAATAAAAACTAAAAAAATGAAAATGTAAAAATATAAACGTCGAAAAATAATTCAAATGTAAATGAAAAACTACTATAAAAAAATAAAATAAGAATTAAATAAAAGGAATTAACTATAAAAAATTAAAAAAGAATTAAATAAAATAAATTAAGTAAAAGGAATAGAAAGAATTAAATGAAAATATACAAATAAAAAATGAAAAGAGAAAGAATCAAAAAATGGTCTGCAAATAACTTAAAACTTAAGATAAATTAAGAACGATTAAATTAAAGTCATCAATATAATTATCACAATCATAATCGTCATCAAAACCATCATTATTTTGCCATCATTATTTTGATCTTTTTTAATTTCGATCCCAATATTAACAAAGATTCATGATTATTTCTCCTCCTCGCCTTCGCCTCACGCCTGACTGAACAGCTGTGGTCAGCCAAAGGGAAGGGCAAAGACATAGGGGAGAGGCGAGTGAAGGAGAGAGAAAGAGAGGGACTGCGGGTCCCTCTTGCCGGATCTCGAATGATTTTCTCAGCCATTCGTACAGAAAGCAATAAAATTTCATTTCAATTTTCATTGAAATCGGAAACTCCCAGGAGCCACGCCCATGACTCCAGGGCGCAGGCGAGGGAGGGTCGGGTCAATGGTCAGCACACCTTGGGCGGCCGGAGGTGGAGGTGGAGGAGTCGGTCGAGTTCACTTGAAGTTTCTGAGTCTTCCGAACGAACGTCTTTTGTTCCCACATTTTCAGAACTACGGACGCTGACACGACGGCGATCCTCAGGCGATCCCATGGCGTGCTCGGAGCGGAGCAAATGAGGCGAAGGCGAGGATGAGGATGAGGGTCGGGTACAGGCGCGCGGAGGCCGAACGCACCAATCTGCGGTGACAAAAGGACCGGAGGACGGAGCGAGGGCGGACGTGACCGGCGACAGGAGCCGGCCGGATTTCGCCGCCTCAGAGGACACGACTGCAAATAAGGCACGCTAATTAGGTGGGGGAGCGAGAGAACCAAGAACACAAACAACACAGAGAGATCGCTACACTTATTTTCAAGATTTTCTTTGCAAAGGCAATGTATAAATAAGTCATTATTTTATATAATATTCTTTATACTATTTGATAAAATATTTTATTTAATTATCATTATTTTACATAATATTCTTTATACTATTTGATATATTTTATTTAATTATTTATTATATGTTATACATGTTTTTAGTTACTCTTTGCAATTTTAAAAATTTTTGTCCTGAATTAATTTTTAATCGCGGTTTATCTAATTATTCCGATCATTGCTGTTGATTTATTTCTTAATTTAAATTACTTTTTCTCCGTTTTTGCTATAAATATATTTTTAAATATTTTTGGTTAATTATATCTTTTCGTTATTAATATTGCGTTATATATTTTTCATTAAATATTTTTTAGCATTTTTTATGTTATTCATAACTTTTTTGAGTCATGTAGTTGTTTGAATTTATTGTAACATTAGGTACAATTTTTTATTTTATATTATTTTTACTTCATTTGATTGTTTTCCACTTTTTAGTTAATTATTTTGCAGTTATTAGTTTTTGCACACATTTTAAATACATAATTTTTTCGGACATTTTTGACATATTCACAAATTGCCGATTTGAGGTTAGAGACGGCGGTTTGTGTGTCGCTAATTTACCGCTATTGACCGTGATACGCGCAAGATGGCGGTTAAAATGGCCGTCGGGCAGCTGCACGCGTCGCCGAATCGACGGATGGCCGGAGGCTGGCGGTTGTTGTTGTTGTCGTTGTTACTTTAGTTTTTTAATTTTTTCCCTTCTCGTTTTCTACTTATTTTTCATTGTTTTCTTCATTTTATTTTTTTATCATTTTGTTTTTTCTCTCTTTGTTTTTTTTCATTTTATTTTTTTGTTCATCATTTATTTTTTCTTCATTTTATTTTTTTCATATTTTTCTTCATTTAGCCTTTTTTCTTCTTTTTTGTTTTGCTCTTCAACTCGTTGCTGTTGCTCGTGAGGTTTTCCTCGCTGCTGGTCAGGTGGTTTTGTTGTTGTGGTTGTTGTTGCCGTCACTGCGGCGAAAAATGGCCACGCTAATGCGATTAATTAGCAACAATTGCTGGTATCTTTTAATTAAATGCGAAGTGCGACCGAACTTCACGCAACAGGTGGCGACGCGTTACGTTGGCCGTAAGTGCGACTGTGTGTGTGTGTGTGTGTGAGTGGATTCACCCATATTCGCTGGAACAGCTTCGACCATCGGTTTCTCTCGTTTGTCCCCTTTTCGAAAGTCGCTCGTCGGCGACCCCCATTTTTGCATTTGCGCCGTCGGGAATCTGGACCAATTGGCAATTGTGCATTGGCGACTTCATTCATCGCCATTTCGTCAATATGAGCCACTTATTTTATCTCACCTTATTTCGCATAACAATTACTTTTTTAGTATATTTTTCCTAATTTCCTATTTTTCATACATTTTTCTTACCAGCTTTTGTTCACATTTTTAACATATTTTTCATAATACATTAATTTCATATTAATAAATATATTCTTCTTACAATTGTCTCTCTTTTTTCAAATACAAATATTTCTTCCGATTTCTGACGTTTCCTACCATATTTCGAATTTTTTAAATAATTTTTATTCCACTATTTTCACTTGAATTTACTACAACCAATTTTTTGCTCTTCTCTTTTTTTCTTCGTCCACGTCCGCCAGCCTCCAACACGGCCGATGCTGCCAGCGCGATGAAAAGGTCGGAGCTTCGGCTCGGGCGCCGACGACAACGGCCGAGGGCGACCTTTGACCCGAAATTGAATCCACACCCCGACGGAGCCGCATTTGTCGCCATCGCGATCAGCGGCACCCGACGGCCGACAGCCGACAGCCGACAGCCGTGACAACAACGATCGCAAAAACAACAACAACAGCAGCACACAGAAACAATTGTGAAAACAACTGCATCGACAGCAGCAGCAACAACAACGAGATTAACTAACCAATGATGCCAAACGACAATCAACAGCAGAGAACAACAACAGCAGCCGAAAAGAACAACAACAACGACGCTAACCGCAGCGAGCAGCTTCTACAATAAGAACAACAACGACAACAGCGAGTAAGTCGTACAAAACAGGAACAACAACAACAACGGCGAGTAACTCGTACAAAATGAGAATACCAACAACAACAGCGAGCTGCAATCGAACTGCAATCCGAAGCAATCGTCGGCAACGACGAAGTCGCAGTCGTTCGCCTTCGTTGCACTTCGGATGAAGTCATTTGCGCCGAAGTCGTCGCCGCCGTCGTCGTCGGCGTCGCCTGCGCAAAGACGAAGGCGAAGACGACGACGTGGAGGCGGAGGCGGAGGCAGAAGAAGAAGAAAAGCGAAAACATTTTAAAATTCCACGCTTCACACACACACACACACATGCCGGCCACATCTCGCGGGCGATTGTGTGTGTGTTTTGTGACTCCCTCCCTCTCGCTCACTCCCGCTCCCTCTCCCTCTCCCTCTCGCGATTGGTCGCACGTTAATTTAAGTGCTTTTTAAAATTCGCGAAAATTATGTGAAATTATGTAACATGCAGCGAGACCAGGGGGAGCCTTGGGGGAAGGGAGGAGGGGGGGCGTTACACGGAGCCGATGAAACAAACGTGATCTTAATTAAAAGCCAGACTCAAACGAACCGCCGACCGTCGACCAATCGACCGATCGACCCCTCACCCTCTTCTCGCTGCTGCCCGCTCCCCCTCTCACCAATCGGCGCTTGGTCTCACCTACTTTGGTGCTCCCTCACCAACACAAGCACCAACACACACCAATACCGACGACCTGCTCATCGCAGCTCAAATTGAATTAGAAAAAACCCAAAAAAATTACAATAAGACACGAGTATTTAGTACGAACAGAAAGCCAGGAAAAATGTATAAATATTGAACAAATAAAGGTCAAATTAACACACAAATTAACAAGAAAAACCATACAAAAAAGTTTGACGATAAAGAATACAAGAAATAATGCAAAAAATCATACAGAAATAGGACTAAAAATAATACAAAAAATCGTTTAAAAATCATACAAGAAAATCGTACACGAATTAATACAAGAAAATAAGACAAAAAAATAATACAAGAAAATAAGACAAGAAATAATACAAAAAAATAAAAAAAAGATTCCCAAAAAATACAAAAAGTAATACGGGAAATAACACAAAAAATAATGCAAAAATTATACAAAACTAATACCGAAAAAATGTATTGCAAGAGAAACATAGTAGCAGAGAAACGAATCCAATCGTATGGTAAAATGCATGTATGTTGGGCAATCGATTCGCGAGATGTTGGTGGTGTTGTTGTCGTTTTTGTTGTTGCAGCAGTTGTTGTGAAAACCCCTGGCCAACTTCGAGAAATTGCAACAAACTACTGAACGAAATATTCGGCAATTAACAGCAGTCGGATGCAATAACAACAACTGCTAAGCAACAGCCACAGTACAGCAACAACAACAGTAGCAGCCACAACAACAATAACAACACCGAGAAGCACAATGTAAAATTTCAAATTTTACATCCGCTTTATTAAAAATAGACATAATCATAGTAATCGTGAGTAACGGCAGAAAACTGCAATAGTTTATAACAAAATAAATGCCAGAAACCGGCAAAGAAGTAGAGTAAAAAGCAGAATTAAATAATAAAAAAATAAAATAAAAAATAATAAAAGACACAATAAAATACCCAATGAGAAAAACACAATTAAAAACAAAATAAAAAAATGCAGCCAAGAAAAATGAAAAAAAATAACAATATTAACTTGAGCTCGTGCTCCAGTTTCGCGCCTTTCCAACAATTCGCTGATATTTTTTCATTTGTTTACGACTTCTTCGAGTGATTTCTGTAGTGATTTTTTATTTTATTTCCTCCCCTCGTCATCCCAAACGCACTCGATTGCCTCGGATTCCGTCATCGACAGCGGGTCCGAAATGGGCAAAAAATCCATAACATGATTTTGGTCTTCCCACTGGGCGAGAGTTGACGAAAGAAGGCCCACGGATGTCATCGAAGGAAATATTTGGACACCTCTTCCATGGCAAGAGATCGCGGGCAAGAGGAGCGAACTGCCGGTAGCCAAACAAGAGTCAGCCAAAGAGTTGAAAAACTGTCCGAAATAGAGTCAGAAAAAAGCCAGAAATAGAGTCAGAAAAGTCAGAAAAGAGTCAGAGGGGGTCAGAAAAGGATCAGGAAAAGGACACGTAAAAGGGTAGGAACACAGTCAGAAAACAATAAGAACATTTTTCAAAAACAGTCAGCAAAGGATGAGGAAATGGGTCAGAAAAAGAGTCAGGAATCGGTAAGCAAAAAGTCAGAATGGCAGCACGAAAAGAGTCAGAAAAATTGTTCAGAAAAAGTCAGAAAAACGCCTCGAATCCCTTCAATACTTGACAGACAGACAGACAGTTGGCTATAAAAACACTCAGCAGCAACAAAAGCAGCTAAAAATGAAGCAATATCCAGCACAACAACAGCAACGGGTAATAATAGCAAAAACAGCAACAACATCGTTATTTTACTCCCGTCGAAATCTGTCCAAATATTCTCACTCACGTCAATCGCTATCAACGATCTCGAGGCTTCTTCGCAGATGATTCAACAAATTCGGGACAGTTGAGAGCCGACGTTTGATTAAGGGGAGGAGTTTGGCACATGTAAGAGGTTTTTATCTCGCAAAATATGGCATGAATTACTGTAGTCAGTTTTTGTTTTTCATTTTGCAAATACATCAATGAATCATGAGTTCGGGAAAAAAAAATGCTTCCTCGAGCATTTCCGGTTTGCGTGAAATTTCTTCCAAAATGTTGAGCACTTTAAAAATGTATGAATTTGTAAATTTCTGAGATTATTGAAGAGCTTGTTCAAAACCCTTGCATGAACATTTTTAAAATGCTTTATTAAAAATATATTAACAATTTCAAAAATGGCTGAAAGTTGTTTAAAATTGTGAACAATTTTAAAATGTCAAATGTAGAGAATTTTCGAAAATTGTTGAAAACAGCCAAAGGTGTGAAAAATTGTGAAAAGTTATTAAAAATGGTCAAATTCTTGTGAAAATAATTAACAATTTTATATGTTGTTTAAGATTGTTAAACATTTTTAAAAAGTTGTGAAAAGAATTGTTGAAAATTGTTGAACATTTTAAAAATTCAGAAGTCCAGTCATTACAAATTGTTGAAAATTGGCGAAAAATTTGCAAAATTTGGAAAAACTGTGAACTAAAATGTTTTTCTACAATGCTTTTGTTATGGGCCTCACAGTTGGGAACCCCTGACTTCACACCTACCCATCCTACTCCTCATCATCGTCATCGTCATCATCGGCATCGCCAGCGCCATCGTCATCGTCATAACCGAGGCCGAGGCATTTTTGCGGAATTTTTCACTCCTCGACAACACGTAATCGCATGTCATCGAAAACCCGAAGCAACCGAAGGAAAACAAGACGAAAAAGGAGGAGGAGAAGGAGAGAAGGAGGGGACGCCCGTAATGCAGTTAATTAAGCGCATTAATTTGTAGCCGCTTTTGCACCTCGTCCGCAGGCCGAACCCGCCGAGTCGAATTTCGGACACTGATTTCCGATGATTTTTTCGATCGATCGACTTTGCTTCCAACGCACGGAGGTGGAGCAGGAGGAGGAGGCGGAGGCGCCGAAGGAGGTGAAGCCACATGGTCGTTGGCGATGGCGATGGCGATTGCGGTGGAAACCGAAGCCATCGCAGTGGGTGGAGCTCGGTTTAATGAAGTGTAAATTGATTTTCGATTCAAGATTTGAGTTTATTATTTTCGCAGCCACACGAGCAGCGGCCAAACCGTAATTAACTTCCGGCTCGGCCATGGAGTTTGATTAAAAAAATATTTCTATTTCTAGTTTTTTCAATCATGGCTTATTTGTGGCATTCCCAAATTCCCCGAACATCGATTGCTGAAGAGCTTCTGCTAATGGGATCCCTCAGCAATGGCTTAAGCTAAGTTTGGCATCCTTTTGTCCCGCAACTCATTTGCATTTCTATGGAATTCACATCCACATCATTCATGGGGCGAAAATCTCTCGAAAATCTTCCAAAATTCCAAGACAGAAATATTCGCATCAACTCGCCATAATAAACTCTTAATAAATCTCTTGAGAACCCTCGCTAAAGGATTCCAGAATGTTTTTTCTGTTTGTTTCTGTTTTAAATTAAAATTTTTGTTTTTTTCCATCTCTTCTTTTCGTTCTTTTGACACCATCGAAACCGCAAGATATCGGATTTCTTGGCCATGTTGATGTCATCGTCTTTTATCGTCACATTTTACGCCTCCTGTTTTTGTTTCCAATAACTTTTGGTAGTTTCTGACCTAACTCTTTTAAGGTTTATTTGTTTTCATTTTTCGAAGTTCTCTTTTTCAATTCTTTTTTTTTTTTTTGAATTTTTTCCTGTTGGTTCTTTGTTTTCCTCGCGTTTGTTCACAGTTTGGTCGTCGACTCGAGTCCCTCCCCAGCCCCGGCGACCACAGTCGTCTGGACTTCTGATCTTAACGGACAGGTTATTAATAAACCAAGTCGCTCGAGTGCCGCCGATCACTGGGCCGGGCTCCGGTTGGGCGGTGCGAAATCAAAGAAACCTCTCGACGAGATTCGGTTCTCCAGCCTTCACGGCACATTGTAATTTCGTATTTGTTATTTGTACAGCTTTGTGTGGATACGGGGAGCATGGCGAAAGATTCTGGCCAGGGCGACTGAGTGGCATCTGTTGACAGGTTCCGCCCTCTCCCTCTCGCACCCAGTGGTGGACACGCCAAAGACAAGCCAAGTGTATTTCTATTTATTCGCCAACTGGTGTCGTCTCTTCGCCCTGGGAACGAAGGGTTTCTCGGTGTTTTCGCTTAGGTTTTGCGTGAAATCCGAGAGCTGGCCACGTGATTCACGGTGGCGCACCTTTTGGCCCACAGTCTCGGGAGCCCGCGGCCCGAGGAATAATGACATTGGCCTTAGGTCAGACGAAACCGGCGGAACATCCTCACATTCCGGTAGCCAACGATTTTTGGACATGGGTCATTAATTCGATTTTATTATATTTATTAATTATATCTCTTGTATTTTTTCCTTTTTAAAGCTTTTTTCCGCTTCTGCTGCCTCCGGCGGGTCGCCCTGGAGCCGGGTAACCAAGTAACCTACTCACCCGAATAACCGCTCCCTTTGCCTCAACTCGGGGCAGTTTTCAAATGCCAAAATCGCGATTAACTCGTGATCTTCGATTTCGCCAAAGAATTCGCCAAAGTCACCAAAACGATAAACGATTAGTGATATCGATTATGGCTGCCAGAAATCGAAAATGAAGAAAAAAAGAAAAATAATAAGAAGAAGCAGGGTATCAGAAGCCGGATTTTTGAATTTAGCTTCAAGCGGAATTTTTATTTATTTTCTCTTTTTTTTTTTGGCAAAACTCTCAGAACTGACCGCCGTCATTGCCATTGGTATTATTTTGTTGTTGTTGTTGTTGTTATTGTTGTTGCAGTGGTCATTGCCAGCCACTGCTATTGTTTGTCTCTGTCGAATTGACAACTCCCGATCATTTATCATCGGCTCCGAGCCATTGTTTATTTCCTGATTTGCTCATTATAGCGATTGTAATGATGATTGTGTTCTTCGTCCTCCATTATCTTCAGTGCTGTCATTTGCAGTTCAAATTTTTAAATATATTTGCTATTGCCTCTTTGGCATATATTTTATTTAAATATGTTTGCCATATTTTTTTGTTTTTTTTTTTTGTAAATTTTCCATATAATTCTCCATATAGTTTTTCATTTTTTCATTATTTATATATATTTTCCAAATTTTTTTTATACATTTTATTTTCGCGGAATATTTTATCCCATATTTTTTCCATATACATCTCCAAAATATTTTGTTGACAAATTTTTTCAATAGATTGCTTGAACATATTTTTTCATAATTATTCAACATACTCTTTTTAAAATATTTCTGTCATATTCAAATATTTTGTTCATAAATTTGTATTCACATATATTTTTCAAATATTTTTTTCATATTTAATTTTCCATATATTTCCATTAACTATTTTATTCATTTTGTTTTTACTATTTCCTAAAATGGTTTTTCATATATATTTGTCATATATTTTCCGAAATTTTATTTCACTATTGTTTCACGACGACACGAGCCCAAGGTCGACACCATTATCATGTTGTTGTTGTTGTCACAGTGAACTGTCACGAGTTCGTCCACCTCGCAACAGGCGGCCACATTTGTTGGTTGTTGTTGTTCCTAAGTCGCTGTTGTTGTTGTTATTGTTGTTGCTGAGCCTCTAATCTCGAAAGACAGTGGCTTCAATTGCTTTGATAAACTTGAACTGTCGATGCAGCAACAACAACAACAACAACAGTACAAGGGCATGTCGGGTGCTTCCAGGGCTTAACTGTTCATGTATGTGTGTGTGTGTGTGTTTGGTTCATTAACCGTCGAAGTGAGTTCCTAATCAGAGGCCGAAAGCAAGAAGAAAAGCAAAGGAAAACACGATTAAAAATCCTCATTTGAAGGAAAGAAATGAAAATGAGACAAAAGCAACGACAAGACAAATGCGAAATTCGAGGGTGATTTGGTGAAAAAACAACGACGGTGACGTCACGTGACCTCCCTCGAACCCACCGTCGTGACCCAGGGACGGCTCCTTGAGGTCAGGGGGAGGGAGCGCGAAAGAGAGTGAGAGAGAGAGGTAACAAAAACACACTTGAACTCGGGCCCTTCGCGAAAAAACAAATATAAAAAAATACAATAACAAGTTAGTAACAAGAATAGAAAAAAGTGCAAATTAGTATTGAAAAATAATATAAATTTAATTTTTATTTATATTTTTTTCAAACATTTTTTTCATATATTTTTTCCATTATTTCTATTAAATATTTTATTCACTTTGTTTTTACTATTTCCTTAAATTGTTTTTCGTAAACATTTGTTGTAGATTGTAGAAGAGAAAAATGCAATTAAAAATAAAACACAATAAAATCAGATGTGTTTTTTTATAGAAAATATTAGAAAAATTCGAAAACAATAAACAAAATAATTCAAATTCCCACACACTCCTCGACAGACCCGACTCGATCGATGAAAAAACGATTTAACCAAATAGACGAACGAAGTATTTGAGAAATCACAAAAAAGCGAATGAAATTCGCGATTCGGTTGAAATGCATGGAGAATGAAAATAAATAGGCATGAGCAGCGAATGCGGGGTTGTTGAACTGAAAACAATACCACAAATAACAAGAAGGTTGTAACAAAAAAATTACAAAAAGCTAAAATGGAGAAATAGAAAAATATTTAGGCACTGAATATAAAAAATAAAAACAAGAAAATATGCAAAAAATAAGTGAAAATATACAATATCAAAAAATATTTAAAAAAAAATGCATTCACATAAAAACAAATATGAAATAAACAAAAACACTGTAAAAAATGTCCAAATCAAAAATATGAAAATACAGAAAGAAAAAATAAAACAATATAGAAATTAAAAAAAAAACATTTAAAAACACACACTTGCATAAATTTCAAATAAAAAAGTAATCACCAAAAAATTTAACATGATAAGTAAAAACATGTTAAACCTACGTGGATTTTGCAGAAGGAAATCTCAACTCTCAACAAAGCAAAAATAATCCATTTACGTTCCAGATATTTATCAATCAAATGCGAATTTGGCCACAACAACAATAACAACAACAACCACCACCCATGTACCTTTGTGTTCACGAACTCGTACTCGTTCTCGTTGTTGTTCTCGTTCTCGTTGTTGTTGTTGTTCTTGTCATTAATGAATAATTAAATAAGGGGAGATGGAAACAACAACAATAACAATGACAACAACAACCACATGTAACAGGTTCCACTTCCAAGAAGCTGACAAGCAAAATTCTATTTAAGCCGAACAAGGCGACAAAATGTCAGCGAACGGGCGAGGGAGCGAGAGAGGGAGATTTGTCAGAACTCAACTGACATTTAATTAATGACAGTAATGTGTACGAAAACAACAACAACCACAACAACAACAACCACAACAACTACAATGAATAAACACCAGAGCAACGAAGCGAAATCTCCGCAAACTAATTAAAAATTTGTTGAAAATTCACTTCGGTGGTGGGTGGTGAATAACATGTTGTTGTTGTTGTTGTGATTACTGTTGTTGTCGTTTCGTTGTTTTGAATTTTTTTTTATTTTTATTTACGTGTTTTTTTTTAATTCGTTTCAACTCCAGTCGCCTCGAATTGACTCGACTGTCTTTTGTCTTGTGGGCTGTGGGCGAGCGTCAAGAACTCTGACGGCTCAAAAAGTGCTGCCAAATCGCAGAAATCGCAAAGCCACCAACACAACAACAACTAACAAATAGACCAAAAGACAAAATAATCAAAGCCGAAACAATAACAATAAAAATAGCAATCTGGTGATTAAAATCTCGAAATCCCTGGACATTGATCGCGAGGGATTAAAAAAAAAATCAAACACAAGAAATAGTGGGAGTTTTTGATTTCTGACTTTTGATTCTTCGATCAGCACCGAAACGTCCTCAGAAATTCATCATCGTCTCTCGTTCCACACTGCATTCACTAAATCTTTTCAATAGTAGTTTCATTCATTCGCTCCTTTAGTTTCTTTCAATATTATTATTACTTTTTTGTTTGTTTGTTTTTGTTATCTTATCGGGACTTAATTTGGATATTTCGCGGAAGCAAATTGCGGGAGATAAGCCTTATTAGCTCCATATGGCTCTGTTCCCGAGCCGCACATTGGCTCAAGAGATTAGAGAAATACATCTAACAATAGATAATAAAAAGGAGAGAGAAATAAAAATAAAAATGAATATGATATATAAACAAATAATAATGAAAAATGGTATGGATAAAAAAAATATTAATTATATTACAATATTTATAAATAAAGTTATATTTTTTAAAAATTATAGTATTAAAACTACAAAAATATTAAAACTTATTTGTAATACACTAACATCAAAAATGATTTCATTAGAGTATTTCGAGTATTTTTGTGTAATTTTAAAAATATATGTAAAATTCAAAAGCCCATGTCGAAAAATGTCTGAGGGCGAAAACCCAATACCAAAAAATTGTCCATAGTAAAGTCCTTAGGTCCTCTGAAAAATGCATGAAAATGCAAATTTTGCGTCCTTTTTGCTGGTTGTTTTTGCAATGGGAACGACTTCCGCTGCTGTAACTCGTAAACCGTAGACGTCTGACACCCAGACGACGAGGAGGAAGGAAGGGAAAACATTTATTTCAACAGACGGACAGAAGGACGGACGGAGAGACAGGCAGGAGTCAAATCCACAGACAGGACACGGCGCGGCACAGACAGGACCGAGGCAGACAGGGAGGGGAGAAGAGAACGAGCAGGAGGATGGACGGACGAATGGAGGGAGGGACGGACGGACCGACGGACTGATGGAATTTATTTCATTTCCCATTGAATTGATTCGCCTCCATTTCCCCGCCAGACATGCGACAGACACGAAGGCCATTGTGAGAGAACTATTGATTTTTCGATCACTCCCTCTCTTTCCCTCCCCCCTCTCCCTCTCCCTCCTTCCCTCTGCAGGGCATTTACCCTGAAGTACGTGACAACAATTGATCCAGAGAGGATTCCATTCCACCGACCGAGAAGAGAGAGCGAAAGAGGGAGAGCGAGAAAATCCCACGGCGTTCAGGCAAGCATCATGAAGTGGGAACAACAAGAACAACAAGAACAACAACAATAACAACAAGAACGCCAAAACGAGCACGAGAGTGAAAATGAATAATTGAGCGAGAAAGAGAGAGGAAAATCCCGGTCTCGAGCGCTTAAATGACGTGCCAAGGAGGAGTGAGCGAGAAAGGGATGGGTGAGGACAACACAATGAGAATGGGAATGAGAAAATCTCGTTCCCGGAAGACGTCCTGTGGGTGGCAACAACAACAACAACAACAACAACAACATCTGATTGCGTCTGACACTTCAAGGGCTCTCCAGGACCTTCGCGAGACCTTCGAGAGAATCTTCGGCTGACATTGAGTGGATCAAGGACATCACGAGATGAAATCAAGAGGATAAAAAGATTTTGCATTATTTTGAAAGCCCTTAGAAATTATTGAATTAAATTTCACCAAAAAATGCAAGTTGTTGCAGGTGAATTTCAAAATATATTGAAATTAATAAAGGAATTTAAAAATAATTATTTAGAAAAGAATATTTATATCATACATAATCATAAGAAAAAAAATAAAACAATTTCCAATTAAGAAAAGTAAAACAAAATAATAAATAAAATAAAATAATAAATAAAATAATATGATAAATAAAATAAATTAATAAAGAAAAACAAATAATAAAAAATATATAAAATAGTAAATAAAATAAAATAAATAAAATAACTTCAAAAAAATCACTTCAAAATAAAATTGAATTAAATGGTTAAGTGCCAAGCAGGAAAGCCAAGGAAACAAAATAGAAATATTGTGGAGAAAAAATTACTGCTCTGCATAATTCACATCATTTTCTCCATTCTGTGTGTCTTTGTGGAAATTCCTCTAATTATCTGTCTAGACTGGGCGGCGGCTCCAACGCCTCGACCCTCGCCGCTCCCGGCTCTTCTGCGACATGCAAAACGACCGTTAAAACCCCATTACTATTAATTTTTTTTAATTTGCGACTTCTCGACTTCTTGCCTTCTCTGATTCACAGCGTTTTCCCTGAGCGATTGCAATTCCGAAGAAAGAACATTCTAATTGCAAAAGCTAGGGCTGGGCCTGAAAAATCCGAGACGAGATTAAAAAAAAAACAAAATTCTCTACTGATATAATTTTTTTGAAACCTTTAAGTATTATTAGAAAAAATATGAGTGAAAATTGCATGAAAAAGATTGAAAATATTGAATTAAAAATTAAAAGGATTAAATGAAAACTAAAATATAAAAATGGGGAAAAAATTAAATGATTGAAAAACTAAAAAGAAGTGAATGAGAAATGGAAAAAATGAACAAAAAATTAAAGAAATTAGTGAAATATAAAATAATGAAAGAAAACTAAAAATATGAATGAAAAATTAAAAAAATAAGAACTATATGAATGAACAATTTACAAAATATGAATGAATAATGGCTAAAAATAAATAAAAACTTTTTAAAATTAATGAAAAATATAAGATAAACTAAGAGATATGAAAGGAAAATTAAAAAATATGAATGAACGAAAAAAGGAAAAAATATAAATGAAATATTTCAAATATTAAAGACATAAAAAATGAAAGAAAAACTTATAGTAATGAATGAAAGGCTAAAAAATTAAAATGAATATTAAAAAGTATGAATGAAAAATCAAAAAATAGGAATGAAGTACTCAAAAATATGAATGAAAATTGAAAAGATGCCACGATGAAAAATAAAATCCCACAGAGCAGACGGGGGGAAATAAATTAAAATAAAACGCCATTAAGTCATGTTAACGCGTAGCCTGAAATTAGTTGATCACAACAAGTGTTCGGCGACTCGGCGACATGTGTGCGCGTGCGCCTATGCGTGTGTGTGAGTGTGTCTGCCTAGAGACATGTGTGAGTGTGCCATAGATGTCCGCGGCCTAATCTGTAATGTAAATGTTAATTCGAGCGACAGACATCGGAGCGAGAGGCGAGGCGAGCCGACGATGGACGGCCGCAGGGACAACCAGAGCGAGGACCGGAGAGGAGGGGGGGGGGGGGGGGGGAGACGGACAGCAAGACAGCCAGTTGTTGGACAGACGGCCGGCGACCGGCATTTGATCTTGAGGCGGCGACGAATTGCCGATGTGGGTTGCGATCGACCGACCGATCGATCGGCCGCATCGATCCACGACCGTCTGGACGGTGCGCGGCTGTCCGTCTGGCCGACTGTCTGTCTATCCTGCTGTCTGTCCGTCGTTGGTCTGGCTCTCGGTCGCCCGATCGCCCGATCGCCAGACAAATGGCGACGTGTGTCAGCGAGGGCGACGCGTGTGGGTCGGCGCTGGACACGACCGCAAGTGCAACGACAGCCGGTGGCGGGCGGCCAGACAGAGGGACGGACGGACAGACGGGCAGCTAGCGAGAGAGAGAGCGAGAGAGAGAGAAGGACAGACAGGCAGAGGGGAGCGAGTGAGGCTCTGGAGGAGGGGGAGGCGAAGGTGGACGGCGTTTGTCCATCTTGGAAGCCAAGAACACAGTTGGGGAGCCAGACATGGACGGACAGAGCGGCAGAGGGACAGACGGAGGGTTAGGGGAGGGTGCCGAAAACCTGAGACGCACAGAAAGAGATAGAGAGAGAGAGGGAGAGAGAGAGGAAGAGACAGACGATGGATGGCACGAATCAATGTTCGTTTCGAGTAAAACCAAAGACTACGGCAGAGCAAGCAGAGCAAAGAAAATAAAAAATATAAAACAAATAAAATACAAAAAATATAAAAAAAATAAAATACAATAAATATAAAAAAAAATAAAATAAATAAATATAATAATAAATGAAATGGAAAAATATAGTAAAAAATAAAACAAAAAATATACTAAAAATGAAATGAAAAAACTAAAATAAAACCATAAATTAAAAAATAAAGTATAAAAATATAGCATACAAATATAAATATATGGCAAAATATAAAATAAAATAAATAAAAAACAAAATAAAAAATAAAAATAGAACAAAAATTAATGAAACACAAACATCAATCAAAATGAAATAAAGCATAAGAAATATTTTCTCTAGAGGCAAAACATTAAAAAATTAAAACTAAATTTGAAACCAATAGAAATCCGAATAAGAGCGAAAAAATCTTCTAAAATAGAACTTCGATCGGAGACATTTTCGCCAGCTGCTCCAACAGAGTATCTGAGTATCTTTGCATCTTTGTATCTGCAAGTGCTGGGTATCCATGTATCTACATGTGTGTGTTGGCGTTCGTATAAATATTTTTCAAATTGATTTCTGCTGTTCTGCGATTTCCCCCCCCGCCCTCTCTGCTTCTACTTCTTTTCAATCACTTAACATAATTTTTTTTCCTCATGAAATTCCGCCCTTTGTCGGCATTTTCTATCAAGTTGTTGTTGTCTTCATTAATGTATTTTTATTTATACATTTTTTGTTATTATCTTTTTATTGGTGTCGCCTTCTCGTGTTGTTGTAGCAGCAGCTGTTGTTGTATTTCATTGAGAAGCCGTTACGAGACCGGTTCAGCCGCAAAAATCAGCATAAATTAACATAAAGGAATTCATTTCATTTAATTGATATTATTTAATTCACGCCGCAGAGTGCCAATAAATTAAGATTAAGAATTTGTAGCGAGGTGATGTAAAAAAATACAGAAAAATAACAGAACATAAACAAAGAAATAAAGCAAATATAATGCGTTGTAAGAAACAATTTAAAAGAACAGGAAATAAAATAGTAATAAATAAATAAAGAAGTTAAACTCAAACTTGTTTAAAATCTTTAAATAAATCAAAAAAAAAATATTGTCAAAAACTGCTCACAAATTGACATAAATAAAATTGATGAATAAAAATATAATCAAATAAAAAAAATAAAAAAAATTAAATCAAACAAAATGTCTTCTAAAATTTTAAATAAAATTGAAATGATTGAACAGCTGTAAAATCAGAAAAAGTAAGCAAAATGATTTTTATATCTTAAAAAGTAATATTCTTAAAAAATAATCTTAATTTCATTTAATTCAATAAATAGCGCTGAAATCCTCTTCCTAGATAATATGAATTTCCCTTCCCAATTTAAGGTCCATAGAACCAAAGCGGGAAAAATCCTTGCCGTATATCACGCGTATCTCGAAGATACAGTATCTCCGGTATCCGACGGCCATCGATCATGATCATGGGCGATCAGTTGTTCTCAGTTGTTATCCCGAAATATCCCAGGCGCTCTCATGGGAATAGCAACCAAAACAACAACAACAGAAGCCAACAACACCGCGACGAGCACACACACAACGACGCCGATCTATCTTCGAGATACAGTATCTCGCTACAGCCATTCATTCAATGCCAAGTGACAAATAAAGACATGTTTTTCTCCCTCTCACGCTCTCCACTCACGATCTCGATGTCCTTTGGACGCCCGCGAGGTCGAGGCGTCTGGCGGTGCTTTGCATAAACGTATCTTCCTCCTCGTCCGTCCGTCCGTCTGTATCTGGCAGATACGACGATCACGACCGCGTGCGGCAGCGAGTGAAGGAGGGTGGGAAGGAGAGAAGGAGAGAGGGAGGGAGGGAGCGGTTGAATCGATGAATCAGTGAATGATTGAATGAGTTTGTGTCCTTTTCGAGAGTTCCCAACCTCGAGACGGCCAGTTGGACATGGGTGTGTCTCCGTCTGTCTCTCTCGCTCTCTCCCTCTCTCCTCAGTCTATGCGCCAGTACACCGGTCGCTCTGTCTCTCTCCCTCACTGATTTACTCCTTCCGCTACCTGGGTGGCCCCAGCAATAAAAGGCAATAAATTTCAATAAATTAAATGCAACAGCAACTACAGCAACAACAACGACAACAACAACAACAACGACAACAACGCCGATAAGAAGCCTCGTCGAAGCGTGAAATTCGTAGCCTCAGGCGAGGGCCGGGGCGACGAAGGCAGAGAGGGAGAGGGAGGGAGGGGGAGAGCGAGAGCGAGCGACTGGAAGAAGAGCTGGAAAACACGGTTAGTCGTATCGTTGGCAACGCCGCCAACAGCGCCGGGCCTGCGCAACCGGAACCACCGAAATCAACAGAAAATGTCAACAACTTCGGCAGCCGACAACGACAACGACAACAACAACAACAACAACAACAACAACAACAACACCACCGCCACCAATGACAACATGCGTTCAAGGCAGTGAAGGAGAAGCAGAAGAAGAAGAAGAAGAGTTGGTGCTGATCTCACCAACACACACACAAATCCGATGTCGATCTCGCCTGCGAAAGATTTTTCTACCTGACCGAGCGCGCGAGCGACCGAGTTGTTGTTGTTGCTTCTTCTTCTTCGTCGTCTTTATGGATCGCTGTCGGTGTCTTCTTCTTCTTCTTCTACTTCTCCGTCTGGCTCTTCCTCTTCTTCTGGAGCAACCCAAAGCCTCGGGCCGATCTCCGAGATGCGAAATGCGATGTTGAGCTTAATGTTGGTGTCGTTGTTGTTTTTGTTGTTGTTTTCGGTATGATTTCTCATTGTTGTTGTTGTTTGCCTCTCATTATTTCTGTTGTTATTGTTTTTGTCTCATTTTGGTCGCATTTCTGTTGCTGTTGCTGTTGTTGTTGCCCAAAGCTCGACGCTCGAGCACCTGAAAACTTGACCTTGAACTTGTGAGCGATTGTTTCATGTTGTTGTTGGTGCTGTTGTGTGTTGTCGTTGTTGATGTTGTTGTTGTTGTTGCTGCTGTTGTTTGCCCGTCCGTTTTCTGTTTCTCCCTCCCTGCTCACGAGCTTTCGTGGCTCTCGTTTAGGTTTCAAAGTTGCCTTTGTTGAATCTTGCTCTTGCTCTTGCTGTTGTTGTTGTTGTTGTTGCTGTTGTCGCCGTTGTTGTTCTTTATTTTATTTAACATGATCCGTAGTTGTTGTACCTCTCTCGGTTTGTTGTTGTTCTTGTCATTGCTGTTTGTTTCGGTTTCTTGCCATCAACGTCTGTTGTTGTTGTTGCTATTGTTGTTGTTGTTGTTGTCTGTTGGCTCCCAGCTTCTTGGTGCATTCGAGCCTGAATTTGTTCTCAGCGGCAACAACAACAACAACAACATCTTGAGTGACTTATTAAGTATCAGTTCGTCAGGGACTATTGTTGTTGTTGTTCGCTTTTGATGTTGTTGTGATCTCTACTTTTGTTTTCATGGTTGTTGCTTTTGTCTTTTCTGTTGTTGTAGTTCTTGTTGTTGTTGTTGTTGTAGATTAGTCGCTCGTGTGATGTGGAGCGACTGAAGGTGCTGACGACGAAGGTGCGCGAAGATGCGCTCTAAAAACAATAGCAACAACAACACCAACAACAACAACAACAACAACACCAGCAACAACAACACCAACACCAATAACAACAACAACAATGACAATGACAGCGAATACAACAATAGGCGAAGCAATTAAAACAAAAACAACAGCAAAAAACCAACCAAAACAGCGAACGAGACAAAAAACCATCGACCAACAGTGGCAACGATAAGCAGCACAACAACAACAACAACAACAACAAAAAAAAAAGCAGCAACACAGCAACAACCAAGTAACAGCAACAACAACAAAAAACAATAAGAAAACAACAACAACTCATGAATTAAGTTGACAATGAATGGGATCCTCTCAGCCGAACCGGCCACAAGTTCTTCAAGACCACCGCTATTGTTGTTGTTGTTGTTGTTTTTGTTGTTGTTGTTGTTGTTTTTGTTCCGCTATTGTTTTTGTATTTTTTATATTTTGTATTTTGTCCCTCTTCTTTCAGTTCATCTTTAAATGAGAGCACTTTAAAAGCAACAACAACACCAACAACGTTTCCGATCTCCGTAGCGTGAAGTCAGGGTCTCGGCGATGGTTGTTGTTGTTGTTCCAATAATTTAACGTCGTTGTTGTTTAGCTGTATTTTTTGTTTTTTTTTTTTTTTGTTATTTATTCGCTCCATCTCGATCTTTGATATTTTCGCATTTCACTGGAGTCAATTGAAAGTAACTGGAAACTGTTTGAGAAACGATTGCAAAAACAAGAAATTAAAGAAGAAGAATTCCAGAAACGTAACCGGAAACCGATGGATTGGCAGAGGAATATTCCAGACCTACTGGAAATTCCCGAAATCTCCATCAGTGTCGACAACGTCGTCGCAGCGGGGAGCGAAAGGGCAAAAGTGTTGCCCCTTGACGACCCACTGACGACGCATGGCAACGAGGTTTATTTCGCAGATTGCGAGAGGAGATTTTTTTTTAATTGCTCGCCACCTTCGGGACAGCGGAACGACAACAACAATTGGAAGACAGCAACTGAAGCACATTAGGGAAAACAACAGCAACACTGTACATCATGTGCATCAAGTGATGCCACTGGATCAGCGGAGCCTGCATTGGGAGCACTGGAGGCGAAAAAGGCATCTGACCTCGTTCTCGACGATGCTGGAGCGCGACCACTGGAACAAGAACAAGAACAAGAAGAAGACACGGCCACGGCCTCGTGACAAAGAGACAGAAAATGCGTCCAAGAGTGGATTGAAGGACAGCTGGACGGATGGATGGATGGCCGGATGGACGGATGGATGGATGGATGGACGACATGAAACCCCAAGGCACGGGCGGCCGAACCCCGGCTTTGAGGCTCGCCAGGCATGACACGATATCGCGTAACGACGTCGGCCGCGTCACGAGAACGAGGCGAACAAGAACAAGATCACAAAGAAGAAGAAGAAGAGGCATAGGGCCCCTTGGAGACCCCCGTGAGCGCGCCATATTTGGCGACCCCGGAGCAATTGAAACGGGGTCGAGTTCTTGACGCAGGTTCATCAACAACAACCACAACTAAATAAAAACAAAACAAAAATTATTACAAACAAAAATTATTATACGAAAATAATTTGTAAAATTGATAAAAAGTTAAAAAATCCTATTTAAAAATGCAATTAAAAATAAAAACCAAATGTTCAAGGATTACAAATTGTTTAAAGAAAAATTTCAAATACTCTGATTTACCTAAAAAATAATATCTAAAGGAAAAGTCCATTTTTGAAGACAAAATATATTAAATAATATATAACCTATTTCAAAAAAATGCCCATCAAAATGTCAAGTGGAAAAAAATCAGCGATTTTTTTTAACAACAAAATCCACTAAATGATTTTGCAATCTGATTTAATGTTAAAAACATTTAGTAAATTCTATGTATTTTAACAAAAAAAAAACACGTTTGATGGAATTTCTAGGAACAATTGTTTCTCACGCCACTGTCAGCTGGCCGACGGTCTCGAGAAGGCGCTCGCGCTGTGCGGTCTGCGACTTCAGAAGCGTGACATATTTTTCATGGCAGCCGGAGCTTGGATGGTCCTTCAAATGATGCAACAACAACAGAATCGCACATGACAACAACGTCAACATCAACAGCGCAGACGGTGTCAACGGGGGAAAAAAGCAGCAACAACAATGGTAAATAAATAAATAAAAACATGTTCTAAAGAAATGACTTTCATTGCAGCGTTCTCGATGTTGTTGCTACTGTTTTTGTTGTTTTTCCTATGGTTGCTGTCAAGTGTCGCCATTAATGGCTCGCAAGTGATGCCGCATGGAGCACCGGCCCCCCTCACGCCCCTCGCCGCCGCCGCCCCTGGAGACTTCCATCTAATGGAAGCTCGCTTGGGAGAGAAATTTGTGATGGAAGAAAAAATCACTTCGGCTGGAAATCCTCATTTTCAAAAATGGTATTACAGTTCAGTAATTGAAAAAAGGAAATTAGGAAAAATATGAAATTTAAATAAAAAAGTAGAATTAAAAATAAATAAACAAAAAATATATGAGAAAATAAAAACGTGGAAAATGGTCTAAAAATGGATTTAAAAATCAGTCAATTGAAAACCTACAAGGAGAAAACTAAAACATGGAAAAAATTAAAAAAAAATGTTTTACCTCGATTTAAATTTTCACCCAATTGTTGTGGGTAAAAGTCTTGAAATTCGTGAAACTCACCTGCAAGGAAAGAGAGAATAATTGGATTAATGGAAATGGCTGAATGCAATAATAATAATAAGGCAATTACAATAATTATCATGATTTTCGAAAATGCATTTAAATTCTCAGAAATTGATTTCAATTTAAAATCAAATAAAAGTAAGTAAGTAATATAAAGGAAATTTCTTTCCAGAGTTCCTCAAGCAAATTTTGTTGAATCGATAATCTCGAAATCTTTAAAATATGAATCGTTTTCCTCCATATTAAACCGATGACCTCTGATAACCGAACGACCGATGACTTTTCAAGTCGCCGCCAAGATGACGAGAAACATCGATGAAAAAAACCAAACATCAAAAATCAAAAGCTTCACCGAAGTCGGCAAAGTGTCAAAGGGTTCTTCTTCTTCTTCCCATGTCTGACAATAACTCATGTGCTTTTGAAGATAATTCGGGTAGTTTCCTGAACAAATCACTCAAGACCAAAAAAAAAACCCCTTGAGCAACCGCAACAAGTCGGACAAAGAAGAGCTTTACGGAAATACCCAAAAATCAATTGGAATCGGAAACTTCCGATGTTCCCAGGCTTCAAAATAAATACGATATAGTGTGAATATTTTAAAAATAAATAATAATAAAAATGAACCCTAAAAATATGAATAATTATAGTTGAACAAATGTAAGAGATGTTTTGAAAATCACTGAACAACGTTGTAAAAAATATAAGTAAATGCAACGAAAAATGTAAAATCGCCTTTAAAGAAATAGAGAAACATTTTGTAAAACTCAGAAAAAATGAAAACGCTTGAAAACATTTGTAAAAAAAATTTTTAATTTTAGAAACAAATGTGGAGAATACAATAAGCTGTAAATGGAAAGAGAAAAATATTTTAAATAAACTACAAAGCTGTCGGAAGCCTCTAAAATACTGGGCACGGAAATTTCGTCACTCCGGTCAATTGAAGAGCCCCGCACGTCCGTTGCATAACAAAGCGGCGAGGGCGAGGGAGAGGGAGAAAGAAGAGGAGAAGGGAGAGGGAGGAAAAGGGTTCCAGAAAGAGAAGTTCGTCAAAGAAATCACTCATAAATAATTCTTATCGCGCAGCTACTCCAGATCGTGTCCACGGAGTGCGAGACCGGGACGGGGCGGGGGAGCCGCGGGGTTGGGGAGGAGAAACCCGGAAGTTCGACAATGTTTCTAAGACTCTCGAGGGGACTCTTGAAGAAAAAAATTTTATTATTTTGTAACTACAACTAAAATAAATATTTGTTGAAAAATAAAGAGAAGAAAAAGTTAAAAAGTGATTTAAAATAGTTAACGATACAAAGTTATTAAAATGTATTCAAAATTTAAAAAAGTTAAAAATTTACTGTCGTTCAAAATTTTTTTTCAAGAAATTCCATAATGCAAACAATTTCCAATTACAAAAATATATTTAAATAAAAGTCAAAAAGTTACAACATTTTGATTTAAAAATGTTAGAGATTATAAGGTTTCTCTACATTTAACAGAGAGAACGTTTTTTTTCTACAGTCGTCCTGTGCTTAGAAATCGAAACCAGAGTCAGCCTGTGCTTCTGATTCCATAACCTGGGTTCAATGGAATCCACTACAAGCGGTCAAGGGGACACTGAGTAGTTTGGAAGTTGTTGCTAGACACAAATGCGAATCCATTATGTCAAAAGTGAGAAGCTAAAATATTCAATAATTCATATTTTTTACTTAGTTAATTCTGCGAATTTTGGTATCAAGTTTTTTTATCGACCGGTTTTTGCAATATTAATATTATTAATATGTATTAACTTGGAATCAAGTTTTTGTAATATATTGAAAATTTTCATTTTAATCTTAGCTTTTAACTTCGAACATTTTGTGAAATTTAAAGTTTAGGTATTTTTAATTGTATTTTATTATCTTTGTACTTTTTTTTGATTTTCCTTTTTTAGTTCTCGGTGTAGATCATTCTAACCACGCGTTTCATTTATTTAGTTGTTTGTCTCTGTGCTTGATTTTTATTTTAATGTTTTTGTCGTACTTTTTGTAGTTCGATTTTATTTATTTTGAGTCTCGTGTTCTTGTGTCGGCGACTCGGGGTCCGTGACCACGATCGGACCACGATCGGACCACGATTTCGACGGACTCCTTCTTGAACCGACGGCGACGGCGACGGCGACGCCGACTGCGTCGTGTCTGGTTCTGGATCGCATGCGTGCAGCCGGCCGCCTGTCCATCCGTCTGCCCCTCAATCCTCTTGCCCGTCGTCCGCTCTGCCCGTCTGTCTGTTTATAAATATTCTTCTCCTGTCCCCATCTGTCGGCCTTTTGCTCGTCCGATCTGGCTTTGATCAATCCCTCAATCTCAGCCCGCTTCCCCTGCTTGTCTGGCGATCTGTCCGCCGATCTGTCTGTCTACCAGTCTGTCTGCCTATCCGCCTGTCCATCTCTCCGTGGTCGACCCTTTTCACGGCTCTTTGAGTGCACGTTGTTGTTGTTTATTTAGCTGAAACTTCCTCAAAGAGCTTCGATTCTTTGCATGCATCTTTTTGAGGGCAATGATTTCTTCTTCTTCTTCTTCTTCTTCTTGTTGTTTTGTTGATCTTGTTGTTTTTCTGGTTATTTGTCTTGCTGTTGTTGTAGCTTTCGTTATTCGCGATCTCGACATGCGTTCGAAATTTCACGCTCAGCACGTGATTTGCGAGCACAATGAGTGAATGAAATGTTGTAAACAAACTACATGCAACAACAACAACAGCAGCAACAAGATCAACAAAAATAACAACAACAATAACAACAACAAAAGCAACACATTATTCACTCACACACACACGCCCAACTTTGCAGACGATTTGCCGAAGTTGTGAATGAAACCGAGTCAGCACAGTGGAGAAAATTGCAAAAAACCTTCTCTTCTTAATGCAAGAAGTAATTTTGATTTCAGTCGAATTAATATTTATATTCTTTTCGATTTATATTTTTCTTAGATTTATTGTTGTATGATTTATTTTTTGATCATTTTCACAAAAAATGATCTTCAGTACTTTTTTCTGCCCGGCCCACAGTCCTCAGGTGAATTTTTTGCCATGCCTTCATTGACGAATAGATTCTCGTAAAATAGAAGAAATAAATCAAGGAGTAGAAGCAGCCGGAGAAAGAGTGCGAACAGAGTGAGTGACAGAGAGCGAGACGGCGACAAGAGAGAGACAAGAGAAATGAAAAAGAGAGGAATAAGAAGAAGGAACACGTTCCACAACTTCCGGCATGAGTAGGATTCGGAAAAGCAAAGCGAAAACAAACACAACCACAACAACAACACAAATGCTGCAAAAATAGACAGCGTGGAGATTGTTGTTGTTGTCGTTGTTGTTGTTGTTCGTTGTAGGTGTTTGGTGATTCTCGCTGTTGTTGTTGTTGTTGTTGCTCTCGTGCGAGGAACGACGTGAAGAATATCAGGAAGGAAGTGAATTTTTTTCCTAGAACTATTTTATTTAATTTTGACTTTTTTCCTTTTTCTAGTTTTTTAATTTTCTGTTATTTATTTAGTTACTAATTTTGTATTTAGTTATTCATTTTTTTTTTCATTTTTATTATTTGTTATTTGTTATATTTTATTTACCATTTTTCATTATTTGTTTAATTCTTCATTATTATTTTGGCATTAATCAATTTTAATCCTTTTTATTGTAATATTTAATAGTTAATATGTTTTTCCTTATTTATATTTTTCCTATTATTTTTTTAATTTGTCTCTTGATTTATGATTTGTTCACATGTATAGCGATATTGTAGCTAGATACTTTGCCTTTGTCGTTTATCTGCATCATTTGTCATTGTTTGGCTTTCGCCTCTCTCTCTCTCCCTCCCTCTCTCCCTCTCTGTCCAGTAATTGCAAGAGTCATTTGCATTATTTTCCATCCTCATCGTCACGTACTCGCGGATATCAAGGCATGGAAAATATCTATCTGTGACAACTATGTATCTGCAAAATAGTCCTTTATCATCGTGCGTTGAGTTCGTGGAGTTTGTTGTTGTTGTTGTTGGTTATCTTGTTGTTGTATTTCTTGGCCCCTCCAACAATAACAATCGAGGTCAACAAACCCGAAGGCGCAGGCGACATCGGCTCATTTGCGACTCTGGCTCTCCCTATCCCTATCTCGCTCACCCTATCTCCCTCTCTCTCCCTCACCCTCTCGCACGTCCTCCCTCCGCCCCTCCCTCGGTCTTTGTCGCTCTCTCCCTCTCTCCTGCATCGCCGTCGTCGAAATCAAAGTCCGGCAACGTCGACGGCTTGGAGTCTTCAAAGGGTTCGAAATGAGTGGATCCCTCATTGTTGTTGTTGTTGCTGTTGTTTTTGTTGTAAGTAATGCGCTGTTCTTCTGCTTTCGTTTGTTGTTGTTTTTCGCCCCTCTTTGTCTTGTTCGCTGCATTTGTTGTTGTCGTTCGGTTCTTGCACATGGTGAAAAAAGTTCTGTTTGTTTTTGAACTCTCACAAATTAAAGCAATTGCAAAATGAATACAAATAATATTAAAATTAAACAATAACAACGAGAAATGATATAGAAGAAAATAAAAAATAAAAATAAAAAATACAAAATTAAATCGCAGAAAATTGTTCAAATAATTAAATAAAATATCAAAAACGGAATAACTGAGAATTGAATGAATGCATATATTTTATGCATTTTTTATAATTTAAAAAATAAAAACAAGAACAAAAATTCGGAAATAATATAAATTGTAATAAAAATAAATAATAGTTTAAAAGTCCGACACACAGATGTTTTGCAAAAATAAACCCTGACAAAATGCAGCAACAAACCTTCAACAACAACAACAACACCAGGAACAATTGCAATTGCAATTTCCAACGACAGCAACAACTACAACAACAAGGGCCACATGACAAAAGCGCGTGCGCAAATTGAGAATTTTCTTCTGAGTCCAGCGCGAACGCAATTGACTTGAAAACAAACAACGACGACGACGACGACGACAACAACAACGAAAACAACTGCGACCATCGACGGCAACAACAATGACAACAACTCCATTAAACTCCGCCATTTTGTCGCGCAGTTAATGAAGAAAAATTTTACTTTCAGTAGCGAGAGGGAGACCGAGCCGGAGAGAGAGAGAGTGGGAGGGAGGGAGGGAGAGGGAGAGGGAGAGACAAACAGTTGTTGGGAAAGAATTCAATTCAATTTAATTTTCGCACAAACACAAAATAAAAGCGCCCACGTTGCGACAGTCTGGCAACGCTGAAGGCTTGTTCTTGTTGTTGTTGTTGTTGCTGTTAAGTGTTGTTTTCATTGCTGTTGCTATTGCTGTAACGGTTGTGGCGGCTGTTCTTGCCGTTGTTGTTGCTGTAGATGTTGTTCTTGTCATTGGTGTTGTTGTCATTTTTGTTGTTCCTATTTTTGTTGTTGTTTAATGGATCCATTAGCAATTAGTTGGCCTGGAAAAGCCGAATAAATTACCAAAGCATTTGCATTTGCCACGACAACGGCGTCGACGGCGGCGCCTTCAAACGACAAAATCGAACAACCCACAACAACCACAACAACGGGAATCATATATATTACAACAACAACAACAACAACAACAACAAGGACGAAGGAAACCCTGGCCCCGGGCGCCCCGCCCAGACAGGGGAAAATTTGAGGCATTTCAATTAAATCGATCCACGACACTCGATCGTCAGCCCGCCGCCGGTCTGTCGGCGCCGTTGACACCTCGCCGGCGACAACGACGAGAACAACACCAACAACAACAACGAGAGCTTGTCACCAAGAAGAGATCGACTTCCACCAAGTCACGAGCCACGGTCAACGAGAACGAGAAGTCGAAGTCGAAGTCGACGCCGAACTCGAGAGCGGCGTCAAAGCGAACAGGTCGAAATCGAACTTGAGGCCAAAAGCCGTCGTCATCGACCATAAATTTCGAGCTCCGATTTCCACCGATCCCACTAGTGGTCGGTGATCTCGATGGATCTCGCTGGCGACGAATTTCAATCTCAACACATTTTTATCGATTGTATTGTTCATAAAAGTCGCCGAAACTCGACGAGGCAAAGTCTCGAAGTCTGACAGTCTCAAAGCCAAAATGTGTCCAAGTCTCGATCGCTCGGTGGATCGATGATCGTGAATTTATAAATAGGCACATTTGAATATGTATTAAAACCAAATAAAAAAAATAAGACGGCCAATCTGAGGTCTACGGACGAGGCGAGAGAACGTGTGCGGGTTCCACAAGGAACCACTGGCCATAGACGACGGAGACGATGGGCCATAAGTTGGCCATTGGTGGCCATAACGAGATAACGGATGACGCACGCGGTCCTCCGGCCGATTCGCACCAAAATCGTTTGGCTTTTATGCAAATAAATATCATCACCGTCGTCGTGATCGTTTCATGCCTCAGATCACGGGCGGACCGACCGACGGACGGACGGACGGACGGACGGACGGCGTTTCTCCAAAAGATAAGTCGTCTCTAAGTAAGAGGAGTCTTTCTTGTCTGTGTTGTTGCTGCATTGTTGTTGTTGTTGTTGCTTTTATTATATCGCTGTGAATCATCGCGTGTCGCGACTTCCTCCTCTTCAACTTGACGGACGAGACTCGAAGTCGTTTTTGATGTGTCTCGGTTTGGTTGCTTGTTTGATTTTTCCTCTATTTCTATTTTCTGTTTCAATATATTTTTTTGTTAATTTTTTTGTTGTACATTTTCAATATTTTTGCATTTTAATTTTTCGATTAGTATATTTTTATTTTTTTCTTTTGTAGAATTTTTCAATTTATATTCGATTTCTTACAGTTTTTATATTATTTTATTCGAATGTTTTAACTATTTTTAACTCTACATTTTTTATTATTTTTTTCGTTAGTATTTTTTATTAGCTTTTTAGCAATAAATATTGTTATTTGAATTTTTGTATTATTTATTTCTATATGTTTTATTTTAATATTTTCTATACATTTTTACGAACATTTTATATGTAGTTTTGTTTAGTACTTTTGTGATATTTTTGCATTATTATTATATTTTTGTATTATTTTTTGTATTTTTGTATTAATATTTTATTAGTTTTTATTCGAATTTTTGACTTATTTGTTTCTAGAATTTTTGCGTTACATTTTTCCATAGTTTTTATGTACTATTTTATTGTTTAGTATTTTATTTCTCTCTGGTCTGGTGCGAACACGCATTAAGAAGCCAAGCGAACAAAGCGAAAAATACCAGAGAAAAAATGTGAAAAAAACTTCGTGAAATAAAAGAAGAAGCCGTCAAATGATTGGATGGGAAAATTGAAGGCCATTAAAATAATTAAGTATTGTTAAGAAAATCACATTCGAGCAGCCACCAGAACAACAACAACAATAACTACAACAAAACAACACCTTCGTGTTAATCACGATCAACATCATCATTATGATTATCGTGTTCGTCATCATCGGCATCACGATCTTCATGAATGCTCTGCGCATTTTGTCGTATAATTATCAAAATAATAGCGACTTAAAAACACTAAATACAAATAATTAAATATCGCATAGTCAAATAAATGTTAAAATATCAAATGTTAAAATGCCGAAGTTGTTAAATGCCGAATTATATATAATAGATATGGTATTTATAAAAATTCCAATTAACTCCATGTTAATGTCTTCGAAAAGCTTCCGTGTCAAGGAAAATGAAAAACAAAAATAATTATAATGATAATATAGTTATAATCACAATAACACGAAAACATTTCGAAAAAAAAAATTTTAAGTTAGTTTCGTGATCAATTTTTAAAAATATTGGTAGTCGTTTTCTAGGTTTTTTTATTCAGTTTATATATTGTCTTGGAATATTATTAAATTATAATATTATTTCTTATTTTCTTTAAATTAATTTTTATTTGTATTTATTTTTTGTCATTGATTTTATATTACTTTCTTTTCATTAAATTGATTTTAATATTATTTTTTCAATACTTTTTCAGATATTGTATGTTTGTATGAAATTGATTTTAATATTATTTTTCAACTCTACTGGTTTTTTATTCATATTTAATTGTTTTTTGTTTTTTGTGTTATTCATTTACGTTTTATTTGCCTGCAGTTTCAACGCGATTTTTCTTTTTAATTGATCGTGCCATTTAATTGCATTTTGGCCCATTTATCCGAGCCTCCCTCGCCGACTTTCTTCACCGATTCTCTTACCGATGGATCGACCACGACGGCGCTGCACCGGCGGTGTTGTTGTTGTAGGCCGAATAAAAATCGAAAGTCCCGGCGGAGGGAGGAGGCAGAGGGCGGTGCGGAAGGTGAGGAAGAGGAGGTTGAGGATGAGGATGCGGGGAAGACGAAGAGGCCGCGGTTGACGAGCGCCCGATGCGGCCAGTTAAGGTCGCGGTCGTCAAACGGTGGCACGCATGTGCAGGCAGAAGCCGAGACAGCGACAGGCACCGGCACCGGGACCGGGGCCGAGACCGAGACCAAGGGACCAAAGAGTGGGAGCGAGCGAGAGATAATGAAGTAAGTGGGACGACCCTGCCAACCGGAGGGAGCGAGAAGGCGGCGAAAACCTGACAAAAACCGATAACAGTCACGAAGACCTTCGGCGACCGAGGCCGGAGCGAGAGAGCGAAAGAGCGTGAGAGAGAGAGAGAGAGAGGGATAGCGCGTTGGAAAAGTGAGAGTGAATGGGATGGAAGCTCCATTAGGCCGAGGCACGCGTTGCCAACGCAATTAAAGACATGCTTAAAGACGCATGTTCTCGGCTCTGGTGGTCGGTGCATCCGAACGAGCGACCGACGACCGACGAACGACCGACCGAAGACCGACCGACGAGCGACCGACGAGCGACGGACGAACGACCGACGACCGATCGTCGGCTTGCGGTTTCGCCCAGTCCAAGAGCGACGCGGACGACGACGACGGACGCCACGACCCACAACAACAACGTCAAAGACCCACGACAACAACAGCAACAACAACAGCGACTACATCAAAAGCAACGACCAAAACCGCAACAACAAAAGGCGAGAGAGAAGAGAGGAGGAAAAACGCAAGCAAATTCAAGCCGTTCATCATAACAATATTGCGCAAAGTGTTGCCAACTGGGGGCGACAAGAACAACAACAACAACAACAACAAAACGCAACTGGAAGCCGACCAATGGTGACGACAGTGGATGCATCGGCAGGTTGCGCGTTGCCATATTTATAAAAAAATTTCTTTTTTTTCTTCAATATGAAATGGAAGTAGGAACGTAAAGAGCAACAACAAAAACAATGAAAGCAAAAAGGAAAACAAAAGGGAAAAGCAACAAAAAATGTAGAAAAAAATTAAAAGGAAAAACAACAGCAACAACAACAACAACAAGAACAAGCCGTCAAAGAATCGAATAAAAATTCGCTAAAAACGGCGTAAATGGCTAATAAAAAGTATTTAATTTATGACTTTGGCCCGCGGAGCGGACGGATGGATGGATGACGACTGGTGGACAGACAGACGGTCAGACAGATAGACAGACCGATGAATGGATGGACAAACGAGTGAGCAGGCAGTCTGGGAGAGAGAGAGGGAGGGAGCGAGCGAGCGAGAAACCGGCGACCTCCCGCCTCCGAGCGCGGCCGAGGCGAACGCGAGGAATGCGCACGTGCGTAGGCTGCTGACGACGACGACGACGGCGACGACAACAACAACAACCAGTACAACAACGCCGACACAACAACAACAACACCTTACGTCCCTCTGAAGCTCCCTGACGTCTGCCGTCCATAGAAATAAAACCTATTTGTAAATTGTTCAAGATTTTCTCCTACCTCGCATTTCGCAATCGAATCGTAAGCGATAAAGGCAATAGACAGAGACGGGGAGGGACAAAGACAGAGACAGAGACAGGCAGAGAGAAAGAATGACACAAGCAGTGATAGAGAGAGACAGAGAGCCAGGCAGACCGTGTGAGAATCGTTGGAGAAAAACTTCTGCGGCCAGATCAGAAATAGATAAATAATTGAATTGCAACATAAGCGAATTGAATTGAACAATTGAAAAATGAAACAATTGAACAATTGCCGAGGAAGAAGAAGCAGAAGAGGAGGCGAAGCAATTCAATTAATTGCCAATAATTGTCAATTGAAAGCAAAAGAATTTGTCGGCCATAAATAAAGTTTCACTCATTGTCAACTGAAGAAACCAAATTTGAAGAAAAAAAAAATTGAGAAAAAAATTAACCGTCGTCAATTAAATTATGAAATTGAACTAAAATTAAACTGAAAATTAAACTAGAACAGAAATAACTTCCCCAAAACTACTCCTGTGCCAATGAAAAATATTTCGATAAAAACAAAAAAATTTATGAAAACAATGAAAAAAATTAATTAAAAACCAAATAAGCAAACACATAAATAAATTGAAAAAACATTGAAAAAATAATATAAAAACAAATTAAACAAAATTGTTATGGGAAAAATATTATGCGAAATATTTACACATGTATAGCTAATATATTAAAAAGATGCTCAAAAAATATAATTTCATTGAATAAAAATATATACAAAAACAAATGTCAGAAAACAGCATTAAATTATTAAACGAAAATAGAGTTAAACAAAGTTAAAGAAGTTAAAGTTAATGATTTCAAAAGGTTTTTTTCTGGATTTCTCAGAACGTTTTCTCGGTTTTCACTTTCGTTGAAAACCTTGACCTATTTTCCCCACCCATTGTCGAGCCCTTTCCGCAGTTGTTGTTGTTGTTGTTGTTGTTGTAGTGGTGGTTGTTGCCACAGACCCCCGAGCGATCCACATTGGAGAATCTTGTGAAACCCATGGTGTAAACAAACAAAAAGAAAGAGAATTCCGAAACCCAAACACTTCGTTTACAGCAACAACAACGAGAACATCCACAGCAACAACAAGAACAACAACAAGAAGAAGAACAGCAGCAACAACAAGAACAACAATAACGATCACCTCAAATTCTAGCCATGAGTGAAAAGTGTCAGAGCTCCGTGAAAATCAATCAACAAATGAGAAGCAGATAAAAAGACCGACAGAGAGGGGAGAGGGGAGAGGGGAAAAAGAAGAAGGGCAGAGTTAGATATAGAAAGAAGGAAAGGGATAGAAGAAATGAGAATGAAACCAAGATAAGATATGAACGACTAGACCTCCTATTCTAGCCGTGTGGGACGACTGAAACAAACTGATCCAGGCGGCGCCACGAAATCAGTCAGAATCGTTTTTAATCTTCTCGATCGAGCTCGCTGTCTTTCCCTCTGTCCATCTCTATGTCTCGCTCTCTCTCCCTCTCTCTGTCTGTCCCGCGAGACCCAAATTCCGCTAGCGATTACCTACGCGATCGCTTGCGGAAGGCCTTCCAAAGTGGATTAAAATTTCATTCCTGCTCCTCTGAGTCGGTCACCTGAAAAATCACCCAACACTTTGTCCAGCTATTTGTTGTTCTTCTTGTTGTTATTGTCGTTGTTATTGACGTTGTTGTTGTTGCAGTTACTGCTTTTGTTGTTGATGATGTTTTCGTGTCGTGCAAATAATTGATTTATCACCAAGCGGTGTCAACAACTAACAGAACTTTCAACGGAAACCCGAGCGGAGACCGATTGATTTTTGCAATAAAGTCGTCTGTCTGTCTGTCTGTCTGTCCTCATGAATCTCTGTCTGTCACGCCCACTTCCGACAAACTTCGAGTCACGAAGCAACGCGACGAAGTCGAAACCGGAGCCATCAAAGTCAGGGGCTCCAAAACCTGAGGCATCGAAGCCTGCTGTTCGGAAGCTGCAGCCCGAAGTCGTTTGTCGTCCACACGTCTATTTCTGGTCCTCATTCAACTCCTCGAGCTGACCGTCGTCTGTCCGCCTGTCTATTCGTGTGTCTGTCCGTCCAATTCGATCACTTTTAACCCAGTTTACACGACAGCCCACTGCTGATGGCCAGCCAAAAAACACAAAACCCGCCTCGACTCGACTCCTCGCCGTCCAGGCGATGAATGGACGCGGCGTAACGTAAAGTAACGTAACGTTATCCGTATCGGATCGGCTCGGATCGCCTTGATTGTCGTGATCATCTCGCCGATCGGAGATACAAATCTTTTTAAATGACAATATCCGGCAGACTGGCGAACATCTTGTAGATCTGTCTCTCTGTCTCCCTCTCTGCCCGTCTCCTCGCCGGCCTCTCTGTGTGTCTGGGACGCCTCTGTCTGAGCCTGGCCGTCTCTCTGTCTGTCTGTCCACCTGTTCGTCCTCGCTTCTGCGCTGTTCTTTTCGTTTTGTCTGTCTGGACCGGTCAGGTCTTCAAGTCCATCTGTCTGGGCCGGTCGGTGGCTGTCTAGTTGTCAGTCTGTCTGTCTGTCTGTCTATTTCTCTTGCTCTTTTCTCTTTCTCTGCTTTTCTATTTATCCTTTTATTTTTACCTTTTTTATATCTGTTTTCCATGTGTTTTTCAATCCGTACGTCTGGCCTTTTTTCTGTCCATTTGTCTACTTCTCCGTGTGTCTGTCTGTCTGTCTGCCTCTCTGTCGATTGTCTGTCATGTCTGCAGCCTGCCTACTGCTTCCTCCTCTCTCTCTCTCTCTCTCTCTCTATCCCTCTCTCTCCCTCTCTCTACTTTGTTATTTCTTCAGTTGATGACTGCATTTCTTTCTCTTCACTTGATTTCTTTTCCTGCACTGCATTTTCTTCGGTTCCGCCGCCTTTTTCTCCCCTGTCTTTCTTTCCTTCTCTCCGTCGCTGGCCATCGCCCCCTCTCTTTCCCTCTGCATCTCTCTCTCTCTCTCTCTCTCCCTCTCTCTCTCCCTATCAGTGCCACGATTCATCCGCGATCACGCACATTAGCATAATGCCATGTTATTACCAGCATTTGTACGATGCAGTTATCACATTATTTCCACGCTCGGGCCAGAAGTCTAACCGGCGATCGTTAAGCACGAGGCTAGTTAGCACCAGATCGTCTGAGAGGGGGAGAGAGACAGACGACTTTGAGAAAGACTCAAATACCAGGGGCTCAAAATCCATTGAGAGGCAAAAGCAATGGATAATGAAGTCATCCATCGATCGCTTCGAGTAGCCTCGGTCAATTACAAGTTCCTTCCCTTCGATTACGCCGTCTGTCTGCGGTCTGTTTGTCCGCTTGTCTGTCATTCACTCCTTGTCGTCCCCTGCCTGTCAACCACCATCCGGCAATTAGAAGAACTAGGGAAGGAACGTATTAAAGGCAAATAAAATTGGAGAGGGCAAAAAGACCGGGGCGACGACCAGCGAGCGATGCCAGGTCTGGAGGCTGGAGGCTGGAGCCCGAAGTCGTGGACTCTTTCCGCACGTGTCCATGTTTTTCTTTCCACTCTAATACGGTTTCCAATACGGTTCCCTCGCTCCGGGCAAATGTGCGAATGCGAGCTGTTTATTTTGTTTTCCTTTCCCAGTTCTCGGTTCGCTCCAACGGCCCACGACTCACGTCAGGATCAAACGGCGGATGAGGGTCGTAGGGAGTGAGTGAGGGGTGTTTGGTATTGAGTTCTCTGGAATCGGACGCAAATCCCAATTCGCCTCGGACTGAACTCATCACATCCCACCCCAATGCACTGCTTTCCTTCCTCGTTCCCTCCTGCTGCAACCGGTCGACCCGACGTCCCTGATGTTTTCGCTGTGGGATTTGAGAAGAAGTTCGATGCACGCAATTCCTATGAAAACTAATTTAGTAAATACAATATAATGTGACTATGCGGGTGCTGATTCCTCGCCCCTCCTCCTCTCGCTCTCTCTCTCTCTCTCTCTAGCACTCCCTCGTCAACATCCCTCCGCTCGCTCTCTTTCCCGCCTCGCCATCCATTATTTTCTACTTTGTTTTTAATCAAAGGCAGGCGGGATTCAATTGAATTAAAGTTCTCCATTCACATGGGAGCGGAGAATCGGACGTAGAGTCTGAACATGCAAACGACTTCGAATGAAGACTTCATGAGGGATTGGGATTGTGGGCTTTGGGAGATTAGAAGAATAGGGAGAGGTTCGAATAAGGAAGAGACTTCAATAGGGAAGTGGTTTCCACAGGGAACAGGCTTGAGCTAGGAAGAGGTTTGAAATAGGAAGAGGTTTCCACAAGAAGAGGTTTCCACAAGAAGAGGTTTCACCTAGGTAAAGGTTCCAAGTTTCTAACAATGGAATTCTCTAAATCGCGCTGCTGGTTTCAGTACGGAAGCTAGAAAAGTTCTACAAATATTATGGTTCAACGACCTATAGTTAATGGATCTGTCACTACCGCACCACACCCAGTTCGGAAGCCTTGACAACGTCATCAACGTCAAAAAAGTTATCATTCCCATCGACATTATGAGGTAAACTCCGCGAACATTTGCGTCTAATGACCCAAATGGCCATTGGGAGTCGAAAATTAGTCAAAACCACGTCCAAGTCAACCAGGTCCATTCGTTCATTTGTCCATTTACCCAAAGATCCAGCTGACAATCCAAACATTCCGTCAATTCTCGAGCCATTCCGTCAACCGTTCCTCGAGTTAGTCATCGCTCCATTCATTCCTCGGAATTCAGTCATTTATCTAACTATCCATCCATCCAACCATCCAACTGACTATCCATCTATCTCTCCATCTGTCCAGCGCTCGGAACAATAGAGATTAATTGTGAAAAAGTGTTAAGGCGAAAAAATTAGGGTTCCCAAATCCATGTCCCAGAGGAGCAATTAAGAAGTTTCATGTTAGAATTTGTTAGATGTTAATTTATTATTATTATTTTTTTGACATCATCGCTAATTGCGCGAGTCAAGACCGTAAGTTTTGCTATTTTTTAAGCTGCTCATAGTTTTTGTTGTTGCTGTTGTTGTTGTTGTTGTGGGGGTCCAAGCCGTCGTCGGGTCCAACAACTCGTCGAATGACCTGCCGCGAAGACATGACGTGTTCAACATGGGATTAATGTGTGTTGTTGTTGTTGTTGTAATTTTCTGTTCATGCCTTTTTGTTGAATATTTTAGTATTATATTTTCCATAGTGTTTTTTTTATTACACATTGTTGGTTGATTTTATTGTAATTTTTTGTAATATTTTGTGCTAGAATTTGGAATTTTTTCTTGATTTTTTATTGCTTTTTCTCGTTCAAAATTGTCTTACAATTTGTTTTATTTTTATTTTCTAGTTGAATTCTTCTTCTTGAATTCTAGGTTTATTCTTCAAATGAGTTGATTTTTTTTTTTTTTGAACGTTTTTTTCTCGTTGTATTTTTTTCTATTAAATCGTTATTCTCGAGCCTTTGTTTTCGGGTTTTCACAATCTCTTCTTCTTCTTGTTGTTCTCCTCCATTGAACCCCCGCCAACAGCCATCAACATCATTATTTCCATCCCGAACGCCATCCATGACTTATGTCTGTCGATTAACTGCGAATCCCGCCGACGTCTCCGTTTTCTCCCAGTGTACTCGGCTAATCCACCACCGCCATCCGACATCCGTCATCCGAACTCGGAGATTACGATGGCGTCGATTTTGGCGGATTTTCTTTTGTTTCTCTAAAGTGTGCGTTTTTATTTCAATTGTAACGTAATGTTTAATGTTGTTCTTTAAATTAGTATTTTTGGCCATTTGAAATGTTGTTCATTAAATTCGTGTTTTTAGTAATGTTTAATGCTGTTCTTTAAATTAGTATTTTTTTATGTTTAATGCTGTTCTTTAAATTAGTTACTTTTTGCCTACCCTTTGATCTTAGTTTCTTCTGGGGTTTTCTGTTTTTGTCAATAGGAATTTGATTTTTTCAATTTACAATTTTGTCACTCTATTAATTTTGTACCTTTAATTAAGTTTGTTATATTTATTTTGAAATTTTCTTTTTTTACTATATTTCTTTCGTGCCTTTTTTTAACTTTTATATATATTTTCACACAATTTTTATAGTCATTTTTTTGGCCTTTGGTTCTCGCGAGTCGGGTCGGGTCGGTCGAGCTCATTAGCTGGCACATAAATCGACTTTACACAGAAAAAAAAAAGAAATCCATTCATCCACTTTTAATGCTAATTTGTTGATAATTAAATATTGAAATTATTTATGGCCATTGTTTTTGTGGTCGTCGTTTCTCCCTGTTTGTTCATTTCGTACCTTCGGTGGCATCGATTTTATAGGCTTAGCGATGACCTCCAGATGTCTGTCTGATTTCTATTTTACTGTCTGTCTGTCTGTCTGCCCATCTGTCTGTCGCGACCTTCGCCTCGTTTCCGTGTTTGACATAATTCTTCATGTCTATGTTGGGCGTGTCCGAAAGGTGTTCTCGAATAATATGGAAATTTTTCCCAACCTCATCAGGTGAAGATAACGAAGGGTTTTCAATTCGAATTTCTAATGCCGCCTAATGGATCTTTTAGGAGAGCTAATCTATAGATATTCTAGCAAAGGTATTTAATAATAAATATTTACCTGACAGCCACCAATAATTGATAATTTTTAATCAACAAAAAATCTATGAAAAAGTCTAATTATATAGTGACCGACATTAATAACAGATTATTGATAATAAATCATCTATAGGAATTGTATTTAAAATATAATAAACAAATATAAAATAGAAACAAAAATAATTAGATGTGGTATAGGAAACTTTAAAAATTTAACATCTGTTTTACAGGCATTATTTCATATTAAGTTTTCAATATTCCATATTTAGTGCTCGAGAAAACATTTCAAGGAACAGTTTTTCTAAACCCATGTCACTTCCATTAATTGCTATTGAAAAATCCAACCAACGACCTTCGTGTGAGTGTGGAATAAAAAACTCAAGGACCTCTCGGGGTTTTTCGTGACTTCAACACAATGCGAGAAAATCCATAAATGACTCATTTACAAATACGACGTACATACGTCGTACGTCTGTATACAAAATTCTATTTACGTGTTGACATTTTCTACGTCGACACGGCCGAAGCCATGGGCCATGGTCGTAAATCATGGACAAATTCATGAGCCAGGAATAATTCGACACCCTGGTCACCCTTGGAATCAGTCGAAGGGTTGCCCCATAAATTACCGAGGGCCACGGGGAGGGGAAGCTCGTTCCGTCTCTCTCACTCTCGCTCCTTCGCTCTTTAAATTGGAACAATTATTTCAATTGTGATCTCCTTCTCCAGGGATCGGTAGCTATTGTGAACTCCAGTTGATCTATTGTGAACCCTATTTGGTCCTCCATTGGGATCTCAATAGGAATCTGAGTTCAATATCGAGTTTGATATTGGGATCAACTGGAGGTTAGAAATCGTGAATTTATGGGACGTCCGAAGAAGCCCAAGGCCGAAGCGATTAAGAGAAAGAGAGAGGTGGGGGCGGCGAATTCGATCAAAGGAAGCAACGCGATGGGAGAGGGAGGGGGGGGGGGGATTTCGTGGGCTTTCGGAAGGAATTCATTCATTCATCAAATCATCATTTCGTCATGTACTTAAATGTAATTGATTGACAAGACAGACGGGTGGACAATGTCAACATGTTGCAAGAGAGAAGGAGATGGAGAGGGAGGTGACGCCATCGTCGAAAGCGGGAGGGCGCCAACGGACAACAACAACAACAAGTCAACACATGTCTATAAAACTGTTGATGTTCCGGCGCCGAAATTTCCGAAATGTCGCATTAGTGCGAGTGGACATTTCAAATATATCACTCGCGTCATTTGAAACATTTACAAATGTCCAAATAAACAAAGACAAAAAACAGAAACAGACACAGGAAAAAGTAAAATCAAAAAAAAAACTAAAATGTGTAAAAACAATAAACAAACTCACCTTTTAAATAAAGAAAAAGTCAAAAATAAAAGGCAAAGAAAACTTTTTTAGATGAAGAAAAGGTGCAAAAATAACAAAAAAAAAACCGAAAAAAAACCGAAAAAAAATCCGACAAAAACCTAAAATTGAAAAATCAATGCGAAAAATAAAATAATTCGAAAAACACAAAAAATATTCAAAATCCCCAAAAGAATAATACACAAAAATATATATAAATTAATCCCAATATTGGGGTCGATCGACATGCGGAAATTCTTCGTATTTAAGTCGTCTCGTGTGCTCGCCCAATAGATAGAGCGACGGCCAGACAGATGGCCGGACAGACGGATGTTCTTGACCTAGAGCAATATTTTTTCCTGCCGCTGCCTCGGCCGCTCCTCCAGATGACGAAGTTTAGAGCTATATTTTTTTATATATATTTTTGTTTCGTTTCTTGTTTAAAAATAACCAAATTCGCCGATCTCAAGTGAATCACGAAAAATTATCGCGAAGTCTCTTCGCGCAACGATGAAGCATGGCATGGGGTGGATGAGGGATTTTTTGGTGGAGGACAGCGATCGATGAATCAGGGGTCGGCGTTCGCTGTGGGGGGCGGTGGACGGGCGCCGGGTGTCGGTGGGCGTGGCGCGATCGGACAATCGGAACGTCTGGGAATTTCTTCCGGCTTACTTTTTTTTATGAAAATATTTTTGAAACGAAAAGTCTTGCTTTGAGTGTGAATGAATGAATTTTTCAGTAATATCTAAAATTTTTCTTTCCAACATTTGGTTTCTAAACTTTCTGTTTCTAATATCGTTGTTACTGGGGTTTTTTCCTTAATCTAATATATTTTCCCACTCATGTCGGTTTACGAGGAAGGAAATAAATCATCCGTTTCGGAAATCAATTGGTCATTTGTCGGGTTCGTGTGTTCGACGCTATTTCCACGAATGACATCATAACAATAAGGTGCAAAAGCCATAAGGAACGACCACAACAAAAATAATAAACCAACAACAGCAAGTGCAAGGAAAACACCATCGACTGTGGAGAAAAAAGAGCGATTGGAAAAACGGGAGAAAACGAAAAGAAAACTCACGTAAGACGTTGCAAGAAAAGTGGGAACGGAAAAATAGACTAAATAAACCAATAAATGAAGGCGTTAACTTGGTCTAAATGCCTACGTAAACAGGCGAGATCGAGACCGACACGGAGACGGAGGCCCAGACACACACAGAGAGAGAGAGAGAGAGAGAGAGGGAGGAAAGGGAGCGGGAGAAGGCAAGAACGAGACACAAATAACAACAACAACAACAGCAACAATAACGACGAGTAAAAACAATGTAGGTTCTCGTTACAACAATAACAACGAGACAGACAAGAGCCATAGTTACAACAACAACAACAATAACAGCGTGCGGAAAATTTTAAGTTTGACAAACTAAGCACAGGAAGTTGCTCGACTTTAGGTTGAGCCAGAGGGAGAACGAGGGGCGCTCGAGAGAGAGAGAAGGACGAAAGCTAGGGAACCTGAAGTACGTGTGAAGGAGAGAGAAAGAGAACAATGATGCAAAAATAGTAACAGTAAATAACATGCAGTCATCACGTCGCGCCCAGACGTCGACGACGCCACCGACAACGTCGACGACGCCACCGACAACGACAACGACAACGAATGACTCATAGACAAGAACTAAATATTTCGTTGAAAGCAAAAGTAACAGGACAAAAACCTTGTTCAAACTTCTTCCTCGACATTTTTTCGCACTTCCTCCTGGGCCTTGGAGGGAAAAAACTTACTTTTCTCTCATCGCTCCAGCCGTCGATGAACTTCCATCGATGACCAATAACTTCGTGCCACCAACGCACCACTACAACAACATCAAATTACATCGGCGGCAACGGCAACGACAACAACACAACAGCACGACAACGAGAACGAGAACAAGAACAAGACCGTGTGTAGTAGCAACAAGAACAACAACAACAACAACGAGTGTAGAACTATTTTTTCAGTAGTGGTTTTTTCGCGATAAGGAACGATTTTCACTGCGGCGGGTGATGTTGTGTTATGTTGTGTGCGAGAGAAAGAGAGGGGGCGCAATAGCGTCGACGATAAGAGCCGACGACGACGTCGTTTGTAGTCGTCGTCGTCGTCGTCGTCGTCGTCGTCGTTGTCGTTGTAGAAAACGAACTGTGACGAATGTCGGGAGTCGATTTTTTTGTCGCTTCGTTTCGTTCGATTTTTTCTACTTTGTTTGCATTACAACCCGTGTACAGTGGGTCGTAATCTCGATTTTACACTTCACTCACTCAGTCAGTCACACACACGCACACGCATGAACGCTTTCGATAGCCGAATATTACGATTTGGGATTTATCACAAGTGGAACAAAATATCACAAAGACGACGAATTTTTCACTGCCCCGAAACCTCGTCGGTTTCCACCCTGAAAATCCAATTGCAATCGCACGCAACAATCGAGAGGTTGTCCGGAAGGAACCGAAGGAAGAACCCCGACCGACGATGGAAGGACAGTCCGAGGACGGACGAACGAATGCACGAACGCGAACGAGGCCCGACCGACCGACCAGGAGGAGGCGCGCTTCCTCACTGCGAGAGCGGAAATCGCGAACTCCTGGAAATTCGCTCCTCGCGGCCCAGATGATTTCCTCGATTGCGTGCGGCTCCAGACCGAGTGCTGGAGAGAATACGAAATCGAAGAAGAGAGTCTACAACAACACATGAGAACGAGACAATCGCCAGTCGTTGAGGACAACAACAGTTACAGCTGATGACGATGGGAAATGGAGAAAAGAGAACAACAACAACAACACACATCCACCTGACAGCTGTCAGGGCCCTTCGTGTAGAGTCCGTCGGCCGTCGGCCGTCGGGAACGGCGCATGCTCGGGTCGGAGCCGCAGGGAGGCATTTGTCGAACGCCCAAAAGTGTGCTACGATTTCCGCAAGTCGCCCGCACGCCCTTCCCTTCTCTCCTCTCCCCACCCCTCCCTCCTTCTACTCTCCCTCATCCATTACGCTATGAAGTAATCCAACGTTTAGTAGAGAGACGGGCGGAAGGAGTGGTAAAAGGTGAAAAAAGCAGTCGAAGGAGGAGAGTGGGAGAGGGAGAAGAAGCATCCCTCCCACAAACTGTTGAAACCGCAGTTCCAGCCCACGACACGAGACGGCACCACCTCAGGAAGGGTGGCCACCTGCAATTAATGGCTTTTTCGTGTCAAGGTTGCCATAAAATGCGAATTCGCCTTGCGAAATTGACGACCCTCGAGAGGGAAAATAAAATCGAGTGAAATCTATTAGAGCAAAGTGCGAAACCTCTAAATAAAAACAATTTTTTTAAAAAATCTCAAAGTCAAACGGAAGGGAAAAAATGGTACTGGAATTTTTTCTCTCGCCATGAGATGCACTGGAGATGGTTATCGAGTACCCGAGTCCGATTTGAGCAGCGCATGAAAAAGCTTAAAATTTGAATATGAAAAAAACACAAGACAGTTGCTAATTTGATTTTCAAAACAAAAAATTGTGGCGAACATGAACAAAAAGCGAAAAAAAAAAACAGTTACTAGCAGACAGTTGTTGACCATTGTTATCGAGAATTTACAGTTTGCAACATGGCAAAAATTAGCAAAACAAAAAAATATTATTTAACTTTGGTCGATTTTCGTCTTCTCGGAATGAAAGACAGCAAATTTCGATGTTGACAAACAAAGCAAAAAATAAATAAAATAAAAAGCGAGAACAACAACAAAAACACTGCTGGAGCTAATAGTGTTTAGTCAGTTACTAATTATAAGCAATCAAGACCGAAAACAAACACATTACAAAAAACACGATAATTCTGTTTAATTGTTGCTTCTTAGCAGCAATAACTATCAGCACAATTAATTATAATTGCAAAAATGGAAATGAGTAATGCTTAGAAAATATACAAATATACATAAATAGTGTATTATTAACCTTTGTCCCGAGATGCGATGGAATTATCCGTGGCAGAGAGGAAGTTGTTTGGAATTGTGCTGTTTTATCTCAGCTTCTCGAAATATTTAAATGCAATTTCTCGTTTCCAAAATCACAATAAACTCTGGTTTCTCAAAACACATTTGTATTTGGTTTATTATTTTTGATCTTATTTCTCTTGATAAGAAATTCGTCGTTGTTGGTATCGCTTGATAAAACACTAACAAATGCACTCCCGCACAGCATCAACGGATGCTAAAACAAAAAAAAATATCGGCGTTCGCTTTTTATTGCTTCTCAAAAATGTCGTTTGAAGAATTTTAATTTAATTCCGTTCCAAGATTCGATAATAAAAAAACGAACTAAAAAAATTCCGTCGCTTCGAAAATCGTAATCGTATATGGTTTTCCACTTCTTCCTCTTTGATGTGAATTTAAATTTTGCCGCCTCCCGTTTGAGTTTCGAAGTTCGCAGCCGAGCGACACGAACGCGATCGCTTAGAAAATCATACTGAGTCGCAGCCGAGCAAACGCGAAGATTATAAATGAATAAACTGCGAACGAATAAAATCCGGATTTCCTGACATCAACAACGGACCGAGTTCGAATGCAACAACACACTTGCATGAAGCCAGTAAAACGTAAACACAACATCGGACATGTTGTATGTGACGATTTGTTGTGGTTGGCCATGAACAAATGGTTTAAACAAAAATTTTAAAAATTATTATAATTAGTAGTTAGCATGTAAAATATATATAAGGGATTGTTTCCCTACTTAGCTTTTTACAATTCTACTACACAGTCAAAATTCAAAACATTCCAATAGATCAATTTTCCATATTAGATCAGCAAATCGAGACTCGAATCAAATCACCAATGGGGTGCGTTCAGCATCCGAGAGCATCGATTCAGTTGTTTTCAACCCTGATCATAAAAAGCCAGAATTGTTCAGACAGAAACGTCGCGAATTTCAGAGACCACAAAACGTGTGAAAGGAAGTAGTTCAATTCAATTTAATTCAAGAATTTAAACAAAAAAAATGTCAATGGAAGAAGTGAGTTGGTGGTGTTTTGGTGAAACTATGTTCTATAATTCTTCGAAATACATATTTCTAGTTGAAGCAAGACGCCGAAGAGTTCGCGAAACTCCTGGCCGAAGCCACCCGCACCCGGGTAAAAAACGCTCTCACAGTGGCCAAACACGAAGTGGACATGGAAATCATTAATCTGGAAATGAAAGCCCGGGTCGCCGCTGAACGGAAAGCAGCGGGTGAGGAAAACACACCGAAAAGGTTGGTCATATGTCTGTACATCTACCTGACAAGAGCAATTTGCACAGACCGAACAACAGACGGTCAATAGCATGGATGGGTTCTAGAAACTTCTTTGTTTGCGTCTCTTCACGTACGCACACATTAAATGCCCCATGTCATATTTTCCGTTTCAGATATCTGGTTGAGTTGACGGAGTATGCCTTCGATCAAAGTGATAAGTTCGTCAAATTATTCATCACCCTGGAAGGTGTTCAGAATTTGGATGAGAAGAACGTGATCACGACATACACCGAAAACTCCATGGTCCTGCTGGTGAAGAATTTGAATGGCAAAGACTACGGCCTCACCGTGAACCATCTGCTGGAGCCTATTGATGTGGAGAAGAGCTACCACAAGGTGAAGACCGGTCTCATAGCCATCTATATGAAGAAGAAGACCGAATCCAAGAAATGGGAGCACTTGACCATGATCCAGAAGCGTCTCAAGGAAAAGCAGGATAACGAATTGAAGGCCGACGCCGATTCGGGTGAAGACGCTCTCGTCAATATCTTGAAGAAAATGTACCAAAGTGGCGACACCAAGACAAAGCAAATGATTGCCAAGTCCTGGGCTGAGAGTCGGGAAAAGGAAAGATCGTCCACATTAGATATGTAATCAATACACTAATTATAAATTCGCTTGTAATTACGATTTACTTCTCATAATTATTATGTAACATCCTAAGAAAACAATTTGTGATTCTAAATACTGTTTTATAAAATAAATGAATGTCTTAAAAATACCTTGTTGACTGTAATTATATTATTGGCAAGTGTGACTAAAACAAAAACACTTTCGAAAAGTTGGCACCCGTAAAAGACCCGAACCAAGTCAAACGAAAGTGGGAAAAAAGGTGTTTTGTTCAAATAAGATTGTATTTATTTTATGTTTGGAATGAATACAAATACTTTATTTATTTTTTAAAAGCTGCAGTGAAAAACTATTTTTGTTAACTACATGCTACTTAGGCACAACTATTGATGAATGAATGTCAATGTATTCGATGTCACACGTAAATAAAATAATGCGTCATTATTTGCTGTACTCTATATGGTTTATAAAAATATAATCTGTTGTTTCTCAACCTGGGACTGTGAAGTTTTTATTCCTACAGAACTACTAATCAATGAAATAGTGCACTTCAATTTATGCGTTGCGTAGAATTTCTGTTCAGTTTGCGTTTTGTTAAATATTTGCGTTAAACTTGTCTATATGTTTTCTCACTTAACACTAATTTAGCCTTTATAGGATATATTTGCTATATGTATGTCATAAAATAGGTTTTATTTGTTTATTCAATTGTTTGTTATTAATTGCACTTTTGTGTTTTTCTTTTGTTACTCTTCAGTAATAATATAGATATATATGTTTTAGAAACTAAAACATTCAACAACAATTTGTCGGTAGATTTCTCATGAACTTAACAATAATAAAAATTTGTATGAAAATAAAGTTACCATGTGCATCAGTACATAAGTTTTTGTTAAGATATGGTGTTAAAAATGAACAATATTAAATATGTATACATATATAAATATAAATATGTCTTTTAAATGAATTGCAATTTGTAAAATAACGAAGATACATTTATGATAACTATATTTATCGTATTGCATTTGTAAATTTCGTTATACTGTCTTTTAGAATAGCCTTTTGTTTTTGTCTCATGCGTTTTCTTTCTCTTAACTTAGTAAAATGGTTAAAAATGTATAAATATATAACTGGAATAAGGAAATACTAAATAGTGGAAGCTAATACCGTTCGAAGTAATGGAATGGATTGTGCTTAAACTAAAATACTCTTCATTCGGAAACGAAATGAATTTGTAATGAATTATGCTAAATATCATGTTGCACTAAGTTACTAATGGACAGAAGGCATCTCTTCCATCTACTCCCACGTCCCTCTTACTGAACCTCGGCGAAACAAAACTCATCCTAAAGCCATCGTGCAGCAACCAACCAACTTGGTCAGGTTCAACGGGTGAAGGCACTAAGAAAATGGGCACCACCCATATCGAATTGCTGCTCACTGCTGTAGTCGAAATTGTCCTCCAACGGAGGCACCGCGGCCGACCCGATCACGCCGTTGGCCTTCAGCTGCTCCATGTCCAGCATTGGCGGTTTGTCGCCAGGCTTCCAGCGCCTGTGTATGCCCATGGACTTCAATTTCTGGCAAACCGACGACGGCGAGATCGGATATCCCTTCTCGGCCAGTCGGGCCGACACCTTCCAATACTGTATATTGCTGTCCTCTTTGATCATCTCTAGAATCTCCCTGGTGATCTCCTTGTCGCGCATCTCGCGTTCAGCTGCCTTTAGGCGTCGACGTGGATTCCCAGCTTTTGGTGTACTGATGGATGGCTGTTGAAGTTGTTGCTGGAGCTGCTGTTGTAGCTGTGCGTGTTGCTCAAAGTGCTGTTGTGGCGGCTGAGGTGGGGGAGGCAACTGCTGCATTGGATGCGGAATTTGCATTGCATGTTGTTGGTGTTGTTGTTGTGGTTGCTGCTGGTGCACTGGCGTTATTGTTGCGTGTTGCTGTTGTGCGTCTGGATGTGCGTTGTTGGGCCGGGCTTCGCGTTTGCTGCGATATGACAACGGAATTCCCTTCACAATGGCGTCGCGCACCTTCCAAGCCGTCATCTGGGAGACATTTAGCTGCCTGGCGATCTCCATTGTCGAAGCATTCTGGGCGACTAGCAGTTTGGCCATCGCGTATTTCTCGTCATCGATGAAGACGTTCGGCTTGCGTGGCTTCTTCGATTGGCTGCCATTCGGTTGGCTGAAAGGATCGAGCAACAATGATGAAATATCTATGTAATTTGAATAATTGTTCAACTTACGGTTCCGGATTCTGCATTGAAGCAATCGGCTTGATCGACAGATTCACTGGCAACTGGTGACTGAAAGAGGAGATACGAAGAAAATGCTCAGTAAAGCGTATGAGTTCAATTGATTAACAGTGATCAACTTACATTGCGGCGGCCACAGCGGCCGGGAACCCATTCAACAATGGCAACGCCTGCTGTATGTTGTTGTTGAACCGGAGTTCCTGCGGAAGTGCTTCAGCTGCAAACGCCTTGTAGTTGTTGGCCAAATGGCCGTCTCCATGGGCGACCTCATTAAGAAGAGCGTTATGTGGATGGATGACAGGATGCTGTGGCATGAATTGTTGTTGTCCCTGTGCGCGACGGTGCTTGTCGTGGTCATCATCGGTGAGATTTTCTGCTCCATTATCGTCGACACCGACACCGCCATCGCCGCGATGATGGCGATCATTGTTTTGTTCATTGATTTCTGCGCTTAGATGGTGTCCGTTGTTCATGTTGGCGAAATTGCGTTCATCGAGTGTGATATCATCATCGAGCTCGCTCTCCATTTGTTCTGATTTGACGACAGTCTCATTAGATTGATACTTTTCTTGTTGCTGTAGCTGTTGCTGCTGCTGCTGCTGCAGTTGTTGCTGTTGTTCGTGTGCCTGTTGATACTGTGATTGCTGCTGATGATGCTGCTGCTGTTCTTGTGACATCATTTGCTGCTCCTGCTGCTGCTGCTCCGAGGATTCCTGTCCGATCGACTGGTCGTCGTTGGCCGGATCGATCACGCGCTCGTGCAGACTCACGCCGTTTACCAAGCTCTTGCGCAAGCGCCAGGCAAACGTGCGAGATATATTCAATTCGTTGGCGATCACTGTGGTCGTGGCCTCCCGCAGTATCAGCTGCTTGGCCAGCGCGATCTTCTTGGCGTCCAACTTGATGCGAGTGCGACCCTTGCGCTTGTTGTTGGCCATGATGAGTCTGGAAGATATTTGAAAATTTCAATATTCTCTTTAATACGCGTAAGTATTTGAAGAAACTCACTTTCTGTTGTGGATGTAGAGGGCATTCTCTGGTTTGCGAATTCCCACGCGCTTTGGGAAATTATTATATTGCACAATGTTTTGTTTAAATAGCTGCTGTAATGGCCTGCAAAATGAAATATCAATAAATTTCAAATAAACTGTCTCATTTTAAGGACTAATGGTTCCTCACATTTTTTCGGCACGGGACGGGCAGCCGGTGCGCTTGTGCCAGCCGAGGTGGTGGCCGGTCGGAAAGAGAACGTGGCAGTCGGAGCACTGCATTGGACGGCTGTGATGAAAATGAGAAGCAAAACAAAAACGATAAAGCATTCGCACGAGAAGGAGGAGGCAAGACAGAAAAGTGGAAAAATAAAACAGGCAAAAATGCGACGTACGTTTGATTTCTCCGCTTCTTGACGCAGCGACCACGTCGCACGTGCTTCTCGAGGAAGCGCTTGTAGAAGTAGGTCTTCTTGCAGTTCGAGCACTCGTACACGGGGCCCGTGGTGCCGTGAACACTCTGCATGTGGTGCTTCAGTATCTGCTTCATCTCGAAGATCTGGTAGCAGATCGTGCACTGGTAGCCGCGCATCTGACCGCCGCCGGCGCCATCGATGTCGACGTCGCCCATCGGGCCCATCAGGCCGCCAACGCCACCGACGATACCGCCACCGACAGCTCCGCCGACAACGCCATTGACCTCGGCATTGGTGTGAACAGCCTCGTCGGAGGGTGTGATCAGCTCGATTTCGGGTATCAGCGGCAACGGTTCGTCGTCGTCGCCATCGCCGTCTGCGTCTCCGTCGCCGATGGCGTCGCTGCCGGCTCCGTTGACGGAACCGCCGACGCCGTGGCTGCCGTTGATTTTGCTCAAATGCTGCTGCATGTACTCGTGCATCAGGCGTATCGAGTTGAAATCGAATGTCGGCTGCTTCCCGTGGCCATCCTCCATGTCCGTCTTGATCTCCCCGTCATCCTCGACGCCTTCGTCGTCGTCGACTTCGCTCTCATCGCCGTTCTGCGATCGTTGGCTGTGGTGTTTGGCATGTGCGTTCGGTTGCTCGTGATGATTCGGTGCTCCTGTTGATCCGATTCCCAATCCCATTGCAATGCCGACGCCCTCTCCGTTATGCGCGGCATCGTCTTCGTCATCATCGTCGTCCTCATCATCGTCGTCGTCATCCTCGTCGTCATCGTCGTCGTCCTCTTCCTCCCCTTCCGACAAGGAGATGACATCGTGACCACTCGCTCGCTGCTGCTGCAGCTGTTGCAGTTGTTGCTGTTGCTGACCTGGGTCTTGGTGTTGGTCTGGGTCCTGGTGTTGATGTTGTTGTGGTTGATCGGGGTGTTGTTGTTGATCGATTTTGTGTGCCAACAGTTGTTGGCGCAGGAAGCTGTCGGCATCCTCGCACTTCTGCTTGAACAGACAGGCCGAAATAGCGCTCTTGGCACACGACAGACACACCTGCTGCGGCAAGGAGTCGTCTTTCTCAATCTGCCCAGAGAAGAAATAGAAGTAGAAATAGAAAATTTGAAAATATCGAAAACGTTGGAAACAAAAGAAACGTGTTGCATTCCAATGCGAAAACCTTCAACTAAAGTGATCAATTTGCAGGTGAAATAGACTTGGCTAAGTTTATTGGTTTATTAGTCGAAATGCCAGAGCGAGAAATGACGATAATGACGATAATCAGTTCGTTCGTTCATTTGTTCGTCGTTCGTACGTTTGTTCGTTCGGGTCGGTTCGGTTTTTGTTTCTGGGGAAAAATGTAAATTGTAAATATTACCATGGCACGCCCTGTACTCGCATAGGGTGTGCCAATTGTTCGTTATGTCTCTCTCCCTCTCCCTCACCATCACCCACTCTCTTACACAGTTCTGTACGACTGTCGGTCGGTATGTCTTCTGTATGCCTTTATGCATGTCTTATATATGTCTTTCTGTCGGTCTGTCTCTCTGCCTGCCTGCCTGCCTGTCTGTCTGTATGTATGTCAACTGAATGCAAACACAACTTGTAGAAGAAGCTTTCTAGAATATCTATCCAGAGTAAACAAATGTGATTTGGAAAAATAGAGGTTTAGAAGAACGAGATGACAAACAGTCTCTGTGCGTGCTGTGGGCACATCTGCATGTGTGGGTGTACCTCTATCTGTATGGGTGGGTGTGTGTGCGTGCGTGGGATATTCCGAATGCGAGTGTGTGAAATTTCAACGAATTCGTTTAAATTGAATTAGAGTTTTACGAGGAATAAGAAACGCTGTGTTTAGAATTGAATTAAACGAGCCAAAGGAGAGTGAGTCATGATTATGAGAATTGAGGAATGAGAGAGAAAGAGGAAATAGCTTAAATTTGAAATTCAATTTAATGGAATATGCATATTAAGGTCGCGAAACGTGATGAGCGATTTGAAAAAAGTTACCAGGGAAAAAATGATGGGAACAAGAAATAACGAAACAAGTAAAGCTAAGAATTGAAAAATATGAACGCCAACAAAAATAGTTATCTATATTCCGAAACGACTGAAATAGCTATTATTTATTCGCTCCAAATGTATATTTAATTAGCAGACTTCAGTCACTAATATACAGAAATTTATATATCGCTAATAAGAATCATCTACCTTGTTCCAACATTACGTAATTGCAATAGCTGAAACACGCTAAAAGGAAAAAAAAAAAAAACCAACACCAACAACGACAACAACATGAACTGAGAAATATTTAGACCAACATTTGCTCAACGAAAAACCTCACGGACTCCGGTTGGCTCAGGTTGAAAAATAATGCTCGAACGAAAATAATATAACGAAATATGAGAGAGAGAAAAAAAATACGGACAGAAAACACCATCACTAACACCAGCAGTAATGGCAACACCAATAGTAACAGCAACAACAACAACAACCAGCTCTAACAATGGCAACACTAACAACAAGCACGACTTCAAAAAGCTCATAATAAAAATTCCACTAACAGCATTCAAAACGGTAAATTTCATAAAAGAATTAAAGCAACGAAAAAATACGAACGAACACAAAAACAACAACAATAAAAACGAACTAATACCATAAAAGCAGAAAAAACCTGCATGGAACATGGAAAAAGAGAGGAAACATGAAAATATAAAACGCATAAATTAAGCGCTTAATTGAATAAATTTCAACATACGATAAAATTTCAAGAAAACACAAATACGAGAAATAATCTATATGTATGTACAAGATATGAAAATTGTATAAGCAGAGAGCGATGGGGGTGAGAACGAGGGACACCAAGAGCAACAGAGAGAGAGAGAAAGAGAGAGAGAGAGAGAAAACCCCATATGGAGCGCTGTTGGGAGGGTTGGGAGAGAGGGGGAGAGAAAGAGAGGGGTTGATATAAATTATAATAAATACCTTCACATCGGCCAACGTTGTAATTTTCTTCCATAGCAAATCCTCGCCGAAAATCGAAATCATTTGCGCACAATTGGAATTCGCAATGCAAATGCGGCAGAGCTGCAGGCAGTTGGCGTCCATGTTTGCTGCATCGGTTCCCGGCGGTTGGAGGCGTTCAACAAGCGGCCACGGCGCGAGGACGAGAGCGGCGGGGACGACGCGGACACCGACTGCGACAGAGACAGCAACTGGAACGCGACAGGAAGACGCTCGGCCGTTCGTTCGCTCGTTCGTCTATTTGTCTATCCAAATGCCAACAAGAATATGCTCAACGAGAGACAGATAAACCACCGGATGGATGGACGTGTGTATATGTCGTGCAGGTTCTTATTCTTATTTCTTGTAGTTTCAGTTCTTGTTCTTGTTCTTGTTCTTGCTAATCCGCAATCAAAGACCAGAGTTTTGCACCACAACAACAATGACAGCGGCGGTTACGGCGTCGAAGGAAAAACAAAATTGTAATAATAAACACGAAGAACTTCTAGAGAACTTTTGAAAACAACTTCTTCTTCGTCGATGGCTTGGCCAAAACCGAACCGAACCGAAATCAAAACCAACTCCACCGACCGCGTCCACGACACCGACTCCGAGACACCGACTTCGACTTCGACTACGACTCCGACTCGGAAACTCCGCAAAGAACCACCAGCCGAACCGATCCGAGCAGAGCAGAGCGGAGCAGAGCCAACAACAACTAGAGTTGGACGGAGCCAGAAAACTAGAAAGAAACAAACAAACAACGACCAAGTCGAGTCAGTAAGCAAGTAAAATAATATCTAAATGAAACAAGACGAACAGAAAACTTAAACCGAACGAATGGGAAAATGAAAAAGAAAAAGGAAACAAAAGAAAAAATTATACTTAAAAAATAATAAAACGAACGAAACCCCGAACGAAACGATACGAAACGAGGCGATGTGATGTGATGTGAAAGGAAAGGAATGGAATTACAAATAAAGAAGAAAATTACACATATACAACAAAAACTTGTATCGCACTATAAATGTAGAAATGAAGAAAACAACAATAGCAAAAATAAAACAAATAAACAAAAAAAAAAAAAAAAATACCACTAACAACAACGACAAATACAAAAATGATATTTTCTTTCAAATTTCAATTATTTATACATAAATTCATATATTCATACAATGAGCTGAGCTACGAAGCTATCGAATGGAATAGAGTGTACAGCGAGGCAAAAGCAAAGCAGATCAGAGTATCACCAACAACAACAACAACAACAACAACAAAACTAACGACAGCGACGACGAAAACAGCAACAGCAATAGCAATAATAATATCAACTATAGCAACAACTAGTTGTTGTATTATGGAAACAGCAGAAAAACCACTGAATATAAAAATTGAAATAAAATATTTGAGGAGTCTGACTCTCAGGCAGCGAGCTGAAGGAAGCCATCATAAGACGGCGGAGACGCTCGAAACACAATTTAACAAACGACGTCAGCGCAACAGCAACGTCAACGTCAACGTCGCTTGCTTTAAAGCTCACGACGTTGACGGTGGCAGCGACGCCGACGTCAGCTCAATTTAAGTGGCAGCGACCGATGAGAGCTGGTGGGTGGTGGGAGGGACGCAGGGCGGCGGTAGAGGAAAACAAACACCGAGCAACGAACGAACGAATGAACTAGCGAACGAGCGAACAACGAACATTTTAATATTTTATTATTTTCATGTTATTTAAGTACTTGAAATGGAACTGCGCGGCCCGCTCCCGCTCCTGCTCTGCCCGCTCTCGCTTCAGCTCTCTCTCTCTCTCTCTCTCTCTCGCTCTGCCCGCATGTGTTCGCCCGCCGGCCCACAAGAGAGCGGACGTCTTGACTTGGTTCGGTTCAGTTCGGCTGGGTTCGGCTGAGTTCGTCGCTCACTCCGAAGCGCGTTCTTTCGGCTAGAGTCAAGAAAGCAAACGAAGAGCTAAAGAGCAATCTGGATGGTTGAACGGACGGACGGCGAATAGGCAGATAGACAGACAGACAAATAGATAGGCTCGCCAGGTGTCTGTCTGTCCGTCTGACTGTTTGTCTCTCTGACTGAATAGTAAAGCGCTGGCGCTCGCTGGCTGATCTGACACAGAGTGAACTCCGGCAACCGCTTGGCTTCATCGGAAGATTTTGTTGCTTGCTTGTTGTTGCTTTGTTTGATGGTTGGTTGTTCTTGTTATTTTTGTTGTTGTTTTCGCTTTAAGCCAACTTAGGAGCGTGCGAGCGAGCGCAACTAAGGAATTTACAATAGTCAAGCAGCAAAGGCGCCGCCGTCGACTGCGACGCGGACGCCGCAGCGACTGTTGTCGTTGACTTTGCTGCCACCGCTGACACCGCTAGCTCCTCGTCTTGTTCGAGTGTTTTGTGTGAGTTTTCATCCATAGATTTGTTGAGTGTATTTGTATATGGATGTGCGTGACTGTGTGGGTTCGTGTGTGAGCACAACGGACTTAGGACGGATACGAAATAGCGAATGGAACGTAAAATGGAATGAATGAAATACAAATATTTTCATTTCATATGCATTTTCCCACTTTTCCACATTTGTGGATTTGTCTGTGAGCCTGTTTTATTCTTCACATTGTTGTTGTTTGTGTTGTTGCCGTTAATGGTTTGCTCTATTGCTAGCTGCTCTGCTGGTGCAGTCCGTTTTCGTTTCTGTCGCTGTTGTTGTTGTCGTTTGTTGCTCTTAAGCCATTCACCAGCCCGGACGTATGTTTGCTGCTGCCGTTCCTCTCCGCTCTCTTCCTCCACTTACTCTTCCCTCTCCCCCCCTGGGAGACTTTTTCATCTTTCTCTTTCTCTCTTCACCATCTCCCTCTCCATCACTGTGATACATTTGTACTTATCTCGCTCGTATTCTTCATCGCCGTCAACGTCGTCGTCGTTCATTACGTTTTTTCAAATTTCAATAGAAAATTACGACAAGCGGATAGACGAAAATATTATAAAAAGAGGTAATAAAACGGAGAACAACAACTATGTGTAAGGTGAGGGAAAATATGTCGATAAATGTATCTTGAAACGAATCTCGCTATGCACATACAATACAATACCCGTATAAAAGTACAGATAGAAATAGAATGAAAAAGTCAAATCAAAAGAATCAGATATAGAGATTGTACATGAAAATGTACAACAATAGAATTTTAAATTATCGTAATGATTGTGAAACAGAGTACGTTACAACAACAAATTCCTTCGAGTGCTTAAATTGTTATTCTCTTATTTTTCGTGTTGTTGCTGTCAATCTCATTCTCTCTCCCTCCCTCTCTCGCTTATAATGATCACCATTGTCAGTGTGTTTGGAATTTGCTATTGAGCAGCATAAAATAAATATTAAATGATATCAAATGAATTAACTTTTCACACACTCTCACACAATCCCAATTACCCATGCATAATGAAATTATAGCCTTACACTCATACATACGCATAAATAACTGCTCAGCTCTATGCTATTTCCACCTTCTCTTGTTGTTGTTGTTGTAATATTTATTCACGAAACTTACGAAAAGAACTCTTGTGGAATGTAATTGTATCTGAGTGTTTATGTGTTGGTGACCACTTTTCAATAAATCACAAAAATTCTAAAATAATTTCCTTGTAAATCGAATGGAATTGAAATAAAAACTCAGTCGAACACACTTTTTCACGTTAAAATTTGAATCTCACTTAAGAATTTATTTCTAATTAATTCAAATGTCGATTTTTAGATAATACAATTATTTTGTTTTTTATGATTAGAATCTAGTGAAGAGAGGCTGATGGAACGCTCTGCGGAGCGATGCATTTTGACACCGACTGAACTCTTGTGCCGAGCACTGAACGTGCGCAACATACCAGTCGTCGTGAGATTGGATAGTTGGTAGCTTGGCATCTGTTCAGTGACGCCTGGACGTAGGAAATTCGTTACTCTTGAGTTGTTGAGTGTACTGCAATGGGCCAGAAAGAGATAGAGGATTTCTCTAAGAGACATATGTGTTTAGTAAAAATATCAATTAATAAATTATTTACTCTTAATTTTGAACTATTCAAAAGTATACAGTTCATATTAGTACACAACATTATAATAAAATATAGGCATGCAATAGATTTAATAACTTGCTTTTCATTTGTTGTTGCTATCATTTAGAAAGGTCAAACATATATAGGGTTAGTTTTAATTATTATATTCTGTTTTTTTTTTTCAATCTTTTGCCTTTGAGAGGTATCCCTGCTGCTATTAGAATTGTAGTAGGTGTTCAGTGACTACGGAAGATGGAGAATTAACTAAATATTTGGAAAGATTTCTAATTTGAATGAAATACAGTGGATGAAATTGTGTACTTCTCCAAAAAATTTTATATTAGAAATTATCCCAGTTGGAAATTTCTCAATTACCATTAACTTCCTGTTTCTATATTTCTAAATGGTATCTCTATCTTGCTGATGAGATTTCATGTTCTCGGAAACTATATTATATCATATGCATCAAATAACATAATAATAAAAAGATGAGCAATGTATTGGAAGTTTAGTGAAAATTACAGAACGTATCATAAATTATTCAATATTGTTACTTTTGTTTCCAATGAGAAAACGAAGAAGATGTTCAATGGAAATATATTGAATGGATTTTTTGTTTACTTGGTTAACTTTATTCCATGATCCGGAAGTGCGCACTGGAATTCCATATACAACAAACGTGTGAAATAGTGTGAATAGCAATTCCGTTTCTTCAGCTATTTTCTAAACAATACTCGAAAGATAAAACAAGTTTTCTGCATTGTATTTTTAATTGGAAGAAGGTAAGTGGAACACGATGTCACCTTGCCGAAAATTAGAATATTTAAGTGAAAATGACACTTATAAGCGCCTTCCAAGTGGTGTGTTCATCGCCTCCAACACACGACGCGGTTGACGTTTGTGCTGTCAAAATGTCAGGGGTCTTTATTGGAAGTACATTTGCGCAAACTTCCATTTGCTTCCAGTTCATCAGTGGAATTTTTTTTCCATATTGATTAGTTATGTCGCTTTTTGTTTATTCTAAATTCTGTAAAATTGTATTTAAAAAAACAAAAATAATTTCGTAAAATGAACTAAAACCACGCGTCGATCAAGTGCAAAGTAAAATAACATCAAAATAATTACTGAACATAATTTATACCACAAGAGTGGTTCCGTAAGCCTGATTGTGTCTCCGTAAGAACCACAGATGTCCACTGGAGTGGGGGGTGGGAGTATAGATCATCACAGTCGATTGTATTTCCTGAACTCTCCAACGGCTCCGATACCAACGCGGGATCCGTTCTTCATCAAGCCTGAATACTTAAATTATGAGAATCCCATGCACCATCTGTATCCGAGTAATAGTCGCCTCATAGATTACAACAACTATACGCCCTCATCAACAACAAACGCCCTTAATTTGGAAAACAACTATCAACAGCAGCAGCAACAACAACAAAACTCAAGTAACTCCAGCAGCAAATCACCCAAGTCAGTCCGCCGAAGAAGCAACGAATCAGCAGACGCTCGGGAACGAAGACTGGAGAGAAACGCAGCCAGAATGAGAGAGAAGCGAGCGAAGGAATCGGAGGAGGAATACCGCATCCGCCTGGCCAAAAACGCTGAAGCGAATCGCGTGCGACGGCAAAATGAAAATGAAGTACAAAGAACCCTAAGACTGATGAAGAACGCCGCGCGGCAGCGGTTGCGAAGAGCCAGCGAGACAGCGGAGGAGCGAAAGAAGCGTCTCGCCAAAGCGGCTGAAAGGATGCGCCTCGTTAGGGCCAGTGCACCCAAGGTGCACAAGCCACCACTGCAGGACAGATTAAAGGGATATTAGGGACATAGATGTACACAAACAAAAAACAAACCAACATACCCACTTACACGCCCTCACAAGAACACAATACACTAAACACATCAATTTACACCACAGGCAATCTTTTGAAAATACAACAAGCAACACAACAAACCCAAAAAAAAAATATTAAAAAAGGAAAAAAAAAAATTATACACAAAGTAACAAATCCGTGAACTCTTCAGTTCTGGGTACTTAAAAAGCACCATTTTAATTAATTTAATAACTGATAATGCTAACAATAACAATGTATCGTAATAATGTTAAGTTATTTGGAAATATTTTTATAATACATGCAAATATCACATAAATGTATAATGTAAACTTTTCAATTATCTATTTCACAGATTAAGTTCTAGTCAAAATTCAATTGCAATTCTATGTATGTAATTATTTGATATAACGTACACTATTGGAATAAAGTTGCATTCTCATATTTTTTTTTTTTTTGAAATAAGTCACATCGTTCGTATTTCCGATCAGTGCATCCATTGCTTGTTTATCCCAGTCACTTGATGAATTGATAAAGAATCAAAGTTTTTCTAAAATGATTGTGAGCCCTAGCTTATTTCCTATTCGCTTAAAACACAACATACCAGACAACATACCACTGATTTACCATACTCTGTACCCAAATTCCATCAGCACTATCAGTTATTTTGTCCAATTGGTTCTCGTAGGGCTCCGTGTTTTGATAGACATTATTTAGTTGGGAATTTCTGCAAAATTTTAATGCTAATGTTGACAATATTTGTTGATCACTTAGCTGCAACATAGTAAAGAATTATAAGAAGCATCGTATATAAGCTAATCATGGAGACAAACACACATTGGTAATATTGCTTATATGAAATTTCAAATATAGGATTTTTATAAGAAGCAAAATATACCGTAGATGTTTAAATAACATTTCTGTTTGCGATCCGTTACAATATTAGTTTAACAAAATAATAGATTTTAAAATAAGCAAATTTAATAAACATTGCAAAGAAAATTGTGGGTTTTTTTTCAACATAGGGAGGCTCATTTAAAGTTCAATGGTTGAAATGGTCTGGTAATCAATAGCATGCAAAAAGTTGTTAATCAAATTTGGTGTGGAAAAAATAATTAGTGAAAAAAATAAAAGTGCGAAATGTGTTTTAAAAGGAATTTCTTAAAAGTCCTTAATATTTAGTGTAATTGCTATTTAAATTGTAAGGTGTTGGTGGTGATTAAAATGTACATGTACATAGTCATGTGTATGTGTATACCATTTAGTCCTTCCGACTTTACAACGCGAAATTAATTACGGTTGTACAGTACATAAAAAGAACAATATATCAAGGCATGCATGGAACATAATGTTATATAAAAACACAAATACTCGCTGTACTCTGTTGACCAGTGAAGTTGAGCGAACGAATCCGTGTGTGTATGTAGTGGGTTACACATATGTACACGTATCATCGTCAACGCGTCGTATAGCAGTCGGTACTCGCAGGCTGTAGGAACACTCTATTCTTTGGTTCTCCACATAAGACAGTCGATTTGAGGAAGAAACGACAACGATTATTGCAACACATTGATTGTTGGATGTTTTTAAATTTGCTTCTCCGGGGTAGAGAAATCCAAATCCAGTTACATCAGTCGGAGCTTTTCCAGCTTGATCATAGCTCCGGAGCTGCTCCGCGCTGCTGCGTAGTGGCCATTGGAACCATGTGTGTATGTCGTGTGTGCCCCGCCAGCGATGCGTTATTCCATATTCTCTACACATGAAACATGTCCGCAACTTTAATGACTGAAATTCTGCTCACTTGCTCGCTCACTCGCTGCCCGCCCCTTGTTTCGGGGGTGGATGTGTGGTTGTATTATACTATGTGGATGTGGTGGATGGTTGGTTGGATGCAGTGGCGCAGGCCACTGCTGCGTACTAAATGTGTACTAAAGTCCGTAAACAAACGATAGCCGGAGCAGAGCTTGTGTTGAGTGGACGAGGAAGAGGAAGCAGCAACGGCGACAATAACAACAACAATGAACACTAGGTAGTATCGGTGCGAGCACGCAGGCGAGGAATTCTCCTTCCAGTTCTATATCTTGTATTTACATTTTTTTGCAAAGTATTCGAGTGTCGCGCTGCGTTACCCACAAAGTGGTTGGCTTTATTTAAAGTTTGTTTTTATTTTCGCTAATCAGAAAAATAAACCTAAATAAAATAATTTTCTCTTATTTTAATTACAAACGATTTTCGCAACAAGTTTTCAAAGAGATTTTCTTCTATTAAAAACCCATATCCTAGAAATGAAAATGTATTGAACATTTTGGGGGGAAAAATTATCAGTGATAAAATTTGGCGCCTGAACCTGTTCGGTAGTTACTTGCATTCGTTGAACTTTGGAAATGTCGTGTTACGAAAAACATTTTCTGATTGCAATAAATAACGTCGCAGCAGCAAAGTGACCAAATAAAAAGAGAGGCAAAAAATCTAAAGGAATTGCTGAAAATGAAAAAGGGAGGGAGATAAATCATGTGAAAAATCGATTGGAAGTCTTGTCTGCCCTGACAGTCGACTCGAGCACTGGATATGGAATGGAAACTCGCATTCCAATATCCAAGTGGAATGAAGTAAAATGTCAAATTTTGACAATTGTTTTTATTAAATGACATCAGTGAGGAAACTTTTGTAAATATTTTTAATTTTTGCAAATACGCAGAAATTACCAAAACTAATAACAAACACTAAAGATGGAAAACAAAACGAGTTAAGATTATAAAGCATTCGCAGGCTAATCTGTTTAAATGTGGGCAATCAAGATTTTATTAGAGATTTGTTATTCCTGAGAGTTTTGGTTTAGAAAATAATGGAATCAGATCCCAATGGGATAAAAATAGAGCCACCATTAGAACAGCATCAGCAGCAGCAATACGCAACGCATCTTTTAGCTTTAAATGGCCCGAATGCTCGCCTACTTATCGACCATCCTTCTTCCCTGTTGGTACCACTGTCGCATCAACAGCACATTCAATTGCAGCAACAGCATCAGCACCATCAGCAACAACTCCAGCAGCACCATCAGCAGTTACAACAAGAACAACAGCAACAACTACAGCTACAGCAGCAACAGCAGCAGGATCATCAATTGCACTTGCAACAGCAACAACAACAACAGCAGCAGCAGCAGCAGCAACAACAACAACAACAACAGCAACAATTACAATTGGGGTTGCCGGGATACCCACAACCTTTATCACTAAAACAGGCCACAAATCAACAGGCACCAACAGCTGCACCAGGCGTGACAGTAGCAACCACTTCCATCGGTCCGACGTCCATCACCTCGACGCACTCGCATTCGTCCCAGCGTTGGAACGAAAGCCCAGAAGCAAGAGCTCGTCGTTTAGCCCGAAATGCCGAAAGAATGCGGGAGCGTCGCACACGCGAGAGTGAGGAAGAGTACCGAAAGCGGCTCGCTCGGAATGCCGAAGCCAATCGCTTGCGACGGCAGAATGAATCCGAAATGGAGCGTGCTATGAGGCTGGTAAGAAATGCGGCGCGTCAAAGACTCCGACGCGCCATGGAGTCGCCCGATCAGCGGGCGAAAAGGCTGCACAAGCTCGCTGAGCGCATGCGCATGTACCGGGCTACCGAGAGTCCCGAACAGCGCAAGATACGTTTGGCGGAAATGGCATCAAGGGCCCGCCAACGTATCGCGAATGAAACACCAGAAGAACGCAAGGAAAGACTGAGAAAACTGAACGAATACGCCAAAAAGGTCAGAGAAAAGAAAAAAATTATAAAACACAATAACAATCAAAACCAACTGCAAAACTCAAATTGTAATAATAACGAGAATATTAATTTAAATCAGGCCGCGCCGACAACAGCAGCTACAGCAAATCCGTTAACAATGGCGCAATCGCAACAATCACAACAGCAACAACAGCATGATCCACAGGTACAACAACAACATCAGCAACAATTACCCAACTACAGTCCAAATCAAACTCTGACCAATTCAATTGAATACTATCAGAATATGTTTATTAGTCCTGGTATCAGGCCGACCATATTAAAAGATGCCACACAGCAACAATCCCAACAGCAGCCGCACCAACAACTCTCTCAACAGCCTCAGCAACAAGCACGCTATGCCCAACAGCAAAATAATTTGGCAATGGATGCCGATGCAAATGGCATATTTCAGCAAAACTTATACGAAGATCAAAAGAATATACTACCGAAGTTGCCACCTGCCCATGTGCCACATTTCAGCACATTGGCCAGTTCCATTGAATACTATCAGAATAAGTTTATCAAGAAGCATGAACTTCAGGTTTGTATGTAGTTTCCAATTGCATTGAGCGATTGAGACACTTGTGCAAATTAATTCTAATTGGAAGAATTCTTATTTTTCTTTTAATAATGATAAAAAAAATAGAATTCCAATGTTGTTTTTCATATCAAAATTAGAATCTTTGATCAAGTCCTTTCGCACCTCACATTTCTCAATTAATTATATTTTTCTCTCCCCATAATAAATGTATTTGCTAACAGGCCAACAATGGGAACAACACTAGCCACAACAGCGGGTCTGTTGAAGTTTCCGATTTGGAAAACGATTCAAAAGTTCTTGTCGCATCAGCCATTAATGAAGGTCAAAAACATAAAACATCCCATCCACAAATTCAAAATCCCCCAAATCCACTCTACAATCAATTTCCATATCTGGCCACATTTCCAGCAGCAGCAGCAACAGCCAATACATCAGCAGCAACCTCGCCGAATAATACACCAACACAGACCGCTGCCTACTACCCGATGTATCACAATGGCTTCCAGCTTGGCATTGCTCCGAACACAGTACCGCCGCCCTTTACACCAGTACACTTTGCCAACAATCCCCCAACGAGCCCCACATCCGGGCCGCAGGTTGCACAGCCCGGTGGTCCATACAATTTGCTAACAAACAGTACACTAACTGCAGCGGCGGCAGCGGCCGCAGCAGTCTCCTCCGCTTCAAATCAACAGGCAATACAGGATTTTCCAAAACAGGTCCGCGGTCGCCCTAGAAAGATTGTTTATGCAAACTCCATTACAAAAACGGAGAATGTTAGCGATGAGATTTCTAGTTTGCCTTCTGAGTCGCATGAAGGGCTCGGTCAGCACAAGGTTACTGCGTTGTTAGAGCAAGAGATCAATCATATGCTCGCATCGCCGCAACTAAATCAGCGTCGCGGACGTGGTCAACATTCCTCCTCCTCGTCCTCCCGTCAATATAAATTTGAAACCGAAGAAGAAAAGCGTATACGTCTCGATAAAATGGCAGCCCATCAGCGCCAGGTGCGTGCGAATGAAAGTCCCGAGCAGCGTGAGGTGCGATTGAAAAAGCTTAGCGAGCGCGCTCGGATGAAACGCGCCCAAATACGTGCGACCGAGACGCCTGAGGAGCGCAAAGTGCGCTTAGCGAAGCAGGCTGAATACGCTAGAATGCGTAGGTTACGAGCACAGACGCCGGACTACAAGCGGAAAGTCGAGGAACGTGCACGCCAATTGTATGCCCAACTAAGTACCAATAACTCGAATTCGAATGCCATAACCGAAGGTGATTCTGCACAGCTGCAGCAACAGCAGCAGTCGCAACAGGATCAGCAATCTCAACAATCGCAGTCACAGCAGCAGGAAGAGCAGCAGGAATTGCAACGTCAGCAGCAGGATTTGCAACGGCAGCATCAAGAGCAGCAACAGCAGCAGCAGCAGCAACAACAACAAATGCATCAAACAAATGAAACGCAACAGCATTTGCATAATCAACGCCAACAACAATTGATAGCTTTAACCAGTCAACAGCAACACCAGCAACAACAACAACAACTCGCATCTAACAACACTTCATTTGGAAAAAATAACAAAGAATATTCGCAACAAGAGAATAACGATGTGCTTAAGATTCTCGAACCTATTATTGTAATGAAAACGAAATAACTATTGTTCGATGGATGGGTGAGAGCATGAAGAAAGTAAACTTATCTGATGGCATCGCATTTGGGTGGTGCTCACCGATAACACTTCGCACTGCTCAATCCAAGTTGATGCACATCCTTCCCGACGAGCTCCTACTATCTTAGGACCCCAAATTAATTGCATGCAGCAAGTCGGCGCCGGAGACAAGGGTTGGTTGTGCATCGCACTTGGAGCCCACCATGGGAGAAATCTTCAGAGGAGCCGAAACGATCACTAAACAATATTGCAATATGAACATATATATATAATGTTTAATCCCATAATATTGAAATAACAACATGTAGTGATGATTAACAGTAACAGTAATACATAAGCATTATATTAATTAGTTACACATTATGTATGTAGAAATTATCTAAACATAATAATAATATTGCTATGTAAACATAATATTACTATGTAATAAAGGAAAAAGTCGATAATTTTTTAAAAGTAAAAAGGCGGGTTTTTCTTCGGCATTTTTCTCTTACTTATATTGAGAAATAAATTTTTTATTTTGAATTTGATTTTGCTTATACTACTTACAGATGAAAATCACAACAATCCACTCTCTCGATACCGAGTACTCGGCCGATTCTATTGAATGGTGTCCTCACCCGGACTTCCTGTCGTACTTTGTGTGCGGAACTTACCAACTGGAGGGCGACAATGCCGAGTCGACCTCGCCTCCATGTCGTCGCAAAGGGCGCATCTATCTGTTCAAATTCAATCCGGTCGACAAGACGTTGAAGGAGTTGCATCGCCTGGAAACAGCCGCCATACTCGACATGAAGTGGCTGCCGAAAGCCGGTGCATTTCCCATTTTGGCTGCCGCCAATGCGCTGGGGCAGATTGAGGTTTTCAACTTGTCGGACGATCAGTTGAAGTTGTGCTCGTGTCTTGATCTAAATCCCGAATACCACAACCTGCTGACGCTCTCGTTGGACTGGGATTGGAGTGGTATGGTGGGAATCGGAGGGGAAGCGTTGGGTGAGTCCGGCAAGAACCGCCGCATCTTGGCCTCGGATTCGAAGGGCGACATAAGTGTCATCGATTTCGATGCTAGTGAGGGATTGCGAAAGGTTCGCTCGTGGTCGGCTCACAGTTTCGAAGCATGGATTTGTGCCTTCGACAAATGGAACTCGAATCTCGTCTACACCGGTGGTGATGACTCCTTTATGCACGGTTACGATTTGCGAACCTACGATCGCACATTCACCAACAAGTCGCACATCGCCGGAGTTACGTGCTTCCTGAGCCATCCGAAGAAGGAGAACACACTATTGACGGGCAGCTACGACGAGCGGCTGCGCATCTTCGACACGCGTTCGTTGAAACAACCTCTGGGCGAGATCAATTTGAACGGCGGAATTTGGCGCCTCAAAGCAGACCCCTTGGATCGCGATCTCATCTTGGCAGCATGCATGTATCAAAACTTCAGCATAGTGCGATTGGCGGCCGGTTCGGCCAGCCTGGTGGGCGAGTACAATGAACACTCGAGCATTTGCTATGGAGCCGACTGGTGCCTGGACACCAGACAGGATAGCCAGGAACTTTATATGGCCACCTGCTCCTTCTACGATCATAAACTGTGCGTGGCGAGCGTGGTGGAGAATTCAAATGATTAAGAAAGATTCCTTAATATTTACAATTATTATCATTAATTTCATAAAAATATTTAGGATAAGCATACTTTGAAAATATAACGGCTTACATTCAAAACCCATTTGACGACATTAATATGAAAAACATATTTTTAATTCCTATTTTCTTTTAATACATAAATAAAAATATAAAATATTTTGTTTTTAATATGTCATAATATTTTTTTTCTTCTTCCTATTTCTATAACAAAAATCATTTAACAAAAATATGATCATATTTTATATAGTCACTACATTCTCATGAAATTCACAAAGTATATAAATTTCGTATTTTTAACCACAATATGATGTAGTCTCACCTTCAAATCAGTGCAGCCAACCCAGCGCATATATGTAAAAAATTTATGACATTTCACAAATTGCAGTTGAAGAAGTACGGCGAAGAAAAATAAATGGCCGAACAAGGAGCAGAGGAACAGAGAAAAACGACTACGACGACGACGAAAAAATCGCAAATGAACGAGATTTGCAATAAAACCCCTTTAAATTCTACACTAAATCATTGAAAAAATCAACTAAACTCAAGTAATTATAATAAATTAATAAAATGTAAAAAAATTTAATCGAAAAAACCAACGAAAACGAACGAAAAATTATGTGAAAGAAGTCATTTCATTATTTTATTGTGTGTGAGGCGAACGCAAAATTGGAATTGTTAAGAAGAAGAAAAGCAACGAGAGGGACAGCAGAAAGTAAAAATTTGTGTTCGGACTTTTCTGGACCTGTGCTGGAGCGCTGGGACCATAGTGAAATTGTGAAATTCTCAAAAATCAGAAAACCCAACAACAAGCACGAATGTGAAATCGCATTTTTATAAAAATTTCGGATCCAATTCAAAAAAACTCCCATAGCAGATATTCAATTCCAAGTGGAATTGTCAACTTTTGACACTACGGGACCCACCCCACCCGCTCGCTGGTGGTGCATTTGCTATACAAACAGTGCAGCTCGACAATAGCAGCGGCGCGGCAGCACACACGGGTGTGTGTTGTGTTGTTGTTTTTATTAGTGTAATTTCTGCTGTTCTTTTGGAAGGCTGACCAGGTCGTCCGTCGTGCATCGTTTTCGTCGTTGGTTGCGACGGAGGCTGCTGTTTTTGCTTTTTGGATTTTTGACACGTTTTTGGAAGTTGTTGTTTCGGGGAGCGAGAAGTGGATTAGTTGCTGGTACGCATGATGAAATTCAGTAGGTTATTTCTTATCGAGCGGGTGTCCGGGGTGTGCAACGTGTAAAAGAAAGTTTGTGGCTAAAAACACGTATTCTGTGGTCGATTTGATGTTTGATGTTTATTTACGTTTTGTTTACTCCTGCATACCTAATTTGATCTTGTACTATTTTTTCCTATCATAACATTTTGTGTTTCTTTCAGCTTAATCGTTCTACCTCGTCTACTCTTCTTGTCCCCTGCAAGGAATGGCAGTTTCCACCTTTGCTCCTCTTCGCCTACAAAGCACAACCAATCGAATCGAATTGTCATTAATTTCCAATTGAAGTTTTATGCCTGCCCGGAAAAGCGCTCACACCAATACTTCCCCAATGCTATCCATAAGCGAGGAGCATCACTCCGACTCGTCGACTATGCCCACGGCCAAAGCTGTCAATGGAAACGGCAATGGAAATGGCACAAACAATAACAGCGTCAACAACTCATCAGCTCCTGTGCCCGATGGAAGTCTGTGGACAGCATTGTACGATTATGAGGCGCAAGGCGAGGATGAATTGTCGTTGCGCCGTGGTCAAATCGTTGTCGTGCTCTCGATGGACAGCAACATCTCGGGCGACGAGGGTTGGTGGACGGGCAAGATAGGTGATAAGGTGAGTTGTTCGCTTAAGAGGCACTTATAATATTTGCCCCTAGACATGATGTCATATTCTCACTATATTTTTATCACACTTTGAATTTAAAGAAACCGGAACTAGGGTTTTTCTTTTCGCCCTGATAACGTCTTTATTGCTTTTGCCAGACATAGGTATTGTGATATTGTGATTCTTCGCGGAGTTATTCGACGTAATAAAATGTGCCTCCTTCCCTAAAGAAGGTTGACGCTTCGGTTTAATCCACCAATTTCTCCCAAGACACAGTTTACTTAATCTTATCAGACTTTCGGTCACTTTAATGAAAAACTGTATCAATCTATTTTTAAATACCTATCTTGTGTTATGGCGGTAATTCCCCTTTTCAATGGCAAAATAATTTCCATTTGAGGAACCGTGTTTATCACTAACACTGATAAATATCGGTGTATTTAATAGAAATCCCATCTTCTCTTTGTATTGTTTTTATCATCATTATCAGATATTATTATTAGATATCCCTCTCATAGAACTATTATTTTTGTCCACCTGCAACTAGTTTAGTACATGTTTTACTTTAATATTCTAGGTTGGCATCTTTCCCTCGAACTTTGTTACCAACCAGGATCCTATGCTCATCAATGTGCCTTCCGCCATTGGCGATATACAACCACACGAGATCGAATACGAGGAATTGGATATTCAAGAAGTGATCGGCATGGGCGGCTTCTGCAAGGTGCACCGTGGTTATTATGGCAATGAGGAAGTTGCCATAAAGGCAGCTCGACAAACCGGAGATGAGGATGTCGAGACAATGCGAGATAATGTTCTGCAGGAGGCCAAACTATTCTGGGCATTGAAGCATGAAAATATCGTTGCCTTGCGTGGTGTTTGTCTGAAGCCGCCGACATTATGCCTGGTCATGGAATACGCGCGGGGTGGTTCATTGAATCGCATATTGGCCGGTCGTAAAATTCCACCCGATGTGCTGGTAAATTGGGCGATACAAATAGCTCGTGGCATGAACTATTTGCACAATGAAGCGCCACTCTCGATCATCCACCGGGATTTGAAAAGCTCAAATGGTAAGTTGATCGAACATATACGTGATTGCCGTGGTCTTCATTTATCCATAGATTTCTTAGAATTAATTTATTTACACCTGCGCGGCTGTGACGTAAAACGAATGAAGCTTTACTAATGACACGTTAATTATCCGTGCTTCAAATGAAATCTGAAGTAACTGTTGTTGTTCTCTTGTTTGTGTTGTTTTTATTTAATCAGTATATTACTGACTTCTATTGTTTATTTAATTACTTGACGTTGGTTGTTTCTCTTGCTATATTTTAGCATTTCCATTGTCTATTATCAGACGTAAATGCGCGAACGTTGCACTTTCTATTATTTGTTATTATACCGCAAAAAGATAAATATTGAATGTAAACAAACCATACATATACAAATTAAAAAGCAAAAATATTTACTAATGACGCAATTTTGAACTTCACGTGGTATTTCTCATGTTCATTGAAGTTGTAACAATAACTTTGTTTGTTGTATTTTAGTCTTAATATTCGAACCAATTGAGGGCGACAATCTGCAGAAGAAGACATTGAAAATCACCGATTTTGGGTTGGCGCGCGAACTCTACAACACGACGCGTATGTCGGCCGCGGGCACATACGCTTGGATGCCTCCGGAAGTGATAAGTCGTGGCACGTACTCCAAGTAAGTTTTCCAAAGTAATTGATTCATTTATTTTGACAATCTAGTTCGGGTTTTCTACTGTTGCTTTATTGTTAACATTGCCTTTGTCTTTCAGATCCTCAGATGTTTGGAGTTATGGTGTCCTACTGTGGGAACTGATCACTGGAGAAACCCCTTATAAGGGTTTCGATTCGTTGTCTGTAGCTTATGGAGTAGCTGTTAATTCACTTGCATTGCCAATACCAAAAACCTGCCCAGAAGCATGGGGAAAACTCATGAAAAGTATGTATTTTCGTTAATCGCACTATTCGTTGACGTCGTTTAAAATATATTTACTTTTGCTGTAAAGGTTGTTGGGAGAGTAACCCTCATAAGCGTCCAGGTTTTAAGGATATTCTAATGAAACTGGAGGATATATCACGCTCTGGTTTTACGTTAACGCCGCAGGAATCCTTTCATACCATGCAGGATGGCTGGAAAAAGGAAATTGCTGAAGTTTTGCATGAGCTGCGCTTGAAGGAGAAAGTAAGTTTTTTTATATTTATATGGCTTTCGGCTTTGGTTATCCTTTTAACAGTTCGATTTCGAAGCTGTAATATTTTAATTTTTTGTGGTGTGATTCTCATTACTTCCATTAATTATTTAGTTGGTTTATCTAAAAATGTTGAATTATCTGTAAATTATCAACACATTAGTTAGCTCGTATACATTAATTAACATTCATCTATATACACTTTATTCATATCGCCACCTCTTATTTCTTCATTCATTTCATTGACTCTTCTTTTTGAACATACTTTAATCGCTGCTGTACTTCCATGTTTGTGCTTTTATTGCGAATTGACTAAAATTAATTTGTATTAAACAACGATTAAATGTTGACAAATAATTGTTTCATTCAGCGTTTTCAATCCATCGAAGAGGTAAGCAAGGCTTTGATGATAATTATGACATCATAAGTTGTATATTCTATTTTGATTATCAGACATGTGCTTGAACTTTTTCTTTGCATATTCTTTGGTAAACTATATATTTTGTTTCAATAATCGGTAACTATTGGGTTATGTTTTACTTTAATCACTCTAATATTTAGCACCTGCATCTGTTTTAACTTTTAAATACTTTTCGCACGAACACATGCAATTTTGATATATTATTTGTCTTTATTTTAGTGAATAATTAGTTGATAATCTGCTTTGATTCCTAATGATTTGATTTGTAATATGTGGTTTGATTTGTTGATTTTCGTTTTGATTCTATATTAAAAGAACCATTTTGATCTCTTTCAAAGGAGCTGCGTAACAAGGAGGAACAACTTATTCGCGTTCAGAGGCAACAACGCGAGCAGGCGAACAATTTGAAAATGTTCGAGCAACAACTGATGGCACGTGAAATCGAGTTGATTGGCCGAGAACTGATAGTTGCACAAAATACACCAATCCCCAACAAGAGGCGTGGAAAATTCAGCAAAGTCAAGTTAAAGGCACGTTGACAAATCTTGATTAAATATTGGGAATTGCTAATAAGATTATGTGTATATATTGCAGGTGCTCAAACGCAATGAGCCGGTACAAATTTCACTTCCAACCGATTTTCGTCACACCATAACAACGATACGCGATAAGCCTCGTGTACGCACGGATACGCCGCCTGGATCGCCAGCTATTTCGGGGCTGCGCATCGTTGCACGTGAGTAAATTTGCATTTATTCATTTTACGCGGGTTCGAACTAGGTTACTCAGAAAGAAAGCTCACATATTGAAAGAGTAAATTTTACGTTTGATATTTTTTGAATTCGTTTATTAAGTATACAGATTTGTGTGTTTGCAAATTTTATCTATATTTTATTCTGTAAGATTTCGTTGTTTTGATTTAATTTTTATTTTGTGTTTGTTTTCTTTCTTACTTCGTTTTTATGTTTTTATTTCGGTTGTTGTTTTTCAACCACGAAGTACCTCCCGACGGCTTTAAGGGCAAGACGTGGGGTCCCTCGACGGTGCACCAGCGAGAGCGTTCCCATTTGCCAACGTCGTTGCGGGCCACGGAATGGCCACAGAATGCCTCGACGCACTCTTTCAGCAAGAGTGCGCCAAATCTAGACAAGAAATCTATTCGACTGCAACAGCATCTGGGCGCGGGCTCGACGCCGACATCGCCCACGACACATTCGGCTGTTATTGGCTATAATGCGCAAGGTATACCCATAACAACTACAACAACTACGTCCAATTCAAACTCATCCAATTCATCATCAACGACATCCATTGTATTGACATTTCTAAATTTGAATAATAATCAGAATTCGAAACAAAGTAACGGTAATGGCATCATTAACAACAGTAATCAAGCATTTTCCATAAATAGCTGTAAAAGTAGTAGTAATGAGAACACCACTAGCACACTGACCAACAATCAAAACCACCCTTTAAGTAGCAGTAAGAAATCGAAAAAGAAATTACAACATCAACATCAACAACAACAACAACTGCAGCAGCAGCAGCAACAACATCTTCATCAAGTCAATCCATCAGCAGTCCACCTCCAACACTTGGGTAAAAGTCACGATCGCGGCCTGGACACGTTCATGCGGAACTACTCGGCCAGCGACATCTCCAACTCCCAGTTACCATTCAATTTCGCACCAGTTTCGAACAATGTCATTCACTTCCCCACCGCAACGCAGCGCACGCATCGCCCGATCGCCTCCGACGACAGCGACTCCGATGGCGAAGCTCTGACGCCGACCACGGGATGCTTTCCATTTCGAAAAATCACCCCCACCAGCCAGCCAAGTTACGCGCTGACCGATCGCAGTCCGCTCTCGGAACAGGGATGCAACAGTCTCGGCAATAGTCCGGCTGTGGGACGGAAGAAACTCTCGTTGGACAGCAAAATGTCGCCGTTGGTGCGGCGCCAGAAGCAGATGCGCGCGCCCACAAGTCCGCTCGTCTGCCACGACAATCCGCTGCTCACGGGCACCTCGTCCATCAGTACAATAACCACGGCCACGACTGAATCGCTGCTGATCGCCAACTCGGATTGTCTGACGTACGATCGCGTCTTCTACAAATCGATGCAGAAATCATTGGATGAGATCTTCTCATCGGCGGCACCGTCGTCGACAACGCTGTCGACTGCGTCGGCCAGCTCGAATTTCAAGCGTTCCTCTTCGAATCGTTCCTACTGGCAGCGCTCAGAGCGCGTCAGTTCCAAGTCCAGTGGCGACCTGACCATGTACAGCTCGGCCTCGCACCTGACCGAGGAGAGCGCGGACGATTCCGAAGGCACGTATCGTTTCCAGCGCAACGGCTCGGGTTCGCAATTTCCGCGTCATTGTTTCTTTCGTCAGGCCTCGAATCCTGGCGATGACGATGACGATGATGATAACGACAATGATAATAATGTCCACGCGAACGGAGAGAAGCAGAAGCGGTCGTTGGATGGACACGAAAAGACCCAGGACACTTCGACGCGCACGACGTCCGGTGACGAGCGCTTCAACTCGATGTGTTCGGATCAGTCCTCGTCGGTTGACACATCACAGCAGGCGTCGCGCAAGTCGTCGGTCACCTTCCAAGTCAACACTCCCGCCTCGAGCAGCACCTCGTTCGCGGACGTCCACCTGCACACGTCCGCCTCGTCGCCGAACGTCGAGTGCGTGGCTCACAACGGTAGCGGCAGCATGAACTTGGGCCTCAACCATTCGATTAGCTTCGCCACCTACTATTCCGATGAGAACACGTCGATGCGCCGTTTTCCCGACGACGAGGAGGGCGACGATGAGACTGCCTGTGAGGATCTGCATGACCTGCACGATCACGCGACACTTTTCATTCCCGAAAATTCCATACTAGCCACGCGCAAGCTGCAGGATGTCCAGCCCGACCCGGAGGTCATCAAAATGAATCGTCATTTGCTGCAACAACAGCAGAAGCAACAACAGCAGCAACAACAGAAACAACACCAGCAGCAGCAACATCAACAACAACATCAGCAAAATTCCATGAAGCACAAAAGTGCCAAAAACAAAAATGCAACAACGAATTCCTCGACAACAATGGGTTCGGCCAAAATCAAGAACCTCATCAATTTCTTTTCGCTGAACACTCTGCGCAGTTCGAAGAAGAAATATCGCCAGAACTCGAAAAGCTCATATAAGCTCTTTGAGAACACGGCCAACAGCGAGTTCAGTGCGACGGACTCGGCGCCAGGCGGTGGCCAGCGAAAAGTCAAGCAAAAGACAAAATCGTGCGAGCAACTGGAGAGTGTGTAGGAATGGCTGAAATCGAACTGAACTGAAATGGAAGATGAGACGACTGCAGAAAGGTTTCGTGTAACTGTTGGTAGATCCAATTTTGATATACAAATGTATTTATTGATCACTTGAAGACTTGATGGAGTTCCTGCACGCATGCAGAGTTGGGCATTTGACGGTGTACCCGAGAGACGCATTCCCTTTTCCTCGTTCTCGTGCAGACGAGCAGTTATTTCTTGCATTTATTTTATGCCATCGACTTGCTGGATGTCCATGTCTTTGAAACCATAAATAGAAACTAGGGAACGATTGCACACGATTGATCTGATGACGAATCGTTTATGGAATTTCGCAACGCATTTAAGAGCCCTTTAGTTATCTAGGAACGCCATTTAGTAAGGTCAGCTGGTCAGTTGTGGAAAATGCCTGAGGACTTGTTGAGTTTTCGATTTCGATTCCGCTTCGCTGACGGAATCCCGACTATTTTCAAAGCTGATGGCAATGTTTTAGGAATAGTAGAATATGTAGGCTAAGTCATATTTAAGCTAAATATTAAGAATATTTTCATGATTAAGACTTCTGTGCCTTTTTTTATGATTTATGATTATGATTTATGTTCTTTTGTGTTGACATTTTAAATGTTTTGAAGTAAATTAGTGAAGTGTATTTTAAATATCTATTAATAATTGATGATCCTGCAATAAGAAAGTAGATTTCAAAGAAATGTATGCATTACATTAAATTATAGTTTTATACAACAAAAATACCTATTATTATATTTTTTACATATTCGTATTATTTTCACAGTTATTATTTTTCTGTTTAATTTATTGTTATTTTTATTTGTACTAATTTTTTTGTTTGTTTCATTTTATGTAATGAGAATTGGCAATTATGAATATTATTCACACCATTTTTAGTTTTAAACTGTGATTTCAAAAATCATTATTGTATTATTTTAACGAAACTTTGACGTTTTCTATTTATTTTCATAGTAATTTCTTCAGCCTTCATGTTTTGTTCACATTTTATCGAAAATTTTAGAGATTTGGTATATATTTAAATTTTCTTTGATTTACATTTACATTTTAAAAACGTATTTTTTTAATTTTGCTTTGTTAAATTATTTAAAAAAAATATCATCTACTAGTTTTATGCCTAGGAAAATAAAAGTTATATTATATTTTCTAGTTCGATATTCTTTCTATGTTTTCTTTTTTTCTACTGTTAGCTACAAAATATTCCATATAATAATGTGACAAAAAAAATACAAACAAAATATTCAATAAAAATTTCAAACCTACACAGAAACACACAAAACAAATAAAAAAAAACTTACAAAATCAAAAACACTTTTATTTGTTTACTCATTTATTTAGTATTACTCTTTTAACCTTTTCCATTTGTTGGTGTTTGGATTTTTGGTTTTTGATCGGAGAAAGGATTGTGGTGAAACTTGGCCGCTAGCATGCTTCTTTAACAAGAGAAACCCACACCTGGGAGGTGCCATTAATTTATTTTTTTTGCTAATCTTTAAATGCTGTCTCCTTTGAATTGTCCGCCTAATAATTGGAGTATTTTTGAATATAATTTATTTAACTTTAGTTGATCTAATTTTATTTGATGTAATTCTATTTCATGTAATTTTAATTCATTTAATTTAATTTGATTTGATTGCTTGACGAGTCCTTTCGAAGAAAATAATTAAAAATTAAAAAAACAATAACTACCATAAAATTGTGCAAGTGTTGAAACCTCTGCCTCCGAGTTTTGCTCACGCCTCTCCCTCTAATCGCTCTCTCTGTCTCCCCCACTCGAACCCGCTCCAACGCCACCGCCAAACGCCATCTTCCGAACAAACGACGACGTCGGCGCCACAGGCTACAGCTCGAAGGCCGAGTGGAGCTCGCCGATCCACGCCCTGCCCGGCGGCGGGCCAAATCTGCCGATCATGTCGCCGAACCCGTACCTCCTCAGTCGCTTCGCCTCGAACATCCCGATGCCGACCCTGTACGCGGGCGACTCGGTGCGCAAGCCGAAGCTCTCGGTGATCGAGGTGCTGCTCTACAACATGGCGGCGCTGCTGGCAGGCGTGGCGGCCGGCTACGACGTGCGCATGTCGAACGTGTCGCCGGTGCACCCGACTCTGCTGAGCGACGTGCCGGCCCTGAAGGCGCCCATGGACATGGTCTACCCGAAGGTGGTCGACGAGCGGCGGTTCGCCAGCAACACCTACCACGGCCCGGCGCGGCACAATCGGTGAGTGCGTTTGTGTGGTGAAATTGGAAAATCACTGGAATTTCATTGGAACTTTTTTCCATTTCAATTTCTTACATAGAATGGCGCTCAGTGGCGTGGCCTACGCGCCGGCCGAGGATTCGCCGCAACGACGCGGCAATGTCGGCGTCGACCCACCGGCGCCGGCGGGCGTCGCCACGAACGCCGCCTACTACCAGCAGCTGCCGGCGCCCCTGGGTCAGCAGCAGCCGTCGACGGTGTCGACCACGAGCGGGCTCGGCTCGAACTTCACCACGAACACGTCGGGCATGCTGTCGTCGTCGCTGGGCAGCAGCAACACGCAGCCGCCGACGCCGTCGCCGCGGCGCAAAATCAGCGCCTCGTCGTTCACCGAGAACCTGGAGTACTCCGAGCGGGATGGCGTCGAGACGTCGCCGCCCCCGCCTCCGCCAGCGGGGCCGGGGCCGGGGCCGGGGCCGTTCGAGGCGTTCCCCTGGGGCGTCGACTTCGGCGGGGGGCCGCCGCCGATGTACGCGCCGTCGGACTACCTGAGGAACGGGCCGAGCTTCTCGAACGACGGCGGCGCCTACGGGGCCGGCGCCCATCGCACGGGATATTTCGGTAATTTCATAATACTCGATTTAACGTTTTTCCACCTAATTCAATGTCCCTCTGTCCCTCTCTCTCTCTCTCTCGGTCGACATGCAGGTTCGAACTACTTCCCCTACCGGCCCGAGGTGAATTTGGCCTTCGAGCGGGACTGCAAGTCGTATCCCGACTACTCGTACGACTACAACCATCGTCTGCCGAACTACTACGACTACAATTACGAGCAGCAGGCGCCCCTGCACCCGCCGCGCACCCCGCCGCCGCGCGTCCCCCAGATGGGCGTCAGCGCCGCCGGCCACCGACGAACGCCGTCGAACATTTCCACCACCAGTTCGAACATCAATCAGGGCTTCACGATGGATCACGACGAGCTGCCCGAGCTGTATGATTTCAATAATCTGAACATCAACCTGACCACGGCGGCACCGCCAACGACGGCAGCCGCAACAACAACAGCCACAATGGACCATAAACATCAACAACAACAATATTACTATAGGGAAGCCCCGGCTTCGATGGTGCCGCCGCCGACGAAGCACGAGCTCTACAAGAGCTCGCCGAAGTTGACGAATGTCAATGCTCGGGCGGGAGGAGGTGGGGGAGCGGGTGTGGGTGTGAATGTGGGTGTCGACGTCATCGTCGGGCTGAACCGAATGCGCGACTACGAGAATCTGCCGTACATCGGGAGCCCAATGCACAAAACGAAGTATGCGCAGGCGCAGTCGCAACAACAACCACAGCAACTGCAACAACAGCAATACCAACAACAACACCGCTATGCAACCACGACGAGTGCGAACGCCGCCACAACAACAGCAACGAAGAGTTCGAACTCGAACATACAGCAGCGACCGGCGAGCCTGCCGTTCGAACAGTCGACCACGCTCGGCCTGATGGGCTTCAAGGCTGGCACCAAACTGCGGTCGTCCCTCAAGCGCTACAACTACAAAACGCCCAACGGCACCGTCTCGGCGACGTCGGCCTCGCAGCAGGGCACGCCGACGAATCCGACGCCACCCGACTCGCTCACCAGCGACGACAGCTCGTACCTCAGCGCCAAGGAGGGCTCGATCTCGTCGTCGCAGCACAGTCGCGTCCGCTTCAGCCCTGAATTCTTTCTTGACGCCGGCAGCCCTGGCAATGGCGGGAGCAATGGTGCCAACGGAAACGGAAGCGGCGGCTCCGCCAATCGGGCGAACACCACGATTTCGGTGATCAACCGACGGATATCGCGCCGTCACACCAGCGACATGTCGACGCCGCCATCGTCGTCGTCGCCGTCATCCTAGCAGGCTTTGGCGCTGCTCCAACTGCAACTCCAACTGCAGCGAAGCCCCTCGTCCAGGGTCAAGGTCAGCAGCTCGTTGTCGTTGAACTCGCCGCAGCTGGCGTCGCTGCAGCCGAGCGGCGGCGTCGGCAACAGCGGCGGCTATCGGTGGTACTCGGGTCGGCGGTCGCGCTCGGCCCACTACGAATACAAGTTGTAAGCAATACGAAGGCAGTGTGTGTGTGCGTGAGTGTGTGTTTGTGTGTGAGTGGCTGTGTGCGTGACTTATCCCACTTAAGCGATTAAAATTAAGAAAGAAACTGAGTTCATGAACAACTTTCCAGCATTTGTCATTAGTAGCTAGCATTTGCAGTAGTTAGAAGTTCGAACCAAAAAGACAGACATTTTTCATTCCATTTTAATTTCGTACATATTTCCATGCTTTTCCTCCATATACGACTCGAGTGCTCCTGATTGAGAGGCCTTTGAGAGTTTGAGTGGAATCCCGAAAGACTGCTAAATAAAGTGTTTCCCCTTTAAACTGTTTCCTTTCTTAGAAAACTCAATCACACCGCCCCCAAAAATATAGTAAAGCCTTTTATATGAAGTCACTCTAATCCACAAATTGTTTTCATAAATCTGTTAATTTTGTGAAAAAAAAAAACAATAACGGTTTTTGTTGTGTTACGGTTATGATTAAAAAATAATGCTCTTAATGGTAGACTATAGATAGATAGATAGGTAGATAGATAGGTAGGTAGGTAGATAGATAGCGGTATTACAAAACTCTCTTGCCAAATGCAACAAAATAACATTAATACAAATACATAAAACTTGAACGTTTCACTTTTTAAAATATGCAAACAATTAATTAATTATTTTAATTATTAATTCATCCTCACTATTAATTCAATCCTCATCATTAACGTGTAAATATAGACAAAAATAACGCAAGTATTAACAGAAATGTCTGTTTGATTAATTAGCATGTAACTTTATAATTAATTAATTTTAACGAACCACTAAAGTATAAGCTTTTTATTTAAATAGAGATCATAGTATTAGAAACGACGAAGAAGAAGAACAAGCGTTAAAATGCCTTACAAGCGAAATTACAAAAACCAAACTACAACAAAAAACCCAAATAGAACTTTATATGCATGGATACATATATAAATTAAAGTTCGATTTTGCATACCGTTGCATATTCAAGGCTGACAATTTATCGTTATATTTAAATCTTTTTTAACAAAATATGTATGTATGAACAAACTATAAATCTCATCATTCAAACGATTGCACAAAATCAATGTGAAAATAGTGAAGAAAAAAATTGCGAAAATATGAAATAAATTTCCAAACATTTTGAGAATGGAATGGAAGGGATATTTCGAAAATAAGCTAGTTTAATAAAAGCGACTATTTGAGAAAAATTTCCCGATTGCAGTGCAGACATTATGGTAAAAGGGGCGTGGCCAAAAAAAGCGAATAATTTATTGATATTCAATGAGTTATTTGTGAACCGAATAATTATTGTAAATTTTTAATGCGAATATGGAAAAATGGTTCGGCACACCAATTCCGGTGTTTACATATACATGGATATATATGTATGTAGGCATTAAGGGCTTTTTCTCCCAGCTGCAACCAGAGAAGGCTTCGTTTAACCCTTTGTTGTTCGTTATTTTGAGAAACATATACCCGAATATAATCCTTTAGCAATTTCCTTAGCATAAATTCGTTGTTTGCAATGCTTTAAATAAACGTTATATGAAAACCAATACATATGTATATCCCCAAATATATATATAAATATTATATATTTACAACTGCAAACTCAATATATTAATATATTAAAACAAAATATGTTTCGCTCTGAAAACGTGTTAAAGATTCAATGTAACAAAATTCAGTTTAAATTTTCCGCTTTCCTATTATTCTTTCAACTCCATTTTATTTCTCTTTACTCTAGTCCTTTACACAAAATTCCCAAAATCTAATTTATTCTATAAACTTCAAGCTTTAAACTTTATTTTATTTTTAATTTTTTAAGTTTTATTTTTTGAAACGGAAAATACTTTTCAACAATTGTAAGAATTGGGCTTTGGTTTCAAATACGAAACAAGAACAAAAATTAATAATTTACTCTGTAATTAAACTGACTTTAGCTTTAGTTTTTATTTAGAATTTATATCCTTGGAGATGTAAATCAAATAAAAATAATATATATATATATTTTGATATAAAAACAGTAGAGTTTTACAATTCTTCGGAGGGATTTTTGAGGATCCTTGCATGAGCAACTACGACGTAATACATTTGGCTAATGAGGTTATTGGCCTTCTCCAACTACCAATTCCCGAATAATCGCATTTGTCTGAAATTCTGGAAATTCCTCGCCATGGGCAGTCGACTCAGTTCGCCCCACGTTTCTCTCGAAAATGTTGTTTGCCAACATTGATTGAATCCCAGATGATGATGGCCTTTCAATGTTGTTCCTTCAGCAGGTGGTGGGCGAAATCCACACAAACACACACACATATACACACACTTGGTCAGGATTATTAGTGCATCTCTCTGTCCGAGCGTCGTACGCCCGCTGGGAACGCAGCGAGTGAGTGAGTGCGCTGCGAACCAGTGTTGCCAATTATGCGCAGTTCCGCATTGTGTGCGTGTGCGTGTGCGTGGATCACGGGCTTCAACGGGAGTGGGTAATGAAATGAACGGACCATCCACCGCCCGGACACCCTTCCACTCGCACGCAGCTCTAGACCATCGGGAGAGGGAGGGAGGGAGAGACAGATTGAGAGCGGGAGATCCGGGAGAGAACGTGAGTGATTTTAATGGCCTCCATTTTGCTGTCAACTGAGCGCGTCAACGTGAACGAAGGAGACGGCTGTGGGGTGGCCATGGCGAGGGAGCGGCCAGTGGGGATGGAACGAGACGGAAGCTGGAGGTCCAGAGAGAAGCGCAGCAAAATGCGGAAGAGTGAAGTGAAGCCTTCTAATTGAGTCAAATGAGATGGGTAATGGACGAGGAAGAGGAAGACCTGGCCCTGGAATCGAAGCGAAGCCGATCAACCTTCAGCATGTTTACTGCGTAATTCCACATGGAGCCCTCACCTGCTTGCGTCGTTGGAACCCCTGATGACCTTTATCCAATGTGGACTGCGTCGAGGTCTTCTGGCGTCGTCACCTCTTGGTTGTCCCCATTTTGCATATTTTATATTTTCGGTTGCGGTTTCTGAAGCAAAGTGAAATTTTAATTTCCCAAACGAAAGTAATTTACAAGTTTTAATTGCTTCCATTCGAACGAGATTCACACACAATTTCCAGGAGCCACGGTTTGACACTCGGTGAAAATAATTAAAACTTGACAAACTCTCGCTAGAATGCACTGGAAAAATCGTGTCGATGAAACCACACAACGACCATCATGAGGCCCGGGACGAGGTGTTGAAAATCTAAGGAAATTATATTTTCTCATGTATTTCATTCGCACGAGTAGAAAAAACTTCGGTGATATCGGAAAAATACGCATGGAAAAAGTGAGAAAAACGTTCGTCAAGAATGAACTGCAACAACAAAAAAACTCAACGATTCTGGCTCCGAGGGCCTTCACTATAAATAGCTGTATTTGTTGTTCCATTGGCAACAGTGCCGGACAACCAAGATGGCGACCAGGAGCTCGAGCCAGGCGATCGCCGCCGACCGTCGCTTGACGCAGCCCAGGAAGTCGAGGGACACCTGGCTCGTGGAAGAGAAAAGTAAATGGATTAAGTCTGATAAATCTCGAGCGCCGCCGCCCGTGGACACCCAGAACTCGCTGCAGTACCTGTTCATCTTCTTCGCCGCCCTGGGCATCATCATGCCGAAGCGGCATCGGTTCGTCTACGTCCTGTACTCGTCGGTGGTGAACGGGCTCGGCACGTTCCTCCTGCCGCTGGGCTTCACCCTCAGCTACGTGCACATGGAGGGCTCCGACCTGGAGATCGGCAACCTGCTGACCTCCGTCCAGGTGGCCATCGACGTCTACGGGTGCTGCATCAAGCTCGTGGTGATGGCCTTCCTGATGCGCCAGCTGCGCTCGGCCGACCCGGTGCTGGCCAAGCTCGACGCCCGCTGCACGAAGCCGTCGGAGTTCGAGCACCTGGAGCAACTGGCGCGAAAGTGTCGTCGCATGGTCGTCATCTTCGCGATGGCCTACTGGAGCTACGCCATCAGCACGTTCCTCGCGTCGGTGGTCAACGGGCGGCCCCCGTACTCGCTGTACAACCCGTTCTTCGACCATCGCGACTCGCGGTCGCTGTTCCTCGTCCAGTCGCTGATGGAGTTCGCGATGATGTTCATCGCGTGCTCGCAGCAGGTCGGCGACGACTCCTACGCCGTCATCTACGTCTGCATCCTGCGCACCCATGTCAAGCTCTTCATGGAGCGCGTCCAGCGGCTGGGCCACGACCCGCGGGCCACCGTCGAGGAGAACCTCGAGGAGCTGAAGCAGTGCATCATCGACCACAAGAACATTCTCGAGTCGGTTTCTTCGCCCCTTCCTCTGCTCTGCTCGTAGGGGTTTTTGATTCTTTATTTTGGGTTTTCTGTTTCCAGACTCTACGACATCATTCGGCCCGTGATCTCGATCACGATCTTCATACAGTTCACCATCACGTCGCTGATCCTGTGCGTGATCCTCGTCAACATCCTGCTGTTCGCCACCGACTTCTCGTCGCGCGTCGCCTCCTGCTTCCTCGTCCTGGCCGTCGTCACCGAGATCTACCCGCTCTGCTACTACGCCCAGTGCCTGATCGAGGACTGCGACCGCATGTCCCAGGTGATCTTCCACTCGAACTGGATCGACCAGGACGCCCGCTACCGCAAGCTGCTCATCTTCTTCATGCAGCGCACCCAGCGGCGGCTCGAGCTCTCGGCCGGCAAGATTTTCCCCATCACCTTGAACAGCTTTCTCAGTGTATGCTCAATTTGTCCCTTTGTCAATGTGTTTAATTTTTAACATATTTTTTATTTTTTAGTTTTTTTTTAGTTTTTCTAGATTTTGAAATTTCGTGATTTTCTCGTTTTAGTTTTGTTACTATTTGAGTTTTTTGATTTTTATTTTTTTTATATTTGATTTTTGATATTTTTGTTATTTTCTGTATTACCGTGTTTTGAATTTTTTCTATTATATTTTTAATATGTTTTTACGAATAATTACCTTATAATTAATTCATAAATATTTATCTTTTTCATTGCATTTTATTTGTTGCTTTTGAAAATTTCTCTCTTAATACTCGATTTTTTCGATTTTCTCTCACAGATTGCGAAGTTCTCATTCTCTCTATACACAGTTATCAAGGAAATAGAAATTTAGAAAATTATCACCAACTCTAACTGTGATAAATGTAGTTTATTACAAGACACTACTTTATATTACATGATATTATCTTTTAATGGAACATTGATAGAAGTAGATTTTTGGCACACCGAAGTGAAATTAAAGGAAATCCTGCTTACCCGACGATTCGAATGCCGAGCTGGTCAAGCTTTTAATTTCCCGCCTTTCGCATCCAATTTCACTCATTCCATGTCCCAAAAACAGGGTGCTGAGAATACTACAACCCTGACACCAAATCCAAACCCTCTCACGGGTTGCCATTTTTTTTTGTCAGTTACAAAATTAGGCCAATTGACAGGAACGTGTTTCGGAACAGTGTTTAGAAATCTTCGTTTAACCCTCGCAGTAATTCTCAGTGGAAATCCTCGGGCAAAGAACATTCTCAGCAAAGGACATCCTGTGCAAAGGACATTTGAAATGAGTGTTTTAAAGAGACTTTTTTACGATGGAAAATCCCCTGAAAAGTGCATTAAAATTTAATTGCTTCATTTGCATAGTTTTATCAGTAGATGATGATGGTGGAATGGAGAATAAAAATAAAAAACATGTTTTAATATAGATTCACTATTTCTTATGCTCTGTTAGTTTAAATTGTTGAAATATTTTTTTTTACATTTTCAAATATATTTAATCGAATATTAATATTCATTCGCCTTCGAAAAAATTGAAATTAAAATTTTTGAGATATTGTTGGAATTGTGTTCCTCGAATTTGTATTTGTAATTTAAAAATTAATGTTAATTTTTAAAGTTATTTCATTATTTAAACTTTTATTTTTTTATTGCTTATTTTCCTTTATCTTTCTTTCTACTTATTTTGTTTGTATTCGAAAGTTGTTTTGGGCCATTTAATTCCACTACAAACACCTCAAATAAAAAGGGAAGCAAATAAATATAATTTTGTATTTTACCCAAAGGGTTTCATGGGGTTGTCTTTGGATGGTTCGCCATCGGTGGGAGGAGGGAGGAGCTTCTGACGGCAGGAGACAATTGCAATTATAATAATAATCACAGTGCATTTAATGGCCTTGTGGGTTTTTCACATTACTACAGTTCTCTCTCTCTCATCCTCATCGCCATCCTCTCCCACTCTACCTCTCCGCCGTTCTCTTCCTCAATCCCTTTGTCCAATCCTGTTCTTGTCTGTGTCTCTCACTGTTATGTTTGCAGTTTGTTATGATTTCCAGCTTTTAATTGGGAGCATTTTCCGAGCCATTAATTTCGCGGTTGAGTGCAGGAAATTTTTCAAATGACACGCAATTAACGTTAATTTAAATTATATGTAGATAAGGCACTGGAAATGAGTTCAAAATGTGTGGGAGGATTTATTAGTATAATATTGAGCTCGATTTCTTTCATCATCCTCAGCTATCAAAATCGAATTAAATTGTTGTTGAAATTATTTATTTATTTTTTTGAAAAAATATAATATCTTTGAAAAGATTATGGAAAATTCAAATTTGTAGTTTTTTAAATATTTTCTAGAATTTCCAAATTGCATATTCATGTAATTGGATAGGGAAAACAGAGCAGAGCTGGTACCTGTTCGAGCAACGCCACTCAGCACACAATCGTTCATATCGTGGAGTAGAGAATTAATCAGATTTGTTACCATCACGCTACACCATGTGTTCGCAGGATTTCTATCAGGCAGACAGACAGGAGTCAGATGCATGGAAGCCCCTGGCAATGAGATAAGTTCCATGAGTTTGGGCGTGTGCGTGTGTGTTTGTGTGTGGATGTCGATGGAGGGAAGAGCCAGAGTGAAGTGGAAGAGAGAAGAAAAAGAGAGAAAAGGAAGAGTGAAGGGGAAGACGGAGTGAAGTGTGTGAAATGCTAAGGATTCGCATGTACGTGAAGTACGGAAACATTTCATGTCAGTCGATGGTAAATCAAAGTGGTTACTGTAATGGAAAATTACATACCTTTGGGCATATGTACAACGATGGCAATAACAAGGAAAGCTAACAACTGCAATGACTAGCAGACTCGCCATTGCAGCAACAAACACCACGTCCTTTCACCGGAAGCAGAACACCAGAGAATGTGCAGAGTGGCGAAAATTCTGCTCCTAACAGGCGGACTTTTCATAACATGCGATGTTTTCTGTAACTACTGTTATCGGGTATGTTACTAACAGACACTCTGCAGTTTTATCCGTTTTCGGAAACTGTTGTTGGCAGTGACGACTGCAGGACAGCGGCTGGATGAGAGAGAGTGATATAGACGGAGAGGGAGGGAGAGACAAAATTCACCGTTGTTTTCAGGAAGAATCAGTGAGAGAGAGAGACATTTTTCTAACAGCGTCGTGTCAAAAGGATATTTTTGTTGTATTTCTTTTATTTCTATAACATGAATCAAATTAGCATAAATCTGACAGCAATGAGAGCACTTCAAACTATTCCAACCGGAAATGCGGTAGTGGCGGAGGTGACCACGTGTGCCGGGCGGGGGCGTGGGGGACGTGGAGCATCGTGACGTTCGAGGCGGCCGCAAATTAGTCGCAGTGAGGAAGTTGCGACTGATGGAATGCTATTTGTTTTATTTTTATCTTTGATTTTAAGTTTATAGTCTCTATCAAAAGGAAAAATTTTTAGTTTTTATTTAAACATATTTTTTTTTATTAATATTGTTTTTATATTGTTCTATGTTATGTTTCTACTATATTTTTAAATTTATTTTAAATTTCTTTTCGCTCTTTTATTATTATTTTTTTATTATATCTTATTTTCTCTATTAGTTTCTTATTGCCTAGAGTATTTCTAATTTTTTAGTATGTCATATACTTTTTTATTTCGCCCATGCTTTTCGTTTGCTTCCACCCTCCCTCGGTGACCCACTGGGGGCGATCGTTTTATTTGAATAGATCGCAATCGTTCATTCGCGGCTAGGTTGGAAAATGGGTTCTCGTTTGGCCCGGTCCGATCTGGCCCTGACCCCAGCCTTCGATCCCGCCGGACGCCGCCAAGCTCTTCAACGAGTTCCGACTCGTGGCGCACGCGCTTCCTTTGCGTGCACGTCACGACTCCACGCCTCGTCCCCACCCCCGCCTCCTCCTCCTCCTACACCTCCTCAACATGGAGGAATAAAAACCCGTAATAAAAAGGAACGACCACAAAGCAACAAGGCAAGCAATAAAAAAATGTAATAGAAAAATAAAATAATATACCATAAATAGGAATAAAATTCAACATGAAAGTAAAAAACAAAATAAGAAGGAAAAAATAAAAACAAACAAAAATGAACAAGACATGAAAACAGGGAAATAACAACAACAAGAAAATTGCAACAAACGAGCCGCAGCCGAAGCTGAAGCTGCAGCCGAAGTCTGAGCCTGAGCCGGAGCCGGGCCGATGCTGAGGAGAAAGGAGAAAGAGCGGGCACGTGCGAGAGTGAGATGGGGAGAGAAAGCTGCTCTGGGTTACGGGGCTGCCGTGCTTAGGCTTCGGCTTCAGCTGCGGCGCCTGCGCAAACGTTCTTCAAATGTTCTTCTGCCGCTCGCCGGGCCAGTTCAATGAGGATCCGTCGTCCATCCTCCTGCCATCGCCACTGGACATTTCTTCCATCGCAACCCCACGCCGCTGGACGGTTCGACGTCGTTTCGTGATTCGGTGTAATTTTTGGGGAATCGTTCCCATTTTCATTTGGGTTCTCCTGCGTGTCGCAATATGTAGAATTTGACACAATAAACAAATAAAATAAAAATTGATTTTATGCAAGACTTAAATGAGTAATGTGAAAAATATAAATATATATTGAATAACAACTTCAAGAAAAAATATTTTAGTAGCGAAAGAGCTTAAATCTATAAAAATCAATTTTCAATTAAAAACCAAAATAGTGTCAAAAAATATTGAAAATAAAAATTAAAGAGAACGTCAAATTAAAGAGATGATGGTCGTGAGTGAAATTTTAAAAAATTTTATAAACCAGAAGGTGTTGCGTGAATTGAATTAAATAAAGTTTGGGATTTTATTGGTGAGTTTTATATTTTTAATATTTAATTTGAAATTTTTATTTTGATTTAAAAATATAAATTTAGATAGAAATAAAGATTTTTGTAAATGTTTGATAACATATTTTTAATTTGTAATATTTTTTTATTTTTGAATATATATTTATTACTGTATGTAATAAATTATTTTATAAAATTTTTACGTACACATAATTTTTCATCATGATACCCTAAAATATTTTAAATCCCTAAAATGGCTCCTGAATTACCGAAACCCGCGCCCGGTGATGCCAATTTGTTTTTGCCTTTAATCGAACACTGATTGAGTTCCGATTGCAATCTCTACAGCGAGAGAGGGACAACGGGTCCGAGAACTTCCGATAGGTATTGTAGATATTCCCCACAAAAATATTCCTACAACAAGAAGAAGCAAGGCAATAGCAACTGAGTTTACGATTGAAAAAAACAATAAAACGACGAAGAAAAACGAAGATGAAACAAGAACAAAAACATAACGCGAAGTTAATTCGTTGAGAACAATGGCAAAAGTGCAACAACAAAAAGGCAAGGAAAACAACAACAACGTATAAAAACAGAAGTGCAGGTCGTAATGAAGTTAGCAGCAGCAGCAGCAATAGCAGAAAAGCAACAACAACCACAAATTGAGCATGTTGTGCAAAGTGAGAAAAGCATTTTTTGCAAATGAAGAACACAAAAGGCACAACCGCAAGAAGTTGAAAATGGAGCTACAGAAAATAACAAGAATAAAAAGAATCAAAATAATAGCTACAAAATAACAACAAGAACAAAAAATAGCAACATCAAAATTACAAACACCAAAAAAATAAAACGAAATTGCAACAAAAATAAACGGGACTGTTCAAAAACAAGAACAACAACAATAATCACAGCAATCACGAAAGCAGCAACAAGAATAATCACATCATCCAAAACACAGCAACAACAGCAAGTGCAAGAAGGAGAAGGAGAAAGGAATGAAGAAGAAACCTTCAACCTGACAGCCGACTCCGCATCCCAACAACACCCCAGACTCACCTACTGACTTACATCTCGACCAGCTCCAGCTCCAGGCTGCCGACCATCCGACCACTTCCAGCTTCCTCCACCCAACCTTCGCCGCCGCCTCCAAACCTTCCAATGATCCGTCACATCCTCCGCAATCTGCGCAAAGCTCCGCTCACCATTTGTTCTCTCCCTCTACCCGCCAGTCAGTCTTTCTCAAACTAACGCTACTGACTCCTCCAGAACCTTCCCAGAGTCACCGTCGCCGTCGTTGCCAACCTCCAGATTGTTTCTCACTTCATTTCATACTCCGGATGTCGGTCCGGAGCGTTTCCTCACCTTAGCCTAGACTCGAAATAGGTCTCGGTCCTGCTCTTGTTCTTGTTCTCGACATCGGTCTCTTTGCCCCGATCTCTTCCAGAATTTCTGGAAATTCTACAATCGCATTTGCAACAACGAACAGAAAACAAAAACACGAACAACAACAACCTGCAGAAATGAACGCCTCTAAACGGTAAAAAGAAGATTTGTGTGCCATTTAGAACCAGATCACAGATTGCAACAAAAAAGAAAACGACAATGTCAAGAGAAACAGCAACAACAAGACTATCATCAACAACTACAATTTCATCTGCAGCTTCGCATCTCGAAAACCAAGACAAGTTCATGGAATCAAACAAATGCCTTGAAGCTAGTTTTGTTTTTTGTCGTTGAGTGTGGTTTTTGCTTCTGCTGCTGTTGCTGTTGTTGTTGCTGATGTTGCTGCATTATATTGTTGTAGTGCTGTTGTGGTTGTTGTTGCGTTTTCCTTCTCTCAACTTCGCCTCTTCCATTTCTCTCCTGCCTCGCAAAAGTTGATTTAATTTATAGCAGTTTTGCCTGTTTTTGTTGTCGTGAGTTTTTCTTGTTGTTGTTTTAGTCTTGAGTTGCAGGTGAGACTTGCCACTTGTAGACAACGCTTGCGGGGGGCCATATTTCTGTAACAGGTGGCACCTTCGTTTCTTCCATGATTCTCTCAAAATCAATTCTAATGTGTATATGAAAAAATTAGTAAAAAATAAAAAAATAATTTTGGAAGAGAAATTTTATCTCAATTTATATCTCGAATCCAAAAGAAATTTTTCTTCCTTAGTAAATCCGCTCCTGCTTCCGAAACCCTCCCGCAGCTGTCATAGATTTTTCCAACAACAAATACAACAAATATTAAAACAAAAAATAACACACGGACGACAATAACAAAATAACTGTATGGTGGCAGCACCTTCATCAGCGACAACAACAAGTTCATTGCAACCTGTTGCATCCATTGGCAACGCCAGTCCATGACTTGAAAGGAGGAGCTGTGGGGAGTGGAATCGGTAACGGCGGATGACAGAGAGACCCAACAAGAAGACGAGCAGGTGGGGGAGGTGCGGAAGAGATGGAGTCATTTATAAGAACATGACTCGCAGTGTTCGGGTCCAACCAGTTGTCGCCCGAGGCCGCGGACGATTCGCGTGCCACATGCGAGGAAGAGTTGAAAAAGTAGTAAAAAGTTGCAAGAACGGGAGAAAAGTAGTGCCAAGATAAAAAAGAGCAAAAAAGCACCCTGAAAAATAAAGCATTACTGCAAAAACGAATGCAAGAGTCAATGTCAATTTTTTTTACAAATTACTAAAAGATTTTTATTAGTTTATTATATTTGATAGTTTTCTCAGTAGTGTTTAAATTATTATGATACTATTATGATACTGTTTTCTCGTATTTTTTTTTTTTTTTATCTTTTGCTATGTTTTCTATTTCATGTTATTTTAAGATTATGAATAATTTTCGAGAATTGCCTTCGATTTTCTTCGATATGTTTTCTTTTCTCTGTCTCAAGAACCTACGAACGTTTTACTTTCACAATAGTTTGTTTGCTCCACTTTTTCGAAGCATTCACCGTTTTCGTTTTATGATTTGAAATTTCCTGCAACGAAGCCATAATTCTATCATCCGTCGCTCAGTCCATTGTGAGGCGACGACGAGATCGTGGATCAACCTCTGGTCCAGTTGCGTGCAGCCTCCTTCCAGTCGCCTCCTTTCCACCTCTAGACGTCTTCCCACCGCCTTCCAAACACAAACACCGTTCTTCCATCTGTCCAGCCGGCCACTGGAGCTCCGTTGCAACTGGCCGCTGCCCGAGCGTTGGCAGCCTCGTCCGAGCCACGTCCTCTCCACGCTGTCTGAGCATTAAACTTGATTAACGAAAGTTGTGCCCGCGATCTTCCGTTGCTCGGGCTCTAGCGCGGCTTCCTCGATCGCCGGCCTGAGACTTGGCGATTCGATTCTCCTCCTCCTGCGTCCAGTCGCCGATTGTTTCGCGATCGAAGGAAACTGGAACGCGGCCCAATTGATTGGAGACGTTGTGTCCGTTATCGCAACATAAAACCAATCCTCCATTCTAAACAACAATTTCGAGCAAGAGGCATATTGGGAATTATGAATTCGCCAGCCAACGGCTCAGCATTGCGTGGGAGTGAGAGGGAAAAGAGAGAAAGAAAGAAAAGTGAAAACCGTATGCAGAAAGGAGGTGGGTCTGGAAGTGAAAATAATATTAAAACAGATTTAGAGAGATTTGTGAAAAATGCAGCGGCAGTTTTGAAATCCGAGCGCAGATAACGATCACATCTGGGAATTTTAAGGCATTTGTTATTGCACGTCGTCATGAAATCGATCGTAAATATTTACAAGCAATAACAATAACATATTTACCCTCATCTATCCTATAACAAAAATATTATTGACAACAATTCAGATTGGCCACAAACAAATAACATATCAAACGCAATGATGACGTTAGTTATTATTTTTGTGATTTATATGCAATATATATATTTCACGAGAAATCGTGAAAGACTGAATAAACTGAATCTGATGCGAGTGGGTTTTTCATCATACATCATCCAATGAAATTCTGACTCATGTGCTGATTGAGGAATTTAGAAAAAAATACATTTTTCAATTATTGAAGAAAATATGTATATCTCAAAAATAAATATAAAAAATTATTGATATAATTCAATGGCTATTTAACATCGTCAAAAAAAAAAAATATTATTGAATTAAAATACAATTATTAACATAATTCAAAATTTTTACAGTTACAATAAAAATGAATGAATAAATTTAATGAATGACAAATTGCATTATATTAATGGTTAATAATAAATTCTGCCCCAAGAACTTTCTCGAAATGTCTACGTGATGGTATAGAAAAGTACAATAAAAATATGGAAAAATAATTGTAATCATGTTGTACTTACATTTACACCACGTTTCAAGTGCAAAACGTAAGATGACTATATATAAATTATGTGCGCGTGTGTGTGTAATTAAGTATGCATTACAAATATTATCAATATTGAAAATATACATATTTTTTAATTTACATTTTTTGTACTGAACTTTAAACCACATGCTAATGACGTAGGCAGCCGGGCCAGGCCTATCTCTCAGACGCAATCGTCTCCAGACTCTCGTCGGAGGAATCGCCTTATCAGGAAATTTAAAACACGCTCCAGAATCCATTACCAGAAGTCGTTTTATTTGAGTTTTCGCTAAGGGAGCTCGTCTATTTTTAGAATTATATTTGATTTTTTCAACTGTCGGCTGAAGTTTGATTAGTTCGTAAGAAGATCTGGAGGATTTTCAAGGGCTTTTCTGCAACTAGACATTTGGGATGTTCTTAATTTCGAGTCTGAGTACTAAAATACATTCATAGAATTTTTTGTTTTATGCGTTTGAACATCTGTCTGAAAGGAAGAAATGATAATTTCTCACCCATGGTGCTTCCACCTCTCTCTCTCTCTCTCTCTCTCTCACACTCTACCTATCTATTCGTTCAATTGCGATTCACTGTCTGTCTTCTGTTTGTTTCACCGTCTCACGCGACATCTGCCGTCTTTATATGCCGCCTGCAGAGACGTCAATGGACACGACAGACAGCAAACGAAGACGTCGTCCAGAAAGCCGTCGATGTGACGACGAATTGTCCATCCATATGTCTGACTATCGCTGGGATGTCTTTTCAAATTGGAAGCACACAAACACACACACACACACATGTCTATATAACCTTCGCAAAGGAAGACCGATAAGGTATATATTGTGTGTCCACATAGATTTCTTGGAAGAAAATCGCGAAATTACTGAAACAACAAGTTGTTCGGAAATATAGCGTACATTTGAATTCCGCGCATGTTCAAAGTCCATGGAATGTGGGAAAAAACACCCATCGATCTGCGTAAAATGTCCCAAATAAATGTCGACAGCTGTCGAAAGTTATAAGGAAGACCTATTTTCAATAAGAGAACTAAGGTTTTTCGTATGTTTTCAAATTTATGAATTTATTTGTATTGTTTTCTCATCTGGCAATGACGTTTTCATCATGGTACAGGATTTGTTATATCTTAAAAATAATTAAAAATTATATATGTTGATATATTGCTTACAACAAACAATAATAAATAGTTCTACACTCAACTTAATAGCTGCCTTAAGGGTTTATTAATGTGTAATGTAATTATTTAAATAGGTTTAACACTATCACTTGACAATTCGCTGTAGTTGGAAGTTAATCTCTAACATTTTCATTAAATACTCTTTTTAATCTCTAAGTGTGACTAAAGCTATTTTTAGCATGCTTTTTGTTTACTATTGAAACAATACACATAACCATCAGATTCCGAATGGGATTGAACAAATATTGCTTATGTTTTCTACAATCTACATACATATGTGTATGTATATATAAACAGCCAGTTTTTGATTTTTGGCATGGTTTCAGCAGGAATCAACTTTTTTTTCTCTCCATCTGTTCATTCATTCAATTTGGCAGAATCCAAAATAAGTACCAGAAAGGAAACGTCTCACATGTTGGTCAACAATTTTCCAAACATTATGCAATGCATTTTGAATTGTCCAAGCAATTACGATGTTGAGGTATTGAGAAATAATTTCATCAATAATTCAAATGTAACGTTCATTGCGGCGTTGCCAACAGTGTGTTTCTGTGGTCGACACGCACAATCCCTCGGAACTCACCTCATCTCATCTCCCTGGGGAAATATCCACCACGATGTACTCGGATAGTTTCGGTTTGTTTGTATTTTTGTTATTCTGCAGTCTCTTCAATAGGATTTAGGTAGCTTTATTGTTTCTCTCCCTCTCCCTCTCATCCTTCTGCGTTCTTCCAAAACTTCTCCAACATTCGAAGCTCTTCTTCGATTTCCATTGTCTCCGTCCGTTTTTAACCCCCTTGAACGCACCCCACGCCGCATCCACTCCACTGCGCTCCACTCCACACCGCTCCAATTCACTGACTAATCCCTTCGCGTGGTTTAGAATTTCTTGTTGTTCCTCAGGTAGGCCTTCTGCTTCACCGTCTCCCTCTCGCAGCTACCGTCCACCGCCCGCCGCTGACACATCCGTTCGTTCTTCAGCACGAAGCACTGCGTCTGTACCATGTTGAAGAAGAGCTTGCCAATCGTGTTCGCGTCCTCGTCGTTGGCCATCTTCAGGCAGGTGCGAAAGCGCCGATCGCAATTGCAGTGGGACAGCGTGTAGGGGCGATAGTTGAACAGCTCGTACCGATTGCTCATGCCGGGAATATACAGCAGGCAGTGGTCGTGCTTGCGACAGCACTTGTCCGCCGACGAGGCCCCTCCGAGGTGGTTGTAGGTGCCGTTCGCCGTGTTGCCCCGGCCGCACCAGCGTGTGTTGGGCGCAATCAGCCAATCGGAAAGTTCGCGACGTTGTCGCGTATGTTGGTCTGCCCTCAAATCATCATCAACATCAACATCATCGTTATCATCATCGTCAGCATCATAATCATCTTCATTTTGAACATTGCCAGCAGCAACAACATGATCATCGTCGCCATGGCCGTCCAACTTGTGCATGTGCATTTCACTCGATTCATCATCCTTCAGCGTGCGGACGACGTCATCGTTTTTATCGTACGATTGATGAGGTAGTTGTTCGGCAACCAGCCATTCTCGTTGTTGTTGTTGCAAGTTGTGGTGCTCTGCGTGTTGCTGCAATTGATTGACGGCCTGTCGTTGGCCATTTGTTGGCAAATATGCCGACCAGCATGTGGCAATGAATCCGCAAAATATCAGTGCAATTTTTAAATAGCCCATTTTTGAGGTACTCAAAATAATTCAATGTTTTGTGAAATTGGTAAAAGTGCAATTAATTATTTAAGTATCGAACACTGAATTTGAAATGTTAATCCGTTTAGTTTAGCTTTTGGGACCGGTCCTAGTCGGCGAATAGTCTATCGAGAAGTAACTAAATTTTGTCCAACCGTCGCTCATTTATATTGGGGTAAATTGTTGGAGAATTCTGGGGAGACGAGAGAGAAAATCGGAGAGAGTGTCAGGTGGAAAACCTTCTCACATTAGTTCGACCGTGGTGAATTGAGATATATTGCCAACTTCATTTTCGATTTAAATCAATGAAAATCTTGTTGGGTGTAATACTGTAAGCGGCTTTAATTGTATATATATTAACCTACTATTCTTTAGTGCTTATATTAAAAAGCACACGCTTTTATGTAAATATTATTCAGCGAATTGCTCTATTTCTCTATAGTGTTCAACGACGAGTTGCCAACTACTTGCTGACAACATTCGTATGACGGGTTTGTATAAAACAACAACAAAACAAAACAGAATGACGCATACGTTAGTTGTCAAAACTCATTAACAAAATAAGAATTCGGAAATCGATATATTTTATTTCGCACGGCTTTTACTTCTTATTGTTGCACTCATCGCTTGCACACTCACTAGCTTAGATTTACCTGAAGTCTGTTTGCTAATTATTTAAGTGGAACTGCTGAAACAAAATGAAATAAAATGCAAAACGCGAACATACCACAGAAGCACCAACACAATCAGCAGCAGGATCAGGACATCAACATCATTGATCCAGATTCCCCAGTGCACTACTCAGTGCCATTGACAAGAAACTATCCAGCTTCCGAGTCGGTGACGTCCGATGAGAACAAGACCGACTACCTGGAAGCGCGTTTCGAGTGTGCCATTTGCTGTGACTGGCTGAAGGAGCCGGTAGTCACCTCGTGCGGCCACCGTTTCTGCAAGGTGTGTCTCAACTCGTGGCTTGGACAGAAAGGCTACTGCCCGATGGACAATAAACAGTTGTCCGATCGTGATACATTCCCAGATAATTTCACACGTCGTGAAATCGAGCAAATCAAAACTAAATGTCCTAACTCACCGCTTGGCTGTGAAGTCATCGCATCACCTTTGGATGTGGGCAAACATTTGTCGACATGTCCGTACCACCGGCCCAAGGAATCGGATAATAAATGTCCGTTTGCTAGTGTTAAATGTGATTTCGTCGGAAGGCCGGAGACAAGTGCTCTTGAGGAGCATCTGAAGCAGGATATTCCCCATCATCTGCAATTAATGTTGCAAGCCTTCCAACACACGGCCATCTCAACGTGGAATCCCCAGAAGAACACCACCAATGGAGAGGCCACCAATGGACATGCTGTTTCCGGAGTCCTGCCACCGCCGCCACCGCAATATGCCAACGAGGCGGACGAACAGCTCGTGCAGAACATGTACCATCGTATTGTTGTGTTGGAGCAACGATGTCGCGAACAGGATGCCAAGCTGGAGAACTTGACAAAGCAACTCAATGCAACGCGTCACCAGGTTGACCCTCGTTATAGCAATGGCATTATTGTTTGGGTGATAAATAACTTTCGTGGACTGGTGAAAAATTTACGCACAAATTCTAACATCCCGTTGTATTCGCATGAATGTTACACCTCGCCATTTGGCTACAAATTCTGCGCTCGTCTCAACATACAATCCAAGGCAAATCTTGATTTACTCAGTCTACACGTGCATCTAATGCAGTCCGAAAATGATTTTCATCTCGATTGGCCATTCAAGGGACGCATTAAGCTGTGTATGATACATCCTAGAGATCCAAATTTGTCTCAGTATGATACTATAATGACGAAGCCAGAAATTCTAGCGTTCCATCAGCCGCGAGAACGTATCAGCACACGTGGTTTCGGTTTTGTAGAATACGCAAATATTGCTGACATAATGAACAAGGGATTCTGCGAAGGCGACAGAATAGTTATAAAAATACAAATAAATATAGTTTAAATTTGGAATGGAATAAAAAGTCGCCGACATGCATCCAGGTAAAGAGTACAGGACATATGATATACAACATAGTAATGCATTTGATTGTAATTGCCAAACATGAATATCCTTTTCTATATATAATAATCTATATCTATATATATGTGTAGTATACCCAAAAGTCTCTTCTCCCTATCTTTAAGCTAATACATTCCTCCCCGGTAATCCAAGGGTATTAAGAAATTCATTACTTTTATATATCAAGCAAAATATTTCGTCCATTAGCTCAATTATTATTTAAAATTTACATATATCTAGAATTAAGTTTAATTCACTATCTGAACCAATTGGTATTATCAGAAGTAATATATAATTACGCAATCTCTTAATTATACTAACAATTATTTATTTTCCGAGGAAAAATAAATAAAACATAAGTAGGAAGGTGTATATAAAACCTTATTGGGTTTTTAGCAGTTATGTATCGTAATCATAAAGAAAGGAATTTAAACAATAAATGTTTTGTACGTCAAAATACCATTTAATATTGCAATGAGTTTAAACAAAGAAAACTAATAAATTGACTATAGACATTTTTTCTTGTCTAAGTGCCATATTCACTGTCATGATGACGTTTTGGATGTATGATGCTGTCTCATATGCGACCATAGGCCAGCATTTTGTGCGAATGTCTTATCACAAATTTTGCAGGCATATTTTCTAATTCCAGAGTGGAGTTTGGCATGCTCGTTCAGTGCTTTTTGTCGTGTAAATGTCGTTCCACATATGTTACACTCAAATGGACGTACACTTGAGTGTGCGGCCTCGTGATCACGTAACAGTCGACGATCGAAAAAGTCTTTACCACATGTTTCACACTGGAACGGCCTTTCATTATAGTGCCGCCGACGATGTGCACCCAAGTGCCCAGAGTTGGAAAACCTTTGTCCGCACTCTTCACACACATATGGCTTTTCACCCGTATGGGATCTCATGTGTAGTTTTAATTCCGTTGTGGAGGCGAAGGCTTTACTGCAAATAGTGCAGGCGTGTGGTTTAATGCCCAAATGGCGATTTATGTGTACTTTCAGATTGGAATTGTCAGTAAAATGAGCATCACAGTAGTGGCAGGCATACGGTTTATGCGCCGAGTGTCGTTTCATATGTACATTAAGTAGAATTTTATTCTTGAACTGCTTTTGGCAGACATCACAAGTGAAACTAGTATTCTGAAAATCGATTTGTTTTCTCTTCAATTTTTTCTTTCGGGTTTGTGGTGGTGGTTTGAATTCAGTCTCTGGACTTCGTTCAACCTTAGTTGGCGTAATTGGCGTTTTTTCTAGTAATTCAATTCGAAACTCAACTTCCTTGTGGTCTCTTTTATTATCTATGCAATGTTCATCTTCCGAAATTTCGTCTAAAATCTCAAATTCCTCATAGCATTCCTGCCCACATTCTTCTTCGTTTAAATCTTCAAATTTAATCTGCGGTTGATGTTCTTCCTAGAAGAGAGTATACTGAATAAATTTTCTGATTGTACAAAAATTATTAGACTTACAGCTAGTGGTTCCAGCGAAGCTAACAGCGCTGCCTCTTCAATTAACTGAACCCTCCGTCGAGTTATACTATCAACATATGTGGACAATTGAGTCAGAGTATCAATCATAATCTCATCGATAACTTCTTGGTCAAGGATTAAGTGTTGTTTTAATAAGTGATCCATGAACACAGTCACATTATTTAATTCTTGTTCACAAAAATTGCATTTGAAGTGCATACTTCTATTTAGAAATAATATTTTTCCGCAGTTCAGTGGATCTTCTTTGCTTGTGCTCTCAGAATGCTTTGACGAGTCTTCATCGGTGTCATTTTCACTGTCATTGAAATTTAAAACGCTAATTGCTGATCCGGTCGAGGAGTTGAAGTTGCTCATACTCAATAACTTAATAATTTGGCAATACAAAACAATTTGGTAAACAAATACGAAAACAAAAACTAAATTTCGCGTGTAGGTCCAAAGAATATGATATGAATGAAAACTGAAAATAAAATAAGTGACGTTGCCAACTGCTTGGTTTTACTTGCCATAAACAGCTGAGATGTCGTTTGTATCATGTGATTCACAGCTGGGAACTTTTTGTCTCATGCGATTCACAGCTGGAATGCTGCGATTCCCTAGATAGCCGAGTGTTTATTACAGATGTTCAAGGGAAATAATTACCTTTACTGTTGTTTTTATTTTAATATTTAAAATGTTGGATGCTATTAAAATTTCTGCAAATAATTTTAATTTAAAATGTGCCGAAATTCACTACAATAATGCGGAAAAATATGCAATTATTTGCAGTTATTGTGACTTAATTACAAATTGTTTTGATCAGTTTCGCGAACATTATCAAGAACTTCACCTGGAGATAGAACATTTGGCGAATCATCCAAAATGTTCTAATGCAGAAGACGACAAGAACTGGAGCCTAGATGATGAAAATTCTGTGCATAGAGATGACCAAAGTGAGAATGTTTACGTCTTGGAGAATGAAGCTGTGCCAGAGGAAAAAAACGAAACACTTGAGAATATAAAAATCTTACTCAATGAGGGCCTCACACAAATCGATGTGGAGTTTAATGTCGCTGATGACAAAAAAGAAAATTCCATAGAATTTGCAAGTGATTCGGAAGAAGACAAGGAATGGAGTGTAAGAATTCTTCCTCAATCTAGTCTCCCAATCCATAACAATGAAATCAGTGAGTACGAGGCGACTAGAGATGATCATTCAGTTGCTGCCAATCAAACGACATCAGCAAGAAAGTTCAAATGCCAATATTGCGAAAAGTCCTTTAGTTACAAATCGAATCGCAACATGCATGAAGTGCGCCACACAGAAAAACGAGACTTTGGTTGCAGCATCTGTAGAAAGTCCTTCTACACTCAGTGCGAACTGCGGAATCATATGCGATGGCATACGGACGAGCGATCGTATGTGTGTGAAGAGTGCGGCAAAGCATTCCGTCATTCGTGGGTGCTGAGGAAACACCATCGAACACACACCACCAAAAAGGCCACATTGCCATGTCCGCAGTGTGGGAAGTTGTTCACATACAAGGACAATCTCCGCAATCACCTGCAAATACACAACACGAGCTCCTCGTTCACCTGCGAGTGGTGCAATCGGAGCTTCACTCAACGCAAACTGCTCAGGGCCCACACTCAACGTCACCATGCAAATCATGTGTAATTGTCACAAATACATGATCGATCTGTATGGGATCATTTATTTTAAAAACATATTCCAGAAGTAGTCAATATTTTAGGTAAACAATAATCAACATTTTTTGTAGCATAGATACAAGTTTATTATATTCTTTCACGAAGATGACCATAGGGCGAGGCATCATTGGTTTCAAAATAATATATACCCTCGTCACGATTAACATCCAACGGATCCCCCATTTTGACATTTACTGTGGGTTCAGTGCATCCATCCTTGTCCGAAATATTGTCGAAACTATCGCATTTGGTGATGGGATCGAACGAATAACCGCTCACTGCCTCGGCATATAATGTCACACATCGACCGTGCGAACAGCTTCCATCAATATCCGTACCGCAGCCGGGTTGCAATCGGCCCCAATTGGGATAGAACGAGGTGTGGCCGATCGGTTTCAAAAAGCCCTTCACATTGCCATTCGTCTGTATGGTCTGCACATGACGAGCATCGGTGGTGGCCAAACGCGTCTCCGTATTCGAGTAGCTGTACAAAGGATATGCGGGATCCAGACCGACAATGGCGGCGACTTGACCACGTTTCACATTTTTCCCACAAAAACCAGCGACGTGAGCACCCAGACTGTGCCCAATCACAACCAACATGTCGAATGACATGTTGAATTTCTCATTTAAAAAATCGACAAACTCCGCCACATCCTCGCCCACCGTTGGAACCTTGGCACGCGATGAAATATAGTTCAGCTTGGAATATTCATACCAATCAACTGATATGATGTTGAAATTCCCCCGCGAAAGATAGGCCTCGCGTATGGGTCTATTGGGTGTTGTTGTATACGATCCGCCCCAACCGTGAATTATGATTCTAGAAATAATATTATAAATGCAATTCCATAATTTATATAAAATAATTCTATCCAATTCTTACTTGGTGTGCATTGATTTTTCAAAGTTCGAATTTCGCACCGAATCCTCATCGCCGATAAAGAGTTCCTGAGGCGAATCGGGATTAGAATTGGTATAAAGGTAGAATTTTACATTTCCTGTGGCCCGATTGTCGATCATGTCAGCGACGCTCTCCCGCAAGGGCAAGGCATTGCTATAGTCTGAAATAATAAATTAGTTGTAAATAAAATATAATATTTCGAATGGAAATATATTACCCAATAAGGCCACCACAAACACCAAAACCACCGATACATGTACCATCATGAACGATGAAACTAAAACTAAATTTGAATTTGATCCGTAGACTCAAATAGTCCATCGAATTTATTTTTATATTCATCTGATATTATGCTATGATTAAGATTAGATTTTGTCTAATCGAATTTTTTATTGATAAAAAATAGATTAATTTTATTGTCATAAAATACGTTTTTCAGGTTGTTTGTTATTTTGTATTGAAAAATTATTTGAATACCTATAACTAATTTTTAGTGTAGGGTACGAGACCGTAAAATGTCCTCACTCTTCGTGTGTGTAATACCTCAGTTATTCATAGTTAAATTTACAACAATTGTTATCATTAGATAGTTATATCAGATTGACAAAAGCAATTATTGATATATGTTCGTGCTGCTATTATTAAAACACTTAATTTTACAAATAGTATTCTTATACGAACCCCCTTTTTGTTGTTTATACACAAATGATTAAATGTAAACATATATGAATATAATCGATTTACATTTTGAATTATACAAATTATAGTTAAAATATTTAAATAATTAGTCAGTATTTTTAACATGAAAAACGAGAAACTTTTAAATAAATATTAATAGCTTGATGTTCATTTTCCTTCCGCAATAACATGTGTATTGGTGTACCAATACGGAAAACTGCCGAAACCATATACTTTGGACTTATTTTGGATTCGGTTGATTGCAACTTTATGATGACTTTATACACATACAAATCGTATTTGGTATAAACGCATCTTCCACAGACCTCACATTTTGAACGATCGTCCATGTGTGTTTCTAATTCTTTGCCCGGGTAGAAGCTCTTATCACATTCTTTGCACTGATGTGCTCGTATGGCGTATTCTATGGCACATTATATGGCTCATCTGTGTGAATGGTTTCTCACAAATATCACAGAATATTCTTGTGACTAGTCAAAATTAAAACGCTCCAAAATACCTCACTACATTTTTCACATATATGCTCGTATCTTTTGGCCATTTCTATGCTTTATACGGACATGATCAGCTAAACTACGCTTCGTCTTGTACGTACGAGTGCAGCTGGTACAGGGGAATTTTTACACCTGTGGGGTTCGAATCCTCTGCATAGATATCATTATATAGTATTATAAATTATTAATATTCATTTTTTTTTTTTTTTTTTTTTTTTTGTTTTGCTACTACTAACCCTATTAAGGCTATAACCTGACGATCCTTTTCGATAGATAGATAATTTTTCTAGAGATGCTCATTTTGAAGAATTCGAACTATTTTAAAATTTGTCTGGCAAATTCACTATTTAAAATAATTCTTTCAATTTTTTCGTACTCATTTTATTTGAAACTTTAATATTACAACTAGCATTATTATTCTTATAGGCAAACGAGGCCTTAATTATTCATAATGAACATAATATGAAATTTTGTAAGGTGTGTAGTATCAAATTATGTATAATTATTTATCGATGTAGCCGAACTATAACTTAAAATATACAAACAACAGATACAATAACTATACTGTGATATAATAATAATTCTACAGTACTTTGGATCTGAAAAGGATAAAACTTATAATTAAGAATGGCTTTATTTCCTATAGTCCTTCCGCAGCATCATGTGTCTTCATATGAGAATATAGGCCACCAGACTGCAGAAAAGACTTACCACAGACTTTGCACTCATGTTTTCGCTCCGATGAATGCAATTTTTTATGAACACGTAGAGCCTTTTTCGTTTGAAATGTGGACCCACAAACATCACAGGCAAATGGCCGTTCATTACTATGTGTCACACTATGCACATTCAAATCGTAGATGCTGTAAAAGCATTTTCCACACACCTCGCACTTTGCAGGGCGTTCGCCCGTGTGTCGTCGCATGTGTGCAGTCAATACACCATGATCACGACAACGGCGTCCACAAATTTCGCATATTATTGGCAAAATACCAGTATGTCTCATCATATGGGCTTTCAGTTCTTTGTCCGTGTAGAAGCTGTTATCACACTCTTTGCACTTGTATGCTTTCACACCCGTATGGCGTATTCTGTGACGCATCATATTGCCCACTTGCGTAAAAGGTTGCCCGCAAATATCACAAAATATACCGGTGTGTTTCCACTTGTGACTTCGTAAAATGCGTTCACTTCTAAATACCTCACCACATTCTTCACATTTATGTTCCTTTGGTCGTACCTTGTGGCCATTCCTATGCTTTATACGTATATGATTTAGTAGACTACGTTTCAAGTTATACGATCTAGAGCATTGGGTGCAAGGAAATTTCATTTTTTCTGTGCTTTTCGAGTCGTCTGTATTGCTGCTATGTTCATCATTTTCGTTATCGTCCTAAAAGTAAATCTTTATAAATTCTCTTTAACCGTTTGATATTCATTACTTGCTAACTGAGTACTCTAAGGCGTCGTGCTGCTCTGTGATATATTCATTATTGTCTTGATCCTTTTCCATGGAATAATCGTTGGGTGTCCAGACGTTTTCCGCTTCTATAGAGTGGGGGTTTTCCATGCTAAAATTCTCTAACACGACAATGTTTTTTCTATCTTCATCTTGTTCCGACAATTGGATGTCCATTAAATCAATCGGCTTCTCATCCTCCAACTGGCACGTTTCGGATGTTATTGCTTTATGATCCTCTGCATCACTTTCGCTCTTTATGCTCGCTTTATTGTTGCTAGAAGGCAGTATCATGTTATCCACTGTCTCTGAATCCGCAAATATATTGGCTGATTTATTATTATCCAATTGTTCGTCCAAGAGATGCTCATTTTGAAAATGGCTTGGAAATTCATCGAACAAGAGCTTCTTGCCGCATAGGCAACAACAGACACTGTAGTTGGTTGATGTTTCACAGTATATCTCGCCACATTTGAAATTATGAAATTTGTCTGTCTTCGATGGCAGCAATTTAAGCATAATTTCAATTTATATTAACAATTTACATATATTTATTTGTTTATACTGATTGGACAAAAACACAAGATGTCAATTGTAAATCTCGAACAGCTGTCAAAGTGAAAAGTGATGCCACGTTCTTGTGCTAAACAAAAATTGATTAAGAACGAGAACACATACCAACAGGCAAAAGCGGTAGAGAATAATAGTGGTTGGCAACAGTAGACCCTGCCGTTGAGATGCATGGGAAAGGAATGTTAAATGGTCCAATTGGTTGCATTGCACCTGTCTTCACGGTACATGTACTTCAACAACAACAACCTACTAAGTTAGTAACCTCGTCAAGACGAGCTCTGCTTGTTTCTTCATATTTAAGTATTTTTTCCCACACGATGGCACGCTTGGTTGAGCACAGAGTCCCAGCATAATTTAAACACTTAAAACGAACCACTGACGCAACGACGCCTACAACTTACCATATTCTTTACACTCCATTTATAGTCATATTCATTTATTATGACTAAATGAAAACCAAAAAAATTGTTTAGTTTATAAAGTAACAAACTTTTTAATAGTATAATGGATTACTCTAAAAGTCTTTGAATCAGGTCTAAATATAAAATCTAAATTAAAATAATACTGTTAGTTTAAGTATTTATCATGGGTGGATTTTTCTAATGTGGTTCTTCAAAGAACCTGCCTGCATGAATGTTTTCCCACATATTTTGCACTCATGACGTCGCTGGGAGGAATGATGTCGCTTATGAATCCGTAAGGATTTCTTTGTCTGGAATGTCGAGTCACAAATATTGCAAATAAACGGTCGTTCACTACTATGTGTTACACTGTGTACATTCAAATCATGGAAAGAATAGAATGATTTTCCACATTTTTCGCATGCCGCAGGACGTTCGCCTGTGTGTCGTCGCATATGAGCTTTGAGTTTGCCCTTGTCGCGGCAGCCACGTCCACATATCTCACATATAACCGGCAAGGCACCAGTGTGGCGCATCAAATGCGATTCCATTTCCTTTTTCGTATAGAAGGATTTGTCACAGACCTGACACTTGAACGCCTTTACTCCCGTGTGTCTTTTCCGATGTGTCTTCATGTTGCCCGCGCAGGAAAACGATTTGCCACATATATCACAGAAGCAGTTATTATGTTTAGCCATGTGAATGCGTAGAGCGCTGGAATATTCGAAAACCTGGTCACATTCCTTGCACTTGTGTTCCAGATTTGAATTCTGTATATCGTTCTCATTGTTGTTCAAATGGTTGGCTCGGAGGTGGTGATGTAAACCGTTCTTGGTTTTATAAAATCGTCCACAGTGCATGCAGATGAAATGTGACCCGTCCAATTTAGTGGGGTCATTTTTCTAAATATATAAGTACAATGAAAATTTATAATGTAACACATTGTGTCTGTTAAGAAATTACCTCACTCGTGGCTTGATCGAACTCATCTGATGATACCTTCTCAATAATATACTCTGTTCTTAGGTTGGGGTCATTAACCATCGAGAAGTCTACAAGCTCAAAATCTAGAACACCTTCTGAGCCTAAAGAATTTTCGTTTTCATCGTCCTCTTTTGGCAAAAGATCCTCCGTGAACTCAATGTGATGTTGATCTTCAGTCTCGAGATTAGAAAGGTCTCCATCCACACAAAATTCAAACTGTACATCCGATAAATCCAATTGTGATGGAGTTGTTCGTGGGTCAGAGGCACTTGTATCGTCTGTAGTATCACAGGATTCCGAATATGAATTGCGTTCTTCCTGAGACAAGTGTTGGTACTGGAAATGCTGAGGAAATTCGTCGAACAACAAGTTTTTCCCACACATACAACAACTAACTCGATAATTTGTTGGAGTTAGGCAGAAGATTTCTCCGCATTTAAAATTGTGAAAAGCCTCGACAGCCGGCGGCAGTAGTTTGAACATTTTCCCAACGTACTTCGGTATCTCTCCGCGCTCAACGTATCTCACAGTCCGATCGTTTTGGCAAACTACTAAGAGCTTTAGCTGGAACTATTTGTTTACACTAGCCCCAACAGTGCTGCCAACTTCTAAACAAGCCCTATAAGAAGCCTCATTAACATATCTAGAGGAAATTGTTTATCGATAAATAGGTACACAGTATATTCATATCTTAAAAATTATTAACGTCCGTAATTTTTGGAAAAAATACTAATAGAAAAATGCAAACAAAAAAATATATAGTATACATTTTCGAGACATTATACATTTTAAAAGAGTTGGATTTATTATCGCACCGGACAATGATATTTTCCATTTCATAAGTTTGATAGTCTCACTGAGATTATTAAATAAAGTTGATTGAATTTATTACCATTAAGAGTAAACATTTGTATTTAAGTGATGCCAAGTTCTAAGGGAAATTGACTTCCTGAATGGTTTTCTCCTCGATTTTCAAAAATTTTATATTTATATCCCCGATATCTTTTCTCCAAAAACCCCTAAATAAGCCCCAAGTAAATTACATGATTGATAAGATTATTATTTTGCATGCGTATTAAATACTGATATTAAAATTTACACCTCTTTATGTGTTTTTGAATGGCAATATAATCCAGCTGCTTGGGCGAATTTCTTGTCGCAAATTTTGCAAACATACGCCTTTTCCCCTGAATGTATGCGACTATGATCCCGAAGAAATTTCTTCTGTTGAAATGCTTTTCCGCAAATTTCGCACTTATGTGGACGATCGCCAGTATGGGTGTTCATGTGCTCCTTCAAGTGGTACGACGTGTGCATAGGTTTGTCGCACACACCACATCTGAAACGTTTGTCCTCAGTGTGAATCCGACGGTGGGCCCAAATTCCAGAGTACTTCGCAAACGATTTTCCACAGTGTTCACATATGTATTTACTGCTGCTCTTCGCCGTCTCCTCTATGGAACTACTTGATGTGGCGACATCAGCTTTGGAAAACGCTTTAGATGACGCGTGCGTCCGCATGTGTTCATTTAATTCTTTTTTAGAAAAATATGAACTCTTGCATTCGTCACAGGAAAAAGGATGCATTTTCAAATGAACTCGCATTTCATGTAGTTTTAGTTGGCATTTGTATTGAAATGTCCTAATGCATTTGGAGCACTTGTGTGCTCGAATGCCCTTATGTATGAGTTCAATATGTTTCCAAAGATTTCCAGAATTCGTGAAATTATTACCACATTGTCGACAATTATAAGGTCTGACGCCAGTATGACTATTTATATGAGATTGTAAGTTGTACTTATTAGATTTGTAAATTCCGCAAATGGGGCACTTTAAATCATCATTTAATTCCTTCGACTTTTTTCGAAGACAAGGCGCCCTGGAATGCATTATACTTGAGGTGGCCTTTTTCTCCATATCCTTGAAAGACGTAAAGTTAAGTAAACGATTCTAAACGGATTTATTTGACCTTTTAGATAAGTACATTTGCGCATTGTGGATTTTTCCCAGCTTCTGCCTCTTGCTCTTGTACCACAGCGTTGAGTTTTTCCTGTTTTATTAATTCGACGCCTTCTAATGTGATTCCATCTAGATCAACAGCCAATGTATTTTTTTCGATTTTATCTTGTTTTTTCAATAAAGAATTATTCTCATTGTCCAAAACCACCTCGATTGGCAGCTCATAATCGATATCTTCTAATGCATCTATGAGATTCCTATGTAGATCCTGAAAGTGTTCCACAAAGACACCGTAGTCCAATGTTTTCATGTTACAAAAACTACAAATAATAGAAAAAGTCTGTCTTCCTTGGCAAAATATTTCCGCACATTTTGAATGAAAACCGTTAGAATTATCTAAAATTTTTAGCATTTTCTCTGATATAGCGTACTAGACGTTTATCAATAAATACTTGGCTCATTAACAAGGGAACATATGTTTCCATCACAGTGCTGCCAAGTAAATTCACTCCAACCTGCTGATGATATCAAGAGTGAGATAACAAATTAAGATACAAACATTTAAAATAGAGAAAGTTTTCTTTATTAATGAATTCGAAGCAAAAATTCGAATAATTTCCATTTAGAAATAGTTATTGAACATTACGACATCATTTTTTATTAAAATCTTAATAAAAAATTACATAGTATTTACATATCACAAGCCTAAAATAATATTAACTCTACTCATTTATAACCACCATACTTAAAGCTAGATATTTTTTCATAAACAAGTGCAGAAACACTACTTTCAATTTCTGCGACTTGATCTCGTGTTAAATTTGCATTTTTTATATTCATGCTCAGCGCTTCAAAGAGTAGGCTTGTGCTATCTTTCTCAGCATGTTGTCTTTCAGCAATGGCAGCACAACTTTGCTTTATCGTTTCTGATGCTATGCCCAAAAATTGTTCAAACTTTGCATCGATATCTGTGCGTCTACGTTTGTGTCCCTTTGAATTGGACATATAAGATTCCATCAGCGCCTCATTGCTGGTGGCTGGAAATGCAAAACCACCAGTGACGGTTGTGCCCCCGACATCAAAGTTGTACTCCACCTCTGGTTGAATAAATTCTTTTGTCCTGTGATAACAAAGAATTTCAGATTTAAACTCTATCATTGTATATTGACTTACTGCCTTCTGAAGCATTTTACATTGTCAAGGAAACGCAAAGAATTATAATATTTCCAATTCCTTCTCTGATCACTGCCTGAACGCTGCTTGATTTTTTTGTATGTGTCCCTCAGGTTTTTCCAGCGCTTTTTGCAAGTTTCCCCTATAGTAAAATATAAAATAAAAACAAAAATTTTTAATGTTTATTTACTTACCAGTTGTGTTGAGGCGCTCGCCAATCTCATTCCAAACTTGATCTTTTTTTGCTATATTTTTGTAGTCCTCAGTTTGCAAGTTATATAAAATCTCATTGACTTTCACCTCACGAATAAGATCTTCATCAAAATCCATTTTTGTTTCGTCTCTTGAATTCAAGAATTAATAAAAAGTTTTCGACAGGCTCTTCAGCACAGAAGAAAATGTGTTTATATTTAACAAGCGTCTGAGAAATGCCACATAACTGTCAGAGGCATCAGCTGTGCAATGCGGTTCACAGGGTGAACCGAAAGTACCGTTCTCATATCTGTTAAATAAACTCTTCTCTCTGCATTTTCTCTTCAATTCATTCGAAGTCTTTAAGATTTGGAATAGTAATCATAGGAACAAAATGTTTACCATAAATATTTGCGATAAACCTTTATTTGCGTTCAGGACGGTAACTTCGGCATATGTAATGCTGCCAAGTTAGAATATTTGCATTACATATTTTCTCATTTTTCCCCCTCATCGATTTTTCTGTATTCCAAAGAAGAAATATTTTCCAGTAGTACACTATTCAACAAAGCACGCAGTATATAAATAGAAATTTTCTCCAGAAAAACCTATAACTAAAAGTATTGTTAAAGAAATCACTGACAAACAAAATGGGCGAAATTGCAACAACCGGAAATGCAAATGAAAAAATGGCCAACCTTCTGAAGGAAGCGGAAAATTTAAAAACAAAATTAGAGGAAGAACGACAAAAACTGAACGATGTCAGTCTTTCGAATATCGCTGAGCGTTTGGAGCAGATCGCGTATGTAAACATAAAACCACGCAAGGTGTTGAAGGGCCATCAGGCGAAGGTGTTGTGCACCGACTGGAGTCCCGACAAGAGACACATAATTTCGTCATCACAGGATGGCCGTTTGATTATATGGGATGCTTTTACCACAAACAAAGAGCATGCCGTAACCATGCCCACCACTTGGATAATGGCCTGTGCCTATGCTCCATCTGGTAATTACGTTGCGTGCGGAGGTCTAGACAACAAAGTTACGGTGTATCCAATAACTTCAGATGAGGAAATGGCAGCTAAGAAACGAACCGTTGGTACACACACCAGTTACATGTCTTGCTGCATCTATCCCAATTCGGATCAACAGATTCTTACTGGCAGCGGTGATTCTACTTGTGCCTTGTGGGATGTTGAGTCTGGACAGCTTTTGCAGAGTTTTCATGGTCATTCGGGTGATGTGATGGCCATTGATTTGGCGCCCAACGAGACTGGCAATACTTTTGTATCGGGCAGTTGCGACCGCATGGCTTTTATTTGGGATATGCGTTCTGGACACGTTGTACAGTCATTTGAAGGTCATCAATCGGATGTGAATAGTGTTAAATTCCATCCGTGTGGTGATGCGATTGCCACTGGATCTGATGACAGCAGCTGCCGTTTGTTCGATATGCGTGCAGATCGCGAGGTGGCCGTATTCTCCAAAGAGAGCATAATCTTTGGAGTAAATTCTGTGGATTTCTCTGTCAGTGGACGCTTGCTGTTTGCAGGATACAATGATTATACAGTTAATCTGTGGGACACACTGAAGTCGGAACGCGTATGCCTGTTATATGGACACGAGAATAAGGTTTCGTGTGTGCAGGTGTCTCCAGATGGCACCGCGCTCTCAACTGGCAGCTGGGATTATACCATCCGTGTGTGGGCTTAAGACCCCGGAGACCACTGAAATTTAATTGCAAAGCACATTGTTTCATTCTTGTTTATTTATGTTTTGTCGTTTTCAAAAGGCTATATTTATTATTCCTTATACACAATATTCATACTCAAGTTAATCAAATGTTAATATCATTATGTTATTTATGTGTATGTATTTTCATTAAATATTTGTTTTATATAAGTGTGCCGATATTATTGTTAACTGAGATAGTAAAGTATATTATGCCAATTGTTGAAATATTGTATGATATACCTATGTTAAAAATTAAATTTAAAATACAATTCAAAATTGCTCTTCAGCAACACATATTTTCGCTGCCATACAACATTTGTCGTTCTTTCGGTGAAGTCGAAGATGAGCCGAAAGTCCAGCCGATTGCGCAAACGATTTACCACAAAGCTTGCACACAAATTTCTTGGCATCCAAATGTAGATGCATGTGATGATAGAGCGACTTGGCTTGGACAAAGGAAACTCCACAATAAGTGCATTTATGAGTTCGTTTCTGCGCATGCACAACCATGTGGTCAGTTAATTGCTGCTTGGATGGAAAACATTTACCGCACTTCTCACAACAATACGGCTGTTCTCCCGTATGTCTACGTTTATGGACCATGAAGTTAACACGAATGCGTGTTCGATATCCACAATACTCACAGAAATAATCTAATTTAGCATCGTGTGTTCTGCGATGGTCGCGCAATCGTCTGGGATTTATAAAGGCTTTAGTGCAATCATTTATACCACATATGAATTTTGCTTCACCGGCATGATTAAACTCGTGTAGACGTAGGGACTCACGACTTCTGTACTTCTTATCACATTGCGTGCAAGGAAATGAGGCATGCACCCGATTCAGGTGGCCATTGAGGAGTCGTTCGTTGCGAAATTCCATCATGCACAGGATACATTGAATGGCTTTCGCTCCAGAATGGTAATTACGTATGTGGGTCTCAAGAGTTTGACTTTTAGAGTAGAATTTTTTACAGTGTATGCATTGCAACTAATTATCGGAGAAAATATTTTTATAATATTAAATTTGTGATTACAAATTCATATTACCTTAGCATTAATTTCCTGGCTTTTATCCATTTTCTGACGATTTCACCAAAGAATTTTTTAGATAATTTCTTTAATGCTGCGCTCAACGCGGTTCTTTTTTAAATAAAACAAGACTGATTAGCATGTGAAGCAAGCATACATTGAAAGTGTTGTTAGTAGGTTGATCTAAATTTAATCATACACAATATCACAAAACGATACGGTATGTCTTGTTCAATTCACAAAAGTTCTTATTCACGTTGAAGTTACGAGAAATTAATTGCTCTCTCAATCTAAATATAAAGCCATTGTGGCAAAAAATATCAAACCCTAAAAACAGTGCGTACTATAAACATTTACAAACGTATTCAGTACATATATATTATTTAATTGTTTGCAATTAGACATGCATTCCTGCACTGATTTCTCGTTTTATAAACTTACACTCAGTTATCAGTACAATTAAAATGCTTTTAAACTCTTACAAAAATATCGTTAAGCGCTGCTTAGAGCATTTTATCATTAAATAAGTAAGAATTTATAAAAAATAATATATAGAAATGTATACAACTAAAAGATATTCCATAAAAAATCTATATCAAAATAACGCTTAAGTGTGTTCAAACAAGTTATACCTACTAAAATGCCATGCGAGATACATATTAAAACTGTTCAGACTTATGTTGTCGCATATGTCCTGAGAGACCAGCTGCCTGAGCATACGCTTTGCCACATATCTTGCACAGGAATTTCTTTATACCCAAATGAAGATGCTTATGATGATATAGGGCTTTTGCTCTTGAGAAGCTAGCACCACACACATCACACTTATGTGGTCTTTCCGTTGAATGCATCGCCTTGTGCTCCCCCAACAGGGATTGAGATGCAAATCTGCGATCGCAGTCTTTGCATGCAAATGGTTTCTCGCCAGTATGAGATCGTTTGTGCACAATCAGAGCTGGTTTGGCTTTCGTACGATATCCACACATTTCGCAGACATAATTGCGCTCCAGAGTATGTACAATTCTCTTATGACAACTCAAATGTTTCGGATTAAAGAACGCTTTGCCGCAGTTCTCGACATCACAAACAAAATTACGCACGCCGGTGTGATTAAATACATGCAGCTGAAGTGCTTCTTTGCTCTTGTATGTTTTATTGCACTGATCGCATGGAAACCCATCATGAACACCTTGAAAGTGCGCGGTGAGTGCACGGTCGTCACAAAACTCACTTTCGCAACGTGAGCACTTAAAAACTTTGTTTTTGTTATGACATTTATTTATATGATGCTCTAGGAACTTCGCCAGTTTATAGGATTTTCCACATTCACCACATTTGTGTTTGACGGGTAAAACTTTTTTAGAAGGCGCTTTCAAGACCTTTACGAAAAAATGTAATGAATCAAATTCGGAGAATAACATAAGGATTAACAAACCTTGGGTACATATTCATCTTCTTTAACATTTTCAATACCCGTATCAGATTCAGATTCGCTACAATTGTCATGGATTTCGGATTCATCTTTCCAATTCAAGTTTGGTGCAAGTGAATTAGTTGCAAAGTTATCTACAGTCTCATCGTTTGCAGAATGTGAATCGGTTAACACCTTGATATCTTGCAACTGTTCATCAATTTCAGTGACATCTCTAAAGTCGGTTGTTATTGCTTCAGCTTCACATTTAATAGTAACTTGTGTCGTCGATTCGTTGTTGTCCACATGAACATTTTTAAAGTGCAGCAAAAAATCATCGAATTCGAACGACTTCAATTCACAAAATGTACAAATAATTGAAAAATGTTCCAAGGTTTGGCAGTAAACTTCAGCACATTTTGTATTTGAAAATGAATTCAGCGCTGATGTTGAATTCAGAAGACTCAACATTATCACCAACTATTTGTTTATTTTCGAACAAAACGAAATAATTCGAGCTTCTCTCGTTTAAAATGCAAATAACAATTCCGTATTAATTGTCAGAGTCAGCTGTTTCATATTGTGATGCCAAGTTTAAAAACATTTGAATGTAAACAAGTAAACAAGAGTGCCAAAAATAAAGAGTAGTGATAGTTGTACGTAATTATGAGTTTTATAATTATATCCTTTTACTTCATGATATATAGAATAAAATATTACATGTTACGCCCCTTACAAAAGTACCAAATATTCACAACATTAGTATTATACAATTCAGAATGAATAAATATAAAATCTTAAAATAAACTATTTCCTAACTACATTATCATATATTATTTCAAATAATAACAACGAAAATTGTATTAAAATAGCTCGGCCTTATGCTGCCGCATATGTCCTGCCAATCCCGCTGCCTGAGCGTAGGCATTGCCACATAGTTTGCACTTAAATTTCTTAACACCTAAGTGAAGATGCTTGTGGTGGTACAGTGCTTTGGGACGTGAAAATGATGCCCCACATACATCGCAGATGTGGGGTCGTTCTGTTGAATGAATCGGTTTGTGCTCCTTCAGAAGAGAGTGCGATGCGAACCTTTTGTCACATTCATCACAGGCGTATGGCTTTTCACCAGTATGTGAACGATAATGGATCTTAAGGGTTTCCCTAATACGACAGCTGTAGCCGCATGTCTCGCAGATATAATTTTTTGGATCCGTATGAACATGCCGATGAACGGTCAGCTGACGTTTTGTGAAAAAGCGTTTTTCACAATTCTCAAAGTCGCAAACAAAATTCTTAATCCCAGTATGCTTTATCTCATGTCGTTTTAATTCGAAATTGGAACGACACTTTTTCTCACATTGTGAACATTGAAAGCCTAAATGTTCCTTTACCATGTGGGCGTTTAATTGTCGAATAGTAGGCAGAATTTTTGAGCATTGATTGCACTTGTGACCTGTGGATACAGTTCCATTGTGAAACTTAGAAACGTGATGTTTTAAATATCGTTCAGTTTTATACAATTTTTTACAGTGCTCACATTCATACGCTCTTCCATCTTTCTTGGAAACTAGTTTCTGAATAAGGAATTTATTAAAATCAAAATGCTGAAATAATGTTCAACTCTAATAAGTACCTTAGGTTTATAGTCTTCATCTTCATCACAGTTATCGACGTTTTCGATCCATTCATCACCATCACTCGAATCATCAGTTTCTTTTTCAATTAACGTACCTATCTCACTAGTCGCTGTAACTGAGACTAAATTGCTGATGTCCTCACTCTTGTCCAGCTCATTCTTTATGTTCACTTCCAGATATGAGGTGCACTGTACATTAGCCTCCTCTGGTTTTAACAAGTTATTTTCGAAATGCACATTCTTGAAGTGGGAGAAGAAATCGTCGAATTCAAAGATTTTCATGTCGCAAATTGTGCAGACTATAGTGAAACTATTTGCGTTTTGACAAAATATTTCTCCACACTTTTTATTCGCATAGTTGTTGAGTGCAACGTTCGGCAATAATTTTAACATTGTACCATCCACCAATTATCTCTTTTATTTTGTAATTTTTTGGTGGGTATATGTTATTGTCTTTAATATGATTTAAATAACAAACTTTGACATTCCGAAGAGAGAGAGCAGCGTTGAATAAAGTGCAGAATTTAGGTACATTTTCATCCAGAATTTTATATATTAGTAGAATTTTGATTGTTCATAAATAAAGTGTTCATAAAAAATTGTATCAATGAAAATAACCCGAAGAAATGTATTTTCCAATTGGAATTAAATACCTTATTTATATACGTTATGTTTCAACGAATTCCAATAGGAAGCAAGAAATAGTACTTTCTGTTGAAATAACCTGCAACACTTGACCGTATTTTCTATAGGCTGTCATAATACTTCAACAAATTTATAAACAAAACCATTTGTGGATAACTTCTCAATGCATTTTAATGTGAGTTTTTTATAAAGAAAATGCTTAAAACCATTCCTCCAACGACGAGCTGCGGTTGTGGCTACTTCAAATCAAAATGTGCCGAAATTCATTATCAAACAACCAGTTTTTCCATTCTGTGCATTTTTTGTGGAATGAAGACATTGGACTATCAGAATTTTGTAGAGCACTTCCAGAAGCTGCATTTCGATGACTTCGCGAAAACTATGCAATGCACCGCGGAGCCAGTAGTCACCCCAGTTTTCGAAAGAAAAAAATCACATCACGATCCTTTGGAATTCGGTGACAAAGAATTAAACGAAGATCCAGATGAGGTGATGAAAAAATTGAAGGAGGAACGGTTAGAAGTAAAAGTGGTTAAAACAGAAAATGCAGATGAATTAATTGTCCTGGCGGAACCGGACGCATTATTAAGACTGGATCGAACAATCGAGGTTGGATCACAGGAGGAGTTAGATGGTTTCAATGAATCGGACAATGAATTCCTAAGTTGTAAAGTTAAAGTAGAACAATCAGATGTAAGTAGAGAGGTTCAACTAGAAGATGTTGATTTAATCACAACTTGTGCCTTAACAGCTTCAAGCAGCGAATCCATCGCAACCAAAAAAATCCAAACGAAGAGCTGTCACTCTCAAAAAAGAGCCGAAATACAAAGTGGACGACCACTTCGAAGAGGAGGAGAATTGTTTCTTACCATTTCTTAACGAATCCCTGCGAGTGGGTAACGATGAGAATACCTCAGAGGAAAACGATAGTTATTCAAAGCAGCATGTAACTGATGAAGAAGACATAGACTGGACAAAACCATATGAGCCAAATCTTCTGAAAAATCACGAAAAACGACCATACAAGCCTAGAAATAAACCAAATCTCTGCACCTACTGTGGACGCACGTTCAAGCGTCGCTATCAGTTGGAAACACACTTAAATGTACACACCGGGGATAAACCACATCAGTGCGAAATTTGTGGACGGCTATTTCGTGCAATTACCACACTCACTCGCCATCTCAACACCCACGAACAACGGGAAACTTTTCAATGTAAATTCTGTAAAAAGGCTTTCACTCACAAAGTAGCTCTTCTAAGTCATGAGTTGCGGCATACACAGGAACGTACAGTACCGTGTAACGAATGCGACAAATGGTTCTATACTGCGAACCAAATGGATACTCATAAGCGCAAAGTTCACAATAAGACCGATCAGGATGATTTGCCTTTCGTTTGCGACATCTGCTCCAAGCGGTATCGTACTGGATCCATGTTGAGTACACATAAATTCAAGAAACATTACAAAACAGCAAAATTCTCATGCGAACAATGCGGAAAAAAGTTTGTAGATGAACAGCAATTAGTTCTCCATCGACATATTCACATCGATGGATATTCGTCGTTAACCAGTTTGCAATCAGGAACTAAATAATCTATTGATTTGTGTTCATGTAAATATAATATATAGTCTATCACTTGTTGCCCTTGCATTTCTTTTGCAATAAAAATAATATACACCAACATGTATGATTCAATTTATCATTGAATAAAAAGTTAAAATAATTGAAAATATTTAAAACATGAGGCACAATTGTTAAATGAGTTCTGCTTTTTCCTACTACTTTCTACTATTCATGAAAAAAATAAGCAACCCTCGAAAATATCTGTTGAATTTGGAAGCATTGGACATTTGACAGTACGTAACATCTTTGACGACAACAAATAGTTTGAGTTTATTTATTAGAAATAAAATTTCCAATGATCCCTATAGTTTTCTGAAACTCTAAATAATTAGCAATGCAAGATAATTTAGACAATGTATGTATCACCGATCAAAATACTTTAAACGTCGAATCAACTATTTTGGATAAACAGAATGAATTGCACATTGTCAACGAGGATATACAATGTGGACATATTTATTTGCACGAACCCTCCAAAATGTTGAAATTCTTCTGCATTTTCTGCGAAAAGACCTATGATAATATTAATCTGTACTGTGATCATCTGAGCGAACATGTATATGGAGCTGAAAACAATGTTGAGTCTGATGCACAGCAGACCGTCTTAATCGAAGGTGCTACAACGGAACCAATTGAGAGTAATTGGGAAAAGCAAAATTCTGAGGTGATTCAATCAGAACATAAAATAGATAATCTACCCGATGAGGAAGTCAAAGACAATGAATTTCTTTACGAGGAAGTTAATGATTTAGTTGAAGAGGAAGAAGAAGGAATTGCAGAAAATTGTCAAAATAGTTCTTCGGAAGAATTTCATGGTTACGACGAAGCGGAATTAGACGAAGACGAGGAGGAAAGCCGACAATTTCTTTTTGATCAGTATACCGTTGACAGCGATGGCGTCGAGGAAACGAAGTTGGAAACAGAAATACAAAATGAGGATGAAGAAACATTAGACGATGGAGGAAAAACAGTAACTGACTTTGAAAATTTAATTGAAAATGCTAAAATCTTAAAAGTGAGATGTTATTTATTATATTAGCTTATATTAGAAAATTAACTTAACTTTCAATATATTTCAGCAACAAAGGTCAAAATCCCCTGAACCATTGGAAGAAGTAATAAAACTCGATACACCCGAGCCCTTAGTAAAAAGACTTAAAATTATAACATTAAAGAACAAAATAGACGAATTGTATTCAATGTTTAAACCAACTGATGAAAATGAAGAAAAGAAAGATACTGAAGAGGAAGGAAATAGTTCTGAAAAAACTGTCCTACAACAAACTACACAAATTATTGGCGAGACAGTTATTACATCAGTCCCTGTTGAAGTGAGCATTTCTAAATACTACGGTGGAGATGAATTCAAATGCCTGGCATGTGAAAAGGTTTTCCGGAATCAGGCCAGTCTTGCGACACATAGTCGTACTCATTACTTAGAGTCAAAAAGCCTGATTAAAGTGGCTCACAAGTGTGCGGATTGTAATAAACTCTTCAATAAATTGAAAGATCTTCAAAAACATATACATGAAGTGCACTATCCAGAAGGATTCAAGTGTAGGCTTTGTCATAAAACGTTGCGGTCTATGGCATTACTTGAAGTTCATATGAAAAAAATGCACGTCAATGGAAGAGTAACTTGCCGATTTTGTGGATTACCGAATTTCAAGAATATCCAAGAGTACGAGGAACATATGGCGACTCATGGAAGTGATGATTCTTATAACTGTTACATTTGTGGAAAACAGTATACTCAGGAATGGAATTTAAAGAATCATTTAAAACAACATGCTCTTAGATCTCCTAAATGTTGTGTTGTATGCGGAAAAATCACAATGAGACTAACGCAACATATGAAGATTCATTCACCTCGTCCAGCACGTCTACATCAGTGTCCAATTTGTAATAATATATTCTCCTTCAGCTCGGCTCTTAGTCGGCATATAAAAGTTATGCACAAACTACCTCGTACTGGACGTTCAAGGATTGCACGAAAGGATAGTATGAAAGCTTTGAAACGTCGTCGAAGACCAAAAATTAAAATAAACGAAAATTTGGTACTGTCTGATACGGAAGAAGCTGGTGATCAGAAAAAAGTGATTGTAGAAATGATAGAGAATGTTGTAAATCGAAGATCCTTATTAGATGAAAATAATACTGAATATATGGATTGTACGGTGGCAAGATATGAGACGATAGCAGCAGTAAACAGTATATCGTCGCCATCGCAAAAACAATAAAACTATTTTTAATTGATTACGTGTTTTTATATATTTCTATTATATTCTATTAATGTGAATACTTTTAATACAAACTGAATATAGTCTATAAACGGAGTGAATCATTTTTTTTTGTGTTCAATTATGTACGAATGTAAATTTTAAACACGTATAAATATGTATAAACATTATGTATAAAAACTAAAATATTCATATTTATTAGTTTTTCTTGTTTTGAACCACCCTACGGTTTCGAGAATTGAATTCGTTTTTGCCAAGCCTATTAAAGTTTGCGTTGCTTTCTTGACGCGCGAACATTTCGGTGATTTGTGGCAGTTCGTATTGACAAATCAGCACGCTTTGAATTCGTGATAAAGAAACGTTGAAAGCCGAAAATGCATCCAGATCTCACGGAAAGAATACTTCAACATGTGGAGACTGTCGACAAAGTGGATACACTGGATTTGGCCACAATGTTCGAGGTGGATCATCAAAGAATAGTCGGAGCCCTAAAGAGTATTCAGGCACACGGTGATTTAGTGACTGCCGAGACCACCACACGCAAGTCACTTGCACTTACCGAAGAGGGAAATTCAGTTGTTGAGCATGGTAGTCATGAGGCGGTGATCTATGAGGCAGTACCTGAATCCGGCATTCCCCAGGCTGAGTTAATGAAAAGTGGTCCCAATGCCAAGGTCGGCTTCAGCAAAGCCATGTCACAGGGTTGGATAATGGTAGATAAATCAGTAAATCCACCTGTGGTTAAGCGGAAAGTGCAAAAAATCGAGGATACAGTCAAGTTGAACTTGATGGCCGTAGCAGCTGGGAAGACGGATTTGGCTGCCAACATTGTTGCGGAATACAAGAAACGTAAGCTGCTGCAAGAAATTACTACAAAAAGTTTTATTCTTAGCAAGGGGCCGGAGTTTGCCACGGTACTCACCAAGCTTGAAACAGATTTGACTGTTGATATGCTTGCCAGTGGACTGTGGAAAGAGTTGAAATTCAAAGAATATAATTTCAATGCATTAGGAGCTCCACCAGTTCGTGGACATTTGCATCCTTTGTTGAAAGTACGAACTGAATTCCGTCAAATTTTCTTGGAAATGGGTTTTTCTGAAATGCCCACGAACAACTACGTAGAATCTTCGTTTTGGAATTTTGATGCACTCTTCCAGCCTCAGCAACATCCAGCCCGGGACGCACATGATACCTTCTTCATTAATCACCCTGCAAAAAGTTACAAGTTTCCGCAGGATTATTTGCAGCGTGTAAAGGAGGTGCATTCGAATGGTGGCTTCGGCTCGCAGGGATATGGCTACGATTGGAAGTTGGAGGAGGCGCAAAAAAATCTTCTACGGACTCATACAACGGCGGTGAGCGCACGAATGTTGTACAAATTGGCCAACCAGCCAGAGGGTTTCAAACCAGTGAAATACTTCAGCATTGATAAGGTTTTCCGAAACGAAACTTTAGATGCAACTCATTTAGCTGAATTCCATCAAGTGGAAGGAGTAATTGCTGATGTTGGTCTTACGTTGGGTGATCTAATTGGAACCCTATATGAATTCTTTAGGAAGCTTGGAATCACACAATTGGAATTTAAACCGGCCTACAACCCCTATACAGAGCCGAGCATGGAAATTTTCTGTTTCCATCCGGGTCTCGGAAAATGGATTGAAGTAGGTAACTCTGGTGTCTTCCGGCCAGAAATGCTATTACCAATGGGATTACCTGAGAATGTCAATGTTATCGCATGGGGTTTGTCGCTAGAGAGACCGACTATGATCAAATATGGAATAAATAATATCAGAGATCTGGTTGGTCCGAAAGTAGACCTTAAAATGGTTGAGGAAGGCCCAATTTGCAGATTAGAAAAGGCATAAAATTCGCTATGAACCTAAATAACTGTTTAAAATGATTAAATAAAGCTCTTTATAATTTTAAAATATACTTAATTAAATATATTTCTTTTAAACTACTAAAATGTTAAAAATGTCCACATTTTACGGAACTTCTATTGTGAATGAACCACCCAGAGATATGTTTTGATAACAGCTGTTTTTGTGTTTGATGCGTCAATTATTTTTTATTTTTTGTTTCGAGTTTGTTTTTCAAAGAAATTGCTTAGTTATCTAAATTCGATCGTATTATTACTAAATGTGAAATATTAAAGTTCGAATTTGTATTGTTTGTAATAATTTTGGATTTCATTAAGTTGTTAGAGTACGAGTGCGAGTTGTGAAACGAGTGATAACTTTCACTAAACATCATCAATGGATAAACTAACAATGGTAGCAGAGCAAGAAAATAATCAATTGCTTTTGAATGCAATAAAAAATAAATTTGCTGCCAAAAATGACAGTGAAGCAACTACGTTTAGCCCGCCCAAGTTTACAATTCCCATGTTGAAACCCTCCGCACCAGCTCTGAAGCCTTTAGACGGTTCCCCATCCTCCTGTGCTACTCCGGCCAGCAATCAAGAAGTTTCACCATTAAATAAATTTATTCTGGGACAATTGCAAGAGAAATCTAGCATTTCAAAGAATGGCTTCATCCTGCCAGCATTAAATCTAAACAACAACTCAGTGAAAACAAAGGACGAATGTTCAGTTAACAATAGCCATTTCGCAGTTCCAGAGTTGAATATTTCTAGTACCTTTAAACCAAAGGAAAATTCGTGTAGCAATATTTCATCATTGAGTAAGGTATTAGAGAACCTGCATGTCAAAGAGGATAATCATACTCCCAGTATAAATATCGACCTGACAACGGCTCTAAGTAATACTACCCAATTATCACAATCGAAGCCGAATGAATCAAGTTTTGTGGAAGAGAAGATGAAAGGGCAACAAGAAGTCTTTGATATACCATTTATTCAATGCGACTTGGAGGAACCGAATGTCTATTGCCAAACAGATATTTCGAACTTGAAGCTGAATCACTGTTTGGTGCCACCATCATATTTCGCTCGTATAACGTGCCTACAGTTTAAGCGCACGCGTAACTTGCCATGGATTGACCATAGCTTTAAGGCTAAACATAAAATAAAGCGTTTTTGTTTCGATACAAAATCTCCGGATGACATTATAATAGCCAATTTGTCTAAGTATACACGTAAAGCAGAGGAGGATACACGAACGAAACCAAATGTCGGAATATCATAAAATCGAGTGTTAATTTTAATTTTGATCATATTTGTATGACATGATTTTAAGTTATTTTATAAAGTAATAAAAAAAACCAGTTCTGACCATTATAAACATTGTTTAATATGATTTGCGATACTGTGACTACTCTATATGAAAATTCCAAAATATCTTAATTTTTCACGGGTTAATTGTTCACTGGGTTAATTTTCATTGAAACGCCTCAAAACCACCCTTTTCCCAACAGATTTTCGCTCTCTCATTCCATTAACCATAGCAACCAAATGTCACTTTTTGTTGTTTTAGCAATGTTCTCTCTGTCCTTGTCACTCACCTTCTCTTCGACAGACATTTTGACATAAAATAATAAAAACAATTTCCATACTCTTGTGAAAATTTTTGGTGTCTGCAAAGTGAAAACTCATTAAGTTTGAAAAGAAAATGCATACAATTTTATAAAAATCCGTGTCTTCACATAACTCCACTGTAAAAACGAAGTTAAATAAACTAATATAATTATTTTAACAAAATGGAGGAGATTATTGTGAAACAGGAGGAACCCGATACCAATTTTGAACTAGAGGATAGCAAAGATTCGTCTTGGCGTAGTTACCCGCAGAACGAACAAATCCAGCAGCAGCAGCAGCAAACTCTGCAATCTCGACAGTCTAATCAACCATTGCTTCCTTACGACAATCCAAGTTCTGGACCAAAACCAGTTGCAGCCACTCATATATCGAGCAGTTCATCCTCCTACCATGCCGCTCAACGACCGCAGCGACCGGTGCAGGGTCAAAGTACCAATAAGCCTGGTAGGAAAAACACATCCTCAACAAACAGTGCCTATTCCCTGGGCCAAAGGTGCGGCGAGTTGTTCGTCGCGAAGAACGCCCGTCAGTGGACATTCGTGTGCACGTTTTGTAATAAAAGTACACGCGATATCGGAGATTTTATTTGCCATATAAAAATGAAGCACCTATCGGGAGCGGGTGGTCCCAGATATGAGAATGATTATTATGAAAATAAGGATTACAACAACATTCATGATGATTACGAGGAGACATGCATCCAAGAACAAGATGTAAGAAATTACTTTAGGCATAATCGTAGAGCTATTGAAATAATACCAATTAATCAAGACAACACAAAGAGTAGTTTAATCATGAATTCATCTGTTTCTGCGGGGCAGAAGAGATTCGAAAGAACATCGTCGGAGGTTAGTTTGGTCTGGTTGTGTTTGGTTTGGTTTTGGTGTGTGTATAATAAGGGATTTTCCTCTTGATTGTGTTCTTTAATTTTATTGGTTCCATGAACACTTTCAAATTTGTGCTATTGATTTTTCTTCAAAATTTGATTTTTTTTTTTTTTTTTTTTTTTTCGAATTAAGGGAGTAAAAATTTGAATGAACCGGTTTTCCATATTTAGCGTCATTAGATGATATAAATTTTCTATACTAAAATACACACTTTTTTTTCGTTACATGAATATAACATTGAGATTGGTAAAGTTTACTATTTTTTATCACTTTTCGAGTCGACTCCTACTTACGCATACTAACACATAACTGCGAAGAACCAATACTTCTTCATTAATTGGTGCGTTTTTAATAATTTTGCATTCAATTAAATTTTTTTTTTTCACTTTTTTTGGTATACATAAATTCATTAAATGAATAATATATGGACATTGTATGTATATAAATCTATTATTTTTATTTTTGTAAATAGTATTTCGATTGCGGCAACTACCTAGACATAAATGTCCATACAGAACCAGAGGAACTGAACTATAGTAAGTGTGAAAATGCAGGTTCAAGATTAGAAAAACCACAAAAGAATCTCGTGTCAGAAAAGTCCAGTGAGAATTCATGGAAAACTCCAAAACAGCGTCTTCAAGAGCAACAGCCAGATCAACATTCGCAGCTAAAACAACAACAATCAAATCAATCTTTGCAACCCCATAAAAAACGAAATAGTGTTCAAGACGATAGTGAGAATGATGTTGAGGACGTGCTGGACCAACGTAAGCAAGCGAAAGAATCCCATTCGGCAAACGAACGTCCACACTTTGCTAATAGTATCTTGGTCGATGCAGCAAATAAGCGAAACAGTGAAGGAATTAAGCGCAACGTCAGAGATACTGACGATGAGCACTCACAATCATATGGTAACGATGACATGCTGGAAAATTCACTTATGGATCATGATGAGAAATATAATGGTATTGCTGGCGGCGAAGACGACTTTGATAATCAATTGCTTCTGCAACCCACGGACTCTATTGAATCGACGACTCCTGGCAGCGACGTGAAAGTAAAACGTCGTCAAATACGTGGAACTGCCTATTGCGCTCTATGTAACAAAACTTTCCAATACTATTCCCTCTATCGAAACCATATGATCAAGCATTCGAATGAAACCCCGTTCAAGTGCAATCTGTGTAAGAAGGGTTTCAAATCGAAACAGGCCATACGTTACCATATGAATACGCATCAAAAGGATAAACAGTTCAAGTGCCAAATATGCGATGCAGGCTTCTATACCGAAAACCAATTCATAACGCACATACTGACCCATGAGAATGATACGACGTTTCCGTGCATGGTGTGTGGCAAAGTTCTGCGAAGCGACAAAGATCGAGATGCGCACTTGAGCACACACACTGAGGAGCGACCTTTCCGGTGCGACTTCTGTAATAAACTCTTCCGTTTGCGTCATCATCTATCTAACCACTTAAAGATGCATCGTCAATATCGTTGTGACTATTGCAAGGAGGAATTTACAAGCGCTGTTCACTTGCGCAAGCCCTACGCGTGTTCGGTGTGTGAGAATTCGCCGGATTTCCGTTCGGGCACTGAAAATGAGCAAATGTCTATTTCGTTACCGATAAATCCAATGCAGTTATTCGAGGCTATTACACCACCGACAAAACCAACTGAATGCGTTGATATTGCAGAAATGGTTAGTGAATCGGAGTCAGAGGATTGTGAGGATGAAGATGACGATAATGATGATGAAGACGATGATATGAATGAGCCTTCCTCATCGAGACATATGAATGAGTCTAGCTCCAGAGAAATGAAACCATTCCCGTGTAAACAGTGCCCGCGTTCTTATTCACATCTGAGTGGCTTGAATTTCCATTTAAGAAATAAGCATTCATAAACAAAGGCATATTCAAATTAACGTTCCGTACGTTTGCTATGATTATTACGTAGTTATAAGATTACATATGTAGATAAAACCTTAATTTGCTTTCAACAACACATATTTTTATCAATTAGCTGAACCAAACCCTTAAGTGGTAAAATTGAAATTGTAGAAAATGTTGAAATAAGTAAGTGAATATATTTAAATTTTAGGTACACAGTATTTTCCCGAAATAATAACAATTATATATTGTTTGAGAAATACTCATCAGTGTATTGCATAATTAGCAGACGCATTATATTTTTGATTACAATATGTTTATTGATTTAGAACTATAGTTGGCAGTTATAAGCTCAAATGTATTTATCAATTGTGCTTCATTTTCGTTCAAGTCCTATATTCATTTTTCTCTTTCATATTTTCTCACGGTTCCTTAAAATTTCTAGTCTTGAGATTTCTTGATTCAATTTTGATTGATTCCCAATATCTTTAATTGCAACACTTTTAGTACGCGTATCAGTATTGTCGGCTTCATTATCATTGTTATTTAATTTATATATCATTCAAAATCATTGATATGGTTCCAATTATTGTTTTATCCATAGATCTGTATACCTATATATAGTTATCCATTGGAATATATTTCAACATTTTTGTTAATTTAGAAAATGTATTTTGAGATTTCATGAAATTCATCTATGGTTCCACCACGTGCAGTTTATATTCCTTTTTTTATGCACTGTTCCTGAATAGAATTAAATATGTATTTAATTGTATCCATATATAATACCGATAAGACAAATTAGGGTTACACATTTGTATGGCATAAAAGATATCTTAGGGAGAACATTTTACTGTAGCAAGTTTAAATAAAAATTTACTTTTATTTTGCAAAATATGATTATTTTGCATAGGTTAAATGCGACAATTATATTATGAAATAACTATTTGTAAGATTTTTAATCCAATATATTTTTTCTTATACGTCAAGTTTCAATTCGAAAACAAAAAGTTATATAGTTAAGATTTTTTAGTTAATATAGATAGTACCTGTTTATAAATTTCATGGATTTTTATTTTTTAACGTAATTTATCTACAGGAAGTTGGACACTAAATATTAAAGGGAAATAAAAATTTAATTATTATTATGAACATTTGAGAACAATATAATGTATATTCCAAAAACGAAAATATTAATAAAATTATCCATATTTTAATGATATTGCTAAATTTTTTATGGTGGGTTTAATCTAAAATTTTTGGAATGTTTTTCATATTAGTGGGTTTTAAACTTTTCGTAACAATGTGTTCACCAACTGAAAATTCGAAATATATATGGAAAGTTTGAATAATGAATTTAAAAAATCTTCACATGAAAGGAAACCCAAAAGCTACAACATTGGGATGATTAAAAAGGTAAACAAATGCTTTTTTCGTTCGTTCTTCCACTTAAAGATGCATCATCAATATCTCATGAAAAAAATTTCCATTTGCTAAATACAACAAAACTATATGGCGCTATTTTGTTTGATTGTTGTTCATAATATCTTTCCATTGTGAACTTGTCAATTTGGAGCCTATCAAAAGCTTTCTCTTTCCCACAAGAGAGCATCTAAATAAATTCTGACATTTGCTATTTTTTCTATATTCATTCAAGTTTTCTTTCGTTGCTCGAGCAGACGACGAGACGACCAACAACGACGGAATTACAATTTTTTTGTTGAACCCGTTCAGACACATAGTTTTCGTTTACATTTTTTCTAACTTGCCTTTCTTAATATCAATTTTGATGGTAAATTTGATAAATAAAAACAAACAGTATATTGGTGTTTGTTAAATTATACGTGAATTGAATTGAAATATGAATTTTTGCAGATTTTACAATTTTGCAATTCGCTGCAGGATTTGCGAACAGACAAAGAAGACGAAAGAAAACGAAGGAGAAAAGGAAAGAAACCGCAGACATTTTTAACGAGACATAGAGAACATTATTATTGATGTTGTTTTTGTTGCTTCTGATGTTGGTGTAGAGTGGAAGGAAGAAGGAAGTATATAATAAATAGAAGACAGAAGAGTATTTGACAAATTGAAAGAGAAGAGTGTAACACTGTGTAAAAGGTCAGCAGACAGCCGACAGACGAACAAACATACAGACAGATAGACGACTGGTTTCCAGAGCATAGACATCTGCAAAGTATAGAAACAACAAAAGCGAAAAAAACAAGCCAGACAGTCCAACAAACATATAGAAAAAACAAAATACTACAACTTTGCAAACTTTTCGAAGTCTGGGACAAACACACGGATAGAAACGACGACCAACCGCGAGAGGTAAATGTTGTATATTTATAGAAATAATTATATTTCCAACTGGAAAAATCTAATTTGCATTTTTTCGTTTTCATTCGTTCTTTTTTTCGTGAATCGTGAAATTCGGGAAAACGCATGTAGAGAATTGGGATCTTAGATGTTTTTAGCGTTGATTATTATTTATGGTTGCTTATGGTTACGTTTCAATATCTTCGTATTGCGTTCATTCATAGTTTGACTGTATCTCACGTCTTATCAGTTTTTATCGCGTATTCTTACTTGTTTGCGTAAAAAACACGAAAAACATTCACATAATCAATTATAAATGCAAATTCATGTACGTATGTTCAATGTCATGAAAGAACATTTTGGATAATTTAAAATTATAATTTTCAATCATTGATATTTAATTATTATAACCATAACTATTTGGATTATCAATAAAGGATAATATATATTGTGTTTTTAGTAGCGTGCTAAGGAACTGCTGGATCAGATAAATTATAGACACTACTCGTTTTCGCAATCAACATAACAACAAATCCATTCATTTTGCATTTAAATACAATATATAACAAATATATTGAAACAGTATCTGGAAAGTTGTACAATCCGTTGAATATCGCTCAGCCTTGTCTCACCTGCAACGTGTAACGAAACGCACACTTTTTATATAGATCAATTATTTACATTGTTGCACAGCTGTTGTGCATCGTGAAATGTTGCCATTTACACCGCAAATTGTTAAACGTTTATTAGCATTAAAAAAAGGCAACGAAGATTCCGTCGAGGGCAAGTGGTCAGAGAAGGCGGTTAAGAATCTAGTTAAGAAATTGAAGAAATCATCAGCACTCGAAGAACTTGAGCGTGCCATTTCAACACAGAATTGCAATACTAGGTGTGTGACTATACCACGCTCAAAGCCAGCAGCTGGCGAGAATTTACGCAAAGGATTACCTCACGTTATCTACTGCCGTCTATGGCGTTGGCCAGATCTACAATCACAAAATGAACTGAAGGCGCTCGATCATTGCGAATTTGCCTATCATTTCAAAAAAGACGAAATCTGCATTAATCCATATCATTACAAAAAAGTTGAGCTTTCGATTTTGGTACCGAAATCACTGCCAACACCACCAGACTCAATAACCGATTATCCGTTGGATAATCACAGTCATCAGATTCCAAATAATACTGAATATAATGCTGCGTCCATACGCAGCTCCTCGTTGAGTCCGCCGCAGTACATGGAAGTACCGACGTCCTCTGTGCAACAACAAATGGCCTGCAACGCAGCTATCAACAATTCGCAAAGTACCGGTGGCAGTGTGAGCGGAGCCCTTTGCAATATGGATTCCCAATCGAGTGTTTTGAGTGTTGGCAGCAGCATACCGAACACAGGCACACCGCCGCCCGGCTACATGAGTGAGGATGGCGACCCGATGGATCAAAATGACAATATGAATATGTCGCGTCTAACGCCGCCAGTCGATGCGGCGCCCGTGATGTATCATGAGCCGGCATTTTGGTGTTCCATCTCATACTATGAATTGAACACGCGTGTCGGTGAAACTTTCCACGCCTCACAGCCCTCAATTACCGTCGACGGCTTCACCGACCCCTCCAACTCTGAACGCTTCTGTTTGGGACTTCTCTCGAATGTCAATCGTAACGAAGTAGTCGAACAAACGCGACGGCACATTGGTAAAGGTGTGCGTCTATACTACATCGGCGGAGAGGTATTTGCCGAATGTCTAAGTGATTCATCAATATTTGTACAAAGCCCCAATTGCAATCAACGCTATGGCTGGCATCCGGCCACGGTTTGTAAAATACCACCGGGATGCAATTTGAAAATTTTCAATAATCAGGAATTCGCTGCATTGCTTTCGCAATCAGTGTCGCAGGGATTTGAGGCGGTTTATCAGTTGACTCGCATGTGTACCATACGTATGTCCTTCGTCAAAGGTTGGGGTGCCGAATATCGCAGGCAGACCGTCACTTCCACACCTTGTTGGATAGAACTACATTTGAATGGACCCTTGCAATGGTTGGATCGTGTTCTCACTCAAATGGGTTCACCGCGTTTACCATGTAGCTCAATGTCATAAATCGGCAACAAAGAAACAAAAAAAAGTTAAGTGGATGATTTTTAACGTGAGAACAAAGCAAAGTAAATAGCTGTTCTTCTTTATGATTAAAAGGAAACTAATTTGAATAATTAAATATAAATCATGTTTACATTTAAATTTAGTTGTACTAAGCTAAAATGTGTTATAAATTTTGGAATTAAGCACAAATGATTGAAAGTTGTTTAGAAAATCTTTTTAAAAGAACTCAGAACATTATTGTGAAATTCATTCTGAACTCATGTGGATTTGAATCGAATTCTTAACACATTTCTATATTTATATATGAAAAATCATATGATTATCAGAAATCAAAAGTCAATAACTGCAAAGAAACATGTTTAGAAAATAAATTAAATAATTATTTATTTAGAACTACAATTACATTTACCATTAATATAACATTATCTATGAACAAAATCAATTGGAATGACCATTTCTTCAATACGAAACTAATTGTTTAGTAAAAATTGATTCTGTTTATTTCGATGCCAATAGTTTCAAAACTACATTAAATCATAGGGAAATTATCAACCACAAAGAGGAAAGGATACAAATGTTGAGCTGTTAGCATATAAGGAGGAATGTAAAGAGTCTGGCAGATCTTTGTTGTACACAGAAAAATATATATTTTTTGTACAAACAAACTCTGAAAATACAAATATTTTTTTAATTGAACTTACCAAAAAACAAAAACTGATAAATAAATACTGATAAATACTAAACTCTCTTTAAGATTGTACTAAGCAAAGAAATTTAAAATTTCAATAAATAATACATATATACGGGGAAATTTAGCTTAAAGCAGCTCTTATTATATTCGGAAAGAAATTAAATTGTATTTGATACTTTACATTATTAATTAGTTTTTTCTATTTGCTATATTTTTCAAATCTAATCTATAAAATATATATCAATTTTAAACTGTATTTTGTTGCTGAAAAAGCATTAAAACAAAATATTTCATACAATATAGGAGAATGTTAAAGCATATTACTTACTTTACGATTTTAAGTAATTAAGGATTATGTTTTGTTTTATCATTTTTTCTCATAGTCACATGCATATTATTACAATAGAAAGATTTGTAAACTTTGTCACTTCTTCAAATATATAGATTTATGTTGAAACGAACGTTTCATTGGCTTTCGCTAAATATTAATTATATTTATCAACAATATTATTATTTTTAACGTTTTTCAATTTTGTATACATTTAAGCATGAGTTATACTATTATGTTTTAAACCATATGTTAAAATAATTTAATATTTATTACAACTCATAAAAGATTGATATATGTAAACTTTCTTGAGAAATAAATCCAACCAATATATATATATATACATACTTATATCTATATACATTAATATATATGCAATATTTGTAGTGTCTTCTATAACATTGATATTGATAAATCTATACCACGAAATGAAACTTCTTTCGGTGGACTGATAAACCGGCACGCTGAGCAAACCTCTTGTTGCATATATCACAAATATATTGCTTCACAGCTGCGTGCAGCTTGCGATGTTGCAACAACGTCGAACTGTGTCCAAATCTCTTATCACAGATATTGCATTGGTGTATGCGATCGCCGGTGTGTGTGGTCATGTGGTCCCGTAAACGTGCTGATGTGTAGAAAGCATTGTTGCACAAGTCACAAGGAAAGTCAAATTGTCTTACATGGTTTCGTTTCTTATGAATATTTAAGCTGCTCGATGTTCGAAAACCTAATCCACAGTGCTCACAAACGAACGGACGTTCACCGGTATGTGTTCTTTGATGACTTCGTAGTTCCGACGTAGTGGAAAAGCAACGACTGCATTGTGGACATTGGTGTTGTTTAACTTTGGCGTGCCTTTTCTGATGCTGCCTTAGATTATTCAATTGCTTAAAAGCAAAGCCACATTGATTACATTTATATGGTCGATTGGATGTATCGTGTAGTTTTAGGTGTTTTTTAAGTTCATGGGCCAGGTTGAAAACTTCGTCGCAATTATAGCAACTATAGTAATTCGGAGAATTATCTATTCTCATATTTCGGTTAGACTACAAAAGAATGTTGAATAATATGCAAATTTAAAAAATACATGTGGGTCTTTAATTTCTTTAAAATTATTAATATAATTAAAACAATCAATCAAAACAATTCAGTTTATTTACTTTACATACTTAATATATAAATGCTATAAATAATATCTTTAGAAATGTTGTAGTAACCGTTTCTGACTACTATCATCTCGGTCTATTACTTTGTGATTGATTTTTACATGGGCAATCAAAGCCGGTTTCTGATTAAAGCCTTTTTGGCATATATTGCAAACATACTCCCGAGCATTTGCATGCAACTTCAAGTGAACTACAAGGGATTTCCGTCGGGAGAAACTTGCCGAGCATATGTTGCAAACAAAAGGACGGTCATTAGTGTGGACTGCCAAGTGATCCTTTAGTTGACAGCTATCGAAAAAACTTTTTTCACAAACACCGCACTTGTGCGGACGAATGTTTTTATGTCGCTTAATATGTTCACTGAGTGAACCCGAGGTGATGAAAGCCATTCCACAATATGTGCAAATATATGGTCGTTCACCAGTGTGAGTACGTTGGTGGGTTGCAGCTTCAGTGCTAGTGAAAAACTTTTTGGAACATATCTCACAGCCGTAATTCTTTTGACCCGTATGACGCCGCACGTGTGCTCTTAAATTGAATTCCTCCTTAAAAGGAAACCCACAAATATGGCATTTAAATTTACGTTCCAAGGAGTGACAAGCCTCATGCTTCCGCAATTTGCTCTCTATGGAAAACACTTTATCACATTTATTACATTTGAAAACATCGACTGAGCTAACGACCTTTTTTCGTTTAAGACTTGAAGGTAAATATGAATTTTCAACACTTTCCGGTGAAGATACAAGTGTCTGCAAATATTCGAATGCCCAGATCATAATTAGGATTGAAGTAGGTGATGTGCTATCATTTACTGTCATGATTAATAAATATTAAACTAAATTTCAAATAAAATATATACCTTTCGTTTACTGTATGTATCGCTGTATGTATCGGGCTCGTAGTTGGTTTCAATTATCTCAGGAGTAATCTTTTCTGTATCTTCATCATCGTATTCAAGCAAATATTCTTCTTCAATATCTTTTTCATTGGGTTTGAGATCTGTATCAGCATTGCTCTCGACATCGACCAACTCAAACATTACTTCCGATTCTTCTCCATCGTTGTACTCTGTGCCATTTACATATTCTGAGTAATCGCCTTCACTTATTGAACTATTTTCTTCTTTTATCGCTTCATGCTGGATATGATCGTAATGCTCTGATGATAAATGCTTTATGAAATGAAGAAAATTCCCATATTTTTTGTCACAAAGCGAACAATGCAGGACAATAAAACGATTTATTGTTATGAAAATCTCGCCACAGCGTCCATCGTAGGAATCATTCTCCGAAAGCAGAAAACCTTCTTTATGATATTCATCCTCCAGCGCAGTCATTCTGTTTTATCCAGTTCGTAATAAATTTAAAGAAACTATGATGATAGAGGCAATGTAAATGTATTTCAATTAAAATGAAATAAAGCCAATAGCTATCAAATGTCAAATAATAGCGTCGATTCACAATGAATACCACTATTGTGAAATAAAGAGAAAATGCTTCAGTCACTTAACTTTTTGAAATCTCTACTTAGTATATTTTCGAATTATTGTTAGTTAACGGCTATGATTATTTTCCAAAAAATAAAATGTGTAATATAAATTTACTACTTTAATCGATTCTGAGCAGAAATACAATACTGGGTAGTCAATTTAATTTTAGAAACTAGTAATTCAAACTGAATATGTCCGCTCAGGTTTTACATTTACATGAATATAAAGAATAAATGTATTTAAGACATACAATTCAATTATGAACAATTTTTTATGTTAAATAAATAATTTATATGTTGAATAATTTAATACTTGTCCGTGTAGGAAATACAATAACAATATTTTAAGATATCATTTTATTTTTTCATTTTAAATAACATAAATAATAAATTATAATATCAGTACACTAAAATAAGTTTGTAAATTTTTTTGAACTGTGTTTTTTTTTCTAATTATCATTATGTTCTAGTACTTTGTGGTGGATTTTTATATGGGATATCAGAGCAGGTTTTTGGTTAAAGTCCTTTCCGCATATATTGCATACATATTCTCGAGCATTTGCATGCAATTTACAGTGGACTACAAGCGATTTGCGACGGGGAAAACTAGCAGAGCATATATTGCAAACATAAGGACGATCATTAGTGTGGACTGCCATGTGATCCTTTAATTGTGTACTATCGAAAAAACTCTTATCGCAAATAAAACATTCGTGTGTACGGATGTTTTTATGTCGTCTTATATGTTTACCAAGTAAACTAGAAGTATTATAGCCCTTTCCACAATATGTACAAATATATGGTCGTTCACCGGTATGAGTGCGTTGATGGGTTGCAGCTTCAGTGCTGGTGAAAAACCGTTTGGGACACATCTTGCAGCCGTAGTTCCGTTGATCAGTGTGACGTCGCATGTGATGTCTTAAGTTATATTCCCTCTTAAAAGCAAATCCACAGATTTGGCATTTAAATTTCCGATCCAGGGAATGGCATTCTTCATGTTGACGTAATTTTTTCTTTTCGCAAAAAACTTTATCACAATACTTACATTTTAAAGGATGATCTGAGCTGACTAACTGTTTGGGTCTTTTTCGCGAATCTCCAAGTTTCTAGAAAATGTTGGTTAGCCATATTCGACTGTCCATATTCAAAAGTATAATTACCTGTTGTTGAATTCTTGTGTCGGTTTTCTGGTCGTTTGTATTTACCTCAGGATGATTTATCTTTGCTTTGTCTTGTTTTTTGTATTCGATCAAATGTTCGTTTTCCTCTTCTTCAATATATTCCTCATTGATTGAGTTATCCATGTCTGAATTAGTCTCCACTCCCAGGAATTCAAACATGATATCCGATTCTTGTCCATCCAACATCTCGTTTTCATCTTCCATATCTTCATCTATGTTTTCGGAATCAAGTGGCTCGTACTGGATATTTTCATAATGCTCCAATGATAAATGATTTACGAAATTAGAAAAATTCTCATATTTATTGTCACAAAGCGAACAATGCAGCATAATGAAACCATTCGACGTTATGAAAACCTCGCCACAACGATCATCGTAGGAATCATTCTCCGGCAATAGAAAATGTTCTTCAAAATATTCTTCTTCAAGCTCTGCCATTCCGGGTTAAAAAACTTTATTGTTATTGAATATAAACAAAAATTGGAAAAAATAGAACCAATGGGAATTAAATGTCAAATAAATGGCGCCTTTTCACCAGCCAACTTCATTGCAGATAACTATTGTGAATTCATAATGAAAAAGCGTGGAATAGATTTTTATATAAAAAATGTCCACTTTTATGCATTTCATTAATCATTATGATACATTTATTCAAATCACTCACCAATTTATACAAAATTAATTATTATCTATTGTTTTTAAATGTTATGTTTAGCCTTAAGATAATAATGGCCAAATGTATTAAAAGTAATCGGAACAAAAGGGGAGAATTAAGTTCACAGGACTTTTAATCCTGCAGCAATTACAATTTATGATCAACATATGTTTATTGTTTATGACAAATTCACAACATATTTCTTATTTTCTATATTTTCAATCACCGACAGAGCTGCAAACGAGAAATGATGCATTTCAATATTTTTATATCTTCTACTCCCTTTTATGACAAAAAAACTCTGCAGGGCGTTGAAGTGAAATAAAATATATACAAATTGTTCCATTAGTTTTTATTGTAAAACAAGAAATTACATATGTTTCTTTGTTACAGTTAATGTAGCATCTATTATAATATTATTAACTAAATATTTTAATGATTTATATTATATACCTTAAGTGGCTTAGTTAATGAAAAATTTTAATGCATTTTGCTCATCTTAATTTTGTATTAACAACAAACTCTGCTTTGTTATCATGCTTCTTCAACTTCCTCTTCCACTTCTTCTATTTCTTCTTTAGTTTCAGCCATTTTAAGCGCTAATCTGTTATTTTTACACTGTATAGATCGCTTGTGGGCATTGAAAAACTGAATGTCTGTGAATTCCACGCCACAGGTTATGCATTGGAAGTGAGATTTGTTCAGATGCTCTTCCTTACGATGTCGCGACAGTTTGTGACTATCGCGGAATTCCTGACCGCAAAATCGACACGATAACGGCTTTCGATTACCCATGTGTACTGCTTCAATGTGCTCCTTTAGATTTCCCCTCCGATGGTATGATTTTGGACAATATTCGCATTGATGAGGTCGGATACCTTGATGATGTGAAAGAATATGTTTTCGTAGAAATGTGTTCTGTGCGTAAGTTTTTCCGCACATCTCACATATGAACTCCCGTTCCTGATGCTTGCGTTGATAGTGAAGTTTCAGATCGTTTTTTGTAGTGAAGTAATTGTCACAGATATCACAGGCATACGGTCGTATGCCTAAGTGTCGTCGCGAATGTGCTGCTGCCGAATTCCGATTACAATGGGTATTGTCGCAATAAATGCAATTGAAACGTTTTGTCTCCAAATTCTGATGCGTCTTCAAATGTTGAGGTATGAGCTTTGCGTTCATTATTGATGGACAAATCCCACATTCGACTGGTAACTTCTTTCCTATTTCCTTCAGTTCTTCTCGTGAAATAGATGTGAATTCCACAATAGGAGTTTCGCCATCAAAGCCAATAATTGTAGCAACGAGATCATCGTACAGCAGGTATTTATTGGGTAATTCTGTGCACACCTTTTCTTCAGCAACACCTTCATCGAGTTCTTCGACGGTATTGTTGTCCTCTGAAATTATATCATCTGGCAAAATGTGCGACGATAAATCCTTCTCGATTATAGCATTAACCTCCGACTCAGACATTTCTTCATCTTCCAGAACTTCGGTCTTATATTGCTCTTCATCTGATATGGGTGTTTCATTGCGAGTTGACGTACTGGCCGTTTCCCTATAAACAGACCTAGGGCGACCTCTCCCTCGCCCTCGTCCTCGTCCTCGTCCACGGCCCCTACCACGGCCTCTGCCTCTCCCTCTACTTGTTATAACAGGGGTTTCTTTCCTCTGTCTCTCATTGGACTCTGATTTCGATACTTTCGCTTCGGAATATTCAGACTTTAATGAAAATTTACGTTTCCTTTTTGCAACCGCTGGATTGTAATCATTCAAAATAAACTCTTCATCCGATACGTCACTGTCGTGCTCGTCATCTATTTCATCTTCCACATCAGTCGGAACTTCAAGAACTATCAGATCATCCGAGTCATAAGGATCGTAAGGCATTTTTTGTTACTTTTATGATACCGAAATCAATTTTATAAATATTTCAACACGTTAGAAATTTTACGATAAATTCGCTTCCTTTTCCATGCTAATAGTGGACGCAATGAACATGTTTGTGTTATGTTCACAATAGAAGTTTTGACAATTAAAAATCAGTGATGTAACCAACGCCATTTAAATTTTTATTTTAGGCGGAAGAAATGTAGTAGATTTTTTTGGTCTATCTAGGTTGCATTAAAACTTTGTCACTAGACAAGAAGAAAGATATTAACTTATTTAATTAGTTACCTCATTATTAAGTTAGTTATAAAGAAGTTATAAGAAACCCATTTGTATATTAGGTGTAAATAGGTTTCTATAGTGAAAAATATATATCTTAAAAAAATATTATTTTGTTTCATTCGAAGGATTAAAAAAAAAGAATTTGAATATTTCAACTGTAAACCATATTTGTTCAAACTTCTAATTCTTTACATTATACTATTTTCCGTAATATTTTGTTTGTTTGTTTGTTTAAAAACCAGTTGCGCTGAAAACGGTTTAATCCATGATACAAAACGAAAAGAAAAACGCAATTTTAAGAAGCAATTAAAGCTTGGGTTTGTTACCAAATTAGAGAACGGCGCCCGTTGGCTCGTTATGTAATTCACCGGCAATGGGTTGAGAACGAACATTAAAAAACCAACTTAAACGTGTTATTCGAGCGGAAGAAATGTTGTAATGATTTCTCTTTAATGTAATGTCACTTGTAGGCCGCAAAGGCGATTTTCTTGGCTATAATGATTCACCTTGTGCCTCATTAGGTTCCGTTTGTTCTAATTGATTCGAAGAATCCAGTAAGCAATGTTGCGAATTCCTCCCATGCCCTTGACTTTGTTCCGCTGGTGGAGATTTCTTTTTTCATAAACACTTTTTCACACCTCACATTCGCATATTGTTGTATTGTTGTAGGTATGTGCGTAACGCAGCGTGACGTGCAATGAACGCAGTAAAAAAAAATCATGCATCGGAAGTTCGTTCAAGACAACGGACGCATCCATCGGCTGCTTTTCATCAGATCCGATTCCATCACAGGGACGAAGACGAGCTTCACCAAAGCGTGTTGCCAACTCTTGCATCGCGTTACTGACTATTTAATAAAACCATCGCCAGTAACCAAGTACAAAGCAAAGTTCATATGATTTAAATTTTAAAATTAAAATAATTATTTGCATAATTTTAAACCGCACGATTTTGCAAATATTTAAAAAATGTTCCTTTTAAAAATTTGCACGAAATCATTGAATTGAAAATACCACCAAAATACTGTTATAATATATTTTGATGCCATCTTGTTAACGATAATTTGAAACGATATCACATCACCGAATTGAAAAACGCAAAATTTTTCTTAAAATCGCTGAAGTGACATCACTGTTCTTCAAGTACAATGTACTCACGTGCCCGTGGATCTCCACTTGCATGCTTCATAATTAATAACGCAATATCGTTTACCATCCCATCTGGGCTTTCTATCTATCCCTCTACGAGTGGCTGTCTCGATGTCTGTCTGTCCGTCTGTCGTTGGCACTATCGCCGGCTGGTGCTGATAGTTGTTAGTTTTTAGCAGTTCGTTTCTGTTATATTTCTGCATGCATATCTGTCGATGTTGTTGCTACTGTTGTTATGGTTGTTCCGAGCTTGTGGCATATGTTGTTGCTGTTGTTGTTGCTATTCTTGTTGTTGTTGATGTTGTAGATTTTCTTATTATTATCACTTTTTTCACGCGCTTTGCTTCGGCCGCTTCATCGCTATTTACACTTTGCCCTGCATATTCTGCGTTTTTTACAGTTTCTTTGTGTTTTTTCCTTCTGCTTTTGTTTTTCTTTCTATCATATTTTTTTCCCCCATTTCTCCGACTTCCACTAACGATGACTATCTTAGAGGTAGTTCGTCTCTGTCTCTGATTCCCTCCAACCCTCCTCTTGGCCCATTCTCCCATTCATGCGTTTGTCTACCAATCCATGCAGCTATCTGTCTGTCTGTCTGTCTGTCTTTCGGGTTGTCTAAGATGAGACAAGCGCTCGTCTGTGGAGCTCGCGTTATTACTTTATAACACTTGGAAGCGCGAGGTTGTGGCACCGCTCAGTGCACCAACAGTCCTCTTATTCTTCTTCAGCTGCCTCGTCGCCATAGCCGACGTCTTCGCGTGGTTCGCCTCGGTCGCTTCTGCCTCTGGACGAGGTCTTCCTCGGGTTCCGTCGTGTGTGTTCGTGCGTTCTCTCATCTCCGTCCTGACCAAATTGGCACTTATTAATGGCACATGCTGCATCTGGTGCGGCTGATTGTTGTTGTCATTGTTATTTTAGTTAACGCTTCTAACGCTTTTATCGGTACTGTTATCTCGTAATAGGAAAAACTTAATAATATTAATCTATTAAACTGCAAAGCGTTGCCGTTCTTTAAAACGAGATAAATTACAGCAACGAGTTGTTAATTATAGTGGAAATTCTTTGCAAGTTGTAATTTTAAAAAATTACCAGTGTTAAATTCTCAGTGTGGAGTTCATGTAAAAAGATTCTTTCGCGAGCAATTCTCATGGGAACTTTTATTGCTGCCGAGGTCACAGGATCAAAAGGATTCATCTGCATTGAATAGGCGGTAATGTTAGAAAATATATTAATCATAATTTATTCTAAGAACAAATTTTTTTTGAGGCAATTAAAGGAATAATGTAGAGATTTCGTATTTTATTTATAACCAATAAATAAATATAAAAAATAAATTTAAAAAAATTTGATTATTTTTGAATGATCTATAAAATAAAAAAATTCGAAATTATTAAAATGGGACAAAGTACACAACTTTAAATATTTGTAACATTTAAAAAAAAAATTATATCATAAAACATTTAAAAATTTCATGTATAAACTTCAGAAATTTTCAATTTGACTGTGATTTTAAGAATTGGTCGAAACTTATATGAATGTACATTTTCCTAACAATATTTTTTGTTTGTTTTAATTTAAATCACTATAAATATTTAGTATAAAACATTTGTAAATAAAAAATAGTCAACGACCTTGAATTCTCTGGAAATTATACTATGTAAGCAATTAAATTTCCATGAAAGTAATCTGGCCTACCAACACCTGGTTATCGTTGCCATTGATGAAATTCATGAGACGAGTTTCGAAGGGTCAGAAATTGAGAGACATCAGCCAGATAAACTGGGTTAACAACGGCTGGTGCAATATTAGCACACGCTGAAATATTTGAGGGAAAATACACGAATTTCCATCACTGAAGCCTAATCGATCATGGTAATGGTCGAGTCGTCGCCATCGCTGTCGTCGTTGCCATCGCTGGGGCAAAGTTTTGACCAACTTTGACATAATATTTGCCAACAACAAACTTTGCGGTGCACATAAATAAGCTCACAGACAGATAAACAGATAGATAGACGGATGGTTAGGCAAATAGACAGATCGCTGAGCAGATCGACAAATAGACAGATCCTTGGCTAGGTGGACAAATACCTGAAATAGACAGACGAAGACAACGCAATGTACAACAAATAATGAAGCTTTTAAGCTATTTTTATCAATCTGTAGATATATATATATATATATTATCATGTAATAGCGATCTTCGGTCGGGAAGCTTAGTTTGCCTGGAGCGATTTCATTCACAGATCATCCGCTCGCCATATTTCGGTGACCATCGTAACAACAACAACTACTACAACTACCACAATTGGCAAACTTCGATGGAAACTCAATCGGAAACCCAATTTCGAGTCCGAACCGAATTCGAAGTCGAAGTCGTAGAAAACTTTCATTCACATAAAATCAAACGATGATAGATTGGCATTCATTTAGAGATATTGAGATAATCGTAAAAGACATCATAATCATCATCAAAAACATCTTCCTCAGGATCCATCGTTCTGTTCAAGCGGTCATTGTTGTTGTTGTGGTGATGGTAGTCGAAACCGATTTACGTAAAAAACACCGCCAATCAATGCAAATAAACGAACTTCCCCACTGCGCTTCTTCTTTTTCTTCTTAATCGTTATCGCCGTGGATAGCTTCATCATCACCATCATGTTGATCATTATGTTGATTTTGTTGATGATGGTTGAATTTTTTTGCGTTGCTCTTATTGCGATATCGTCAACAATAATTGCTCGTTGTTATTGTTGTCTTGGCCGTCATTGTTGTTGGTAGGATAAACAGAAGAATACGAAGGTGAAGAAGCAGCAGAGGCATAAAATGGCCACAACAACAACAATATGAAAGAGTGAGGAGTGTAGAGTGAATGAAGAGAGGAAAAAGGCAGTATCAATAGAATGGGAAGATCACAATGTGATCATCACTGACATAATATTTCATCAAACCACGGCCATCGGCGCATCGCAGCGGTCACAGAATAATAATAAACAAATAAGCATTTGTATTGTTTGTTGTTACTGCTGCTGCTGCCTTTTCGACTATTTTTTATTGATCTTGTCGTTTGTTGTTATTGTGTGCCGTCGTTGTTGTTGCTGTTGCTGTCTACTATTGCCACGACGTTGTCGTCGGCTGAAAGCAATCGCCGTCGCCGGGTCGTTGGGCGATTTTTGTTGGTCTCAAGAGCGTGTGAGCGGCAAATATTTAATCAATTTGAACTCTTGCAACAACAACAATAAAAACTACTACTACTACAACAATATCAAACAAATTAATTGAACATTCGAAAACCTCAGACCTTTGAATGTTTTATAACTCTGAAAAAACATGTCCCAATATAACAACAACAAAAACAAGAAACGCATAGAGGCGTCAAAGATTTGCCAACCTCCTGCATTTGATCGACAGACGTCGATTTCAATATTATTTATGAACCTTTTACCCCGAAATCGCTCGAAAGCGAAGGTTTTCACAATAACTTGATTTTAGTTTAAGGTTTTCGATTTTTTATCTTTTATCTTTGTTTATCTTTTATTTTTTGGTGGAAATTCTCTTCTACATGGAGGGGGATTTCCATCGAAGCAATGATTAATCGCTGATATTTGGGAGGAGCAACGAGATGCGATAGGAAGAACCAAACAATCAAGTCTAATTTCACTTTGATCGAAGCTATTAACTATAGGCATGTGTTTGATCGGGCATGTCAAGGGCTGCCGTGATCAATTCCAACGGAGTATTAAACTACATATTATAGTACAACACTACCCTTTTTTTGAAAACACTTCTGAAAACTACTAAAATTATTTTTTGCATATAAAAAATCAAAGTTAAAAAGTTAAATTTTTTATTTTCTTCCCTCGGGAAAATACTCCACTTTATTACATTTCGACTCACTGGAAAATTCTGAACCAACAACCCTGACAAGAAATGCATCTCTCTCCCTCTCCACTTATGCTAATTCAAACTTAATGTTCTCACTTTTTTAAGCTCCTCGTTGGCCTTATGTGTTTTTTGTGAGTCTTTTCGTGTGAGCGTGGATGAATCGGCAACTAATTCCCACTTGCCCATTATTCGTTCTATTATTTTATGAGGTGGTCATTTGTGTTTGTCGGTTTCAGAATAGATTTCCTTAGCCTGATTCCATAGTATGTCGATCCCCGTGTCCCACATTAAATCAAAGACCAAAATAAAAGACAAAACAATGCAATGTTAATGAAATCCCATCTCAATAAAAAGAGTAAAAGTGTTTATCTTAATCATGGTCTGCTTGTTGCTAGCGTGTTTTAAATGGAAAATCTTTGTCCATTAATCAAGGCGGGCGCTTGGGAGGTTTTTTTTTTGGGCCATGTGAATTTAAATGATCTGATGGCCACTTTGGAGTTTTGTTTTCCATCTGAATGCAAATGTAAAGTGTGTGGTTTCATCGTGTCGCTGTTTTGTGCAACAAAAAAACTTGACTTGTTTCAATTTTCGTTTTTGTTTCCATAATTTGCATGTCTTTCGAAATTCCTTCCGAGCTGCCTCGTTTGAATGCTGTCGGTGTTTTTCGTTTCGTTTCGCGTACCAATTGTTTTAAATTAGAGCTAATTACTGGGTTCAATTAAAATGCATGGAAACTGGAATGAGCGACAAATTACAGCATTCAATTTTAACGGTTTTTTTTTACACTCAATTTTTTGTTTTTCTTCTCTCTGTTCGTATTTATTGTGAACCTGCTTCGAAACGAGGTGAAACTGAAACGAGGGACATTTTTTGCTTTCCATTGTGAGCTAGAGAATGTCGTCCTTGATGAAATGGCCTGTCAGTGAAGTACGAGTAATCGGCTACTTATTATTCAAGTTATTCGGGTAATCGTACTGCGAATAAGGATATAGAACCGTTTACATTTATCAAATCTTCTTCTTTCCACAATTGTTTGGTTTGTATTTTAATTGCATTTTCTCTTTGCTCATATTTTGCAGATGTCTAAATTTGGAAAAACCACAGCAGCTGCACACAATAATAATAACAGCAACAATAAAGCCAACAATTGCAAGCATCTGGGTTAAAATGCGACCAAGCAAGAAATAAGCAAGCGTTAAAAAGCCTTTCAAAAGAACTATAATCACAACAACAACAAGAAGAACAACAAAAGCGAGAAAAAGAAGTCAACAGGTTGTTGCTTAAATACACACAACAACAACAAGAGGAGGAAGAATAACAAAAACAATAACAATAATATTATTAAACAACAGTAAACCACAGCGATAACAGGAACAAGAAGAAGCAGTACAACAACAACATTCTAATTACCATCCACAACAAGAACCATTACCAACTGTACTGTTGTTGTAATTACAACATCGACCGGGAGGAGTAGAAGTATAGAGTTCGAAAGAGAGGGGGAGCGAGGGGAAACCCAAGTTTAAACAAATATCAAATCATGTTGCTGCCGAAGTTGTTGCTAATCTTGTTAATTCATCAGCAATTTTTATGTCACGCCACTTGGGCAACAAGAACAAATGCAACTGCAGCAACAACAGCAACAACTACACCAACACCTTCGCCGTCGGCAGCGTCTGCGGCCGCCCCGTTAGTTTCATCCTCGGAGGCTACGCTGTTGACAACACGAGGCTCTCCCGTCGTCGTTGCAGCGCAGCGCCAGCGACAGCGGCCGCTCTACGTCGACGATGCCTACGAAGACGATGACGACGACGACGTCGCCGCCACTGGCGACAGCGACCACGTCAACGAAATCGGAACAACTTCATCGGCGGCAGCAGCGAAGCCAACGTCAGCGGCGGAAGAACGAGTTCCGCTCGTGCCAAAAGTTGCTGCAGCTTCGTCGACCAAAGCGTCGGCGGCGTCCGCAGCGTCGCCTCCAATGGCGAAAACAGCAAAAAGTCGGTACAAAATAACGTCGGTGGAAACGAGCTGCACCCGTGATTTATTCGAGATGCGCATCGAGTTGAATCGCGGCTTCCGCGGCCTCCTCTACGCCAAGGACTTCCCGTTCGAGTGTCGGGCGCGCGGCAGCAGCAACACCAACATCACGCTGCGTCTGCCCACCTCCGGGTGCGGGGTGCGCTCGGAGCCGCGGCCCGACGGCACGATGGAGCTGTCGGTGCGCGTGATGCTGCAGATGGAGGAGAAGCTGCGCCAGAGCTCGGACATTTTGCGGACGGTGCGTTGTCAGCTGCCCCTGACCGCCATGGGGATGACGCTGATGGGCGGTGGGGGTGCGGCAGGTGTGGGCAAGACGCGCAAGACCTGGAGGTGAGTTTTCATAACAAACAAAACAGAGAAATTTTATTTAAAAGTGGGAAAAAAAGCTGTTTGCCGAAACCCGGGATTGAACCGGGGACCTTTAGATCTTCAGTCTAACGCTCTCCCAACTGAGCTATTTCGGCAGGTGTTGTTAAGAGCACCAACAACAAGCAACTTACTTCGATGCATTTTTCCATTTCCTGCTAACATCCCCTAACTTGGATCTGTCTCTCTTTCACACTCTCCCATAGAAATGGTCGCATGCGCTCGCTTGGAGCCGCCAGCGGTGACGACTCGTTATGGACGTCCGAAGAGCAAACGACGACAGTGCCGGACCCGAGTGCGGCCGAACAGTCCCCAACAACAACAACAGCCACTTCCGCCGGCAGCGCATCATCGCCTTCGACGTCGTCGCCATCGACGCCTCGCGTGCGCATCTGGCTGGAACTGGGTGGTCCCGACGGCTCCGGTGCTGTGGAAGTGGGTCAGGCGACGACGCTGACGGTGCGCGCCATCGTGCCCGGGACGATGGGCGTGCGAGTGGTCGATTGTGCGGCCCTCGACGGCCTGGGCGACTCGACGCAGCAGCTGCTGGACGAACGCGGTTGTCCGATCGATGAACAGGTACAGCATGATCTAGATTTCTCATTTCAATTTTTCCTCAACATCTTCAAAAGGATTTACATCAACATCTTCAAAAGTGTTTTCATCATCATCGGCAGCGTCAACACCTCCATCGCCGACGTCATCATCACCATGGGCACTTCATTCACTTTCGCTTCTGCATAAATTTTCGACATCGATTCAAATGCGAGTCTATCAAGCGTAAAGCCAGGCGTGTAAAAATGGCAGAAACAAGAGATGGAGCGATCGACGTAGGCGCGAACGAGGGTGGGCGGGGGAGTTCAATGAACCACCCCAGTCGGCGGGGGTGTCGTAAACCCTCTCTCCCATCCATACATCAGCTGCTGAACTGTTCAACTTTCAGAGGCGGTGTTTTTTTCCACAGAGCTGTATTATATATTTTCCCTAACCTCAATTCACTTCCTAGTCTTGGCTTCGACTTACACCACATGCACCTCATGCCATGATGTCTCCCTTTAAAGCGATTCCCACAACCGCACCGAGCCGCGTGCGCCAAGTTCAATGTTTCATTAAAGCCATCCGCACGATACCCGTGCGATAATGATAATGATAATGATGATGAAGTTGATGATGAGGATGATGAAATTTCCAAGTCACATGCTAATCATATTACTTATGATGGGAAAACCGAAGGCATGATAACAATGAAATATCTAGTTAGTTGGATGTAAACAACAAAAAGTGCGGTAATGGAAACAATTTCCGCAGCACTTGTTGTTATGGTTTCAGCGGAAGTTCACCTAAGCTTAGGTCGGATTTAGACCTCTCCCTTACTCTCTATTTCTGGCTCCCTCCCTCTTATTCATGTCGCTTTATCATCAGCCCTCGACTAACACACAAATGTTCAACATTAAAACTTCCTATCGTCAAACCTAGATTGTGTTCAAATTTAGGTTGCTTTCTTTGAGTTCTCTAAGAGCCCGTTGTAAAGAATTCTTCTCGAATGAAAGGAAAACCTCTTGAAAGAATTCTATTCGATTGCTAAATGAGGATAGAGAAGGGTTTCTGAACGGATAGACTTTCGCAAAGAATGAAAATGAAATGAAATCATGACGTGAAACCCCGATTAAGTCTTTAAGACTAGAAATTTTCTATTAAAATGTAAATTTTTTTAATTTCTTTAACTGTCCATCATTCAAAGATACGTTTGTTTCCTTTATGGTAGCATTCTTCTTCCTTTATTCTGCTTCTTTGGTTTTCGACCTATATTTTGGAAAAACAAACAATGCAGCTGGAAATCATGTCAAAATGCTAATGAGAACTTTTTCACTCTTGGCTAATTGTTCTGACCTTCTAATCTACTCAACTATGCAAGGGAACTGCTTGTTTTGTCTTCACCTCCCGCCTTTGGATGAATAATATAATTGTTAAAGGGTACAAGACACACCACAATCACAAAAACAACAACAATATTATAACAATAACAATGGTAAAAGAAACCATTCTAACGTTTAGGTTAATTGGAAGCAAAGAAGAACAAGACGAAGAACGCAGAGAAGAGGAAGCGCGCGACTAAAAGACTGAAAAAACGTATCAGAATAAATTAAGGTAGAAGGAGGAAGAGAGAGAGAGAGAGAGAAAAGGGAGACTGAGAGAGGGAGTGAGAGAGATGGAGTTGAAGGCGTTTCGTGTCAGCCGCAATAGAATTTAGCAGATAACGAGTTGTATTTGCATTTTCACGCCCTGCCCTCTCCCGTCGCCGGCACAACGGCGTGTCATCTCGGAAACCGCAATTCTTCTTCTTCTTCTTCGGCCGCGCTCGTTTGTTCGCTTCGCGGCTTCCACAATGGGCAAAAACAAAAACCACACTGGAAGCAAGGGAAAATGGAAAGTTTGTCACATGGATCGTGGATTCTGCATTCCGCCTAACGGTAAGGGGGTGTGGAGATAGACAGAGATGAAGATAGTGTTCTATCTCTAGGCCAGATGGAGAGAACGAGTAAATTATGTTGTTTTTGGTCTCGTGTTGATATTTCCATTATTCCCGGGCTAAACGCATGGCCACGGAAGCGGCAGCGATCCCAGCGGGTTCGGAAGGTTTCGCCGCCGTAACCGTTGGCTCAATTAGGCCCATGATTAATTACTACCAGCCAGTCAGCTATATCGTGTATTCTCTCGCTCGAGACAGCGGCGTATCGAAAAGTAGGACAATCGTAATTATTGTTGATTTTAAAATCCAGACATGTTGCTGTTGTTTTGGTCTGAGAACGTTAATCGCCATGGGTCATTGGCGGATCCGCGTTCTCCGCAAAGTTATGTCAACGTCTGGACACCATCGGGTTGCGTTGGACAGAATCGCGTTGCGTTACTTTGTGTTAGGTCGTTCTTTAGATAATTGCAGTCATTAAAACTGATGTCATCATCGGTTCGGCATCGCCATTGACACGAACTTCCCATTGAGTTATGTAATGCCGAAAGGTTGCTGAAAAAATTGATTGCAAGCTAAGTGCACAGCTGCTTGAATGTTATCAATAGAATTTTATGTTGTTTTCTACTCTAGTATTGCTCTTGCATATTCTTAACGGGTCGGTGTGTTGAAATGTCGGTTTAGTCCATATTACTTCAACATCCTCGATAGTATAGTGGTTAGTATCCCCGCCTGTCACGCGGGAGACCGGGGTTCAATTCCCCGTCGGGGAGACTTGGGTCGATTTTTTTTTACTGCATATTATATAATTTTAAATATAAATTATTATTTATTATATATGATTAGCGATATTAACATTTATTTCTCTTTCTATAACCACCTTCAGGTCATGCCCGCCTTGCACACCCGCTTCAAGCCGGCTGAGGAGGGCTGGTCCAAGCAGGACGAAGACGATCTGGTCGAGAAAACCTTCGCAGCCACGTTTCCGGCCTTCAAATTTCCTGACCGCGAACGCCTCCACGTCAGTTGCGGCGTCCAGTTGTGCAAAGGAAAATGTCCAAATGTAAGTGAAAATAATAAATAGTAATATTTAATTATACCAACATTTTTACACAAAACCATTAAAATAACACTATTAAACAATTTAACATTTATAAACATTTAAGGCAATTTATACATACAATTATGGACAAATTAATGCAAAACTAGTGAATAATGTAATCAATTTCAATAGAGCGGGACAAATCCTTTTTTTTCATGTTTTATAAAAGAGGAAACTAAACTCTGACAAAATATTCGCAAACAATTTGTAATGAAAGTGCAAAAACAATATCATAATGAAAATTGAAAGGAAAATAAAAATGTATCCGATTAAATATCAAACGATACGAGCAAAAGCGGAAAATTGCAAAATTAATGTGAATTTTTTGGTTTTTCTTAATTTTTCCTCATTGCTCAATTATAAAGCAACAACATCAAAAGAAACAACAAATTGCTTAATAAACTACCTATTAAATTGTGAACAAAACCACCTGCCCATTAAGAGAGTTAAAATTCGTTCGGAATTTGAAATTGAAATTAAAATTAAGAATTCACAAGGTTCGCGCTGGCGTGGATGGCCAAAAGCAAAAACAAATTAAAATAGAGGAAGAAGAAGAAGACACTGCACAGAAGAAAGAAGCACAAGAAGACACACTAAATGCTTTTGGCGTGTAAATATTTTGTAATTTTGAATACAAACTTATTTGAAAAACACTAAGCAATACATTGAAACAGCAATAACAATAACAACCACAACAGCACCAAAACACTAAGCAATGCTTTGTGAAAACCACGGAAGCGTGAAGTTGGCAGTTCATTTTCGTATTATTCCTGTAACTCGAAAACTGCTCGAGTAGCCGCCGAAGAGTCGGACTCGAGGCTGCTGTGGCAATTGTTGCCGATCGGCGGCAACAACATGCGAGCGAGAGGTGTTCGTGGGCGAACGTTGGCTGGTTGGCGGGTTGTTGTTGCTGTAGTGGGGTGGGGGGGGGTGCGGCGCCATTGCTTGGCTCGAAAAGGGTTGCCACACGAATGGTTCGGCGCAACATGAAGCGTATCAATTGCAAAATATTATGTAAACTTTCCATTTTCTTAATTGCTATTAATTAGTTGTTATTAGTTAGTTGTAAATTGAAGTTGCGTGCATGATTTTTAATTATTTCTTTCATTAATATTGCATTGCAGATCAATTGTCGCACGGCAGAGAAATTAATTCTATCACCCGACAAACATTTGGCACGCATTGAGGTGTTCAACTCGCTGGCGGTGACGGCGCCACAGATCGAGGTGGATCGGCTGCGCTACGATCGACGGTACAACATGAGTGGTGAGTGAAAACAAATAAGGAAAAATTTAAGATTCGGTGAAGAAAAAAAAAAACACGCCCCCGGGTGGGCTCGAACCACCAACCTTTCGGTTAACAGCCGAACGCGCTAGCCAATTGCGCCACGGAGGCCGTTAAACCTCGCTTTTCACAGACGTCAGTTTAACAATTCAAGGTTCTTAAGGGTTGCTACCTTTTATGACTTCCCTTACAGCACGACGAGTTATAATACATCCTTTATTTATTTATTTTTTTTTTTGTGAATAATAATTTTCAATTTAAAATAAAGATTTATTTTTTCTTTAACGAAACGTATATTTTTTTTCAGTAGAGGAATATCCGCCCAACGTACGGCCCATCCCCTCGGAAGGCACGCTCTGTCTGTCCGTCTCCAAATTGGCGCTATCGTTCTGTGTGCTCGGTCTGATCTTCCTCGTCGCAATCGTCGTGGCCATCTGCTCCCTGATCCGTTCTCGCCGACGTGCGGCCAACGGTTGCGGCCTGACGTCGACCACTCGGAGTCTGAACAGACCCGAAATGTGCACTTCCATGTTCTCCTCAAGGTAAGCGGAATTCGACATATGTAATTTAATACAGTTCTTAATTTGATTATTTGCAGCAGCGAATCGGCGCATTCGGCTAGATTTGGCAGTAAACTATTTATTCCTTACTACCCGAATACTCTACCTTATGGACGAGTATATTAGCAAACGAGCCTTATTATTAGATATCTATATTTTTGTTAAACTCTCATTACTCTTATTCCGAAACCTTTCCAAGACTGATTTAATAATTTGTATTTTTTATTTTTTCGATAAAATTTTTGTGAAAGAATTTTGGAATCATTTTTTTACGTTTTCAAATTTGATTTCGTATCAAAGGTAAAAAAAATCCATTTTGACTTTCTTTCGCGAATATGTTTCGTACATTTTTGTTTTTTCATTAATATTCAACATGGAAAATTGTGCAATGAAAATTGAGTTCCTTGTGTAAATTAATTACGTTATTTTCTGTCAAAATCTGGTGTAGGATTTTAATGTACCACAATCAAATAAATTGTATTATAGATTGAAGAAGAAATATATATTATATATTTTTAAGTGTGACTTAACATATTTTTAAATAAAACGAATATCAAACACAATTAGTTGTTTTAATGATTATAGGGTTGGAGGTAACTATATTTGTTTAATTAATAAAAATTAATGTGAATAACAATTTTTATATTACATTTTTATTTTACATTCATAATTACAATTTATTGTAGCATTTACTATTATTGCATATATGTCGCATCGATTTCACGATGAGTCGCCAATTAAATACCGCAATTTACGTAAATAACATTTGAATTTTTGGGATATTTATTGTAAATCGGACTAACACTTTAAACATATCCTTAGGAAGAAGAAAAAGTATAAATAAAAGTTGGGAAAAATAAAACACAATAAGTCAATTTTCATAAAATGGAAACAATTCAAATACTGATTAGAAATTATAGAGACTATTTTGAATTTTTATCGTTGCTATATATATCATTATTCTTTAATATCCTTAACAATAAATGTTGTCTTTCTGTACTATACTCGGAACCGAACATTATTTAAGCGAGTTTGCTCACCGAAAATGTAAAATATTTTGTGGGTAAGCAAATATCTGATAAACTTTTTCCTCATCTTTATTTTTAGGTTTAGGATTTTGTATTAAATTTAGAACAATACATCATCATCGCCCTCATCGAGGATATTGGCTTGAGCGCGAACATCGATGCCTTGTTGCAACAAATCCGCCTTACGTGCATCGGCCTTGGCACGGGCAATACGTTTCTTGTCCTGAATCTTCTTCAGGCGATAGAATTCCTCACGTTCCAATTCGTCAAGTTCGGAGATAATGTAAGCGAGTGTACGATCAATGCGTGGAATGATGACTGCAAATATGCGAACGAGTTAAAGATAATCTTATCATGAAGCGTGAAATTGATTCGCTTACCATGCTCGATGGCGTTTACTCTTCGGTTGGTAATCTTGATCACTTCATCCAAAGTGACGAACGATGTTTGCAACGATGCCAATTCGACCAATAGTTTCACAGCGCTCTGATAATTCTTCTTCAACTTGGCCAACTGTTGACCACCACGAGCCAAACCGGCCAGCTCGTAGGTGTCGGAACCATCCTGATAGGATTCGAAAACAGGCAGAGTGACACCAGCTACGTTATCCTTCTTTGTGCGGATCTTAATTTGTGCTTTGGTAACATTTTGCAGCACGACTTGGTTGAAGTCACCGGTAGTGAATTTAGCTTCGGCTAACGAGAATGCAGCCTCCTTCATGACTTCACCCATGAGAGTTTTGGTCTGAAAGCAAGATTTTTTTTTTTTATTTACTGAAAGAGTAAACAATTTGAAAGTAATAAGAATTTTATTTTTGTTTCCCGCTGCCAGTGTTTACATGCCTAACCTCTACCCAATCAATACACACCTACTAGTACGGGCACCCCCTACCACTTACCTCAATGATTTTACCCAAAATCATACGGAACCGCATTTGCAAAGCGTCGGCCTTCTTCTTGAGCAAGCCATGGCCCTTCTGTGCACCAGCCAGACGCGACTTCATCAACATCTGAGCACTGCAAAGAACGTAAATTTGGATTAAAAAATATCCTGAAAAATTTGCCACCTTGCGCAGTCTTAAATTTTTTCTCCTACTACGTGATGTTCCTTCAGCATCATAAATAAAAATTAAGTACTGATGTGAAACTCACCCACGAGAAGGGAAAATTGGAAGCCTGTCTTTGCCTGACATTTTGCGTAAAGTTAGTTTTCGATTTAATTGGAATTTTTCGGAAAACTCGTGAAATCTCCGCTGCAAAAATGTTGCACACACACAGAAATAATCTCACGAAGGAAAACTTCACTGGGTCAGCTGACAAATGTCTTATGACTCTGAGAGCAAATGTCAAAATAAGCAATTGACAGCATTAGGGCACTTAATGCCCAGGGCGACATCTGCCGCCAACCGGGTGTGATAGAAATAGTTTCTAAACTGCTTTACCGACTAAGTAATGGTTTTTGAAAATGGTTGAACAAAATAATTTCAACATCAAAATGAATCAAAGTAAAAGTAAATAAAGAAAATATAAATAAAGTAACATGTTGAATAAGAACAAAAAATACTATTCCATTTCCCTTTTCCCATGTTCCACATCCTCCCCTATTTTTACAACCATTTTCTCTGCTCAAGCATGCAATAAAATTAATGGTAATCGTTGAGATGACAACTTCCTTCTGGCTTGCGCTAAGAATGTCCTTGATTGCACTGCATACGAACCCTCCGGAAATTATTACGGCCAAGGATCGAGACAGAATTCATGGCACCGCAGGACGTGGATGACCAATGGACTGAGCACTCCAAGGACGACTTAGTGAATTTCACCATGCCTTATCTTGACGGTGGAGGAATGTACGAATTTACCTTGTGTCTCGCCAATTACTATACTATCGAAGTAAACAAAGACGTAGTAAATTATCGTAAATTCCTTCGCATCGCTGCTCGGCCCACTCCAACCGCAACCCCAGCCCCGACTGATGGACCAATAAAATTTGTCTGCACATAAATACCGCATGAATATTTCTGTGTCTGCATATTTTATTATAGTTCATTTCAATTCTGAGTACGGCGAGGCGAAGAATTTGGCTGATTTTTTTTTTTCCCGACCTAAAGCCATTACCATCGATTTCTTTCCAAGTCAAAGCTCTTTGGGGCAAAATACGGGAGTGCTGGGGCTGCAAGAAAGGGAGGGAAGAAAGGCGAGTTGATTTGCGATGGTTGAAAGTTCATCACATGGGGATGAAATCGTGATTCCATCGAGTAGATGGCAATCTCATGCAGATGGCGGATGAGTTGAGGACTTAATTGATTGAAAAATAGGTCAACTACCGCAGATGAGAGACTGATGTTGGAGGGTCTGAGGTGATTAGAGGCAGGACAAAGGAAAAATGTATTGAAAGGAAGCCGAGGAACTTCATCGTAAGCCCTAAGTAAGTGGCTCAATCAAGAGTTCAACAAACATGTCAATAAAAATCACTCATACGCCCGGGAGCCAAACGGAAGTAATTTTTCTTCTCTGTATTAATTAAAATGGACCACCCAGAGTGCAACGATGCGCGCCCTTTGCTCGGGGGATGTAGTACGAAGTTGTTAATTTATGTAAATTATTCAATACATACTTTTTCTACACATCCCTGGACCACAACAATAACAACAACAACAACAATCGGAGCAACAACAATGAACGCATCGCGTTTGGATGCGCACGAGGAGGAAATCAACAGTTGTGTGCGTAGTGGTGGTGGCTTCTGGCTGTCAACGTCAGGACAGGCGGGAGCACGTTTTCGTCCCCGCCTCTCCTTCACTCCCTCCCATCCAGCCTTCCCCGGCCGCTCGCGCTCTCGGTCTGCCACTCACAGTACAATCTTCTGTTATATACACAAACATCGTAGTAAATACGTGCGTACAAGATGCTGTATGCATGTGACGGTGTTTGTGTGTGCCTGTGAGTGTCAGTCGTTGCCACTTCACAAGACAATAGACACAAGGCAAACGGCGCCGACCCCGACCCGTTGCCTGATTGCGGAGCGAAAGTAAAATTGGGTGTCGCCAGCGAAATTGAAAGGAGGCGTGAACGTAGAGAAAAATTCCCGTCGAGGGACGCGGGAGGGGTGCGAGGGAGGGAGATGGGGAGAGGGGTCAGTGCAAGGCCCGGAGCACAGGTCGGGATCGTGATGGGATGGGATGGGATGGGATGAGGAGCGGAATGAGTTGATGGGAAGTCATAAGTCACAGCCTCCCGCACACAGGGGCAGACCGACACACACACACACACTTTCACACAAACACAGGCAGTCAGACGATTCTACGCGCCGAGGCAGCCGCCGCTGGAGCCTCGTGTGGCGTCGCGTAGTCCGCAGTCAACGTTCAGTCGTCCAGACGCACACAAGCGCAACGTCCCGAGCGGAAAACTCGAGCCCAAGTGACCGAAGTTATTTCTTGAATTTCGCTTGCTAAAGAGTTATTTTAAACTGTGAAGTTTTTGAAGTGCATTTTTGCCAGTTTTATAAGTGAGAATAACAAATTCATTTGAAAAACGTAGGCTATAATTATTTTATACTTTTTTAATCAATTTCCAACTTGTCTCTAAATAACTTCAAATGGCTTTCGTTGAAGGATAAATCCGTTTCATTTTCATTTTGAATAATGGCTTCTCGTAATAGGATTAGAGTTAACTTTTCCATTATCCTGCGACCGTAATTTCGAGCGTGTGCGTGTGCGTGTGCGCGCGTGTTTGCGTGAACAGAGAATTAAATTCACAGATTTTCCATTTGAAATGCAATTAAGATTTTTAATTATGTTCCCGTGTAATTCTATTTGACTGTAATGGATTTTCGAAATGGATTAAACTCAGGTCAATTCAATTAAAATAAAAGGATATTAAATAGACGGGAAATGTTTAATAAAATATAAAGTATTTGAATTTTAAAATCATGAAACTATAAAATATTATTTGTACAATTCCAAAAATATTTACCCATAAAAATTTCAAAATTTGTAAGATTTACAAATTTTTCTATTTTTACATATTATTTTTTTTATATGAATTCCTATCGAACGAATTGTTTTGCGCAAATCAATCATCGGGTTTAAATCTATTATACAACTTCCTCTTATATTCACTCTGGTTTGTTTATAAATTTGCTTTCGCGAAAAGTATAACTCAAACGTGGAATGCTATACACATCTGTTAGAGCCCTTGACTACGGCTCACTCACTCGCCGTACGCACACTTCTGTACGAGACACTCTAAAAGCACTTCACTTTCATTATGTGTGAGAACTTCGAGTACACAAACACACACACATATGGGATAATACACATGCGAGAACGCACATATTATTGATGACTGTGCGAAGTCAGAGTTCACAGGACTCTTAAATTTAACGAGCCTGGTGGATGGATGGTTTTCACTTAATGGGATTCATACAATTTATATATGCAGTTTTTGCACACGTTTTTTGCATACGGATTTTATATACAACTTTTATATTTTTATACACTTTTGTAAAAAATGTTTACACACGGATTTTAAATGCGGTGAACACTTGGTGTAATCCTTTATTAAAGAGACGACGAACATGGAACTAATGAGCATATTGGTTAATTAATGGATGCATTGCTCGTTATATTATAGTAAATTAAATTTAAACCCCATTGAATTCGTGTCTATGAAATGGTCGCAGGCAATGTGCATCGCAGCCGGTGTGTTTTATTTTATATTTTTAATTTTCGTTTTTGTTTTCCCTTTTTCCATTCTCAATTGCGAGTACTTTGTAAACAATAAATACACAGCCCGACGACCAGAAAATGCTTCGCTCCACGTTTCGCTCTCATAATTGGTTTATGTGACACTTTGTTAATTGAATGTTTTATCGTCGGCGGCTTAATTTTAATCTGTAAACAAAATCGTTTATTTATATTGATGTTCTGCATATCTACCAGGGGGCGATGAAGCAAGAGTAGGGTGTGTGGCAGGGGAAGGGGCCGGAACGCGAGAGCGAACGATGTGAGAGAATGAGATATGTACGGAAATGCCGGAGGGAGGGGAACAGAATGCGGAACGGGACGATGATAGTGACGATGGTCAGGAGGGGGAACGAGCCGAGGGGTGGAACATGTGTGTTTGTAGCGACAAGGATGAATGCGTTGGGGAGACCATGGCGAAGGCAGTTTTGATTGATTGATAAAAATTGTAGTAAATTGGCATGTATGAAAATGAGTCATCTTAAGATTAAACTCTTGGGGAAATCCTTTAGGAAATGGAATTCAAACTGATAACCGAGGAGCGCTTCGACGACGTCATCAAACACCTGAGAGATTCCTTCTTCGCCGACGAACCATTGAACAAGGCCGCCGGCCTCTGCCGCAAGGGCATCGGAAATCGGGAGTTGGAACATCACAGCTACGAAACACTGGAGGACAACCTCAGCCTGATGGCGGTCAACGAGAACGACGAGGTGAGTGAAACGAGAACGAAAATTGAAGGAGTTCAATTGCCATTCTGGAAGTGTCTGCGTTCCATGCCAGATAGCAGGAGTCATCCTCAATGGCGTGCTCCAGCCGGGCGACATCGAGTGCTCGCAGAAGAAGCTGGAGCTCAGCGACGATGAGAGCTTCAAGAAGATCTTCCAGCTGCTCTACTCGCACAATCTGAAGACGAACATTTTCGAGAAGTTCCATGTGGACAAAGTGTTCGACGTGCGCATCCTGTCGGTGGATTCGCGCTTCCGCGGCCAGGGCATCGCCAAGGAGCTGGTGCGGCGTAGCGAGCAGGTCGCCAAGGACTTTGAATTCAAGGTGACGTCACTTTTTATGTTTTTATTATTTAAATATAATTTTTCAATTTTATGATTAAAATTCATGATACATTTTTTTTAGAATTGTATTTTTTAATTAATTCTTTATTTTATATATTTGTAAATTTAATTATTATTTATTGATTTATCATTTTTTTTCTTCTGTTTGTTTGAATTTACTAAAATCTTCTCTCTACCCAGCTAATGAAGGCCGATGCAACCGGGATATTCTCGCAGAAAATACTAAAGTCCAATAATTTTCAAGTCCTCACCGAGCAGTACTACAATAAATATACGGACGCCTTAGGAAATCCCATTCTGAAGGTAGAAGCTCCGCACATTAAGCTGCAGCTGCTCTACAAACTGTTGGATTGAACCATTCCCCATCGAGGAATGAGTCAAATTTAAGTGTTTCCTTTGGAAACAATTACCTACCGCGTAATAATCTATTCTATAAATGTTATACAATATATATCTATTATAAATGTGGACCAAAGATTATATATATACGTTATATACGGGCGTCATAATGTTACTGATATAAATGAAACATTTCGTTTAATATCAACACATGACAATAATTTAATTTATTTTTAATCTCTGAATCGCTATGGCAATATTTTTACAATATTTTCTACATTAAAATATAGTAATATGAATCTAGGAATAAAAAAAATAATTTGGAAAATATATGAAGCACTATGTAAAATACATACATACATAAACGTAGATAAATGTTTTTGAAAATTTATAATATATGTTAAAAATGTCTAATAAATGTTGATTGTATTAAACATACAAGTGTTTTGTATTTGGAAAACCCGTTAAGCAAAGCCTTTTGCGAATAATAATTACATGGATTGGCACATTGAGCTGTATTGCAAAAGCGGACAACATCGATTGCTATAATATTTCCTCTCACATTTCCATAGTTTCCTTGAGTCATACCTTATCTAAAAAGTGCTTAAAATACTTTGAACTTAATATCACATTCTTGAGGCCTAATGGGCCACAGCTGTAGCATGGGCTGTAATATATTTCTTTACTAATATATTTGTTTACTAATGGTTGTAGATGAATATGACATCCTCGTCGGTGCCATAAGCTTTCCGAGCAGCATCCATGGACTCCATGGAACAGTAACATATATCTGCAATAAAATCGATCCATTAATTCCTCTGCGCCTAGGCTTTGGTAGGTTGTGTAACTTACGTTGGTCATGAACTCCTGGATTCCGGTAGTAGATCTTGTTCTTCTTCAAATCGTAACCACACAATACTACATAATGTCCAACATAACTTTTTGGTTTGCGTTTAACGAGAAATGTGAAACAACTTTAAAATGGATAGTTATTGTATTACAACTACTATTACACATTTTCCCAGCCGCCTTAGCTTGCTTACAATAATATGTATGTCAACTCACTCGATTTTCTCAAGAACATTCTGCTTGCAAATTTCACACGTCAGCATCGATGCATTCGTCAGCAGTATAACAGGCCCATGTTTCGCGAGGTGTCGCAGCAGCTCCATCATCTCCATGACGCGCTTCTCCACATGCAATCCATGGACAGCGGCGTCCTTAAACTTTTTCTCAATGCGCTTTTCATCCTTATCGATTATTTGGGAGTAGTAACTGTGTTGGCTGTGTTTTGGATCGACGCCAATTGTTTTCGTGAAATATTCATGATGAACTTGGAATTTTCTCAGTATGTAGCACAGATCGATTGTCCATGTGTTTGATCCGAAGCCTTCATCATCGCAGATTTTATTAAAATTATCCAAGAACTTTTGGCGCTGAGTGCTGGAGAGTATCATCAGAATACAGGAAATGCCACAGTCCCAATTGTAGCGTTGCTGATAATGAGTCAAGTTGTAGAGCTTCTGAGGAGCTAATCCGTTGATTCCTTAAGGAGTTGAAAAAGGCAATTAATTGAACAGAACACTATTTTTTTCAATTCTGTGATTTATACCTTCCATTTTGATTATAGACGGGTTTTTTAATTATTTAAGGACCTTTTGGAAGGTGATTCCATTAAAAACGCCAACACACCACTGGAGCAATGGTGTTTAAAAAAACAATTGTTTGCATCAGCTGTTTTGGGAAGCTTCCCATTTCCACTATTCCGCAGTGCAGAAAACAATGTTTCAATCTCAGAATTCCATTCGAGACAAATCTGAAATTATTTCTCATATTCTATTATAGAGTTCCTGGAGCACCCTGTGTGTGAAAGAAACATACGACAGTTCTAAAAAGACGAGCTGAGAAAAGCACTCAGCAACTGAGAGAAATTAAGCATTTCCAGAACCGATATTTATTCAATTGAAATTAAAATGCAAAAAAAACGCATCAATACAAATTCTATTTTGGATAAGCTTCATCGTGGCGTTGTCTACACATGCATAGGAGTGACTTTATATGGAACTGTTTTGCTGGGAATGCGGGTGCACCGGTATCTGACAGTGATTCGACCCGCAAGGCAACAAGAGGAACTTAAAATGATTGAGGAGGGTATGCACGACAAGGCACCCGAACTGAAATATTAGTATATTGCTATGTATTTATTCGAATTAACATTGTGTAAAGTTGAAAAGCTGAAATTAACGTTGTTTTGTAAATAAAATATTGTGACACCACAAGGAAATGTTATGAAATCCAAGTTCGGGTGGGAGACCATACAGTGTAATAGATTGTTTAACCCATTCTATTACATACATCTTCAACAAATGTCAAACTGTAAATGACAGTTTTTTATCCATCATTCTGTTCCATTCCATATCATCCTATTGTGGTTGCTCTTTTTCCCCATTTCTCTTCTCCTTTTTCTTCTTCGCTTTGCCAAATTTTTTCTTTCTTTTGCGAGAAATTGAAGTATCGCATCAACGCAGCCGAAAATATGTCGGGCTTAAATTTAACTGTAAAAGTGCATCCCGTGGTTCTCTTCCAAGTCGTCGATGCCTATGAACGTCGCAATGCTGATTCTCATCGTGTGATCGGAACTCTTTTGGGTAAGCTCACCTTGCAAGCGTTGTACTCAGCGAGGCTTTGGTCGATGCTTGGTAAACACGTTTACACATTTCACAGGCTCCGTTGACAAGGGTGTCGTCGAGGTGACTAACTGTTTCTGCGTACCGCATAAGGAGCATGACGACCAGGTGGAAGCTGAACTGAGCTATGCTCTGGATCTGTACGATTTGAATCGCAAAGTGAATCCCAATGAAAATGTTGTTGGTGAGTTTTTCCGCAACCGCGACTGCACATAACCTCAAAATTGACGTGTATACGTTTCTGAGCGCCTAATCATTATCCGCATTTATTCTTCTAGGTTGGTGGGCCACTGGCAACGAAGTGACCAATCACAGCTCGGTCATTCACGAATACTATGCTCGCGAGTGTAACAACCCGGTGCACTTGACGGTTGACACCTCGCTGCAGGGCGGTCGCATGGGCCTGAAGGCCTACGTTTGCATTCAATTGGGAGTTCCTGGCGGCAAAACCGGCTGCATGTTCACACCGATTCCCGTCGAAGTGACGTGCTATGAACCAGAGACATTTGGCCTGAAGCTGCTGCAGAAAACCATTGGCATTTCGCAGCCACATCGTCCCAAGACCGTGTCTCCCATGTTGGATCTGGCGCAGATTTCCGAGGCATCACAGAAATTACAGGGATTGCTCGATTTAATACTGAAGTATGTTGAGGATGTTATTGCTCACAAACAGCCTCCAGACAATGCTGTTGGTCGTCAGCTCCTGGACTTGATTCATTCGGTGCCCAACATGAGCCACGAACAATTCACACAGATGTTTAATGCCAACGTACGCGATCTCTTGATGGTCGTCACACTCTCCCAATTGATCAAAACTCAACTTCATTTGAACGAGAAACTTACGTTTTTGCCCACCAATTAGTGTATTGAGAACAAGTGCGAAAAGAGGTTGATTGAGGAAAAGTGGAGTTAATTTGAAGAACAAGGCATTCTGTAAACAAGAAATATTTTAAGTGAATTGAAACATAAATAAATACAAGATTTTTACATATTTCTGCTTCAATCAAACTTCAATAACTTTTTTTATTGAAAATTATGATTCAGAACGTTATACATTAAATTGGATTTTCTCAGTGTCATTTTCAAATATAAATGTTAATTAAATTTCAATCAATATTGACCGTGCAACGAGATCTACATTTACTAGAAAATCATAAAACGTGACCGCCCCAAGCTATAGACGGGAAAAGATTGGGCCACATGCAGCGCAGCACAAACGGCAGCCGCTAACATTAGCGACAACCTCAATAGCAACAAAACAGAAAAAAATTGGCGCAACACTAGGCCATCCGAATACCTCAATCTCTCCTCCCCCAGGTCGTAAACGTTGACAACCATTGTAAGAAACATATTCGCTTGATATATCGTTTGACGCAACGTTTTTCTGGTGGAGGATGTCGTTGCCATTTCCGAAGTGAAGCAACATCATCCGTCTAAGGCAGTCAAGTTTTCCATCGGTTGTATAATAATGTGGAAAACACAATCAAGGCATCTGCAAGTCGTCTCGCTGGGATCAGCGCAATTCAATAAAGTCTGCGCCACCGCCCACATGGGTCAAGGTCGTTCCTCCCATTCAGATAGCTCACTCCTCATGCCATGACTGACTTCATAGCATTTGCAATCGATTTTCTTATTCAATTGTTGTAGTTTAAGGCAAAACAATCAAAGCGATCGCCGTTGTGGCGGAAATTCGAATTTATTCAAATCTCAATTTAAATATTATCAATACTAATCTTAATGTTAAACGTTGCTCTATTGTTTTTATGGCAGTAATTTAGCATTGAAAATATTTATCTATAGAAATACATTAACGTCTTCCGTCCGATTGCTTGTCTGTCAGAAAGGGGCGAAGTTCTTTTTGAGCCTCGCGGCTAATTATGTTTTCCATTGGGAGGAAAAACGTGATGCTGTAGCTTTTTTATTTGCGATTGGATAAGTTCATTTTTAATACATTTATTGGATTCCCTAACAATCAGCAGTTATTTCACGGATTACAGTGAATAACAGTGGCGATTTTTTGACTTGAGTGAATCATTCGCAATATTGAACGTAATAATCATGGATTTTATAGTTTCTTCGTTTAAAATACAGCCGCCACTGCAATTGGTTTCCATATAATTTTCACACAATTGTTCTTCGCACAAAATTGTTTTTAAATTTGATTTCTTCCTTCCTCTCCCTCTCACACTCTTCTATAATCAACTATAATTCTTCATTTAGTAAGTCATTGCAGTCGACAGAGAGTGAGCAGAGAACAGAATTTGACGAAAAATAATCAACCATCGAGGGAGAGTGGGAGTGACTGAGTGAACTTCTTGGAAGCCCACAAATCATTTCAACCTGTCAACGCTGATTGATTTTATCGGCGATTGAGAAATTCATTGGTTTTGCCTATAGGAGAAATAATGAATGGAACATCGAAACCGAATGATACTCTTGCAATAATTATAAAATAAGTAAATATATAATAAAATATCATCTTACATCTGACTAAGTATTGTATTCGCACTTTTTACACCACGAAATCGTTGGCACTTTTAAACCATGTCTTCCTGAAATCTGAAACTGAGCCATCCATTTTACACTCATGCACAAAAGTTTTCCTACAATTTGGTTTAAATTCCACAGGGGCTAACTATAATGGCATATGCATATCTACCCTAATATGCATCCAACTTATTAAAATGTAATAAAATATGAAATATCCACTGGAAACGAAATATTCAATATTTTTTTCATCCATCTTGTCTATTTGTGTCTTGAAACAAATTCTATATCGAAGAAATGTGAGTACAAACATCGTACGTATATTTCTATGAACGAGTGTATTTGGTAATTGCAAACGTTTGCCCTACATTTACCCCGCATTGGCTTTCAAGCCGATCGTCGGATGAGGAACTTATCACACGAATCCAATTGCCGCAGTTTTTGCATGTGGGAAAACGAAGGGAGGATGACATCAAGATGGAGTTGTATTTTGCAACCCCTCGTCATGGTAAATGCCATGCCGTGAGCACACGACATCTCATCACTTGGTAATAGCGCGAATTGAATGAAAATCTTTGAAGTAAACTTTATATGGGATAAAGTTTCGGAAATAGATATTGTAATCAAATTTAAGGAAATCCAATATACAATCAATCGAAAAAAAGTAATTTATTAATTCTACTTAATTGGGTATGTACTGTATTTTGTAAACCCAATTGCTGATCGTATGTCAAGCCAATGGAAGAACGGACATCGTCAGCGGAAACGACAGAGAAGCACTCAAATGAGCTGCCATCAGAATATTCGTCGTTGACCTCCGACGACTGGCGGTTGGGCGAAACAACAGCAGCAACAAAAATAACAACAATGTACTTACAACAATTGTTGCCGATGCGAATCGGAATCGTTATTAGCACCGCCCCCATGCAATAAAACCGATCTTCAATATGAGATCTCCTGAAGAGTCGGCCGAGTCGCTCTTAATGTTAGGGGTTAAATTGCGAAAACGAAGTCCATTTCGTTTTTGACATCGTTCTGAACAATGGGAACAACAGCGCTAGGCATTGCTCTGAGAAGGGCGATAACTCGAAAATTTGCAAATGCATTAAAAAAGAACGCATCGGCGGCAATAAAAAATCGTTTGTCGCTGCTTGCTATGGATACTCGAGAAGCCCCCAGTGGCGCATGCGCAACTGCTATGCTCCAACAACATCGGCAATTGCTTTACACAACTTGGTCTTTCTGTCTGTCCTTCTATCTCGTTCCTCTCTCGCTCTCTCTTTCAATATGTAGCCGTTTCTGAGAGTGGAAATCTATTCGCATCGCATCGCATGCAGCAGCATGGGTTTTGGACCAATCGAAACCTTTGGTGTTTCTGTATAAATACGGAGCCCACTGCAACGAGAAGACAAACCCAACTCAGCCAACAGTTCATCCAGAGCTCCAGCAGCAACACTCGCATTCGAAAGGATCCAACATGAAGTTCTTCGTAAGCGTCGTCAGCCAGGAGTCCTGAGGTCGACAATACGAAATCATTCTTTTTTTCCACATTTTTCCTCAGAGCGTTTTCTTTATTGTGGTCATCTTCGCCGCCGCCTGCCTGGCTGCCGTCGCTGAGCCCGAGGACGCGTCCGTGTCCGCGGTGGGCGAGAAGAAGACCGAGAAGCGTGGAATCTACGGCTTTGGCTACGGTCACGGAGGCTACGGTGGATATGGAGGTCTTGGACTTGGATACGGCGGCTATGGCGGCTACTATGGCGGACATGGCCTGGGTTATGCCGGACATGGTGGCTTCGGCTATCCTCATGTTGGCTACTCCTTCCATGGCCCTTCCTATGGACACGGTTTTTATCCATCTCATGGTTATCACGGTTTCCATTGAGAGATCATCGGGGGTCACGAATGCCGGTAAATTCTGGAATTCTTTGATGGATTTATCAGAAGCCAGTTCTGTATTTTAATTTTTGTAATAACTTTCTAAAGAATATATGTACATTTTTTACAAACAACAAAAAAACAAAAACAAAAAAAAGAAATGTATTTTCCTTTCTTTTCGGTTCATTGTATATAATTTTTTAAAATTTAAAAAATATACCAACTAAGCTTATTACAGATTAATAACACTAATACAACTAATCAACAGCGAGAAGTTTCCGCTTCCGTTCCAACTTCATTTCTCGTTTCAGTGCCTTCTGCTCCAGCTCCTCCGCATGCTCGGCGAAGAGAGCTTTCAGCGCTGGGTACAGGGTGTGAAATTGGGGCAGATCGTCCAGCGAAACTTGCATATTGTCGAATGCAATGGCAACATTTCGCATCGCCTCGGCTTCCGCCTCCTCACCGCCCAAGGTCTGCATCCGCGGCAATTTCGCGTAACGTTGAGAGAAGTGTGTCAGAATGGTGTGTTCCGCATTCATCTCACGTCCCTGCCGGATGGCTTGCGATATTGTACTGTGCATTTTAATTTTCGCCTCCTCGACCAAGTCATCTTCCATGGTTGCTTCGTGTATCAGTATTGTGGAGTCCCGACCCAGGTCGACGAGATCTGAACAGGGCATCGAGTCGCCGCTGTAGGTGATCTTCACTGGTTTCCCATTGTGTTCCGCTTGCAGTGAGAGACTAACGCCAAAGGAGTGCGGACAGTGACGCACCAGGCAGGTGCCAATCGAACGTACACCCATATCGCCGTGTTCCGCATGCAACTGCAAAGGATTTTCCAACATTTCTGCATTGCCAATTAATTCAAACGCATCTGCAATGTGTTGAATCCGATCGTTGTAGAAGTTGAGCCACGGTTCAATTTGTACAGGAGCGAAGAGTAAAAGTCGTTTGTGTCCTGGACCCAGAAGTCGTTGTCGTTCATTGAGAAGTCCAATCAGACCGATGTGATGATCTGCATGTAGATGTGAGATGTAAATGGCTTTCAAATTCTTGATAACTGCCTCGGCCTTTTCTTTGCCAAAGAATCTTACGATTTGACCTAGGGTGCCTTCGCCGCAATCAAGTAGCATGAAGGAATCAACCAGAGGTTGGACCAAAATCGAACTAACATTTCGTGTTTTATTAGGAATACAGGATCCAGTGCCTAGGAACGTAATCTTTGGAAACGGGTGGGTTGAGATTTTAGGTACATTTTTCGAAGAATCTTTGAGTTTCGCCAACAACGCGGGAAAGTCCTGGAGTATTTGGGTTTCTTGAATATATTCGCTTGGATTTAATTTGGCCTCTTGTGTGTGATCGAATCCTTTGCGTGGACGCATGTGAAAACTTGTTAGCGATTGAATACTGTTTTCTTGTTCGTTTTTATCCTCGAGTTTCGCATGCTTTTCTGGGCTATCATCCTCCACCAATTTCGTTTTCTTAAGGGTGTTACTAAGACTGTTGCACAAATGCTCACTCTCGCCAAGCAGCGGGAATATTCGATCGTTCAACTGATTCAACTGGTACTGAATGCGATGCGCAGCAATGTAGCCAGAGAATGAGTTCTTTCGCGCATTTAAGTAAATATTTTGAGTTTTCTCGGAGAATTTCTGCATAAAGTCTCGATAACAGTTGTTATTCAGAATCTCCTCGGGACTGAAATGAACGACTAGAGCCACTTGTTGATCGGCATTATTTTGTAAGTGATGGAATAGATGTGCCTTCTCCTGCAGGGCGGGCAGAAATTGCTCCGTCGGGATGTCGAGGAATACAAACGAGAGGGCAGTTTCTGCGGGCTCGCTGACATCTTTTGATTTGACCACTGTGCCATTGTCAAGGGTTACATCGATACCGTTTTTCAACAGTCCCAACAATGGACCCGGAGGCACTCCGCGCTCCACACATTTCTCGAGATTTAGCGCACCTGGTCGTGGCTTCAGTGTGCATATATACGCGATGACTACATTATCCGTTGTATTATCAATGGTCTCGGAATCGTTGATGGTTGTTGTTCTATACAGAGGAACACATTTCACCGACATCACTTGATCTTCGAATTCATGCACCTCTGTACAGTCCAGGGTTTTTACCTACAATAGAAATACCAATATTCGAAAATCTCACATTTATAAATTATAACTCATATACTGAAATACCTTAAGGGCCTTAAGCACTACGAAACGTTTCATACTATGTAGAATGCTGTCGAGATGGGGTGGACCATGCAAAGACAGCTCTTTTACACCCGCATCCTGTACGGTCAACGCTAGACCGGGGAAACCACCTATCGTGGACCATGTATTCCGAGTCACAAAAATCTGCTCTAAGCGTGACAACTTCGTTTTATGCTCATGCGCCAAACGCTGGGTTCCTTCGCCGCAGTTGAACAAATACCTGGACTGGTCGGTGAAAAGGTAGACGGAACAGGGCGCTCCATTAGCACCCGCACCCAACACTTGTAGAGTCACGGTGCCAGGTACATATGGGATATTCTTTTTTTTCGCTGCCAACTGCTGTTTCTCGCGTCTCAGCTGCTGTGTTTGTTTGGGCAGCCGCTGGGTTTGTGGCGACTGCTCCGTGGTTTCCACTGTTCTACCAGACTGGCCGCTGAACTCACGCAATTCCTGGCTCATTTTAACACAAATACGACTTTGAACTTTCACGTCGTTGAGCAAATCGTTAAGGAATTTACTTGTTTTGCCACGTGTTGTATGTCTTAAAATTGAAAGCAACATTCGCGTACTGTTCTCGTGGAAAAATGATGAAATTTACGAACTGTTGATGGTTGGTGGTTGATTTTTTACACGTGAAATTTGTTACAATGTGTGCGTTCAATAGAAATCAGCTGATTGCGGTTTGTTTTGGTTTTTTTCATTCATGAACTGTCAAATAAAAATGAGATTTTTCCAAAATTACCGGGCATTTTTCTGAGTTGCAGTACCATTCAAACATTTTGAAGTATATTTTATTAAATTTAGTAATAACAACGTGTTCCAATCCTCTCCTTTAAATACTGCTGATATATTGAACAAAAGTTCATGATTCGTGTCAATGATAACAGAACGAAGCAGAATAACATCTCAATAATACTGAGAAAAATTTCATAGCCATATGATAAAATAAACACATCTTTCGATTAGCATACGTCTCGTAGCTGTGGCTCACATTACTCCATTCCACTCGGTTCACAGTATTTTTGTTCGACGTGTTCCGTTTCATTTTCAACAGTTGGAAAAAAGGAGAATTGTCAAAAATTTCAGCAAAAAAGAAAAAGAAACGAACGAACATATGAAAGAAAACGAAGAAAAGAAGAAGTTGTGTGTCGGGAAAAAATTTTTCTTCGATATTGTAAAATACCAGCAAAAATGTCATCACGAAGGTAATTTTAATAAATTCAACAAATTACTACAACAATTTGTGAACAAAGTGTAAAGAAATTTCATTAGAAAATACAAGCTAAATACTGTGGAAAGTGAAATTTTCAAATTGCCATTGTTCTAGTTTCACTTGCTCCATACCTCGTCGTATGTTCTGCGTTCTGTCTCGCTCTGCGTCTCGCCTCGTCTCATCGTGATCTCTTTTTCTTCGTTTTTTCGTGTTAATATTCCCTTAGTTAAGTTTCCATATATTACTTTTTTTTGTTCATTTTGTCATTGGTTCTATGGTTGTTTTTGCACGTTCGTACATAGACAAAAAGATGGATGGACAGATAGATGGAGTAGACATGTGGACAGGGTCTGGATGACAGGCGGAGGCAGCGCTCCGTACGCATGCTGGAGCGAGCATATGCAAAGCTGTAGAGAGAGGAACGAAGAGGGACGAAGTGGCGAAGCTCGGTTGCCAAGCCTCCAGTGTGGCAGAAGGCCAAGCTGCCGTCCCGTCTCCCTAGGCCAAATGTGTCGCTGGCTGGCTGGCGACGCTCGCTGCTCAGCTGTGTGTGTCTACTCTTCGCGTTCTCTTTTGCACGCTTCTTCCTCTCTCTCGCCTCTCTCGTCGTCGCTGTTCGCCCGTGTTCGCCTTGACAGTCGGTATGCCAACCAGCCAGGGAGCCAGCCAGCAGCAGCAGCGGCAGCCAATCGTACAACCAACCAGCAACAGCAGCTGAGTTGAACAATTGGCCGCCGCTCAACCTGTGCCCTTTGTCCTTCATCACTCAACCCACCCCCACACTCGCAATTGTTCGTCTATATCCTTGTTGCTCCACAGCTGACGAGACACGAGAGCCCTTGATCGGCGTCGCCGTCGCCGTTCCCTATCACTGTGCAATTCGAAACCCTCCGAAATTAGGTCATCGACTAATTTCCACTTTCCTCTCTCCCCCACAGATGGTTTCATCCCACGATATCTGGCATAGAAGCTGAGAAACTTCTTCAGGAGCAAGGCTTCGATGGCTCCTTTCTGGCGCGCCTCTCCTCCTCGAATCCCGGCGCATTTACACTGTCCGTGCGACGTGGCCAGGAGGTGACACACATCAAGATTCAAAATAATGGCGACTTCTTCGATCTCTATGGTGGTAGGTTTCCCTATTGTAATGATTCTCTTTGCATGTACAACCGAATTAACTCGTTTTGTCTCTTGTTGGTTTCAGGTGAGAAATTCGCCACACTTCCAGAGTTGGTCCAATACTACATGGAGAATGGGGAGCTGAAGGAAAAGAATGGTCAAGTGATTGAATTGAAGCAGCCACTGATTTGTGCAGAACCCACAACGGAAAGGTGAGTGAGCGATACATTAATTTTCCTAATAGATCCCAGTTGTGAATTATTGGAATTTCTTATTAGAATTTGGAGGGATATTTTGATTAGCAAACATACCGATCGTATACGTAATTTTTCTTATTTAAGTTGATATGAGAGAAGATACCGTTCTTGTGATATTCTCTAAAACCTTTACAATTTTACTAAATTGATTTTGCTGTCAAGTTGAAGTTGTTGTGGAAAATGATCGAGAGTTTTACAGGCCGATGTGATGTGTCATGACTAGAAATAAAAATTTTTGTTTATTCGAAATATTCAACACTAAGAACCAGTGATGTGAAAGGGATTGATTCTTCTGTCATTTCTATCGAACAATGAAGTGCAATTGTTTTGTATCCACCATTTGTTTTGATTTGAAATAGTCTTCGCTTATAAACAATTTGTTCGCGAAATTGAGTATATAATAAAGTATTTTTCTTTTGTTTTTTGTTTTACGGCTTAATTACGATGTTCTTAAATTGAACACAAAATATCGCGTATACAAATAAAAACTGGAAACAAAGTGGAACGTGAACCCAACCCAAAAAGTTCAATGAAATATAAATATAAAAAAATAAGAAATCAAAAAGCACATAAAATAAATAAAATAATATATTTACGAATGGCAGAGGAAAAAATATCTTAAGAAGATTATAATAAAATTTCAATTTAACACTCCAAAAAGAAAGAAATTCTTTTGTTTTCCCTCGAAACAATCAAGAGTTAAGTTGAGTGGCGGACTTGAATGTTATTGTAAAACAAAACAAAAAAAAAAAATACTTTTAAACTTTTTAAAAAATCCCACACACTCAAACTACGCTCGTAAAAACGTACAAAAGATACGCGTAAAAATATTTATTCACATATTTAAGGCCGAAATCATGTGCAAATCGATTTCGTTTTTGGCATCATCGTCGTCTGTGGCGACTGTCGAATTGTGTCGGGTGTAAAGCGGGGTCTTCGTTTCTCGAGCATCTGAGGATGTGAAGCGTTTGCACTCGATCGAAACGATCGATTGAAAACAAACACACCTACGACATTTGCTTGCTGTTCCCACTATTTATTTTTTCATATCTCTTGCTTTTGATAATTGTTCTATGGTTGTCATTCAAATATTTACGAATATGCTCGTTAATAATGAAGTCGTTGGCGACAACTTGCAATTTATGAACCCCAAAATATAGAAAACTTTGTTGTTTAATTTATAACATTCGACGTTTATTCGTTAAAATAATGAATTATTAATTTTGTATGGAATTCTACTAAAAATGATAAAAATCATTCTCTCATTGAGAAACTTTTAAGCTTTCGTCTGAGCAACTGATGAATATTTAATGAATAATTCCTCAAAGAGAATTTTCTCAAAAGACCTTTAAGACTCGCAGTCTCTCGCTCCACCCTCGTTCGTGTCCTCTGCCTTTGTGCTTCCGCTCCATTCGGCTGTTTTCACTTCCTTCTCCGTCAGCCACGTCTTGGAAACCGCGTCGCCCTCGCCACGCCTCCTGGGCCCGTTTAAAAATAGTTTACTTACGTTCTGATGACGTTCGTCCGCATGTAATTCTTTCCCAAACGCCGTCGATGTGCGATGGGATTTAATGAAAACTTAATGATCTCCACCGTTACGTTGATGGAATATAAATAATTATAATTGTGACTTTTTCGCATTGGCTTTCAACGTTTCTTTTATTGCTGCTGCTGCTGCTGCTGTTGGCATCGTTGTTGTGGTTGTTGTTATGATTGTTGTTATGGCTGTTGTTTAATGGTTTTTGTTGTCAATTTCGCGCTCCCCAATCGCCAATCGTCAATCGTTGAGCGAAAAACTCAACCAAAATAAAAGAGACAAGAGAAACAACAAAACGCTGCTTACGTAGGTGGACATTTGTTAAAGTGTTAAAAACGAATTCTTCGCACCGAAAATAAATGTCGAATTCAACAACAATGGTTCTCTTTTTCTCTCACTCACTCCACTCGTCTCTTCTCGTCCCTTCTCTTTTGCTTCGTCCTCTCCTCTCCTCTCCTCTCCTCTCCACTCTTCTCTTTCGCCTCCTCCGCGCCTCTCTCTTCTCTCGTCGGTAAATAGAAGATAATCATTTATGGACTACGTTTATGGAGTGCCCGAAACGAAACCCCTTTTATCGTTCGTAAACTACACTTTATTTCGCTATTATATCAGATTTGTTTTCTTTTATTACACAAATAATGGATTTTTTTTATTGTGGACTATTTAGAAAATTCTATTCGAATTTGCTGAAATATGGCATAAAAAAATGTAATGAGAAATAATAAGTCAAAGCAAATTGTACAAAGGCACAAGAAACGTAAAATATAAAACTAATCAAACAAATAAATAATAAAACAAATTATCAAAAAAGTAAATAATGGAATAAAAAATAAAAATTATCAAGAAAGTAAATAAAAAAAGTGAATCAAAAAAATGAACAATAAAAGTGAATTCAGAGATAATAGAATCATAACAATTATTGCGATAATAAAATAATACCAATTATACTATAACAAATTAACAATAAAATGAGAAAGTAAACGCGAAGAAAGAATATAATTCATTAAAATAAATGAATCATAGAATCATAAATGAAATAAGATAATAAAACGCAAGAAATAACAAATATATAAAATATTGATTATTTCGCTGAACTCATTCTATAAACACCAACAGAACTCAATTTTATTAAACTTAATTTCATAGAATTTAATTTCATGAAACAAGTTTATAAAACTCTATTTTATAAAACTAAATATCATAAAACTTATAGTCGTGAAAATAAATTTCACCAAAATCCATTTAATGAAAGGAAATTTCTTACAATTTTTTCACAAAACTAAATTGCGTATAACAAAATGTTCATGAAACTCAATTTTATGAAACGTAATTTCATGGAACCTAATTTTATTAAAATTATGTTGATAATCCTTAATTTCATTAGGCCTAGTTCTTAAAAACCTAAAAACGCGCAGATGATTTACACGATTATCTACATCAGTCAATCAATCACTTCAATATTCAACGCACGTCTCATTCTTCGGCAAAGCATCACAAGCAACAACAACGAATCAAATAAAAACACAGGTAAATGAAATAAAAAACAAAGAAAAAAAGAAATAAATATAGAAGAAACAATAGAAAAAATGTGGAAGTTTAAGCCTAAAGGCGAACACGTCAAGGCACTTAACGTAACGTGTTGTGTGTAACGTGAAAATCGTGCGGCGTCGATTTGTTGCTGCACACACGCACATGCTCTCACACACATACCCATTGTGAACAACTTTACAAAAATAACAATCGAAGGGCGTCGAGATCGGCGCGAAAATGCAAATCAATTCATTTCAGTTGCGTTTCAACTCGATACGTAAGCGCTCGCGACGTATCGTAACGTAACGTGAGCGGGCCAACGTGCTCGAAGTCAGGCAAGCACACTCACACACACACACACAGGTACAGAGACACTTGAATGTGGTTGGAGTCGGTGAGAAGTGGAGAGTTTGTAGAATTTTACAAAAACCGCAAACGTCCAAATAAATTATCGTCGAGCGCCTTCTCGTTGGGGAATCCCTACACACACACACACACATACAGATAATACAAATAAAAGTTTTACGTGAAAATCATGTCAAGAATCGTGATCGCAAAACTTCATCACCCCAACAACAACAACAACAACATAAAACGTTGTCCCGCCGCTCCGGATAAGATCGGAGTCGAGAAATACAAAAGCAATTTCAAATTAAATTGAAACGAAATGAAATGGATGGAAAGGAATTAAATTTAATTGTTGTGTTTTCGCAAAACAGATCTAGTTTTCACTTCAGTCTATAAGAAATTCCACTCAACAATAAAAGCAATTATATTGTAAGTAAGATCGATCGAGGCGTTGAAAAAAAAAAAAAACAAAAACACAAACAACAACAAAATAACAATTAGCAATTACGTTTAAGTAAATTTCGCGTAGACATCAGAATTGTAACATGCAATTACATTTTGTAAACAATTAATTGCTGCTTTCGAGTGCGCATTTCTATTCTAGAAAGGCACAAAAATGATATGAAAAAGTATAAATATGTATATATTAGTATATTTAGAAATAGATCCCGATATCTTATCGAAACCTTCGGAATGTTTGCTCCGGAAAAGTTCTGCTAATTGGGATTTCCATCAGAAGGTTGGGAATTTTCTTTCCGAAGCAGAAAATTTAATTATTTTTTATATTTATATGAATTTATTTATTCACCACTCGCTCCATTTTTGAAGTGGAGAACCCCATTCGTATTTTTTAAACCGTCTCTGATAAAAATCTCTGACGTTTTTGGCCCCTTTTGGGGCTTGTGGGAAAAATTCATATTCCAAACAATGCATCGGCCACGCACCAATAAATTATGTCCCCTGAATTATTAAATTCTATTCTCCCGAAAGAAAAGAATAATAAAAAAAAAATAATAATAAAGAAGCACTAATCAAAAAACAATAAGAAAAGCAAAAACAAATTAGTTGCCTAAATAGCAATTGCGAAGCGAAGACTGAAGAGATGACAATTTGTCAAATCCGAGAGTTATAAATATGTATGTATATGCATATAAAATATATCAGCGAGTGCGACATTTTTGACATTGAAATTCAGAATAAAAAAGTGTGTAAATAAAACAATCGCAGAAAACAATTGACAGGAAAAAATAGAATAAAACGAGTAAATGTGGAAAAAATAAAATATGTGCTGCTTCCTAATACGTTGTGAATTTTAAAATAATTGCGGGTCTTGTCGACGGGTCGGTCGGTCGGTCGTTCGTTGTCGGTTCAGGCCAAGTTAACACCATGCGGGCGAATACAAAACAATAGGCCATTGAATTCTAAGCCAAAGTCGCCGGCGAAACCGACAAAAGTGTGGCTTTAAAGAGGGAAACAATTTTTAATACAATCATTGCTTTAGATTTAAATGTTACATTTTTCTATAGTTCATCAAAGTATCTGTTTTGGACATTTTCAAATATTTTTACATTTTTTACATACTAATATTTTTCCACATTTAATGGTTTCCTAAACCGATGCAGTCGAGTAGGGATCGACAGACGCCTCTTGGAATTTCCAGTGTGTGGTGTGTCCAGGCCGTAGCGCTCCACTGTGGGTCGATTCCAATCTCGATCACGTCCGCCCAGTGACGCCTGAAGTAGTCGTTGATCTTCAACGCCATCCACCGCCTCCCCGCCCCAGTCTTTTTTGACGGTTCTCTTCTGAAAAAGTGGCAGAAAATGTTAATCACGTATTTATGCAGAGTTTTAATTAAGACGACGGGCATTCGAAACTTGGTCTTGGTTACTGGTTACTCATGGGAGTTATTGAAGTTCAGTTCAGTTCGATTCGGCTCGGTTTGGCTACTGGCGTTTGTCCCTTGGCCAGCCAGCCAGCCAGTCAGCTAATCAGCAGAATTGGCCGGGTTATTAGTTTAGGCCAATTTAACATTGAACGCCATTCTGAGACACGATTTTAAATTCCCCTCCATATTCGTTTTGTGAATGAGGGAGTCTCGTCTTCTTCTTGTTGTTGTTATTGCTTTGGTTATTTCATTGTTCCTATTTTGTTGCTGTTATTATTATTAAAATTCTTGGCATTTTTATTTCGTTGAAATCGCCTGAAACGAATTTTGCTCTTTTATAATTTTGTCAGCGTAAAACAAAAACTGTGCTCATGTCTGTCTCTCTGTCTGTCTGTCTGTCTGTCTGTTTGTCTGTCAATCTCTCCGATGACGAAACGACAAGTTTTCCGATGTTGTGGAGTCATGTGAACGTAGTAGAATAATAGATAATAAAAGCTCGGCATGTTTTGAGCATTTCCGTTCTTCTCTCCATCCTCCTTCTCTGCTTCCTTTCCGCTTAGTGAATCAGTTCTCAAACATAATTCGGTTTGCAGATAAACATCTGAATCATATTTGTAATAAAGAACGAATTGTAGACATTTTGCCACGCTTTTATATTACTTTATTAATGTAATTTTGAAATTGTGGTTTTAAAGTTATTTAATGCATTAACGCCATCTCTATTTATTAGTATTTTTTAAGTAAATCATGTTTCGCTGTAACTTATTTCAATTCATCCTAAATTATTTATATATTTTTTGACCTATTTTTTGTGCATTTATTATAGTTCTATAATCCCCACAATTATTATCTGAATGAATATTTTTGTGCATTTTTATCTCTGTAAATATCAGTTTACCTCAATGTTTGCATGTCATTCTGGTCAGCCACTTGTCTCTTATATTCCAATTGTGATTAAAGAATTTCACTCTCACTCATCAATCATCGCCGACGAGGTGAGGAATTAATTTTTTCCACACCTCGAATGAGATCACCTGAAGCTCTGAAGCTGTTCTCAATCTCATTATCTACGTCTCAGATCCGAACCTATTTATTTAAAAGGCGTCTCGGAGCATTTCGCGGTGAGTGGAAATCGAGAAGATCGAAATTCATTTGCTGGCGATGCAAAGTTGTTCACCGAGAATTCGCAATGATCGACATGATTTCGTCGCCGAGCTGGAAACGCTTTACACGAGTCACTGACACCCTCCTGGTGGCGATTGAGTGATTTGTGCGACAAGATGGGCCGCGCCCACTCCTCCTCCCTTCCATCGCGCCTTCCGAGCCGCCTCCAACCCCCATCGAGTCCAACCTGATCGAGGAACATTTCGAACATGGATCGAGCTCCAGAGAGTGATGGCGATGGAGCAAACGCGGGACAAGGTGGAAAATTAGTTTTCCTCCAACCGGTTTCGAGTGCTCCTGTGTATTGCGCGCTTCGACCTTCAACCTCGTTGATTTTCCTCGATATTTCCTCGATATTTCCTCGGCATTTGTTATTTCATCAACCGCTGCAATTATGATGGATTGCCTAGAAAGTTGGCTCGTATTTGTGGTGGAACTGGGGACAAAGGCTTCCGTGGACTGCAGGTTTCTACAATGAGGGTGCGGGGTGAAAAGTGAAAGTGAAGGCTGAACTGGCCCAATTTGGAAAATCCCAGGGTTTTCTTCTGGTCTCCCAGCTGCCGCTGTTCTTTCACTCGCTTTCCATTAATTGTCGCTAATCTCTTAATACTTTAATTGCATTTCTATGGGAAAGTATGCGCTGTCTCTCCCTCTCCCTGTCCCTGTCAGTCCCCCGCAGACAGTCGTATGAATTAAATCGATTTCGCAAACAACATTCACTTCACATTGAGAAACCTACGGAATTTCAATTATTTATTTTAATTCAATTATTTCTTTATGCCATTCCACGTGTTAATCAACTCAAGATTAAATTATATTCTACATACATACATACATTTTACGTGCATACATTTGCCATACATAAATTTTACATTGTTTTATATTTTACGAATGTATTTTCAAATTCCGTCTATCGAATCGATATCACTCGATTTGAATACGCGCCGCTTAGAGATGATCATCGGATTATTGCGATCATTACGATGAATTTAGGCTTATTGGCTTTTTTATGAATGAACATTAGTCGACTGATTCGATTACAACATCGACGTACCAATGAATAATCGTGTATATCAAGCGAATCTGGACGACACCGACACCGACACCGACAGCGAGTCTGGAGTGCGGAGTCTGGAGCGAATCCCGGTTGATGATGCTGCGAATTTAATGTTTTTTTCTCCTAATTTTATTCGAAAGGCGACCGACGTTCGAAACCTGAATCAGAAACGGGTCTTTTGTTGTGTGTAGGAAATAAATAAACGGTAATGGACTCGATCGATTTGGAGTCGGAGCCGGCGAAAACGTGTGGGCGAAGAGAAGACGTCAAGGAAGTGGAGGATTCGGCGAGATGATCGCAAAGGATGTTCGTGCAAAGGGAGGAGGTGGATCGGTGGATCCATTCAGGGGTGGAATTCAATGAGGAGTCATGGAGGGGATCAAAGAGAATTCCTTTTAGGGATCTGTAACCATAGGCGGGATGGATATTGCTCGAGATGTCCATCACTTTGTCAGTTAGGGAGTGGTTGTTTTTTATTTTGTTATATTTTTTTCACATTCTTTTATATTCTTGTATATTTATTAATATATATACATTTTTTGATTATGAATTGATTTGCTATTGTTTCCTGGTTCCACTGATATTTCTTTTTATTTATATTCCTTTTCATATTCCTTTTTATATTCCTTTACATTATATTGGTTAATTTTATTAATTTGTTGTTATCGTTCTAATATTTATAATATTCAAAAATTGTGTCTGTATTTATGAAATTCATCCCAATCCATGTTATAAACAAATTATCTTTTTATAAATAATTTACTTTTTTTTCTTAAAAATAATTATTTTGTAATTTTTTATTTTGTTACTCGATAGACTTGTTCAATATTTTTAGATTTTTTCATTTACATTTGGTTTTATTTATTTATTGTAAAAAATTATTTATTTTAATTTTTTAATTTTCTTTTAATTTAATTTTTTTTTTAAATGTTTGGTTTGGATATCTTTCACTCTTCTATAAATAATGTCGAGGATTCATTTTCTTGCTGTTGGCGTTGGATCCCCAAACATGGGTCGGCAAAGTCGATGACAAAGCCATCAATTGTTTATTGAACTCGGCCGGAGATGCCTTTGGGGCTACTCATTTAAGCCGCGGCAATTAACAAAGTTAATACGAAGAGGGCCGGGATATTGGCCAGGTAGAAAAAGAGAGTGGGAGAGTGAGAAAGTGCGAGAGGGGCGAGGCGGAGAGAGGAGGAGTTCGAGAGAGTTCTCTCCTTTAGGTTGCAGGCTGCAGTTCCTCTTCCGCGAAGCGAAGCCTAAGAGGCGGACAGGGACAGATGGAGAGACAGGGAGACGGACTGAGAGACAGCCAGAGAGGGAGACCGACGGAGTGGCCGACAGTCGACAGATCGGCGTCTTGTTTACCATTTGTGCGCCTCCAGCGTCCACCATCTTGACCAAATACAGGCAGAAAAGCGTCATTGTTTTGATCTGAGGCGAGTCGAGCACACCTCCAACGACAGCCGTCTCCCTCGCACTCGTTCCACCTCTCTCTCTCTCTGCCTTGCTCTCCGCCCCTCTCTTGCCGTCGGCTCGTTCGCTCTCAGGGCGGCTCGACCCACGCTTCTCAGAACGCGAAACACTTTCATCGTTTTGTTGGAACAACAATAACAATAACAATAACAACATTAAGCGAGAGTAACAACAGCAACATTACTAACAACTGACGGCGATAACAACAACAAAATGAGAATAACAACAATGCTTTTACCATCGTGCGCCATATCTATATTTTTAAACCTCGCTTACGTTTACGTCGCTCGAGTCTGGATGCGTAAGCTTTTGCGCCTTTGAGTTCTAAGAATACGATATTCCTAAGAGTCTGAATAAGGCAACAACAACAGCAACAAAAACAACCATCCAAACAACAACACCAACCAACTCACCTCCACCACTCACCTGCTATTCACTCATTATTCACTCGCCTTCTCGCTAACTCCCTCGTTCTCTCTCGCTCTCTCCCTCTCTCTCTCGCTCTCTGAAGCTTCGACCTGGCGCGGTTTTGCATTAAAACTTTTTATTACATTTTTATTCTCTTAATTAATTGATTTTTTGTACTTTTCTTTTTCCATTTTATGAAAATGTTTTTCAATTGACACTTTTGTTTTACATATTTTTTATACACTTTTTATAGATTTGTTATTTTTTTGTTCATATATTTTTCCATAATTTTTTTTTTGTTTTCATTTTTTTACATTCCGTTTTGCGGCTTTATAATAATTTTTTTATTTCCACTATTGACTGTTGGCGTTTAGTCAATCGAGGATTTTACATGTGAAACATGATGAAGAAATAACAATAATGATTATGAAATAATCTTTTGATGCAAATTTAATTTTATAATTTTTTTCTTATAAATTCGAGTGAGTTCAGCTGATTAAGGTGCAATCACGAGTAACCGAATCACTGACATCAGCCTGAGGTATCTAGATTTGGTTTGACAAGTTTATTCTATTAAATTGTTCGAACTACTAATTTTTGAAAATAGGATTAAATAGATTTATAGAAATATTTTTAAAATTTTATTTTATATATTTTTTTTTATTTTGTAAATTCATAAATCATTTTAGGTAGAATCTTTTAAGGTTTCCATTTCTTCGTCCTCGCCAAAATTTAATTTTTTCGTTCTTGTTCAAGATCGATTTGAGCGTTCGTCCCCCCCTACATCTGTCGACGCATGTGACTTCGAACGATTTTACGTTTTCAGATACACCTGGTATTGATGTTTTTTTTTTACTATATATTGCTGTTATTTATGATGGTTGTTTTTGTTGGCTTTGTTTGTTTTTACTGGACTGGGTTTTAAAATTTAATTTTCCATTCATTCGAAATCTGTGGCTACTGTTAAGAGCCAACGGAAGAGCGACGATGAGCGAGAGGAGAATGCGAGCGAGGGCGGAAGAGAAGGGAAGAAGCGAGACTTTGAGAGGTCGAGAGCACGAGTCACGCGTTCGTTTTACGCATGCGTCGCGACGCCGTTTGACGCAGCCGCCGACCAACCGGGAGACGAACAGTCAGGCAGGTAGACAGACAGTGGGACAGACAAACAGTTGGACAGGCAGACAGTCAGTCACTTAGTCAGCCGCTGAGAGCGAACGAACGAACGAACGAACGAACGAACGAGCGAACGAAGAGCGATTGAACGAACGAGCGCGCGAACGAACGCACGATGAAGAGAGTGGCAGCGAGAGGGAGAGAGAGCGAACAACGAGTGACATGACTGGTCGGATGGGTGGGAAGGAGATACCCGGTGGGCGACGTGCGACGGCGGGGACAGCAAGAGAAAGACGTCGTCGTCGTCGTCGCGAAGGAACGTTTTTAAAAAAAGACCCTCGTCTCGCGACGACACGATCATTTGCGATCGCACTAGCGAAGAGTTCAGAACCCAACGACGACGACTACGACGACGCCGATCGGTTCGCGAGCTAATTCCAAAGGAACGAATCGAAGTTACGGAAAATCCACGAACTGGAAAACTGTTCATTTTGATTTTGTACATCGTGTTGAAAAGTTTCGCTTGCAACAAAGTTTCACATCTCTCAGTTTCGCTCGCTCGCTCGCTCCGTTTTCCAACTCTTCCAGCTCTCTCTCAATTTTTGAGGGAAAACCAAAGTGTTTGATTTGTCGTTGAGATTTTTTTAAAATGCATTCATTGTACGTGTTGGACCTTTACACCGAGGCTCAAACGAATCTCGCAACCGTCGACGAGCGCGACAACGAGAACAACAAGAAAAAGTCCAAGGTTTCGTCCTCGTCCTTCGAGAAAAAAATTGTGCATGCGTTGAAAAAAATCATCAAGTGAAAAATTGCGAAAATAAAGTTTTATAATATTTATTGAAAAAAATTTAAATTTATTGAAGAAAGTAAAAAAAATATATATATATTTCTTACCAGAAACCAAAAGATTTATTGCATTAAAATACACAAAGAATTATCGAAAAAACAACGACAATTTAGAGTGAAAAGTTAAGTGCGATCGTAGAAGGAAATTCGTTCAAGTCTGCACCTAAACTTCGACAGTGCGAACAATTCACAATAAACCCAGTGAAATTGTGGGAAATTCCCGTGAAAATACACTAGCAGTGCAAAATAAGCAAAAGGGATATATTTATATATATAATCCACTGAAAAAATCCATTTGGGAATTTCAGATCCTCAATCGATCAGTATTAAAAACCAATCGAGTTGAAAATGCTATTTAACAAGTGCATCGAGAAGCTCTCGCATGGCTTCGGCGGGGTCAGCCTGAAGGAGAAGGGCGACAGGGCGAGTTTCCAGCCCAGCAACAACAACAGCAACTCGACGCGCAATCTGGAATACGAGAAGGCGATCGCGGCCTCGTATGCGCCGACCAAGAAGAAGAAGCAAAAAGTCATTCACTACCATCACCAGCAACCCCCACCGCAACAACAACAACAACAGCAACAGCTGTCATCATTAACACCGTCGCATCGCAGTAAAGTCCATACGCAAAATTCGATCGACTGTCTCACTTCCGGTGAGATGGCGCTGATCAACAATTGCAGCAATGGTGGCGTCGGCGTCGGCGTCGGTGGGAGGCAGCAACGTGCTTTGCATATAAACACCGGTAGTGCGAACAACAATAACAACAACACAAATACCAACCATCATAACAAACAACAACAACAACACGCCAAAGAAACTCCCGCCCGCCATCGACATTTATCGATATCGCCCGCATCGTCATCGTTCGGCTCGTCCGCCTCGTCATCGTCGACGTCCTCGTCGCTGGAGTCGCTCACGATGCCCGCCACCGCAGCCACAACGACGTCGACGTCGTCGTCGCCGTTGTCATCATCGTCTCAGTCGCCACCACGTTTTTCACCACGTCTCGGTCTCGACCCTCGATTTTCCCATGAGTTGGCCGAGTTGCTGCAAACATTATACAATTATTCGTGGGTATTTTTTCTCATCATCCGTATTAATCTTCTTCAACCGTATTCTTCATCAACATCCGTATTCTACATATACATCACCGTCATCTTCTTCGCTAACTCATCTTTGTCGTGCTTGATTCTATTTCGAAAGGGGAAGTTTCCACCCCTCGATGGGGAAGTTTCCCATCGTTGCCAAACAATCAATATTCAAACGTAGACACAGAGAAAGTACTTTTTATGTAATTTATTGTGAATTGTAGTTCTTATTTTAGTCGGGTTCGGGGGATTTTATTTGATTTCAAATTTCGGTGAAGTTTCGTTGGAAACCTTTTTTGTCAACATCTTCAAGGATGTTCGGGGAATTTTTTAATTATAATTCGAAAGTCAAGTGAGCAATTTCTCCATTGTTCAATTCTCATTGTCATCTTCTTTCGGAATTTTACTTCACCTTTCAGAACGATTTGTTTTCCATTGGTTTTCTGTGAAATGAAAACAATTTATTCTATTCTATTTATATACAGCATCGTGCATATCAATCGATCTTGACAAGATCAAGATCCCATAGGCGTGGGTTAATTGAATGTCGCAAGGTGAATTGATTTACGGATTGAGAAAATGCAATGACAAAGTATGGGGAGAAAACGGCGTTGACGAGAGAGTTGGGCAGTGGGAAGTTAAGGCTGGTGGAGATCGGGGCTGACAGTTGAGGACATCCATCCGGACATCTAATTCCGGTCAAGAGAAAGTGGAGTAAAACCGGCTGTTAAGTGAAGTAAAGTGTAGTAAAAGTGCGAATTAATTAGATTTTGAATACTTCCACAAACCAACACACATTGTTCTAGATTTTCAAAATGAATTTCTTTTTAAACTTGCATAGGAAAAACTGCGTTTGAAGAGATTCCGGCAAACCTGCTTGGTAGTAGAAGGTGCGGAGGAGGAGGAGGGCGTTGAATAATAGTGGGAATTGAAAACAAATAAATTATCGAACAAATTGCCGTTAATTGGGATCATTAAGTTAAGAGGGAGACTTTATCGAATTAAAGAGAATAAAGTAAATGCCTGTTAGGCGAACGCATGTGCGTTCGATTGCTTGTTATTGTAATGCTATCATGTGGAGTGGTTAAGCAATTCCACATACCTACAAAAATAATAATAACAAAAACAACAACAAGAAGAATAATTTCAGCAACAACTACAATCGCAATAACAACTATTGCAAATACAGTAAAGTCAATGCAACGACGTAAACAATTTCGAAAGATTTTCTCAAAAAGGTTTCAAACGAACGTCTTTGTTTTATTTAAGGCGAATGTTTTCGAACCAGTTTCTCCCTCTCCTTCCCCCAACCTCTCACCATCTGTGCAGCCTCTCGCCCTCTCTCGAAATCCCACTCTCGTCTTCTGGCTCGACCCAAGACGTCATCAACGAGTAGAAATTTTCCTAAATCTGGAGTAAAAACGTCATTACTTTAATCCGCCAATCGAGAAATGATTAAAAAAAAAGTTTTTAACTTTTTATTTCTGTAATTTTGTACTCATTCAATTGTTTATTTTTAACTTGAAGAGATTTTGCGGCTTAGCATAATCGTTTGGAAGCTGTTTATTTTTAAAATTATAACGCAGAATATTGGCCACAATCGTCCGTCCTTAGCCATATTTATTAAAGTAATTATTGGTTTTCGTCGCTGATCTTTCGCTGTTGTTGTTGGTGTTGTTGTTGCTCTTGTTCACTTAACGGATCATCCCGTTCGAGCCCGGTTTATTTAAGGAATCGCACGTTATTTGCGTCAATCGTTAAGGCGCTCGGTGTATTTGCCGTTAAGGATCGTCGACGCTGTTGTTATCGATGATATTTATCAATTTATCATCGCGTCAATAGCCGCTCATTCAGGTTGAGGGTTTTTTTTTTTGTTTATTTTTATATTCTTCTTTATTTTTGCTTTACATTTACGCACCAAGTGAAAGCCGTTACAACGGACCTGTAAACGACGAGATGATCTTGAGGTCGACGGGAGGTTTTTAACCCAATTGCGATGTTCCAAAGCAACTCTTCTTGCATCTCTCTCTGTCTGGAGAACCTCTTGACCTTTGTGGAGGTCGAGTCTCGATTCTCGACCTTTTGGAGCGGCCTTAAACTTAACCTCAAAAATTTCCCTCCAACAGCCCATGAGCGAACGACCGACTTCTGTTCCGATTCACTTAGTTTCAATGAATTATCGTTATTTTTATTATTATAATTATTGTTATTGACATTACGTGCACTTGTCAAAAGAAAAACTACTTTTCATCGATGGGGAAAATAGACAAGAGAAGAAAAAACAACGTAAAACTTGCTTTCAATAATAGTAAAAAATATGGTTTTTTTGTTGTCATTGTTGTTGGCTTTCTTGTTGTTGCTTTGTTCTTTTTTTCCTTTAACATCTTGTGGTTTAAAGTTGGAAATGTTAAATCAACAACTTGTCTTATTTTCCCTTGTTGGCAATAAGGTTGTTTTTGTTGCCGTCCTTAGGTTTTGTTATTGCTGTTCTTATTACTCTTGCTCTTCTTATTGCTGTTGTTGTGGTTGCAGTTGCTTTCGTTTTTGTTGTTGTTATTGCTGCCATTTCAACAATTTGATTGTTCTCATTAACCTTTATTTAGAATAACAACAAAGATAACGTAACAATAACAAAAACACAGAAGTCAGCACTCGTTTTTACATTTTTTATCTAATTCATTTTTTATCTCGATTTCTATTGCAAAAATTCTCCTGGAAAACCCTTAAATAAAACAAGGTATTTGTTTGGAATTCCGATCACAAAACAGACTTTTTTTGTCTCGAAAATATCAGTGTTGTATCTGAACTCTTGAAAATATTAGTGTTGTCAATTCAGTCCAAATGTTTAGCAGTACGTTAACAACCAGAACAGATTACAGTGGTAATTAAAAACAACAATTAAAAATAACAACAAAAAAAGCATACCGGAAGCCGCCATAAAATCCGCTGTAATTCTTAATACACATGCACCGTATGGCTGCATCTCTTTCTATCGCTCTCGCTTTGTCTCGCCAACTCTTTCTCGCTCTCTTCGAGTCGCCGCTCGTGCATCGGCCTAAGGACAACTTTTCAGCTGAATAACTCATTGAAGTGATTAACTCGGCTTCCAGTTGTTGTTGTTGCGCAGTTGTTGTCTCCATTACCTGAGCCGGTGAGCTTCAGCGAGTGGCAGAGATGGATACAGAACGAGCAGGACTGCGAGCTTTGTTTACGCTTTGATTGAGTGTGAAATTCGCTTTTTATTACAACTATTATTTATTATTATTATTCCAGTCCGTCCGTCCGTCTGTCCATCCGTGTGTCTGCGAATTAATTAAATTGCTTTCGCGTTGTTTTTCCACAACTGGCGTACAAATCTGTACGTTTGTATACAAAGTTTAGTATTATTTGGTGCAACGAGGCGTATGATTAATGTATGTTCACCGAGCGTTGCTGAAACAAAAACAAAAAACAACAAAAACACATAAATAGAATATACCCAAGTTTTGTCGTGAATATTAAATGAGGAAAAATTTCACAAAAAAGGCAATAATTTTTAATTTATATACACAGCAAGTCTTGCATTGCCCAGAATTACTGTATACAATGTATACAAAAAGAAAAAAGGAAGACGAAAAAAAACTATATTCAGAATTATGTAAACCCATATTCTTTTGAATAATACACAAAAAAAAAAAAAAATAAAAACATTTCCTAAAGTTTGATCTCGATCTCTTCGGATTGGAGACTTTTTCGGTTCCCACAGTCGCCTCAGTTGTTTCTTTGTCTTCGCGCCTGGCATTTAAATAAAAAATCTGGCAACGCTGCGTGAGAAAAATATGCCCTGCTGTGATTGGACATTATTAATTGTTATTTTATGCAGATCATCTAATAGTTGTCACAATACTTAGAATTTGCATTTCTTCAAACAATGGTTTTCTCGTTACCCTAATTTTGATTTTTTAATTTTTGTGTATTTTTTATTTCTTGTTTGAATGTTAATCTTAATTCTTGCTTTAATTATATTACTTTATTTACTGTAATTTATTATATCATCTCTAGTTTCTTAGAATTATTTTTTATCTACGACGTTTTTTGTCTGTGGCTAAATTGCTTTTCAATAAAAACGCGTCTACCATTGACCTGAAATCACTCAATATATTCTAATATTTGCTCACGAAACATTGCCTTTTTATAATTCTTGCTTTCCACTTAAACCTCGCGATCAACAAAAAGCGGCACCGAGCCTGTCTCTCTTCATCTCTCCCTCACTCTCCTTCCTACTCTCTCTTGTCTCTCTCGTGTGGCTCTCGCCTGTGGCTCTCAATTCGCTCGTCTCGCTTCGCCCGACCGTCGATCGATCGGACGACGCAATTCAATTAGTTTTTCCCACCTGTGGAAAGCCATTGGTGGCATCAGCTGATCTAACAGAGAGACAAACCGGACAGACAGAGTGCGAATGAGGGAGTGAAAAACAAAGAGCGGAAAAACTCGAGCTCTCAAATGTCTTTCTTTCCATCGATTGATCGATCGATCGTTGAGCAATTTTTTTTGCTCCTCTCCATCTCTTTGTTTACTTTATTTACGACTACAACAAATTCATTGTTCCTCGTTCATTTCTTCATCTATATTGTTGTTCGATCTTTCGTAATGTGTTGTTTTTTCTTTTTCGTTGGTTTTCGTTTTTTGCTTTCGTATTTTTGCAAATAAAAAAATGTGAGTTTGTTTTAAAAATTATTAAAGCATTGTTAATGAGGAAGAGCTTTCTGGAGTTCGGGGTTGCGGGGTTGTGGCGAGGTGGGAGGATGTGAAAAATCGAGAACAACAGACGAGAATATTTCTAGAAAATATTCAAGTACTTCCATTTTTTCGCCCTCCCTCTTACATTAATTTTGTTTTTATTTGTTTTCCCCTCCTAATGGACAAGTCAAATATGTTTTATTTATACAAATATTTTTTTTTTTGGTTCAGCCATGAGTATTTGCCATCAAGAAAGTATTTTTGTTTTGTTTTTGTAATTCGTAATTATTTCAGTTTTTGAATGTTTTTTGTTTTAAATGTCAATTAAATTGTTTTAAATTATATTTATTATTATTTATTATAATATATTTATTATTATATTTATTATTATATTTATTAAATTTTATTATTAAAATCTCATTTATTTCCATTGAAATGTTCATTCTAGTCAATTTTCCGTCTCTCTTGGAATAGTCTCGCGTCTCGCTCGCACCGATGCTTCGTTGTCACCTTAAACGAGCCGCGTTCGAATTCATTGATTTTGATTTTTTTGTTAGTAATTACTTTTTCTTTACTACTATTGTTACGGTTTTCTCAAATCTTCCTCCCCTTTTATTTTTAATTTATCACTAAACGGTGTATTATTTTAATTTGAATTTTTATTTTTTTTTTACTTTTTTTACTTCGATTTGGTTTTTATTTGAATTTCGTGTCGAATGCGGCGAATGAGCGCCAAACCATTGACTTGGGGTTTTTTTTATTTGTTTCTCGTGTTTTTCCACTCGTTGCGCATTTTCTGTTGTTGTTATTGTTGTTGTTGGTATTGTTCGTGTTATTGCCAGTGTTGTTATTGTTCGTCGTATTTTTATTGTTATTGTTGTTATGGTATGTGTTGTTGTATTCGCATTGTAGTATTCGCAGTTGTTGTCTTTCCACGCTGCAGCCGAGCTTAGCCGAGTTGCTCCGCTCGCTTCCAGTCCGATTGCTGAATTCGATCGAAACAATCGCGAGACAGGGACAGATGAGCGCGGTCGACATTCGTCTCGAGTAGAATAAACATTTAGTTAAATATTTTCGCTTCTGTATTGTCTGCTTTTGTTTTTGTATTTTTTTTCGATATTTATTCTCGTGTTTCAATGGATTTTTTCAAGTTTTGGTATGTGAAAACAAACAAAAAATCGAAACAATGAAGTTGCTTCAAAATTCCTTTCAACCATATTTTTGCTCCCTATTATATTAATTTGGAAATTTTTTAACTATACAAAAAAATGTTCCACCCAATTCGATGGAGAAATTTAATACTTTTGTCTTAAAATACATTTTTTTGCACCTGAATATTTTTTTCACCCTCAGTTGTTTTTTGTTTTGACTTGAGCAAACTTTCATTTGTTTCTTGTTGTTGTCGCTTCTTTGCAGATGGTTTCACGGCAATCTGTCCGGCAAGGAGGCTGAGAAACTGATATTGGAACGAGGGAAGCCTGGTTCGTTCCTGGTGCGTGAATCTCAGAGTAAACCAGGCGACTTCGTGCTGTCCGTGCGGACGGACGACAAAGTGACACATGTCATGATCAGGTGGCAAGTAAGTACAACACCAACAACAACAACGAACATTATACATGTTCATATATTCACAAATAAGTCCATATCAATCTCATTGCAAATCAATTACATTCATCCTTTAAATAGAAATATAGTAAAATAGAAAATATGGTAAAACCTTGCATTAAATCAATGTATAAAAAATGACTATTAATGGCAGTTGTATTTTTATTTGTTCCTTGGAAAATTTGATCCATAATTTCCACAATATATATTAAATGTAATAACAACAACAATGCAATCAACTCCCAATCAATTACAACAACAAACATCAAAAGGTTTTTCCGCATTTCTTGACCTTGAATTTCAAATATTTACTACAGCGAAAACCACACCAACAACACTCAGTCATAGTAAACTACAAACGAAATATACATAAATATATATTGTTTGTATACAAAGTGTGCGAGTTTTAGGCATGTGTTGTGCTCATCGTTGTTGTTGTTGTTTGAATTACAATTTGCTATTTTTCATTATATATTTCGTTCGTTTCCATTGTAAACGGATTTTACGTGAGGTTTTCCAATTGAAAGTAAATTTTATGTAGCGTTAAATTTTTTTGTATATAATTTTGTTGTCTATGGCTTCTATTGATTTGGAATTTTTCACAGTTCTATTTGTTTTATATATCTCTTCTGCTAAGCAATTAAGCTTTTATTTCTACCCCCTTCATTGATTTTTGTTTATCACATTTGCAACCATTTCCCCCATACATCCCTTAAGTTGGCATCACTCATCCTTCTAAGGTCAGCCGCTCCTATGTTCATTCTCATTCTCCTTCTCACTCTCCCTAATTGTTTCGCAACTTCCGTTTCCCTCTCCCCCCACGGACACTGTGTGACATTTTGCGGGAATTTCAATGGCACCGTTTTTTTTTTTTGTGCTATTCATTTTTCACATTTTTCTCATTCGTCGGTTTCTTGTCTGTCCTTTTTCGTAGGATAAGAAATACGATGTCGGCGGCGGGGAGCCGTTCGCCACCTTGTCTGAGCTCATCGAGCACTACAAACGCAACCCCATGGTGGAGACGTGCGGGACGGTCGTCCACCTGCGACAGCCGTTCAACGCGACGCGCATCACGGCGGCCGGCATCAACGCTCGCGTCGAGCAACTGGTGAAGGTGAGTGACGACCGACGAGTCCGGCGAGACCGACGAGCGACGGCCGACGACAGCGGTTGACGATGACTTCTCAATGTGTCGCGCTTTTTATGGCGCGATGACACCTGGTCATTGGAGACATCGTCGTCGTTGGTGTTGTTGTCGTTCCTCGAATTGTACCCTTGAATAATTGATATTTAAATGGCGTGTTTCCCCTCGCTTGTGCTTCCAGGGCGGCTTCTGGGAGGAGTTCGAGTCACTGCAACAGGACAGCCGCGACACGTTCTCGCGTCGCGAGGGCTACAAAATCGAGAACCGCAACAAGAATCGCTACAAGAACATTTTGCCCTGTGAGTAGAATCAATAGAATCATTTGAAACTGCTTTCGATTACTTATGTTGAATTCTCCTCCTCGCCAGATGATCACACCCGCGTGAAACTGATGGACTCCGATCGCACCGTCCCGGGGGATGAGTACATAAACGCCAACTACATCCGCCTGCCCACCGATGGCGACCTCCACAGCATGAGCTCCTCCTCGGAGAGCCTGAACGCGACGGTGTCCTCGTGTCCGGCTTGCGTGGCGGCCCAGCTGCAGAAGAGCTGCTCGCACTGCCAGATGCTGAACAAGACGTGCGTCCAGTGTGCCATGAAGTCGGCTATTCTGCCGTACAGCAATTGCACGACGTGCAACAAGAAGTCCGACACCCTCAACAAGCACAAGCGCAGCGAATCGCTGTCCTCCAACGGCAGCGCCATGAGCTGCATCAGCGCTGTCAGCGGGGCCACCGGCGGCTGTCGGTCGATGGTCGGTGGCTGCGCCGGCGCTGGCCTGTTGAAGAAGAACAGCAGCGATCTGTCGGAGCGCGACATGTTCAAGACATACATCGCGACACAGGGCTGCCTGCAAAACACGATCAAGGACTTCTGGAACATGATCTGGCAGGAGAATACCCGCGTTATTGTGATGACAACCAAAGAGTTTGAACGAAGTTAGTACTCAAATTGAATTCCCTTTCTCATTTTCAAATATTAAACACCGTCGTTGTGTCTCGTCTAGGTAAGAATAAATGTGCCAAATACTGGCCCGACGAGGGCCAATGCAAGCAGTTCGGACACGCGAAGATCCAGTGCGTCTCGGAGAACTCGACCAGCGACTACACGTTGCGCGAGTTTCTGTTCTCGTGGCGCGACAAGCCCGAGCGCCGCATCTACCACTACCACTTCCAGGTGTGGCCCGACCACGGGGTGCCCGCCGACCCCGGCTGTGTGCTGAACTTCCTGCAGGACGTCAACACGAAGCAGAGCCAACTGTTGCAGGCGGGCGAGAAACCGGTGAGTGGTGTCTTCAATGATCCCAATCGCTTGCTCTTTTTCGATTTCTCTCTCTCTCCCTCATTCTAAATGTGTTGCTTTCTTCACTGGACAGTAAAAATATTAATTAAAATTAAAGTGCTTTTAACTGATTTTTCTGCAATTTATAAATATCTTTCTGAAAATTATTCGCAAGCTTTGTTAGACGCAAAATTCTCTTCGTAAGTCTTCATCAGTCCCCAAAATTCCTTCCTGCTGCTTGATGTGATTTTTCGCCTCCTGATGGATCCCCTACATGCTTTAAGATTTACTAATTCCGCTTCTGTCGTCGTCTTTCAGGGTCCGATTTGCGTCCACTGCTCGGCAGGCATCGGCCGCACGGGCACGTTCATTGTGATCGACATGATTCTGGATCAAATCGACCGGAACGGTGAGGATTTTATTAAATATTTCATAGAGAATTTGTAATGAATATTGGCATTTCCTTTCTGCAGGTCTGGACACGGAAATCGACATCCAGCGCACAATACAAATGGTTCGTTCGCAGCGGTCGGGTCTCGTCCAGACGGAGGCACAGTACAAGTTCGTCTACTACGCCGTCCAGCACTACATCCAGACGCTTATCCAGCGCAAGCGGGCCGAGGAACAGAGCCTCCAGGTGGGGCGCGAGTACACGAATATCAAGTAAGTTATTGATCGCATAATTGTGGATCTGATGTACTGACTAATGCTCTTTACCTTCTTCTCCGCAGATACACGGGCGAAATAGGCAGCGATTCACAAAGATCTCCACTTCCACCAGCGATTTCTGGCTTATGTCTGGCCAGTAAACAGCAATTAGTTGGCTCCACGGACAATATGCTGAACCATATGACTTCGATGAGTTCGCTGGGATCGAAGATGCAGCAACCGTTGCCGCCACCGACGCCAACTTCGGCAACGTCAGCATCGGCAGCTGCAGCAGCAGCAGCAGTTCACAATAGCAGATATCAACAGCAACTACAACACCAGCAGCAACATCAACACCAACACCAACACCAGCAGCAACAGCAACAACACCAACAGCAGCAGCTCCATCAGCAACACCAACATCAGCAAATGCATTCGATTTATAACAACGACACAACAACACCAACAACGCCAAAAAACAACGAAAACTCGGCTGTAGCCGCTCAACAGCAGCAGCAACAGCAATTGCAACAACAACAACAGCAACAACAACCGCAATCGCCATCACAACAACAGCACACAGGTAAGCAGGTGTCCTCGCGGCCCGGTCTGTTCAAATTGCTCACTCCAATAATCTTTCAGCCTACGAAAACATTCCCAAAGACATGATGAGGCATTTTGCTCCGCCTCCTCCGACACCACCGCGCAAAACATGACAATTAAATTTCTAAGCTCATACTATTTTACCAAAAAATAACTCCAGCCAATAATCAAATTCAAAAAACACAAACGATTTGCAAGCGACACCGCATTTGCGGAGTTCTTTGTGTCCTAGGAATCCTTCTTAGTCCTAGGATGTCGCATTCTTTGTATGAAATAGTGTTCCTATTTCAATTTATGGTCGAACACCCTAAAGTGTTCTCTAGTTTTTGGCATGTGGACTCCTATTTATTTAGAACGATTTGGTTTTTGTGAAGTAAATTCATCTGCATTGATGCAAATTTTTTCCCTCCTACAAGTAGTGTCCTTCAAATTTCTGACCCAAATGAATAGTTTTTCATTTAGTATTTGAAAATTTATATTCTTTTTATTTTCAAAAAATTACATTTGATTAAGATTATTTCATACAAATAATGATGTCAATTTAGATCCTTTGCACATTAGTTGCTTGCTTGTTTGTGTTTATTTTGGTAGCATTTGATTTCTTCAGTTGTTGTAGTATGTTTAGTAATATTTATATATCGGATATTTAGATTTCTTGAATTAATTGATTCAATTGCTTTAAAAATCCCTTCTTCCACTTAGCTACAACAACGGCTAAATTTAAGCTGAAAATTTAATTTCAATCGGATCTCCTTACACACTTGGTGGATTTACTTGTCTCCCTCCAATGTGTAAAACACAATATTCCATCTAATTTCGATTTTATTTTCGGATTTAAAATTCGATATTTTGAATTTTTTATGCGTTTCTGGTGTCGTGCTGAAGTCTTAGTTTTTGACTTCCATTTGTTGTGAGTTGGCAATTCTGAAATTTGACAATTGCCAGTCTTTGTTGTTGTTGTTGTGTGCATGTTTACACCCTTTGGCAATTTTTTTCCAAACATTTTTTCTCTCCTTTTATTGGTATTTTTAATCAGATATGATCTGTTTATGTTTTCAACAAGTTGACATTTTTGTTAATGTTTACAAATACATACATATACGTAAATTTCCAATGCTTTCTGTAAAAAAATAGGCTGTTTAAACTCTTTACCAAATAGATAAGAGTATAGTTTTTATTTGTATCCTCTATTTTCGTTTACAATCAATTTATTATCTATTTAGAGATTATGTTTTATATTTTTTATTTTTATAAAAGAAAAATGTTGTTTTATTATTTGCTTAAAATTTTACAATTGAAACCAAGAAATATTTGAGGTTGATTCATCAGTAGGATGTTCAAATTGGCAAAAGAAAAAAAATTGTTTAAAATGTTCTAGAGCAAAATTACAAATTCCTCAATGTGGTAAATGTGTTAAAAATTTAAACTTACAATTTTGAACAAATGAAGTGTTTTAGTGACTTAAAAGTTGAAACAAAATAAAGTTGTAAATGGTAAAATGTGTTAAAAGTTCTAGACCGTTAAGCATGATTGATTGTAAGAAATGTAGAAGTGTAAACAATTATATAGAAGTAGTAAAGCAAATGAATAATAAATGTAGCTGCGAATTTTCAATCAACTTATGGGTGAAAAATTCGTAAAATGCTATCATCAAGAAAGAATTAAATGTCATTTGTTTTTGCTTTTAAATATTGTAATTAAATTTCTATTGTTATGACTACTATTATTTAACTTGTAAGAGCAACGATTTTATAATTGAAAACGCAAACTAATTGTAAAAGAAAAACGAAATTTTGTCAAATTTTTGTACAAATTGCAGAAATAATTTCTAATAAATTTGTGGCAAATTTGTGGCTTTAAATGTAAGAAATACAAATAAATATTATATATTTAGACATAAAACAAAATTTTTGTTGTTTAAAAAGCAAGAGAGACAGAGAGACAGAGAGACTTTTTTAAAAATTCGCTGCTTACTTTTGGGCATTTACAACAACTCACGTTTTAGAAAATAGTAGTGAAGTATAATTCAAACTCTTCCTCTCCCTCTCTCTCGCTTTCTCTCACCTATCTCTTTCCATCTATAAATCCAACGACATGCTTACAAAGCCACGACCGCATATATTTTTGTCTTATTTAATATTCTTGAATTGTTTAATTTTTTAGCTACATGCATAAGTGTTACATAAGTTAAGTAATAAGTTAAACAAATGTGCTTGTTATACATATATATACATATATATTTATATTTTTTATATATAATGACTAGCATATAGACAAGAAAGCTTTTTAAAAAAGTTGCCTCTTTTATTTAATACCTTTTTTACGTACGTATTTTTTACAAATTATAAAATTTCGAAATTGTGTATTGTTTTTTTTTTGATATTTGTAAAATTAATGAATAGAAGAAACAAAAACATCGAAAATATTATAATTTTTGCACGTTTGGTTTTGTATTGTGTTTTTTTTTTGTTTTTGCAAAATTTTGTATATATATTTTTAGCATTCAACAAAAAATTATAATTTTGAAGAACATTTGTTAAATAGGCGAAGAAGCTGGAAATGTTGGAGTGCGAGTTTGTAAAGTTTTTAAAGTATATTTCGTGATAATCCTCATAATATTTTCGTTGTAAAAACAAGATGAAAATCAAATCAAACTCCCACTCACTCAAGTCTCCTCTGGCTCCACAAACATTTATAAATACATATACATGTATAAATATGATACATATATTTTATACACATATTGATTAATTGTTTAATTATAAATACAAATAATTTTGATTAAGCAGCACGAATGTGATTTTCGAAAAAACAACAATTAAAATAAATACGAAGTTAAAACGATACTATTAAGCTTTTATATTAATTACGTTTATTATTTTTTATTTTTTTGTGTTCAATTTAAGCAAAGTATATTTAACATAAACACACACACGTACTTTCTATATGTATGTGTATTTTAAGAGTTGAGATAGAATTACTTTTTTCTTTGCAATTTTTGTAGGTTTTGTAATTGTTCATTTGCCTTGCTTTAAGTTTTTTTCATAGCCATATTTTACAGTTGTAACCGTACTTTTAAACACTTGTAACGAAAATCAAATATAAAACAAAAACAATAAATGTAAGATATATTTATATATAAATATACAACATATACAAAAGGTGAAATTTAAATCAAATAAAGTTAATAGAAATAAAGCTCACAAAAACTGTTTATGAACCGTAATATATTGAAGAAAAAAAGTTGAAAAATATAACAAAAATACAAAACAAGAAAACTGTTAACCATTTGAATTTAATGAAAAATAGTAAAAATATTGAACAATGAACACTTAACAATTGAAAGAAAACAATAACGAATATAAAATACTGCATACATTTGTGTAAATTCGCATAGCTTATGGTAAGAAAAATTATAGAATAGGGGGAAGTTTGAAATTGAAAATTTGGAATTTGATGAAATTGTATAAGAATTAAATCTGTTGCAGAATGCTCGGATAAATTCTTATTTTTATTTTTGTGTTTTCTTTAGACACACACACAAAACAAATGTATGTACTAATTTGAAATTGCCTTTCAATATTCTAAATTGTTTTGTATTTATAGTTTTGAGTATTTTGCGACAATATTCATAAACATAATTATATATTTTAATAGAAATGATCTTATATGATTTATTGCATAGAAATCAAGTAGTGACTTATAGTTTACAAAAAATACACATACACACGAAACACAAGTTAAATCAAATTTTTTATGAATTATATATTTTTATTTGCAATCGTGAGTTAAATGGAAAAAACAAAGGCATTTGGCAGAAACCGCATAAACAAGAGCAAATTTACAAAAGAAAGCATGAAAATATAGAAGACATAAGAACTAATATATGAAAACAATGAGAAAATTAATAAAGTAAAAACAATAAAATCATAGTCGATCTGTGTTGTTCCAACAATATTTAAAAAAAGTCTTGTATTTGTTTTTAAATCGTAAATGTTCAGGTAAGGTAGGAAATTTTTTCTCTGTGTTTAGTCAGTTTTCAAAATCAATTGATTGCGATCGAGATATTACCCTAATCTCGCTTCGCAAGACGATTAGATGAATATTTCTTAAACAGAGGAAAGCAGCAGGTTTTACTTTAATTGAGGACACGAGTTCGTTCTGTCAATTTAAAATCGAAGTCAGGGGCGATGCGATATATTTTTAATACATATAATTTAATGATTTTCAAATATTACTCTGAAAATATTTTCATGTTTTGTTAGTGAATTCTTTATTTTTAATTAGTTTTATACATTTATTTATTTCACTATTTTTCTAAGATTTATTGGCTTCGCCACTGATATTGAAATTTGACTCCCACGATGATCGATGATCGATGACGTCACATCGTTACCAGAGGCTCAGCCGATTGATGAAGCTACAACTAAAAGAAGCACCGTTTATTGTCAATACACGACGACTAATTGGGAATAATTATGAGTGCACGAAGCAAGCGGCTTCATCTAAGCAAATTTAAATTGAAATGCTCGAATGGAAATAAAGGAAGCATAAGCAATTAGTGGATTTTGAGCAGATAATTAGACAATCCATAATATAATCCTAATATATAATTAATTCAAATAAAATATATCCAACAAATAAATAAATCCACAAAAATAAATATTCAAAAAAATAAATAAATCAAAACAAAAAAAAAATAAATACATCCGAAAAATAAACACATCAGAATTAATAAATAATAATACATCATAAATAGATACAAATACCTAGCCTTATAGGCATCGATTATGCCGACCGTAGCGCGAGGATTAGCGAAAATTATCGCGTCGATTTCGCGGTGCATCGGGGCACGAAACCTGCACAAGCGAGACCAGTTGCTACAAAATACTCCATGGAGACGTACAATTCGTATTTATTCCGTTACTGAATGTATTAGGAAATGAAACATAATTTAATAAATAAAAAATTATAATATTCTGAGAATGTAATTAACGAACTTCAACCAATATATATTTCTCATGATAATGATAATTAATATGTCGAAATATGCAGTAATTAAAAGAATTGCATTAAATCGAAAAAAATGTGAAACATTTTAAAACTATTAAACTAAAATCTGTGTGTTTTGAAGAATATTTGAATGAATCAAAATTAATAAATAATTAGTGATTGACATTAATTGGAATTGGAAAATAACGAAAAAATTTAAGAATTCTTAAATGACTATCAAAAAAAAATAAAAAATACACGCTGTAGGACTTATACAATTTAAGCAAAATATATAAATCCAAAAACTATAGATAAAAAAACTATACTATATAATAATAATAAATATAAAAGAATAATTGTAAAAAATTATAAATATAAAAGGAATGTATAAAAGGCAAATATACAACAGAACAAACAATTAACTACAATGCTAATTAAAAAATGGTTACAAAATCTAAAAAAATAATTAAATAATAAAATAAAAAAGTATAAAACCATATAAAAAAGAGATAAAAGAAAAAAACGAATGGTTATAAATAGAATTTTGAATGCAAAACACAGGCCTACATTGTGAAAAGAGCAAACCATGTCGGTCGTGTTGATTTTCTGTCTCGTGGCGCTCTGCGTGTACTTCGTGCAGTCGAAATTCGGGCTCTTCGTGCTCGGCTGGCAACTGGCCGGGCCCTGGTCGATGCCACTGGTGGGCAATGTCCAAATGATAAAGAGCCTGCGTCCGGAATGTGTGTAAATCAAGTCAAGTCGAGTCTTGACCAAATCGGTCTTGCACCGAAATCTCTCGCTTGACCTCTCGCTCTCTCTGCAGACCTCTTCCTGACGATCGCGAAGTATCGCCGAAGGTACGGCCGAACGTTTCGCCTGTGGCTCGGCACCCAGCTGTGGGTCTTCCTTCACTCGCCCGAGGAGACGCGGGACGCCCTGAACGACCCGAGCCTGCGCAAGGCCGACACGTTCCAGCAGCTGGGCGTCCTGATCGGCAACGGCCTCCTGATCAGCCACGGTACCCAGTTTATTGCAATTGATATTGATATTGCAGAATCAATTTCATTTTTTTGCCTCTAGGAAAATACTGGGACGCCCACCGACGCGTCCTCGGCCCCGCCTTCCATCCGAAGGTGCTGAATGGCTTCACCGAAGCCATAGCCCAGCACGCCCTGAGGTTCGTCGAGAAGCTGCGGGCGCGCGAGGGCGAAGCCGTGGAAGTCAGCGACTTCCTCTTCCCGTGCGTGCTCGATGCCATCGTGGGTGGGTTTTTAACTACATTTTTCCTACACAATTTTTAATATTGTTTTTTAAATTATGTTCTCATTTTTTTGTTATTGTTTTTTTTTATTTCATTTAATAAAATGGCTATGAAACACACGCAGACACCTCGATGGGAAAGCAGTTGAACGCACAGGACGATCCCAACAACATCTACACGCAGGCCTTCCACAGGTTCCAACCACTTCCAATACACTCCCACTTCGCCTTAACCTCCATGACTTGCTTCCAGTGCGAGCGCCGCGCTCTTCCAGCGCATGGTGAACCCGCTGCTGGCCTTCGACTTCGTGTTCGAGCGCACGACGCTGCACGAGCGGCTGCAGCGGTCGTTGGCCGTGATTCACGAGCTGATGGAGAGCGTCATACGAGAGCGAGCGGAGCGTCTGCAGCGGGAAGGGACAGAAGAAGGTGCAAATGTGGAGCGAGAGGAGGAGGAGCAGGCAGGACGGAGGCGACGCACCCTCCTGGACACCCTGCTGACGGCGGAGATCGACGGCCGGCCGCTCACCTTCCGCGAGATTCGGGACGAGGTCAACACGTTCGTCTTTGCGGTGAGTCCCGAAAAAGCCGGCAACGGTCAACCGGTCACCAACCGATCGATCGATCGAGAGTGAAATTGGTTGCGATTGTAGGGTGTCGACACGACCACCGCGGCCATGTCGTTCGTGCTGTACGCCCTGGCCAAGCACGCCGAGGAGCAGGCGCGAGTGAGACAGGAGATCGAAGCGGTGCAGCGGGAAGCGGATGGCGCGCTCAGCGTGGCCGACATCCACGGCCTGACCTACTTGGACATGTTCATCAAGGAGTGCCTGCGCTTCTACACCATCGTCCCGCTGACCGGCCGCCAGACGACGTCGGAGACGCGCATCGGCGGACGGCGCTACGGGCCGGGGGTCACGCTGTGGATCGACATGTACGGGCTGGCCCATGACGAGGCCTTCTTCGAGCGGCCCGACGAGTTCCGGCCGGAGCGATTCGGACGCGAGGAGCAGCCGACGCTGCCCCCCTTCGCCTACATCCCGTTCTCGGGGGGGCCGCACGTGTGCATCGGCCGCAAGTACGCGCTGCTGATCATGAAAATCCTGACCGTCCACGTGCTCCGGCGCTTCGACATCGCAGCGCGGGACCCCGGCGAGGAGCTGGTGCTGATGTCGCAGATGGTCCTCAAGTCGCTGCACGGCATCCACCTGTGCTTCCGCCCACGCCAATGACTTCGTATCATGACACAATGATGTATTCCAGAAACTCCATGATTCATAAGCATTTATTTTTTCTCAGTTTCACTTAAAGTAGTCTTGTCATTTCTCAAATCTAAACGCTAACAATATGCTATAATAACGAATTCACAAGTGATGCGAACGGCCGTGGTTTGATGGCAGCTGTCGAGAGCATTCGCGGTCTGTCCAGGTCCAGGCTCAGAAGAGGTTCTGGAAGAGCAGGTCCGGATGCGAGAGCGTCTTCCGCAGCTTCCGCACGTCGAGCAGGCGCGACTTCCGGCGTTCGGCGGTGCATCTAGACAATGATTTCAAGGGTGTTGGAGGGGGAGGAGGCGGCCGAGGAGTTCGAGGAGTTGGAGGTGGAGGTCGTGGGTGGGGGCGGGGGTTGGGTAGAAGTGAGAGTTGAACTTTGTCCCAGAAAAACATTCACTCTGTATTCGGCGTGTGGGATTTCGTGTGACAACTTCAAATGATACTCACTCGAATATTCGGCCATGGTACTCGATCATGATCTTGACGCAATCGGCCAGGACCTCGCTCTCCTTGAGCAGCACGTGGATGTCCTGCGTGTGGACGCCCTGCTGGACGGTGTGGAAGATCGAGGGCGTCACCGACAGCGACAGCGTCTCGGCGCTCACCGACTGCAGCGGCACCTTCGTCAGCCTGGGGAGTGAAGAGAGCGCCGAATAGAGAGAGAGAGTTGGAAAGACAGAGTTGAAGGTGGAGAGAGGGTGGGAATTTGAGAGAGAGATTGGAAGGTGGGGAGTGGGAATTTAATGGAGAGAGAGAGAGAGAGAGAGTGGATGAAATGAGGAGCCTGGAACCGACCTGTGGAAGTGCTTGAACAAGTACTCCATCGTGTCGCGGTTCACCTCCGGCAGCGAGCGGATCAGTCTCTTCAGCGTCTCGATTTTCAGCGGCAGCGGCGTCAGCACTGGAAAGTTATCGAAAAAATTGCACAATGGCTGGAAAAACAAAAACAGTCGTTTACTCACGCCACTGGTTCGGCTTCCCGATGAACGTCTTCGCCTCGTTCGTCCGCACCAGGGGACTCTTGATCTCGCGCAGGAACAGCTTGAGCACCCCGGTCAGCGTGTGGATTTCGATGTTCGGCTGCCGCAGCGACGCGTAGTCGTTGGCGTCAATGCTGAAGCGCAGCGTCTGGATTTTGTTGTAGTCGCCGCACTGGCGATAAATGCCCTCGATCGCGTTCGGCGACTGCCGGAACTTCTCCTCGATCAGGTCGCAGCAGTCGACCACGATCTTGGGCACCGTGCGGTGGACCTCGTGCTTCAGAACCAGCTCGATTTCGGTGTCGAAGCAGGGCTCGTCTGAAAGGGAAGATGGAGAAATGAATGTGACGATTATCGGAAATAAATTTTGATCTGGGAACTCGATCGAGCTCCGTCTTATCGGGGTCTCGTCTGTCACCAGATAAGGCCCTTAAGCAGGTCAAGCAACAGTCGATTCCTCCTGCCTTCTCCACCAACTACCTCTCTCTCTCTCTCTCTTGCACACTCCCACTTGGACTCACCATTGTAGATGTTCTGCTCCTTGAGCGACTGGATGCTCGGGCGGTGCTTCCACAGGTTGGAAAGATTCATCCAGGCGACGAACTTCGACGGCTGAACCGACGTCGCCGCCGTCGACGTCTGTTTGGTGGACTTCGACGACTTCTTCTGGTTCTTGGAGGCCAGCTGGGACTCGTCGATGCGTCGCGTCAGCTCCACGACCTTCGACTCGAGGGTCTTCGTGTAGGCGCCCAGGTCGCTCGCCTCCTTCTCGAGCAGCGCCAGCCGCTTCTCCAGCTCGTGCATGCGGCGGGCGCACGCCGAGTCGCAGCCCACGGACATCGAAAGCATCGAGGACGACGACGAGAAGTTCGACGCTGGGCCAGAACCACCAACACCGTTGATCTGGTCCTCCTCGATGAGGCGACTGAGGTCGCGCGTGCTGGAGCTCTTGAGCACGGCCAACTTGTTGGGACGCGGCCGTGGGCGCGGCGCCGCCTGGTGGGCGGCTTCCGGCCGATTGGCCCCGTTCTCGTATCGCACTGGAGCACGTTGATTGTAGTGTTGTTGTTGTTGGTGATGGTGTTGGTGGTGCTGGTTGTTGTTGTAGTAGCTGGGTGTGCGATCGCGCAAGCACTTCATGAACGATTTGTTATTATTGTGGCTATTGTTATTGTTGTTGTAGCGTCTCTCGGTGGCGGCGTTACTGGCGGCCCCGATCAAGATGTCCGCAGAATCCGGCGTTCGCAGCTTCACTGGCTGCATTGTGGAGCACGATATCGACCGACGACGTTTTGTTTTTGTTTTTATTATTGTTATTGTCGTTGTTTTTGTTTTTTCTGCACCGACGTAACGCGCATAACGATGTATTGTATAAGAATCGGGAGGGCAGAGCTCGGCGATCGCAAAGAAGAAGAAGAAGCAGTCCCGATCCACTCAACTCAATCCACAGTCCACTCGAGTGCGAACCAAAAGGAAATTCCAAACGAAAATAATATCATGAGAAAAATGTATAAAAACAAAAGCAAAAGTTATAGTTAGTTATATTGAAATTAATAGAGTTATTTATGTGGAGCGACGGAGCCAAGTCGAGTCCAATGGCCAACAGCGCGAATGCGGAATGAGGCGATGACGACTCATCGAAGTGGAAACTCTCAGCTACTCAAATTCCGCCTTCGCCTGCTCCTGCTTCTTCTTCCAATTCCACCCTCTGCTGTTGTTGTTGTCATGGTTATTGTTATTGCATTTCAAAGGGAACGCTTTTTGGGGTTTATTCGATATCTTATCAGGCGGATCAGAGGCATGACTGGAGCGGAGGAGTTTGAATGGGCGCCAAAGAGAGAGAGAGAGAGAGAGAGAGAGAGAGATAAGTCAACGGAGAGAGAGACCGAGAGAGACCGAAGTGGGAGTAGTTAGAGAGAGTGAGACGAAAAAGAGAGAGGTGGAGAGTAATAATATATATTGAGAGTATTATTAGTCAAAGAGCTGATCTTTGATATAAAGAAATATCCTTATCAATCAGTTCATGATTAGAAGAGAGGAAGTTTAAGTCACAGGCAGAGAACTAGAGAAGAATGGGAACGTGTGAGAGAGACCGAGAAAAGAGAGATATAAACAGATGAACTGAGTAAATGGATTTTGGAATGATCTGCATTCTCCGCGTTAAAATATAAATAAAGCCATTTATTGTTCGTCACTTATCTGTCAATAGTTTGGAATTCTGTTATTGAAGCGGAAATACGAGACTTTTTTCAGTATGTTTCTGTATGTTTTGGTTGTTTTTTAATTTGCGAGTTCTCTTCACACCTTTCGTTTGAATATTTATTGAATTCGTGAGAATTATTCGAGTATATTTATTAGTCATGTTCCATTTATCGCAGATTAATAAATATACCGTTGTACGTTGATAATGTACGTATGCATTTGTATAAATTAATACATGTGCATGTTTTTATACGTTTGCTTATCGTATAAGCGTATAGTGTTGATTATTGGGGTTTCATGGAGCCCGTGATATTAATTAAACCGATCATTTGAAACACATAGTAATAGTACATCACACCAAATTATTTAGTTTTGAACACATTTAAAACAAAAAAAAAAAAAAAAAATTATGAAATGTATGAAGTAACAAAAAAAAAATATGAAATGTATGAAGTAACAAAAATTATACATACAGTTTCAAATGCACTGTGAAATAGAGAATTTCCACTGGCAACTCTGTATGAAGTGCTTTTCAGATTTGACAGTTTCATGTACTTTTTTTTCATCTCATTCTGGAGTTGTCAAAAGTTTTGTGGGTTTAATTTATTTTTTTATTGCTGAATTAATGGAATTGTCTCACTAATTTTACATATTTGTTGTGAATAAAGTATTTCGATAAGTAAGAAGAAATCTGAATATAGTTGAAGTCGAAGGCGAAGCATTTTTTTGGAATTAAATGCATGTCAATAAGCGCAGGCATTGACTCATTGTTAACGTCGTAGAAAATTAGGTGCTCCAATATATCAGTGAGAACAGCTGTTTAAAATTCGTCAATCAATCATTCTGTTGTGCCTTCATTCATAAACGAATCCATCGTCAACAAGCACAAAATCCTCTCCACCCATAGATCGTCGGCTGCACATATTTGTTGAAAGTGGTATGTTTGAAATTAAATTTTATTAATCTTTTTTATTGTTATCTTAATTGTTATTGCTTTCCTCGATACGCTACAGATAAAACCTATCGCCGCTGTCGGGTGAAAAGTGAAAAAGTACAAGAGAATTTCTAGCGTGGGACCAATATTCAACCAGTCACACTGGTTTCGTCCACCGGAAAGAAGTCGACGCCGGTGCACCTAAATTGCAATAGCACAACTTATACTATTATAAAAAATGTTGAAGATCGCTGCTCAAGGGGTTACGCCTCGTCTGATCGCCTGCATTACCTCCAGTGCTCAAAGCAGCTGCACGAAAATCTCGCCAGCCGCCGCTTCCGCCACTCAAAAGTATCTCTCACAATCGCAGGCGTGTTCTCGGGAATTCGTTATCAAGGACCATTATGAGTTCGATCAGAAGGTGAGCTATAAGTGTAGCCTAATGACATTATGCAATCACATTATTTTCGTGTATATGCATACCAAATAGATTTGTTAATTGTTTCGTGACTCAACATGGCATGCTATTGAGTGAACGTATACCTAAATTGCATTGCATTCAACAATCACACCATATATAGTATGCGATTCGCGTACACACGCATTTTTATTGTTTTGTTGCCTTTGCATATTCGGATTAACCAAGTACCCATTTGCTCCTATTGCTCTACTCGTTACAGGTTATCAACAGCGATAATCCAGTGATCGTTAATTTTCATGCCGAATGGTGTGATCCCTGTAAAATACTCACGCCCAAGATGTCCGAGTTATTGCAGGACTCTGATGAGATCGATTTGGCAATTATCGATGTCGAAACGAATTTAGATCTTGTGGAGACGTTCGAAGTGAAGGCAGTGCCTGCGGTGTTGGCATTTCGAAATGGGGTCGTTGTGGACAAGTTCATCGGACTCGTCGATGCCAATAGTATAGAAACACTGATCGAAAAGTTAAAGAAAAAAAAACGTAGTGCAGAGGACGAGGCTAAATAAACATGTAGCAATTATTTATGTTATAAAAACTACAACCTAGCTGAATGATACAAAATTATAAATGTATAAGCAATTTTTAAAACGATCCCCTATACGAATTTTGTTTAAAAAACTCATTTTTATGTTGATTCCAATATAATTTAGATTTTTATCTTAAGTTGACAATGGTATCGTTTATAATATCGATTTTAATAAGAATATATGTACGTCTTTGGAAAATAAAATAACTGCGACAGAAGAAGTTTCTTCTGTGAATAGTGAAAACAATTGTTTATATTAATCAAATTAATTCCTGGCTGAATACATATATTTCTATATATCAGACAGCACTTTCTAAAGGTCAATTGAATCTAGATTAATAGATTAAGACAAATCATTTTAATGACATGTCAATTTAAACAAATAAATATTCCTAATCATTTTAATGATTCGGCAGTTTTTTATAAAATGATAACGACATTTGAATACGGTTTTATATAAATGAGGAGATATGTATTTGTATATTTGAAAATGATCTTATTAAAAGTTCTGATGTGAAGGTATACAAATTTTAACCTCATTCAGGAATTCGCAATTTCTTTATCGATTCCGGCAAAAGCTAAAAGAGAACATAAAATACAGAAATAAAAACTGAACTTTAAAACGATGGAAAAAAATTATAACTTTTATGTTTCGTCGCCGGAGCCAGAGAGCGCTGTTTATAGTTAGCGAAAAGCTTATCGCCCGGACCGATTGATGGACAGACAGAAAGTCAGACAAACAGATAGTCGGACAGACAGACGCGGGACAGCGTGAGTGCGAATTCACAAAACACCCCGTGGAGCGACGAGTCACAGCTCAGTTTGTTTTCAGAGCTAGAGTCGATCGCTCCATCGCAGGTGTCTGTCCGAAGTAGAGCGGACAGCAGTCAAATCAGCGTTAACTAAATGTTGTAAAACCCAAGAAACTAAAATAATCGAGTAAGAAATGTAAAAGTGATCGGACGTCACGACACGTTCGATTGTTGAAGGCGACAAGAAACCCATTCGAAAAGTGAAGACAAGAAAAACAAGTGGATTAGTGGACTAGTTAGTCGAAGTCGAGTCATACAAAGCAGGCACGATGGAGGTCTATACGTCGGACAGCAGCGACACGGATTCACGTGAGCAGAAGACCCTGGACTACGGCCGGATGAATCTGTTGGAAATCACGCTTGAGGACGATCTCTACTCGGAGACAAAGACGAAGACGCGCCTCAAGTCGCAGAAGGACATCGAGACGATGCTGTTGAATCACAATCGGCTGCGAGAGCTGCCGGTGGCCATCAAGAATTTCGTGAACCTCAAGGTGTTGGATCTCAGCTCGAACTGTCTGACCGCGTTGCCGGATGCCATTTGTCAGCTGCCGTTGGTGACGCTGATCGCCAAGAACAACCGGCTCTCGAACAAGTCGCTGCCGAAGACGCTGCTGATGAAGAACGCCAGTCTGAAGGAGCTGAACTTGAGCGGCAACCAGTTCACTCATTTTCCCGAGCAGGTGGTCGAGCTGCGCCAGCTGAGATATCTTTATCTAGGCGGCAACCAGATAGCCAGCATATCCAAGGACATCTGGAAGATGCAGAGGTTTGTAATCTTATTCTGACGAAGTGAATATTTCCTAGAGAAATCGAAAAGTCACCATTACTATCATTTTTCCATGCGAGTATCGTCCAGTCAGCTTCAGTCTGACGAAATTACTGCGATCTATACACAGCCACAAACACAAGCATAGAATTATTCTTTTTACTTAGTATAAAAAATTGAAATATTTATTCCTGAAGTCTGCGATTCCGTCGGCGGTGACCCTTTGAGAGAGATTATCAGTGGAATGCTGATATTTTGCCCATATAAAAATACTGTACTACAAACATATTTCAAACAATTGAATCAGTTCGCTTTGCTCTGATTTGCAGAGGATTTCTAATTTACACATACACACGTGCATATAAATGGAATCCTTATAATATTCGATCCGTGTTGAACCTGAAGTTTTGAGATTCCCAGTTGAGTGTGGGAGAAGCTGATGAACAAGTTCTCGTTTCCACCTCAGGAAAATTTTCAATGTCGGCGCCAATGGGCGGTCGACGAACTCGTCAGTAACAGCTTCAATGCCTGTAAGCGTAACAGGCAACCAGAACTAACATCTGTTTATAGCAACGAGTTGCGGCCATGTTTGGCCTTGAAACTTCACTCGCTGATGTAAACTTACAACAACGAAACAGTGGAAGCACAAGCTAGATTCGAAGCGACGAAGAGGCTTCAAAAGAAACACAAGAAAAATATTAAACTCAAAATAAATATTATTTCATAGACAACTCTATTTACATAGATTTACATATTTTGCGTTTAATTCCATTTATTTATTATTAGAGTTTATTTAAATCTTTAATATTATAAGTTATGATGTTTACTTAAGTATATGTTTGGTATTTAAGTTTTGTTCTAACCTATATAAGAAATGTTTATGCCCACTGTTGATGTCTTCCGCAGTTTGCAAGTGCTCTCGCTGGGCGGCAACCAGATCAGCGAGGTGCCCGACGCCGTGGGCCTGCTCAGCCAGCTGCAGGCGCTGGTCATCTGCGACAACCTGATCGAGCACCTCCCGACGAGCATCGCGCGCCTGAAGAACCTCAAGTCGCTGCTGATCCACAAGAACCGCCTGAAGCACCTGCCCCGCGACATCGTGGCCCTCAAGAATCTCACAGAGGTGGCGATTTCCACATCCCCCATTCGAAATTTAATCCGAATTGATTTTTTCCGCCTTTTTGATTTCTCCCCGCCTCGCAGCTCAGCTTGCGCGACAACCCGTTGGTGGTGCGCTTCGTCCAGGACATGGCCCTGAACCCGCCCAGCATGATGGAGCTGGCGGCACGCGTGGTCAAGTCGTCGGGCATCGTGTGCGGCCCGGCGGACCTGCCGCGGACGGTGCTCGACTACCTGAGGAGCGCCAACTGCTGCGTGAACCCGAACTGCAACGGCGTCTACTTCGACAACCGCGTCGAGCACATCAAGTTCGTCGATTTCTGCGGCAAGTACAAGGTGCCGCTGCTCCAGTACCTCTGCTCGTCCAAGTGCATTGAGCCGGAGCAGGCGCGCCCGCAGACGAGCGGCGCCAGCGCCAACATGATGCGCAAGGTCCTCCTGGGCTGATTCAACCCGATCCGAGTCGACTCCCTGGCGAGCCATACATGCGAATTAACCGTTGACCAAAGATAAACAGCCAATTATAAATATTTTAGTCTTACTTTTTTTTGTATTCCCTTTATATTTGTTTCTCTGTTTCGGTAAATATCTTCAAATCTCTCTCTTCGTGCCAAAAACCAAATCTCACAGTCATTTTGGCGGCAGAAAAATCGCATGCGAAAAATGTCATGGAAGAAATAAGAAGTCTCCATTTTACATGATTCAAAGTGATTTACTTTTATTTCGCTTTATTTTATATATATAGTTTAGTTTTAAATTTAAATTTCATTACATTTCTACTACTTAATTCTGCATCATTTGCTATGTTCTTCTTTATTTTGTATTTTTTTCTTGTTTGTTTTTGGTTTTCCTCATGTTGTTTTTGAATTTTTTCTGTTTTATATTATTTTTATACAATTTATCTGAAAATACAATGAGTTTATTTTGAAATTTCAATTTCAATCTGAATTCTTTACCGGGTTTTACTTCATTACTATTAACCTCAATTTTGCACTGGATTAACTGCCAAAGTTACATCGAAATCGTGAAATTACATCGATGTCGACATCGACGCGGCGTCAAATTTACATCGAATACAAATGTGATTTTAATTTAAATCACTTGGGGCGATTTTGGTTTGCAATTTCAATCTATTTGTATTTAATTGGAGGCTCCACGAGTACTTCGTTTCTTCATTTATATCTGTTTTTATATTTAAGTTAAACTTGTATTATTTGTAAAGTAAACTTGTTTCTCATTAGGTTCTAAAAAATTGCTGGTGTTATTTTCTATTTCATCATCATCATTTCGTCATCGAAAGAACTCACTTCCGTTTCACATTTTCAAATATTTTCTTAAATTACAAATAATAAATAACTTCAATGAGTGGGCGGGGTTTTGAAGCCAGGAACTATTTTTCGAATAAATGGATGGATGCATGGTTGGCTGGATGGATGGATGCAGGAATGGATGGATGAGAAAAACGCTGCAGGGGAAACCAATTCCGAGGCAATGAATCCAAAATGGATGACTGCTGAGTGAATTTGATTTCCGGTTCCGGAGTTCCATGAGAACCTAAACGCAAAGGAATGAGTACGAAAATATGGAAATAAACTGTTGATTGCGAAATAAATAAAGAAAACATTTGATTTTGTTTTTGTGTTTTTTAATATGTTGCATTTTTTGTTGTTGTTTTATTTTTAGGTATTTGTTTCTTTTATTGTTGTTTATTTGTAGATGTATTTATCTTAAATCATGCTAGACAACAGTTAATAAGAAGTCCCTTCACAGGACCCTGGAGAGTTGGATCTCATACATTAAGTGGATGCTTCTTCTCTTAAATACCTTAGTTTATTTTCATGTTGCTTTTGTTTTCACTAAGTATTTATTTTCTCGAATTTTCTCCTCCCTCTTCTAATTAGTGTTAATAATTTTACGCTTTATTTATAATACTTACAAAAAAGGAAAGAAAACTCTATTCAAATTGCTGACAATTACTATTAGTTCTTCTCGTATTGTTTTTGTATGTTTTTTTTGCTTTTGCGTTTTGTGAAAATTCTTAGATGCAGCAACATTTAATTAGTTTTTTTTTTATTTGTTGTATGAATTTGCTGCTGTGATCTCTATCATAAATTGCAAAAAAGAGATGATTTCGGTGAAAACTTAGAAACTAAAAAGACACTAAAACATTTTATTTAATTTCTTAAATGTTATCAAATAATTAGTTTTACCATTATTTTCACTTTCATTAAAATGACGAAGGTTTTTATTTCTTTCAATTGTTGTTATTTTGTTTGTTTGTGTATGTCATTTCTAAATATTGCTGTCCATAGCCTTTAAATTATTTATTTTTTCTTTGTTTTAATTTTGCTCAATTTTTTGTATTTGCTTGTGTGTGTGTTTTTGTTTTGTTTTTTTGTATTATGAGTTGTTGTAGCTGTTGTTGTAAAAACGACTGTTTAAGTTTGTTTTTTTGTTTTTTTTTTTAATTTCAATCGGTTTCTTTACTTTAATAGCTATTTGTAAATTAATTCTTCACTTATATATTGAAATAATGGTTTATTCATATATATTTATATATATATATATATATAATTTTGTGTGTATATATAGCTGATTTTTTGTTACTTTTCTTGTTTAAGTATATTCAATTATTTATACAAATCATATATTTTTACATTATCTACGCCAAGTTCATCGTCGATTTTTTGTTTTTGTTTTTTGTTCATTCTTTACAAACTTTTGTGTTTTTGCGTTTGGAATTCTCATTTAAATATTTATATATATATCATTTATATGAAAAACTTTAAAATTAGGGTTAGTTCACGTAGCTTAAGCATAAAGAACTAAGAATATCAATAGTTTTTAAATAAACATACGCCGACAAACACAAGATCGAACGATTATATTAATCTTTATATTTACTGAATATTTACTACAAAAACCAACACACACGCGTGCACGACGACGACACTGATCGGCGTGCCGAAGACGCCCAGCACTTTGGCTTCGCAAGATAAGGAATGAACGACGACTGAGAGACGGACTGACAGAATTCTACAGATTGACATTTCACTGAATTTATTGCACTAGGGAGAGGGAAACTCGCATGAGAGGAGTCCGGCTGGGGAAGTGTAGTCGCATGAGAGACTTTTTTTATATTATTTTTCGAATCGAAAACTCTCTTTAAGCTATTCTATCGAATTGATCTCCCGAATTAATAAAAAAACCAAAAGATTTTCAACTTTCTACTCTACACTTAACTACTATATTTTTCTAACATCGAACTAAGAAAGGACCGAAAAACAAACAAACTTAGGGGGAAAAAAATGTATTTCATGGATTAATTTTTGTTTTGTTGAAATAAAAGTTTTCTTTCTGTGAAGTTTTAGTTTAAAATTTGATTTTAATTGGTTTAAATTTTATTTAATATTACAATATATAAGTTCATTTCTATAAAGAATTTTATTTTGCATTTAAGTTAAGTTAAAATTAAAATTTCAGTCACGCGCGTGCGAGCGTGAGCGTGTGTATGTGAGTTGGTTCGTTCTTGTCGCATGTATGTGTGTGTGTTTGTGTTCGAGTGGGTGTGTCTATGTATGTGTGTACGTAAGATAATTTTAGTATTATCAATTTTTTCTAAGTAAAGTTTTGAATTATTATCATTCAGTTTATAGTAAAAATGTAACATAAAAATCAATAAAAGCACATAAAGTAAACTTAATTAAAAATAATGGTTGACTTAATCGAAACGATTTCTCCTTGATCTTCCACCGCTCCTCGCCAAGCCAACTTCTGCGGAAGCTGCTTCAGAAGCATTCTCTATCTATCTATCTCTGTTCCCCTTTCTTAGTTTTGCAGATTTTTTAGATTTAGATTTAGATTTAATTTTACTTTAGATTTATTTAGACTTTGAGTTTTTATTAAAATTGTCTCTTTGTTCTCATTAAAATTCCATAAAATGTGGAGAGCGGGGAGGGGCGAACGTGTGGGTCGGGGGCAGGTTGGGGGTGAGTTGGTGTGTGTGTGTGTGTGTGGGTGAGAGTGGTGTGGAAAGTCACTTAACGATAAAACGGTGCATTTAACGGTTCATGTTGGTTTTGTTTAATTTTGATTTAATTGTTGTTGAATAGTTTTCTTTTCCTTTTATCTCCTTAATTTTCTGCGTTTTCTCGCTTTCTTATTTGTTGTTGTTTACACTTCTATGTAATCAAATATATATTCATATATATATATATTTATATATATACGATTTATATTGTTGTTTGTAAGCTAAATATATTAAGAGTAATAATAATAATAATAATTAATAGTTTCATTTATTTTTCTATAATTTGTATGTGTTTAATTGTTTTTGTGTTTTCTCTTTTAGATATTAATTTATAATAATATAATATAAATTGTAATTATTTTTTTGTTTCTTTTTGCTTTTGTTTTTGTTTTGTTTTGTTGTTAATCTTTAATTATTTCTGCCCTCTTTTTATGTACCATTTTTAAGTTTTCTTTTAAACATAATTTTATTTTAGTTGCGTTCTTTTGTTTTCGCCTTCCTTTCATATCATTATAGTAATTATAATAAGGTAAGTTGTTTTGTTTTTGCATTTGTTGTTGTGGGTTTTTTTATTATAACTCTCATTACCATTATTTATTATATTATCGTTAGCATAATTATTAATCAGCCCTATTGCGGCAGCAGCAGCGGCGACGACAGCGGCGGCGGCAACAACTCCCTCATCAACGGCAGCAGCAGCAGCAGCTGCAGCTAGCTAACCCATTGTCGTCGCTGTCTGCTGTATTTGCGCGCCCCCCACCGCCCCGCCGCCGGCGCTCGCTGCAGAGGAGGCGCCGACGCCGACGCCCACGCCAGCCGGGGACCCGGTCGCGGCCGCGCCAGCCGGTGCTGTCGAGTTCGCCTGTGGACTGTTGTTGCTGCCCTCGGCCGGCGGCGGCTGCTGCTGCTGGGCCTGCGTCTGCTGCGCCGACGAGGACGCCGCCGAGGAGGTGCCCGCGGATGACGAGGACCCGGCGGTGGCAGCAGCGCCGCCGCCTCCGCCGCCACTCGTGTTGCCCGATGCGCTCGACTGGTTGCCTGCAAGAATCGTAGAGCAAGTGAGTTTACTTTTCTGTCGTGTAAAATATATCGCATGTAATTTTCGGTTCATTCAAGCTACGGGCTACGAAATATATAGCATGCTAGATTAAGTGTGCGAGAGACAACGATAGTGAGTGGAAAGAGACATAGAGTGAGGGCGGAAGAGGGTGGGTTGGAGAGATAGAAATGGGAGTGCAAAATGTGAAAATTAGGAGCTGTGTTTAACTACATCAATAGCATGCATATCGAAAACGAAGAGATCTTTAGTTGTTTGCTGCATCATGATATCCAAATAATCGTTATTTTCTTTTTGCTACAAACAATTTTTTAGAAAAAAACAAAACTAAAAAAAAAAACTGAAATACTTCAAATTAATAAGAGAAAAATATTCGCGTGTTGGAATGGAAATTCTCTCATGGCGGAAATGTGTCATGCGAGTTCTCGTCGGAGACTTATTGAATATTGTCCTTACTTACGTGAGATGAATCGATCGTGGTTTTAGGTAGGTGTGGGAAGAAGAAGAGGAACAAGGGTGCTGTCGAACTAATTTCTAATTTCCGATTCATTCCTCTCTAATTCTAAGCCTGTTCAAATGTCACAGGAGCTATTTTTATTTCCGTCCCTAAACCATCTAGTTCTCTAGAAGACTGAAAGTCTCGCATGCGATTTTCGAGAGCGCGAATCTAGACTAGATACTAATCTATGTCATGCTACGATAACGATTGGCGAGAAAACCTGGCGCTACATTTTTGTCGCATGTCATCGACGGAAACCCTTCGTATGCGAAAAAGACAAAGCAACAAAACACATTTGTGGTTATTAAAGTAAATGAAAATATTGTAGAATATTAAACAACGCAGATGTATTTTTCCATTAATAGATTTATTTTATTTCTATTTTAAAGCATTCTCCATTAACAAAAAATTTCCATTGTTTTATTTATTTTTGTATATCAAAATAAACATAAAATTTGAATTTAAATTTATATTTTACATTTTTCATAGATTTAAAATTTAAAAAAAAACCAAATCAAAACAAAAGAATAGAATTGCATTTTAACATCATTTGCTATGGGGGTTTTCTTCGATAATCAGATATTTATAAGAATTAATTGAAGCGGAAGATCTCGTTAACAACATAAATAGGGAACTAAAATTTTGAGTTTTAAATATTCAACGACGCGCCTTTAAATATTTTAATTTAATTTAATTTAATTATGTTGCTGATTATGATTGCTGCTGCTGCTACATTTTTTCTTTTCTTCTCTCTTTTCGCTTTGCATTTGCATTACACTTGTTACAAAAACAAATACAAATATATTAATATAAATATATAGAAGTATATATATATATATATATACATATATATATATATAGATAGATAAATATATATATATATATCTATATATTGAATTTATTTAATTAATTATTTAATTATTATTTATAATAGATGAAATTATACACAACTAATAAAAAGTAAACTACAAATTTATAATTTATTACACAAAAATTGTTGTTTTTGTTGATGTTTGTTTGTTTGTTGGTTTGATTGTTTTTGTTTTTGATTTTTAGTATACTATAGTTTAAAGAAAATATATAATGTAAGAAAGATAGAACTATGCCACTATGAATCTGTAAGAAATAAAAAAGTACAACAGATATAAAAAATTATATAGTAAATAAACAAAACGAAAAATAAAAACCCAAACAAAAATAAAACTCATACACAAACATACAGCTCTTTCAACTTGTTCAACGAGAAGGAAGCGAGGCAACGGACTGCGAAACCAAGGGGGTAGAAATGCATGCACTAAAAGCGGGGAGCAGGAGGAGGGGGAGCGGGTGTTGGTGGTGGCTACGGTGGAGTTACGGGAGGGAAGCTTTAAAATTAGACACACAACCAGCGGCGCCTACACCGAACACAGAGGATTGGAGCAGAAGAACACTAAGTGGAGTGGGGGAGAATCGCATGCGATGCGGATGGAATCAATAATTGACAAATAAATTGAGACGATTTTTCACCAGATCCCTTCATTTTGTTAAATCCCCTGCACCGGTTTGAAATGTATGCAAAATAATTTTCTCATTCCTACTCTCGCATGCGATTTCCCCCCCATCAGAGGCATTTTGAAAGCTTGTCCAAGGGTCAGTTTAGACCGAGTGGGCCGTCTTACCTGAAGCTGTTTGGGAAGCTGCGCCCGGCGTGCCGGCACCACTTGACGGATTCGAAGCGGCGGCCGAGGCGCCACCCTCACCACCAGCGCCCCCCGATCGGTTTGCACTATTGTTCTGTAGATGTGTTGGCAACAGTTGTGGGACGAGGCTTGGCTGTATTGAAAGTTCTGCAAAGACAATGCAACAGGTTTAGTATTTTTTGATTGGACACAATCAACCCATACACAAGTACATACCGTGCTCTGTGAAGTTAAATAATGGAGGCATCTCGTGGCCGTTGGGCAGAGTGTGGTTGCCCTCCTGGCGCAGTTCGTCGAAGAATGGATGTGCGCACGCCTTCAATGGTGTGATGCGAGCGCTCGGTGTGTACTCGAGCAGCTGTGATACCAGATTGATAGCTTCTGATGGGGTGCGAATACGGAAAACCTACAAGAGACGGTGGCAAATTTTTGGAATTTTTGTTATTTCGATTGGTTAGTACAAAACCGCAGTACAACACAACAATAATAATAATAACTAAAATAAAGTATAAAGTACAAACATTGAAGGTCTTGCTGCAGGTTCGCAATGATTGGAGAAGTGTGAGAGAGATAAACGATCTTTCTCTCGCATTGAAAGTATAGAAAGTAAGACAATGTGAGTTCTTCGCATGAGTACTGAGGAAAAGACAATAAATATGTCGGCGAAAATAAAAAAAAAAAAACAACATTGATGAAGCCAGCGAGGACGTGAAAAGAGTTACTCGCATGCGACTTTCGTCTTCGAGGCCACTCGTACATCATGCGAGAGCGAGAGTTTTTGAAGGCTTTCCAATCACAAACCTGGCCTCAAGAAACAATATAAACGGTAAAATGTATGTATATGTGTAGGTATGTACAGCAGTCGGCTCTCGAAGCATATAATACAGGGTGAGTGGTGCAAGTTGGCCATATATATACATATATATAAATTGGTATTAAGACTTGGTTTGATTTGTTTGTGGAGAGAAACGAATTAATTGCAGACACATTCTTGAAGCGTAGTACATTTCACAGTTTCTCGTTCGCTTTCATTCAACACAGTTATCAAAATATAAGCGAATTGTTAACGAATTCTCTCAAAGACAAGAAAGAAAAAATAGAACTGAAAATTTTCAAAAAGTGAATTCGTAAAACGACAACAAATGGAAGCGAATCATTAATCTGGGCGTCTGGTGATCAACGACAACGACAACGACGATCCGACGATCCCACCAGCGGCGGTTAAGGTAAGTTCATTTTGATTTTTCGTGCTTTTCGTGGTGAGTGGATATCATCCAATCGCAATCAATCAGCGTCTGATCGATTCATCGGAACGAACATCATCTTTTGTAATTTTGGACTCTTACTCTCAAACGTTGTTTCTGGTTTAGGGCGTTGGGAAATTGGGTACGTTCAAGTAGTGACTGCAAATAGTTTACTTCAATTAAAAACAACTCCATATCGGATATGTCAAGAGAGATAGAGATGGAGATGGAGAGGTAGAGTGAGTGAGTACAATGATGCGAAAGAGCGGAGAGAGTTAGGGTGTGGCTCGTCTTCATTTGGCAAGATGCATGCCGGAGACAACGAGAAAACGAAACAAGCGCCGAAGGGCGATGATGAATGGTGTCACGAATGATGCACGAGGCTGGCTGGCTCGATCCATGACAATGATGAGCTTCAACGATTCGTATTATGTACAATATAGGACAACAGGTGCAGGGAGGCGGAGAAGCAGACGCGACTTACCTTCTGCCATGGATGACTCTTAATTTGTGGGAATTTGAATTCCGTATAGTTGGGATTCATTTCACGAATTTGTTCTCGTGTGGGTGTGCCCAAGACTTTGATAACCTCGACCAGTTGATCGACGCCAGAGTCGCCGGGGAATATCGGTTGGCCCAGCAAGAGTTCGGCTAATACACAGCCGGCACTCCACACGTCTGCAAAGTTAGTTAGAATTCAAATTAGAATTACAGAATATTCTACTGGGACAAATTTGATAATTACCGATTTTTGTGGTGTAGTTAATGGCGCCGAATATCAACTCGGGTGCACGATAATACCTCGAGCAGATGTACGAGACATTGGGTTCGCCATGCAGCAATTGTTTGGCGCTGCCGAAGTCGCACAGCTTCAGAACGGCCGTCTCCGGATCGAGCAAGAGATTTTGCGGTTTGATATCACGATGACAGATGCCCAATGAGTGAATGTATGCCAAACTTCTGAACAGTTGATACATGTAGAGCTGTCGGCGCCAGTCGATGGATAAGAGAGATAAAGTAAGATTTAATAAATATATTTCTATGTTGGAAATTTCACGGCAATTAAATCGAACGCTGATGCTCACCCGAATAAAGTTGATTGGTATCGTTTGCTTGTTCTTGGCATATTGACGTGCCACTTTGTATACGGTCTCTGGTATATATTCGAGGACTAAATTCAAAAACACCTCATCACGCTGTAAGAGCAAATAAGATAAGAATAAAATATATCAGTTCATTATGCGGAGATCCGTCGAACGACGATGATTGCAATCGAATGGCAGTTGAGAGAAAATCAATTAACGAAAGATTCCACTAATTTTTACATAATTAACAAAAGTAACTGAGGTTTTCGAAAAATGAGTTTCAAGCATTTCCAATCTGTGGTTCGAGAAAATCGTATGAGAGTTACTGATGTTAGAATTTCGCATGCGATATGTGAGTTGAGAACGATAAAATATCGCCTGGTACAGTCGATTCCTTATGCAACAACTACAACTTTAATAATACTCATGCTATGGGCTCACGAAAATTCAACTGAGTATGGGAGGAAAAACACCATGCGAATTTCACACTAGCCTCGGATGGAAGACATGTGTGATTGTGAAATTGCATTTGCTTGGCCACGCCTACTTTTCATGTGCTTCAACGAAGGGATCTCCTATTGATAAGGCGTTGGTTTCTCTTTAAATACTTCTGTTCCAAGGATTATACATTGTACATGTATGTGGAAATAAATGACAATAAGCGATAAAAGTGGGAATGAGCAAAGAAATACAGAAATCAATGCGCAGGTAACGAACGAAATCGGATGGCAGAAAGATTGTTTCGAACTAATTGAAATCGTTTTGTTTGTTGCAAAAGAAGGAAAGATAATGTTTCTGAAGTTTGATCGGTTGATTGACACTAAGATTATTTGATTGTTGGATATATTTTATTGGATTCATAGGTACCTGTGGCTTAAGCAACCCAGCAAATATTCCCACATCGATAGGAACCTCGGCCAACTGTGTTGTGATGTATTTATTGTTTGTTTGTTTGGGGATTTACGTTGTTTTTTTTATTTTAGCCAATCGGTTTCATTTTTTCAAGGGATTTTCAATTGTCAAGTTTTAATTTTTTTCAATTCGGTAGGTTGTTTTTATTTTTTAGTAATTCGAAGAATGTTAAAAGTTACGAACGAAATTCGAAAAAAATAAAACACGTGAAGAGAAAACAAAAAGAAAGGAGACATTAAAGAAAAACGACAAAACAAATAGAAGAACGAAAATTAAGAAAAATACGTATATATTTAATTTATTATTAATATTATTATTAAGTTGTTTGATGGAGAACACAAAACGAAAAGTTTTCATTTGGACAAAAACCTTTTCGTTTTGTTTGTGCACTTGTTAATGTTATTTGTTGTTGTTAACCGTTATGTTATGAGTTCGGAAGAAAACATATATATATATATATAGATATATATATATATATATTCTTTTCGCTTGAATGGAAATGCCTGAATCGTGTGTGTTTGGAGGAACGAAAGGCAAAGTTCCAAACACTGACAAACGTAAACAAAAGATGTGAAAAAAACCCTTTAATGGAACTTTGCATTTCTGATCGGAGAGGTTTTCGTTGTGGCGTGTCTTGATTTCGTGGGACAACAATATAAATAAAACATCTCAATTGTATAGACTAAGACTTCGCAATGAACCATGAATAATTCAAAGACGAATTTCTCACTCACCTTTTCACCGCTCGAATAGAAAAAATACAATAATTTAACGATATTGCAATGTTCCAGCTTGCGCATTATTTGCAATTCACGATTCTGAAAAAACAAACCGTAGAAAACCCATTAGAATTGAAAACCAAACTAAATATTTATTATTTATTTTTGTTAAGACCAATAATAAGTAAGTAGATCAAGATGAAGATGAAGATAACAATAAGGTACCTTGAATCGTCTGTCTTGTAGAACCTTCTTGATGGCCACCAGCTCGCCGGTGTCGCAGAGCTTGGCCTGAAAAACGACTCCGAAGCTGCCGTTGCCGATGACCTTTGTGTCTGTGTATGAAACTTCCTGGACACGGTCGGCCCCCTGGCCGGGTGTTGCAACGACTGTTGTAATTTTGGAACCATCTCTGCCTGCAAAACGAACCGCAAAAAGCACAATTTAATTAAAAATACCGACAAATAAATCAGAATGCAATATAATGTGAATGGGTTTTAAAAACGGAAAGGCAAGACACAAGAATTTGAGTTTTTTATTGGGATTGGATTGGGATTTTCCTCACGCCACAACATCGATCGGATCGGATAATTTCCGGATAATTTCTGGACATTTCCGGTGCCGCCTACCTTCCACTTCCCGTATCGAGTCGCCGCCATGCAGCGACATCTTGCTCGTGTCGAGTTCCTTTGGAATGGACAGGGCCACGCTGTGCTCGGGCCACAGGTTGTTCAGCTTGCCGACCAGTTGCATCATGCCTGCGACACGTCGTTTCACGCCATGGAATGAGGAAGGGGGATTTTTATTATACCATCGAAGACTTGGACGAGAATCGACGACGGTCGTTGGCGCCGGGAGGTTGAGTGGAAAATCAAACAAACAAAAAAGCCTAAACTGACTCGACAACAAGTGGCGAAAAGTTCACCCAGTCAGGGATTAGTGAATAATATCCCTAGTAATAAAAATCTTCACCTTTTTTTATAAGACTATAAAAACATTCTCTGCTCTTCTCTTCTATCTATCTGTGTCTGTTTCGGAATCTCGAGTGTCGTGATCGCAGAAGACGAAAACAGAAATATAAATATACTGTTGTTGCCAAGTGAAAAAATAGACGACGATAATCGCAATGAGAAATCATAAAACACACCAATCATAAAGAATGGAGTGCAGCAATAAATTTCAAGAGTACCCAGAGTGAAAACAGAAATGAGAAATTAAAAAAAAAAAAAACCATGAATATGAAATGGAAACTCCATCCATTGCGAAATAATTCTGATAACGTAATCGGGCGCTCGCAAAACAATGTCAAAGTCTCTGATAAACATTTTATTTCATATTAGGATTTTTCAATTTTGTCTGCGTTTTGTTAATTTGTTTGTTTTTGCTCATATCTTGTCGGCGAGGAAATTTCGAAATAATTTATAAGCAGAGCTGTGGTTGTTTTTTTTTTTTGAATTTAATCGATTCAATTAACTAATATGCCGTTAAGCCAGAAATGCTGCTATTTTCAGAAATGCTATTTTAATTATCTATATTTATTTTTTGTTATTGGAATTGTAATTAAATTTGTTAATTTCACGGTTTTCGTCTCCATTTGAGCTTTTGGTATTTTTGAATTCTTTAAAAATAAATTAACTTGACATTCAATCGTTTTTTATGTCAACAACTCGTTCGTCGGCGACGTTGAAAGTGTTTTATTTATTTTGGTTGCTTTTTTTTTTCATTGTCATTGCTTCGAGAGCAGCCACAAGAGCAGTCATCAATGACAATTACACAGAAAATAAAAAGCAAAGACAGACAGACAGAGCGTCGAACAGGTGCTGGTCGATCTTGCCCTGAGAGTTGACATTCAATCTATAAACAATTTAATGCAATTCTTTTCTCGTTTTCATTGGCACGACAAGCCCGAAATCAAAGGCGAAAAAGATGGAGAGAGAGAGAGATAAAACGAGCGAAGAAAGTTCTCTAATCGAGAGCAAGAAGGAGAATCAATGCAAGAGACCAGTCATCTTCTCTCCCCGATCGATAAATCCTTGATATGACAGCGGAAGAAAGCAAGGATAATGAGAGTAGTTCGCCTTGATACGTTGCAATTATCGCATGCGATAGAAAGAAGAGATGTTGCCACTGTTCTTGTTGTTGTGCACTGTCTCTGTCTCCCTCTACCTCTCCCACGCCACGACCTTCCGCCCGCCCCCATACTTGGATCCGTGTATTGCTTCGAGTTCGATCGCGAGAAGACGGGAATATTTTTCGAGCTCGATCTGGTTGTGTTGGCGTTGGTCGAGTTGTGTTTGCTCCTCTTTGTTGTTGCTGTCGTGGAACTCGATGACGTCGACGACGACGACGATGAGGAAGACGAGGACGACGACGACGATGACGTCGACGAAGAGGAAGAAGATCTTCGGTTCTTGAAGCTTCTGGCTGCAACATGATTACTACTACTCAGCTTTTTATTGAGCATCTTCAACTGCGGTGGAGTTTTTTGTGACACTATTGGTTTTGTTGTTGTGGTTGCCGTCGTCGTCGTCGTCGTCGCTGTCCTGAATGCCCTGTTAGTGGCTGCTGTTGTTGTCGAAGTCCTTCTGCTCCCAATTCCCGTTGTCGACGTCGATTTCGACGCCGAAGCCGAAGATGATTTTGTTGCATTCCCTGTGGAGGTTGCTGTTGTGCCTGCAGTAGTTGGGGTGGACTTTGTTGTGGTTGATGTTGATTTCGTTGTGGTCGTCGTTGATTTTGTTGTCGGTGGCGATTTCAACGTTTTTGCTGGAGATTTCACTGTTGTCGGTGGCGATTTCACTGTTGTCGGTGGCGATTTCACTGTGGTCGGTGTTGATTTCGTCGACGCCGTCGTCGATTTCGGCACCCCCGCCGTTGCTGCAGTCGTGGTTCCGGCTGCTGTCGCTGTCGCTGCCGCTTCTGTTGCTGCTGCTGCTACGTCGTTGCGCTTGTCCGCCGCCATGGAGGCAGCAACCACCGCGATCTCGACACCGACACCGACATCCACGTCGACCTCGTCGTCGTCGAAGGAACGCAACAGCGAGGCATCGGAGTTTTTCCTTTCCGTATCCGTCTCGCTGTCGCCATTTTTCTTCCGCTTCCGCTTGATTTTGATGATTTTCCGCGGACGTCCCCCCGTCTTAATCACTTTGAGGCCGGCCTCCTGGGATCCTCCTGCGAAAGACGCGATTATGATGACTCCTTTGCACTCCGAATTTATATTCGAATTAGATTCTCCTATTTATTATCGCTCGATATCTCGAAGCTCAGGTCAGGCCGGCCGTCTCGCGACGTCTCTGTCGCTTCTCGCACTAATTAAAGTTGTCCGATCTTCGGTTTAATGGTTTTATTTGCTCTGACCTCTTGTTTTTATTTTCCTGTTTGGCTTTTTCTGTTTCTTTTTCTTTTTTGGTTTGAATGCAATTTTTATTTTCCCCTCACGACTCGCTGCGACGCTCGTTCGTCGTTCGCCGTTCGTCGCTCGTCCGTGTGGCTCAGAGTTAATGGCAAAAGCGACCGTCGGACACTAGCGCAGTTGGCCGCCGCGATGTTGCATCGAACCCTTCCTTCGCGATCTCGCGACCGTCGCCGGCCCCGCCACCCGCCACTCGTCGCCCCCCACCTTCCATCGCCCGTCCGTCCCGTGTCTCCGTTCGCTCCCCAACGCGTCCGTCCTGCTGTCCGTCCGTCCTTCCGTCCCTCCGCCTCTCGTTTCATTCGATTGATTGGTTCAAGAACTACTTTTGTTGTTGTTCTTTCTCGAATGATTTTGTTGTTGTTATTTTCACTACAGTTTTCTTTTGGTTTTTCCTCTTCATCACGAGTTGCAACGGCATCAAAGGCCAGAAGAGCGAGTGGGGAGGGGAGCAAAAGCGAGATAGAGAGAGAGAGGGAGATAGAGATAGAAAAGACGGGTGTCGCACGGTGGAGCGCGTGCAGTTTTTTCTGCATTTTTTCTTTTTGTTTATGTTGTTCTTGTTGTTGCTTGATTTTTTCGTTCACTTTGCAAAGGTGCGCGAATCAGATTCGAATTTTCGTGTGCGGCGAGCGAGGAGGCAACGACAACAAAAACATCACATTGTAGCAGCAACAACATCAACAACAACGTCGCTGAAGCGCGGAAAATCAAAGGAAAATTCTCGAAATATTTACGTGTGAGTGCGAACAATTAAGTTTCTAAATTTCGCAAGACCAAAAACAGATATTATATATATAGAAAGATATATATATCGGATATGGCGAGTAATTTATGAATAGAGTTAGAGAAAACTCGGACTGGTTGATTTTTTTAGATAATCAAAAACAAATACTGGGATCTCAATAAAGAAATAGTGACATAATAAAGAACAACAAATGAAAAATAACAAATACAAATTAATATTATTAAAAATAAAAACAATAATAAAAATAAAAAATACCAAGAAAAATAAAAATAAATAAAAATAAAAAGAGAATAAGGTATAGAAAAATAATAAAAATTCTATGATAAAAACCAAATTCTGTAAAAATTCACATTTTATAAAATCAAATCAAAAACTAATATTAAAATGTTTTAAACAATAAAATTTTGAAAAATGTTAACGAAAATGTTTCTATACATAATCATAGAACAAAATAAAAAAATATATTATAACAAAAATTCAAAAACATTCTTTTGCTTTAGTCAAAGTTATAAAAAATGTTTTCAAGTTAAATACTAAACAAGGTAAAAATACAAAAATATTAAAGAAATGGGAAAAATACGAAAATGGATTTAAACAAATCAACCAACTTTCAGTCAACCCCAGCTCTTCGAATTAAACTCAAGAACCAATGAAACAACTCGCCACCAACTCAAGCTGCAGCATGTGCTCGGGGAATCAGGAACTGGCCAGCCGCCGATATCCTTGCTCGGGGGGCGTGTCAAGATGTCACTGACACTCGCCCCAGCCGACCTCCATCGCGCCCGCCAATGGATCGCGCCGATCGCAGCCACTGCAATTAAATTTGAGCATTGGAGCCAAACGCTTCATCAGCACCAAGTGCTGGGCCAGCACGAGGAGGAAGAGCGGGAAGAGAGGCGGGGTCGAAAGGAAGGTCGTCCAATGAGGCGCGGTGCGACGGGGTGAGAGGGATGGGAGATGAGGTGGCCACCGAAACGATTAAAGTGCAATAATTCGCAAATTTAATGATGAAGAAGCCGTTTAAGAACCCACGGCAACCGACGACGCCAGCGATGACAATAATTTGTTGTTGTTGGCAATGCCAATGTCAGCGACATGACCACAATGTGTTTGCTGCTGCCGCTGCAACTTCGGTGGAGGCAGAAGGAGAAGGGGAAGGAGAAGAAGAAGAATCTAATTACGCTGAAAATTATGGCAAATTTTTGCCGCAATTAAAAGCATTTCATTTCAATTTGATACGACACAAGAAAAAAAAAAAAATAAATCAAGCAAGCATTTGCTGTTTTGTTGTAGCGTCAGCCCAAAACTGAATGACTTTGAACAGTTGGCAACGCGAGCGCCAAAGTGTTACAGGGCTGACTGTGTAGTGAAAGATAATGAAATGAATGAAAGAATTGGTGTTGTTGCATTCGCGAGCTTTGATCGGTGGTATTTTTAGAAAAATATCGCATGCGAGAACTGCAATCCGAATAATTGCCCGGAGAGAAATCACTCGCACTTGATTAATCAATCTCGAAAAGACAAACAGGGAGAGCGGGAGAAATTTTTTGGGGAGAATTTCGAGGGTTCCTGAAGTTACAGAAGCAAATCGATCAACAAAATCGACGCAAAAATCGCACGCGTGAAATTTTACACCTTGAAATTTGAAATGCAAAACGCGATGAAAGGTTTCCAAAAATTTCCGATGACGCCAAAAATTTTAGCGATGATCAAGGCGAGGAGAAAAAAATAAAATTGTGTTTGCAAAATAGTTTTTTAATTCATCGTTTTTTCTCGGTTTCAGTCAATATTGATGGAAATTGTTTGCGAAATAATAAATCGAACAAATATTAACTTAATAAATTGAATGGAAAGCAAACAAGAACAGGCTGAAGCGAGACTATTTTTAGAATCAAAACCACTAACAACAATAACGATAGAATGAACAGTACACAATTTTCAATGAAAAATTTATTCAAAACACGATTCACACAAAAAATAAAATTTATACAAAAAAAAAAAAAAAAACGATCAAATTGAGCTTCAGACAAAGAAAATCGAATTAGAACCGAGTTGTTAATGAAATTAGCAGATCGTTTAATAATTGATAGAAATAACAAAAACTCATTCATGGCATGCGTGCGAATTTTATGGAAATACAAAATAACAGAAGAGAGCAGGAGGCCGAATGATTGATGTGGTGAAAATTGCAGGATAAAGTAAACAGAGAAGTAAACAGAGTAATGAGAAGGAAACGATTAAAAAAAATCGCTGCAGTTAATTCGATTATGTTTTTTTGTTGTTGGGTTTTTGACAAATCACTCATAATTGAGTCAATTAGCGGAGTCACTGGAAATTCTGTCACATGCCGCAAACTCCGAAAACCGCCGCAACAACAACGAAAACCGCAACATCGACAACAAGAACAACATATCGAAATCGTGTGACGTCGATGACAGTTAGCAGAGAGCACAAAGTATAACATTCAGTCACTCAATCCGCCTGTCAATCATTCCTCGCTCACATGCATATTATTAATATTATTTTTGTTGTTGTTAAAAATCTTGTTTTTGTGTCTTGAAGTTGCAATTAGCGAAATCGCTCTGCACTACTTATATAAATATGTAGACGGGCTCTAATTAAATAGATAAGTGTGCGCCACACAGAGTGCGGCAAATAAATGGCCCAGAAATAATGCGAGAGCGACACCCAGACACTCAAAGCTCGGAAAAGCTCCGCACAGTCTGGGTGTGAGAGAGTGGGAGAGTGCGAGGAGAGACAGGGAGAGACTACAAAACATAGGCAGAAATTGACAGCTGGTCGATGGGCAGAAGTCAAAGTACGATGGAAAACTTGACGATAATAATTGGAGCGGAATTTATGAGTGATTTTCTAGTCAAAAAATGAGAAATGATGTGGAAAAATATGATAAAAAAAAAACAAACAGAACATGTTGTTGAAAAAATCGAACTCAACTAGGCAAATGAAACCTTATTAAAAGATATATGAAATAGATTGCAAGAGATATTTTAAGGATGGCAATCAGGGAATTCAACATGTGATCGAAATCACTTTCAGGACGTTGCTTTGTAAATCCGCTTGGACTATTTATAAAAGAAAACCAACTCGAACTCAACTATCTTCTGTTGACAATATGCATTACGAAAAAAAGATTCGCCGTCACGGGATCGGTGGGGAGCGCGCCAAACGAGGTGGGACCAGCCAGCGATCGACACCGAAGCTCTCGATTTGACAGACGTAGACATTTCGTGAGAGGTGGGAAAATAAATAAATAAATAGCAAGAATTACACAAATGACCAAACAATGGGAAATAAAAATAAAGAAAACAAAAAAATCAAAAGCAATTCACGTGAGATTGTTATTTTTTCGAAATGACGCACGACGGCGGGAAAATAAATGCAAAAATCTATAAATAGAACGTTCTTTAATACTTTTTAAAGAACTTCTTTACGATGTTCGAATTCGCGATGTTCGAAAGGCGAAAATTAGATGACTTGAGAAAACCCGTGAAAATTGAGCAAATAAAAGAGAAACGTGTCCAGTTGAAATAGAACGTTAGGAGGCGAAAATATTGAAAAAGTCGAATGAAAAAATATGTGAAAAACAAGCAGAGTAGAAAAAAAAAACAACATGGGAACGGACGTTTTTAGCGGATGTTTGCCTAATAGAAGACGATGGTAAACAAATTGAAATATTCGTACAAAATTCCAGAGAAACGCAATTGCTCAGAGCGAAGGGAGAAAGAGAGATAACGAGCTTTGAAAACATGCAGAAAACCAAAAATTTTAATCACAAAAACAACGAAAATCGCCGAACCTGTGGGCGTGAACACAGCGGGCTACAGTGATTGATATATTTGATTTGTTGTATTCCGCATAAAAAATAGAATTCACTACTCATTTTGTTTATTTTTGTTCGTATTTCTGTTGTTCACAGATTTTCCAAAATAGAATTCTCTTCAAGGCAAAATATTGACAAATGTTGTCATTGAAAATAGAGCGTAAAACGGTGGAAAATAAAGTGATTTAGTCATTTCGGAGGATTTCCAAAAGTCCGCCTGTTTTTTCTACAAGCAATGAATAAGAACAATAAAATTAAGAGTGCAGAGAGTTGAAGAAAATGTTCGAATAATTCAAATTGATGCGAGTATACTTTCAGGCATCGGGCTAATGATTGCAATTATAATTAAAAGTCGACTTGCCACTGGCGATGGATGTAGTAATCGAAGAAGCCGAGAGAACTCTCTAAGGAGCCATCAAATGTCAATAGGAAAACATATAACACTTGGCCGAGAGCCAGAGGTGCTCGGAAGAACGCGGCTCAAGCATATGATGCCAAATTAAATGGATACAAATGAAACAAAACCAAGAAAACAAAAAACCGCAAAGGAAAAGAAAACAAAACAAATACAACGGAAAAATAAATCAGAAAAAACAATACAAAACCAGAAAAATATACCAAAGACAACCAGAAAGACGGCGTGACGTCAAAGATTTTCTGCGAGGAACCCGAAAAAACAAAAATGGGGAAAAGCCTCATGTACGCAGTTTTGGACACGCCCATCTTCAGTCGGCACAGGTTATCAGTTCCACAGTCCCACAACAACAACCAACAGCTAAGAACCGAAAAACAAAATTATAATAATAGACATCGTTACCGAACTCTTTATGCGTCGTGACACGGCGTATGTCAAAGGCGGCTTCGCATACGCCGCCGAAGCCATAGAAACAACAACGCCGGTGACAATAACAGCTAAATACGGTTTCCACGATAACCTCTGTGTTACAAAAACAAGAATACAAAAACAAAAAAGCACAAAAACCCAAAAATAAATTCAGCAATAACCATAAAAATGGCATGACACGCCAGTGATTCAAAGCTCCCTATCAGTGGTTTGTTTTCATTCTTCGAAGCGATTGCAAATATGCTTACAAATCGTGAATTCTGATGTTTTCCAAACGACTGAGCGTATTTTTCCCATTGCGCGATGTTGTTTTTGTTGCTCTGTTGTGAGCCAAAGTACAATATAAGTACAAATAACATGATCAATTGCTGATTGAAGTAAACTCATTGCTAAGTGTTTCAAAGTTCGGTCGCTGCAGAAGCGAACAAAGCGCTCTCCTCGCTTGGCTCTATCGTTGTCGGTTTCAATTCCCTCAGTATTGTGATGATAATTATTATTATTTTGCGTGCATTATAAGCTTATTTATACAGCCGACGGCAGGCTCGCCCCGTTCGCCCCCCGTTATCAGAAGGCGCATTTCCTTTGTTTTCTTTTGAGATTTCTTTTGTTTCGTTCGGGTCGTTCGGCTCGTTCTTTCTGTGCCAGAAGTTCAGTTCGTTTGCGCTCCTTTGTGGGTTTCTTGAGCTTCTTGTTGCGATAAAAATGAATTCAGATTTCGCTGTTTGCCTCCGCCGGCAGCAGAGACTTCTATATTATATGGCCAGCCAGTCAGTCAGTCCGTCAGCCAGTCAGCCCAGTACCTCGCGACGAGACTCAAATTCTTGCGTCTTACCTGGGTGGTTGGTGGGGTGGGGTTGATATATGGGTTGATATATGGATTAAACTGTGGCACTTACCTAGAAAGGAGAGAAGATTAAATTAGTATGGTACAAAATGTATGCAGAGATTAAAAAAGGAGATGAAAACAAAATCACTTTAGTAAAGAGACCACTGAACACCAAGAGGGGGCAGGGACGGGGGAACCTGGCAACCTGGAATCGCGATCTTTACCTAGGATATTGCGGAACTTCTGCACGACCTTCGTCCAGCTGACGCAAGAGGGCGTCGTCGCCGTCAGCGTGCTGCTCGACGCATCCGCTTCCGGTTGCTGCTGCTGCTGCTGCTGCTGCTGCAGCTGTTGTTGTTGTTGACTGGGCTTAGAACTACTTAAATCATCACTTAAAACTCTACTTTTATCACAGTTTATTGTTGTCGCTCCCGCTTCCTCGCATTTGGTTGTGGTCGTTGTCGTCGTTGTGGTTGTTGTTGTCGCCGCCGCCGACGTCCTGGTGACGTCGGTGCTCTCGGTGAAGGCCAGCGTGGTGCGCTTCTTCTTCTCCACCTCCCGCTTCGACTTGGCCTTCAGCTCCTTCTGCTTCTTCAGCTCCTTCTGGCGCTGCTTGCGCTCGTACTTCTCCCGCAACTTGGGGCTGCCGAACTCGTCCAGGTAGTACATGGTGTCCTGGAGCCCGTCCTTCTTGTTGATCAGCTTCGCGTCGATGTTCGGGTCGTCGCTGATCTTGAGGACCGGGAAGTAGTAGTTGCCATCGGTGGCCAGGACTTGGTTCTTCCGCTGCTGCTGCTGCTGTTGCTGCTGCAGTTGTTGCTGGGTTTGCTGGCTGCTGGCCTTGTGGTCCTTTGTGGCGGTTGTGCTGTCGCTCTTGTCGATCGTTCCATTGCCGTTGCATTGACTGGCGGACGACGATTCGTGGACGGCGCTGTCGCTCCTCGTCATCGCCACCACGCTCGAGGTGATGAACTTGTTCTGCGTGGTCAGCTTCTTCGCCGGCGTCAGTTTCTTGCTCAGCTCGTTGACGGCGACGCTGTCGACGGCGCCCCCGATGTCCAGGATCTTCGACGACTTCTGGGCCACATCTTGTTCGTCGTCGTCGTCGTCGTCGTCGTCGTCGCCTACACCGACGTCATCGACATCGTCCACGTCATCGACATCGTCGACATCAACCTCGTCGTCGTCGTCATCGTCGTCGGCGGCGTGGTTTTCGTCTTCGTCGACGATGTCGACCTCCTCGATCCGGTCCTCCACCGCGGTCTGGGCCACCGCGCTCGCCGCCCTCTGGTAGCGGAACCGCCGATAGTCCATCATCAGCTCATCGCTGCCGAGCTTCGCGCCGGCCGAGACCGGGCCGTCAGACGACGAGGACGAGTTGGCGCTGGTGCTGCCGTTGTTATTGTGGCCGCTGTTGCTGGCAGCGCCCAGCGATTCGCTGGACGAGGACTGGGTCGAGGAGCGGTTGCAGCGATTGAGGTGCTTGTGGATGGACGAGGTGTCGTCGCTCTCGGCGTCCAGGGCAGCCGACGAGGACGACGCATGGTGGCGGCCGACACCGACGCCGACGCCCACGCCCACGCCGTCGATGCCGCTGTCCTGGGAGAGGAGTTTGTACGAGGGCTGCTGCTTCAGCCTCGACTGGAGCTGCAGCTGGCACTTGCCGTTCGAGGAGGCGCCATGGAGGCTGAGCGAGCCGGAGGAGGTGCTCGGGATGTGGAGCGACTGCAGCGAGGTCTTCTGGGAGGGGGTCGTGACGCAGCCGCTGTCGGCGGAGCCTGTTGACAGCTGGGTCGAGAAGCGGTCGCCCAGGGGGATCTTGATCGGGGCGCTGCTGGTGCTGGTGCCGGTGCCGTTGTTGTTGTTTTTGCTCTTGCTGCTGCTGTTGGCGCCTTTTCTTTTGCCGTTGCAATTGTTGTTGCAATTGTTGTTGTTGTGCGTTGCTGCTGCCAATATTGCCGTTGTGTCCATCAGGGTTGTTGTTGCTGGCTCGCCGAACGAGTTCGTGTCCTATTCACAATAGTTCCTCCAATATAATAATTATAACTAAATTATAATGTTTGTTTTTTCTTTTTTCTTTTCTTCTTCGCGACTTTGCTCTTTGCGTGTTGTTGTAGAGTGTCTTTCGTTGTCTTCTTATTGTTACTATTATTACAACGATTTTTTTCAAATGTCACTTTTTTGAGTTTCTGCATCCACGGTTGCAACGACGACGTTCACATTGCAGTTGCTTTCAAACTATAATGGCGAAGACGACGACGATGCATTCAATGAATTGTTGAAATATTTAAATACAAAACAACGAAGGCATTTCCCCGTATTCGAAATCGATTCAGATTCAATCAACTTTAGGTTATTAAATATTTTTTTATACTATTTTGCTTGCGTGAAAGTTTCATTCATAAAATAGTCTCATTTAGAATAAGGTTTCGTTATTTTTAGAACTTTGTTTGCTTCCTTTGCGTTTGTATTTTAAATTTTTTGTTTTGTTTTTATTTTTATTGGTTTTGCTCTTTTGATATTTTGTACTTGTATTTCCTGAATGACTAGTCGGAGACAATTTGGAATTTTAGCGCTCGGTATTTTTTGGTCCCTGCAACAAACAACGACATGTGTTGTCGCCTATCATGCTGAGCGTGAACTAAAGAAAATTCCAACAAAAACCGCCGAGCCAAGACAGAAATGCGTTGCAAAGGCAAAATGTGCCGCAACGCAAGAAGAAGAAGAAGAACAGCCGAAGCGGACAAAAGAAAATCGAAAAAGACAAAAACGACACAAATACCATTTCGAAGAGCGGAGAGAGAGCGAGAGAGACAAAGAGAAAAAGCGAAAGTTTCCACAAGAGTTTTCGCGTGCGTTTTCCTTTGTGTGTGTGTGTGTGTGTGTGTGTGCGTGAATGGGTGAATTTCCACACACGCGTCTCCACCAGGCGCCCGTGGACGGCGCCGCGCCCCCGGCTCCCGCCCCCCGACACGAGTTCTCGCTCTGTGACGCACTCACACGCACACAGCGAGAGCTTTCCACACGCACACACACGAACACACGCTGGTAGCCAGGCTCCTGACCCGCGAAGCGCCCTCTCGCTATCTCTGTCCATCCCTAGGGCGCTCCCTCCCTCCACTCTTTGTCTCTCTCTCTCGCACTCACGACCGCGACTCCTCGCCGTCGTCCACCACACGACGTTTTATTTATAGTTCGATTTCGATTAAAAGAAAAGCAAATTAAAAGCGAAATTAATTTCCTAACATCGAAGAGAGAACGGACAGACAGAACGACCGACAGACGAAAAAAAAAGACAGCGACGACGACAGCGAAGGAGAAGAAGAACAAGAAGAAAAAAACTCATTTCACGCGCACTCCTTCAGAGCGAGATGGAGGAATGAAAAAAATCGTATAAAAAGAATAAGAAAATATAGAAGAATTATTACAAGCGAAGAAGAAAACCAACAAAATTGAATTGTTTGCGATAAACAGATAGAGGAAGAAATAATAGCCTATCGTCGATCGATCGTTTAATAATTCAATTGAGTGTTGATTGGTTTTTCCTCTTCCACATTGGACGAAGGCACTGGAGGAAATGAACTGAACAAAACTGAACTGGACTGAGCTGAGCTGAACTGAACGAACGTTAACCCTTAACCGGATGCCGCAGAGTTCAGTCCAGCGAGTTCATCCTCAACTGGTACGAAATGAACTCGCGTGAACCCGAGAGCGAGAGGCAGAAGGCCATAAATATTTGGGGAAATGAAAATTCCCAAAGGAAAAAATCTCCTTTGGTCTGTCTCGGGCAATAAAAGCCAAGAAATATAATTAATTAAAACAAATAGAAAAAAAAACCAAAACAGATGAAAAAAAAGCGAAACTACTTAGGAAAAATGTTATTGACCATTTTATCGACCATGCCAAGCAAGGGTTAAGAATTTCCAAAAAAATACACAAAAACACAGCAACACGAATCAACAAAAATAATAATTAATTTCGTGTGGAGTTTATAAATCGATTTTGACTGTTTTAATGAGTTTTTCTCCCCGAGGAATTACAGTGGAACCGATTGGTGAATTTTCGAAAACAAAAACCGCTATGGGAACAAATGAAACCTGCACTGAAAAACAATAAAAACAAGCATATAAATCGATATGCGATAAATCCGAAGAACGAGAAAATCACAACAAGCATATTTAGTTTATATATATGTATATATGTACATGTTTCGCATGCAATGAAATGCATTATTTATCGAATTTGCATGAAATGTTAATCCAAGTCCGTTGTGAAACGTCGTCTGTACCCGACAAGGGAACTCCGGAGATCCGGAGTCAACAAAGTCGTCGATGTCGTCGTCGTCGCCTTCATCGGCCCATCCAGAGGCGCCTGAACTCATTTTAAAGTCCACAAGCTGGCATTATAATACATTATTTATCGCACTTTCATGTCAATAACATTTGCATGGAAATACAAAGGTCACTTCTAGCAGTTCTAGTCGTAGGAAATTCCAATAAAAGAGTCAACAACAAATTACAATCATCATTCAAATTCGCATAGAGAACAATCATAGAATGAAAATGTTCGCAACTTTTTCAATAATAGACATTTTTTGGTGCTTTTGGGGTCTAGGACGACGTCGTGCGGAGCCGCCGGCCGAAGTCGCAGACGGTTCCACGCCTAAAAATAGACCACGGCGACGACGACGACGACGACGACGACGATGAATGATGCAAAAGAATCGCATTTTTGCGTGTTTTTTCGCCAGAGCAAAAGTTTCGAAAAATCTTCGTGATAAATATCTGTGTACATACGCTCGAAATTGTTATCTAAAGAAACAATCAATTGGCGGCGGGAGAAAGTGAGACAGAGACAGAGCCGAAGTGAGGGTGAGAGCAAGAGGGAGGGGAGAGTGAGGGAGTGGACGACCTCGTACGCATTTAAAGGTCTCGAGAAAACGAAACCGAACCGCGTCGGTGAATGTGAAAATGTCATCGAAACGGTTGGGAGTTCGCAGGATTTTCTCGATTGTTTCGTGTGAGAAAAGTTGTTCGGCTTTTCAAATGCACAAGTTTCCACTTTAAGGCACAAAAGCTATAAATAATCTTATCGATTTGGAGTTAATTATTCAGCTAGATAGAGCGATGACATTTAGTCGAATTGGCCGATAAGGACGAAGTGAGTGAATGACCAAAGGAACTGACGACACCTGGCAGGGCTCAACAGGGACGTATGGGATGCATTTCGAAAAGGTTGAAAATGTAAAAAATTTTAAAAAATGTTCAAAATGATTCTAAAATGTTCGAAAATATTCAAAAAAAAAATGAAACGAAAAGTAAGAATGCGTAGATCTGAAAATTTCACCATGAAACTCAAGAAGGTTCGAACTTTGAAAACATGTCCATCAATGACGAAAATACTAAAAATACCTTAAGGTGGATTTTAACAAATATTTGCTCTAGAGAGAGAGGGACTCTATCTAATTTTTATTATTTCTATTCAGCGACAAAGTAGAGAAACAAAATCGATCGTAAAAATCGTCTCAAGAAACTCGAGTAAACAAAATTCTAATTTCAGCTCAATCATGCAAATATGACTATGTTGTTGCTGCTATGCTGTTGTTGTTGTTGTTGTAGCTAACACCGGCGACACTTGCTCTTAATCGATGGATGGTGTTGTTGTTATCTCCATGTGGCAAACAACAAGAACCAGAACAATAACAATAACGACGTAATTAAAAAGTACACTCGGCAACAACAACTAGAAATATTGACACCGTGATTAGATTGGATGCGATGTTTTTTGTTTGTTCTAAGAAAATTCAAATTTATACAGATTGTATCCATAAGAAACATTTTTTCTCGTCTCAGAACCTGCGACAACAAAATAATTCTTGGAATTGTTTTCCAGCCACACTCAATCGAGACGACGATGTCCTTGTTTTCGTTACCTTTGATGTGAATAATTAAAAATGTGTAATTCCAATAGATTTTGCGTATTTCGCAGATGAATTTGCATATTTCATCTCATCGTCATCGGAGGCGACGACGACGACGACGACCGAAACAACAACCACGATGAGTTCAGTGTTCATGACGACATCTCACGGTGTTTCTAACCACTGTGTGCGCCTCTCTGTCTCCCTCTCGCACCCTTCGACGATCCCTGTCTGGCGGATGAGTAATCTATTGTGAGGTTGATGAATTAATTTGCGAGAAGTGAACCGCTGTAAACAATATAAAGTGTCATGCATGTCATTAGAATGCAAATGACAAGTGGTCGAGGGGCCAAAGGCTGGCAGACAGACAGAGAGAGAGGGAAGGAGTAAACAAACCGCACATTTAGCATTTTCATAATAATTCCTGCATGTTGTTGTTATTATTATTTTTATGGACGGCGTCCAGAGCCAACAACAGTAAAAATAATAAGACAAACTTGTCCATTATAATAATTGTTTGCTTAACTCGGTCAGAGCACGGCAGAGAACAAGAGAGAGAGAGAGAGAGAGAGAGGGGCAGAGAACAAAAGAGCGAGAGGGAGTAGACAAAGAAGGCGGAACCGATGAACGACAAACAATGACGAGTGAAAAATGATCCACATTAAATAAAGACAAGTCCATCCACCTCCTTGTCCAATTTGTCCGCTCTCCCTCTCCCTCTGCCGCTACTCCGATATCGCTCTATCCATCATGTCCTGTCCATGTCCACGTCCATGTCCATGTCCATGTCCACGTCCATGTCCATGTCCGGCTGTCTGTTCATGGCCTCGTCCTCTCCCCTCGTCGTTCCTTCCGCAATCTCAGCTCGCCCCGTGTCAAATTTTTATTGATCGATAATTCTATTTATATATATTGATAATGAAAGATATAAACGTCCTCATTTAGTCCCAATCGATTCCTTTCAAATTGATAATTTGTCGATTTATTTCTATTTCCCACAATCGCTAACGAAAGTCGCAAAAAATGGCTCTGATAATTATATTTATAGCCATTCAGTGTTCGGAAGAACTTTCGAAAAAGCTATTTACTTTGGCAATTAGTGGTAATATTTGGAAACAATGAATCATTCATTTGTCGAACAAAAAATATGAAAATGAATTTTCTATAGAATTTTCAATTACCAATTTCTTGGAGAAATAAATATTTGGTTTGCGGAATTTGTTACAAAAATGTTTACAGGATTTCTTGAATTGGTTTCTAACAAAAAGAGATTGAAAAGAAGGGATTTTGAAAAATGGCTCGTTCTTATTTTTTTGTGAAAAATATTTATATTAGAGTCCAGATGTACGGCCTAACAAAAAATAGGCGTATTTTACGAATCCTGAATTATTTTCACCAGAATTCACGGCAGGTGAAAAGTAAACAATATAGTTTATAAATATGTATGTAAATAACGAAGGCCAGTTCGAACGAACGTTGGACGTAAAAAGTGACGTCAAAAATGAACCAAAACTTCTGAATAATTAACATTTTAATAGAGCACCAATATACATGCATGTAGTGGTTAAGTATGTGTGTGTGTGTGTTGTGAATAGACTCGAGTTCTGGGAAGGAAGTCGTTGGAAATTTCGAGGAAGACGACTTGTTTACGACGAGTCGGGGCCAGAGCCGAAGGGGCGTGGCCGAGGGCGAAAATGAGGCTTTAAATGTCAGCGCTAATAACACATTAAAGGGGATTTCGTGCAGAAACCACAGGGATTATCAAAGTGCAATAAATTGACGGCATTTAATAAAGCGAAGACGAGAAAAGGAGGTTGTGATGAAATTTGAATTTAAAACCTTGTGTGGTCGGTCGGACTTCGCTGAATGATTTGGCGTTGATTCGACAAGAATCACAAGAGTTCTGAACACAATTTAGCGATTTTAGTGCCGTGAACGAGAGTTTTAAACTCTGCGATGACTCATCGGGAGACCCGACTCGGCTGGCGAAAAGTCACCGCCAAAAGTAATGAAATTAAAGTAATCGATAAATTACATTAACGACAAAAAAACAAAAAACAAAATCAAGAAACAATGCAAATAATGACGATAACAAACAAAAACCAGAAGAGACAACCAAAAAGGAGGAACAATAAAAAGGTGTGATAAAAAATGTATCAAAAATAAACAAAACAGCGAAATACAAGCCAAACGGATCGGAACGGGAGGGAAGAAAACCAGAAGAACAAAAAATGAAGATTCGTTTAAAAAAATATTGCCAAAAAAGCCAGAGAGCGAAAGAGACGAGAACAGGGTCGGCGGAGACACGCGGGTGGGAGGGAGAGGCAACCACTTGTCGCATGAGCCGGGGGCTTGTCAGACATTACAAAAACAACAAATCCACATGCTGTTGGTTGGGAGGCAGGGAGAAAGAAAAAACACACGACACACACACGCACACCAACACAAGTCAAAAAGTGACGATAACAAGTTAAGAAACTCGACAAAGTAGACGAAGACGAAGAAGAAGAAGAAAGCGATTGAAAACAAAAATAATCAAACGCGATCGTGCGGGAAACGAGATAGAGCGAGAGACGTCCGCTGGGCCGAAGAGCGTCGAGCGTGGGGAGGACGTGGGAGAGCGACAGGGAGCGAGAGAGAGGGCGGGGGGTGTGTGAACGAGACGGCAAATCGCCAAACATTAGTCATGACAGTCGATGTCAGCCGAGGAGGGAGACGCGACACGGATGAATGAAACCAACACCAACGCCAACGCCAACACAGAAGCGCCTCGAGCGAGGCTGCAGCGGGGCGAGGAGGGAGAAAAACTGGAGAAAAAAGAGTGGAAGAGGAGGAAACAGTTGAGGGCGCGAGGTAGTGGGACGAGAAGTCAGAGACGCCAAAGAAGACAGCAAGAAAGAAGCTGAAGGCACCGACAGCGAGGAGGACCAACGTCGGAGACGGCGGAGTGGGCGAGGGAGATGGCGCGAGGGCCTTCGCAGCGTGTGTGTGTGTGTGAGTGCGGCTTGACGAAAGAGCTGCCGCTGATTCATTGGCTGAAGTTCGTTAATTCCACACTCACATTTCGTGGTCCAAATAACTTCATCAGCCCACGACGTTGTTGCATCAGACACAAACGCCAGGCACGAAGGTTCACTCGAGCGAGAATTATTTTTAATATTCGAGCGCTTGTCGTGAGGAAGAGAATTTCTAAATTTAGCCAACAATCACGGCGATGAAAACGAATAAAAACAAAATCATGTTGCAGCATGTGGCGTTTGATATAAAAATTCGGAATAAATTCGCCAAGCAGCAAAAGTTCTCGCGCTCCTCGGTGGTGAGAGAGAGAGAGAGAGAGAGGGAGAGGACGATGAAGGTCAGAAGGTGACGAATTTATTGCGAATTTTCCATGTAAACGATCGATTTTTTGCCTCCACCTCCACCTCCACCTCCAGCAATAGAAAATAAATAATCTTCAAAAATTCACACATCTTGTTTATTCTCGAACCGAAGAGTTCTTTGGAGCAATCGAGTTTTCTTGGAAAAATTCCGACAAGTCTGTTGGACATCGAATTTTGGAGAAACACCGCATGAAATTGTGAAAAATAAACAAAAACAATACAAAAAACATTTGGCTGTCGTTGAGACTTTCTCCAAAACTTATCCCGCCATTATTTCACCTCGGGCGATCTGTCTTCGAAGTTCAAGTAGAAACTTTATTGCCGAAACAAGTCGAACAAAAAAAAAAAAACAAAAAACAAACAAAAAAATTCAAAACCAATGAGTTTAAGAATCAGAAAAAGGAATGGAAACCGCGAATTTAAGAATTTGAAACGAAAATACATGAATACCTCAAATAAAAGAATTTCACAAAAGAAATGAAAAGCTAAAACTTAAGAATTAGAAAAATAAATCAACAGAAATTAATATCGAAAAAAAATCAACATGCAATTATTAAAAAAATATATCTAATTTATCAGACGAGTGAAGAATAAAATAATTGAGCAAAATAATATTAAATTAAAATATATCTAAAATATAAAAATACATATTAAAAAAAATGTTTATAAAAATTTAACATCGCTATTTTCGCATTCAAAAAACAAATTTTTAATTGAGTATAGGGAGTAAAAATTATTGTTCGATCGCCTCCAAGTTGCTGACGCAAAGCCCAACACGTGTGCGCTCTCTTTCCCTCCTTCTTCCCCTGCCGCGCTCCTCACGCCATCTCTCTCTCTCTCTCCCACCCTCCCTCTCCGGCTTCCATTCTTTTTGCTCCCCACGAAATTCGTGTCAGTTGACTTGTTTGTCTTCCTCTTTTTCTGATTTGTTTGCACCATGTCACTGACCCACAACCACCGACTGCATGTGTGTTAGTTCGCTGTTTGTTGCTTTTTCAAACGGATATGTTACATTACAACAACATCAGTCGTGTCGGTGTCGGTGAATGATGTGGAAATACAATAAAATAGTTTTTGCGTTCGAAAAAAATGCATGAAAATGACTTGAATCAAGTATTATTAGAGAAAAACATATTTAATATTTTAATAAATCGAGTGCAATCGATTACATCAATCATGTAGGTGAATAACTAGGAAAACTCTTTCATAAAGACATTGCGTTCGGAAAGTAATAATAATAATAATAAAATAACTTTAATCAAGAATTATCTTTTCAAAAAACATATTTAATAAAAACAAGTCGAGTATAATCAATAACTACCTTGACGGTTTATCAGGCGTTGTCAGTATTTAAGAAATAAAATAAAACGAAACGAAACAAAATAAAACGAAACGAAACAAAATAAAACGAAACGAAATTAAATAAAATAAAATAAAATCGACTAAAATAATGGAAACCAACCAGCACGACCTTGGTCGAAACTACGCAAGTTTATTTTCGAGGGTTTTTTCTCCTCTCGTGCACTGCCGAATGCGTTGTAAGCATTTTAAAATCCTCATTAAAACGTGAATTCAACGAAAAAAATAAATGAATAAAAATATGCTGGATTTGCGAGAACTGCATTTTCAAGATCGGAGTTTGCAAGAACTGCTTTTTGTTTTTATGAGTTTTCGTCTTGCTGAAAACTTGACATTCAGAAGTCTTGACATTCAGCATTGAAGCCTGACATTCAGAGACCAATTGCGAGAGTTCAATAACGAACGAGACTCCCACGAGCCACTTGGAACCATTTGGTACTGATTCATCCACTGCACTCAGGTGTGGATTGAAGCAAGTCGACGCGCGCCATCAATTAAAGAGTTCTGCCGCCGACCGACTCTGACTCTGACTGACTGAGCGGAATTCACTTCCTCGGGGTTTGCGGAAACAAACGAATAACAAACAACTCCAAGTACATTCAGTTGGTTCTACGGGCATTACATTCGTATCTGTGATGAATAACCGAGGCGGGGACGGGGTTCAGTGAAGTGGCAAACGATAATACTGGGTAGTGAAACTCATGACATGATGAGTTGAAGCGATCACGACTTCATAGAGGCGATGTTTGAATGAATAAATCACAATGAGCAACATTGAAGTAAAATAAAATAACAAAACTGAGAACAATCGCCGTGAAAAAACAAAAAATCGCACACGAGAAAACAGTCGCAAGAAATAGAATAAAATCCCCCTAAAGGAGAATGAGAATATTGTGCTTAATTTATTGCTGGGAAAAGTTAATGAACCTCAGATAAATAGCTTTTGTTAACGGAACATGGACAGATCGAGAAACGAAATGAGATACTCGGCGACAGACAGACGGACAGACAGAACGACCGACAGACGTTTAACAGATTTTTGTATTCATATGTAAAAACAGTGTTATTATAAAGAATAAAGATAATACTCGAAGCGGATTTCCAAGTGTCATTGAAATTAACTTCCGCTTTCGTGAGAAGAAATCACAAAAAATAAAAAATTACACAAAACCCACAAAGCAAAGAAGGAAAAAATCAAACTCACAAGGCAACAACAAAAGGCAGGAATACCATAAAAGCTATTGAACCTCAATACAAGCGAGACAGAGAGGTTAAAGGGAAAGAATATATGGAGTCATGACAAATGCGAAATCGTTAATCTCATTGCGGATTAAAGCACGAATTTTCGTAGCTGAGACAAAGAAAATATTCATGCATTATAGGACGAAGAAAGATTATTAATCTAATAAATGAACGAAAAATAAAATAATGATGAATAAAATATTACATAAATAAAAAGTAATATACCAACACATTAAAGAACTAAAGATATATTAAATAACTAAAGATATATTAAATAACTACAGATATATTTAATAACTAAAAATATATCGAATAACTCAAAATACATTAAATAAACAAAAATATATCAAACAATTAAAAAGATATCTACTAACAAATAAAACACCACGAAACCGACATAAAAAATAATGATGGACAAGAATTGTTAACAATTGAAGTCTAATAAATGTTTGCATTAAGTTTTCTTGTTTTGTGGTAAATTATGGAGCCTTGTTGTTGTATGTAATGTCATATATATATATATATATATATATATATATATATATATACTTGATATTTTCGGGTGATGTTTGTTAAATTTTAATTAAACTGAGGCCAGGCACGCGAAGGCGCGAGGCGCGTGTTTTTTTTTTTTTTTGTGTGTTTTGTGTTTGTTATTTATTCACTGCTCGAAGGCAGGTTATTTAAAGACCATGCTCGGCTCAACTCGGCTGAGGTAAGTTGGTTGGTCAGGTTCGGCCCCGTGGACTCAGTGGACTTTGGGCCGGAGGTGGGTCGAAGTGGTGGAGAGAATCGCCAGACCAAATTAAATTGTGGCAATTGAAGGTTTAAAGAAGGACGAAGGGGGATAAAAGTGAATTAACAATTAAAATAAAGTCAAACGAAATCCAATCCAAATAAAATGTAAACAAATCAAATAAAATCAATTCAATTCAAATCAAATAAAATTTAGTGAATCAACTCAAAAATAAAATGAAATCAAAAATAATAAAATATCAAAACTCAGACCTTGTACAAGGAACGGTTGAAGTAAGGAATTGAAACAAAAGAAAATAAATAAATATTCATAAGCCCTATTTTCACAGACATCAATGTGCGGATAAGACTTCGCCTGAAAGTCCAGAAGTACGCGTTATGGATTAAAATTTCTCAGGCCACGGCCGTAATGTAATGACGTACGGCGGCGGGAGCGAGGAGGCGAAGGAGGGAGGGAATGAATAATTATTCTGCGTGGTCGTAGAATTAGAATTTCGTTGCTTGAAACTTGACATTTCGATGGGACGGCCGGACGCCACTCGCCGGTCCCCGGTGACCTTTGGAATTCCAATTCCAAGGTTCTTCACTCGATCCGAGCGCTGGGCGGGGTGCGAGTCGGACAGGTCGCGGACCAAGGTCGACGACAAATGGACAGCGACAAGAACTAGAGGAGGAATTACAACCAGAACAACAACAAAGGCCACGTCGTGATGATGAGGCAACCAGTGGGCAAGAAAGTGGCCAACACCCGGCGGAGAGGGCCGAGGGTCGGGTGTGGGTGGCATGAGGTAAATTACTTCAATTAACCGCGGTGTTTCATGTGAAGTTGTTGTTCGCATTGTTGTTGTTACTGTTCCTGTTCCTTGTTCTCGTTCCCCTTGCTGCTGATTGTGGTAAAAATGACGAAATAATCTAATTTTAAAACGCACGCAGCCGCCAAGGAATGATTTGTTTACTGACGGCGACGGGAGAGCAGCGAGGGCGGGTGGACGGATTAAAATACAAGGCGGTGACGAAATGCACGTGACGAGGTCGGAGGAAACCGAGCTGGAAAAGCGTGAGGGAGTGAGAGGGTGGTAGTGGATAACAAGAGATAACAAGGGAGGTGATAAGAGTGATAAGTAGACGCCGCCGTCGTCATCAAAGCGTTGCCAGCGCGATAAAATTTACGATGAAACTTTTCCATCCCACGCCTCTGTTTTTCCAAATGATTTGATTTAATTATCACCGGCATGCGAAATAAAACGCCAAACACCGGGGGCAACAAAAAAATGGCCAAGAGAGACGATTGCTATCGTCAATGTTTTAGCCAAGTGCGATCGCTGATTGCATTATCAGACATTTTATTGAATTTCTTCTCAACTCTTCCCCATTTCCCTCCCCGGTTCCGTCCTCATTTATTGCCATTATTCTATTATCTAGAGCCCTTCTCTTTCACTCGTGCAAGCTCCTTTCATTCATTCGTTATTGAAATGTTATCTCGTGGAAGCGTTTGTACTCAGGTGCATTTACAGATACGGATAGTTGGACGGATTTGTTTGTGCTCTAATTCGTTAGCGTTCCTACCGAACGTTAATGGATTTCGAAAATATTTGATTTATTGTCGGCGACGACTTCTGTCTTGCCGCGCCGGACATCGGCGCAAAAACTCTTGGCCGCAATTCGTCTGGCCCGACACAAAGGTCAATAAAACAACAACCGAACCCCTCCCTTATCTGAGCTGGGACACTGGGACACAAATAAATAAATTGGAAAATCGAATTAATTTAATTGATTTACGTGCAGTTTTTGTTTTTATTACTTTTTCCGTCGGGCTTTCGCAGGAAGTTCGTCATTTCTTGATGGAAGACCATTATTTAGACGATAGTTAATTCGATTACCAATGCAGAGAACTCGAGGCGATAAATAATTACTTTTTAATATCCCTTACGGTTAACGTGTTTTGAAAATAGAAAATAATTCCATTTCTAATAAGAAAAAATACATGATATTAGAAGAAATTCTTGTGGATACAACGTTAGACCTTCATGAAGAAATCTTTCGTCAACACCCCATGACGAGTGAAAACATGTTCGAACTTTTCGTATCTTTATCATTATGTTCGAGGGAAAACCTCGAGTTTTATGAACGAGTTTAATGAACAGGTAATGACTTTTATCGCGGTAATTACACTGTTATCACTGCGAAAAATTAATGCCGTTTAAGGCCATAATTATATAAAGCAAGTCAAGTCAAGTCAAGTCAGGTCTGAAGTAGATCAGGGCAGGTGTGCATTTTTCGGGTAGCCAACTTCAATGGCAATTGCCGAGGATTTTCCTTTTGCTTGCACGGGCTTCTGATCACTTAGGAGACAATGACAATGACAATAACAATTACTATAGAAATAATACTAATAGAATTAACGAGCAAACAAACGAAGGCGATTCAATTCGTGTCATTCGAACACGACGCCAGAGACAAGGGAAGAACAAAGGATTTCCATAAACGATACGCGACAATTGTGAAGCGATTGAATCACTGGCTGGCGGACTGACGGACTGATTGGGGGTTGGGGGAAAACACATGTCGTCGCTGGAGGATGGGACAAAAGGCGCGCCAAGTAGGGACGGGGCAAAATAATGAGGGGCGCCAGGGAGCGAAGCGAAGCAAATACGAATATGAGGAACTACTGAAGAAGTGGAGGCGGAGAGAGGGAGGCGAGGCGAGGCGAGACGAGACGAGAGGTGGCGGAGTCAAGACATGAATAGTTGGGCGCCTTTAGCCAAACACAACTCGGACGTGATTTTATGCCAATGAGTCGGACGACACGAGCAGACAGACAGAGACAGAGTCACAGACGGACGGACGGACAGACCGCCTAACAGGCAACCAGACAGACCGCAGATGAACGAAGAGGGAGAGGGAGAGGGAGAGCGAGGGAGCGGAGACCGTGATAGATATTTGGACAAAACGATGAGCGGACATCGACGCCAGACGACTGTCGGACGGACAGCCGGACCAATGACTCGTCCAGTCATTCAAGCAAAACACAGAAGCGACGATGAGCGAAGAGGAGACCAATCGAGAAAGAGAACGACGACGATGACGATGGCGAGGGAGAGCGAAGTGGACAAGCAAGGGAGTGAGTGAGTGAGAGGGAGGGAGGGAGAGAGTTTTTGCTGAGGAATGTGGCTGTGTGTTGTGGCTGCTGTTGTTGTTGTTGTTGCCCCGCGACACACGCCTTGCATTTGCTCTCATTTCGCCCCAAGTCGCCGTTGTTTTTCCTCGTCTCGACGCGAAGGAGGTCGGAGGAGGGGGGAGTGAGGGAGACGTACGCAATGACGTCGTTGTGTCGTCGTCGTTGTCGTCGTCGTTGTCGATGGCGTCGCAGACAGCGCCGGCGATTGTTGTCGCTGCTGGTGTAGCGATCACTATCGTCTTGTTGTAATTGTGTTGTTGTTTTTGTCATTATGTCGCCTCTCTTTGTTGTTGTCCCTGTATCGTTTCGTTTCTTTGCCTCTACGTCGAGGTTTTCTTTTCGTTTCTTTTTCTTCTCTCCCATCGTGTTGTACTTGGTGCGATTGATTGTGTAGAGATCATGATGGGTTTTTGTAGTTGTTGTTGTTGTTGGCGGCTTCTCGTCGCTCGCTCGTCGTGCTCGTGGCCGTTTCGGGAGTTCTCTGAATAAAAAAATTCCGCGCCCCCAGACGCGGCCGCCGACCATGCGTCGGACGCACGTCGCACAAGATCGGGCCGAGCCAGACCGAGCCCGAGCAGCGGCCACGACCACGACCACAAGCCATTGGGGAGGAAGAACGGAGTGGGACCGAGGGGGCCGAGGGGGCGGCGGCGACGACGCCAACGACTGAATTTTCGATTTCTTCGAGTTTTCTTCTTCTTCTTCTACAATACTTTTTTTTATATGTTTCCAACTGATTTTTATCAATGTTATCTTCGTTTGTTTCCTTCACTTTTCCCATATGTTATTTTAATTTCTTTTTCCCCCTTTTTATTGTCTTTTCTATTTATTTTTCCTTTTTTATACTCTCTTTTTTATCTATTTTCTCTCATTTTTCATCTTTTCTATTTATTTCTATTCTAATTTTCATCTTTTCTATTTATTTTTTCATTAATTTTTACCTATTCCAATTCTATTTTCTTCTGTTATCGTCTACTTTTTTCTAATGCTTTATTTCCCCTTCCTTTTCCTTGTCCTTTTCCTTGTCCTTCCCTTGTTTTTTCCGTCTTGCGAGGAATTTCAATCGGTATGCGATCCACAGCCCGACGAGGAGCGGGAGGGAGGCAGAGGCAGAGCGACGGGGAGAGGGAGAGGGAGCGATGCGTGTGCGGCGCCAAGGAAGTCGTCACAGCGACAACTGCAGCGGACCCAAGTGGATTATTCTTCTCTCTCTTTCTCTCCCTCCGCAATTACGAATTCTAAAGAGGTTTCCGAAAACTATTTTAGCGACATTGTCTTAAAACATCGAAGACAAAGAAACCGAAATCTTCAGAAAATTCTCACAATTTCCTACAAGTTTTGGAAACTTTTCTAAAAATCCCTTTTGTGGCTTCACAATTTTCTTATTTCTTCACTAACTTCGCGAAGTTTCTGCCCAAAATTTCTATAATTATGGCCTAAAAGTCTTGGTAAATTTCCATAACAAAAGCCGTCTGTAGTTCTATTTGTTGTAGTTGTTATTCTTGTTGTTGTTGTTGTTGTTGTTCTTGTTACTGTTGGTCGTTTTATTCTTCACATTTTTTTACTCTCGATTTACTCGTTCTCTTCATTCGTTCTTCATTCATTTTCGCATTCGCACAGTTTTGCCGATAAAATCGATCATGGGCTTCTCTCAATGATCTGATTTGGCTGGATCTGGTTGCTGTTATTGTTGTTGTTGCCTTCTAAGATTTTTAAGTGGTTCTGTTGTTGTTGTTGCTTTTGTTGTTGCTGTTGCTGTTGTTGTATCGTAAACGAACACACGAGCTCTTCCTCCAAATGAATTCCCCAACACGACTCGTCCCGTTTGTCCGATCGTTCGGTCTTTCATTAGTTCGCTCCTTCACTCCTGGCCTCCCGCACCAGCTCTGCCAACCGCACCAGCAACGTGCAAACGAAGGAGAGAAAGAGAGCGAGAGATCGCATCGCAACGTGTTCATTGCGAATTCGAATAATTTTCGCGACAGTGAAAAAACAAACGAAAACCGGTGAAGCGACCGACCACAGACGGTTGAACTTATTTTCGGTGGTGGTCAAGACAACAATAGCAATTAAGTTAACATAAAAAACAACAAGAAAGTGGCATAAAAAACCACAACAAAAATGGCATAAAAAACCGACAACATGAAAGAAACAACAACAATAATAGCAACATTAAAAGCCAGCAACAACGATAAAAGAAGAAGCGTCAAATGAAGGCAGAAAAAAGACGCGCCTGCGTCCTTCCCCCATCTGTCCTCATCGCCCTCTCCCTCTCGCTCGCTCTCACGCGCACCTCGATCACTCTCTCTCTCTCTCTCTCTCTACCTCCCTCTGTCACCGACTGTGCCGGACCGGCCTCCGCCGTACGAGCCAAGTTAAGACAACATCGACATCGACATCGTCACCAGTGACAGAAGCGAGAGGTCGAAGCCGGAGACCGAGCGATCGCGGAGGAAGCAAGAGGGGAGACAGAGTCGACAGAGGGAGTGAGAGGGGGAGCGAACGGAACGCAAGAGAGGAAGACGTCTGCAATGTTGCAGAGGAGAGCAGCAGTTGAGGGCATGCGGAGCAGCCCTAGCAGCACAGAAGGGGAGAAAATAATATCAAGAAGCAGCACCTGGGCAGGAAAAATTCAAATTCAAAAATCGAAAATGTGGATGAAGGAAATGCTTCATTTCCCAGCACATCTGGCAACGGCAACCCTTTCCGATTCCACCGGGTTCCCGATTCGCCTGCCTTCGAAACGCCAAGTCAACTTCCCGTGGTTTTGTGCTTTCAGGGTCGGCCGCAGTTGCCGCGGCTCTTCGTTCGTGGCGAAAATAGAGAGCGAGAGAGCCGGGAGCGACTGCGTTCGAGCGAAGGATAGAAGAGAAAAGCACCAAAAACAAACTGGTTTAAAATTTAAGGCTAGAGCGAGATGGTCTTAGCAAGTAGACGACTAAAAAATAAAACAGCCGCTAAAAAAAGAAAAACTCAGAAACGAGAAACCAAAAGAAATGGGTGGGAAAAAATACAAGAAAGAAAAAAAATGTTGCAGAAAATTTTCCATTGATGAGTTTTTGCTTTTCCTTCGGCATTTTCGCATCGTTTTTTTCGTTTCTGGGCATTGAAAGCAAAATAAAACAAAGATCAAAAATAAATGAATTTGGTAATACGTGAAAATTCGCAAAAATTGATTGAACCTGGTGGGTGGCGAAAAAATTTCAACAATTCATTGCATTTCGAGGAGAAGATATATAATGAATATAATTGAAAACCAAAAATTACAATTTCAATTGTTTTCGGTTGGATTTGCTTTTAGTTGTTTTTTTCTTGTTGTTCTTGTTGTTGTTGTTGTTGTTGTTGCTGCTGTTTAACACTTGAACACACTCGTTATCCACATAAACTGTTAGCTTTTTACGGAGTTCGTTTCGAAAACTTTCAGACCGTGAAGTTTGGAGCATCGAGAGCGCGCGAGTTGAACGACTTGGAAAAAATACTTTTCAGAGAATTTCTTCTTCGATTCGTGCGCCAACGATTCGATATTAATATATTTCTACATGAATTATTATCGGCGTAATGTTTCGCGATAGTTGTGTCTATGAATTTTGCATTAATACTTTACGTTCATATTTTATAAATATTTTATATTAATCTTTTACGTTAATATTTCATAAATATTTTACATTAATATTTCATAAATATTTTATATTAATATTTTCCATTAGTATTTCATAAATATTTTACATTAATATTTTACATTAACCTTTTACATTAATATTTTATATTAATTGGTTGTTTGAAAGTTGTTTGAGTAAACTTTTTATGTTGATTTCTTTATATTTTTACATCGATTATTATGTGAATTTCCATTAATTATTCATACAATTTTGTACGTTAGTTATTTAATAATTTTGCAATGCTATTCTCGCGATGATGAGTGGGCTTTTATTATTTTGGAAAACGCGCGCGCGCTGCTGCTGCTTCTGGCCGCCTTCAGTCGGTTTGTCGTCCGCAAGTAAACTGAGAAAAAAACGTCGCTGCTGCTGGACAAAAATTATGCGCTCCGCTCGCTCGCTCGCTCGCACGCTCTCGCTCTCGCTCTGGTTCTGGCTCGCGCTCCCTCCCTCGTTCCCTCGCCCGCTCATCGCCAGCCCTGCCTCCCTCCGCAACCACACCAACAACGACGACGACGACGACGACTGCGGGGATGATGATCATGATGATGATGATGAGTTGTTATCGCTCGGGCGAGCAGCGGACTTTATCGCCGAGTCTCGCATAATCAAATATTTAAAGCAACAAAAACAATTGGGCCCAACAACACAATCATTAAGAACAACAACAACCTCATTGGGGACAACAACAACGCAAGCACTGAGAGCAACAACACCACCATTGAGGGCAGCAGCAACCATGAGAGAACAACAACAAAAACCCAACAACAATATTGAAAACAACAAAAATCACATGATTGTTCATTTTCAACAAAATAAATCAATAATTAATGAGTTCGGAAAAATATATAAAAAATAAAAAAAACCGACACAACATGTAAAAACACGATAATTTTAATAATTAATAAATAAATAATTATTTTAAAGGCGGATAGAGCAGATAGAAGACTAGAATGAAAAACCGAACGAAACGAAGCGAAGTCGCTTCGGAGGCAACGTGGAGTTGAGTGGAAACGTGGAGCCCAATGGGCGATTGAGTGAGAGAGCGAGTGGGAGACAGGGAGGGAGAGAGTGTTGGCTCTTCGCGCTCTCCCCACTGAGTCCACGACAGTCCCGTTGGTCGTCTACCTCGCTCGCTCTCACGCTCTCATGCTGCTGCTGCTCTTACTGCGTCCGTTCGTCCGTGTGTCCGAGAGTTCTTCCGTTTGTCCGCATGTTTTCCCTCCCTCGCCCGCTCTCTCTCTCTCTCTCTGTTCCTCTCCCATTAATTGCCGTCCACCTTGTCTCACGACGCGATTATAATTATTTAATGCGATTACTCCAAACCTTCCGAGCCTACACAGCGCACGTCAGCGAAGCACTTGATGTGGCGCTCACGCTCACCTGGTGGAACGAGGAAGTAGACAAACACGACGTGAGCGAGCGCCAAGAACGGGAAAGCGATGGCAGTGAATGGGAGAGAGGGAGAGACAGGCATAGCAGACCGCATGGGAAGAAATTTTCTTTCTCTTCGTGATCCCGCAGCGATCGAGCGGCGAAGGGCTGGAAAGGGAGAGCAGAAGCCAAGGCGAGAGAACGCTCCAAAGAGAGAGCAACAGAGAGGGAACTCCAGAGAGAGCTCCAGAGAGCGCTCCAAAGAGTGCTGAAAGGGCTCCAACGAGTGGAGAGGGAGAAAAACTTCGACTGAAGCAGAGTGAAAGAGAAAATTGGAAGTGATCGTAAACGACTGGGAGGAACTCTACGTGATAATGGAAGCGTGGGAAATGCAGTCCATCGATCGACCTTAGGAATACAAAGTTCAATACAGAAAAGTGGGAAAGGTAACTGTCTTAATTAGCGAGGGTTCAGAGTCACTGGGGACAGCGATTTCCAGGGAGAAAGGGGAAGAATCGAATTTAACACAAGTAAATTAAATGTTGCATTTTGCGAAAAACAAAAAAAAAAACAACCATAAAAATAAGAGAAAAAATGCACAAGAAAATTAAACGAATTTTGAACCCACAAATATCAAGAAAAAATCATTACCAAAAATATCATAAAAATTACAAATTTTTGTAAAAAAAAAAAATAATACAATAAATATACAAATTCCCAAAGAATTTCCACATGTTAATCAGTCGTAATTGATTAATTTCATTGAAGAATTCCACCTGGCAGCTCTGCAGGCGAATAAAACGACGGCCTAAAAGTATGCACCGAAAAGGAAAGCAAACGAAATTACACGAGGTCGAGGGAGCTTCCGTGAGTCATGTCCAAAGCTCTCCAACCACGCACAACAAACGATCCGATCCGATCCGATTTGATCACGACGGCGACTACGAAGACGACGACAAAAACGACGATGAAACAGATTACTCGAGTTATTTTTAACTCGTTATTAAAATAGAAGAGTTCGAAAAATAAGAGCACTTTCGGCTATTTTCGCACTTTGTCAAAACATATTTCCCCATTCTGCACGAAAATCATTCCTTCACTTAATTTAGTGTAGGGGGATATTAAATTAATTTTTCTTTCTTGCGTTTTTTTTTTTTTTTTTTTTGTACTTTTTGGCTTTCCAAGATTTTCGATTCTAGGTTTTGGTGTTCAGTGGTCTTTGCTTACCCAACAGACAGTATCATTATGGCTACGAGTGGTTGGCGCGGAAATAATGCACGGTTGACTTACCTGAAAAGAGAAAAGAGAAGAAAAGCAACAAATTGTTATTAGACGATCATAAAAGAATATTACGGAAATAAGAGAATATTACAAGTGAAAGCATATGCGGAGCATGTGTTTTCCAATTGGTTGCAAACGGGTTGGAGTGGGCAACGGGCACGGTACGGGAGGGAAGGAGGGGGAGGCAAGGGATGGGATTTCGGAGTTGCCATCCATAAATGGGACGGTTGCGAATATAATAATATTCCATAGACTCTTGTTTCATCGACATTAAATTGGCGAGGGACAAAGGCGGTGGGATTCTCTTCTCATCAAACAACCGTGCTGAAAATCTCTCTTTTTAATTGTGCAAACATCATTATGAATAATTGTTGAAATTCATCGGAAACGATACCGATCTCTAGAGGGAGAAAGCAATCGACAACATTCGCTCACGGACTCACGGACGGACTGCCGTCTGCCAGCCATGCCGACCACGCAACGCAAATATTGAATATCAAACACATTCCACGTGATTTTCAGATTAAAATATATACTTCGGCAACAACAGAAATAAGAACAACAACAGCAACAACAAGGGCAACAAAAAGAACCGCCAACTCGAGGAAAATCTGAATGTCAAACACTAAACACGACATTTGGTTTCGTGCTGCTGTGCAGCAGCAAGGAAAAAATAAAAGTAAAAGTTAAAAAAAAGTACACAAAAATACAAAAAGAAAAAATTATATGAAAAAAAAAATATTAAATAAAAATATATGAAAAAACAAAAAATATTTTAAAAATAAAAAAAGTTTCATAAAAACCATGAAAACAATGAGAAAATATATACTAAAAAAATAATACAAAAATTAATAATAAAACACCAATATATATGCAATAAATAAGACTAAAAAATAGATGAAAAACAAATATATATAACAAGAAAATGAAAAAAAAACTTGGGAAAAATATAAAGAAATGTCAAAAATAAAACAGATTAAGTACAAATGACGCAAATGGAGCGCGGAAAATGCCCACATTGACCGAGGATCGCACGGCCGGCAGAGCTGGCCAAAGTTATTGACCCATATACCTGTCGTTCCTCGTCACCCGGTGCTTCCAACTCATCCCACCTCCACCTCGAGCCCCACGACCGCGACCACGACGACGCCGCCACGACGGTCGCTTGCCTGACTCGGGCGGGACGGGACGGTGGAAAACCAAATCCAGCGAGAGTGGGACGAGGATGGAACTTGAAGACGAAGACGAACACGAAGAAGAGCAAGAACTCGGGTTTCCGTTTCGTTTCGGAATTGGTTTTTGAGCATGACAGCGAAGGAATTAGAAACAACATTTTTGCAATATCACTTTCCCCTGATGTTTTCCTTTCTCATAAATCGAACATTGTTGCAAAAGTGTGAAGGAGCGTGAAACAGAAAATAACAACAAATAGCCAGATAGAGAGGAGGACTTCGTTAATTTGAGCATCGCGATGCGATAATGCTTGTGCGAATAATGATAATAACAATGAAATATATTATTTTTGGCCACCAGCCAGCCGAGAGCAGCGAAATAATTAAGCGACTCAAGAAGCCACTGAAATCATCAACAAACGTGTCGAACGAAAATAGTTTTGCGTGATTTGATTCATCAAATTAAAATTCCTCGCCGCTTGGCGACGGTGGCGGGATGCAGCGGGCAGGGACGGAGGGAGGGCGACCGACGCAAGCCAATCAACCGAGCGCCCGGCCGACCGAGCGCGTCAGGGAGCAGCGGAAAACAAAGTCGTTAAATATAAGTCGAAGGTGGCTGAGGTAAAGTGTTGCAGCTGATAAGGCCCCATAAGGCCTGAAGAAACGTCGACGGCAACAAGTAGCGAACGAAGGTGTTAAAACGAAATGAAGACAAACTTGCATGACTGCAGAAGACTTTCACCGGTGGGACTTGTGGCATCTGTTGGCTTAATTAGAGTGAACTTCTGAACGAGGAGCACCGGGAGATGCCGAAAGAGTGGATTCGTTGGCACGATGCCTTGTCGTCGTCACGGTATTGCATTAACCGCTACATAAGGACTCGACACCCACCTCAAGTCGGTCCACCACCAACATGTGAGGCCCGAGATCGAGATGGGCGGTGGGGCGTTGAAGAAAAAACCTTGAAAATATTGACATGAAACGGAAAACAAGTAGAAACGAATTGTGAAAAATCCTTGGGAATAATTTCTCAAACATTCAAAAGGCCGAAACGAAATGTGTTTATTCGAAAATCCAGCATAACAAGAATTTAAATGTGCAGAGAAATATAGGAAAAATTAGTAACAATAGGAAAATTTAATAACAATAGGAAAATTGAGAAACTGATGGAAATTTCAAAATTGAACAAATTCTTCGATGAATTTTGCCAAGTTATTTATATTCCCAAATCTATCGGCAATTGCAATGCGAAAACATGAGGAGAACATTTTTATTAGAATTCCACGCTTGTAGTAAGTTTTACACGAAATTAGAGATGTTCTAAACGAGAACGAACGACGATATGCGACGAAAGGGAGGAGGAGAAAGTGAGTGAGTGAAAGACAAAGAGAGTGAGCACGAGTCGCTGGCGATGACGAGGCCGAGGCCGAACGGCGTTCAGCGATCGATCGTGTGAAGAGAGGACGGAGAGCGAGAGAGAGGAGGAGGGAGGGAGGGAGGTAGGATTTCTTTTACCTTCGACAAGTCGGCACCGATTTATTAACATGCCAGCCGGATTCTTACTATGATCGATGTCGATGTCGATGCCGTGGACGAAGATGATGTTGTTCTTGTTGGGTTTTCCCTTCCTCACTGGACTCCGTTCTTATTTCGTTACTTTGCTATAGTTTTCGGATAATTTGAGTTGAGCTGAGAGCAAACGTTTTGCCGGGAATTTCGAAAGAGCGCGTGTTGCGGCGGACGGCGAGGATCGCGTTACGACATGTGGCGGACGACGTGGTGGGGCGGACGACGAAACGTTGGACGCGGGGGGATCGAGCGAGCACAACGACGACAACAATTTCGGTGGAGAACAAATCAACAACAACGTCTTCTCAGTAGAAATCACCAACTGAGCTCGGTATAAGACGGCAACAACAACACTGGTGCGACACTGGTGGAACCAAACCAATGCTAACTAGAGCAGACACACACACGCAGGTATCGAAACATATAGTACCGAAACAGAAATGAAAAACGAAAACAGCAACAACAACAATAACAAAAAACACCCAACGATAAAATAATACTGAAGGGAATTAACCGACGACGACGACGATGTTGAACAACAACAACACTAAGAGGAAGAAGAAGCAGCGAGATGTTGCCACACGGAGCGAGCGAGAGCTCGTTGTAGAGACGCGGTTTGTACTAAAATCTGAAATAAACTGAAAAATCAGAGCAACGCAGAGCGGAGCAGCGGAAAAAGCAGGCAGAACGCGGCGCATACACAAAAATCAATGAATACAACAATATTAACAGAAGCAGCAGCGGCAGAGGCAGCGACAGCGACAGAGGCCGAGGCCGAGGCAGAGGCAGAGAAAACGACAGTGGCAGCAACAGAAACAACAACAAGAATGACACGAGGGGGCAGCAGCAGCAACTACAACAATTATAAAATCCCAACAACAACAACAACAGCATTGTACAAGTTGAACAACTCGGGCTGAATACGAAAAGGAAAATTAAGAGAACGGCCGACGGACGGACGGACGGACGGATGGATCGAGAAAAGCGCACAGAAATAACACAACAACAACAACAACAGCAACAAGAACATTGACAGCAAAAACAACCAATGTAAAAATAAAAATCTGTCTATAAAAAAACGAAAATCAAGTAAAAATTAAAATGAATCGATTATATGCAACTGAACGTGGACGACAAAGTCAACCGCGACCGCGACCGCGAGAGCGACATCGACGGCGGCGTCAACAACAACAACAACAAACATCGCGCCAACGAGTTCGTGAACACCGAAAACAGTGGCAACGCTCGCGCGTTTATAGAACAGATGGAAATAGAATCCGCGACCACGACCGACGACTGCCCGCCGCGGCAACGCCTGGGCGGGATGGCGGTCAATTGTAAGGTTACAGCGTTGCCACCGCGATGAAAACCAATGCACAGGAATGCGTTCGTGATTGTCGGAGAATTGATCGGCACCATCGGTTGGAAGATGCGCACGCGAAAGGGGGGCAAAGTCTTCATATACTGTGAAGTTTTCGCTCTCGATCGCCGGCAGACGCATTTTTTTCTGCTGGCAACACATGCTCAGCGCCAGTGGACGTTGACGTCGGCCGCGAGCGACGAGCAGCGACCTCAGCCGCGGCGGTGGCCGCAGCAACAAAACAATGACAGACCGACGGACCGAACCCTGGCCAAATAAGTCCTAAAATTAAAACAACAGACGAGAACAACTGAGGTGACTGACTGTCAACTAAGTGTCACCCAGACAGCCGGTGGATCAGCCCGCCAGTTGATCAGTCGTTCAGTCGATCAGTCATCCGATCAGACGCATTCAATCATCGGGGTTAATCATCCGCCAGCGAGTGGCGAGGAAGGTGAAGAAAGGACGAAGCAAAGTGGAATTTGATGCCATCATCGACGAAATGACTTCGTGAATTACGATTGACGGAAAGGCAAAGTGAAAATTCAATTCAGTGTTTCAATGTTGCATTCAATTATCAACTACACAATGACAAGTGTGAGTGAGTGAGTGCAAAAGTGCAGAAGAAGAAGGCAAATTGCTGCGAAGCATTTGCCACAACAAAGACGAAGGAGAAGAAATGCTTCCAAGTGACAGACGAAACAAAAAATTGAATGCACAAAAGATCAGGAATGGCTACAAATAATTAGGAATGTAAATTAAGGAATTAAATCTATTATAGAAAATGTTTCCGTAATTAGGGCAATTGATTGAATGCTCTCTTCAACATAAACCATTATCGACTGCTTCCAATGAACGCATTAATTCATGTGAACATGATTTCTAAATTCCAATTACACACGACACGACACGACGACGACGACATACGCAATTATCGTGTCGACTGACTGAGTAATTGCTGACAATTGAATGCACAAAAACAACTTGACAGGAGGAAAATAAATGAAGTCCTCCCACTATCCATCCGACGACGGACGATTGCCGTTTTATTGGATTCATCGGAAGCGGCGGATTGATTCGAGTGCCGAGTTCATGTGCAGAAGTTTTCGTTCAGTAGACAGGGGTCAGTTCAAGGATTAGAAACAAAGGAAACTTTCGGAGGAAGTTGGGTTTCAACAGGAATGGAATGGAATGGAACAAAAAGGAAGGAAGGCATCGCAAACAAAGAGCAGAAGTCCTTTGACACCGCCTTCTTAAAACAATAGCCGGCGTCGAGCTGCGTCTAGTGCTCGACCTTCGGGAAAGGACAACAAGGATCGATGGACACACGTCCACATGGGCAGCCCATGAAATATTGATGGTGACGTTCTTGGTGCACCGCCAGAAAGACGAAAGCAACTTGTCAAGGATACGGAGGAGGATCAAGCGATGGAGGGGGGGGGGGGGGTGGATGAGGGATCGGATGGGATGTGGGAAAAGGGGTTGACAGAAGGAACGAACTTACTGCTTGTTTTGACGCCTCCCAGCACAAGGTTTGGTGGCTGCTTATTGCCCTCAGCGAATGAGGTTGTCCTCGGACGTCCGCTCATGTCGTCGTCGTCTTCTTCTCCTGCTGCTGCAGCTGCGGCTGATGTTGCTGCTGCAACGTTAGCGGCAACGTTGTTAACTGGATGATTTAGGCTAGTTTTGGCTAGGACGTCACCACTGATATCCTTTGTCGAAGCCGTTGCGAAGTAGGGTATTGATTGGGTTTCCTTTCGAAATGTTTATACAATACTTTCTGTATAAAATATTGTTGCTTCTGCAGCTACTCGACTTCGGCTTCTCTTTCTTCTGCTTCTGCTTCTGCTTCAGGTTGTTGTGGTTGGCAATGTTTAGCGGAAATCACTAGCGTGCGGTGTGGTTTGGTGGTTGGTTGGTGTTGTTGGAATTGTTAAATGTTGTTCCTTTGGAATCTGAAAGTTCGCAAAAGTACGATAATCAATTATTAAAATTCTATGGGTTTGAGAGCAATTTAAATGGAAATACTTGTTGATTAATGAACACCTCCTTGTTGTTGCTGTTGTTCTTGTTGTTGTTCTTGTTGTTGTTGTTGTTGTAGGGTAGTAGAAGCTGTCGTGGCTTCCACTCTGCTTCTGCTTCCTCTTCTATTTCCTTATTCCACTCCACCAGCAGGTGTTTTTTCTTTTAATTGCACAATTGTAAATGTTCATTTAACTTGTTTTTGTTTTTTAATTTTTGTTTTTAAATTTCTTTCGAATAAAACAAAAAAGTGAAAAATAGTCTATGCCAAAATCTTCTCCTTCTTGTTGTTGTTCTGGTTGTTGATTTTTATTTGATTGATTTACATTTCACTGACGTTGCTGTTGCTTTTCTTGTTCTTCTTATAGTGAATGCAATTTAAAATGCTGCAAAGATAGACATAGAGAGAGAGAGAGAGAAAATATAAATTTCAAGAACGTTCTTAAATTGTAGAATGTGATTTTCAAGAAATTCAATTTGACGATTTATTTTTATTTTTGTTTTATCTTTTATTTTTCTGATCCCACAGCGTCATAATATTTTTGGTTTTGGTTTTTCTTTTCGTCTTCATTCCAATTGGCGTTATTGTGGATTTTATAATTGCCGTTGTTGTTGTGATTTACGCTCATGACACCCAACTTTTGGCACTTGTTCCCACCGTAGACGCGATAACAGGCGCGCGGGTGGCAACGCCAGGGCCGGCGGTCCCGACTCAAGCCGCAGACATTCAGTCGCTGCTGCACGATTTTTCCCTTACTCGATTTTAATTGGGTTTTTTCTTCTTTTTTTTTCTTTTTTTTTTTTTTTTTAGATAATTTTGTGCACCCGTCGCGTGTGTGTCTGTGTGTGTGGGTGTGAAGAATTTTCGGCCACTAGCAGTTCTCCATCTATTTATGAAGTTTTCAATTGGTTTCGTCATGAATGGGAAACAAAAAAAAGAGTTACAGAGTGCAGCTCTTCTGCTCTGTGTGTGTGTGTGAGTGCACCATTGAGTTCGTGCGGCGATGCCTAAAAGTAGGCGATAAAAATTCAATCAGGAAGCCGCGACCGGGTGCGGGTGAGGGGGAGGGGGAGGGGGTGACGAGCGACCATGACCTAAGACGACAGGAAATCAGGAGTTTCAAGCGTGGTTTCATTTTCAAGTTGTCATTTTGAAGAATTGCGAGACGATGAATTTAGTTATAAGACTTTCCAATATGAACAGTTTGAAAGAGAATGAAGGAAGAAGGAAATAGACAAAAAATTAAGAAGAAAAGGAAATTTGTTTGAGAGAAAAGGAGAGAGAGAGACATTTTTAGTGATAAAAAAGGATCGCGTCATTGATACAGAAAGAAAGCTATTGAGAGCGAGAGAGAGAGAGAGAGAGAGGCAGGCGATGATTTCACTCGAATCGAGAGTGGGGAAAGAGACGAAGTAGGAAGAAAGAGACCAGAGATAAATATCTGCAGCAGAGAGCGAGAAAGCCGCTGTGCAACGAGAGGGAGACGGCGAATATTGGTCAGCACGAGCACGGACAGCGAGATCATGTAGTCGCGAAGTCATCTATCTGTCTACACGCACCAATAAAGGCACACACACACACACACACATACATAGGCAAAGGCGCACGACGCCACACACACACAGGCAGACACCCAGTACACCGTGGCTTTACACAATTTTGCAACGAGCAAAACTTGACCCAATTATTCAGTCAACGTCAGCGTCAGCAGCGAAATGCGAACGGTACAAAAACAACTGTGGCACCAACAACACCAAAACTAAAAAACAAACTATGCCAACAACAACTGAAGATAGGAAACAACAACAGTAACAGTAACAACAACAACAACAACAACTATCACTACCACTCGAAGAAGAGCCAACATAAATCTAAAAGAAATGTATATTTATTCACAAGAAAATAAATTCTACGCAATAGTCTAGTTTTCTTCTCTCTCTCTCCCCTTCTTCTCTCGTCTTCCCTCTCCATCCTCCGACACTCCCTCCCACTCCACTCCCCCTCTCTGCCCATCTCACTCACTTTCTGTCTGGTATTTTGGAGCTTTCTATGCCGAGGCGTTTGCATATTTCTTAGCGAACGAAGAAATTTCAGAAAAATAAAAATAATAGAAGTAAACGAAAAAAAATGTTGTGAAGAAAGTGAAACAAAGTGAAGGGACCGTAATGATAGAGAACATGGGAAGAGAAAAGAGACAAAAAAAAATAAATAAAATAAGAAATACAGAAAAATAATAAGTTGTTGTCCATGGGATGGATGGTTGCAGTCATTGTTTTTGTTGTCCCCGACGCAGTGTCCAAGTCCAAGTGCTTGGGAACAAGGCAGACCAATCGATATCGAATCGACTGCAGGTCGCCGCGCGACGAAGGGACGAAGCTGTCGATTGCGAGACAAAACACGGACGGACTGGACGGACAGACCGATGCGGACGAGAAATTTCGATTTGAAGTTGAGAAATATATTCACAAAAACACAAAAATATTCGTGGATTAAATTTGCACTTTGTTTTTGTGTCAATAACATTTTTTTTTTTTTTGTTAATTTTCTTCTATTTCTTATTTTTATTTCTGTTTTTTGCTGATTTCGAATCACTCCGATGCCTTGTTAGCCCGCCCATATGACTTCACAGTTCCCGGAATTCCTTACCTACGACCTTTTGGCGCAGGAAACCCCAAAGAGTCCCCCACTGTGAACCCGATTTCTTGCGAAAAAACATGTCAGAAATATGCAAAGCAAATAGCAAATAATTGAGGGGGAAATTCTAGGAAGAAAACACAAATTACACTTGTCACAAAATGCAAACCACAACCGGCTCCCTGTCTCTGTCTCTCAGTCAGTCCGTCTCCGCACTGGAATAAAATGAGAAGAAACAATACGAAATAAATATGATCTGATAACCCAGATTTGAAGTTGATTCTGCACAAACCCTGTGTATTTTGTAATGAAAATCGTGTAATTGTATTTGTAATGAGAGGAGAACGAAAACGCCGTTGACGATCATCATCATGATGATGATGATGATGATGCGTCTCTAGGATTACGGAAATGGTGTCACACGTGAGAGAAAGAGAGAGAGAGAGCGAGACCAAGAGACAGCGGCAAAGGGCTAAAGAGAGTCAGCCGAGTGGACGAATGTGGGCCATCGACGGAGGGTTGAGAGAATCAAATGGAATATTTAAATAAATGATTGACATAACAATTGCTGCAATTGAGAACGTTTGAACGGAGACAATAGAGGGAGGGAGAGAAACAGAGAGGGTGAGAAAGGGAGATGGAGAATAAAGGGCGAGGCGCCTGTCTTGAGAAGGTCTTGAGGGAAGTTTCGAAAAAATTAAAGCAAGAATTAAAGACATGCTGGAGACCGAGTTCACCACAAAGATTATAAAAAAAAGCAAAGGTAAAAAATCACAAAACTATTAAAGAAATAACAAAAAAGACAAATAGTCTTCAATGTATATAAAAAGAACTTCAAAGCCCTGGAAACAAGCGCAAATTCCCAAAGTTATCGACGAAAAGCAACATCCAAATTAAACAAATTAATAAGCAATCATGAGTGAAAAAAAAACAGAATAATTTAAAAAATCCAAGAGTTTAAAAACAAAACCAATAAATTAAAAAAAAAACCCAACAGAATGAAGAAATCTACGGATCAAAAGTTTATGATGGTAAAAGGTAGAAAATGTCAATTGTTGGATGGAAGCGTGCGAGAGAGGAAGAGCGAGAAAGAGACAGAACGGGCCAACGCACACGCAGTAAAAAAGTGACGGAGAGCACGAGTTGGGGTGAATCAAACCCCAGAGAGTGAGGGCGACGGAGAGAGAGACACATTGTTCTAGAAGAGAAAAGAGTGCGGAGTCGAACTGCAGCAGCGAGAGGAGCAGTGGGTGGGAGCCAGAGCCAGAGCGAGAGCGGGCCGAAAGAGTGCGCAAGAGCAGAAGAAAATTTCACGACACACGAGACACTGGGACAAGCAATGAAAATGCAAAAAGTTTCGTTTCGTTTCATGTTGAAAACCCTGGCGAAAATATGAAAACTAATTATCAAAAATTGCGATGGTCAGCGATGGAGAATTGGCGAAATTATCACTATAAAAAATTATTCTTTACATAATTGGGTCTCATCGTTGCCCCAGTTTCTCCCCGAGAAGACTTCGACCAAGTTCTGCCGATCCCCACCCAACACGAGATCCTCACTTTTGGTTGTACCTTTTTTTTGCTGTTATATGGCGAGATATTTCATGCATTTGAAACTTTCCGCGATTCCACACAATTTTCTAGAACAGAAAAACAAACCACAACAGTGACATTGACAATTTTGGAACAATTTTCGGTATTTCTGAATTTATTCCGCTTAATTTTCTCTTTGTGTTTCGCACACGAACACATTCACACGTAACGAAAGCACACGAGGTTTTCTATGCGACATTGAAAATTATGCAAAAAACCGAACGGAACGGAAGCGACAGCGAATTTCGACCGAAGAATTTCCCGAAAATATTTCCAGCAGTTTCCTTCGCATCTTCTTCGCTTCTCGTTGGTTCTGGTTCTGTTTCTGGTTCAGGGTGTGCGCGTGAATTTTAAGCATTTCAATTCGGTTTCTTTTTTACGTAAATGAACGATAGTAAGTAACTATTTGATTAAATTGCAAAAACCGAAGTGGAGAAAATGGATTTCGCGTTTTCCATCGTCGCTGCTCGTCGTCGTCGTCGTCGTTGTCGTTGCAACGAGTGTTGTACACTAGGGAAATGTAAGGAAAAGCGAGCCAAACGACCGACCGCCAGACGAACGAACCAAAGAACAGCGAACGACGAGCGACGAGCGAGCGAACCAGCAAACGAACGAACGAACGAGCGACCGACCCAACCGACCTGCCATCGGCCGTCGCAGGACCAACGAGAGCGCTAGAGAGGGAGAGAGTGAGAGAGAGCCGAAAATTGCGAATTCGGGGAGAAGCAAAAACAACAATTTGGAGCAACCACTACTATTTTTATTTTTGGTAGTCTTCAAATCCTACTGCGACCTACTGGCGAGTTTCTTCGTTTTACTTTGTTATTTTCTTTTTTCTTTAACACTTCTCTGGAATTCCTCTCAGTGGTCAGTGGTTTTATTTACATTTTCTAGTTTTTTTATTATTTTTTGTTGAAGAAGTTAAGTTGATGACGGCAACCTATGGTGGAATCGATGAAGAGACGACATTGGTCACGATGAAGGCGACGCTGATGACAGCGACGGCAGAGACGAGGTTGCCAACTATGCGGTAGGTGGAGGAGGCGAGGGCGACGACGTCATCTTTGGGAAGCCCATTGCAGGGAAGCCCCCAACAACAACAACAACAACAACAACAAAGACAACAGAAATACACACATTCACACAGAAAGAAACATCTCGTGCTCGTGCTGGGTGGCAACGCTGCTGTGGCAGTTCTTCGTAGCGAAATAATTGGAGAGAAAATATTTGCAGTTCTGAATGATGTGCGAACAACTATTTAGTGATGGGATTTTTTACTCAAATAACCTGTTATCGGTGGGAAGAATGAATAGTCAGGTTTCCAAATGACATGACAGGAAATGTTGATGTGTTTTTTTGGGATTTGACTTAAGACAATAATGGGATTTTATTCGGTTTTTGGAAATTTTATTCGACGTTTTTTGTGTTACCAACGACAAAAGGTGCCATGAATTAAATGAAGACATCCCCGCTTTTCCAAAAAAAACCTACTCATTGGTTAATTTATTACAACATTGATGGAATACAAAATTTTTTTAAGTAAATTGAAACAGTAGGAAATCGTTTCCACTCTCTTACTACCATATTCATATCTTATTGACACCAAAGCTATCTATATGACACATGTCTAGGAATTGAATTTCTTGATAATTTCGTTCGATGGCATTTGTCTATATTTATATAGAAGTCGAGAGAATTGTAACACTTTAATAGCAAAGAATCTTAATCGGTCTCGCGATTCCGAGAACGGAGTTTATGAATTCAAGTCAGAGTCGATCGCACTGCGGACAAAAACAGGAGATGCAGAGAGAGAGAGGGAGAGAGTGAGAAAGAAAATCTGCATTACAACAATTACAAAGATAGAAAGGAAGAGAGGAGAAGGCAGGCAAGGAGAAGTTGAGGAAGGCAGGAAGAGAGCTGGAGAGAAGAGAGCAGGAAGGAGGAAGGAAAAACGCAGGCAAAGCGAGGAGAATACGACAAATTTTCGCATACATTTTAAGCGATAATAAATTTAAAGAGTTCCGCAACCGAACGAACGTCCGTCCGCCTGTCCGTCCGATTGTTGTTCGAGCCATCTTTCATGTGAAGGTAAAAGTTTTTCACCAACTTGTTCCACTTGTTCGTGTTTTATTTTATTTTTTGTAAATTTTTCCATTGCAGTTTTGAACTCTTTGTTTTTGGTTTTAATCGCACTGTTGTTTGTTGAGATTCGTAATTGAACGAGAGCAGGCGAGGACGAGGACGGACGGACAGATGGCCAGACGGATGGATGAACAGATGGATGAACGAGCGCCAGTCAGGCACGCGAACACGCCGAGGCGAAACGTGCGGATGCGACGTCGATGGTGACGACGTCGTCGTCGTCGTCGTCGTTGTCGGGAAAGAATATCGGACACGGACGGCAGTGCAAATAGTTGGTCGATTGGATAACTTTGGAGACAACAACCACCGGCGCTACAACAACTGGAACAGCAACGGCCAACGGCGACAATAACAGCAATAAAGCAAACAACCAGACCAAAAGCGTTGCCAACGAACCAACCGACGACCGAACGAACGCCTCGGGGGCTGCGATCGAAGACCGGGGTCGAGTCGCGCTGCCGCCGCGACGCTTGGGGAGGAAGTCGCGGCTGCCGCTGTTGAATCGACGCTGTTTCCATGCGCTGCACTCGGGGAAAGTGGTGGGAGCGATGGGTGGGTGTCGAGCGAGGCGAAACGAGGTGAGAAGCAGCAGCAGCAGCAGCGGGCAGCGGCGAGCGCGAAGCGGGCGCAACGCTCGGCTCTGCAGTGTATTTTTTTTTTCTCGTTTCGCTCTTGCTAATTTTTGTTTTTTTTTTATTATTATTATTATTCTTTCCTTTTGCGCCGCACAACAGCTGATGGATTGAATTGTTGCGAAATGCAATGAAATATTCATGAGCACATCATGTTATTTTTTATTGATTCTTCATCGAAGTTTGTCCATATATTGATGTCTTTTCATATGGATTTTTGATAAATTAAATTTTGTCAACACTAGTTTATGAAATTGAATTTTGATTGATTTTTGGCATTCAATTTTTCTAATAGAATTTGTTCATGGATTTCTATTTATTGGTTTTAGAATTTTTCATGCAGTTCTCTTTATTGGGTTTTTTCATTGAATTCTTTTTGTTGAGTTTCTTCACTGAACACTTTTTGTTAATCGGTTTTTTCATTGAATTCTTTTTGTTGAGTTTCTTCACTGAACACTTTTTGTTAATTTTTCCCATTGAATTCTTCTTCTTCTTCTGTTGAATGTTCCCATTGAATTATTTTTGTCGGTCTTCGTTTACCTTTTAAACTTCCTATTGGTGGATTTGTTTGCTTAAGTGTTATTGATTTGTGTGACGTGATAAAACATTTCGTATAGAGCAAATATTGGATAATTTATCGTCATAGAAAGGGAGCACATGGGCGACAATTGTGTGATTGAGTTATTTAATTAGGTTACAGCTCGGTCGCTCGGTCGGTTGGTCGGTTGGTCGGGGTTTCTGGTCAATGCAGTCTGACCTACGGTACGGTACAGTGTGCGCCGGATGAGTAAGCGCAAATGGCGAGCGATCGTCGGACGGGTCGATGACGACGACGACGGCGACGGCGACGGCGACGGCGTCGATGGCGAGCAACAGTTGCCAAACGAGCTGTTCAATTGCTGAACGCTGCAGTTAATGATGACTTTGAACTAACTTTGGTTCGTGTGGGGACGGGGGAGACAAACAGCGAGAGACGGTAATTTTCAAATTAACAAAAGAAGTAAAAAAGGAAACAGGTGATTCATTATCTCTGATTCTATTCCACTCCCTCTCTCTCCCTCTCTCTCATTCTCTCCCTAGCGATCGCAACTGATTCGATCTGTTCTCAACCATGCCTTTCCGCCAAGAAGACTTGTCTGAATGTAAGTTTTGTTCTTTTGTTACACCTACTTGCAATTGATATTCAGACTTGCGCCCGGTCAATTAATCGACAATTGTTGATTGCGACAATTTCTTCACCTCAAGCTCTCTAATCTAATCTCTTCCCAACAGCGCTCTGTCTCCCTATCTCCCCGCTGCTGAACGCTCTTTCACCAGCTGTCGTCAACTGCATGTGTTTTTCAATCGGTATTTTTTCTCGCTTTTTGCAATAATTTTATCACCTATGTATTTCCTCCAACAGCGGAGCAGAGGGTGAGAAACGTTCAAATTTTCCGTCTTCAATGAAATCGCTTTAACAATACGTAAAAATAACAAGGAAAATCGTCAACTACGCAATTGAACAATCGGTCAACGTGTTCTTTGTTTCTATTTATGTGAATTCCCTAATTTTTCGTCTTAAACAAGATTAGTATTTCAGTTATTGTGCTAGAATTTCGAGTTGTTTGGAGGGGGGTCGGCTCTTTCGTGTCGTAGGAAAATTATGCCAGTGGACAGTGGGATGTGATGAATTGATATAAATCTTTCAACTTGCTTTAATTTGTAACACGAGAAATTGATATAAATAACTCTGGAGCGGTATCGTGACTTCGGCACAATAAATCAATTTTTTTGTTTTCGATCCCTGGACTGAACATTACATGAAACACAAGGTGGCACCTCTCTCCTTTCAATTTCAAGTCAACAAACATGTAACCTGCAGTCCAAGGTAGTTGGCAACTCGCGCCGTTTACATCCCTGATCATTACATGAGAAAGTGTCAACCGCACTGAGCGACGTAGAGAGAGCCAGGAGCAAACGAATGGACGGCAGAGAGCGAGAATGAAAACGAGAAAGGAGTCGGTCGCTGGCGCCGCGTATCGGAATTCACCTCCTCGTCATCGTCATCCATCTCATGGTTCAGTTTCCTCTCCTACTTCAACTCCATTCAACACCCTACGACAAGCCAAATAGGACGAACGTACCAACGACAACCGAGCATAGAATAAAGAAGTAGAGTGAAAAATCAATTAAATTCATTATTGGCATCTCATTCACACTCTCTCACTTCCTACAAAATCGAACACGAACGAGAATAAGATCATGAAATCAGACTAAAGACGAAAATGAAAGAATTTTAGACAAAAAAAAACCAACATTCTCGTATATATGACATTTCATAATTTATTGAGAAAATTATAAATTTAAAGTGTTCACCAAGATGTTGTTTTTTTTTTTTTTTTTTTAATTCATCAACACGCAAGCAAGCCAACTAGTAATAGTAGGAGGAGATAGAGGAGAGCAAGAATCGAAAAAACGACGACGCAATAATGAAAAAAAGCGAATGTCAGAGAAAATTGAAGACAAAGCGAGACGAACGAAAATTGAAAGCGACAAGAAATTTTGTGTACCTGGCGCAGATGTTAAAAATGCAGCAAAAGCAATTTAAAACGCACACAAATTAAAGTGAATTTCACAAATGATTAATATTTAAATGAGAATTATACGACTAATGACCTTTCGAAATCATATACAATATAAAGAGGAAAATTTTTAAATCCAAATGAAATGAAAAATTTCTCATATTCAATCGTTTTATTTTACACTTGCTTCAATTTCTGAGACTTTCAACTGCCGCATATGAGATTTTCATCGCTCTCTCTCACTCTCTCACACATTTACTGATTTACTCTCTGCGTTCAATCGAAATCTCACCACACAAAATTGAAACTCAGCACGCATGAATGCTGACATCTCTTTCTAGCACACGCGTTAGAAGCTCGGCCGGGCACACTAGTCGTACCTTACGATTTTATGACAAATTCTATTTTTTTTCCTGATTGCTTTTTTCAAGGATAGCATTTGGCAATAAATTTTTCTACATATTATTTAAATGAGATAGATTTAGAAAATAAATTTTCCTAATTTCTACGTTTCTGCGAGGGAAGGGACGGACACTTGACAAATGCCATTTAATTTTCATGGTAGATCTATCTATTCGACCCGACAACAATTCTCACCCGCCTGCAAAGAGTCTCGATTTGCAGTTGCTACTACGAAAGAATGTAGCATTAGGGCGTCGGAAAAGAATTCCATTTAATTAAATATTTCGGCTAAACAGCAACTTCATTAATTTTATTCCGGCCGAAACATTTCAACTCTTTAACTAGACACACACATCTACGCACGAGCACACAATTTTCAACGAATACCGTGCTTGCACTTTGATTTCGTTCGCTTCAATTTCCACAATCAATTCAACGATTTCGTTACGAGTTGTCGTCGGATGATTTTGACAATTTTAACATTTCACACAATTTCCTTAACAAACTTCTTCTTTTTCCTTATAATGCTTATTCTTTTCATACACTACACGAACGCAGATATTTGAAAAATTGAATTGAATAAAAAATCGACGAGTTGCACCTCCGCAATCGCGCAGCAGCACCTTCCGCACTTTCAATTAAATTCAATTTTGCCTTCTCTTCGAGTATTCCTCTTTATCCTTTCATCCTTTTATTTTATGACTTATTTTAACGATGTGAAAACTTTTTTCTATCTTCACCGACGTCGTCTTCTACTCGATTTAATGATTTTCTTTTACAAAATTACCGTTTTGAATTTCTTTTTGTGATCCACAGATTTTTGTCTTTTTTCTCTTCACTTGATTTTCTTCCTTTTTTCTTTCGGTTCATGCGAATTTTGTCACCACTTATCGAACGCGAGAACGCGTTTTTATAAACTGTTTAAAAAGATTTTTGTCTGAAAATTCACGCTGTTAATTATTATTTTTATTATCTACTATTCACTGAGAAATTATTATCGAAAAAATTTTCACAGAGAACGCAGCGCCACCACAGAGACCCACAGAGAGCGAAAAAATCAACCTTTCTTCTTTTGTAATATGGCTGCCACACTCCACTCTTGCCAGGCATTGACCAATGACAGTGCTGCCAACAGCCAGAAGTCAAAATACGAACGAGAAGAGTGCACAGGTGAGAGAGAATTTGTCGTATATCAGGGTTGCCGTTTTGGTAAAAAAATATTCATTTTTTCCTATCCACAGCAATTATGATTATCTTCTGTTTTAATTCGTGAATTTAAAAACATCACGAATTGTTTTTTTTTTTTAATTCCCTCTATGTACAATAGAGTATGGTTCTAAAATGTTACAAATTAAATGTTACTTTACAAAATAAAAAGATTCTTAATCCTAACATGTCCTGACGCCATGTTAAAAAACAGACCTAGTAAATAGGACTTTTTAACAGTTCCATAACTAGGATTATTTACAGATGTCAATTGAGATTATTTGATTATCTAAAATGTAACTATTAGGGCTGTTGCTAACACAAATGTTATGTTTCAGAACGAGCTGTTATCGATTTACTCTATCGGTATTTTTCTACCATTTGCAAATAGTTTTGGATGACATATTTTAATTTTTTATTTTCCTTGAAGCATTGCATTGCTATATATTTTTATTGAAGTCAATAATTTAACACGACATCTGATCTGTAATATCAGTAATACATATATTATGTTTGAGGTAAATAACAATAATATTTCCAAATGCTTCAACTTTAACACCTACATCTAATATACATATATTTAAGCAGAGAAATAATTAAATAATAACAGATATTCCACATAATTACATGGTTAGTTAGAACATTAGTCGAGACGACATGAAAACCATCCAAGCACAAAGAATTAAATACAAAAAGAATGGAACTAACCCCAAGGAGTAGAATCAACAATAAACACCAAAGACGGAAGAGGAAGAATTCGTAAACTTTTGCCCTAGGAAAACCTAATACGGAATCTGGTTCTGATAATACTGGATCATGTCGTAGGTGCGAGTGCGGAAGTTTTGATAGGAGTTGCGGATGACGGCCAGCATGTGGGCGGCCGCCTCCTTGTTGTTCTTGGTGGCGACGAAGCGCTGCTTCAGCAGGTTGATCGTCTGCCCACGGAAGCAGGGCAGCCCGGTGTCGAGCATCAGCGAGACCAGCGAAACGATGGCGTCCTGATAGGGCCGCACGGCCAGGAAGGCCTGCACGCACAGCTCACAGAACCACTTGAAGGGCGGCGCCTCCATTTTCCCGCCCATGATCATGACCATCTCGTCGGTGAGCTTCATGTCGGGCTCGAAGCCGATGTTGCCGCCGGGCGAAGACTCGAACATGAAGCCGAAATCTGTGAAACCATAAGCTCATCACAAGTTCTCTTAAGCCTTAGAGGATTATGTTACCGATGTGTATGATATGTCCATCCTTGTCGATCATGATGTTGCCGTTGTGCCGATCCTTGATCTGCAGCAAGTAGCCGATCAGCGAGTAGGCCGCCATCGACTTGACGAAGTTGGCCCGCGCCGCCTGGAACTCCTTGGAGCTCTCGTCGCCGTACTGGTGCAGGAAATACTCGTAGAGCCCGGAGTCTGTCTGGCGGCCCAGCTGGTCGCGCGACTTCGCATTCGGCACGCACTCGATCACGCCGCACTGTGGGAGAAGACGCGGATTAAAGCGACTCTATATGGAAAGCGATTGTGTCTTACGCCAGGTGCGGTGGCCACCACCCGATAGGGGAAGAGGAACAAGTCGAGGCCGACTTGCTGGAAGATGTTCTTGAATATGGTGATCACCTGGAGGGCCAGCATGTCCTGGCGCACATCGTCGCCCACCTTGAAGATGGCCGCCTGCCACGACTCGACGCCCATCGAGACCTTCGGGTCGTCCTGGGAGTTCTATCGAGACAGACAGAGAGGAGACAAAGAGTGATTGGAGAGATCGATTGAATAGAGAAATAAGTGCGAATACTCACAGGGTTGTTCGAGACCTCCATGGCGCGCGTCTCCAGCTCGGTGATGCCGCACCGGTACACGCGGAACCTGGCCAGATACGGCGCCTTCGCCGCGCTCTGCATCGGCGTGCCGCTGTTGTAGTCGATGTCGACGACCATGGCCTCCGGATTCGAGGGCAGATAGCAGCCCGATTGCACCTTGATGCGACTGAGTGCCGCCAGGCAGGCGTTCTTGCGCTCCGCACCCTTGGGGAAGGAGCGAATCTCGCCGGAGACGGCCGTGATCTTGCCGAAGAAGTCGAATTCGCGCTCGTAGAAACGCTTGGCGGCGCCCGAGAACGACGAGATGATGTTCTGCGAGAGCAACTCGAGACTCTCGTACAAATTCGGATCGCGATGCTGCTGATCCTCGTCCATGTACATGTTCGTCTGCATGTTCCAGATCAGTTGGTGGGCGACGATCTGCGACCGCTTCGAGATGTTCTTGATGAACTCGGTCACGTAGCCCATGGTGTCGTGGCGCAGCGCCTGCACCAGCTGTGGAATGTACGGCAACACCGACTCGGCCGGGTACGAGGAGAGCGTCTTGACGGCGTATTGCGCGGTCAGCGGATGCGACGGATACTGGCGGGAGAAGTAGGACAGCGCCTGTATCGGATTCACGTGGGACCAGGACAGAATGTACATGAGGTCGGCGCTCTCTTGCAGCAGGTTCTTCGTGTTGCACAGATATTTGAGGGCCTCGGGGACCTCGCACACGGCCACCGGATCGGAGCAGACGAGCCGCGTCACCTCCTCGTCAATGGCTTCGGCATTCTTGATGCGCTGCGGCAGGAAGACGGCCAGGATGGGGCTGTAGGCCCAGGCCAGGCGCGTGTAGTCGCGCCAGACGTTCACCTTGTAGGGGCGATTGCGCCATTCCGTGATCTGTTCTTCGCCTGCAATGGAAAGGTATTGCAATTTATTTTCGATTAAAAAATTCAAAGCTCAGTCGACGACGACCGACTCACCGGGTATGGCCAGGTCGGGCAGACTGTTCGGATTGTACCAGGTGATCAGGAACTCAATTTCGACGGCCAACAGTTCCAGTATCAGATTCCGCTTCTTCATGTAGTCCTTGTCGTAGGCATCCTTCTGGTACGGGAGTCGTTTCGAGCGGTTCGATCGTTTCGAGAGGGTCGATGTGGAATGTGGTATCGTGTTGTACCAGCCGCCAGTGCCGCCGGCCGACATCGAGCGGCCCACCTCGCCGCCGGCGCTGATCAGCGAGGCCGTCTCCGGGTTCTGGCGCACCGACAGCATTTGCGTCGACGCCGCCGTCGCGATGTCGTAGTCGCCCACCTCGGACGTCACCAGGTGCTTCTTCTCGCTGCGCATGGTTTGCCAGAACTTCAGCAGGATGAGAATGTCGTTGAGCAATTGTTCCTTGCCCTGATTGGGACATGTCGGCGGGCCGCAAAAGTAGTCCAGGGCGTTGCTGTAGATCCGTTCGCGGAGTATGTTGCGAGCCAGCGACTTGGGGATCGTGTTGCCCTGCAGCAGCGAGAGCCCGCACTGGAGCAGCTTGAAGCGACAGCCCACCGTCGCGACCTGGCGGTTCTGCTTGCAGTTCTTGGTGATCGGCAGACAGCGATGCAGCAACAGGCAGAACATCTCGACCTTGTCGCGATTGCAGTACTTGGCCGTGTCGACCATCTCGGAGAGCAGCTGCAGCCAGATCAAGTGCGGCGCGATGAGAATCGGCTGCGAGACCAGTTTGCAACCCTCGTAGGCGGCCAGGGGATTGGTGGTTTCCACCTCGTCCGAGAACAGGCCCATCTTCTTGTCGAAGGTCGTCTGCCAGGCGCTGACCATCTCCTGGATGAAGCACAGCTCCAGATCCTGTCGGGCCGTCAGCACCCACTGCCAGCACTCGACGGCCGTCTCCATTGCCGACTCGGTGAAGAGCTCGACTTGGGAGGTGGCTGCAAGACAGACACAAGTGTTTCATTAGCTCGAAAGGCGACCATGTTGAAATGTGTCCGAGGTACTTACAGATAGCGTGGAGAAGCTTGCGATTGATGCCGGAGCAGAGGATCAGGTAGGCCGTAGCCCGCCACAGGGCGCCGCGATGCTTGTGGTCGCTGCGCTCGGCGCACGCGTCCCACACCTCCTTCACGAGACGGTCGGCCAGGCCCTCCTTATCGGCGTCGCTGAGCACCGAGAGCAGGCCGGAGATCTCGCCGGCGTATTTGCTGCGCAGACACAGCACGGAGACGAAGCGCGGCGTGTCGCTATTGACGCAATTAGGCCGCTTGCTGATCGACGGCAGCGCATTCGGGTACAGGGTGCTGCTGCTGACCACCGAGTCGAAGGCGAGCGCCAGGCCGCTGTGGTGGGCCAGCACCGGCGTCGGTATCTGATTGGGATACTCCTGCAGGTGGGAGCGCGTCGAGCGCGGCGCCCACTTCATCGCCTCGTTCACGATGCCCTGACACCGATCCGAGAAGTCCTTCAGGCGGCCCTCGCGCGCCGGCAACGAGTCCATCAGCTGCAGCGTGTACGGGGTCGAGGAGACGCGCAGCGTCGGCGTCTCCTCGTTCGGGTCGAGGGTCAGCGAGAAGGCCAACAGCTGCAGGATGTCCAGCATGCACCACAGCACGCGGCGATTCCACAGCAGATGGGGGAATTTGTCGACCAGCTGCGATAGGTATTGATCGGCCACCAGTTGGATCTGCTTGTGTATGTGGTTGAAGTAGACCAGGAGCAGGGTGGCCTGCGATTCCAGAATCTTCTCGCGCACATCGTCGTGGGCGAACAGAACGTTGCGGAACTTCTCGAACACCTGGTCAGCGATGCTGGAGCAAAGGTAATGGTCAGTAAGTGTTCTTTGAGGAAGGGAATCGCATCGAACTCACCACTTGACACACTGCCAGATGCCCGACTTGTCCTTCTGCAGCGCCGTGTCGCACAGGTAGCTGAGGATGGGCTCCAGACTCGGCTCCTCCGAGTTCTCCACGCGCAACGTCTCCAACCAGTAGACGCTCAGCAGATACGTGCATTGAGCGAAGGTCAATTTGTTGATCGAGGCCGTCACCTCGGCGGGCGGATGATCCAAGAGCAGCAGGATTTGACTGCGCAACTCGTTCAAACTCACCGAATCGCTCTTGATGGCCGACGTGTAGTTGAGTTCGCGCATGTCCGACTTGTGGGTGGTTTGCGAGATGAGCAACGGCGATTTGGCGGCAATTTGCTGCACTCCCTGGTACCAGTCCGCCGGCCAGAGGCGGGAATTCGTGAAGCCCATGACCACACAGTAAACCCAGAAATCTTTAAATAGCTTATGCAAGCGCATCTTTGGGTTCTTGATCGGCGGCAGACGGCGCACGAGCACCGCAATCACCGGTATCAGCATACCGAGATTGCCGGCACTCGAGCTGGCCTTCTGGGCGCCAGGTGTGTTGTCATAGGATCTCTCGCCCTCTAGACCGATCTGTACAAAGAGTTCCAACAACTTGCCCAGCAGCTCGAGCATCCCCGTGTCGCCCGGTATGTTCGCGGCGATGTTGCCCAGTGCGTTCACCACCGCATCGGACACGTGGTGGTATTTCTTCCGGTGGTCCGGGTCGGACGTGTAGGCCAGCGAGGCCGACTGCACGGTGACGCGCGAGAAGATCTTCATGATCTCGTCGAAGACGTGCGGCTCGCACTGCGAGATGATCATGCAGCCGAGCTGGTCGACGATGAGGGCGTTTTGCTCCGACGGCTCCTTGCAGAAGCGCTGAATGAAGAAGGGCAAAATGTTCTGCGTGGTCTTCGAGGTGTCCTTCAGGGCCACCGCCACATGGCCCAACATCACGATGATGTTCAAACTGACTAGAGTCGATTCCCTGCAAACAAGAACATAATGTTTTTCAATCGAGTTTCTTCAAAGGATTTCGCAGCATTTTACGATTCGTGTTTCTCGGCGGTGAAGAGACGATTGGACACGTTGGCCACCAGGGCGGGGACGCAGAACTGATCCAGCGCGTGGGCCGAACGCAGGGCGATGCTCAGGTTCTCGATGGCGGCGTCGCGCAGGGCCTCGAACGCGGCCTGGCCGGACCGGGTGACGGCGCCCTTGTTGCTGTCGCCGAAGATGTCGACCGTGGAGCGGGACTCGCTGTTCTGGACGACGATCTTGAAGGGCGTGATTTCCTTCTCCTTCTTCTGCAGGGCGACCGCCTGCAGGGAGTGGGCGTGGAGCTTGGCCAGAATCGGGCTGGGGTCGACGAGGAAGTCGCGCAGATAGGAAATCGACGTGCCGGCAATGTTGGGAAACTTCTGGGCCAACTTGCCCAGGCCCTCGAGGCAGACCATCAGCAGGGGCATGTGGTCCATGACGATCTTGTGACTCAGCACCGAGTTCAGCTTCTGCGAGAGGCGGCCGCACAGTTTGTCGGCCTCTGAAACGGGACGAACAGCGTGAGCCATCGGTGATTGGCTTAAGTTAATGCGTGTAGAGGGAGGGAACACGAAACAAAGGGAGGGGACAGCACAACAACTAAAGGTGGCACATCTAAGGGGGTCGAGATAGACACAGGGGAGTGAGAGAGATTCGGTTAAAAGAAGGACTTAAATGGGGCAAACTTGTTTTTTAGGTGTGTACTAAGGGGGCTCCAGGGTTCAGTCGGACGAAGAGAGAGGGGTTGGAGGTGGCGGTGGCAATAATAATAATAATAACAACATAATAGCAAGTAACCTTTGATCAATAAATAATGTAAACCATTCTGCAAAGAAGGAACATTGAACTCATCATCAACTGAAAAATTTACAAATCAAAATGGAGAGAAATTTTATATAAAAATGAAGAATATAAACTACAAGTGAGCTTACAACAGCGACTAAATAAAACTAAATTATTTACTTCGAAATTCCTAAACATAGAAAGTAGAAAGTAAGAGCTCCAACTCCAAGGAGGAGGTGACGGCCCCAGCTCACCTGTCTCATCGCGTATGGCCCAAACGAGCAGATCCACGCAGGCTGCGTTCGCCATCACATTGACCTTGTACTTGTTCACCACCGGTATGCCGTTCTCCTCCTTCTTCTCCTTCTCCTGGTCCTGCTGCTTGTTCTGGAGCTCCGTCTGCCCGTTCAGGAAGAGGCGCTTCACAAACTCCTGCACGTCCTTGGTGAACGGCGTCGGCAGATCGATTTGATTCTGCAGCAGCTCCCGCAGCAGGGTCACCAGCACCAGATTCAGCGTCTCCGAGAAGCTCTTGTAGCAGTAGCCCTTGATCTGGTGCAGGGCGAAGATGTCGCTGGCCTGCTCGTCCAAGTGTTCGAGGGTCTCCTTGGTGAGCAGCTTCTTGGCGACGGCGAAGATAGTTTGCAAGTGCTGGATGGGGAACGAGGCGGTGGTCGTCTTCACCGGCGACTCGCAGACGCGCATGTTGGGGAACTGATTGAAGCTGGAGCCGTACTTGGTGAAGAAATGCGTGCGTGGATCGTACGGCACCGAGAAGTAGGTGTGCAATTGCGGCCGATTCTTGCCGTTCATCTGATTGATCAACGTCAGCTGGCGCTGGAGGCGCACCTCGTTCGAGTCCTGACTCATGCTGCCCGACATCGAGCGCGGAATGATGGGGCGAAACTGGCTGAAGCAGGAGATGCGTTCGCTCGAGCTGAAGCTGCCGTTGTCGCGGAGGTTCTTCTTGATCACCGGCATCTCTTCGCGCGGGAAAATCCGACAGAGCAGCGGCGGATCGGAGCCTGTGTAGCGACCCATGGAGCGGGCCAGACCGAAGAGCAACGGCACGGTGGCTTTGCACAGGATAATCGGAGGCGGTGCATTGCTGCTGTCCTTGCTCGACTTGATGATATTCGCCAGGGCGCTGAGCGTCTCCACCTGATTCACGATGATCTCATCGCGAAGTTCCGGACACTTGGTGGCGATGTCCGAGAGCAGGGTGTTCAAGCAGAAGCTGAATTTCTCCGCCGAGGGAATGCCTGAAATGAATTGACGAGATTATTGCATTTATTTAAATTATGAAAAAAATATATATGGTTCGCCCTTGAACTCACGATCGATTTTGCTCCATTTTGAGTCATCAACCCATACGGCCTTGGGGAGGCACTTGGCCAGCCGCAGCAAGTACGGCACGATGCGCTCCTCGTGTTGACACTCGCTCTCGAGAAAGTACAGGCCCAGCGCGATGACCGCCTCCTGGGCGCGTGAGTCCAAGCAAAACACGCCGGCGGCATTTTCTTGAGGACAATAGCGGAAGAGCGCCTGGACCTAAGGTCGCGAAATAAACAAACACACACATCACATACAACCATGCATCAATTTGTGTATGTGTAGTGGATGATGTTGAAAAGTCGATTTCTTCATGTATCGGAATTTTCAATGGAAATTTTACCTTCTCCCAGGGCGTTGGATTGATCCGTGCCAGCACTCTGGCCAAGCTCTGCACGGTGCGCTGATATGAAAACGCATCCGCCATGGCAGAGCAATTGAAATCGTACGAATTTTTCACTTCAATTCAGTTTCCCTCGAATATCTTTTTCACGTATGCACACCAAAATTCGCGTAATTCTATTGGAATAGTCTGACTATCGCTCTGACTTACAACTGTGTTGTTATACGACGAGAGCGAAAAAAATGACGGCTGCCGAGTGAAATGTCAAAATAAAGTGTTGTCAAAATAAACAGCTGATTGTTGATTCATTGAAGAATTACTGTTGTTGTTGTTGTTGTTGCATGGAAACGGTGCATTGCAGTGGTAGTTTTAGAGGCACTGTAGACCACTGTGAAGTGCTAATGACTCTTAAATAATTATGCCTATACAGGGCGGCACAAAGATTCGTAATTAAATTCTCTTGAGCATGCAGAAGGTGTACAGAAAAAACTAAAATATAAAAATTTCGCAAGCAGAAAGAAACAAATACACATTTTTTCTTTTTCTCTAATAAATAATATATATTTTTTTATTTCCTTGTTTTCTTTCTCATCAATTTATTTAATAATATAAGTGTTTTCTTGTTGTCATTTCACTGTTTGCAATGCTTAAATAATTGTTTACTTCTCGCCTGGAATGTACACAAATATGATCTTGAAAGCAACATCCTTTCATCCTACACCTTGTCCGAGGACATTTCTATTCCATGCATAACATATCTTGTAATTATGTATAACTTGTATTTATTCTGTTTTTAATAATTATTTCTTTCCATTCAAACAGAATTGGATTTTAATCAACTTTTCCTTAGAATTTCAAATAAACAATAATTCCTTTTATTAATAATTTAACTTGAGGCTTTTCTATAACTGTTTTTATTTTTCTGCAGTTGCTTCTATGACACATTTAATGTATACATATTTGTTTTCTATTTGTTTCATATTAAACTAACGTTTCCCCTTTATTTCATTATAGAAATATATGTGCTTTTATTTGTTTCCTATTAAGTTTGTTTTTTATAGTTGTATCTTTCGATATTATTCCCTTATACGATAGAATTTAGTTCTTTAATTGAATTGATAGATATTCCTGTCTGCAGTTCACGCTTAGGTTTTATATCCTCGTCTAGAAGTTTGTGTTCCACTTTCGCCCCTTTGGGAATCTTCCAATTCACGCTGTTCCGGAAGAGAACAGAAATCTTCCCTTGGTATACGTCGCAGTGTCCTCTGATATTTTTCATTTCATTTGTTTTATACTGGCTTTCTTTAAATTTCCTATAACATTTTTTATTACTTAAATACTTTGTATTACTTCGGCTTTGTTCCGTTACGCAAATTGTGTTTTAATTTCAAGGTTTCTTTAATTTTACGTTTAGTTGTAGTTGGTTTTAAAGACAAAAGTCTCGCATTTGTTGTAATTCGTATATTGAGTAGATATTTTGGTAGTTTTTGTATATGTTTTGATATATTTTGCGTTCTATATCTGCTGTCTCCTATAGTTAGTACAGTAGTAAGTCCCATGTTTAATTTTCCAAAATGGATGCACATTCAAAAATAATCAATCAATCAAATAGAGTTTTCGTCCTCCAAAGTAACCTGTACTCAAATTTAACGGTAATTTCGATTCCAGTGTTTTCGTTGCGAAATCATAAGAAAAAACAAATGTGGGATATTTTTAAATAAATTTGTGTGTATTTGGTGTAATGTGAAGTTTTCGAAAGGGAAAAAATAATAAATTTATTTACAAAAAAAACTATATGAAACCTATATAAAATATATTTAAATATTTATGTATATTAGAAATTTTATTTCCAAAGCAATAAATGTTTTTCAATAAATTAAATATAGAGAAAAATATAATAAGCAATCCGGTAACAAGGAATTATTTTCAAGCAATTGTAAAATTTACAAAACTAATATTAAAAACTTATTTTTAAAAAATTTACATAATTTTCATAATATATGTTCATAATAATAATAATAATAGTGTAGTAATAATAATATAAATAAAACAACAAAACTTACACTTTCTCAAGCGAACAATAAATTACAAGTTTTTCGTTTTCCAATTGTTTCTAAGTAAACGAATATTAGAATAAAGAATATTCAAACATAATATTTAACAAGAAAGTTTATTCTCGCTTTCTATCCAATGAAACGATTTCATAAAAATATATTTAAATAAAAAAACAAATTTTGGTACTCCAGCAAAATTCAAAATAAATAAAATAAAATAATATTATATTTCAATTTCCGAAATTGTCAAAAAATTCTATAAAAGTTTTGTTTTTGTCAAAAATGCAATTTTTGTTGTTGTTATTGTTTCGTTATGTTGTATAGTTTGTAGTTGTAGTTGTTTTGTATATATATATATATAGATTTATATAATCATAATAATTACGTAAGTTAAATTTTGATTTTCATTTTGAGAAAAAATTTGGTCTTCCTTTTTCTGGTATTCATTTAAAAATTATAAATTATACTTAAGTTTAAACTAGCATTTGTTTTACGTTTAATATTTCATATTAAATTCTTCAATAATGTTTCCATTTGCGTATCTAAAAATGTGTGTGTGTGTGTGTTTGTTGTTTGTTGGTTTGTTTGTTTTGCTTATTTTAGACTTAAAACTTAAGGTTTTATTTTACGTTTTGTCATTTCACTAGTTTCTGCGCCTTAAAGTATGCCTAAAATGGTTTTATATTTTAATATATTTTATATTTTATTTTCTGCGTTTCTTTTTTTGGTTAATTTCCAGTTAGTTTTCCTCTAATACTACAGTTTTTTCCATTAGTCTAAATAGTTACTTTTCTCTTATTTCTTTCATACTTTCTTCTTTGTTTCTTGGGAACGTAAAATATATGAGAAAACTATTAAAAGCACACTTAATAAAATACTTTTCTTTTCCTCCGAAGATTATCTTAATAGAATCCTAAATTAACCGAAACTAAAACTTAATAAAATGACTCCAGAATCATTAATTGATTTGTCCTCTAAATTAAATGGAAAAAATAATTGTATTTCACTTTACTTGTTGTTTTATGATTTGGTTTTTAGTGAATTCGTTTTTTCTTTTTCTCGAAATAAAGGCCTTAACTTCATGTTACTAAACGCTAACTTTCAATACTATATGATGTATTTTGTTGTTGTTGTTTTTGTTACTATTTCACTGCACTGTTTTACATAAGTTTAGAGCTACACTCCTGTAATTTTAGCATATGTATAGTTTATATTAATTTCCCTACACTTTTCCTCCATCCACTACATACGTGTGTTTTTTCGTCCTTCTACTCCAGGATCATCAATGGCTCATGTCTCGATTCAATGACGATCTTTTTGATAGCGATCGGTTTTAGTAGCGACCTTCTTCGGCAGACCTCGATCTTTGGGAGACCTCGTTGTTTCAGAGACATCGTTCTTTTGGAGTCCTCGTTCTTTTGGAATCGTCGTTGATCTTCTAGTGATCTTGCTTGTTCTCTTCTCAACCGCGAAACCTCCTTCTCTTCCCAATCTCATTGTCTCCTAACCTCATTCTCGTCTTCTCGATCTCGCTGACCACATCGAATGTCCTTCCGTTCGGATCTCCTCAGATCTCGTCGTCCCCGAGGTGTCTACGAGGTGACCACGTAGTAGTCCTGTTTGTTTGGCATCTTCAGCAGGCGTTTCGTGCGGAACTCGTACGCCCGCCGACAGAACATCACCAGCTCGGGGTTCGTGTTCTCAGGCACTGTGCGCAGGCTGTAGCAGTTCGGTCGCAGCGGCACCATCGAGACGTCCTCGACGTCCTCCTCGGCGGCGCGTATTCGTCGACGGTATCTGGGGGAGAATCGTGGAAAATCTTTCAGTAAACGATCTAATCCTCCAGCAACGGATCGAGTGGACGGTGAAAGGACGGAGGAAGAACACCGAAAAGATCTCGCCGATTAGACGAATGCGTGGCTTCATCCACTGCCGTCACCCACCCACGAAGACCTTGCGACTCACCTGCAATACTCGCTGAAGGTCAGGACGTAGCACTTGTCCTCGATGCAGGCGACCGAGTTGTGGTCCCGGTGCCGCGAGGCGTAGACCTCGTCGGGGCTGTCGTTGAGCTGGCGGCCCTGCTCGGTGTGCTCGGGTCGGTAGTACCACAACAGGGACATCATCATTTCGCCTGCGAAAGAAGCGATTCGATTAATTGAGATTCCGGGGGATCGGGATCGGGGTTTGAAACGCACCGTCCTCGGGATTCTCCCAGAGGTGGGCGACTTTGGCCACGTAGGGCAGCTCGTTGTCCTCGTTGGCCTTCAGGAGGACGCAGTCGCGGGTGCGGATGATGTCGCCCTCGGAGTGACGCATGGCGGGGTAGCAGGTGCGGATGACCAAAGGATCGTCGCTCTGGATGGAAGAAATGCACACAAAAAGTGTCTATCGATGTAGATTTGGTAGGCAATAAATTAGAGGCCGCGACTCACGTTCAGGAAGACGGCGCCCTGGAACGGCTCGCCCTCCCAGGTCCAGCCGTTGTTCCACTTGGGCACGACGTCGCTGGGCCGGGTCAGCGGGGGCAGGGTTTCGTCCACCTCGTACGAGACGGAATGTTTCAGCTTCTGGCGCTTGCGGCACCCGAACTTGGAGCGGCTGCGCGTGCGCTTCGTCGGGTGGTGGTGCGGGTGGCAGACGACGCGGGGCACCGGGGGCGCCGGCGGCAGGAACGTGTAGTCGGAATGTGCTTGTGCTTGTTGTTGCTGGTGTTGCTGGTGCTGTTGCTGTTGCTGTTGCTGCGCCTCCAACTCATCCTGTTCCGACTCTCCACAGGCCACAGGTGTTGTTGTTCGACTTGTTGTTGCTGTGGATGAAGATGGCGTTACTGATGTTGCTGCTAATGGTGTTGCTAATGGTGTTGTCAATGACTTGGCGAAGGGTGAAGTCGATGTTGATGCAAACGACTTTTTTAGTGTTGTTAAGGATGTTGCTGTTAGCGCAGTTGTTGTAGTGCTTGGTTTCGTACCTATTGTTGCTGCTGCTGCTGCTGTTGGCGTTGCTGCTGCTGTTGTTTCTCCCGCCGTGTGCTTCTCGTAGTCATTGTTGTTGGTCTCGTGCAGCGCCAGCTCCTCCAGCGACGACGACGACATCTTGTCGCTGCCGCCCCGGCTGTCGCCCGCCTTCGCGATGATGCTCTGCAGCGACACCTCGTCCTCCTCCTCCTCCTCCTCGTCCTCGTCCACCTCCTCGTCTCCGTCGCGGCAGTCGGCAGCAGCAGCAACGGCGACGGCGACGGCAACGGCAACATCGTCCTCAGGGGTTTGCTTGTTGCCGACGTCGCCGACGTCGCTCGCTTCCAACGGCGGCGTCTCCGCGATCGACGTCGCCGTCGGCGGCCCTACGCGTCCCCCGTCCGCTGGGTCGACGTCCACGTCGGCATCTGGGTGGCCGCCGACGACGCCGACGCCGACAACGGTGGCGATGACGTCATCGGCTTCCGATTCCCTGGCGAGCAGCGCCGACGCCTCCGAGGTCGATGGCGACGCCGTTGCCTTCTTCTTGCTCTTGGTGGCCGACTTCTTGTGGGATGCCGATGTCGACGTTGTCTCCCTCTTCTTCTTCTTCGACTTCGTTGCCGCCTTCGCTCGGTCCCTCTTCGTGGATGAGGAAGACGCTGTTGTTGTTGTTGTTGTTGTTGGAGATTGCTCTGCCGCCTCCTCGACCACGTGGTCCGCCCGCGGCTCCGACGGCGGAGTCGCCTCAGCTGACGTCGGCCTCTGTGGCTCGCTCTCGGTTCCCGCCGTCTCGCTCTCGCTCGCGTTCGCGTTCGCATCGAACTGTACTGAGGTAGTTCTTGTTGTTGTTGTTGTTGTTGTTGTAGTGGTAGCTGCCATTGTTGTAGTTGCAGCAGCTGCTGTTGTTGTAGTAGGTGTATTTGCTCCTGCTGCTTTTGTTGTTTTTGTTCCTTGTGTCATCATCGCCACCATAGCTATGGCCATCTCGCTCTCCCGCCTCTCCTGCTCCTGCTGCAGCTCGACGACGTTCGCCCTGCGCTGCAGTAGCGTGGCCAGATTGAGCGGTTTCTTCGTCTCCGACTTGGAGCGCGCCTCGCTGGCCTTGGTCTTCTTGTACTTGCGGCCCACCGGCGTGGACGAGGGCGTGGCACACGCCGAATTCACGGCGTTGCTGGTGCCCGTCGTGCTGCAGTAGGACGTGGTCCGCGCCTCCGGCTCCGAGAAGTAGCCGCGCGCCACGGCGTCAACGCCCTCTGCCAGCAGATGCGTCGGCAGCACCGACTTCTTGGCCTTCGCCGCCATGTGGCGCGGCGACCCCTGCGATGGCGTCGTCGTCGTCGCCACCGTCGCCGTGTCCAGTGGCGACTGCAGCCGTTGGCGCGTCGTCTCCGTGACCAGATCCACGACCGCCTCGGTCGTTGTCGCCAGCGCCGCCGCCGCCGCCGCCACGGACGGCGTCACCTCGACCACATCCTCGTCGACGTCGTGCTTTTGCTCGGCGGCCACCAGTTGCTGCTGTCGCTGCTCCCGGTCCAGCTGTTCCTGGTCCCTTTGTTCCAGCTGCTGCTGCTGCTGGCGCCGCTCGAGTCGCTGCTGGCGGGCGGCGGCGCGTCGCCTGTCACGCGCCTCCTGCCGCCGGCGCTCGAGCGCCACGAGCTTCTTCTTGCGCTGCCGCAGCCGCTTCTTCTGCAGATCGGTGAGGATCAGCTGCCGGCGTCGGAAGGTGCCGACGCCGTGGCCGAGGGCGTACTTGAGGGCCGACGACGACGCGCACGCCGCGGCCGCGGCCGCAGCCGCCGACGACGAGGTCAGCGACGACAGCGAGGCCTTGCAGCTGGCCGAGAGCGAGAGTTTGCCGTAGCGAGCGCAGCGCTTGGTGAACTTTCGGCTCAGGCAGAGGTACGACTTCGGCTCGGCCTGCTTGATGAGGCTCTTGTAGCTGTTGGGCGGCGACTTCTTGCACTGGTTCTTGTTGAACTCGAGGATCTTGATGCGCTTCTGGCCGCCGGCCGCCTCCGCGCCGCCCGTCGCCAGCGCCACCGGGCTGTGGCAGAGGTCGAGCACGTCGTCGTCCCCGAGGTTGACCACCTCGCAGTTGATGGGCTGATGGAGCGACGGCGACGGCGTCTCCGACGGCGACTGCGACGGCGTCAGGGCGGGCAGCAGGCGAAGGCGGGCTGCAAGAGACAGGAGGAAGGACTCGTTAGAGGAGAGGAAAGAAAGCTAGCATGCTAGCGAGTGGAGAGAAAGAAGAAATAGAAGAGAAAAGGGCCGGAGACTTACGTGGTGGATTGTAGCTTATGTTGTTGTTTTTGTTGTTGTTGTTGTTGCTCCTGGCAGGGGGCGTGTCCGCCACCGCCACCGCCACCGCCTCCGGCGACGACAGCGGCTCCGCCTTGATCGTCGTCTTCAGCTCCAGACCCTCGGCCAGTTGCAGTGGCTGCCGCTGCAGCAGCTCGAACTGAAACAGGTGCTCGTCCTCGATCTTGATCTTCTCGGTCTTGATCTCGGCCTTCAGCACGAAGGGCGCCTGCGCGTTTGGCAATGCAATAGCGTTGTTGTTGTTGTTGTTGTTGTTGTTGTTGTTGCTACTGTTGCTGCCGCTGCGGTCGACCACGTGCCCTTGACTAGTTGTGTTCGGTGGAAACGTCGCTGACATCGGCGCAGCAACGACCTGCTGTTGCTGTTGTTGCAGTTGTAGTTGGGCATGTTGTTGTTGTTGTTGTTGTTGTTGTTGTTGCTGCTGCTGCTGCTGTTGCTGCTGCAGGTGCTGTTGCAGTTGCGTGGCAGCCGCTGCTGCTCCGGCGTAGACCATTTCACGAGCCATCGACTTCCCAATGCGAGCCTTGCGGCCCACTAGCGACATGTTGTTGTTGTTGTTGTTATTGTTGTTGTTGTTGCTGCTACTATGGTTGTTATTGTTGTTGCTGCTGCTGCTGCTCAGCGGCGACGTCGCCGTCAAATCGAAGGCTTCCATCGTGCCATTCACGAGGGCGTTTGCAGTCGTTGCGAGGGCGCGAGGGATGTTGTTGTTGTGGCTACTGTTGCGATTGTTGTTGATGTTGATGTTGCTGTTGTGGATGTTGCTGTTGTGGATGTTGGTGTTGTACCCGCCGTTGTTGTTGTTGTTGCCCGCGCGGGCGCCCAACTTGACCACGAGCGTCTCCTCCAGCTCGTCGTCGAGCGGTATCGTCATCGACGTCGGCGGCAACGGCAACGGCATCGGCAACGGCAACGTCATCGCCAACGCTATCGGTGGCGCCAGCGTCGTCGCCGTCGTCTCGTCGCGGTCGAGCAGCAGCTGCTTCTCGTCGCCGGCGTCGCAGCTCTCGGGCGGCGTCGGCGGCTGCACGACGTTCTCCTCGTACTGGCTCTTGTTGTCCGAGTCCTCCGACTTCAGCTCGGCCTTCACCGTCGTCTGCAGCAGGTGCTGCTGCTGCTGCTGTTGCTGTTGCAGTAGCAACATTTCCTGCTGCTGCTCGATGCTGTTGCTGCGCGCATCTGGCGCTGCTGCTGCTGCTGTCATAGTTGTTGTTGTGGTTGTTGTCGTCATGTTCATGTTGGGATTTTTACCTGGGCCTCTACTGGTGAGCAACGCTCCACTATTGTTGTTGTTGTTGTTGCTATTCATGTGGTTGCCGCTGCTCAAAATACTGCTGACATTCATTGCTAACGAACTGCTCTTGCAACTGTTGTTGCTGTTGACCTGCTGATGCTTGCTAAGCGTAATCGTGCTGCTGTTGCTCCTGTTGCTGCTGCTGTTCAGCAGACTGTTGCCATTCGTAAGCATACTGCTGTTCTTGTTGCTGATGTTGCTGTTGCTGTTGCTCTGATTCATCATGGTCAAACTGCTGCTGTTGTTGTTGTTGTTGCTCGTCATACTGCTGTTCGTAGAGATGTTGCTGTTGCTGTTGCTCTCGCTGCTGCTGTTCGTCTGCAATGGTGTTGTCAGCGTATTCTTGTTCTTGCTGCTGCTGTTGGTGTTGCTCTGATTGGTGATGCTCATAATGTTGCTGTTGTTGTTGGTGTTGCTGTTGCTCATGCTGCTGTTGGTGTTGCTGCCTGTGCTGTTGTTGTTGCTGCTGCTGCTGCTGCTGCTGCTGCCGCTGTTGCTACCAATATGAGGCCCAGTATGGACGTTTTTTGGACACGACTGTTGCATTGGACATGGACACTGTGGTGGATATTCTACAAGAAAGCAACAACAACGACAATGAGAAGTAGGAAAAGAAGGAGAACATTGTAAAAACGATTCTTGACAACCATATAGGGAAGATAGGCGAGGGAAAGGGAGTGCGAAGTCGAAACTGTGGTGGTAGCAGGCAGCTGGAGGAACATAGAGATCGCTTGTTAGGAGATGGCCAGAGAGGCAGGAAGGAAGGGTAGGCAGGAAGGAAGGGTGGGAAGGAATGAAGACGATGAAAAGTAAGGGAATCTTGTGCGCTTTCCAGGATTAGCCAGTGTTCGAGGGGAGCTAAGGAGAGTGAAAAGGAAACCTTAAGGTAACAGATTTTGGAAACGCTGCGGAGTAGAAGGGCAGCAAGGAAGGAAGGAAATGTGCAGATCGCCGTGCTAGCCAAGGATAATGGAAAGGAAACTTGGCTAGGGAGTTGAGGCAATTGCCGATACATTGCCAAGAAACCATGCTCGGGGTGGGGAGGGGAGAGGAGCGGACAGCGAAGGACGGTGTGTTTTTCTGGCGAGAACCATACTTTTCCTTACCCATATATGGCGCCTGCAGGGTGCGCGTGTAGCACTGACTGCCGCCCGGGCTGTAGCCGGCGTAGTAGCCCGGCGGACCCGGGTAGTGCTCCAGGTGCTGCGCCGCTCCGGCCGGCACCAGCTGCGTCCCGCCGCCCGGCGGAGGAGCCGAGGCGGGTCCTCCCTGCTGCTGCTGCTGCTGCTGTTGCTGCTGCTGCTGGGCCCCGGCGGCCGTCGTCTCGTAGATTTCCGACGGCGGCGGTGGCGGGTGCGGGGGCGGCGGATGCGGATGCGGCCCCGTCTGGTAGTACGGGTAGCGACGGTAGGCGGCAGGCGGGGGCGCGTGCGGCGGGGCGCCCGGGTGCGCGTGCGCGTGCGCGTGCGGATGGGGCGGCGGCGGCCCGCTCTGGTAGACCTTGGCCGGGAAGTACGACTGGTAGGGCGGCGAGTAGCACATGGCCTCGCCCGGGTAGGGCGTGTAGTAGTTGGGCGGGGGGGCGTAGGCGGCCGAGTAGTGGTGCATCTGGGCGGCGTGCATCGAGCGCGGGTAGGGGCTGCCCTGGTGCGCCGCAGCGGCTGCTGCTGCCGCGGCTGCGGCGGCGGCGGCGGCAGCCTGCTGGTGCAGTTGGTGCTGCTGCTGCTGGTGTTGTTGGTGCTGCGCATGTGCCGCCTGCTGCTGCTGCTGCTGCTGGAGATGCGCCTGCTGGTGGGCGCCGAAGCCGACGGGCGAGGGCGCGCTGCCGGCGCTGGCGGGGTAGCGGAAGGGCGCGAGGTCGCCGCCTGTTATGAGGACATCGCTGTCGGTGCTGTCGGCGGTCGAGGCGGCGGCCGATTGCTGCAGCTGCTCGGGGTCCGAGCCGAGTGGAGGTGGTATTTGTTGCTGCTTCTTGCTGCTGCTGCTGCTGCTGCTGCTGCTGTTGGGGGTGTTGCCGACAACGACGCTACCGGCCAGCAGAGGAACATTGGGGGGCGGCGGCGGCGGCGCGTGGGCGGCGGCGGTCGCGACTGGCGGCAGAACGTGCGGCGAGATCAGAGGTCCAGCGGGTTGATAGTAGCCTGCAAGTAGGACGGAAGGAAGGAAGGAATCGAATTAATGCATGTCCACGATCGGGAGAGAGGAGATTCGAACTTAATTAAATGCAATTTCTCAATTAAACGCTTCCCATGGTCTCCCCAGGACGGAGTCGCTGGAAGCTCTTGCCTCCTCTTTCCCCAGCGGCACAGAGGCTCCCGTGGATGTGGGGAGGGGGAGGCGGGGGCGAGGGGATCTGAGGGGTCTCCAGGGAGCCGCGCTCAACACTTTGAGGAAGTTTTCACTGCTAGCAGTTCGGCAGTGGCTGCAACAGCAACAACAACAGCCGGTGGTGGACGACGTAACTGCTTTACGTAAGATGCAACCCGACGACGACGACGACGGCAGTAAAAAGTGGCAACGCCGCGGCGGGCAACTCGTAATGGCAGGAAAACCCGACGCAAGGAGTCCAATGCAACAAAAGCAACAGCGACCACGGCAAAGGCAAGTGAGAGCAACAACAGCTAGCGATAGCATTAATAACAACAACAATAGCAACGATAATAAAAACGAGCAATAAATATAAAACGATCCATAACGATCTTTAAACACTGATTAAGCGGTAGCTGCGACGTGCGACGTCGCCGAACCTTCCTCCAGACCCAGAGGACCCACAAAACGAGCCGCGACCGGCCGGCCGAGTCATCGATCGATCCACCGATCGCCGGCTGCAGCGTCGCGGACGATCGATGATCGGAGCGAGCGACAACGACGACGACGACGACGACGACGACACCTACAACAACAACGACCGCGACCACGACGATGCCGACAGCGTTGACGGCGACAGTTGCCAGTGGTCGGTGCGTTTTGTCGTCGTGCCGGCGGCTGTTGGTGACTGCTTTTTGTTGCTTTTCTCTTATGCTGCTGCTGCGATTGTTGTCGTTACAGCTGTTGTTTTTGTTTCCGCTGTTGTTGCTGGAGGATTCGGTGATTTTCTTTTTGTCTTCTTGTTTTTTTGTACATTATCAACTACTTTGAGCGTAAATTAAGTTGGCAACGAACTGCTGGAGTGGACTTAATGTTGTTATTGTTGTAATTTTGTATGTGCGATTGTTGTAGTTTTAGTGTTTTTATCTTTGTTGTTGTATTTGCGCTGGCTTCTCTTTTATTGTCTTATTTTAAATGGTTGTGACTTCTATTGTTGTTGTATTTTTGCTGCTTTTCTTTTGTTATTGCACTTTTATTGTTTTATTTTTGAAATTATTTTTGTACGTTTTTTGTCGTGTCTTTTTGCAACTCTTTTGAAGATTTTGTATTTTTTCCGATTTTTCTTGGAAGAAATGCATTTTAAAACACTTGCCGAACGAATGAACGGACCAGCGAACGAACGAACTTTCACTTTAAGTGCGGGTTTTGCCCCTAGCCCGGAATTCGGTTGGCAACACCGATCGAAAAGTCACTGGCCGAGATGGATTTATTGCATCCCATGAATAGCGACCTCCTCTGATCTTTCTCATGAACCCGAGCTCTTCCCTTGGATCTCTTCTCTTCTGTGCATCTCCTTCGCAATACCTCGTAAATCCATTAAATAATGTTCGCATCTTTAATCATGAAAAGACCCTTGATTAAATTTTCATTTTTTCAAATCCTCAGCACTTTGCCTCCGCCTTCCTACACTTCAGACATCCTCAATTCATTTCCTCTCAATTTTACTCCTCTCCCCTCTCCCTCTCCACGATAATAATTAATTAATTTCCTCCATATTGATTTCTCTCCCTCATTCTCCCTCCCTCACATCACGTCTCTCCATCAATTCACGCCCCATCCCACTTCAGTCGACTCGTGTCTTGTCTCTTTCTTTACGGATTTTCCTTCTCTTTCCACCGCACTTGAAAGTCTCATCACATCTCGGCGCATCCATCAAAGAGCAAACACTTCGTTGACTGCATGTCAATGAGTGCAGTGGAAACAGAAAATAATATGCGAAGAAAAACGTTGAAATCCTCAACTAGGGGAAGTCGTTGTCTCGTCTCGTCTCGTCTCGTCTTTCCTTTCCTTTCCCTCTCTTCTCTCATTTATGAATTTGGCCGCGTTGCAAATTGCTACCATAATTAGGCTTCACAGGTCTGTCAGGCGGTCTGGTCTGGCCTGGGCCTTTTGAGGTCCCTTCGCGGCTCTTCCTTTTTCTCTCTACCTCTGTATTTTCCCCTCTCTAATAACATCTCGCAAACATTTCGTGAAGAATTTCCACTCGATCTTTTCCTAGATCTCTCCCTCAGAATTTTTCAGATTTGGTTTCTGTTACTTTGACCTCATGATTTCTCATGATTTTTGCACAGATTCCCCATTTTTCCTTGCCCTATGAAGAGCGGTAGGAAGTTTATCTCTCCCTCTATCTATCTACATATTCATAGTATTCCGAACTTCCTTCCTTCCTTCACTCAGTCGTCAGTCAATCCTCCGTAAGCCTTTATATCTCAGTTGATTTTCCCACTGCTTCCACGTTCTGAAATAGCTTTCTTTCATTCTTTCATTCTTATCAGATTTGGTTTCTTTTCCATATGGTATTCCCATTCATTCATTGGTCTTCCCCAACCTCTGGTCTTCTTTTCCTACCCGAAACCCCAGCTGCCGTCTGATTTCGTCCACATCCTCGCATTTATTTCAAAACTGTATTTCGACTGTTTTAGCTGTCTCGCTCTCGAGAGAGGGAAAATGAGAGAACGAGGTACAAGAACGAGGCGGTAGGGAGAGGAGTGCGGTAGGGAGCAGAGTGGAGAAGGGAAGGTAGGGAAAGAACGCAGGAGGACGGAGAGCTTCGGCAAGGGAACGCGTCACTTGTCGTCATTTAATCGTCGGTTGACAGCGCGATGAGGATTACACACTCAATAATTATGCAGACGTTGACGAGTGACGGCGACGACGATGACGGCCGGCCACCGATGTGTCTACGATGTGAGCGATGGCGATGATGGGCATGGGAATCGAGGCGGACAGAGGGAGGGAGACGGCGGTCGGGAGAGCGACTACTGGGTAGGCAGGTGGGCAGGAAGGCGGGCCAGGAGGACGAGTCTTTAGCGTCGGAGCAGTTGACGAAGGGTCGTCGTATAGGAGTGCGGCGAGATGGCTCCGGGGGATTGCTTAGCGAGAGAACGGCGAGGGAGTTCTCGGGGGAGGAGGAGGAGCAGAAGACTGGGGAAGAGCTTCTGGGAAGCAGACGATGGAGGCGACGACGACGACGGAACCAACCTCGGGCAGGATCAGAAGCGAGTGGAATGGCGTACGAGGCAAGAGGGAGAGACGGAGTGGAAGGTGTTGAGCGGTGCCCTAAGGAGGCGGCAGGCGATGATGAGACGCAGGCTGGTGGAGGTTGAGCGGAGACCGTGGGTTGTGATGACTGCACACGACGGCGACGGCTGCAGCAACCACGACCACGTCTCGTCGACGTTGCCGCTGACGCCGAGATGGAGATCGAGATGCGGCGGCATGTGGCGAGGTGTGGACGAGTTGGTGCCGCGTGGCGTGGCGCAGTCTGGCCTGGCCCGGTCCGCCGCAGCGTGGCGTAGCGTGGCGCGGCGTGGCGTGGCTTGGCGTGGCCTGCCCTGGTGTGTTGAAGTGTTAACATGCATAATTAACTGCATTCATTACACGATGTCTTCCCGCCACATTTTTCAATTTGGTTCATACAGCAAACCTATGGTAGACGTAGCCGTAGCTGTAGATGGATGCATATGTTCGTCTCTCTCTCTCTCTGTTCTGCGTGATTTTAATTGGGGGTGCGGCGGGAGGCGGGAGGCGGGGAACGTGGTGAGGCTGACGCCGAAAGCACGACGAAATCGTGGCTTAGAAGGATGTGGCCGCCGGGTGCTGTATATCAAGTCATTAGCAATGATTGCTGGGCTCGCGACATGCATGCGTAAGGAGAGCAGCAATTAGGGTATGTGTTTGCGTGCAGCTGCCCCTGTGTGTTCGTGTGTGTATGTGTGTGTGTGTGTGTGTGCGGTAATGGAGTAACTTATCGGCGTTTAGGGAGCTCAACGATGGTGGCAGGTGGCAACATGTTATTTAAAACACAAAACTGTGAATTACTCAGATGCCAGATCGAATTTATAATTTCTACATAATTTTCAAATATTTTATTCATCTCCTCTCCTCACGCCACGCCGTTCGCTCAGTGTATCGCTGGTTTCGCTGGTGTCAACAAAAAAATAAACACAAGAAGACCACTAAAATCAAACACCATTTGTTGGCCCCACAGAGAGTGGAGAGAAAATGAGAAAAGATAAAAAAGAGAAACCAGTTTAGAAAATTTAAAATTCAAGAAGAAACGAACATAAATTCGCACTTAAAATTCCTTCTCATACACATGGTGATGGTGTTAGCATTAACAACAATAACAACAACGACAAGTCTATGGTAGCAACAACAACCATAAACGATATAGTAGCAGGCACAACAACAATAAAGTTAAGCTGAAAAATTGTCAATCGGTTTGTCATGATGACAAAATGATGAATTGATCGAAACGAGTCCACAACGAGTGTGTGTCAGGCATGCGACCGAAAGATATCTCCATGCATGTCCGTCCCTCTGTCGGTCGGTCTGTCTGTTGTCGGCATCCTCTGTTGGCCGTCGGTATCCTCTGTCCGTCCTCGGTCTGTTGTTGGGATATCTGTGTCAGTGGTGCGGCTACAACAACGCCGTTGACAACCGCGACGACGCACGACGCCAACCGATGGACGGACGGACGGACAGATGGAGAGTGGAGTGGGCAGAGGAGCAGACGATTGGAAAGGGAGCCGACGAATGGTCAGAGGGCCAGGCGATTGGACACACGGACCACCAACAAATCCACCAATCATCCACACATAACTGGCGAGCTTCACGTTGACCGTTTGAATGAATTTTGCGGTCGTCCTGCGGCGCCGCCGTCACCGTCACCGTCCCCGACGCCACAGCCAGGCTTCATCAAGTTGCGGCCGCTTCAACCCGACCGATTCTGTCCATCTCTCTCTCTGCTCACACTGACGACATGGGTGACACTGACGGCGGGAGGGACGAGGACGAGACTATGATGATGGTAGTGGTGACGTAGGAGGGTGATCAGGTGGATGATGATGGTATGGGAGGATGAGTGTTTGGCAGGATGACGGTAAGGTGGGTGGTCGCGGGTAGGACGATGATCCCGAGGATGGACGCGGTGTAGGATGTTGATTTGATGTGTGGATGCTGGGGTTCGATGCAAATGTGATGAAATGAGGTAGGTGAAGTGGGCGGTGGCCGATGATGTGCTGGTAACAGGATGATTTCCTCGAGATGGCTCCATCGTAATGATGTCGAGCTGACGTCATGCTAGTGATGTTGAGCTGGTGTCGTGATAATGATGTCGAGGTGGCTTCACGGCGATGTTGCCGAGGTGGGATGTGGATGCCATGGCAAACACGTCAATCAATGCAAACATGTCTGCTTCTGGCAGCCATGGCGAGGATTTGAATATTAAAGAGTCATTCAATAGATCGTCCGGCACATGGAGATGGAAGAGGGCAGACAGAAGGAGGCTGACAGGAAGATGGGCGGAGGATGGCGAACGCCGAGGAAGAGAAGGAACGCGGACGAGAAAGGAAGAAGACGGATGGGAGGAGGCTGAACGTCATAGACTGGTGGGAGGAAGAAGGACAAGTGCTGGCCGAGGCCGAGGTGTATAAAATGGTACAGGGCGTTCACAGACAGAGCAAGAACTCAAAAAGCCGAACGAGTGGAGAGACGGGAGGCGTGGAGGGAGAGTGAAAGAAGGAGAAGCCGAGCGAGAGCAGGAGTTTGAATGACTGAGTAGGAACATTATGATGGAAGAGTTCGAGTGTGTGAGAGGCTCAGGTCAGATGGCAGACATGGGTCGGGTGAGAGGGCGGAATTCATCGAATGAGAAGAGGATGGGAAGTGCCAAGGGAAAGGGAGAGAGGTTGAGAAAAGACCACCTAAGGAAAGGGAGTGAGATAGAAGTCAATCGCAGGTAGTCAGGGGTGGAAGCGTCTGGTCGAGAGTGTGTGGCGTGGACTGGAGGCGTGGGCGAGTGGCGAATAAGGGGTGTGTGAACGGTGTGTGAAGGGTGTAGAAAGGCGTTGAGGGGCTGCAAAGGAAGCAAAGGAGTAGGAGGTGTGTGAAAGAGGTGTATGAGATGTGTGCAGGAGGTGGCTACAAGAGGCGGCTCAAGGGCGGATAATGAGAGGCTGGCGGTGGTTCACGGCGAGAGACCGATAGCCGAGTCAATGAAACGGTAATGAGGGTGTGACGAGTGATTCCCGGCTGGCCAAGGGGAGGACCAGAAGCAATTGGCCGGGGACCGACCAATGGAGGTGACCCAAGAGCTTGAGTGCCGAGGAAATGGAATGGAAGGGAATGACCTGCATGTGGTATGCCAGGTGGAGTGGAGGGAGAGGAGAGGAGAGGGTGAAGGGGGAATGCTCTAGAGTAGAGGTAATGAAGAAAGTGTGTCCAATGGAGCGTTCATGAATTCCAAATTCCAATCTAATTGCAAAGGACATTGGAGGACACTTGAAAATGCAATCAGCAACGAGAACGAGCGAGAGAGAGTGTGAAAAAAAGCACATGCAATGAATTCCTATAAATTATTTCAAGGACTTTCGGGGATTAAAAAATGCCAATAGCGTTTGAGGGATTCTTGCAACTTGATCCCTGGAATGAGTGGAAATTAAATACGTTTTTTTTCACAGTGTGCGCTAAAACAACAACATTTCGACACTTGGATAAATGGCAACAAAAGCAACAACGACTAAAACAACAACAAATATTTGCACAATTAATGAACTCATCTAATGGAAAACGAGGCAAACAGAAAATTTCGCTGACAGTCGGACGTTTTGACAGAAGGAGACGGGCGGACTGAGTGACAGGAGCGACAAACAGCGTGACAGACAAAGAGAGAGAGGGAGAGAGAGAGGCAGATGACATGGACAAAGCGCCTGACAAACAAATGAGCAACGGCGGAAAGACAGATGAGGACGAGGAGCAGATAAATTAGGCGACTGTGGGAGGAGACGCCGTCAACACCTTCGAATCGGAAGCCTCAAGGCGATAGAGAACTGAGAAAATATATAAATAATTCTGGGGACTGTGCTGACAGATAGAGCAAATAATAATATGAAGAGAATGAACTTTTTGAATATAGTAGAAAAAACATTATTGGTAAAAAAATATATTTTAAGTTATTGTAAAACTTAACTGAGAACTAAAAACTCGATTGAATAAAAAGAAAAACAAGATATGAAGAACTAGTAATGAAAAATAACTTCAACTGACAAATATAAATTAAAAAATAAAATGCCAAACACTATTACAAAATTAAAAAAAAATAAATCAATAGGTATTTAAATAAACAGAAAAAAACAAGAAATAATTACAAGAAGTACGAAAACTTAAAACTGAAATAAACAAATAAGAACCAAGAAAAAAAAACTAATAATAAAACAAATACAAAATTAAGTAAACAGATAAAAAATGAAGCAGAAAAACACAAAAACGAAGCAAATAAAAAAGGGGTACAAAAAAAATAGAGGCACCAAAATAAAAATTAAAGTCCACAAATAAAAACTATAGTGCAAAATAAAAAATGGGCAAATAATGAGCAAAAATTGAATAAACAAAAATTACCAAAAATAAACCCTAGATAAAACAAACAAAAAAATGGTAATAAGAAATTAAACAAACCTGTAGAAACGAGATAAAAACAAGGCAACAACAAAGTGGGAGTGGAGGGGGGGACCGAGAGGGAGGGAGAGGGAAGAAACCAGCCATTTATAATGAGTGCTGGACGTATTGAAGCGTGGTGGGTTCGAACAGACGAGTGCAAACCACGTTTGACACTTTCGAGTTGAATGATTGCGTGACAAATGACTCGGGGGATGGAGGGAGGGTGGGAGGAGGAGGCGGAGGGGGGGAGGAAAGGAACAGTGGACGTAGGCGTAGGAGTAGCTGAGTCTTGGAAGGAGGTCTGTCGGAACCTCATCAGGTAGAGCGAGACCAACAACAGCAACGAGAAAAGCAGCAACGACAAAAGTAAGACCGAATGACTTGAATTGAAAAACAACGCCAGAAACACCGGCGACGACGACGACGACGACGACGAGGACGTGACGAATCAAGGTGAGAAGTAATAGCAATGGAAGACAAGGAAGGCGACACCTCAATAAATCTCAAGCAAGACGAACGAGGCGACGCCTGGGGGAACGCGGGAAGGGTCGACGGCGGCCAGAAGCGAAGGCAGGAAAGGAAAGGAAGGGACAGGAAGGAGGGAAGGGACAGGCGAGGGAAGGGACAGGCGAAGGAAGGTGTTCGAGGAGGAGACAAAGAACGCGTGGCCGACCGAGCACGGCGGAGGAGGAAGTGAGCGGCCGGTCGCGGGAGGGAGAGGGCGAGGGCGAGGGCGAGAGGTGTCGATGGTTCATTCATGAGCGAAGGCTGAGGCTGAGGCTGGGGCTGGTGACGATGGGAAATGACTTGTTCGAGAAGGTCTCGGGGGCTCCACCGAGGGTTATCGGAGCGCAATCGAAGGTCTCGAAGGCGCCATTGAAGGTTATCGGGGTTTCACGAAAGGTCTCCGCTGGTTCAGAGGAGGTTGTCGAGGTTTCATAAAAGGTTTCGGAAGCCCCACTGAAGGTTATTGTGGGTTTAGGAGAGGTAAAGCTTGAGGTTTGAGAAAGATTGAGGTTTGAGCTTGAGAAATATGATTCGTTTTCAATTAATATATTGCTGAATTGACCTCATATTATGGCGTTATCAAACTGTTAATTATTTTTTAATAAAATTGGTACTCAGTTAATTTCATAATGTTCCTTCTTGGAACTATTTATGACTTTTTAATTACGTTTGGGTTAATGTCGTTTGGATTAATGTGTTCACTGAAAATATTGTTGAATTATGGCTGAATTAATCAAACATTTGCAACCCATTGTTAAGGCATTCTTTTCGAGAAGCGCTTGAGCTGATTTAGTGACAGGTTTCGACGTTAGGCTGGGGAAGTGTTTGTGTTGTTTGGCAATTGCTTTTGCATTTGCAATTGCTGTCTGTGTGCCTACCTCGCCCCAGGAGATGCGCCGCGTAGAGCATGTCGCGGAAATGGTGCGCCTGGTGCTGCAGCAGCGAGAACGACTCGGCCAAGTCGGCCCAGCCGTGGCCGAACGGGGTCGTCGCCAGGTCGGGGGCCAGCAGCGCGTTGCCGGGAACCGTCGGTGGAGCAGGAGCAGCGGCTGCGGGAGCGGGCGCCACAACAACAGGTGACGCCGAGCCGTTCAGCGTTGTTGCCAAGGAGGTTGCGCTCGAGGGCAGCAGCAACGACGACGACGGCGACGGCGAAGACGACGATGTGGAGGCACTTTTGTTGTTGTTGTTGTTGTTGTTGCTGTGGCTGGGCGACAGCGCCGAGCCCGACAGCGACGACAGGGTGTCGCAGGTGCTGCTGCCAGTGCTGCCAACGCTGGAGCAACGCTGCTGCTGCTGCTGCTGATGCTGCAGAAGCAGATGGTGGTGGTGTTGGTGGTGTTGGTGGTGGTGTTGTTGTAGCAGCAGTTGTTGCTGCAATTGTAATTGATGCTGGCATACGTTGTTGTTGCTGCTGCCGCCGTTATTACTAGCACTTTTTGTTTTTGTTGTCGCTGCCGCTGCCGCTGCCGCTTCGAGGCTCGTCTTCGCCTTCGTCGTCTGTCGGCGGCTCTCGTACAATTCACAGATTTCACAAAACTTCATTTTGTTTTTGTTTTGTGTTCGTAATTTAATTTCTAGGTTTTTTCATATTTCTACACTTTATATTCATGTTGTTGTTGTTGTTATAGATTGATTTATTGCTTGTTGCAGGAAGAGATTTTCTAAGGCATCCGTTTTTATAAAAGTCTATATAAATTATATTGATTTCTAGTTCTTTTTTGTACAGATTTATTTGTTTATCTTTTGTTTTGTTTTGTTTTCGATTCGTATTTTGTGTTGATTTTATGTAACTGCTATTTAGATTTAATTGAGGTTTTATTAGATTTTATTAGATTTTAGACTCCTTTTCGATATTTTTGGTTTTCTTCGAATTCTTTCAATTGTTTGTATTGTTTTGTTTTTAGTGTTGATTAAGTTACATTCAAATTTGTTTATATCATTTTTGAACTTAATTCGTTTTGTTAATTGTTCCGTTTCGATTTTCTCGTTTCTGATTTTTTGGCATTATTTTTGGAATATTTTCGGCACTGGGTCTTTCTTTAAAATAAAAAATAAAATATATTTTTAATTACATTTGACTTCTTTTTAAATTTCACACTTGTGATTTTCGCATTACGATTTTTTCCATCAAAATGTTTTTGTTTGCACTGCAGAAAAGTTTTTTTTACTCATAATTAAATATCTGTGAGCGTGCCGACAATTTTTTTGTTATTATTTTTATTTATTTTTAATTTTTACTAAATTACTTTGCGCTTTAAAATATTTTTGAGGTAAAATTTCCAAAAGATCCTTCAAGTTTTCCCGAGACTCCTTTTAGAATTTTCTAATTTAGTTCGAGTTATTAACTTAAAAAAAAAATATCAGAGCGAGAGAGAGAGAGGGGGAAGAGAGTCAAGAGAGAGACAACAACAATCTTGTCATGTTCACTCTTTTGCGACGTTTACGATGGAGCGCGTTTTATTGATAAATTCAGCAATAAAAAAAAATCATGGTGAAAAATCCATGATTGCAAAAAATGAAAAAAAATCAAACAATTTCCACATTCGCCTGAGTTCTTTTTTTCCATTTTCCTCCATTTTGTTTTTTGTCGATTTGAGATTTATTTTTGAACTCACAAATTGAAAAATTCCACAAAGCTGCGACGAGGGCGACGCTGGGGGCGGTCGAGGAGGAGGAGGAGGAGGAGAAAGAGAGAGGATGAAGTGATGAGAGGGTGACGATGGAGTGCCGAAAGGGGTTTGGGGAAGGGGAGCCTCTGGAGCCTGGGGAGGATCCGTGAGATGGCGTCGAAAAAGGCGCCGATGATGGCGAATTTTTCGCGCTCGCAAAAGGGTGCAAACAACAGGGGAGAGCGGGAGGGCAGAGGAGGGCGAGAGAAAGAGGTATCAACGAGAGAGAAAGAGAGAGATAGGAGAGGACAAAAATCGGGAGGTGGTGAGAAAAAGTCGAAGTCGTGGACGGACTCGGGCACGAGGGCGAAGACGACAAATTTGCCTTTATTTGCACAACAGCAAGAACAACCATAAAAGAACCAACAACAAGAACAACAATGAAGCAGCAACATCGACTATCAAAACCCAACAACAACAACAACGACAACTACAAAAGAGCAACAACGAGGCGGAAAAACGCAAGAAGACGATGAGAAACAAAGGCGATTTCACGGAGAGGAAGAAGTTTAAGAGCAAACAGAAGAAAAACAAGAACAATATAAAACAACAACAACAATAACAATCTCGACTCTCCAGCGGAAGTGCGTCATCGGCCCAAACCCAAGCCAAAGACAACAACTACAACAACATGTGAAGCAAAATGTTGCGCCTGTGTGGGTTGAAGGGGAATTTCCCCCGGCGAAGAAGAAGAGATGATGATGAACAAGAGGAAGAATACGATGAAGAAGAGGAAGGAGAATAAGAAGAAGAAGAAGAAAAAGAGGACCCCGAGGCGTTTATTTGAAGTTTTCCAAAGTCTTTAAATATCGAAGTGAGTTCGAATTGATATTGATAAATTGTTTCAGAAGTTTTTCCACTTCGGAATGAGTTGAAATTGTCATGAATTGAATTTTCCATTCATAAAATTCATGTAATTCACTAATCTACTTATTAACATTTTTTTTTACTTATTTCTTCTCTTATTTATTTATTGTTTTATTTATTTTATGTAATTTGTGTTGAAGGTTAATTTCCTAATCAGACGAGGCTTCTTCGTGTCCTACTTAATATTCCACGCTTCCACTATTTCTCCTCCCTTTCTCACTACCCTTTCCCCTCCCTTTTTCTAACCCTTTTTGCTCTCCCACAACCCTGGCTCTCTTTCTATCGACAGTTTTGTTGCCCTTTCACTCTATTGTTTTCGTGTTTTTCTCTCCAAATTGTTGTTGCTTTTTCTCTCAATTTTTGTTCTCCAATTTTTTGTTGCTTTTTCTACTATTTTTTCATCTTTTTGTCTCCAAATTGTTGTTGTTTTTTTTCTGTCCAAATTTCTGTTGGTTTTTCGACCTTCAATTGGATCCATCCGACCATCCATCCATTCATTTATTCATTCATTCAGTCACTCGCTTGACCGCTCATTCAATAATTCCTCTTCTTCTTCTTCTTCGTCTCATTCATTACTTCGCTCGTTTTTGTTCCCCAGGGGATTTTCCAAACATTCGGTTATTTTTACTTACATATAGTTTTTTACGTGAAGTTTTTATATTTTTGATGTAATTTCATTATTTATTCATGCATTTTATTTATTCAATTAGGAAATACTTTTTGGTAATTAATTCTTAATAATAATTTATAATTTTGATCATTTTTAGTGAAATAAAAAAATATATTTTATTATTATTAGTATTGATTTTTTTGTCCCGTTTAATAACAATATAAGAAATCCAACTTTTGTTAAATTAATATTTATTAACTTTTCTTAATTGATTAGAGTATTTATTTATAAGTTTTTATTTTATAGTTTTTATATATTTTTGTATTTTCTATATGTTTTTTTGCATATTATTTGTTGAGTATTATATTTTAAATAATTTTTTTAATATTATTTCATATTTTTCACATGATATTTTCCAATATAATTTGTTATTTAATTATTTTAAATTTATATTTTTATTATTATGTTATACTATTATATTATGTTGGTATATATATTTTTTTAATCTTGCACTTCAAAATTAGTTTTTTTCATGTAGATTTTCTTATATTTCACTACAAATCTTCTTCTCTTCCCCCTCCCTCTCCCCTCAAATATTCCCCCTATTTCTTGGGGTATTTTTCGGTTCGCTGAAAGGTAATTTGCCTCGTGGAATCGAGAAACTCCCTTTTTTCCCACCATCGGGTGTTGTTGTTGTTGTCGCTGTTGATATTTGTGTTGTTGTCATTGTTGTTGTTGCTGCGGTACTTGCTAATGTTGTTAGCCCATTGTTATTGCTGTTATTGTTGTTGCTGCGGTTGTTGTTGTTCATATTATGCTCGGTCGATTAAGCATTTACACCTTCTTCCCCACTACCCGTCTCGCTCCCACCCTCGGCTGTAGTTGGTTGGTCTTATTCTTCTTCTTCTTATTCTTGTTGTTGTTGTTGTTGTTGCGTCGTCAATGTGTCTCATTGTTGTTGCCGGGTGCTTTTGCAACAACAACAAAACGAGCCCATGAATAAATGATGGACATGAATGAGGCAATGAAATATCGAGGGGGGGCGTACGGGGGGCATGCGGGAAGGAATGAGTGAATGAATGAGTGGAGAGGGCGTAGAGGGCAAAAACAACCACAAATATCATAAGGACCCCAGAAAAAGAAACAGAAATAAAAAACATTTCAAACAAAACCCGAAAATCGCACCAGCAAAACCAATGGCCAAAACAACAAAAATAACAGCAACAACATTAAAAGTAAAAAAAAACCTAAATATTACAAAACCCACAATGGAAAAAATGCCTCAAAACAACAACAACAACACAGAATATCAGAATAACAACAACAACAACAAGAAGAGAAAGAAAATATTGAAAAATAGCAACAATAACAGAAATAAAACATGCCGAAAAATTACAAAAACAACGATAAAAACACCGAAAAATAACAAAAACAACTACAAAAACAACAACAAAAACGATATCAATAACCACGGTATGAAAAAAAAAAACCAAAACAACACATACGACGATAGCAACAACAACACGATGACAACGTAACAAAATGCGAACGTGAGGTTTTCGACAACTACAACAACGGCAACAACAAATTGTATAATAATACAACAACAGCAAGAAGAAATCGTCCAACAGCAACAACAAGAACAAGAAATCGTAAAAACAACACAACAACAACAACGAAGAGGTGAAAAATTATGGTCAATCGGTTACCGATGCGATTGCGGTCGAGTCGGAATCGTTTGATTGCTGTTGTTGTTGTTGTTGTCGTTGTTGCTGCGGCGATGACGCCAATCGTCGGAATTGAAAATACACGCACACACACACACGCACACACACACACCCGTACACATGTCGTTATGTTAATTCCCTCCACACTTTTGGTCATCGCCGAAGGTTTCTCAATATCGTTTGTTTTTTCTGTTTTTGGATTTTTTTCTGGAATTTTTCGGTATTTTTCACATTGTTCGAAAAATAGGAATTTTGGGAATTTTTATGTAGAATTAGGTTTTTGTGTTCTTTCTGGCGTTCTCGTTGAATGCTTGAATAATAAATTGTTGATATTTTTAATGATTTTGAATTTGCACTTTATTATTTTCATTATTTTATTATGTTTTTCTTTTCTTTTCGTAACTTTCAATTTTATTTGATATTTTTATTTTTAACAGCAAATTTTGTTTTTGTGAAAATAATTCTACTTAATTCAATTTATCATTGTTTGCTTATTGCATTTTTTCCAATGAATGAATCATGAAATAATTTTACTTTAATCGATCAAATTTTACTACTATTTAATAAAAGTGTTCACTAGACAATATTTGCTATTATTTAAATTGTCGATAATTTCTTGAAATTTATTTATTTATTCATGAGATTTATTTATATACAAAATAAATTACATAAATAAAACTAAAATAAAAAATATATAAAACTAAATTCAGCCGGAATTTTCTTGAAGTAAAATAATCAAAATTTCTGGAAACCGAATTGCTTCAAATAAAATCAACTTCTATCAAGTTGGCAAGTTAGATTTTCCAATTTCTAAACCGATTTTCTTCTGCCAGCATTTGACCGAAAACGAGTTTTGTTTCCACATCCCACACAAACGGAATTCTCGCAATGCTTTCCCTAAATCAAAGCTCCCAAAGCCACGAAGTCCTTCACTCAGTTCACCCAAACGCCCCGAGGTCCTGGGGCCGCACACACACACACACACCTTTGACCTTTCGCGTTAACCTCGGCCAGCGCGGGCAAGACAGAGAGAGGGAGAGCTGGGGACGATGGCCAGCGACGGGCAACTGGAGTCTGGCAGGATCCGCCGAGGGATTCCCGAGGTCTCCTCCAAAGGACCTTCACCCGAGCAGCCTTGGGGCAGCTGCAGAGAGGGCGGGGGACGGGGGACGGGGAGAGAGCGACGGGGACGGGGAGGGGCGACTGAGCGAGATGGCGAGAGAAAGAGATTCGAGCTTCGAGCTTCTCAAGCAGCTCAATTTTCGCCGATGAACTCCTGCGGCTGCTGCTGTTGTTGTTGTTGTTCTTGTTGTTGCCTGGCATATTTGCCGTTGCAGCCCTGGTTTTTCTTGTTGTTGCTTTCCGTGCCATCCTTGTGGTTGTTGTTGTTGCTGTGGTATGCAAAAATTCAACACAAATTTTCCCTTTTCTCGCTCTTTCTAGAAAAATATTCCTTATTTTCCCGATGAGCGAGGCAGAGGGGGGGAGGGGGGCGTGGAACGAGGGCAGAGCGAGAAGGAGGCGGAGGATGGACGAGAAAGAGACGGGGAGACTCCTGTGGGCGAGAGGAACCAAGGCAAAGATTTCCTTCCACTTCTCTCGAAGCTCGCCGTCGAAGTCACGTCGGAGCCACGGCCACAGACACCAGTGGCCGAAGGACGGAGTGCAGGAGAAGCCATCAGAGGGAGAGGGGGGCCGGAGAGAGCGAGAGGGGGCGAGAGGGGACCAAGGACGAAGGACGAAGGTCGCTGAAGTGGCCGGCGCTGAAGGCGGGAGAGGGAAAATCGGGCAAATCGACTTCACTTTTTCTGCTTCATTGTCTTCGTCCTTCGTAACTGGGTCCCCCCCCCTTCCTTCCTTCCGTCTCCCCCCTTCTCCTCACCCCCTCTCTCGGTCGCCCTCGCTCGCCGCAGTGCTCGAGAGGGCGAGAAAATCGAAGGAATTCGACGGGTCCCTGGAGCGTCCTCGAGTTTGCATAGTCGGAATTTCTTTCGCCTCCTTCGCTCCCTCTCTCTCCCACTTTTTCCTTCCTCTTTCCCCTTGACAATAAAAACTCAGCTTCATACACAACAAAAAATGGGAAAAATTGCGGGAATCAAAGAAGAAAATCCCGCAAATCGAATTCCCCGACACAGGCGTCTTCGTCTTCTTCTTCTTCTTCCAGCTTCACCTCCACCTAGTCGTGGCTCCTTCGTCCTGGCAGGAGTCAAGTGTGAAACCACACACACACACACACACCCTCTCACACACACGCACAGTCGCACAGACAAACAACCAGAGAAATGGACGAGTTTCCATTGCAAGCTATGAAGTTAATTCGCATTTGTGTATCTCACGGATTGCCAGCCACCGACGGATGCAAGTTGCAAATTTTCCCCAACCTTCTTCTTCCTCCTCTCCCTCCTCCTCTTCTTGTTATTCTTCTTCATCTGCTCCTCTCCCTCAGCCGTGGTCCCAGCCTCGACCTCGGCCTCGGCCTCGGCCTCGACGCCCGCGGGCAGCTCCTGTGTGTGCATCTTGTGGATGCGCAGATACTTTGCAATTCTGATGGCTCTGTTCTGTTGCCATTGTTGTTGTTGTTGTTCTTCCTTCCTCCAGGGGGAGTTTCTTGAAAGGTCCCGCCGCCCGAGGGAGGGCAAAAAAATCAAGCAAAAAACGCGGGGAACAACAACAACAACAACAACAACAATTCGGAGGCAAATCCGACATCTCGATGCGATGGGATTTCGGAAATTTGACTCCGAATCGACAACAACAGCAATAAAAGCAATCAATCTCGCCCCAAAAGAGGCGGAAAATTTTTGAAAAAAAATTAAAAACTCTACTAAAAAACACGACGAAATGAAAAAAAAGAAAAAATCACCAAAAAATGTAAAAACTAGAGATGAAAAAATCTAAGACAACAAAACAAAAAAAAAAAAAATAATGCGAAAAATCGAAAAATAAAACACGAGCTTCCAACGCGAAAGCACACAAATCTGTGAGATACTTTAGTGCGATATCCGTCAGATACATGCAGCTTAGCTAGGCCAAGTTAAGCTACGTAAACCGGGCTACCGCCGACCGTCGACCGTCGTTTAGATAAAGAAAAGGCCGCGCCACGCATAATTCAGCCGAAACCGTCGAGTGCAGACCGGAGGATGGGTTGCTTGGGATGGACGGGAAGACGGGCGGACGCCGGTCGATCGAGGACGAGCGCCGAAAGAGAGAAAGCAAGAGAGAAAGCAATGCAGCGAGAAGCAAACGAAAGAAAGAGGAGAAGGAACTGGGCGAGAAGGAAAAGAGCGAACGGGGCGAACAGAACGAAGAGAGCAAAGAGAGCGAACGGGGCGAAAATACGAAAGCGAACAAACCTTTGGGCAGAAAACATTTCGATTAACAAATATTTTAATGGAAAAACCGAAGAATGTCACGATGGACAGACAGACGAGGGAACATAGATAGAGGGGATAGAGGGGAAGTCAAGGGCAGGCAGGCAGAGACAGACAGACGGAGGATTCGATGGACAGCCAAATGAGCTGACGGACAGACCGATGAGACGAATGCGTTGCCTCGATCAAAGGAAAGAACGAAGTGCGAATGAGGAGTCGACAGGCGGCCGATGGACAGCCAGACAGTTTGTGAATCGACTGACAGAGGCACGGACGGACAGCGGGCCCAGGCCCGGCCTCGGTTGGACGCCAGGGAATGCGCTCTCGGTAGTCGGACATAAAATCGAAATTAATGGACGCGAACTTCTGGGAGCCGCCGCCGCCGCCGCCTCTTCGTCGTCTTCCTTTTATTCACACTGCAGTTGACGAGCTCTTCTTCTTTGTTTTATTCACCGTCGTCTTCTTCACCTTCTTCGTCTTCTTTTCATTTCCCCCTCCCTCAACACTCCCTCGCAGTCGTCTTCCTCCAACTCCCGGCTGCCCTCCTTCGCCTCCCGCTCCCGCTCCCGCTGCGGCGCCGACGGCTCCGAGGGCCGAAGCGATTGCACGATCGCCGACGACGCCCGACGTTCGGGCGCTGCAATTAACGACCTTGGCGGCAGCCGCGGCGCCGATAACGAGAACAACAACAACAACGACAAGAACGACAACGACAAGAACGACAACGACAACGACACGACGGCAGCAAAAACAATGGCAACAACGGCGATAGCAAAACCGATATGAACAACAACAAAAACAACGAGGACGGCGACGACGACGACGACGACGACGACGACGACGGCGGCGTTGATGATGACGACAGAGCAACGGCAGCAATTGAAAAGCCATTAAAAGTTCCTGAAATTAGTGGGAAATCGCTCGGAGGATAGGGGGAAATTCCCTTGCCAGGTGTCAAAACTCAAAATTATTAGAAAACATTGAATTAAAAACATTAAAGAAACAACTAAAAAACATATATTTGTAGAGGAACGAAAAATTCAAAATATATAATTCCGATCAGAAATAAATAAAACGAAAAAATATACCGAAAAACCCAAAAAAAAATGAAATAATAAAACCAATAAAATACACAATAATAGTCAGGTAAAAATATGGAAAAAAAATATAAACAAATCTACAAAAAAACTAACGAAAATATATGGATAAAAATATAAACAAATCCATTAACGAAGGCATTTTCCCTAAAGACGAATGAAATAAATTAATTAAGAAATGAAATTATTGCAAAAACAATAAACAACGAACAGATGCCGGACAGACAGGCCAGGAATCCGGCCAAGTGCGTGGGCGCGGACGACTAAGAGGTGGAAGAACAAGAGACCGGAGCCGAGTAAATGGCAAATGGAAGTCCATTGGAATTCATTGGCAACACCAACACGTACAACAATAACAATAAGAAGAACAAAATCAAAATCAACGCCCGACCAAACCAGAAAAAACACAACAAAAACAAAAACAACTCCCACCTCGGCCTCCCCGAAGGCGGTCGGCAGCGAAAACGACGACGGCGACGGCGACAACGATGAGGACGAGGTCGGCGGCGGCGTCTTCGGCTTCGCAAAGCAACCGCCGAGTGTCACAAAGAACGAGTGAGAGGTGGTCGAATGGAACGCGGAGACGAGGAGGGCGGCAGAGGGAGGCTGTGGGAGGGAGATGAAGAGCTTCTCAAGTTTGACGCGTGCTGCGGACGGCCGAACGAGTCGCCGACGACGACCACGACGGCGCGACGATGGCCAAGCGAGTTGATCGCGTGGACTTCGGGTCACGCACATTCCTGGGAGAGGGAAGGAGAGAGAACGAGAAAAGACTACGGTACGAGTGAAAGACAACGACGAGGGAACGAGTAACGAGAGAACGAGCGACGAGGGATCGGGCAACGAGACAGGACGAGAGACGGAAGCGACAGTGGACAAAACGAGGAGAATCTCCGAAGGTGTGACCAAAAAAAGTAATAATAAAAAACTATCAAAATAATAATAAATGCATCATGAAATTTGCTCTAAATTTTTTCTCCAACGCAGACGAAAATTGAAAAGTTTTTACTGCAACTTTAAGACGGCAATAGCTCGAAATAACTCGCGCGGACAGTGGGCCAGAGACAAGTAGTTCCAGCGACAGACAGGCAGTTTTTGCGCTGTCGCCGCCTCCCTCGTTACCCGGAACGAGCCTCGCATCAATTTGGCTTTTTATGCCTCAATTAATCTTTATTGTTGTAGTAGTTGCGGATTTGGCGAGTGCTGACGATGGAGACGGCGCGGTTGTTGTTTTTATAGTTGTTTTTGCTGCTCATATTAATGTTGTTTGTTGTTTTTGCTGTTCATATTACTGTTGGTTGTTGCTTTTGTTGTTGAGATTGATGTTGTGTTGTTGTTGTTGTTGTTGTGGCCATTCCTTCCAGACGAGAATTCGCCGCAAAGTGGAGGAGAAAAATGCGTTCGAACTGGGGAAGGTGAAATTTGCGAACAACAACAACAAAATCGCAACAAGTCCGCCCACTCGTTGACACCAGTCGAGGGACGGACGGACGGACGGACGGACGGACGGACGGAGAGACGGCGGCCCACGCGAGGACAGAAACAGACAGATTGCGGAGGAACAGACAGAACAGGCGGACGGACGGACGGACGGACGGACGGACGGACGGCGAGAGCTGTGGTTCGCCGAGGGAGGGGGGGAGAGAGAGAGAGCGAGGAGGCCCCGGAGTGCGGCCAGAGCGAGAGTGAGTGACGGGGGTATAGAGGGAGCGAGACGGCGATAACCACGATGTGTCTGTCGCCTGTCGAACGTGCGGCGTGCGTCGTTTGACGCCTCGCATTAACGTCATTTTTCATCGTGACTCCAATTGACGGCTTTCCACGTTTTCATTCCCTTTATTTACTTATTTTTGGCTTCTTAAATTTTCCGCAATTCTGGGTTTTTCCTCATATTTTACTGAACATTTATTCCAACTTTATTTTAACATTTTTAATAGTATATTTAATTTTTTAATATATATTTAAATATTGTTAATTTTAAATACTTTTTTATTTTTATATTTTCCTTTGTACCAATTTTGGTTCTATTTTTCTTTCCATACTTTTACCTTCTTTAGTTTTTTTTCTAACGTTTATATATTTAATTTTAGTTGCATTTATTTTCGAAATGTTATATCCTTTAATTTATTTATTTATATTCTGTTTTTATGTTAATTTTTCAAAGTTTTCTCCCCAAGTTTGAGTCATAATAATAATTTTCTGATTAGCAAAATAATCCTAGTCATCAGCTTAAATGCGGGGAAAAAGTAGTAAAAGTTCTGTTGCCATGTTTTTGGGGTCGAAGTCGTAAAAACAGGAGCATGTTTGCTGAATGTTACAACAACACACACATAAATTACAACAACTCCCGGGGGGACCATAAAAATCTCATTGGTGGAGACAAGAAAAATAAAAAAATAAATAAAAACCCGGCAATTGGAAGGGGAACGCCAAAATAGTACTAAAAAAAAAGTAGTGAAAAAGGGGGAAACGAAACCCTGGGATGGATTTCAACGTAAAAGCAGGCGAAAAAATCCCTTGGGAAAGTAATGAGAGAGAGGGGAGAGGGAGAGGAGAGAGAGTGGAAAGGATCGATGTGAGAAAGAGGGAGAGAGAGCCGATCGACGTAAGAGCGAAGAGATTGAACGACGAATTCGCCTCAATTTCAAACGCGAATTCAATAACGGCAGGCAACAACAACACCAATGGCAACAAAGTCTGAGGCGGCAGGAGCAGGAGCAACAATCGAAGGCAGACATAAAATACAACAACAACAACAACAACAACAGCAGCAGCAACGAGAACAACACCGATAGTGAATGACAGGAACAGGAGTTGGAAAAACAGCAACAACAACAACAACAAGAAGCAACACAGCATCAGCCGCAGCAGCAACGGCAGCGCTAGGACCAGGAACAGGAACAGGAACAGCAACAACAATAAATTAAGGCGAGAGCAAAGAGTAATAGGAACAACAACAATAACAACAACAATAGCAGCAGCAGCAGAACGATTTACAATGACTGCAACAACAACAACAACAAAAGCAACAGCCATAACAACACAACAGCAACAACAACGACGACAATGACGGGGACAGTGAAATAAATAGCAATAGACGACGACAGGGACAACAATAAAAACAACAACAACAACAGCAGCAACAGCTTCAACCACAAGGGCAAGAAACAGACAAGAAACAGACAACAACAACAAACAACAAGACCAACAACAGACAACAAGACCAGCACAAAATCGGCAACTACAACAAAAACAATAACAACAACGATAACATCAATAGTAAAAGCAACAACAGCGACGACGAAAACAACAACAACAACAACAACAGCAACTGCTGCACCAACGGCAACGATTTTTGCTGCTGTTGCCAACGTTCGAGTTGCCGTTGCTGTTGTTGTTTTAGTTGATTTTTCATTTTTGGGTGAAAGGAGAAAGTTTTCTGCGCCTATATGGAATTGTTGTTTTTGTTGTTGCTGTTGTTGTAGTGGCCGTTGCTTAAACTGCATAAATAATCGCATTGTTGAATCAGCTTCCACGTGTTGTTGTTGTTAAGTGCATCTTGCTATTGCCATTGCTTTAACTGTTGTTGTAACCGTTGCTCATGTTATTGTTGCAACTGTTATTCGCATTGTTGTTGTTGTTGCATCTTGCTAGCAACTGCATCGCCTCGAAAAGTTTTCTGCTGCTTCTTTTATCTCTCTTCTTCTTCTTCTCTATTTCCTTTCACCATTTTCTTTTCTTGTGCTCTGCACGTAGGCACAGTGGGAAAAAGCGTGTATAAATGTATAAATGATAGCCAAGAATTGAACAAAGTGTGCCTTTTTTATTTAATTGATAAAAATTAATTATTAGAACAGGGGAATTAATAGAAATTTAAGATTTTTATTATAATTTTTCAAAATTGCGCTTTATATTGATATTGCGAATTTCAATTGACGTCTTGGAGACAATTATTTATCGCGATTTTCGTGTCGTGTCTCTCGCTATTGGTGTTTCGTTCTTCTTTCCTACTCTACGGTATTCCCTTTTGTCCCACTGTGCCCGGCCTCAGGTCCACGTCTCGCGAGCGACTGCGGCTCCTCGCGCGATGCATGTGGAAGACGCAGAGCACGGGAGAACGAGGGAATCGCAGCAACAACAAAGAGAGGAGCTACAACAACAACGGCAACAACAACAACAACAACAAGGAGGAGGTGGCGGCAGCAGCCACTATTGCATAAATTGTTTGCTGTCGTCTTTCACGTTGTTGATCCTTTCTTCCTGCTTAAATTAATTCCCCCGCCTTTCGCTCTTTGTCCCACTGTTCGCCCCTCTCACGCTCTTCGTCTTCGCCACGCGAATCCCGTTGTTCGCTCCTGGTCTCGCTGAAATTCTCCATTGAAGCGAGTGCCGTGTTTTTCCCTTGAAATTTGAATAAAGCCCATGGTTGTTGTTGCCACAAGATGTTGTTGTTGCGCTTGTAAGATGTTCCTATCGTAATATGTGGTTGTTGTTGTTGTTGTTGTTCTTGTTGTAACATATTGCGACACATTTTGTCGCATGCGGGAGGGAGAGGGAGTGGGAAGGAGCGAGGATGTGTGGAAGAAAACGCCAGAGAGCGCGGCAAAAATGACACATTGAGAGAGGGCGCGGAGAGAGGGCGGGGAGAGAGGGCGACGAAGATGAGGCGAAAGGCGAGGAATTTCCGATGTGCGGAATTCGCCTGGAATTATTTTTTAATTAAAAACTGCAGGAATTCCTTCCAAAAAATTGCGAACCAGTTGAGGGGAAAAAGTTGACTAAAAAATGACTATCGAAAAATGACGACAAAAAAACAGTTGGAGAAAAAAGTTGCCAATAACGCTGACACGAAACGATTGGGGAAAAAATTTCCCCACGGCGAAAATGGAAGGGAGAGCCGGAGAGGTCATTCAAATAAATGTCCTTTCTTGAAGAAGAACAAGAAGACAAAAAAGTAACTCCAATAAAAAAACACGACTTTGCAACTTCACTTGAATCGACTTCGTCGAGGGCCCTCGCGGCGTTGCCAGATTCCTCGACACTTCTCGGCACTTCGACGCTGCGAAGATTCTTGTTGAGAGCGAAAAAAAAAACAGCGAAGGCAAAAAAATCGAATGAAGGAAAAAATTCCAACAACAATGCGAAATCACAGTCCGAGTGAATGAGCAGTGGGAGAGCGAGACGGAGCGAGAGGGGGGAATTTTTTAATGCACTTAAAACACGTCTAGACGGCTGATAAAAGACTAAGAGGATGACGGCGGCGATGAAGAAGAAGAGGGGAGGCAGGGCGAGGCGAAAAATAAAAGCGAAAACAGAAACAAAGAGAAAATAAAAATAAAAATAAAATGATTCACAAATGGCAAACAAAAAAATAATATTCAGAAAATAATGCGAATTAATACAATTATTCATTTAGATTTAATATATTTCAATTATTTATTTATATTTTATTAATACAAGATATATAGAAATTTCTTTTAGTGAGAATTCTATTTTTAATTTATTTAATTGAAGTTGAAATTTTGACTCCTCAAATAACTTTCAAAACGAGACAAAATTTTTCTAAATTTACAAAGATTTAAAAAGAATTTAAGTACAAAATCAATTCAAAATTTAGATTCCAGCGGAAAAGTCGAAAACAATAAAACAGCAGAAATAAAATAATAAATCAAACGAGCTGATCGCGACGTGAGAGCGGTTGGGAATGAAAATAATTTTAAAATTCACTGCACAGGGCGCAGGCATGGGTGCATGTGTGTGTGTGTGTGTGTGTGCGTGTGTTCGCTTCCAGCACGAAATCAATAATTGGTCGAAGCCGCCGACGGTCTTCGGCCCGTCGACCCCCTGTCACTCTCGCCGTCTCGCTCGCGCAGCTCGGGCCGAGCTCTTTTTCCACGGCTCTCGGAACAAACAGAGACCGATTGGAAGGTTCAAAAACACCTTCCAAGGTGTTGGAAAACCGCGATGTCAAATCGCTGGAACGATTCCTTCAACTGCAAATATTTGCAAATGTTTTCTTATCTTCCCGAAGTTCTTTACTTGGCTTTGGCTTTGTTGAATTTTGGCGTTTGAAATATATTTGTGTCTTTATTTGTGTTTTATATTTTAATTCTTATTTACTTTCGATTGTATTTGTATATTTTGTTGTTGGTTTGTTTATCTCATTATTTATTCTAAACCTTGTATTTTTATTTATTTGTATATTTATTTATTTAGACATTGTTTATTTAGAAATTCTTCGTATTTATTTATTTGAAATTTATTGTATTTTTGGTCGAATTCATATTTGATTTTTTTGTTTCTCTCTTTATTTTGTATATTTCCTTTATAATAAGGATGATATCCGCATATTTATTAATTTAAATTTTATTTGTATTTTTGCTTGTTGTTGTTGTTATTTTTACTACATTATTTTTCATCTACACCGAGTTTTCTCTGGCACAATTTTTATTAAATTTTCCATTACAATTTATTGCCGTTGAACAACTTTGTTATATTTCTGTTGTTGTTGTTTTTGTAAATGAAATTGTCGTTATTGTTGTCGTTGCCGTCGGCGGCGTTGCTGTTGTTGTTGTTGTTCTCTGTCAAGGTCAGCCAGGTTGTTCAGCGATTTGTATTTAATGCCGATCAAAGAGAGCGAGTGCGCCGCAATCAAGGTAGAACAACAACAATAAAGCAACAGAAACAATAACAACAATGACAGCGGTAGCAACAACAATGATAATTATTTATACAACAACAACAACGAATACAACAAATACAACGACTAACCAGAACAATGACTGCCATATGGAGCAACAACAAAAACAGCCACGACAAAAACAACAACTGCATAAAAAAGAAACTACAAAAAATAGAAAATAAAATAATAATAATAATTTAAAAACACGAACAAACAAAAATTAGTTCAATAAAAAGTTATTAATTTTTATAAAAATTTAAGGGAATAATTTAAATTTTTATTGGAATTTTTCACAAACTTCGATTTTCAGTCATTTTAAAAACATAACAAATTGGAATGAAAATATGAAAATAACGCCAGGCAAGAAGGGAAATTTTGTATAATTTTTGTTTTTTAAACCGAAATTGATTTTCTCCATTTCTTCTCGTTTTTTTCCTGATGTATTTTTCAAATATTGTTTCATCATTTTTCTGGATATTTGATTTTCATGATTGATTTCTTAAGATGACTTCCTGTCATTTCGTTCTCTCTGCCATTGCTTTAAAGGACCTAGGGCTGTTGTTGTTGTTGTCCTGGACTTATTTTTAAACAACGGTCGCCCCCCGACCCGATCTCGCCAGACGACGACTACGAGGTGTGAGTTTCCTCCATCTGTCTCTCGTCGTTGGAGTCGCGAGCATGAGCGGGGAAAACTGGAGCAGAAGCCGCGGGCAGGCGCGGGAGAGCATGCGAGAGCGGGCAGATGACGCGAGAGCGCTGTGGACAAGGGCTGCGGGTGAGAGAGCGAGAGAGAGAGAGAGAGGGTGAGAACGGGCGAGAGCCGGGTGACAAGAGACAAACACGTGACAACCGCAGACATTTATTTTTAGCTCTGACTCCTTCGTTTCTTCCCAACGCATCTGCTGTTGTTGTTGCTGTTATCGTTGTTGTCATGATGAAATGTGATTTTCCCCCAGCTTTTTCCCGAGGGAAATTTCACAAAAAAGGAACAAAATAAATAACGGAAACAACAATGTAATAAACAATGACAAAAAGGAAATAAAATATATTAGAGAATAAAATACAAAAAAAACAATAAAAAATTAATAAAAATAAAAAAAATATACATATATATATATAAATTTAATTTAAATATTTTTAAATATATTTAAAAATTAAGAAGCAAAATAAATGAAAACGAAATAAATTTAGAACAAGGAAGAAAACAATTTAAATGAAAATGCCCATTACAATTAAGAAAATCATCAGCGGACTTCAGTCAATCAACGAGCGAAATTCTCGGTTAGAACAAAAGTTTATCAGCAACAACAACAAAAACAGCCGCCACAACAACAACGACCACAACGACAACAGCCATAACAACAACAACAACAACAACAACAACAACAACAACAACAACAACAACAACAACAACAACAACAACAACAACAACAACAATAGGTCGTGCTGTGACTCATTTGTTATTGTTTTGACATGTGTTTTTTTTCTTTGGTCTCTCAGTGGAAAATTGTTGTTATTGCTTAAACAACAACAATGCCAAATGCGTTCCAAATGTTGCCATATGTCAAAAAAATGGCAACAAAATATTATTTTATTTGTATTTTTAATGTGGTCATTAACAAGTACAAAGGTTTATTTTCATTAGATTTTGTTAAAATTCAGATAATTGTACTTTTGGTGTGTTCTTTTCTTAATTTTTATTTTCGTAAAGGTTTCTTTAATGCGTTTTTCATGTGTGGCATTATTTTTGAATGTTCTCATAAACATTAAAAAACAATTGAGTATAAAATTTTGTGTATTTTTAATTATTTTTTTTTATATTCTTTAGATCTTCTGTAATATTTCTTAACCTTGTGCACTTTTATACTTTTTTTATTTCTTCATGTGATTTCATTTTTAGTAATTTTTATACTTCAATTCCACTATTTTTAGTTAATTTCATTTTTTATAGTTTTTTAAGTATATTTTTGTACTTCATTGCTTTAAATTTTTTGTCTTTATTTTGTATTTTTTTAATCACTTAATTTTCCATTACGATTTCGTGCATTTTTATTCTGTTATTTCTTCCACATTTTTTAATTTACATACTTCTAATTTTTATATTTTTAGTATATATATGTTTGCTTTGTTATACTTTTAGTTCCTATATATTTTCATCTTTCGTGCTCTTCCAGAAATGAAACGTTTTGACCTTTTCGTTTTCATAGATTTTAATTATTCAGTTTTGCCACAAATTCCCCTGAAAACGCCACACATCATCCTCATTAATGACGTTTCTCCCTTAATTAAATGCACCCCAGGTGTGCGAGTGAGAGGGAAGACGTCACCGGCTGATCATCTGCAGGAAGGAAGAAGGTCTTTTCGATTTCTTCCATCTGTTTGCACCGTTCGGTGTCGACTTCATTTGCATCGGGCTTTGGCTCTGCCGAGGGCCTTCTGACAGACCCTAATTAAAACCTCCTGCATCCTGCAGAGGCCAGGCGTCCGTCCGTCCGTCCGTCCGTCCTGCGGTCTGCGCGTTGTCCGTCCGTCCATCCACTCGCTCGCCCCTCCATCCCTCCTTCCGGCCATCGGCTGTTCGTTCGTCGCCTGCACCCGCTTATCTTATCTCGGCCGCGGGGATAATTTATGACCACGTGCAGCGAGCCTGGCCACTGGACTGGACGGACGCCGAGATCCACCTACGGACGGCCGCGACGATCGATCGGGCGCCGGCCACTTGCACGGCCGGCCCAGAGAGCAGGACAAACCGCCCGAGAGATCGCCTATCGCCGGCTCTGCTCCTTATCGAAACACATGCATCGAAATTACTACGGACACGTCCTGCTGTGGCCGCCGGAGCCTCCGCGGGTCGATCGATCGACGTCGGTCGGTTGGGAACTCGTCGGTCGGCTCCGTTCGATTTGGTTCGCTCGGCTCGGCTCGGCTCTGCTCGGCTCGGCTCTGTTCGTTTGCCTCGCCATGTGCGCCGTCTCAGTCGGCGGGTTTCGCTTCCCGGAGCCCCAAATAACAGTATTTACGAACGCCAGGACGTCCTTCCTTCTTGTCTTCCTTCCTCCCGTCCGTCCGTCCGTCCGTCCGTCCGTCCGTCCGTCATTCCAAGGAAGTCCTCGCATTTCTTATTCAATTAGGAAGACACAGAAGGCATCTGTTCCTTGTTCCTTTTTTTGTTTTTATAAATTTTCTTGTTTGTCGGTTTTTATTTCCTGGCTCCCTTCCCTTTGTTCGCTTTGTTCGCTTTATTCCAATTTTTCTCCTTGGGTTTTATTTGTATATTATTTTTATATTTTTTCTCTTTGGGTTTTATTTTTTCCCGAGTATCTATTTCTGACTTTTTATTCCTTTTTTCCTTAATTTTTTTGTTTGTCCCCGCTCCTTTGCGGTCTCGGCTCGGCGCACGCCAAGCGCAGGTTCCTCCAGCTGTCCAGCTGTCTGTCCGTCCCTCGGTCCACTCATCCATCTGTTCTCGATCGCCGCCTGTGATTATCCTGCCGATCTCTATCTCTCTCTCTCTCTCTCTCTCTCTCTCTCTCTCTGCCTCCTGTCGATTCATTAATTCTCGTCTCCTGCATTTCTGTCATTCGAATGATCCTCGCAAGGACATGTGTTTCTCGGGAACGCCTTCCTCGGCCTTCTTTTCATGTCCTTCTTTTGTTCCCAATATTTCGTTATTTCTGTTCTTAGTCATTTTCCTCCTTGATTATGTTCAATTTTTTGATTATGGCAATTATTCTCATCCTGTCATTATTTTACTATCGGTGGAATCAAGCGATCGTTTAGATGGGGAATTTTCAGATTACTTCATTTTTATGTATTTTCTATGATATTTACCATTTCATTTAGATTTTTCTATTCATTTTTTTTTAATTTTTTATATTTTATTTATTTAACATTATTTTACGTATTTAATTTTTCTTTCAATTTTATGTTATTTATTTTATTTTGCTAATTTTCTTAAATTTCTTACTTTATTTTATTCGTTTGAAGTTAAATATATTTTGTATAATTTACTTTGCTTTTTTCCAACACGGTTCATATTTGTTAATTATTGTTAGTAAATTTCATTTTGCTCAAACAATTCAATTTTTTTCAATTTTTTTTTATTAATTTTTATTATTATTTGATATCATTTTGAAGAATGATATTCATTTTGTTTAAATTGAAATTGAATTGAATATTTGTGCTGCTATTTTGTATTAAGAAATGTATTTTGGCGTTCATTTGTATTTATTTTTTTAAATCTCTTTTTTAAAGAAAATTCCGATGTCGATCTCTCTCGCTTGGCCTGGATCTCTCCACGATTTCCCCAATCTCTGATCGCCCAAAGCGTTTTCTCTTTCTCCCCCTCCCTCCTCGATCCTTGCAACTCACTATTCTCCTTCCTGCCTTCCTTCCTTTCGCCCTCCCTTCGTCTTCCTTTCATCCTGCCGGCGTCCTCCACCTGACAGCTGGCGTCCGAGGCCTTCCAGAGGCTTCTCCGAATAATCTGCCGGAAGCCGCAAGTTTCGCGGCCGAAAAATTGAATAAACCAAGTTTCAAATGAGCCAGAAAAATGAAGTGAGCGGGAGAGGCCGACGGGCAGGAAGAGGAAGGGAGAGCGGGAAGATGGCGTGACACACAAACACGGGCGGCGTGATAAGCAGCTGTGAAGAGCAGCGCGTCTTCAGATGGCGGCGCCGATGGCACCGAAGACGACGGCCGACAACAGCAACAGCAACAGCAACGACAACAACAACGACAAACGAGGGCCGACGACGACCACAGCCGCCTACCGAAGACGACAAGCGCAGCCGACCGACGGCCGACGACGCCAACCGCCGACCACAACCGAAGACCGTCGAACGACCACAACAACAATTCAGTGAACACCGCGATGAACGAAGAGAAGAGAGCAGAGAAAAACAACAACAATAACACGAACGCCCCTCGCCACTCACGACGACTCACGTCGGCGGCACCTGTTTCTGCCGACTGCAAGATAATTGTTATTGTTGTTGCTCATAAAAATTGTTGTTCCTTTTTTAGTTCCCGTACCCGTACCCGTTGTTGTTTTAGTACCCTTTGTCGTTGTTGTTTTCCGTAACCTCTGTTGTTGTTCTTCTCTTGTGCTGCTTCTGCCGCTGCTGCTGTCGGCGTCTGTCGGCGTTTGGCTGATTTTTTGTTTCGTTCGCTCAGTTTTCTGTTTGTCTTCTCTTATTTCACGAAATTCAGGTGTATTTTTATAAAAAAAACACGAGACTTGGAAGGAGTGTCAGAAAAATGTTTTGAAAATTAGGTGAATATTAGAAGAGAATACGGAACAGAAAAATAAAAAATTATATTGAAAATGGACAAAAAGAAATGCAAACAAAAAATATTTTATGAAATAATATTTAAAATAAAAGTACAAACATTTCAGAAATGGAAATCCAAGTTTAATCCACATAATTCAGCGCATGGAAAAATTTCGAGACGACGCGTCCTCAACACTGCAAATTAATTAATTAAATTATTTTTTAAAATACATTTTTTTAATTTATTTTTTTTACATTTTATATAGAACATTTTCATTACATATTGTATTAAATTTTTAAAAATGTTTATCAAATTCTATTATTACATTTTTCATTAAATGTTTTGTCTGTTTGCTTGACTTTTTCTATTAAATTTGTTTTTTCTGAAGTAATTTATTTTGATTTTAATTTTATTTTAAGTTTTTTTTTTGTTTTTGTTTTAGTAATATTTCGAAACCTTAAACAAAAATTGAATTTTTTTTCTTTTAACTATTTATTTATTTTTTCGTATGATTTTTAGAACTTTTGCCGCACATCAATGGAAAATTTGTAATCAATTGTTGGAAGAATTGTTTTATAATTTTTGTTGTTGTTGTTGTTGTAATTCCAAGAATTTGTTTTCATTATTTGTCAGATTCCATTTTCTTGGTGGCTTTTGTGTTTTGTTGCTGTTTTTGAATGTAATTACTTTAACTTGTTGTTGTAATTTAATTGTTGTTCGCACTAATGTCGATGGTGTTATTATTATTGTTGTTGTTGTTGTTGTTATTATCGCGGTTGTTGCTTTCATTGCTCTTGGTATTGTTGTTGTTGTTGTTGTTGTATTAAACACACTTTTGCTTTTATCGTCCGATAGCCATTACCGCAGTTGTTATTGTAATTAGCCTAATGAACTCTTGAAATGTTTCGCGAATTTTCCATTAATTTCTGCTCTTTCCCCTTCTACATGTGTGTGTTTGGGTGTGTGTGAGTGACTGTGTGTGTGCTTGAGAGTGGGTTAGTGCCAATTATTCCGCAGCCACTGTGGTCGTCACGGGCGTGGTCGGTGGAGCCGCTGGGCCGATTTGGAGAAAGGAATTTTCAGCGATTTACAAAGGTTTATTGAAAATTTATTTCGACACCAAAATATAAAAGTACATATTTTTCCAATATTTTTAATTGCGGAGTTGTGTAAAAATATTTTCGCACATTTTCGGCGACCAAAAATATACGATTGCATTAAAACATTATCATAAAATTCAATTTTTTCCACTCCCTGACGGCAAAAACCGACAAAAAATGCAAAAATAAAATGTTTTCAAAATCTGAAAAGCCAAAACGAGGGAGAAAGCCTGAAAAAACCCGCGGGAGGCTGAGACGAGACGAAGTCTCGAGTCGAACGAATGGATTTCATGCAAATTTTCGGCAATAAATTTATGCTAATTTTCGAGTTCTCATTGTTCAAATAGATGGTTGTTGTTGTTGTTGTTGTGGTATTTTTTGGTGTTTTTCGTTTTGCGCACAACTCGTTCCACAACAATAACAACAACAACAACAATAGCAATTTGAGAGCAGGCCACGGAACACGAGCAGAAATCATTCCGTTTCATTCGACGCCTCGGATTTGCATTTGAAACAAAGTCGCGGCGACCGAAATTGGCCCAGGGCTCGCGAAATTCGCCCTAATGAATGCAAATTCCCAGTTTCACATTAAGTGCGATCATTGGCTGATAGTTTGCTAATCGCCGTCATTCGGGGACATTTTTCATGCCGAGTCGTTTAAATAACGCGATTAAGATAAAAAAGTCCGACCTGACGGCTTCGAGGATTCCGAATTTTTTTCTCCGCTCGCCAATGCTTTCGGATAGATATTTCAATGAATTTTATTCGAAAACCTAACTTGGTAATTTGGTATTTTTTCGACCTAAACTTGTCTCTCTCTTGTTAAAAATTGTATAGAGAAAATGATTTAAAAAATTATACAAGTTTTCATTTAAATATACCAATTTAATGAAAATTTATATAATAAAGGTAAATGTAATAAAATGTTGAACGAATAAATATTACAATATTTACCGAAAATTTATACATTCAATGCAAATTTATAAAACGAATGTAAATTGGTTATTAATTCATTTGTCGCTTTTTAATCGAAGTGAACATTTAAAATAAATCGAATTTTTTACATGAGAATATTTCGCATAAAGAACTTCATTTGAGAAGCCTTGGGAATATTTAATTAATTAATATCTATTTATTTGTCCATTCAATGCAAATGTCGTACTTAAATTATTAAATTAATTTTTTCCACATGACTCTTAGTTTTTATAATTGATTGTTAGTATTTATGGTTTTCATTATTGAGAATAAATTTAAAACACAATTGACGGACGATATTTCTTTCTTATTGCTTTTTCATTCCATTCATTAACTTTTGAGTGCTTTTATTTATTGTTAATTTTTTGTGCAGTTTTTGCTTTATGAGAAGGATATAATTTACATATTTGTGTCAGAGAAAAATTCACCGAAAAATTCCTAAAAACTTCCCCGCCCCGCCGATGCTGTGTGCGTGTGTGTTGGTGTGTGTGTGTGTGTGTGTGTGTGTGTGTGTGTGTGAAAATGTTTCACTGTCGCTGTTGGTTGTAAATTAATTAGCGCATAAATTATGACGGTCTCGTCCACCTTGGCAACAGATTTTCCTCCCCTCTCCCCCTCACCCCTTCTCCTTCCCCCATCGCGCACGAAGCGACGCCAAAATTCTTCGATAAAATTTTGTGCAAATAACGGAGAGAAAACGTACATAAATCGCAAATGTTTGGCACATTTTCGACCGAAATAATAATTATGACCAGAGAGAGATAGCGGGACGAGAGGGGCGAGAAAATCGGCAGAAATGAAATAAAATCAAATGGCGTCAAACAACGGAAAATAACATGGGAAGATGCAACAACGACAGCAGCAAAAACTAACAACGACAACAACAACAACAAGTCGACTGCACCGCTTCGAGAAATGAACGATTTTCCAAGCGCGCACGCAAGCGACGGAGGGGAGCGAGCGAGCGCGATGGACGGGGGGAGGGGACGAAGAGGGCGAGAAGGGAGGAAGAGGAGGCGGGGGAGGAGCGCGTTCGCGGCAATAAAAAGTCATTTCGCATTTAGCGCGTTCGCAAATCATCGCGATCGCAATAAAATAAAAGTAGCAGGAACATAAAATGGGAGGAAATGGAAATAAAATAAAATAACAGGAAAGCAGGTAAAAATAAAGGTCAAATAAATGGGAGAAAACACAAATAAAATAAAACAAAGCAAAGAAAGTGAATTCTTTGAAATAAAATAAAACCGCGAGAATATTCACAAAACTCAAAATTTTTAAAATTCCACAAATTTTCCTACCAATCAAAATTTCTACAAATTGAAACATGTTCACAAAATCGGAATTGTCACAAAATCACAAATTTTTTTACAAACTTCATAATTTCTTCGAATTACACAATCAACATATTTACCAAAACAATAAATGCTTGAAGAAAAAGAAGTCTCAAATAATAAGAGGAACATTTCTGAATTAAAATTCCTCCGGGCCCGGCGTGGAGGGGCGAGGGAGTTGCCACATGGTTCGCGCGGTGGGGGGAGGCGCGAAATTTCGTGTCGAGAACAGCGCAAAAATTTGTAGAACGCCGACGGAGCAATAAATTATTGTCCAAAACAACTAAAACGACAGCAACAACAACTGGAGCAACAACAACAAGAACAACAACAACAACAACCGCACCGACGAAGTTCAATAAAACAAATGCCAATAAAAGCATTAAAGAATTAGTGAAAATAGTGAAATAAAATGAGGTGCAGCCAAATAAACAAAAAGGGGGAGAAAAAAATCCCGCCAGAAATGAATTTTCCACTGTTTACTGTTGTTGTTCTTGTTGCAATATTCAGGCGATTTTTTCATTGAATTTATGGAAAAATTTGCAGAACTCTATTGACTATTTAGATTCATATATATTTTTAACTGAAGTATTTTTATTTAGTATATTTTTAATACTCATGGATTTTTTATTCAATTCAATTTATTAGTATTTTTAAATTATTGATTTTTTGAATTTATTGATATTTTTATTTTTTGTTAAAATTTTCAGTTTATTGAAATTTCTACATTATCGACAAATTTTTATATTATAAATTTTTTTGTATATTAATTATTCTGATTTGTATTTTTAATTAATCGGTTTTTTAAAGTTATTGATATTTATAGATATTTTTAATTTAATGAATCTATTGATATTTTTAACCAATTGATATTTTGAATTTGTTGATACTTTTATGTTTTTTTTAGAGATTTTTATCGGCATATTTGGATTGATTTATTCATTATTATACATTCTATATTTTAGCATGAGTCTTTATTATATATGAATGTTTTATATTTTTCATATTATTTATTTATTTTATTTATATTTTATTTATCATTATTTTATTCAATCATATATTGTTTATATTTTATATTTTCAGTTTTTACACACACTTTTCACCCTATTTTCTGCAGATTATAAATATTTTTATACTCTCTTTAATTTCGCCACCTTGTTCCCATTGTTCAATTTTTCCTGATTCAATATTTAAATATTGGTATGCCCTTAATTTTTGGTAATTGTAATTTTTGTAATTCATCCGCATTCTTCTTCATAGCTTTTTTTTGAAAAATTTTAATTTAAATCTTCTATTCAATTATTTACCAATTTAAATAAACACCCATAACTTCCGACTTCAATATATTGACATCAAGTTATTGGAATATCTGGCAGCTCGTGAAATGCGAATTCCTGGAAAAGTCGTTGTTGCCGCTGTGAAATCCGGCGAATCCGACGCGATTCTCGGAACGAAATCCCATCGTCCGCACCTAAGGCAGCGTTCGATTAGCGTTTGGAAACAACAATAATCGCGACCGCAATTTATTTGAACACGAATTGCGAAATCGTCGCATTTTCCGGGAATTATTTCGATTCTTCTCCACTTCTATAAAATTATTCAACTGATTTTCTACGGCGCAACAGCTTGCGGGGATTTTTCTGAAGGCATTTATTCCATCATCATTTAATTTTTGTTATTTATTTACATATTTGTCATTTATTTTCCCTTTGTTTTGATATGTTTTATCTTTATTGTTTTTGTTCTTATATTTCCGGTTTTTGCAATTTTTGTTTGCGCATTATTTTTCTTCCCATTTTTGTATTTTTCCATACTTTTCACCACATCATTTATAAATAATTTTTTCGTATAATCTCGGATAGTTTTTCCGTATTTTTGCATGTTATTTTGTGTATTTTTAGCTAATCATTTGCATGATTTTTTTGCTTTTTTGCCGTGCATTTTTCCATATTTTTTTCCACATTTTCCGAGCGTTTTTTGCAAAATGCGAATTAAAATTTGCGGTTTTCTCGGTTTAATAGTCGTGCTAAATCGCGGTGTTTTTACGAATATTGGCAGAGACCTTGTTGCTGGTGTTGTTGTTGTTGTTGTCGCTTCGGTTATTATTATTATTATGGTTCCTGTTGTTGTTGTTGTTGTTGTGGATGCTGCTACCGCTTTGTTGACTCTCGCAAATATTTGGCTCGACTTCTCCGCTCCACCATGGCGAATAAATCAAATTAAGCTGTCATTCATCATCAACATCAACATCAACATCAACATCAACATCACCGACTGCCACCGGCAGCTCCCCGCTTCCTCTTCTTCCTCGGCACCTGCCGACCTCGACGCCGACGCCGACACCGACGCCACCGGCCGACCCAGGGCGCTCCGGTGGCAGCCGAATGACTTCATTAGCAGGCCGATGATCGATCGAGCGAGCCGTGGATTGGCAGCAACAAAGACAACAACAACAGGCACCCCATTCCGTAGATACGCAAATGTATCGCCCGGATGCAGCGGCCTCACCAAACCTATCGAGTGTTTCTCTCCACTCGAAAAGGAGCGACTGCGGCATGAGAAGGATGCAATGGAGCAAATCCTCGAAACCCCGACGACGACGACGACGACGACGACGACGTTGGTTGTTTGCATCCGACGGATGCGTTGCGCTGGCGTAGCCAAAGGATGTGTGGGCTCGGGTCGGATGCGGATGCGGTCGATCGTTAATGAATGAAGGCAGCAGGAGCAGCAGCAGGAGGAGAGGGAGAGGGAGAGGGAGAAGCAAACAAATCAATTATCGTTCGTTCCTCCTCCCACGCTCGCTTGGTCGAGGTTCGACTTGTTATTGTTCTCGTTCTCGTTCTCGTTGTTGTTGTTGTTGTCGCGGCCCGGCACCGCAGAAGCCAAAGGAAGCCGTCGACCACGTGCTACAAATAAATCAACAGCTCGTCGCCCGCCGAAGGAAGCGCGGCAGGCGGGCGAGCGATTGAGCACGTTGGGATTTGGAGAGGCTTCTGTTGTTGTTGCTGTTGTTGCTGCGCCTTCCAGGGGCTCCTGGGCGTCCCGAATCCGAGCCTGGACGCCGAATCGAGGAAAACTTAAGTAAAATGTTTGCCTCGACTTTTTTGTTGGTGTTTTTGTTTTTACATTTTGCTTCAGTTTTTTGTTAATTTCATTACTTTTTTTCGGTTTTTGGTTCAACTTTTTGTTTTGCAACCAGTTGTCGCGGCCGACGAAAAGTTCGGAGCCGGTTTTGACGTCACCAAAAGCAGCAGCAACAACAACAACAAAGTGCCAGAGGTAAACGAAAAAAAAAAATAAATATATATATATTTAAAAAGAAACAGAAGGGGAAGAAAAACCTCATTTAATTAAAACAAAATTTATGCAAATTAATTCGAGACATGTGCAATAAAAGATTTTATTGCGATCGCAGTTGTCTTTAAAATTTGTTGTTGTTGTTGTTCGATTTATTTTCGTCGCCTCGTGTTGTTACGTCTTTATTTTTTTCCAATTATTTTCTCTTCGATTTCTTAGTTTTTAGTTTGATTTCCTATTTCTTACTATTTTTGTCTATTTATATTTGGTTTTTATTTTGAGTTTTGTAATTCTGATTTTGCATTTAGCTTTTGTATTTTGAGTTTGCATTTGAATTTTTAAATTAGGTTTGGAAATTTGATTTTTATGTTAAATTTTTATTTTACTTGCTTTTTAAGTTATTTACATCACTTGATCTTTCTTCTGAGACCTTTTATTTCATTTGCTATTTTATTGTTTTTTTATATATATTTTTACAAATTTATTTAAACAGTTTTTATATACTTTTTTATTGCTTGTTTTTTAATAAATTTATTGCTTGGATTTTTATTGCTAATTTTTTGAGCTTTGCCCGTTTCTTGTCGACATTTTATTGATTTTCGATTCCTCATTTTTGTTTTTGATTTTTTCAATGTTCGCCTTATGAATTCTAAATTCAACAAATCTATGATTTATTGTTGTGGCTGTTGTTGTTGTTGTTGTTGTTGCAATTGTTGTTGTTTTGCCGTTCTGCCGGTTTCTTCAAAACAACCGCGAGGCGTCAAATTTTTCGTTTCGCAAAATCCATTTTATTTCGGCGACAAATTTGTCAGGGAGTTTCATTGTTGTTGTTGTTGTATTTTGTTGTTGCCGTCTCTTTTGTTCGTGTGGCTGCGGTTGTTGTCGTCGTTGTTGTTGTGGTTGTTGCGGCCGTCGTCAGCCAGACGAGTGAATGAAATATTCATAGATTTATGGCGACATCGCCAAATATTCATGTATATATTTCGGCACATATAGATACATATATATATATGTATTTATCGTTATTTTTTTTTTTTTTTCGTGAAAACACGCGCCCAGATCAGATACAATTATCGGGATTTCCATTACTTTTATTTATAATTTTTCAATTATTTTTATTTATTTTTTATTTTTTTATTTATTTTTATTTTTTTATTTTTTTTTTTCGTATGACTTTCGCTGAAGTGGAGCCTTGAAACACGTGAGTAAGTGAAAAATCGTTGCTCAGTCGGTCCCGGCATCCACGAGATGCGGGGCTTCTGAAGTATCCGCGAGATACGAGTGGGGACGAGGGCCGCGGATGAGCTCAGAGCGGGGGCGGCTGCGTCCGATCGACTAATTGCAGAGGATGCGATGATCGCACACCAACACACTCACACACACACACACACACACGAACGCTCTGACACCCACACTCCCTGCATTTGTCATCGAGGTCTCGACGGAAACTCGTGACGAGGCCTCGCCCGCAGGGCTCCTCCCACTCGCTCGCTCTCGCCCCCACTCTCCCTCTCTCCCTCCCTCACCCTCTCCCTCTCCCATTCTCCCTCTCTAGAACAAATTGCGGATGAATTAAATCGGTTGATGAGGCATCGATCGGAAAAAATAAAAATAAAACATGATTAAATCGAATTAGAAAGCAAAAAAAAGGAAATATTTCAATATTTACTAAAATCAAATGAAAAGCAAGAAAATCGAAATAAAATCCAATAAAATCCAAATGAAAAGCACAGGAAAAACCGAAAATTCAATACAAAATTACAGATGTACAACAGAAGCAGAAGGGAAATAAAAAACAGGAAAATCAGATCAGATTTGGGGAAACGCGTTTGGCAGAATCCAATTAACGAGGACTTAGCGACAGCTTACGAGCTGACTTAGCAACGAGAATGAGAGAGAGAGAGAGGGAGAGGGGGGGGGGAGGGACGCAGAGAGGGAGAGCGGAAACGACAGAGTTGGGCGCGAAAACAGAAACAGAGAAAACTCGAGAAATGCTGAAAACTGGCCGTGAATCACTCGAAAGGATCCGCAACAGGCGGCAACAACAACAACGACAACAAGGATGGCGACGACGGCGACGACGACGATTAGAATAACAACAACAATGTGGTGGACAAACACAACAACAACAACAACAACAACAGCGATCTCTCCTCCCATCGCTTTCGCTTCCCGGGACTTTTGCGAACGACGCAATTGTACACAAAATCACCAACAACAACAACAATCAAAACTACAAAAATAACAACAACAACAACAACAAGAATAGTGACTACCAAAAAACAACAACAACAATCGAGCACCACGAAAATCCTTGAACACGGCCAGGAGCCGGAGATGAAGGAGCAGAAGCGGAAGGAGCCGGAGACAGAAGCAACAGCGTTGCCACTTTATTTAAATTCGCGGCGAGTGTGTGAAGGCGACAAACAGATTCGGGAAGGACGAGAGCGAGGACAACAACAACAACAACAACAACAACAACAACTGGAACTAGAACAACAGCAACCACAGCTCGAAGACCAAGAACAGCACGGGCGAAAGGAATCGAAAAACAAAAAGAAAAAGCAAAAGAATGATAAGGGTGGAATGGGCGGAGGGCAGGGGAGCGGGGGGACAGAGAGCGAGAGAGCGAGAGAGAGACAGGGGAGAGAGCGAGAGAGTGATGGAGGGAGAGGGAGCGAGCCCGATGAAGCCGTAAGAAAATCGCAATAAGCAGGCCCTTGAGGTAGTTTCGGCAGCCACAACAACAACCAGACCAGCAACACAACAACAACAACCAACAACAACCAGTACAACAACAAGACGACGAGGGACCCTTGAGCGACCGCCACTACTCGAACAAGAACAAGAGAACAACACAGTCGACAACAACAAATTGTAATGACGGAATCGCAGGCTGTCGCTCGATGCGTTTGTTTCGGCTGCCCTGTTGTTGTTGTTGTTATGCGCCACGATGATGACGACGATCAGGAGGAGGATGATGAAGATGTGGTTGTTGTTGTTGTTGTTGTTGTTGTCGAGCCGGCCGACCGAACACCCGGCGCAGCTGGAAAACAAAATCGGGCAGCAGCAGCCGCAGCAGCAACAACAACGACAATGGCATGTGTTCGAAATCGCAACAACAACGACAACGACGGCGAGGAGGGGAAGGAGAAGAAGCACAACAATAGCAAGCGGTGGTTGAGGAGGCTCAAGAAGAAGAAGAAGAAGAAGCACGCTGCACGCTGTTGCCAATAAGACGCGGAAGGACGAGGGACGAAGGACGAAGGCTTAGGATGCGAATGCGACGTTGATGTTTAAATTGCTCTTCCTCTTCTTCGCGTCCTCGCCGCCGCCGAGAAGGACATGTGAAAACACAAATCAATCGGAGCGAAAAATAATCGCGAGCCGAGCTGGAGGAAGGAAAAGTTCCGAGGCAAAGTCGACCAAACCGGCCTCGACTTCGGCCTCGACTTCGGGACTCCGCGTTCAGATACTCAGATACTTCGCAGGACCGAAGATACTCTGCCCAGATACTCGTCACAATCGACAGAAACTCTTCAGATACTTCAGAAGATCCCAAATCGAAATCCCGCCAAACCCTGATTTTTCTCCCCACTCCCAGATACTTCTCATAACTCGCAGATGCTTTCCACAATTCACAGATACTTCTCAAAATTTACAGATACTTTTCATAATTTACAGATACTTTTCAAAATTTATCGATGCCTCGAAAACGACTGAAGTTTAAAGTTTTTTTTTTTGCTTTTCTCAGCATTTTCACGTTTTTCCCTCATTCATTTTCACCGCCGACGCGATGTGATTGAATCGATCCTATCGAGATACTCGGCCGGAACGCGCAGATACTTATACTTTCGCAGGGAAATTTTGTTTATTTTGTTTTGCGTTTTTTATGATTTTCCGTTCACAACTAATTGCTTATCCATCAGCAATCGCATAACAACAATGATAATTTCGAAATTTTATTTTTTAGTAGCTCGGCTTGTGTGCTAGGCGGCACTCGCAGATACTTGGCAAAGTATCTGGCAGATAGATTGATGGAGGTTCTCGCCACTGACGCACAATTAACGCGAAAATTCAAAAGGAAAACCTCGCGAATAAATAAACACGATTCACGCGAAGGGCGGGCGAGGGAACCAGCGAGAGCGAGAGCGAGAGAGGGAGATGAAAACATGTGAATGAGATACTTTGGCGCGCTGCATCCGACGGATGCGAAGCGAGGAGCAGAGCGAAAATTAACAAAGCACGCGAATTATTTAAACGAATATTTTGTGTCTCGCTCTCTGTCTCTCTCTCTCTCTCTCTCTCTGATCAGTTTCGTTCTTTATTTATTTACCGATCGCGCATTTATTTGAATTTCTCTTCTTTGCATAATTTTCATCTGAAATGTTTGCATTTGCTATTTCGAAGTTTTATTCGCTTGTTTATTTTCTCATCTCTCTCTCTCTCTATCTCTCTCTATCGCAGTCTCCCTCTCGCCATCGTTTGTATATTTTTTTTTAGATTTGTTAGAGGTTTTTTTAATTTTATTTATTTTTCTATTATAGAATTATGTTCTCCAGTTTCTATTTTCAATTTAGGTTATTTTTTATATTAGTTTTTCAACTTGGAGAATTTTCTTTCAGAGTTTTAGCAATTCTTAACATACAATTTCTTCGTTTTGTCTGTTTTAAAAACTTCTCCAACTTTACAATTTTTCATTTTTAGTCATATTATTTTTTTTTTTTTTTACCCAAAACACTGCTCTCGCTTTACCTTTTAATTTTTCGTTTTCATTTTCGGTCGCTGGAATTCGCTCGATTTTATTTTCACTTATTTCGGAAATTCCTTTCTTTCTTCTTTGTATTTCTCGTAATCACTTTTTATTCTATTTGGATTTCACTCCAATTTTAATATTTAATTTAAATTTAATTTAATTTTCGTTACTTTCGATCATTTAAACTTTTCACATTTATTTTGATTTTTTAAAATGATTTCCTTCTATTCTTATTTCCTCTCATTTTTGATTTCTTTCTATTTTAAATTCGTTCTTTTTCATTTCCTTTCTAAATTCGTTAGTGAGATTTCTGCTCTTCTAATTTATTCATTTATTCTAAGTTTTCCTTCCACTTTTTAGATTTTCTTCTGCTTTTTTATTTTGCTATTGCGACTTTTCATTTGTTTTTTTCGTTGTTGTTGTTGTTTACGAATATTTTTCTCACTTCATTTGGCGCTCTTCGCACATGTGCCTTTGTTGTTGTTGTATTTATTGTTGTTGCGATTTTAGCTGTTGTGTGTGTCAACGATAACGTTGTTGTTGTTGCAAACGATGTTGTGGAAACGCCGTTGTTGTTGTTGTTGTTGCCTCCGTACACGTTGTGTTGTTGTCAATGAAATGATTTCTTTTTTCTTTCTCGCTTCGGTTTCCTTTTGTTTTGCTCGGCTTTGTTTTCTTATGGCGACAGTCGGAAACCCACCGAGCGGCAACAACAACAACAATGGGCGTCGCGGCTCGGTCGAGCGGGGCCCGAGCGAGGGGCGTCGCTGGGTCGGCGCGGGGGCCAAGGCGAGGGGGCGAGAGGAAAAACAACAAAAAATGCGAAAAAACGCGCACTGAATAAAATCGCACACGTTGTTCGTTCGTGGCACGAGAGCGTTCGCGGGGCGGAGGCGGCGGCGGCGGTGGCGACGGCGGCAGCGAGTGCGAGCGAGAGAGAGAGCGATTGAATGGCTCGTCTCCGAGCGGTCGGTCGGTCGCTCGGTCTGTCGGTCGTTCGTTCCGACCGATCGCCTCAGTTCGGCTCGGCTCGGCGCGAGGCGATGCGTCGAGCGGTTCACCAAAAGTAGAAACAACAACAACAACAACAGCAACAAAAACAAGGCAGCAGTGGCGATGGCGACACAAAATTCGTAACAACAAAACACAACAACTGACCGTGGGGTGGGGGGGAAATTCAAATGCAAATCAAATGAAACAAAGCGAAACGACGACGATGACGACGGTTGGAGTCGAGTGTGTTGTGCGAAAATCGAATGGAATCGAGTGGAACCGAACCGAACGGGAACGAAAAAAACTCAGAGACGCATCCGCGGACAAAACGTTCCGAACGCGTCGACAGGTAGAGCAACACTGACCGAAGCGAATCCGACCGAGCCGAACCGAGTCAGGAACCGAGTGAGGAACGCACGGCTGGTCGGCCGGACGGACGGACGGCGGCGGCAACCGTGAACATAAACTAGCCAGGCGCATGAGGGAGAAAGGGACAGAAGACAGCGACAACACAACACGTCGTGAGCGGTTCCTCTTCGTCGGTCGTCGGCGAGGAGCAACAGCTGAGCGCCGAGAGCGAGCCAGCCAAGAGAGAGGATCCGAGGGCCTCGATTGGCAGAGCAGCCGAGAGGCCGAGAGAGCGCGAGCGAGGGCTGCGAGTGGCGAGAGGAGCGCCTGAGGCCCCTCGGGCTGTCGTCTGCGAGTGGGCCAAAGGTAGTGACTGACTACATTTGGCACGTTTTCGTCTGGAAGCGAATGAAAATCCATTCACTTGTGAACATGAACTTTGAACATGATGAATTAAAACTATCACAATTAATTCAAGATCACTTCATAGTCCCAGTTTCAATTTTTGGTCCCCAAAAAGAAAGAAATGTAAAAAATACAATTTTTGTTTCTCAATAAAACATAAATTAAAAGAAATTTGAATATAAATGTATTTTCTACGAAATATTTCTGCAATTTACGATATTTATACCTTTGCTTAAATAATTAATATCTTGTTCCAAAGAATTTTGAAATGAAAAATTTCTCGAATAGCTGTCGTCGTTTCTTCATGAATTAATCAATAAACACAATATTTAAGATTGCGAAATAAATAATTTTTTCAATTATTTTCGTCGCCCCTTCCTATTGGCTCCCGATGGCAGCCCTGGCGCCAACACGCGAGCGAGAAAAACCAATCGTTCTCGCTCCGCACGACTCGCTCTCGCGCTCTTTCGACTTCGACTTCGACAGTCGGCTGCCGGCACGACTGTCAACGACTCGTGCGTTCGGCAGCGCACGACGGCCGTCGGCGTGAAGACGAGGCGACACGAAGACGACGGTTGAATTTGATTGGCCGACGAAGGGCGGTCGGCTCCACTTCGGGCCGCTGAAGGTTGAAAGCCGAACCGAGCTGAGAGCGGAGAGCGGGCCACAGCGATGGGGTCGACATAACGAGAGCGACAGCTCAGGAGAGAGCAAGAGCTCGGGAGAGAGCGTGAGGTCGTGTGAGATGCGACGGAGAGAGGGTGAGAGAGCGAGACGTTAATGAGAGAAATTGGCGATCGAAGAATATTTGAAATAAATTGGCGAAATTAGCGAAACGAAAAACGCGCAAACAAAACAAAAACAAACAAAAAAACACAATGAAAGCAAAATCACGCAAAATAAATATTTAATCTAAAATTGTACTTGCAATTTTTCCTTCAAATTCTTGTTCATGGGAATTTTTTTTCTCTGATTCTTCTCTATTTCGATAACATTAATTTTCGCCTCGGGTTTGGCTTTTATTCCAATTCTTTCACTTGTTCCGAAGATTATTTTTAAATTTCCAATTGGTGTTGTTTTTAATTTGCTCGTGTTGTTGTTGGTTTTACTGCTGCAATTGTTGTTGTGTTAATGATTTATATGCCTTAATCTGTTTGTAATGCACTGCGATTGAAATCGGTGAAAGAGACGGAAGCCTTGGGGGAGCGGGAGGGAGCGAATTGAAATCGTAAATAATTTGAATGACATTTCTTTGAGACGCCGCCGCCGACGAGCGCGGCGACGACGGCGAGCTGTCGATAAGATAACGGTTTATTTATGACTCTAACGGTGTACTTGACGTCAAATTCTAAGCCCAACGATATGAATGAAGCGACTCGAAGGTCGAATTCGAACTGGAACAAAACCCGATGAGCCGTGTGAATGAATAAGAAATGGCAAACTATATTCGAAACAATTTAGACGATCAAGTTTGATAGTTTCTCCTAAATTGTCAAAGAATTTGTTCTGTGAAATTAAAAAATTGCTCGGTGATTTCATCAAAAATGTTGGCGTCAAATTTCAAGAAATTGCAACGCTGTAGCCGAGTCCCGGCCCTGAATTTTGGGTCCTCAGAGTTGCCAAGGTCCCCAAAATTTTAGAATTCAAAGATCTAAAAGAATAAATTTAAGTATCAAGGAATCCATTTCTCATCAATCAAAAGAATAATTAGCAGAAATGTAGGCCTTCTTCAAAACTCTCTGTGCACAAACTAACAGAAAGTGGCAGAAATTGTTGCCGAATTTTGCTGAAATATTCCGGGACTAATTGCGAAGCCCTTCGACACTCTTCGACTCGTCCTGAGTCACGCTTCATTCGATTTCACCACGACGTCCCCCACTGCTCACTCCCTACACACGCTACCTCACTCTAACTCACTCTATCACACTCTAGCAGGACGAACTTCGCCGCCACCGGATATTGAATCATTTATTGATCGGCGCCCGGTGCCATGTGCCAGACACATGTGTTGCCGTCTCTCTCTCTCTCTCTCGCCTGCCCGCTGCAGTGACACATCCTGGGAAATTAGTGAATCTCCTCCTCCCTCTCCCTCTCGCTCACACTCACACTCTCCCTCTCCCTCTCCGCCCCAGCCACGATGACGTGTCGTACGTCACAGAGACCACGTGCTTCGTCAGGCCTCCGCCGCCTCCGCCGCCTCGGCCTCGTGTCGGCCTCGGCTGCGACTTCGGGTGGTCGGAATTAATTGCTGGCTGCCGAAGATGTTGCCACGTATCGCAGCGCGTGCTGGGGCTGCCGGATCGACGAAGGAGGGAGCGGAATCGGGTAATCGAAATCGATGAATTGAGAATTCGATAAAAATATGGATGAGTTGAATTTTTGGGGAGAAAAAATGCCCGAGGAGAATTTGAAGATTTTTTTTACTGATTAGACAGTAATTAAAAAAATAAAAAAATATTAAAACATATAACATAAAATCATTTTCATTCAGGAATGAAATAATAAATAAATAAAAGAGCAAAATGAATAGAAGAAAAATTGAAGAATATATAAAAATTTCAGTGTATTAAACAGGAATAACATAAAATTTAAAGGTATTTAAAAATATGAGAAAAAATGTATATTCGATTTATTTTTTATATTTAACAGTTTTTTCTTATAAAATCTGTCATCTGTCATAAGGTATTTTTGAATATTTTTTAGTTTCATATTTTTGAATTTAGTATTTTGGAATTTTTGAAACGTAATTATAGTAACAAACATATTTAAATCGGAAAATTACGCAAACGACGGAATTAAACAACACAGAATAAAATTAAAGTTCGCCTTTCGTTCCGTATTTTGCCCTAATCTTGAACATCGAAGCCACAGAATCAGGATGATTTAAAGAGCATCTCAAAAGGAGCAAACGGCAATTGGAGCAGGGGGAGAAGGAGAGAGAGAGAGAGAGAGAGGGGAAGAGCGATCGTCAAAGGAAGGAAGCGAAAGACATTTGCCAAAACGTCCGTTCGAACGGACGACAACGGCGCAAACTTGTCCAACTGCAAGCAAGATTCGGCGGTAGGGAGAGAGGGAGAGGGGGAGAGCGGGGAGAGAGAGAGGGAGGGAGAGCGAAAGGAGAGGACATGGGAAATGGGAGCATGGAGGAAAATTGTATCAGAGGTCAAAAATCTACGAGCTTTTGTTGCCCGGAGACGTTTCAAAGCAGATCACGGGAAGGGGGGAGAAGGAGAGGGCGACAGGGAGGGAGAGAGGGGCAGAGGTAGAGCAAGAGAAGGAGAGGGCGACGGTGAGAAGGGGGAGGGGGAGGGGGAGAGAGAGAGACGGGGAGAAACTGGGTCCGGCCAGATGCGAAAAATTCAGAGAAAGACGACGGCGACGATGCCAGGAAAACTGCCAAATCTTCAGGAAACGCGACAACATCTCCGGCAGCAACAACAACTACAACTACAACTACAACAACAACGAAAACAACACTAAGTCAGTGACAACTACGACTTCAACAACAACAACAACAACAACAACAGCGACGACTGCATTAACATCTTCGACAAATCCGATCAACGAGAGCAACAGCAACAGGAAGAGCAACAACGACCATTACAACAACAACCATGGGAACAACAACAACAATTACAACAACAACCGTGACCACAACAACAACAACTACTACCACAACAGCAACAACAAGATCGGCCAATGTAAAGCAGAGCAAGTGACATATTTTCGCCGAGAAGCCGTCGGCAGAGGGAGACGGAGAGAGGGCGAGATGGCGAGAGAAAGGATCGAGACCGCGAGTCCGACGACGACGACGACCAGGCCAGTCGAGGGCGGGAGAAGGGGCGAGAAGGAGGTGAGGGGAGGAGCGGGAGGGAGGGAGAAGCAGAAACGTCTTTGGGCAGTTGGAGCGAGGTGTCGGGCGGGAGACGAAGGCGGGGGGCGAAGAAGAGGTGCAGGAGAAGGTGCGGAAGAAGACGAGGGAGGAGGAGGCGGTGGGAAAGGAGCAGGCGAGGGGGAGAGGGGAGGAGCTGGCGGAAAGCGGCGAACGATGGCGGTGGAGCAGCTGAAAGAGTTTGTGAAGAGAGGGAAGAGCGAGTTGATGAGTGAGAGATCGAGAGAGAGGAGAGAGAGGAGAGAGAGAGGGAGAGAGGAGAGAGAGAGGGAGAGAAAGAGAGAGAGAGAGAGAGAAACAAAGAGAGAGAGCGGAAGTGCTGCGTGAAAAACCAGTCAAACCTCTGTCGCCGACCGACCGGCCGACGAAAAACGGACCGCGATCCGCTGCGATCGCGGCCGAGCGCAACTGGCCGGGCAGAAGAAGAGGAAGAAACGGGGGAATGGGGAGGAGGGGGGGTGGTGGAGAGAAGGTGGCCAGATCGACCAGGGAGACGAAGGAGGTCCGTGTTGTTGTTGTTGATGCCGAGCTTTCTTTTGTTGACTTTCTTTTTGGCCGAAGTTGCCTGGTCGACTTGTTGTGGTTGTTGTTGTTGTAAATTTGTTGCTGTTGTTGTTGTCTTTGTCGCCGTTACCGCACTCGCTTTATAATTGACAACAACAAGAGCAGCAGCAGCAGCAACAACAGCAACAACAACAACGACTGCAGTCGCAACTGTAAAACGAATTCCAGGCGAGGTGAGCTGCTTGTTGTTGTTGTTGTAGTTGTTGTTGTAATTAGTGTTGTTGTTGTAATTAATGTTGTTGTTGTTGTTATTGTTGTCCATTTGTAAATTAATTTCCTTACGAAGGAGCAGCAGCAGCAGCAGAAGAAGAAGAAGAGCACAAAGAAGCCCGCGAAGGAAGCCAAGATGAAGAAGAAGAGGAAGAGAAAGTAGAAGAGGAAGCATCAGAGCCTCTTCAGGAGGTTCTCGAAAGTAGGCTAATTATGTTCGTGGATTCCGAGACGCCTTCTGGCGCCTTTCGGAGGCTCTTCGCAGCGTTTCGAAACCTTTTGACTTCCTAGGAAACCTTGTATAGCCTTTTTGGGAACTGTTTGAACCTTTGGAGAATCTCTTGAACCCCTTCAGAACCTCGTAGAACCCTTTTGGAACCTTTTTGGAATCTCTTCAACTTCTTTAGAACCTTTTGAGCATCTTGTCACCTCCTTTAAAACCTCGTATAACCCTTTTGGAACCTTTTTTGCACCTTTTGGAACCTTTTATGGCTTTTGTAATACCTTTTCAGGCCTTTGTGATATCTTTTAAACCTTCGTGGAAGCTCCCTAGAGACCTTCAGAACACTTTGAATGCTTTGGGAACCTTGTCTTACTCTGTAGGAGCCTCTTCGACTCCTGAAGAAACTTGATGAGGTCCTGTGGAACCTTTTGCAACCCTCTAGGAAGCTCTCTGGCTACTTTGGAACCTTCTCCGACCTCCCTGGAGCCTCCATGAACCCTCCGGACCCTTTCTGAACCTTCTCGAAACCCTCGTGAACCCTCCGCGAGCCCTTCGAGCGCTTCCCTTGATACCTTGCGCTCCTTTGTAAGTCTTTAAATCCCTGCCCAAGCCCTTTCGAACCCCTTCACGACCTCCCGAGCTGCGAAAACCCCCTTCAGAGGTTTTCGGAACCTCGCCAAACCTCGGGCTCCTTCTTCTGCGAGGAGCCAGCGAAACTTCGACACCTCCTAATCCGGGATTTGCAGACGTCCTGGGAGTCGGATTCGACTCAAGTCGAGGCTTCGAAGACTTTCTGAGGTTTTTCACTCGGCTCGAACGAGCTTCCGGGAACGGACGACGACCGGAGGCAACAACAATGAGTGGAGTAAAAAGCAACAACAACAAAGAAGTAAGCAACAGAGAGAGTGAGAGAGAGAGAGAGGGGGGGAGAGGTGGAGGAGAGATGGAAACATGGGTAAAACAAGCGCCAGAGTTTGGCTGGAAAGTTGTTGTGGAGTTGCTGCTAAATTGCAACAACAACACAGGAACAATAACAACGACGGCAACAAAGCCGGAAGAAGATCTCATACAACAACAACAGCAGCAGCAACAACAACAACAACACAGCAACTACAACAGGACAACAGCAACAACAACTCGTCCGTCTCAGCTGCGAACGCGAGTCCGAAGTTCGGGTCCCTGCGGTTGCTCGTCCACGTCGTCGCAGCCGCGCCCCCGTTTCCGCTTCTCCCTCGCCCCCTCCCCCCTCCCCTCCTCCTTCTTCTCTCCATTCTCTCTTCTGTCTCGCCCCCCCCTCCTCGCTCGCTCTCCTCCTCCGCCTCCCTCGAAGACGCCTCGCGGCCCCGAGACGCACTCGTCCGTGGCGCCACTGGACAACAACAACGTTAACGTTAACAACAACAACAACAGCATCGTTCATCAGAACAACAACAAGAACTAGAACAACAACAACTCACAAAAACAACAACAACAACAACAACAACAAAAACGAGAGCAATTCAACTTCCACAACAGCAACTTGAACATTAGCAAAGTTTGTCACTTCCTCCTTCTCGCTTCTTCTCTTGTTTTCGGTTAAAGTTCAGGCCAAGTCGAGTTCGATGGAGAGGGAGAGAGAGAGAGAGGGAGAGGGAGCCGACAGATTGAAAGAGATAGCAACATACATGACTGGACAACGAAGTCGAGTTGTAGGAAATTAACAAAGGGAAACTTTCGCGAAGAAGGCGAGTTGGCGGGAAGCAAAAAAAATATTAATAAAAATATTATTTGAAAAAATTATAAACATAACTAGTGAAGGTTAATGTGTAGTTATAAAAATTTTTATGGAAATGCAAAATTATATTGGCAGACATGAAATAAATTAAAAAAGAAGCGATTTAAAGAATTAATATAAACTTAAATAAACAAAATAAAAATAAAAAAATTATTAAAAAATAATCAAATTTACTTTAATTATTAATATTAAATGAAATTATTGATTAAATTATTATTAAATTCAATTAAAATCAAATAAAGTTAAATAGTATTTTACTGATGTTAAATAAAGCTCTAGGAAGTTGACTTTACTTTAAAGAACTGCAAAACTACATTAGATATATAGAACCAAAGGAGTTTTTTTAAACTAAATATGAAAAAAAAAAATAATAATTAAAGCTATAATTTTTGACACCGATAATGTTTGAAAAATCCAATACTGATTCAATTGCGAAAGAGGATTCGCCCAATGTTCCCTGACCGGGGATAAAATGTCAGAATATGTCAAAAAGTAACTTAATTTGATTTGTGAGCAATTGGAATGGAATATTCAGAGTTGCCAGGTGGCCGCGAGGCAAAAAGCAAAGTCCCAAATGACAAGCAAACAGAGCTGAAAAATGTCACAAAAATTACTCAACTCTCGGCGACTGACAGAAGGTGGCAACGCCGCGAGGAAAAACTGCATAACATTTGCAATGGGATTTGTTGTCGTTTTTGTTGTTGTTGCTGCTATGCTTGCTGTCATTGTTGTTGTTGTCGTGAGGTCAAACCTGTCGTCGACTGCCGAAGGACGCGAGGACGGAGGAGCAACAACAAAAACAACAAAAACAAAAACAACAACAGCAAGAACAGCAAATAATGTCATCGGTGATAGTTGTCGTCATTGTCGTCATTGTTGTTGTTGTTGTCGACATTGTCATTGTTGTTGCTGTCACTTTTGCTATTTGTCATTTTGGTTACAAGTCGTTGTTGTTGTTGTTTTTATAACTCTTGCCTTCGCCTTTGATTTTCGTTTTCCTTCCCTTTTCTTCTGTGGTCGTCAACGACAGATTTCGCAGATTATCAGACGACGACAACGACAAGAATTAGCAACAAAAAATGACAACACCAAAAATTAGCAACTAAAATTTCAGCCACAGAAAACATCTGAGAAAAACAACAACAACAACAGCAACAACAACAGCAACAACCACTGCAACCACATCAGAGATGGCCAAATTTTTGAGCATGGTTTTGTTCTCTACTTGTTGTTGTTGTTGTTCTTGTTGTTGTAGCCACTTGGGCACGTTCTGTGCACTTTACATGCACCCAGGGTTGCCACCTTTTTGCAGCGCCTGCAGCACAAACGAGGCACGGATGCGTGACAGTGAAAAAAACAAGGTGAAAGCAACAACAAGGGCGAAATTTCTTGAGGCGGAATTTTCGAACCGGAATGAAAATTATTTCCATCGACGAATTTCTTGAGGGAAATTTGGAAAATCTACAAAAACTGAATTATTCAAAATAAATACAAAAAGATACACTTGAAGAAAAATTACGAAACACAAAATGGTAGCACTTTAAAAAATTAAAAAATTCCACAAAAAAAAATATTTCCAAAAAATAACACAAACATTTCAATACGAAAAGTAAAAGGATATTAAAATTTTAAATCGAATTTCGGAGTTTTCCAATTTTCCACTTAATGCCACCGATGATTTCTCAAAATCCTTGACCGAATTTCCCTGCCCCAAGCCTGTTGACTCTGCCGTTACGTCGAAAATCCCTGTCAAAGGCAAAAATCCCCCGAAACGAACTCGAACTCGTGCCAATTAAAGGTGGAAATCGGCCGAAGGTCGGAAAATTCCCAGGAAATTCGCTCCATCACTCGCTGCCAGGACACAAAGGACACTGCGGCAGGCTTGTTGCGGAACCTCTTGTTGTTGTTGCAGCTGCTGGACTGCGTCCAGGCGCCGCAGCAACGCATGGCCCAGAGGGAATTCCCAGCAGACTGGCATTAATTAAGAGCGCCGGACGCCCTCCGATCCCCGACCCCAGCCCCGGCCGAGGGGTCGAGAGAACGCGCCCATGGCAACCCTGCTCGATGGGAAATTTTCACATCCGAAACTTACCGCCAAAGGTCTCAAAGTAAGGAGGGAAAATTTTCAACATACCTGCAAGAGAAGAAGAAGACGGTTAGTATTTAAAAGAATTGTATCATTTTTTATTCTATTTACTTGAAGCAATGTAATAATTAGGAGTATTAAATAAATATAAAAAAAGTAAATCGTTTTTTGGTCTTTTTTCTGGGGAAATTTTTCTATTCGCATGAAGTTTCTTCGAGCTAATTAAAAATTAGAATGTTTTCTTCCCGCCTAAATGCAGTGCACATGCCCCGGGACAGAGGCTGTCTCTTTCCCTCCGTCTTCATCTACTCAGCCGCCCCCCCCGTTCCCCCCTCTGGCTCCGGCTCTGTCTCTCCCTGTCCACCTCCCATTGCCCCAGGTGGGCGGCTTCCGGTGTCGAGATTATTGCGAAATTAAAACGAAACTCCTTAAGCGCGTCCGCAGACGACCGGAAACCCCTGCTGACTGCGTGGCTGACCTCAGGCAACGGGCCACGCCCACCGCCCCCGCCACGGCCCCTTCTGCGGGGACTCCCGAGGCCAATTAATTTATTTACTCGTTGCGAGTTTTAATTTCAATTTAAACGCCGTCGCCTCGCCTCGCCTGCCAGGGGTCGAGCTTGAGCGGCGTCAGGGCTGCCAGGGGTCGAGCCTGAGCGGCGTCAGGGCTGCCAGGGGTCAGGTTGAGCAGTGCCGGGGATGAGGGGTTCCAGGGACGACGCAGGCATCGAGGCTGGGGACGACGAGAGCCGCCAGCAATCGGTGGCCATGAGCGTGGCTAATGAAATTATTGCCGAGCGCATTTTGCGGTCGGTTGACCGAGCTGGAGGGAGCAGGACAAACGAGCAGAAGGTGCAGGAGAAGGTGCAGGAGAAGGTGAAGTTGCAGTGTAGAAGTTTGAGGAGATGTTGGAGAAGAAGTTGGAGAAGAAGTTGGAGGAGAAGTTGGAGGAAAAGTTGCTGGCGATGCCGAGGGAAAAGGCGAGGAAGAAGGTGAAGAAAGAGCTGGTGAAACAGAAAGTGAAGGAGGAAGGTGGCGAGAAGCGGTAGGTGGAGGCGGAACATGGAGAGAAGGTGAAGTTCCACCTGGCGATGGTGAGAGCTCAAGGTGCAGGACCAGGTGAAATAAAAAGTGACGACGACGGCGGAGGGGAAAATCGAGGTGACCCTGATGAGGCCGACGGAAAGATGTGACCAAAACAATTTCCCAGAAATTCCCTCAGACCAGCAGCCAGATATTGGGGCCGCTAATGTGAAGTGAGGGTCGAAGGAAGGCCGTAAACAATCGCTCTCAATACTGCGGACGAATTTATCTCCATCTACTGCGGCGTGGGGAAATCTCGATAACGACGATGAATTTGCAATTTGGGACGACGAAGGAGGCCGAAGGGAGCGACCACGAGGGTCGCGGAAGGTCCTTGAAAGCCCATCGACCTGCGGCCGGCGGCGGCTTCGAGCGTTGCCAAATTTTCCGCTCATTGTTTCACGGGTTCATTTCCATGCATTCTCAGCATATCTCGCTACTCAGCCTGGCTGTTGTTGTTGTCGCCCTCCTTCTCTCCCCTTCTTCCCATTTTTATGACGCAGCAACCGACGGAAAAAGAAAAAGACAGCGAAGTCGCAATAAAAAACACACACCGAATTTATTGCATACTTCGCGGCGCAGTGGCCGGCTCGGTTGCCCAGTTTTATGTTCTTTTCATGCAGCCGAGAAATTCCGCAACATATGGTCGAAAATATCAAAAATACCCATTATTTTTTCTCCTGCCCTGTCTGCCGGCCGAAAGGACTTTGTTTCCAATAATGTTTTAATATGTAATTTCGTACTTTTGGCACTTGCTCTCGCTTTAGTTTGGGAACATTTTTCGAGTGTTTGCCACGTTTTCATACAGAATTTTTTATGAATCGATGAAATTCGCCATAAAATTCTTTGCGTACGACCGAATTATGTTTGAATTCTTTTTCCGTGAACAACGTGCCAAAACGATGAATTTATAAAAATTTAGAAACTACGTTTTCATTACGGCCTTCATTGTAATTTTTGTTCTTAAAAAAATACCAAATTTTTGGATTTAAACCGCACAGAATTCATTGTTTTATTTTTCGCTAGAATTTTTATTAATATTCTTTTATTCGTGAAATAGTTGTAGTAAAATATTTCTTTTCATTCATTTTTTCAGGCCACTTATTTTTTATTATTTATTTTACTTTTATTCATTTATTTCTTCGTTCTTTTCAGTTCTTCTGTATTTCTGACTGATTTCAGCGATTCCTTGTTTTCAGTGATATTTTATATATTTATTTTGTATTCTTTCATTTTTATTTCATATATGTTTTTTTAGAATTGTTGTGTGAATTTTTGTGAATCATTTTTTTCTGAATTACTGTCCATGGAAACACGTCTCCGTCTCCGCCAGCGCCTCTTGTTCTCGTTCATGGAGAATTTCTGGAATTTCCCTCCCGGCAGGCCGACGGACGGGCGGGGCGGGGCGAGGGGTCGGCGGTCGATTGATTGATTTTCCACTTTTCGCCAATTTCCCCACTCCGCATCGCACGGGTGCAAATGTATCTGGGAGCCTGCCGTGTATCGCAAAAATGTCAGTCGTGGTTTGTGTTTTTTGTCTTTTTCTCAACTTATCCATTTTGCTCGTTTTACACCGAAAACCCGAGGAACAACCAGGACGGCAATGCAGCAACAACAACAGCAACAACATAAAACAACAACAATAACAACAACAGCAAAACACAGATACGAAATTTGCATAGAAACGATCGTCGAATGCATCTGACGAATGCAACAAGCGAACGAGTTGCAACTTGTTGACGATCTTGTCCTTGTTGTTGTTGTTGTTGTTGTAGTGAAGTAGTGCCGTTCGAGGTGTGCCCGACGCGGTGCTGCCACCTGCTTGACTTGACGAAAAATTGGAGAAAAAAATTGTACTTTTCAAATTTGTCCTGTTGAAAAATGTGCGAAATTATCGTAATTGTGAAAATAGGCAAATTGGCAAAATTCACTTTTCTCACAGATTTTGGAAATTTTTGAAACTTTCCTGAACAAATACAAAAATTAGGTGGAAAAATCGTTGTAAAAATATATTCGAACTTTGTTTGTGCGTTTTCTGAAATATTTTCCAATCAATTTCCATTTGTTTACGCAGGTTTATCTTATTGACAAAACATTTCTGTAAAATATTTTCTACTATTTTTTTTTTTTTTAATTTTTTTGAATTAAATATTTCTCGGTTTTTTCCCTCTTCAATCTGGCCGCGAGCCACGCACGGCTGGCCGATGAAAATTGGTCGTCGCTAATTGTGAGCGTTGCTTAATTTACTGCAATTAGGGAGAGAGCGAGACGGCAAAGTGCAAAACAACAACAACGACAACAAAAACAACAACGACGACGACGACGACGACAGCAAGAACAAAAATATTAAGAAGGAACAACAACAACAACAACAACAACTAGAAGTGGATCCCAACAACGCGATGAAGCGATCAAGAAAAGCACACGACAACCAGGCGTTCCGACAGATACTGCAGATACTTTATGGGCTCTCAGATACATTTATGGATTTCAGATACTCTGCACAGTCGCCCGATGCGTCGTCGTCGTCGTCGTCAACGTTGCTGTTGTTGTTGCTGGCTGTCGTTTCTGTTGCCATGGGCTTCCTGCAACCAGTCCATTGCTGTCCAATTAACGTGTGCATCTACGAGATACACCAGGGCCCGCTGTGCCGGAAATATTTGAATTCCCCCCTCCGGCTCCCCCTTCGCCCTCCGCCCGCCGTCCCTGTCGCTCGCCACTTGACCCTGGCACTCGCGTCTCTGGGTGGTCGCGATCCGCGCCTCCGCCTCCGCCTCTCCTTCTTCGTCTTCCACCTCGTCTTCTTCTGCTTGGCCGTCGCTCCCTTGGAAAAATTCCCCCTTGCTCGTCGCATCTCCCTCTCTCCCCCTCGCCCCCTCGCCCTCTCGTTCGCTGCCCTCGTCGCTCACGCATGCTCACGAAGCGAATCCAGGGCCTTCCGCTTGGTCGTCGCGTCTCGCCTCCCTCCTTTCTCTTCCTTCTGCTTCTCCCCCCTCCTCCTCCTCTCCGCCTCCTCCCTCCTGCCTCGCGTTCTCAGCGTTTTTCTTGGCCTTCCGTGAGAAAATAAATACAAATTTCGCTCCGTTTCTTTCATAACTTCCTTTCTAGGTCTTTGTCTTCGTCTCCGTCTCCGTCTCCGTCTCCCGTGGTTCAGATTTTTAATCGCTCCGCTTTTTCTCGTCTTCCTGTCTTTTTCGTGCTCTTGGGTTTTGTCTGGCACCCTTTTAATTTTTCTGTTATCTTGTCTTTCGTTTTCCTCACTTCTTTTGAATTACTAATTTTTAGTGTTTCACATACAGTTCATTTTTTTTACTTTTTAAATTTTTTTGATTCCCAATTTATTTTTTTGCCTACAATTTTTCTGGTTTTTCTTTTTTTGCTTTCAAATTTCTATTCTTTATATTTTTTAACTTAATACTTTTATTTTGATCTTTAAAACGTTTTCCTCTTTATTGTTTTTCTTATTGTTTCTTATTGTTTTTTTATCATTCATTTTTTATTTAATTATTGTTTATTTTCATTGTTTAAGTTTCCATTTTCGTCACTGGTTTTATTTTCGTAATTTTAAATTATTATTATTTTTAAAAATTTTTATTATTTGCTTTATTTATATGAGAAGAAAATGTTTTTTTTTCAAATTTTCTTCCTTTTCTTTTTGAATTGTTTTCTTAATTTGTTTATTTTTTGCCAATTTTTTGCCGCCCTGATTTCGGTTCAAATTTGTTCTTGTCGTCCCATGTCGTTGTCGCTTCTTCTTCTTCTTTTTCTTCTTCGGTCATTTCCATTGTTCTTGTCTCGCTTTCTCGCCCTCCCTCGAGCCGGCGACTGGCGAACCTGCCTCGGGTCGGCTCTCGTGGCCGCCCCCGCCGTCCCCCCCCCCCCTCGCCTGCGTGACTTCGTGTAATTGACCGAAAATTATTATGTATCTCGTAGTTTGCAGACGGTATCTCGCGGATGCCGCCCGCGCCCGCACCTCATGACTTCGCGTTCTCGGCTTAATTTTGTGTTTTCCCTTTGGCTTTTGACTTTTCGTTTTTGTTGTGTTTTGTTTTTTAATTTTCCCATTCTTCCTAGTTTTTTGCTCCTGTTCCTTTTGAAATACCTGTTGAATATTTTTATTTTTTCCCTTTAATTTTTACCACAGATTTTTGATTTTTTTTCATTCTTCGCCTGAGCTGTTGATTTTTTTCTTTTTTCCCTTTTTTGCTTTTTATTGCCCATGTTCTTCACGTCGTATTTTTTGCTAATTTAATTACCGGCCTCTGAGCTCCTGGGCCGTGAAATTTAACCTCAATCCAAGTGAAATTTTCCGCCCTCGCGTTTCGCGTGAGATTCGCATCTCGCGTCCGTTTTTTGGCTCCCCGATCCACTGTAAATGTATATTTTTCTCTTTTAAAATCGCCCTCACTCCCTCCCGCATTCGCCGGGCCAACGACACCGGGCACGAATTTGCGAAAATTCCCAGCGGCGGCCCCGTGGATGGAAATTGCGTGGTTCGGTAATCGTATCTTGTATCTGGTAGTTTGCTGGATTTCATCTCAATTGTTTCTACAGTACCATGAGCAATGTACGATAATAATAATAAATAATAGTAGTGATAATTAGATGCTTTAAAACTCGCCAATTTGTTGGGAAAAAATTTAAAATTGAAAATTGAAAAAAATTCCCAACCGCATTTCCTGAGATATTCGGGCTAAATTCTTGAGATTTTTGTGACTTTTTATTTTTCAGAATTTATTAATTTTTTTTTTTAATTTTTGTCCCCGTCTGATCCGTGTTTGTATCCGCATCTGCAGCAGTATTATTCATCGCGATGCCTTGGATTTGGCAGCATTTCCCGGCATAACTGTAAATGTATCTGCATCTGCATCTGCACCTGTGGCCGTAGCCGAGTCCGTGCCTGCAATCTGTCTCTACATCCGCGTCATTTGCATCTTCCCTCGCATTCCCGACCTCATTAACAGTCCACACCTTTCTTTCCGTCCGTCCGCCGTCCGTCCGTCCGTCGTTCTGTCCACGTTTCTGCAGCGCACGAGCCCGGTTAGCCGAGTATCTCGAACGACATTCGTATCTGAAACATGTTTGTCGACCAGCGACTGCAACTGCCACAAAACAACAACAGCAAAAACAACAACAAAAGCAACTACTCACCAATTGTCATGTAAGTTGTAAATAACATAATTCCTTGTATGCAAAATTGTGTGTAAATAGTTATCTATTACAAAATCTGTCTTATTACTTCATTTAACGATTATTCACTCGGGATTCATCATTACTATTATATTTATTTAATATATACTTAACTAATATATAACATATATTTCTTTTTATTTTGATTTCCTTGTTTTATAGTGATTTTTATTTTACTTTATATCATTTTGTTTCACTTTGTATTACTTTCGTTATATTCATTTATTTTATAAAATCTTTATTTAAAATTCCCATTAGTTGTGGAATTATTCTGATTAATATTGTTAAATATTTTGTCTACTGTTACGTCTGTTGTTTTATAAATATCATAAAATATTCTTTTGATTTCTGTACAACGGTTATAATTCTTGCTTTATTGTTAATATCTTCTAAATGATATTTTTTGCATTTACTTATATTTGTTTCGTGTTTTCCTGATATTATTTCGTTTTCTACATTTTTCTAGTTCATTTCATAATATCATTTATTTCAATGATATTTATATTTATATTGATATTTAATTGTTTCCACGATTCGTAATCTGTAATTAATATTTGATTACATTTGTTTTATTATTCATGCCATATTAAATATGTTTTAGTTGTATATTCGGTATAATATTTTAAATATATTTTATTGTTTTTATTCTTTTTTGGTCAACTATTTGTTATAATTTTTGATACATTTTATTATAAATTCTTATAGTTTGAATATAATTTGGTATATATTTTCGTTATGATATATAGCTATTTAGCTTTTTAAATATATTTGCGTTATATATTTTTGTATTTATTTCGTGTGTATTTATTGTGGATTTATAATTATATTTTCATGATCTAATTATTGTTTGTTATGATATATTTTTGTTTATTTTATTACTATTTTTTGGTTCTATTTGATTGTTATTCTATTGCTTCTATTAATATAATTAACTGGTTTAAAGCCGTTCCTTGACAGAAGTCTTTGCGTTGCATTCGGTTTGAGGCACGATTCCATGTTGATTGCATCTCCTTCTTCTTGCTCTTCCTCTCCCTCTCTCTCTCTCGCACACACTTCCTCCTCTTAGGTCTTTGCAAACTCTTTCTTGCTTTTTGTCTACTTTTTTAATTCTCTTTCCCTGCTCCGAATTTCATTCGGTTCTAATTCTGCTTGTTTTGGTTTTCCTCACTTTGCAGATGTTTTTGCTGTTTTTCTTTATTTTATTTTATTCATTTCATTTTGTTCGTTTCGTTTCACTAGGAAATTTTTTCTGTTCTGTTTTCCCGTCATTCGATTTTTCTCATTCCTGCATGGACGAATTTTAGGACTTGATTTGGTGTTGTTGTATTGACGATACCAATACAAAAACAACAACAACGACAACGACCACAACAACAACGAGAGACAATGCGATTTATGACACTTAAATAAATATTTTAGAATTTTAGTTTTTTACATGTGTTTTCATTTAGTTATTTATAAACAAATACATGTGTTTATATTTTAAAAATTTATTTACATTTCTATCACAATTTTTATTACATTCGGCTTTTGGGAATCATTTGATAGAACCTTTAAATGCTTTATTTCCTTGTAATGTGTTCTATTTCTTTAATTTTCATATTTAATTTCTTTTACTTTTGCCCGTTTATTCACTATCGGAATTTATTAATTTTCCTCTTGATCCCTTTGTTTGTGTCATACTTTTTGATGTTTTCCCACATTTTCCGCCCATCGGAGGGAATTCACAACAACCATATCAACAACAACAACAACCACAATTAATTGACCCACTGCACAACAACAACAACAAAAACAAGCGATTTCTCCCAACGATGGCGATCGTGTGGCGAAGAAGGAAAGAGACGGACGTTTTTATTGCCCATCATGCGTGTGTGTGTGTGCATGTGTGCTCGTATGTGTCGACAACAATCTGTTAACGCACGGGAGCCCAAGTGGGCGTGGCCCGCCCACCTGGCCACGCCCAGTTAATGCCAGCGAATTAAAGACAACCACAGAGGCAGCCGAGGGCACTCGAGGCGTCAACGGAGCAGCAGCAGCGGCAGCAACAACAGCAACAACAACAGCAACAACAACAACAACAACAATAAAAACGACGAAAAAGTGAAGATGACAACAACAACAACAACAACACCAACAACACCAACAACAACCATCGATTACAACGCCTTTGGCCGTCTTTTTCTCGTCTCTTCTTCCGCTGGCCCCAGCAGCAACAACGGTATCGGTGGCAACAACAACAAGGACGGCGGCGGTAGGTGAAAATTACAACAACAACAATGGCAAAAGAGAATATTGGGATTTTTGAGCCAGCAAAGGCAACAGGACCAAAAGCAACACCTGCCACGAGACAAGAGGCTGCTGGTCCAACAACAACAACAACAACAACAATGATAACCACCCGAGTTGATGCTAGCCAGCACTTCACCAATAACAACAATAACAACAACAAGTGGCATCTCAGGAATGAAGAACGGGGAGCGCGCGAAGAAAAAAAACTCGAACAAGACTCGCCGAGCAACAGGCGATAACAACAACAACAATGGCAACAACTGCATTAACAACAACAACAACAACGACGACGACGACGACAACAATAACAAGAAGAAGAACAACAGTAATCATAATAGCAACAACAACAACAACAACAACCGGTGGCCGAGACCAACCTGCCCGGCTCTTGATTTACGACCAACGGCTCCGGGTCAAATTCATTTATTTCTGCAACGTTCACTGTTGTTGTTGTTGTTGTATTGCATGTTGTTTTTGTTGTTGCTATTATCGCCGTTATTGTTGTTGTTGCTGTTGTTGTTGTATATTGTCCCAAATCGGGCTGTTGTTGTTGTTGTTGTTGTTGCATTTATTGGCCTCCCTCCCGAGCTCAGCCGCCGACCGCGAGCGGCCTTGCGCACAGTGGGACGAAACGGGCATGTCGCGGCATCCTTGATTGTCAACATTTCATTTGCTGTTGCTCCATTGGGCATTTGTCCCACTGTGCACGACCTGTTCGATCGATCGGAGCTGCTGGAATTACAAATGATGCCGATAAGGCGCAAAAACCCGGACCAAAAAGATTTTCAATAAAATAATAAGCTGCGAAACATGTGGGGAAAAAGGCGAAAAACAAAGAAATAAAAAATATAATAAAAACATGTAATAGGAAAACAAAAATAAGTAAAAGCAATAAATAAACACCATAAGTAAAATGCAATAATAAATAAAAAATAACAAACATAAATAACAAAATAACAGATAAAGCACAATAAATAAGTAAACGATCAATCAAAATAAATAAATTCAAATTAAAATAAACACAAAATAAAACAATTAAAACACATATTCCATATTTGAAGAGGAAAATGCAAACAGATTTAAATAAGTAACGAAATAAAGGAGCAATTGCCACATGTGAAATGATCATTATTAAAAGAGAAATCAATAAAGAGTAAAAGCAATTGAAGAAGGTAAAATAAAGGAGAAATAAAAGAGGGAACTAAAAAAGCAATATACATAAAAAGGGAGTTGCATAAAAATATTGTCTTAGATATGGGAAAATATTGATTTTAATTGAATAAACAAAGAGGGAATCGTGACAAAATCATAAATAAATTGTGTTAGGGAGATCGCTAAATAAGAGGCATTCGCCGACCTGGAGACTGACAGAAGGACAGAAAGACAGGGAGACAGAGACAGCAAGCTTGAGTGGCTCGCCGCAGAGGAGGGCGGAGGGCGACGGAGGCCCAGGCAGCCAGTGGATGGACGGACGCCTGAGTGCTCGACATGGCGAGTGGCAACGGGTTGCCAGATCCACGCCAGGCCGCACTTGGCTGCGTCCGCGGCGACTGTCGGGATCGAGGGTCTCGGGCGAGATCGAGATCGAGGGCCAGGAACCAAGCGGAGCGTGGACGGCGGACGGGCTGGGCTGGACTGGGCTGGACCGACCGAGAGAGAAGGAGACAGAAGGAGGGAGGGAGGGAGGCAGGCAATCGGCGGACGAACCCGGTGCCAAGAGACGCATCAACAAGGCGTCAGGGGGACAGACGGACAGCCAGCCGGACAGACGAAGAACCGGTGGAATTGAAATGGAATCAGAAGCCTCGGATTACCGAGAAAATAAAATAAATGTGGCAACCTCGACGTCGCCGTCGCCGTCACCGTCGAGTTCTTTGAAATTCTTCAAGGGCCACGAGCGAGCGGTTGAAGGAAAACAATAAAATGAGAAATGAGAAGAATAAAAAAAACACAGAGATATGGACAAAATTAAGAAAATCAAAGAAGCACAAAAAACATAAGAAAAACCATAGAAAAAATAAAGTGTTTTAAACGTACGTAAAAGAGATAAAACAATGGCAAATGGTGTGGAAAATAACAAAATTTAAAGTGAAAAAATACTGAACAATGCATTGTAGGTAAAAAATAATAAAATACCATAATTAGCCATGGCTTCGACACGGCAAGCGGGAGGCGGATGTGGCCAAACGCTGGCAGATTAATGTGTTTCCTTCTCACTCTCACGCCGCTCACTTTCCCTCCCTTTCCGCGCTTTCCCTCCCTTCCCACTTTCCCTCATTTCCACTCGCCTCTCGTTAATTCACAGCCTCGCACGACTTTCTCTTCCTTCCTTCCTTCCTTCGACGACCTTCGTCCCTCTCCCTCTGCCAGGCTGTCTCGCCGTCTGGCCCTCTCGCTCCCTCCCCCGCGAAGTCGTCACTCGCCGAGGCGCCATTTTGAGAACGCAATTACATCCGCTTCCGGCCACGCGGAACGTTTTGATGAATTCTCCCAAGATTTGAATTTAATTTCATTTTCATTTCAATTTCCATTTGCTTTACACATGCAACGCCTAACGAGGGGCGGGAGCGAGGGGGAGAAGGGGAGAGGGAGGGGTAGAGAGGGGAAGAGAGAGAGAGAGAGAGGGGGAGTGGGGAAGGGAAGAGATGGAGCTAGAGGTAGAGCCAAATCAATGGGGACGAGGTCTGACGAGGTCCACAGGGTCGGCCGACTGAAGACGAGCGAAAGAGACGGAGAGCCCGGCGACGACAAGGGTTGGAGGGAGCGGGAGGGCGGGAGGTAGAGGGAGGGAGGGAGTTAGAGAGAGAGTGAAAGTGCTTCGGCAATTTGAATCGGAAGCCGTCAACTGGCGCGGACATGAGTTGGCCGGGTTGTTGTTGCAAGGCAGGGGTTGTTGGAAGGGCGTTGTTGTTGTAATATTTTCGTCGTGTCGTCGTCGTCGTTGTTGTTGTTGTCGTTGTTGTTGTCGCTGAGGACGGATCGAGCGTGTAAACATGTTTGCGTGACGCCGTCAGAGCCCAACGTGTTAACGTGTGTCGCTCAGCCCCAGCCCGAGCCGCCGACGTGTGCGTGCGTGCGTGCCTGTGCAAGAGTGTGTGTGTCCTGATGATGATGATGGCATTGTTGTTGTTGCTCTTGTTGTTGCTCTTGTTGTTGCTGTTCTCGCCGGTGTTAATCACATAATCAGCGCGGTTGAATTTAACTTCACGCTAAACGCACGTCATTTAATTGATTGCCTCGGCCCGGCGCCACGCCCCAAAAGCCGCCCCCCCCCCCCCTAGCCCTACCGCACCGGAAGTGGCGGGGGGATTTCTTTATTTCCCGCAGCAGGGCGCGAAAAACACGTGTCGTGAAATTTGTCGCCGCTTTGTCGCCGAGTCGCGGGTGTCGCCGCCCTTTTCGCGACACGCAGCCGTCTTCGGGGGGCGGCGAGAGCATTTCCCGACCCCGACGAGGGCCCGGTGGGGATTCGCGGGGAATTCAGGGTCTTTTCCCGATATCTTCACAAGTCCCCAGTTTTCACGAGCTTCTCACAAGGGCCTCACGGGCGTCTCCGAGGTTTTCACGTGGTTTTCACACGATTTTCACGTGGTTTTCACGGGATTCCAACGAGTTCTTCACAACATTTTCAAGTGGCCGTCACGCCTTTTCCCATTTTCTTCCTCCCGCAGCCCCTCGCCGCCGTTTCACGAGAAAAACGCAATCGCCCGTTCTCGCAACTCCTCAGAGCAGCCCCTGGGAGCCCACAAATTCGGCTGTTGCAGCTCGCCCAAGGCCTCGGGGCCGAAACCGCCCCGTGACAGCCACGAAAAGACCCTGATGTCGTCCCTCGAGCGCTGTCGAGGGCAGTCGAGGACCTGCCGTGCACCGAGGGACCCTCGGGCATTGGCGAAGTCTCCCGTGGAACCCTCGGCGGGTCCTGGCGACACTCGCTCGACCGGTTTCCAGGCAACCCGTTCGCCTCGATCCATTCATCGCCGCCTGTCGTCGCCTCTCCCCGTCTCCCCGTCTCCCTCCCTCTCCCAACTCCTTCCCTGGCCTCGCCATTTTTGGGCCCTTGTGCCGTTTTTGTTCCAGTTTTTCTACAATTTCTTGAATTTATTTCTATTTTTATCCCTCCTTTCATCAACCTCTTGTGCTTTTATCATATCTTGTCTCGGGCTTTTTTACGTGATTTTGCTCGCTTTCTTTTGAGCTTTGTTTGCTTTTTTCCTTATTGTTTCTGGCTGGAATTTTTGAATTTTTTCCCGCCAAATTTTGGTAAAAAAATGGAGCTCGGCTGTTGCCGTCTCTTTCGCACCAGCATTTCAGCTCTAACCGTGGATTATTTGAATGATTTTTTTCCCTTTTTTTGCATTTTCTTGTTTTTGCCCTCTTCTTTGTATTTTCATTTGTTTTATTTTTCTTTCCGATTTATTTATTTTTACTTCATTATTCAAAATTTAATATTTAATAATATTTTCCTTTTATAATTTTTGTTTTATTTTTGTTTGGGTTTTGTTTGGGTTTTCTTATTATTTTATTTTCATTTGTTTATTATTCCTGTCGTGTTTTTTCCACTGCTGTCGATAATCAATCTTCGTGCTTCAGTTCCCTCTCCCTCTCCCTATCGCTCCCTCTCCCTCTCTCTCTCTCCACTGCCAGCGGCCTCTGATTCCTCTAATTTCTTAACCTCGCCGCCTCCGCCTCCGCCACGCCCACGTCGCCGGCCACGCCACGTGCTTGGTGGGCGAGGCTGAGGTGGAAAACAAAACTGAGACAACTTTCAATAATTCAATCGCAATCTTTTTGTCGTTGTTTTTGTTGTTCTCGTCGTTGTCTTTGTTGTTGTTCAGGTCGTGCTAATGGATTGAAATTTTCACGACTTGCTGTGGTTTTTTTTTGTTTTTATAAATATGCAAATTTTAATTGAAGCCTCGCAGCGAAGTCGGGCGAAAGGTTTCGAGCTACCGAAGTGCATCGAGGTGAGAAATTCGTCGAAACGTGGTGTAAACCTCTTGGAATCGTGGTGAAAAATTCTTCTAATCACGGTCGAATCATGGTGAGAATTTCGTGGAAGCGTGGTGAGAAATTCGACGTATCATGGTGAGAATTTGATTGAAACAATCGTGGTGGGAAATTCATTGAAATCGAGTTGATCGTCAGTTGAAAACAAAAAAAAACAAAAAAAGTTTAGGGACATTTTTTTTTTAAATTTCCCCCATCAGCGACCGCGAAACCAGGGTTCGGCAAACTTTTCAAGTGCTCGCATTATGAGCTTGCAATTATTGGCACAGGAGGAACTCGACGGCTCCAGCCCGAGCCCAACAACAACCTCTCTCTTTCTCTCGCCCCCTCCCTGCCTCTGCCAAGCAGTCTTCCTCTTCTCCTGCTCTCCTCTCTTTCCACCCCCTCCATCCTTCTCGCGCCCTCTCCTGCCCCAAGTCCGAGCAAGCGTTTATTTGATTGCCGTTATTTATTTAACAGTAACTTGCAGAAAGTTCAGCGCGCACAGAAAACTTCGTCGCCTCTCTCTCTCTCTCTCGCTCTCTCTCTCTCTCTCTCGCTCTGGCCATGTGTTTCTTTGTCTTCCGCAGCCCGAGCTCGCTGCACTTTTCGTGTTTTGCTGAGCGCCACCTACTTGTGAAGTTCGCCAACTCCGCAAAAACAACGAAACCCGGACGGAAGACTCTTCCTCTTCCTCTTCTTCGCCTCTGTCTCTCTCGCCCTCTCCCTCACCACCTCTCTCTGGCCTTGTTCTCGCCTTCTGAAGGGATTCAGAAACTCCAGAAATCCACAACCGACTCCCGAAGTTCCGGCGTTTTCTTCATGTTTCTTTAAATTCTTCAACTCAGCTCGAAATTCCCGCCTCATCCCTCCCACTCCGTGTCTCTCTCTCTCTCCCACTCCTCCCCCTTTCTCTCTCTCTCCCCGCCTTCGCTGCTCCCAACTCGAGCTCTGGTTCACAAGGCTCGGGGTCCTGGGCTTCGTCCCTCCATCAGTCAATCACTTCAATCCCTCTGTCACGCACTTCGCTCTGCCCCGGCATCTCCCCGCCCCGCTCTGCTTCCGCCCCTCCTGCCCGGCCCCTCTCCAGCGGCTTCTCGCGCCAGACTGTGAACATTTGATAATAAATAATATTCTCCGGTCGCTCCACCGACTTCTCCTCCTCCTCCTCCTCCTGTTTTTATCTTTTTCTCCCTCTCGTTGCCTCCCTTTAGACTACTTTTCCCCCACCTACCCCTCCTTCTGCCTCTTTCTTGTACTATTTTCACTTCCTTTCCGCCGTTGGTCTTCCTCCAGACAGCGTGAAGAATTCTTTTCCTACGCATTTTCGCCCCCTCCTCCGCCGACGACCTCCCGCCACGCCTCCTTCGCCCAAGCGCCCTCTCCTCCAGCTCCTTCACCTTCACCTCCTCCTCCTCCTCCCCCGAAACTCCGCCATCGCCGAGAGGAAGCATTGCGATTGGTAAAGAAGTAGTAGGAATTTCGCTACCTTTTCTTGCTGCTCTTTGCAGCCAACTTTTGCCACTTGTTTCCCTCATATCGTTGCCTGGTTTGTTGTTGCATTCAAATCGATTGCCATCGATCAGGTGGAAGTCGATCGAGGTGACGACAATGGTGGTTTTTCCCATTAATTTTTGGCTCCCCCCCTCCCTTTTGGCCATTACTTTCATTGGACTCGCAGGGCGCGCGCGGAATCTCGTGATTCACTCGGTTCTTCTTCTTCTTCTCCTTCTTCCCTCCCAGGGTTTCTCTTATCGTCCTCTTCTCTGACTACTGTTTCTACTGCCTTTCGGGGTTTCAGCCTAGAGAGGTTTTTATTTTCCTCAATTAAATTACTTTTCCTTTTTATTTCATTGTTTTCCTTTTCACATTTCCCTCTGACTCCTCCCCTCACTACTCTTTTCTCTCCTCCATTCACTCCTCTCATCCCTCCGTTTTTCACCGCCAAAATCCCATTTTAACTCCCTTTTTGATCCCATTCTAAAATTAGCACAGAACCCATTGTTGTTGCTCCGCCTCTCGTTCTTGCTGTTGTTGTTGTTGTTGTTGTTGTTGTAGTTGTCATTGTTGTTGCTGGCTTTTATGACAGATTTGACACATTTACAAGCCGTTTAACTGTCATTCCATCGGCATTTCGTGGAAATTAGTTGGAAAACTTTCGAAACCCCCGGAAGATGGGGAACAGGAAGACTTTCTCAAGGGAGCGGGGAAGGAGGATGAGGAAGAGGAAGAGGAAAGGGGACTTTTAAAGCAAATTCAATATTGAAATTTTCAATATTTTTTAACGTATATTTTGCCCCAAAAATATGAATTCTTCTTCATTGGTCGTAAAATTCAATAACGCATATTTCAAAGAATACTTTTTTTATTTTGTTTCCCAATAATTTTAAAATGTCTGATGTACCTATTTTGTGCCATTGTTTTTTGCATTAAAATCGTACTTCTCTTGGCAGTTTTCGTTATTTTCCGACGCATTCTCGCAGTTCGAATGTCGAATAAACGAATGCGACACACGTCGAGGCGGTGCAGGATCTCGATGTCGAACGAGCTGGCCATGAAATTAATTTGCTCAATTAAGAGAGAGAGAGAGGCAGGGGTGAAAAGAGCACAAGGCACAGGTGTGTGAGAGAGAGAGAGAGAGAGAGAGAGAGAGAGAGAGAGAGAGAGTGGTGGAGGCGATTACGGAATTAATTAATAAATCAATGAAAGCGACAGCAAATGAATTGAAATCGAATAAAATGGAATGACAAGAAACGTAATGGAGTGATGAGAATCGAAATTGAATGAAACGGCCGAAATGGAATTGATTAAAATGGAATGCGTTGAAATGAAACGCATTAAAAGGAATGGATAGAAATGGAACAAATTGAAAGGGAATGGATTGAAATGCAATGGATTGAATTGGAATTGATTGAATGGGAATGGATTGAATTGGAATTGATTGAAAGGGAATGGATTGAATTGGAAATGATAGAATGCTTTTCAATGGATTAAAATGGACTGGAATGAAAGGAAATGTGGAGAAACGGATTGAAATGGAATAGACCGAAGTGGATCGCAGTGGAACGCGGTGAATTGGAACACGATTTCGGAAACTTCATGATTTGTAACGATTGAAAAACAACATATGCGGAAATTAATTAAATGGTTTAATTCAATGGAATCGACTCGAGTCGAGGTCAAAACAAAACCGACCTGAACACTTTATATCGAACATGTGTGTGTGTGTGTGTGAGGACTCTCATGAGCCCGTGTGCGCTTTATGGAAAATCCGTTGCAAGGTCAAGCGCTCGCCGTCTCTCTCGCCCTCTCGCTCACTCCCCAATCAACACAACCGCACACCAGCTGCGAACGAGCGGGAGAGAGAGAGAGTGAATCAGACAAACACGCAGAACGAGAGAGTGCGGCAGGGAAGGGTGGAGAGAGAGAGAGAGAGAGAGAGCGCGGGGGAAGTGGGGAAGAGCGGGCGAGCCTCAGGAGCCGGGGCAAACGAACCAAATTCCATCGCGTGGTCGGCGGCCGCAGCAGGGCCGGGAAAGAGGCGAAGGGAAGGAAGGGCAGGGCAGGGAAGGGGAGGGAAGGAAGAAGGTCGGAAGGAAGAAAGGGTGACAGGGAGGGGAGGAAAATGGAGAAAATCAAAGGAGGGGACCGCGGCAGAGACGGAGACAGGGCGAGAGTGCGCGGAAGGCGACCAGGTCGTGGATGAAGAACGCGTTTATGGACAGATGCAAGCCCGAAGCTGCGAAGGGGGGATGGAGAGGAAGAGGGAGTAGGAGAGAGAGAGAGAGAGACAGTGAGAGTGGGGGAGAAGGGGCGAGCGTGATTGACGAACTCGAATCGCAGTCCTTGGCAAATACAACGAAGGCGACGGTCGAGGGGCAAAGGAACAACAACAACAACAACAACGACAATGTGAACGACAACAATGACGACAACAACAACAACGACAACAATGACAGCAGCAACAACAACAACTAGAGCAGGCACAACAACAACAACAGGAACCACGACAAAAATGACGACCGAACCAACGACAACAACAACGGCCTCGGTAGCAACAACGACAACCATAAGAAGCACGACAACAACAACAACAACAACACCAACCACGATAAGAACAACACCGACAACAACAACAACACCACCAACAACAACAACGACCGCAATGACCACAACAAACACGACACCGACGATCGCCAGGCCGCGGATGCGACGCAGGCCGAAGGCGAACGTGGGAGGGAGAGGGAGGGAGGGAGGTAGGTAGTGAGCGAGCGAGAGGGCACGAGACAATTGATTGCTGTTGCCAGGCGACCGTCGCTGCAGGCCGCTGGCTGTGTGTCTGTGTGTGTGTTGGCGCTTGTCGCAGGGCTGGACGCGACACGCGACGCACTCAGAACTGCATCAAGGACATGCCGCCAGTTGCAGTCGCCCCCCCCCCCCCTCGGCCCCCTCGTTGACCAGTTGACCCCCCTCCCCGCTCCCTCTCGGCGACCTCGTCCTCGGCCACTGCGCTCTGCGCTCTTCGCTCTCCCTCCCTCGCTCGAGTCCCCTCGCAACGCGGTCTCGCCGGATTCGCGCGGCCCGAAATTGGGTCAAATTCCGCAACGCACAGTTGGCAACGCGGCGGCCAGCAAGGGGAGAGCGAGAGAGGGGGGAAGGGAGGGTGAGAGCGAGAGCGAGAGGGAGAATGAGACACACAGAAATAGTCAGAGGGAATGACGGCGAGGGAAAATCAGAAGGGCGAGCGAGTGGGACAAAAACAAAATCAGCCACGTTGCAGCGACGCCTCAAGGATTTGCATCGCCCTCCATGGCGACGGACGACGTCCTTCGGCCTCGTCCTCATCGTCGACGTCCCTCGGCCTCGTCCTCGACGTCCTTCGTGTCGTCGCCACCGCCAGCGCCAGCGCCGTCCTTCGATTCCCCTGTCAAACGTCTGTCAAACGCAGTCGCGCCACGGCTCCCCGCTCTCTCTCAGCGCCTCCACCCGCCCCCACTCATTCTCCCCGTCGCTCCCCCACCCCCCTCCCTCCCCTCCCCCACCCCGCTCCCCGGCCGCTTCGGGACGCAGCGTTCGTTGAATTTTATGACGTCTCGCCCAACTTTGAAGTGCGGCGATTACGCAGAAAGAGACGGCAGATGGGACGAGTTCGAGATCGAGCGGGGCCCGACAAGAAGAGGGGAGCAAATTGAAGAGAGAGGGCGAGCGAGAGAGGGAGGGAGTCAAATGGAAGTCGAAAAACAAGTGGAAATGGAGAGAAAGGGGGAGCAAACGGAGAATGGAAGGACGGGAAGAAGTCGTGGAAAAGAGGAACAGTTAGAAAGAGGGGGAATTTCATAAAAACTAATTCTTAAAAACCAAAAATTTCCACCAAAATAGTAAAATTTAAAGGAAAAAATTTAAATGAATAAAAATTTTTAAAAATGAAAACAAATAAATGAACAATGGAAAAAAAAGAAAATATATGTAATATAAAATAGAAAAAAAAAATAAAAAATAAAAATGGAAAGGAATGAAAAATGTTAAAAACCGAAAATATTAAAATAGAAAAATGTGCACAAATAAAAATTGGCAAAAATTAAAACACACGAAAAACAACATAGAAAAATAAAAAATACAAATAAAAAAAATGGAAGACAATGGAAATATTGAAATAAAAAAATTGACCAAAAAATAATGGAAAAACCAAAAAATGGAAAAAAAGGAACGTATAAATAAAAAAATCAGTAAAAAATATAAATGAATTAAACTGTAAAAGAATGAAAATATACAAAAAATAATATAGAACAATAACAAAGTATGTATACAAAAATTTAATATAAATAAAAAATAAATAATGTAACTAAGAGGAAAAAAAATTTAAAAAATAACGAAAAAATCGGAAAAAAATAAAAAGAAACAGTTTTTGGTGATTGACGAGTTCCTTTATCGAGAATTAAAATAATAAGCAAATAGATAAAAACTATTTTTTCTTTGTTATTTTTTGAAACCTTCTCGTCATTTTTTACATCTCTTTTTCATATTTTTGAGACCTTTTCATTGATTTCTCACATATTTTTTACATTCTTTTTTACGTTCGCCCATTTTTCACTTTTTTTTCTACGTTTTCACAATTTTACACGCCTTTTTACAATTTGCTCTACTTCGGACATCGTTTTCTTCCAATCTTTTTCTGGCTTTCGCAGATTTCAAAGTTTCCCCCGTTTCCCAAACCTCGCGTTGTCGCTGGCGTTGCCAGAGGAAATTCCGGGCCAACGGGAGCGGGGCGACGCTGTCAAGGCGTTGCCACGCGATGCAGCCCGATGCGAGGCGACGCGATGTGAAAAATTTCGCCGGAACATGTGCGCCGTCGACGTCGACGTCGACGTGGACGTCGTGGCCGGGCGAAATTTCGTGGCCCGAATTCTCCGACAGGCAGGATGAACATGTTTACGTTTCCCGCCGCGCTTTGATGTGCGACGGGGTGCCGGCGAGGGGCGCTGGAGCCGCGGAGCCGCGGAGCAACAGCGGCAGGGAGCGGGAAAAGAGAACAACGGCAAAGAGACAACAGAACTAATTTAGCTGGTGAAGACATTCGAGAAATAGATGTAAAAATAGGAATCAAGCCGTGAGGGAAGAGAAAGATCAGGACGGCGACCAAGGATCCGGATCTAAGCGGATGGGGCGAAACGAAAGCCCACGACAAATCGACAAATCGAGTCCGAAAACTGTTTCGCCATAGCGGAACCTGACGAAGTCGGCTCCGAGGCGAGTCAGAAGAGGAGCCCGCGAGGACGAAGCGGACCAGAAAGAGAGCAAACCCCACAACTCAAACGAGGATCGCTGGTGGGAGAATCCCTTGCAAGTCGCGGGAGAATTTTCAAGGAATGGAGAAGAGTCACCGGGGCGTATGAGTGATTTTTAATAATTTCGCGTCCGATCATTTGGAAAATTCCTGCTGAATTCGTGTTGTTGTAGTTGCTCGAGGTGTATATTTGTTGTTGTTTTTTATTTATGTTTTTTATTTACTTTCGATTCTTTTCACTTAGTATAATATTATTTTTGTATTTTTTTATTCGTTTATACAATGAAAATTTGTATTTATTTGTGTGGAAATATTTGTTTTTTTTTAATTTTTATTATATTTATTTACTTATTTAACTTTCTTGTTCTTAATTCATGGTCCGCGAAAAGCCTTGGCCGGAAATCGGGACGTGGGCGCGAAATCGAAGTCCGCAACCGGAAGCGGAAGTCGATTTCGTCTGTTGCTCCAGTCGGCCAGAGCGAAGTGTAAAAAAACAAAAAACCTGCATTTTTCGTGAATTTGATTGGGAACTATTTTTACAATTTTTTTACCCAATATTTTTTACGATTCTCATCTTCATTTGTTTCGGGAATTTTTGATAAATTTTAAAAATTTTTTTCACACCTATAAATTATATTTTTTATTTTAAATTTTATGAATTTTTCTAACATGTCATATTTTGTTGGTTTTTGTATGTATTTCACTTTGTTTACATGTTTATTTAGTTTCATTTCTTTTTATTTTCTGCTGATTTTTTATTTTATCTATATTTTCTATATTTTTTTTTCTATTTTCCAATTCTCTAATTTTTGGATTTCTCAAATTTATCTTCTGAATGTCCGTTGAATTCTTTTCTTTTGCTTCGTCTTCCTGCTCGTCAGGCCCTTGTGTTTATTTCTGTGTTCTTGCATTTTCCTCTCATTTTTCTCTTTCTGGATTTTCCTGCGCCCGCTCCACGAATTCCGTGGAAATTTCTCGAGAATTTTCAGGGAATTCAAGGGAACAGAAACAACAACAACAACAACAACAGCAATGACGGCAGCAGCAGCAGCAGCAACAACAATGACAATGCCAACGTGGCTAAAAAACGACAGCGATGAATGGATGGGAGGGAGGAGCAACAACAGCGTTAGAAGGGACAATACAACAACAACAGCAAGAATAACAACAAAAATGGTGGGATACCCGCGCCAACAACAATGAACAACAACAACAACAACAACTACAACAACAGCAGTTCCAACTACAAACGCACCAACAACATCAGCTCTGGGAGTGAAATTTAAACAAAATGCTCTCCAGAGGACGACGAAGGATTTCGTAAGGCAGACAGACGAAGGAGAGGGAGAGAGCGAGAGCGAGAGCGAGAGAGAGGGAGAGAAGTGAACGTGTAGAGAAATGCCAGGGCGGGAGTGAGAGGGAAGATGTCGAGGGAGGCCACAGCCGGACGGACGGACGGACGAGCGAATGGCGTTGCCCGAAGTGCTCGAAGAGAACGAGAGCGAGAGCGAGAGAGAGGGGTGTTAGAGTGAGAGAGAGAGACCGAGTGAGAGGGAGAGAGGTGTGTGAGAGAGAGGGGGGCGAGTTGGAGTGAGCGAGAGGGACGACGAGCTGGAGGCCTGAGAGACGCGAGATTGGGACGAATTTCTTTTTTCTTGTCGCCGCTCGCTCTGAAGCTGCTCCTGCGGTAGCTGTTGTTGTGGGTTCTCGTTGTCGTTGTTGTCGTTATTGTTGTTGTTGTTGTTGCTGTTGTTGTATTTGTCATTGGCATTTTTCCTTTCTTTCGTCTATTGTATTTGTTGCCGTTGGCCGTTGTTGTTGCCTGGGACTGAGAATCCTTTTGGAGGGAATTTCTCAACGGACCGAGCGACCGACCGAACGAACGACCGAACGATGCCGAAGAAGGATGGAGGAGGAGGAGGAGACGAGAAGGAGACGGAGAAGGAGGAGGCAGGACGGGAGGACGGGAGGAGACCGAGGTGAATCCCGAATCCCAGGGAGAGCGAGCGATGACGATGACGACAACGATCGAAGGAACGACGACGACGACGCCGACGATGATGACGAAGCGGCGTCGGGGGAAAACGAAAGCGAGCGAAGAGAGCGAACGAACGAGCGAACGATGACGAGGGTCGGGATACGAGGGAGCGGACCAAGGAAGAGGGTTTAAAGGAGGCGAATGAGAGGGTGGTGGGAGGTCGAGGAGGCCGAGGCGCTGATGACGAGGTGGACGAGGAGGCGAAGTTGGCGAGGAGGAGACGAGGACCACGAGACGTTGGGCGGGCTGCGGGCAGCGGGCAGAGGAGGCTGATGACGAAGTCGGGAGGACGATGACGAAACGCTGGGGGGATGGAGCGGCGATGGAAGGGAGGTAGAGCGGGGGAAGAGGGGCGAGGGACTAAAAGAAAGGGACGAGGGCGACGAGGCGGACTCGATGGCGGACTCGATGGCGGACTCGGAGGCGGCCTCGGAGGCGACGTCGTTGGCCATGGCGATGGCGATGGCGGCAGACGGAGGCGCGGTCGTTGGAAGGCGTCGGTGGGGGCGTGGGCGGGGCCGACCGAGGGGCGAGGCGGGGTCCGCAATTCATCATCGGCAACGCCGTCGCCGCCGCCGCCGCCGCCTCCGTCCCGGGCAGGCACCGGAAACGGAAGCGCGACATTTTCGAGCATTTGCTGTGTTTCGGACGCTGGTGTCGCCCTTGTTGTTGTTGTTCTTGTTGTTGTTTTAAAATGTTTGCTGTTTTCAGAAATGTGGCTATTTTTGTTGTGCTCATAAATGTTGTTGTTGTCGCATTTTTTGTTGCCATTTTTTTGTTTTTTTTTCCGTTAGTTGATTTCGTTGTTGTTGTTGTTTTATATTTTTCTTCGAATTGTTTTGGTTTTAGGTTGTCCTTTCTTGTTGTTGTTGTTGTTGCAGTCGCTCTTCAGCGTCGACGCGCGACGTCGTTTGTTGTTGTTTCGTTTGTTTGTTATTGTTATTGTTGTTGTTGTTGTTGTTGTTGTTGTCGTGATCACTTCGCTTGATTCGCCTTCGCGCCCGTTCCACTTCCCAGTCGTTCCATTCACAAATTCAAATTCAAATCCAAATCGTTTCATCCGATTTCACCACATTCCGATTCATTTCGTCTCATTTCATTTCGTTTCATTTCGTTTCGTTTCGTTTCGTTTCGATTCATTTCATTTCATTTGATTCCACTTTATTACTTGTTTTCATTTGATTCTTTTGATTTTGGATTTGATTTTACTAAATTTCTTTCCCTTTTATTTTTGATGTTATTTGATTTATTTACTTTACTTTCATTTTATTCCCCTTTTAGTAGGAATATTTTTCCTTACTTTTCATTTCTTCTTTGCATTCCTTCACATTTTCTTCACATTTTCTTTGCAATTTCTTTGCAATTTCTTTGTATTTCCTTTGCATTTCTCTACATTTCATTCCATGCCGTTTCGGACCAACGCCGGACATTCCATTTCATTCCATTCGATTCGATTCATCGCGTTTCGTTGCGTTTCATTTCATTTCGTTTCATTCGCGCGACACGTTGTAAATCGTTTGTTGTCGTTCGTCGTTGTTGTTATTGTTATCGTTATTTTTGTTGTTGTTGTTGTTGTTATTTGTCATTGTTTTTCTTGTTGTTGTAGCCATGGCATCGCGTAAGGCAGGCGAATTTCGTGTAATTCGAACAACAACAACGACGACGACGATGGCGACGACGATGGCGACAACGATGACGACGACGACGACGACGACGACGATGACGACGACGATGGCGATAGTAGTTGGAATAGGAATAATAATAGCAATAACAAACTGCGACGTAAGCTCACGTAACGGAACGCAACGTCACGTACGTCACACGCTGCACGTCATGCGGCCAAACAGTTTACGTCGAATGCAAAATGCGCACTAAATCGCGTCTCGTTAGTTTCTCACTTCGTTCCCGGCGACGGCGGAAAACTTCTACAACATTCGCTCGCTCTTTCGCTCACTCGCCCGTTCGCTCGCTCGCTCGACGCCCCGCTGCCGTCGCTCGCTCGCTCGCTCGACCCACAGCCGTCACTCGCTCGCTCCTCGCTCGTCCCTCGATCGTCGCTCGTTCCTTACTCGCCACTCGCCCTCGCTCGTCCCTCAGTCGCACTCGCTCGTTCCTCAGTCGCAACTCGTTCGTTCCTCTTTCGCTCGCCCCCCGTCGCTCGGTCAACCCACGACCGACCGTCGTTCGCCACTCGCTCCACTTGGCGCTCTCTTCATTCGTCCGCCAGCCGTTCATCCGTCTCTATCTCTCTCTCTCGTCCACTCACCATCATTCGCGTCTCTCGATTCTCGAGCCGACGTCACTCGGGCTCTCTCGATTGGCCCCCGTGCTCCCGGGCTCTTCTTCTTCACCTCGTTCTCCTTGTCGCCGCTCGTTCCTCGTCTTCTCTCGACGCGACTCGACTCGACTCGACTCGGTTCAGGCTCCTTCGGCTCTCACCACATGGTCAGAGCTGCCTCAGACCGCCCTCGACCCCCCCTCTCTCTCTCTCTCTCTCTCGTGCCTCTCGACGATTTTCCACCTCTCTCGCGGAGAATTTCACCACAACAAGTTTTTCGTTCTTCGCTTTTTCGTCGGCACTCGGTTGTCTTTTTAATTGTTCTTTTTATTGTTGTTGTATTTCATTGTTGTTGTATTTCATTGTTGTTCCTCTTTATTGTTGTTGTCATCTTCCCCGTTTGCATTTATGGTTGTTTTTCCTCGTTCCTTCCTTCTCGCGTTTTCCCCTGTAGTCTCGTTGCCTCTGCAGCGTCATCTGTAGACGTCGTTCTACTTCCACCCGTTCCGCCTCGCCCCGTCTGCCGCCCAGTCCCGACGATTTTCCTCCATCTCTCCATCCGCCGGTCCCGAAAATCGTTCCCTTCCCACGTGTTCTATGGACATGTGAAATCAGTCTTTTTTTTGTAACGACAAAAAAGAATAATCCTCAATTTGAATTGTTAAAAATGAATTCCAATTCCACTCGTTCTATAGAAACAGCAATTAATCTATTAAAAAATTGGAATTTGAAAAACAACCAAAATATTTCAAAAAAAAAAAAATAAGGAAAAATATAGACAAATATTTTTAAAAATCTCAATCCCACAATTCCCCATTTCTGGGCGTTCCAATTCCACACGTCCCTCTAAATAGGAAACGTGCGAGCCCCACAAACCCATCGTGATTTAGGGGAAATGAAAATGAATCGAATGATTGACGGCGTTCCAATGCCATGTGTTCCACTGGCATTTCCGCCTCTGCCGAATTCGAGACTTATTAGCATATTTCCGACGTCGACACATGTTCAGACATGCTCGCCAACACACACACACACACACACACACACACACACATGCACACACGATGGCGGAGGCGGCAAAAAAACTACGTAATAAGAATCATTATCGTAGAATGGTGGGGGAAGTGGGAGAAAAATGTGAAGCGAAGGCACGAAGACGAGGGAGAAGAAGAAGAGGAGGGCCTTTGTATGAGGCAGCCGCAAACACACACAGCCGCGGACGCACACAGGCACATGGCGGACATTTTTTAGATTCATTAGAATAATCAGCCGCTCACTACTTCCTGTTCCTCGCCCGTCGCCGTCGCCGTCGCCGTCCCCGTCACGACGACCCCCGCCCTCTCAACCACTCGCTCCCCCGCTCCCCGCTCCCCGCTCCCTCTCCCTATCCCTCCCTCTCTCCGCCCCGCCCTCTCTCGCGGCGACGGCGACGCGAAGACAACGTCGTCTACTTGAGCACGTTGGGCGCCCTCCGCGGAGGCTCGCGGGGCCGATGCAGGGCAAGAGAGGCGACGAAGAGGGAAAGATTGAGGGGAGAGAGAGAGAGGAGAGCGAGAGAGACGAGAGAGAGAGAGACGAGAGAGAGAGGAGAGAGAGAGAGAGGGACAGGAATCCGACGGCGTAGATCCAGAAGACGCAGCGAAATCGAAATGTGTTTGCCATTGAGGAGAAATGCACACGGCAACAACAAGTGGGGAGGGAAAATAACAACAACAACAACAACAACAGCAACGACCACACTGCCAACAGTCCAGATATCGCCGCGACAGACAGAGAGAGAGAGAGAGAGGGAGGGAGGGAGAGGGGAAATATAAGCAAAACTGGGTGTGATTTGTAGGATACAGAGAGACAGACTGTGAAGGAGAAGGAGCGAGAGGGTGGGGGGCAAAGTAGACCGAGCGCGCGCGAGAGAGAGAAAAAGAGAGAGAGGGAGATAAAGAAAGACGAGCCAGCGACTGGAGAGCGAGGGAGATGGAGAGATTGTGAGAGAGTTTATGGAAAGTAAAATGAATTTTTTGCGAAAACATTTGAAATGAGGATCCAGTGAACGGGGCGGAAACGGCGAATGGGCAGAGCAGATGAAAATATCAGACGGCAACGACTTGGAGGAGGGTGACTGAGGCTGAATGAGTGGAATCGGACTGCTTTTATTCGTACCATGAACTCCTTTTATCCAAGAATAAGACTTCAAATAAATTTGTGCCGAGGAACGAGGGTGAATGGAACGAAGTGTTTAGTTCTAGGAACGTGTGGGCTCGTGAAACCAGGAACGAACCGCCGACTGGAACTAGGAACGGAAGGCGAAATGAGAAAAAAACTCGAATTCGACACGAAGTCCACGAGCACGTTGAAGCGAACGAGAAACTCAAGGAATGAAACAGAAATTAAACGGAAAAAGTCGCTTCAAAACCGATTCGGAGCCGAGGGATCGAGTGGAATCGGGAAACGGCCCCGCGGGCAGACGAGAAACTACAAAAATAACAATCAATGGCAACCCGGACCCGGCGCGGATTCGCCTCACGAATTCGTGCGCTCGGAATTCCTCTCGTTCCGTGCTGTCTCTCTCCGTCTTACACGCACTCCCTCTCTTTCTCTCTTCGCCCCTCGCCGTCGCTCTCGCCATCTCCAGCTCCGTCTGTCCCTTCAAGCACCACAATTGGCACTCCCGTTTCCCTCCCTGTCCCTCTCTCCCTCTCGCTCCCTCCACAAGTCTGGCCAGTGCAAACATTTGCAAAGGAAAATTCTAGTTCGTTTCTGCTTCCACCGCAGCGAGCGGAGGGAAAATCACCAGAGAGAGATTGGGGAGAGCGGATTTCACCAGAGCGGAGAGCGGATTTCACCAGACAGATGCCAGAGGAACTCACCAAGAGAGCGGCGTTTATTTCACCACAGAAGGTGGTGAAGAACTGACCAGAGAGTGGAGACGCCTTCACCACAGAGAGCGAGAGCCAGCGAGCACGGCGAACCGCCCAGAGTCGCCTCCTTCACAAACGCCCTCCCTCGCTCTCTCTCCCTCCATCGCATTCGGTCGCTCGCCTGCGATTTTCCCTCGTATCGTGGCACGTTTTTCTGGTCGGCTCCTCGTGGCCCTTCTCTTGTTGTTGTTGTCGTTGCTCTTGCCTTCCTCTTCCGCTCCCGACTCTCGCTCCCATCGCAACCCGACACGAGGTCCTTCTCTCCCTCTCTCTCTCCCTCTCTCTCGCTCTCAGAGTATTTCTCTCCCTTGGTTCATCGCATACAAATTCCTCCGCTCGTTGCCTCGTTCGGCTGGTGGAAAATCAAAATATTTTCGCATTTCGCCGGCCGAGAAGCGTCGAACATGTGCCAGCGAAATATCGATTGCGGCCGATCGGCGGGCGGCGACCGACGACCGGCGGCAACCCTGGCCAGGGCATATGGTTGGCGACAACTTTCGGCAGCGATAAATTTATGGCCTCGCATCGATTTTATTCGCACTCACTGTTGCTTTACTCGTGTGTGTGTGTGTGTGTGTCTTCGCTCGCATGTAGTTGGCTATTTTTATCTCCTACAACGGCATTTCTCGCTGGTCCAGGGTTGCCGTGGGTGTATTTCAGGCACTATCTTCGTCATTGGTCCTAGTTCAGTGTTCCGTTTCCACTCGGTCCTCGTCCGAATGAATTTTTCCTGTGTAAATTGTCAAATGTTCGCGTCCAAAAGTGCTTTAGAACGCATTCGGTCCAATTCCATTCGTTCCTCGATCCAATTCCATTCGTTCCCCGAAGGAATTCCAATCGTTTCCCAGCCGAATCCCATTCCACGAGCTCCACGACAAAATTCTGCATGTCCCCCGACCCAATTCCACCCGTTCCACCCCTCAGTCCCTGGCTTCACTCAAGTACTATCTCGAATTTACTTGCAAGCATTACGAAAAATGATTTTTCTCATGAAAATTCACAATTTTCGTTGCATAAAAACGATTAATTTGGAGTTTCGTGTTCCATTTCCACTCGTCGCCGTCGCCGTCGCTGTCGCTGTCACTCCAGGCACGAGATAATATTTCAACAACTCCATCAACGCGATTCCACATCGACCGCAGTCCCCTGAGATCTGGCAACGCGCACGCAACTGGGCAACAGGGTGGCCAGACGCACCGCAAATACTCACCCGAATACATACGTACATACAGAAATACATACGTACATACAGAAAAACATACGTACATACAGAAAAACATACGTACCAATGAGAACGCATACAAAAATGCATGCAAAACGACAGACCTACATATAACACACATACGAGAATGCATACGTACACACAAAAACCCATACATACATACATGGAGAAACACATCCTACATACAGGAATGCACACACACACACACATAAATACATACGAAGCGCACACACGTCGACACTTCGCACTCGTGGCGAATGGAGTTTAATGCGATTATAAAAGCGATGCTCGAGCATGTCTATCCGTCTGTCCGTCCGTCCGTCCGTCTGTCCGTCTGTCCTTCGCTATGTCTCTCGGTCTCTCGGTTTCTCGGTCCTCCGTCCGTCCGTCCGCCCACGGGCGTGCGTGCGCCGTCGTTCGAGTAATAAAATCATAAAATAACAATTGCATAAATTGTTTTTACGCCCGACATTTAAATCCTCATGACGCAGCCACGTGTGTGCTTGTGGGCTTGTCTGTCTGTGTGTGTGTGTGTGTTCGTGTGAAACCTGTGTGTGAGTCATAAAAACTTCGACGACAAGAGGAACAACAACGACAACAACAACAAAAGCAAAACCAACACGAGGCATCAACATAAATTATCCTTTAGCTTGTAAATTAATACACCCAGACTACTAAATGAGAGACCGAGCAGGAGCGACAGAGGGAGGGCGAGACTGGGAGGGGGTGCGTGGGTGGAAGTGGGACGGAAGGGGGGGTGGGTCCTTAGAGCGGGGCTTCGAGGTGGGTCAGATGTGGAGCGAGGAAGGACGATCGGAGGTCTGGCAACTGGACCAAGCGTTTGATGTGCCTGGCACAAAGTCTGGCTCTGGGGGGAGATGAAGGGCGGCAGGTGGGAGGGAGAGAGAGGGAAGGGGAGGAGTGTGAGTGTGAGAGGGTGAGGGAGAGAGGGAGAGAGGGCGATGCTGTCGGCTGAAGTCTCGGACGTCCTCTTGGCGAGTTTTCGGAGTTCATAATCATAAATTTCATCGCTCGAGAGAATGATCGTAGCCAGAACAAAGAACATGGAGAACAAGAAGAAGAAGAAACCCAGCAACAACAAAGAGATTACGGACAACAACAGTGAGAATGTCAGGAACAACAACAACACGAAGACCATCGACAAGAAGGACAAAGGAAAATGCCCGAAGGACTCGACGAGGGAACGTGAGAATTTCGGTTGCAGCTCGCGTCACATTAACACGAATCCACAACACACACACACACACACACATTCGCACACACAAACACATACCTCTCCCATGCACACACACACATGTATTTCTCCCTGTACGGTTCCGACCGCCGCGAAGACTGCAGTGGCAATAAATTCATGCTTCAGCGGGTCGGGACGAGGACGAGGAGGAGGAGGAGGAGGAGGAGGACGGGAGGCGAGGGCGGAGTAAACAAGCGGCGGAGGCGATGGAAAACATATGCTAAAAATATATGTATATGTCCATAAGTCGATACACAAACACATACACCCATCGAAGTCACGCAATGGAGGCCAAGGTCAGAGACGTTGGCAAGACGTTGCCAGTTGCTGGCGGCCGAGGCGGCGAGAGCGAAAATAATTATGTTGTTGACGGTTGGAGGATGCGTCGACGCTGACAGATTGACGCGCGGCTGGAGGGATCGAGGGGTGTGGATCAAGGTGTGGACCGATGTGAGGAGAGATTGAAAGGCGCGGAGAGATTGAAAGGCGTGGACTGATCGAAGAGGAATCACGAGGCTTCCCTGTGAGAAAGCGATGGTTTTTTGCGTTATTTTGGACTTAAGAAACACCTCGTTCGCTTTTCAAAATTCCAGAAACTCTTCTCGAGTCAATGCTGTTCTTAAATCCAAAAAAAGTACTAAAAGACAATCCATTAAAGTAGCAACATTTTAATAAGATATTGAGCAAGAGAAGTCCTAAAAAGTCAAATAAAACGAAAATAAAGTATAAGTCAAAAAGTCCAAGAAAAAGAATTTCTTTTAATGTTTACAGATTCAACACTTCAATCTTCTCAAAAAGAAACTCAGTTCTCTATTATCCAATTCTTCCAATTTATAGCTTTATCTTTGTTTTTTCCCCTCCACCGATTCGTCTGATAGAAAATCATTTGAAAAAGTACAAAACACTATGATCATTTGTGATCATCCTATAAGAAACAAAACCTCTTGAAAAAAATTGAAAAATTCTGCGATAGAAAAATCCCACGACAAAAACTCCTCAGCTTCAAACCTCGCTGCTAAAAATCCCATAGTAAAAAATCCCACGCCAGATCCCAGGGATAAAAAACGTCCCGTCTCCGCAGAGCGCGAGGGGAGTCCGAAGGAAAAAAATGCAGTCTCGAAATCCGCTGAGAACATAAACTTCACGCAAAGGCCTGTAGGGGGCGGGAGAGGGAGCGGAAGAGTGGCGCAGAGACAGACAGAGGGAGAGTGGGTGGGAGAGAGAGGGAAGTATCCGGGGCAGTCGGGGGACGCGGCTGAGCCGGGAGGCTGGTGTAAGCCGTGGGGAAGCTTGCATAAGCCACGGGAACAAAATGTTAAAACCAAGTGGAAAAATCCCACAACAACAACAACAACTACAGCCAGCCACAACAACCAGCAGAGAAAGAGAGAGCAACGGGTGAAAAACGAGCGGAATTGAAAAGGAATGAAAATCGAGGAGAGGAGAAATTTATCAAAAAAGGGAGGGAAAAAAATGCAAGAAAGTGGGAAAACACAAACGGAGAAAATGGAAATGGAAAAAAGAAAAAGAGAAACCTGACTGAGAGGGAAATATAAAATATAAGGGAAGAAATATGAAGAAACATGAAAAAATCGTAAAAAACAAAATATAAAAAAGGAAAAATCGAAAAGGGATATTAAAATCAAAAATACGAGAGGAAAGAAATGCCAAAGGAAGAAAATTGTGCGCCGAATGGCTCAAAGTCGAAAAAAGGACGATCCGAGAAAAAAATGGAATCGGTTTGAAAAGGAGCAGCGCCATCTTTGGGCGGAAACGAAAACGACTCCAGTTGTTTTAGTTGTTTTTTTTTCGGATTCCGTCATTTGCGATTTGCATTCAATGAAACCGACTTTTAAACCGACTAAAAATAAATGTTAGCTTTCATTCAATCTGTTTCCATATAATTTGTTTAAATATTTCATAATTACAGTGTTTGAAAAAAAATATTTTTGATTTAAATTAGCAATGTTTAATTAATTTTTATTCAATTATGTTCACACGCATCATTATTTTTAGTAATTTCTGCCCCCCTATTGAAGAGAAGCCTAGGAATTCCTCTCAAAAATGTTTTATATTTTTGAGTTTCATCTTCGGGTTTCATCTTTGGTATTTATTTATTTTCTTGTTTATTTTCAATCATTTATATTTTCCATGCTAATTTTCAAATCATTCAAATTTTTCCTTCTCCATGTTCTCTCATAATTTCTTTTTCTTCCCCTTTCCATCTTCCCCTCGTTTTCCTAACGCTTCTCCGACCTCTCCTCCCTCTCAGCCCTCTCTCTGTTTAATCTTCCCAATTTTTTCATTTTCTCAATGGAACTTCGCTCTTCTCTCGCCCCCCTTTCGCTCATTATTTTTTATTCCCATCGTTTTCCCCCGAGCTGGGTTTTTTTGCTCCGTTCCTTTTTGTCGTTTTTGCAATTTGCCACGCCCCCATTCGCGTGTTTCTCGCTCCCCGAGGACCCGAGTCAGTGGCTGCATTTTTTCGCTCCCTTTCCCTTGGCTCCCCACTCATTACACGCCCTCCAGGCCCAGGCAACCTGCATCGATGTCGTTTACCTCTAGCGCTCTCGCCCCCGCCCCCGCCCTCGCCCTCTCCGTGGGAGTCGGTTTGTCAGGATAAAAGGCAGGAATCCCGAGAATCGAGGACATCAAAATAGCGGAACAATATTTTTAGTCCGCTTCCTCGATGGTCCTTTGCGTGCTTTGCCTGGCTCCCGAGCCTCGGAGTCCGCTTCTGAATAGAAGAGGACGCGGTAAGGAAGAGAGGGCGAGGAAACGAGGGAGGGAGAGGGCGAGAAGTCCCGCCTTGGCCAGGGATCTCTATGTATTGGCTGGCCTCCGTATGTATTCAGTACATGCATGGAAATCGATTGAATTAATTCGGTGCAGCCTTTGAGGCGCGAACACGAAATTAATTGAATTCGCCATTGCCATTGTCGACGCGGTCTGCGGCAGGTGGGGGCGAAGGGACGAAGGTCTCTACCTGGAGAGATTTCTCGTGACGTCAGAAAAAGTTTCTTTCCTCCTTTTGAGGCTCTTTTCAAACTTTGCCTTCCCGATATTTTCGCTAATACCTCGCATTATCGAAACACTTCCTACCAAAAATTTTCCCAATGATACGAGTTTCCTTCTTCATTGAATATTTTCTCCTTCCCCTTCCCTTCCCACGTCTCCCTCCCTCCGGCCGCCCCCGAGTTCGTCGTGAACTTTGCTCAAATTCGACGATAAAGTTTTGTGTCGTCCACTGTCAACAACAACAAATATCAACAGGATTCTCCGAACAAAACAAAAACAAGAGGAAGAAGAAGAAGCAACTCCCACACATCTGCATCGACGTGGACGTCGACATCGACGTCGACAGTGCCTGCAGTTGGCAACCCAGGCGAGCAGGCTGCACGCTGTCAGCAGCTGCTGGCGGAGCCTCTCAATTTATTGCCGTCGGTATCGGGGTGCCGAGACACCTCTGAACCTGTCTCTGTTGCCCCGCGACCCCCCGCGGCCACCTCTCGGAACTTCGCCCCTCCTCGTCGTCCTGCCGCATCCCGGACCTTCCGAATCGATGCGAAGTTTCTTTGTTTCGGCCGAGCTTCCGAAGCCGTTGCAGAAGCCGATCGACGACAGCGCCAGAAATATTAGGAACGACGACCAAAATCAACGGACAACAACGACAAAAGGCACCGACGACCGTGGCGAAAGGGAGCAGGAGAAAAAATAGGGCAACAACAATGGCAAACAGCAGAACAATGTCAAAAGGCAACAAAGTCAACTCCAAAATTCCTCCCACCACCACCTGCAGCTCGAGACCGAGCCCGAGACCGAGCTCAGGCCCGAGTGGCTCAGAAGGCGGCGTTGCCACCTGATTTGTGGACTGAGCACAAGTTCTCGGTGGAAATGTTTTTAATCCTCCCTCGGAGAAAGGCAATCGAGCGGGAGAGAGAGGTGGCCAATAGAGAGGGAGACGGCGAGGGCGAGGGAGGGGGAGAAGGAGGGGGAGAAGGAGGGAGGAAGATAGAGAGAGGGAGAGGGAGAGGGAGAAAGAGAGAGAGAGAAGGCTATCTCTGAAGCAGGCGTTAACCTTCATAAACTTTTATCATCGGCTTCGATTTCAATGCGTTGCCACAGCGAGGGGCGGCGGCCGACAGGGACAACCGGCGATAGAGAGGGACAGACAAGGAGGAAGAGCAAGAGATAGAGATAGAGAGACCAAGAGCAGGAGAGAGAAAAAAGAGATGGGAAGTGGGGTGGGGGCGATCGGAGAAAAACTCAATTAAATTGGCTTTTATTTTGGGGAGGCAGCACTTGTTGTTGTCGCTCGTTTTGTTGCTGTTATTGGTTTTGTGATTGGTGTTGGTGTTGGTGTTGGTGTTGTTGTTGTTGTTGCTGCTGGTGTTGCCACTGCTGTGAGACAGCAGGGTTGCCAACTTTTGTGTGCTTATCGTGCAGTCATCAAGTGCGCAGCAGGCTCGCCGAGGCAAGAGTTTTCCAATTAAACTATTTTCACTGCCGCCCCGTCCCGTGCCGGCCGCCTTGCCAACTACCGCCGTGCCCCCCTCCCTCCACCTCGCCCTCCCCCTCCCCCGCTCCGCCTTCGTCGCCACCAACGACGACGGATGCCACGTGACCGGAGGCTGAGCGCATGGCGGCGCGGGCAGAGAGGAAGATGAACCATAAACCATGGGAAGAGAGAGCCAGGCAGTGGAGGTGGGGGGCGGAAGGGCACGGCTGGCATAAATGACGGGTAATGGCATGGCATAGAGAGGCGCCAGGAAGGCGAGAGACGGCGACTGAGGGGCAAGGAAAGGCTGGCAGCGGAACAAACAAAGACTTGCTGAGGAAGAAGGCAAAACGGTGGAAAGGTAAATTAGGCACGGTAGGGAGCCAGAGGCAGAGGCGGAGGCAGAGGCGGAGGCAGAGGCGGAGGCAGAGGACGTAGAGAGAAGGAGACGTTGAGGGAAGGCGAGAGGGAAGGGCAGTAAAAGCGAGTCTCGCGAAACGAAAGCCAAAATAGATCGGAGAGGAGACCCAGAGGAGGACGCGAACCGACGACGGAAATATTAAAACAATTGTCGATTTATCACGTAATTGAATTGATGAAGTTTCCCATTACGTTTCATTCGGTCACTTAGCCAGGAGGAACGACCGGATCCGATCCGATCTTCGCTGGTGACTGGAAGTTTCATTAAAAAGTTTCAATTGCCATCGAGCTATTTTTATAAGCTCTCGAATGCGGTAGGTAGGATTTTCCCCCTTGAGTCTGATGAGTTTCAAGTTATGGTCAAGCATTCATTAAGGCAAAAGTCGTAGAATTAACTTGACGAAAAGTTCGCTATCGAGGCTCAATTAGGGACCAAGCGCGCGTTAAAGAGCGAATGGGAGGGATTAATTTGTTTTTGTGTCCATGAGATTTTCTCATTTTCTATTTTGGCAAGGACTTCTTTCCGTGGAGATTCCTTCGAGATTTTGTTGGAATCCCCTAATATTTCCCCTGATATTTCAAAAAAGATTACGGGGATCTTATCAAGGATTACCTTCCTCCGGCCCCGCCTCCCACACAGTCGAGGTCAAGGATCATCACCTCGAGCAGCGGGCACTTCATTTGCCCAGTGTGGCGGTGGGTGGGAAAACAACAACAACAACAACAACAACAACAACAAAGCAGCTGCACCCCGACAGAGGACGCCGAGCGCAGTTTATCCCCAATTAAGTATTTAACAAGTTCTGACGAGGGCCACCACAAACAGGCTCGACCCGAAGGCGATGACGAGGGCTGCCTTTGTTGTTGTTGCTGTTCTCATCGGCGGCGCTCGGCCGAGGGCGTCCCGGGGTGGGGGAGGAGGTGGCCAGCGGTAGAGGAAGATCCTGGCAGGCCGGGCACACACAACGAATAGCAAGGGCAGTAGCAGAAGGCAAAAACAGGCACTCACCAGTGACGTCGTGTTGCTGCTGCGACTGCGACGACTGCTGCTGCTGTTGCTGGAGGTGGTGATGGTGGCTCTGCACGCTGGGCGCGCAGAAGGCGCTCGAGCCGCCGCCGGCCGTCATCGAGAGTGTCGAGTGGCCCTGCGACGGCCCCTGCGACTGCGGGAGCTGGTGCTGGTGCTGGAGCGGCGGCGGCGGCGGCGGCGGCGGCGGCTGCTGTTGCTGCTGGGGGTGCAGCTGGTAGCCGACCAGGCCGCCGCCCGGGTACCGGTGGGCCCCCGCCGAGAGCAGCGTCGGCGGCGCGGGCGGCGGGGGCGGCGAGTCGGCGTCGCAGCGGCCTGGCGCCGGGCCGTAGTGGGGCGCCGGGGCCGCCATGTGGTGGCCGTAGTGGTGCGGTGGCGGCGGCGGCCCGTGCATCGCGTGCTCCGGCCCCGGCCCCGGGCCGTACGGATGCCCGTGGGCGTGCGCATGGGCGTGGGCGTGGGCGTGGGCGGCGTACTGGTGCTGGTGGTGCGAGTGCATGGCGGCAGCGGCCGCCGCAGCCGAGGGCGACATGTGGTGGACGTGGTGGTAGGCGGCGGCGGCGGCGGCAGCGGCGGCGGCCGCGGCGTACGAGGGCGGCGGCGGGCCGTGCTCGGGCAGGTGCTCGGTGTGGAGGCCCAGCTCGGCGGCCTGGTAGAGGCCGGCGTTAATTGAATCCGTCAGGCTGCCCGGCGCACTCGGGGGCGGCGGCGTGTGCGCTGCGTGGGAAGACAAGAGCAAGACAAACGAGGTGAGACGGCGAGTGAGCGTCAGGCGGGAGAGGGACGGAGACTGACGTGGACGTGGACGTGGACGTGGCCGTGGCCGTGGCCGTGCAGGACAAAGTGGTGGCCGGACAGAGAACGACAGCAGAACGGACGGCAGGCAGAGTGGGAGAGGGAGAGGGAGCTGAAGGCAGCGGCCAGGGGCGAGAAGGGGCGGATCGGAAGGATCGCCCGGCGTAGGGATGGAGATGCGAGGAGATTCTAATTGAAATTGAAATTCAACTGGCAGGCAAGTCGAGTTGAGTCGCCCGGATCGATGGGGGAACGCACGGACGGACGTCGGCATGGAGCGGACCAATGGGAGGCAGGGCATGTGAAGTGGAGCGTGGGGTTCAAGGCCGCTGGGCGGCGACCCACAGGTGGCTTTCGGACCCGGTCGGGTGGAGATGGCTGGAATTTAATTGCCAGCAGCACGTCGTGATCTGCAAAATGGATCTCGGTTGGGTGAACTCGGCCAAGGCTAGGAAAGCTGGAGGTGGCTCCGACTTCCTCGCCGTGCGGGGAGTGTTGGCGAAGCCAGAGGGAGACGGATTGGTGGGACAGACAGCGGTCGACCTTGTTAGCTTACCTTCGCCGACGAGACCGGCCCCGGCTCCTCCGCCGCCTGCTCCGGCGGCGGCTCCCGGCGGCAGCATGCTCGAGAGCGCACTCAACGGCGTGTAGGACTTGGGCGGCTCGACCGAACTCGGCCGCAGCACGCGCTCCTCGGTGACGCTCGACTGGACGCGGTACTGCATCTTGCAGTAGGCCTCCTGGCTGGAGCCCGTCGTCGCGTTCACGTAGACCCCGGTGATGGTGACGTCCGTGTCCTGGACGATCACCACGCTCGACGACGTCGGCCGGCTGCTGCCCTCCTTCGCGTCCTTCGCGCTGCCCGAGTCCCGGAAGCCGGCCGTCGTCGTCGTGCTCGTGCTCGTCGACTCGGCGTTCGTCTCCTTCGTCTCCTTCGAGTACTTCGAGTCGTTGCTGTCCTCGTTGAGCCCCAGCAGGGCGGGCGCCGGCGGAGCGGCCGCCGTTGGGTTTTGCTTGCCGCTCAGCTCCTTCTCCTTCTCCTTCTCCTTGGCCGACTCCTTGGCCGACTCCGACTCCGACGCCTTCTCCTTGGACTCCTTCTCCCTCGACTCCTTGGCCTCCTTGGCCTCCTTTTCCCTTTCCTTTTCCCTCTCCTTTTCCTTTAGCTTCTCGTCGGCGGCGGCCTTTCTCGGGGGATCCGCCTTGGCCTTGCCGGCGGCCTTCTTCGTGGGCGACGCCGCGCTGGCCTTCGGCTCGTGCTCGGCGTAGCTGCTGTCGCAGCTGCTGCTGCTGCAGTCGCTGGCCAGGTTCTTGTCCAGGTGGCGCTCGACCTCGTAGGTGGCGGCCACGATGGCGCTGGCGTTCAGGCTGGCCATCCGCTTGCGCGCCAGGATGCCCTTGTAGTCGCCGATCAGCTCCTCCTTGAAGGGCCGCTTGCGCTTCTTCGGCGGCTTCTTGGCCTGGCTCGCCTCCTGCCTCCTGCTGCTTGTCTTCTCCTTCTCCTTCTCCTTGTCCCTGGCGTCCTCGTCGTCCGGCTCCTGCTGATCGCTGGTCTCGGCGCCGCTGCTGCCGCCGTCCTCGGAGCTGGCCGTCTGGATGACGACCATCTTCTTCAGCGGCTTCTTCACCTTCGTGTACTTGCGCTTCACCCGCAGCGGCTCCTCCTTCTCCTCCTTCTCCTTGTCCTTGTCCTTCTCCTCCTTGGCCTTGTCCTTGTCCTTGTCCTTGTCCTTGTTCTTCTCGCGCTCCCTCTCGCGCTCCTTCTCGAGCTCCTTCTCGCGCTTGTTGGCCAGCTTCTTCTGCAGCTTCTTCTTCTTGAGCTTCAGCCGCTCGATCTCCTCGTTCTCGCTGTCGCTCTCGAACTCCCAGTGCTTGCCGAGCCCCCGGCCGCCGGGCACGTTGCGCAGCTCCCGCTTGGTCTCGACCTCGGGCGGCGGCGGGGGCGGCGACTCCGCCCCATCAGGCGGCCCGGTGTCAGCCTCCAGCTTGGCGGGGCCCTCGTCCGGCGACCGCGACTCCTTCTTCACCTTCACCGCTTTCTCGTCCACCGACTGCTCCTTCTCCTTCTCTCTCTCCTTTTCCCTTTCCCTCTCTCGCTCCCGCTCCCGCTCCCGTTCGCGCTCGCGCTCGTCGTCGCTGCCGTCGACGGTGCGGATGCGCGGCGGCAGCTGCGTCGCCTTCGACAGGCCCAGCTCGTACGCCGTGCGCGACTCGTTCTCGTACAAGCACTGGACCTTGGCCAGCGCGTTCAGCGAGGCCATCCGGTGCCGCTTCTGGCCGAACGTGATCAGCTTCTGCTCGTCCTCGGAGTCGCCGCTGCTCTCCTCGGACTCCGACTCGATGGCGCTCGACTGGTGCTTTTGCCTCGCCGCCGTGCTCGTCGTCGTCGTCGTCTTCGTGGCCGCCTTGGCCGTCTTTGACGAGGACGCGGACGCGGACGACGCCTTGGAGGCCTTCTTCGCCGGCGGCTTCTTCGCTTTGGGCTGGGTCTTCGCGACGGCCTTCGTCTTGGCCAGCTTCTTCTCCTTGGCCGGCGGCTCCAGCGGCTCCGTCTCGGCCTCGGACACGCCCTTCTCAGGCGCCTCCTCCGGCTCGCTCTCCCTCTCCCTCGCCCTGGACGTCGACTCCTTGTCGGTCTCTTTCTCGGGTGGCTTCGTCGCGGCCATCGCCCGATCCTTCGCCTGGGCCTTCATCGCGCGGAGCGGTTTGTCGTCCTCGTCGGAGAAGTCGCGCAGATCCTTCAGCGTCGGCAGCTCCATCCGGATGTCGCCCTCGCACTCCGACCCCGAGTCGAAGTCGTAGACGTCCCTCTTGTCGCCGGCCTCCTCCTGGCGCACCTGGCGCCTCGCCGCCAACGACTTCGACACGGTCGCCTTCGCCATCGCCATCGACATCGTCGCCTTGGCCACCTTGGACTTGAGCGTTGCCACCGTGTATTTCGAGCCCAGCCGATGCTGCTTCAGCGCGCCGATCGCCGGCGTCGTTAAAGCCGTCGCCTTCTTTCGCATCGCATTCGTCGAGCTCTCGGGCATCTCCTCGTCGTGCGGTTCGTCGCCTGCGGCCCGTTGCTCCTGGTCGCCTGGTGGGGTGGGTCGAGCTCCGGCGGCTCCGTCCGCAACCTGGTCGCATCTGGTCTCCCGCGCCTTGGCCAGCGCCCCCTTCACGATCTCCAGCCGCTCGGGCATCTCCTCGAGGTCCATCTGCACCTCGTCCGTGTTGGCGTCGGGCATGAGGCGTCGCCGGCCCTCGGACTCCTGTCGCTGGGCCGAGTGCTGGGCCTCCTTGAGATCGTTGCCGGACTCCTTGGACTCCTTGGAATCCCTAGTTTGGTCGTTCGATCCCGCCGGTTCTCCTCCTTTGGCGTCGCCCCCTGAGTCATTCGGGTTTCTCATTTCCCTAGGTTCGTTCGGCTTGAGATCCTTGAAGTCGTCGGATTCGTTTTGCTCATTCATTCCGGCAAAATCCTTTGTCTCTGGGCCCTCCTTTGACTCCCTATATATTTTGAAGTCCTTGGATTCCTTTAACTCCCTGGATTCCTCGGCCTCCTGAGGAGGCATCATCTGTTCCTTGGATCCCTGGAAATCCTTGGTATCTGTCTGTTCCGCGGACTCCGGCAGCTCCTTGCATTCTTTCTGATCCTTCGAATTCGTCTCTTTCCGCTCGTTCTGTTCCGCCTCCTCTTCGCTCTCTCTCGTATTGCACTTGTCCGCGCTTGTCTTTGGCATGGCCTTCGCCCGCTTCGGCGACAGCATGGCCGATGGTTTGTCAGCCTCCGTCCTGTCCGGGGGCTTCGGCGGCTTCACCTCGACGCCTTCGCGCCCGTCGCCACCTGGGCACGATTCGGGCACTCCATCGATTGATTTCGGTTTCACCATCTCGGCGCTCTTCACCTCTTTTGCATCGCTCACTTCTGTCTCAGGTCTCCCTTCTTTCTCTGCTCTCTCCTCTTTCTCTTCCCTCGTTTCTCTCTCGTCGCTCGCCTTCTTCTCGTGCACTCTCGTCGTGGGCCGCGAGTTCCGGCCCTTCGTCGGTTTCTTCTTATGGCTGGAGCCTGCAGGAGGCGGCGCCTTCGCCTCGTCCACGACGCCCTTCTCGACTCCTCCCGACTCGTTGGCAGCTTCGTCCGGTTCGGCTGCGCCTGGATCCGGGGCCCGCGACTTGGCGGCCGCCTTCTTCGACCTGCCGGCGGCGCTCGTGTCCAGCTTCGCCTTCTTCGCGTGCGTCTTCGTCTTCCGCGACGTGGCCTCCGCCGGCGTCTCCTTGTCCTGGTCCTTGTCCTGGCCGTGGTCGCCGCTGGGCTTCTCGGACGACCCCGTTGACGACGACTGCGACTCCTTGTCCACCGACGACTCCTTCGAGGAGGACGTCGTGCTGCGCTTCGCCGCCGATGCGGCTGACGTCGTCGCTGTCGCTGTCGCCATCGGCCTGGGCGGGTGGAGGCTCGCGATCACCTTGACGGCGGCCGCCCGCGACTTCGTCTTCACGTTCTCCGATATCGAGGACTTGAGGCCGTCGATGATGCGGTGATCCTCCTTCGGCAGGATGTTGTCGAAGCCGCTGATCTTGATGTCGAGACTTTTCAGCATCTTGCTGATGGCCCGCGTCTTCTCGTCCTTCGCCGCCCGCTCCTCCGGGGACGCCACCGTGGACGACGGTGTGGACGTCGTCGTTGTGGGAGTGGACGTCGATGTGGATGAGGATGTGGACGGCGACTCGGACTTGGTCGTCGCCTTCTCCCTCTCGTTGGAGTTGGAACCTCCTCCTCCTCCTCCTCCTCCACCATCTGCGCCTCCTCCCTCCTCTTCGGATCCTTTGGTCTTCGCCCTCTTCTCCTCTCCCTCCTGCTGCTCTTCGGCGACGTCTTCCTCCTCCTGTTCCTGGTCCGGCTCCTCTCCTTCCTCCTCGTCGTTGGCCTTCGCGCCTCCGCCCTTCTCGCGCTTCCGAGCCGTCGATGACGACGTCGTCGCCCTGGCGCCCGTGCCGGTGCCGGTGCCGGTGCCCGCCGACTTCTTGGCCGTGGTGGGCGCCGATCGACGCGAGGCCGGCGAGTTGGAGGCGCTGCCGGCGTTCGGTCGCTTCTTGGCGGCGGCGGCGGTCGTCGCCCGCTGCTGGCGCTCGGCGGCCGTGATGCGTTTCTTGGAGCCCATCACCCTGGAAGGAGAGAAAGACAAAGAAAAAGACAAAGAGTAGGCATTAGGAGGATCCTTTAAATTTGGTTCGATTCGATTCGGTAAAGGAAGCTGTTTGAAGCAGCGGGAGGATCCTTTTTCCCATGGAAACACCCAATAGTTTTTCTTTCTAGTTTTCCCTTTTCTTCAATCTACAAAAATACTAAAATCAACACCTGCTCTTAGTGAACAAATTTTCTTGAGATTTCTTCAAAATCCTAGCTCTTGAGCAACTCTTCCATCTCTCTTCAAAATGCATTCCCTTTTCGAAACTCTTCCCTTCTTCCAAATCCTCCTCCCTTCGCACAAAGGCTTCCTTTTCGACAACCATCGGTCGCTAGATCCCGGTCTACGTCCCCACTACCCAGCAGATTCCCCAGCCTCCCTCAGACGATCTTCTTGAATCTTCCACGATGGCGACGAGTAAGTCAGCCAAGAGGCACCCGAGTCTTGCGATACCCAGCAGAAACCCCTTGCCCCCCAATGAGGCCACATCGTGGATCCCCTCACAAGTTCCTCGTTCTCGCTCTCGTTCTCCTGCCGAAACTTTGTCCACTCCTCACTTCATCCTGCAAACACTCTGCAGTTCAAGACTGCAGAAGCTCTCAAGGGGCAAGGGTGGTGGAAGGTGGTTCGACAGCGTCCTCGACCCTTCGTTGACCGAACTCCTTGGTCTGTTTCGCGTCTTTCCCTCCTTTGTCTCCTTCGTCATGCTCTCCTCCTTCGCCTCTTTCCTTCTGCTTCCCTCCTGTTTTGAGGTCAAGTGGCGGTACGTGTCGAAAGCTTTCATTTCAAAAATCTAATCACGAAACTCGACTGAAACTCAACAACCGCTTAATAGTAATTTCTCTCTCTCTCCCACAGTCGCTGTTTCCATCTCCTCCCGTCTCCCTCTTTCGATGAAATTTCGCTCCATTCTTCTATTGGTTTCTTTGTTTTCCGCTCCCTCGCTCAACTGTCTTGTTCTTGTCCTCTCATCCATGAATCATAAACATGTCACGGCGGGAGAATCGTCAGAGAGGGGAGAAGGAGGAGAGATAAAATGAGAGCGAGAGAGATGGCGAGATGAGCAAGAAGAGAGATGGCAATGGGGAGGAGGCAGGAGCGATTGTGAGATGATGAATGGATGATGTCGGAAGTGGACAAAAAGGGTTCGAGAGTGCGACTGAGAAGAACAAGAGGCGAGTAGGGCGAGTAAGAGAGAGACACAGAGAGAGAGAGAGAGAGAGAGAGAGGGCTAGGGACAATTTTAAAGGGTGGCGAACGGTGGAGGGAGTGAGAAGGGAGTCAAGTGCGAGGCGGAAGATGGAATATAGTTTATGTCAATACTTGAAATCCCATGTTTTGCCGGATACAAACGAGAACAAGGCGAAAACATTCGGGCCAACGCAGCGGCAGCAGAGAGCAACAATAATGGTTATGTCAGAGACAATGTTATTAACAACAACAACAACAACAACAATAACAAAGTCATTGCATGTGGCAGCAACAAGGCACAGTGGCTACAACAATTCAGAGTAGCTACAACAATGCGCTGCAGCTACAAATATGGAACATTCGCCAACAGGCACCGGCCAGAAGTCAACGACAGACAGACAAAGGAAGGCGAGCAGGGACAGAGGAAGGAACAGATAGATAAAGAACAAAGGGAGGGGGAGAGGACTAGCAGCCGTGGGAATAGAGAAAGGAATAGACAATGGGAAAGAGAAGGGAGTAGACACAGAACACCAGATAGTTAGGAAACGAGCGGACGATCGGAGCAGCTCCGGTGGCCCGGCTCTGGCTCTGGTGGGGCCTCGGGAGGGGGTGGCGCGGGGAGGGGTTGGGGACGTGGTTCGTTCGCTGCACCCGGCGAATTTTATGAGCTCAGCCTGGTTTGGCGACGACTTTCGCGCACTTTAATCCACTTGTTTGCGTTTCGCATCCGCTGCTTGTCGTGCCGTCGCTTCCGTTTCCGCTCGAGTGAGGAAGGAGAGGGGAAATAGAGATAGAGAGCGGCAGCGAGCGAAGAAGATGGGAAGCGACTTCGCGCCATGGGGAGCGGAAAGTTTTAAACGGTTTCGCGTTCTTGTATTTGTGTTCGTAGCCAACAGTTGTCATCGTTCTTCTTATTTTTCTCATATTTAATTTAATATCTCTCTCCCTCTTTCTCTCGGTCGTAATTTCTATTTTCATTTTTTTCCCCTTTTCATATTTCTTTCAAATAATAGTTCTTTCTTCTATTCGAAGCTTTCCTTTTTCTCTTCTTTTCTTTTACTTTTCCTCCCCTTTTCCTCCGATCTTTTATTTTCCTCTAACTCATCGCACGCTGCTTTGCTCATTTATTATTGGCTTCTTTCCGTTTGTCTCTAGGCGGTGATTCATCGTCCTTTTGCCATCCCCTCGGGACATCGGAGTTCGTTACTATTTTTTATTTTTCCCTCATTTCTCGCTACTCCCTGAACTTTTTATTTCGTTTAGTTCACAGAGACTTTGTTTTAGTTCTTCTCTTATATCATTTTTCATCATTCTAGTAATTGATAGTTTCGGATTTTATTTCTTTTTTAGTCTTCATGCTTTTATTCTTGTATCTTTGTCTCCCTTTTGATGCCTCCTCTTGTGTCTCTTTTGCGCCTCTTTCCGGCTCCTTTTTTGTTTCATTTGTGGAAAGTCCTTCCATATCGATCGCTAGCTTCCTTTTCTCTTGCTCTACCTGTCGCTCTCCCTGTCACTCACTGATTGCCTTCCTTTTCTGCGCTTCGGCTAAATTGATTTCGTTACCCTTCAAACACCACCGGCACAAGAACCAAGGAGTGATGTCACTAGGCCCGGAAAGAGAGAGAGAGGAAAGAGCGATGGGAAAGAGGGAGTGGACATTCAGAAGTGAACGCCGGACACGTGGCTCCTGCCGCATTCTCTCGATACCCCCGACGCTTCCCCGTCCTCTGAAATTCGACTTCCCACCCTCTGACCTCCGCCCGCATAAGCGGATCGCCCGCTGTCCGGCTCGATCTCCTGTCGACAACCCTTTCATCCTGCCGCGGAATATCCTATCGTGCGATGGAAGCCACGCCAAATCCCACCCGCGATCCGCTCCCTGAAAGCTTCCCACACCCCAACCACCTGTCCGTCCATCCGGCCGTTCGTTCGTTTGGCTGTCCGTCTGCCCACCTGTCGGTCGGTCGGTCGGTCGGTCGGTTCTTTTGCCCCTCGCTCCCGCACACGTCCATCTCACCTGGCCTGAAATCTCGCCGTTCGGCCGTGAGTCGTGAGTTTCAGCCCACGTCTGGCTCGCTGTCTCTCATCCGCTGACGCTACCTTTCTCTCCCTGTCTACCTCTGCTCCCTCCTCTGGCATCCACCCCGTCGCCTTCCTCCTGCCCTCGTACCCTCGCTTCCTGCCACCTCGCTCTTGCCCATCCGCCGCCGACCTTTCAACGCATCCTCATTCATTGCTATTTGCTCCACATTCAGAGGAGCGAGCGAGCGAAAAGCACGGCGGATGCTGCCGCGCATATGTGCTGTCTGTCCGTCTCCCTCTCGCTGTCTGCCATCCTCCCTCACTCTATCTGTCTGTCTGTCTGCCTGGCTGCCTCTTTCTGTCCACCATCGCCTGTCTATCTGTCGGCCTTCCTGCCTTGCGACCGTGTTTTCATCCGCCGTTTGTCCCGGTTTTTCCAACCTTCTCCACTCCACCGTTCTGTCTGTCCGTCTGTCCGTCCATCTGCATGTCTGCCTGCAGCATTCGTGAGCGGGTGGGTGAGTGCATATGTGTGTGTGTGTGTGCTTGTGACATGTGATGCGATAAACAAATATGGCGTTCGGCTGAAGCCCGCGCGACTTCCGTTTCTCCCCACTTCCGGCCTCGCGCCTCGCCTCAAATTTCAGAGCCCGCCAGAGGCGAAGAGAGGGGGAGACAGGAAGCGGGCGAGAGAGAGGGTAGGATAGGGAACGGCTGACAGGGAGAGAGATAGAGAGAGAGAGAAGGGCTTTTGTAGCCACGGACTCGCAGTTGGAGGACTCGATGAGTTTTCGCTGGTGTTTCGTTGTCGCTACTGTTGTTGTTTTCGCTAGTGTTTTTCGTGTTGTTGCTCTCGTTGTTGTTGTAGCTGCCTGAGCCTGAGCATGTGTTCTCAGTGGCCATGGGCGTGTGTGTGTGTGTGATTTTCGAATGATGGACGCGAAAAGGCGCGAATCGAGTTTTTGACTTTTCTACACGGGATTTTTGTTGTTGTTGCCGCCGTCATATTTAGGTTCGTTTTTGTTGTCTTGCTATTGCTTGTTATTTGCCAATGGTGTTGTTGTTGTTGTTCTTGTTGTTGTTGTTGTCATTAACATTGTTGCCGCTGTTCAGAAAGGTGTTAATTGCAGCTTAGATTGTTAGATTGTTGATCGAATTCAGGTCCCAGCTCGAGGAGATCGAGGACTGC